>JAESUZ010005397.1:4800000-6155000 GCA_017311185.1 Proteles cristata cristata
TGACATCCAAATATATGTGATAACACCTTTAAAAAAAAAACAAGAGAAGAGATGATAAATACAAAGTTGAGAACATCCGTTTTCTAGGTGGGAAAAAGATATGGATGGACTAATGAAAAGCCCTTATAACACTCAGTAGTGGATACATGAGCTTCTATAGTACCTTTATTCATATCTTACACATTATAAATATTCTTTATATCTACTTGATGCTAAAAAAATCATGATTAATTTAAAAAAGAAAACTCTGTGTCATCAGTTTTCTTATTGGACTCGATCATCAAGGAAGTGATTTTCCATGCCAGTGATTCTTACTGCTGGTCCTATAAAAGCACTGTGCTTCACATTTGTGCCTCTGGGCAGGGGGTCATAGCAGATGTTTGCTATGAGCTGAAGGAAAACTGAATGCATGCCAAGAGCAGTGCTTATGACATTGCTCCCACCCTGGCAGAGATATTAAAGTCAGCATATAAAGAAAGGCAGTAATAGGCTGTATCCAAGAGGTCATGGATTCCTGAAAATCTCAACACCACATTTCATGGCAGTCTTAAAGCCATATGGAAAAAGCATTCATCCTCTGCCCATCTCTTCTTGAGAATTTGCCAAACTCATTAACCTTTTTATTCTAAAAGCAATGATTCCCCTATATAGATCCAGAGAGCCAAGAAGGAGATTGTGACAGGTGGTGGTGGCAAATTGCTGTTTATAGAGTTGTAGAGAGGTAACCAATAGAATAAGAATGAGGGTCTGGATGCTTGGCTGTGCCTACCGGCAGGGAAGCAGAAACCTGCTTGAGTAAACTCAAACTTGAAGGTTGCTGCCAATCACACTGAAAAAATGAACCATTATCTTGCCTTTTTCCTGCGGGGCTGACCCTTCTGGCAGCTTTCTTCTGACTCTGGAAGATTCAAACTCATTCACAGCCTGTATGTTTTGATTACAGGCATCACCAGGTTCTCTGCAGTCTTCTATGGGCTTACACATTTATAAATTACTTGGCATTAGCAGAAACATGACACTCAGTGGGCACAAATCCTTCCATTGTTTGTCTCCCTGGATTATTTACCAGTCATCAAAACAGAACCATGGACTTCTGCCTTATATGAGTATTTTTAAGTACTTTCAAATTTATGGGTTTCTTTTTTCATCTTTTTCATGAAAACTGAGGCTCTAAATGGTTAACAATTCTTAAGTTTGTTCACACCAAAAACGAATTAGAGCTAGTAGTCAATCTCAGGTTTCTGAAGACTTTTGAAGTCCCAGACTTTTCTATTACATCCCAAAGAGTCTTGAAAACACATGCTTGATGAAGAAATTTGAAGAGGGAGGGAATTATACCTTCTTTTGGTACTGATACACATTCCATGATTGAAATGCTTGAAAGCGAATTTTTTGAGTCAAGACTAGATGCCCATCACTGCACTATATACTTTCATATATATTTGCCCACTTTTCTTTTCAACTATCTAATATGATGATGTTGATGATGATGATGATGGTGATGCTATGTTGCTGTTGTTATTATTGACTCACTTTTACAGATCAGGCTCTGACAGGACAACAGCTAAATGGAAAAGGTATTTTTAAGCCAAATTCTGTCTAAATACAGCACTTAATTGCTATGAAAACACATGGCTTCCAAGTTATGTAAATATAGAGATATGTACTATATTTCTGAAACATGAAAGGTGATTTTAAATGTATATCAAAATCACAATGCCATTTACTATAACTGATAGGGAACAGAGGTTTAACATTCTAGATGCCTATGTGCAAGTTTGTGTGAGTATCTGTTAAACGTACTGTACTCAGCAATTCATATGTACAGGTTAGGCAAAAGAGGATCTGCATATAGCTCTATACATTTCCAATTTTCTGTATTCTTCAAACACCATGGAAGACATGCTGGATTCCTATGTAGTCATTTCTCAAGAATTTCAAATACATTGGTATGTGTACATGGGCTGGGCAGTGGTTCTCAGGAGTGATTTTGTTCTCAAGGGGATATTTGACCATGTTTGGAGACATTTTTAGTTGTCACAACTAAGGAGGTGCTGCAGAAACCTTATTGCAAAAGCCAGGGGTGCTGCTAAACCTCTTACAATGTACAAAGGCAGCCCTCCACAACAAATTATGACCCATCCCAAAATGTCAATAGTATTCAGGCTGAAAAGTCCTGAGGCCTGGGACAAACAGATAGAAGCAAAGTGCCAAGATGTGACCATTAGTAAAAACTTTCCAACCATTGCTTACTTATCCACTAGCTGAGTCTCCAAAGAGAATTGCTGAAAGCAAGGGTATAGCTCTTTTCAAGATTAAAGACCATTTAAGTCACCTGCCAACTAATGTATTTCCAAGCAATGAAATACTCTAAGCAACCAACATGGAAAATAGCACCATAAATAATATTACTGCATTAAGTTAATGATAATATAATTTTCATTATTTAACTAAAAAATAGACATGTTCAGAAACTTCTGGAAGAAATCACATTAGCAAAAGACATACTGTTTATTTTTATTTTTTATTTATTTATTTTTTTTTAAATTTTTATTTATTTCTAGGAGAGAGAGAGATAGACAGCGTGAACAGGGGAGGGTCAGAGAGAGAGGGAGACACAGACTCTGAAACAGGCTCCAGGCTCTGAGCTGGCAGTCAGCACAGAGCCCGATGCGGGGCTCGAACCCACAATCCGTGAGATCATGACCTAAGCGAAAGTCGGACGCTTAACCGACTAAGCCACCCAGGCGCCCCATACTGTTTATTTTTAAATAGGGTGTTCATCAACATGGCTGTAGCCATCCCTTACCTTCTTTTATTCTTATGAGGCAAAGGAAAGTGACTGGGCATTGAGCAGCCACTGGAGAGAGAAAGAATATATTCGTTTCCTACCCTCTCATTTATTTCCCCTCCCCTTGCTCTAAGCTTTGCATTAATAAGGCATAGAAGGAAGAAGAAACCAGGACTAAAGATATTTCAATGCATCCTCCTTCCCATATAAAACCTATAATTTTCTGAAATTTTCAGAAATGCGTTACTTCTTTTCCCTTTTGACTGGCTGTGCTGAAATTCACAGAAACCAACAAAAGACATCATGAAGTCTCCAGCATGAATCATTTATTTGGACAAAATAGGGAGGCTATTTAAAAAAAAAAAAGGGCAGTAATTCCTTCTTGCTGTCAAAAGATAAAGGCTTACAATTTCCTGCTGAAATGTGTACAATACCTTGTAAATTGTGAACATGTAATCATCTTTTGAAAAAAAGGGGAAAAACACAAATTGGAAACATTTTGCTATAGAAGTGAATACATTACTGCAAACCATAAATATTTTTAATTCTAGTCTTCTAAGGGAAGAAGATAAAGGTTAATTGTCAGTAGCAGACAATTAAAGGTTTAGTTAAAGTCAACTAAAAAGGTGAGGAAAGTCAGAAAAGTGACCATAATAAAACTAGTCTTTTTCCAAGTAAACTTACGCTCCCATTAGATCTTGGAGTTATACCTAACTTTATTAATGCGAGGTCTGTAATATTCCAAAGAGGCACAGAATGAGCAATTCAATTCCATCTGTCCTGAACATTACTGAGGAAAGCAAAGCTTCTTCTGGGTGGTGACAATTCTACTACTGAGAATATACTAAGACTGACTGCAGTAATTACAGTAAGCAAAATTATGTGTGTCCATGCAAACTGCCATGTTTGTATATTGCTCCCCATCCTCCAGCAGAGAATTATAAAGGAACATTTGCAGTAAGAAATTATATTGGTGCATTGTCATTTGGGAGTCATTATCACCCGTTAAGCTACAATTGTTGGTGTAGTGGCATGGCTTTGTGGATACTCTGCGGACTTTAAAATCTTTCCCTGTAACAATGAAGGCAATCCTATTCAAACTGGCTACTTTGAACATATTTAGATTGAAATTGGAAGCAGAATTCCTTTTTACTTTTTAAAAAAAAAATTTTAATGTTTTTTATTAATTTCTAGGAGAGAGAGAGAGACAGCGTGAGCAGGGGAGGGTCAGAGAGAGGGGGAGACACAGAGTCTGAAACAGGCTCCAGGCTCTGAGCTGGCAGTCAGCACAGAGCCCGACGCAGGGCTCGAACCCACAAACCGAGAGATCATGACCTAAGCGAAAGTCGGATGCTTAACCGACTAAGCCACCCAGGCGCCCCAAGATTTCCTTTTTAAAGACAAACATCTCCCTTTATGTAACTGGAGGGGGATAGCACAATTTCAATCTTGTTAATTTCTAGAGTTCTGAGGCAATATTGGGAAGCGGGTGGTTTGCTCTTGGTGAATCCCACCTCTCATTTCAGCTCTGCCCTTTCGACTCTCTGCCTTGCTTACCCCTCTGCTTTAATGCTTACATTGGACCTGTTCTCACAAAACCCACTTTTCTTTTCCCATTTCCCACCTTTATTTCCTTCTCTCTTTAGTTGTGGGGCTATTTTCAAACCTTATCTCACACAAGATCACACACTGCAATAACAGAATCCAGGCTCTCTTCATTAGACCACAGTCATAAAGATAAATAACCTCTATTAGGGGCATCTGGGCATCTGACTCTTGGTTTTAGCTTAGGTCATGATCTCACATTTTCTGGGTTTGAGGCCTGCATCAGGCTCCATGCTCACAGTGTGGAGCTTGCATGGGATTATGTCTCTCTCCCTCTCTCTCTTCCCCTCCCCTGCTCATGCTCTCTAGTTCTCACTCTCCCTCTCTCTCTCTCTCAAAATAAATAAACTTTAAAAAAATATATGAAGATAACCTCCATTTGCTCCTTTCATACTCAGATAAGCTTCCTTTATTTCAAACTTAGGAAATCCAAGTTCAAACTACCAGAAAGGATGGTAGTTATCTATGGCTTGCTAAAATGTTCAAGGAGATCAAAGAATGACAAAACTAAGGCAGCTCTGGTTTGATTCCTATCATAGAATCATCATTATCTTCTGAAAAAAAAAAGATGAAAAGTTAATAAAGTTGATTTTTGTCTTCAGGTTGCTTAAGAGGCACACGTTCATAAAAAATATAGTAGTATAAGAGAATGTCTAAGGAGCCAAACGAACCATAGAAATTATATAAACTAGGGGGTTAGGTAGGAACAGAGTGCATGGCCCTGGAAAATAAAGGATCACTTATCTTATCCTTTTGCGTAGCTGAAATTTGCTTATGACCTTTGTTTATGGCAAAGGAAGCGAGAATCATGTCATTTGATAGAGATCTCAGAACAGCACAGAATTAGAATCTCCCCATTTTCCCCCAAAAGAATAGCTCAATCATGAAGAATAAGCCTCATGTTTAATTCATAAAATAAAATCTCTGTGATTTATAGTATGATATATATGTGCTATTCATGAGTAGAGGAGCATAATCATATTTTCATGGGTGATATCTCAAGTGATGCAAGGTGGATTCATTTCTGTTTAAATTAAAAGAATTTAAATCTTCAGCTCCTGCTGCATGAAAGGGACACTTGGCCACAGGAGATGAGACTATTAATTATAGCAAGAGAGGGATCTGACCCTCTATAAAGGGAATTCATTTCTCTCTGTAGTCATATTGCTGAGGCTGTAGGATGCTGTTTTCCATAGAGGTCTTTAGGGTATGATTCAAAAATGTTTAAGAAATCATTCGGTTGGGGTTTCAAGAGCACTTAATATTACCTGACTCTTGAACCTAATTCAGATTGCTTAAGAGACATAAGTTCATAAAATGATAGTTAGCAGTACAGGGAGAACGCCTAAGGGGACAAGTGAATCATGGAAATCATATTAGCCAGGGGGTTCAGACAAGGGAGAGAAGGATCGCACTGGGGCAGCTTCATTCCTTTTCTCTTCCCCAGTCATGCCATTGTGGCCACATAGGGAGCATGGAGATGCAAATGTGCATGGGTGGCTGAGGGGGTCATTCTTGGTCACCAGCTAAAGAGGTTCATATAAGAAAGTAGGGAGTAGGAAGTTTGAAACATCAAGAGAAACATTACTAAAATTGACCTCTCAAGGGAGAATAGTAGAAGAAATTATGAAACCCTGGTTAGATTACTGTGTGTTTCTATACATGTTTTTACCACTACAGAAAATTCATAGTCACTATTTCTAGAGACTTAATCCATGTACGTGTGTGGGAGCTAGAAAGAATTCTGAGTTAGATTTTTTTTGTCATTAACTGTGTGCCTTTTGTATTATTTGGTAGTCATGTACACATATTACTTTTGAAATTTTAAAAAATGGTTTTAAAAGCATCTCAATTGATTTTAATTATTCTTGACATATTTTTGTCTAAGTTAATGTATCTTAACACTGACATTTGTTTTAATATCTAATGCTGGATAAATATTTTATAGATTCATTAGGCTCAAATGGAAGTATTAAGGACTAAGGACTAATCAGAAGAGCTAAATAACTGGCCATATGGTGTCAAGACAGGAATAACACTTATGTGGTATTTTTTATTCTTTCTCATGTTTCTATTAAAACAAAACAAAACCCAGTCCAGACCTTTTCTGATTCACATTCTGGCCTAGTAATCATCACCTCAGGTTGAGATTCCTGATACTGTCCAAACTCCAAGTTTTCTGTTTCTGACTTTGCATGATGTCATATGATGTACCAGAATGATCATTCCACAAAGCCTGTATTCAAAAGTCTGAATTCTGTCCTCCACACTGCTTGTCTGGTCATTCATCAAAGCCTAAGGCCTGGTGATGTTCTCAAATATGATAGACCGTCCTATCTGCAAATCCACTGGCATTATCTCCTGTACTCTTCAAAACTCCCTTCTATGAGGTTCTTCCTGACCATCTCATCCCTGTATGACTAGACCTTCATTTATGATCCTTTACCAGTAGCTAAATCCATGCTCTCAAACATTCTATGATGAATTCATCCTATGATGAAACTGGTACATTACAGGGAGATCTGGTAGAAGGGGCAATGGCTTCTGAGTCCAACCAAATTGATTATTTCTTGGTTCCTTCAATTACCAATTATGGAAACTCTGGATGACTTAACTCCCTTGAACTCTGATTCCCTTATCAGTAAAATGGACAAAACTATACAGCAAGTTGGAAGGTTGGCCCCAATACCATAGTACAGATTTGCTCTCTGCTGACTTCTGAAAGGATAAGATCATATAATTTCTCTACTTACTATCCTTCAACAACTTCCACTAGGCTGAAATAAATAAACAAAATGAAAGAAGGAAAGAAAAAAGTAAAGAAAAGAAGAGAAAAAGAAAGAAAGAAAGAAAGAAAGAAAGAAAGAGAAAATCAACAGTCTCCTAATCTAGAAGACTGCTTCCCCAACCTTCCTTTACTCCACCCTTCCAATATTATCACCTGCTGTAATAACTAGTTTTGGATTCTTTTATTCTTCTCTGCACTCTTCCATGACGACTTTATCTCATCCTCCAAATCTCAGTTTTAATAGCACTAACCTGATGGTTCTATATAATAATTCATTTTTGTCGTTTATATAATTATATCACTTTGTTTATATATGCAAAATCTGTATTTGTAATTATAAACTAATATTGTTTTCTGTTTTGCTCTGTCTTCCAAACCAGACTAAAAGCAACTTCTAGGTCATTCCCTCCTCCCCCACAACAATATGTACTCAGGATCTAGAACAATGTTTATTTTATCAATGAATCAAAGGATAATGAAAATACTTTAGAAGGGGATTATGGTGGCTAATTCAAGCAATTCATATGTAAAACAGCACAATGAGATATTATGAGATGCCTACCCTATGGACAATTTAATAATGATTCTTCAGTTACCTGGGGACTTGGTTGTAAAATAGAGAAAAAGAGAAACAGTGGGGATGGGGAGAGAGAGAGACGCTGGGAATTACTTTACTCTACTTTCTACTTCAGTGGAAATTTAATTTAGAAAATTTTGCCAACGGGAGGTACTATGATATGTCAAAAAACTATCGAGTATCTCTTCTACCACTTTCTCTTCTGTTAATTAGTCACTGTAGAACCCCAAATACTACGCATAAAATGGTATCACAAAGCAGTCTTGAGGAAAAAAGAAATGATGAATACATTTCCATAGAAATAAAGATTTACATGAATCTGAAAGTAGAAAAGACTATGAAAAGCATATAAACCAGCTCTCATCATTTTTTTAGATAAACAAATCTAGAGAAAATACATGATGAATAAATTCATCCAGAAAATTAACAAAAGTCAATAGTACAAAGACCGAGGTATCCTAACTTTTTTAGTACTCGTTTCCTTTTTGCACCACGTCAGACTTACACAGATTTTTTTTTTAAATTTCAGACTTTGTAATAATATTTGAAAGATAAAATTAATCTGACTTAGGCTATGAATTATTGTAAAGATTTGTAATCCCTCTGGACAACTGAGAGTTGGCTTCAGACTAACTACCTTCACTTATTTACATGTGTCACAATCTCTACCTAAAATGAATCCAATAATTTCTGATTAATATTACGCTTATTTTTCACTCACCTCACCATCTCATTTTTTTTTTAATCTCTTTGCCTTCTATATATCTCTTTCATCTTCCTTACATGTGAAAATATATTGGTCAAAATTAAAAACAAACAAGCAAACAATAAAATCTTTTTCACTATAATCTGCTAGAGATAGAATCAAAGTGTGAGATGAAGAAGCGCAGTGCTGGGGAAGAAAATAATGTCTCATTAATGGGCCACCATAAACCAAAGTAAACAGCTTTTTTTTTTAATTGAATGAAAAGAACCTCATTACTTTTAAATGCATCTTTCTTTTGACAATTACAACTCAACACTAAACATTGTTTGCATTGACCTTTTTCCAAAGAAGCTTTTTCAAAAATATCAAGTAATCACTCTTCTACCCTAGAAATACATTTTTTCTATGGAAAGCAAAACAATACAATACAATACAAACTTCAAATGCTTACTTTCAGTAAAAGTCCTTAAAACTGGATTTCTTCTGTTAAAAAATATAGATAGATATAGATATAGATACAGATGATATGGATATAGATATATAGATAGGTATAGATATAAATAGATATAGATATCGATATCAATATTCTTATAGGTAAAGTCTGAGTAAAGGTCATCTAGGGTCAAAAATACTGAACAGGCAACCATCTTCAAAAGAAAAGTATGGCACTAACACTTTTCTGTTAGAAAGTAAATCATCTTTCAGCTGTCTCACATTGTAGCTTACTCAAGAAGGTAAAATAATTGGATGAAAATCCTTTTGGAGAGTAAATTCTTGCCTCTGAAATGCAAGCCTCAGTCAAAAATCTCAGTGGTTCAAGTCTGGCTTTCTTTCTGAATGATGGTCTCTCTAGCTCATTTTCTGCTATTTGATTTGCTAATTCAGTTTCAGCCTCCTGCAAGTTAAAGTGAAACAAAGTGCAGGTTGAACCAGCCATAATTGAGTTTGCACCTTCCAGGTGCAGAGACTGGGATCTGAGGGAGATTATACAACCACAAAAGGTATGCTAGAAGAAAGAGATCACACATAACAGAAGATTTTGGTCTGTCACCTCCACCGTCATGGTCACTACCTCCCTACCAGAACCATCATTTTCACCACAGTGATTATTGGGTTTCAAATACTAGCAGGTTACTTGATCTCCTTGAGGTTAACAATATGACATTTTTTTTAATTTTTAAAAATGTTTTATTTATTTCAGAGAGAGGGAGCAAGAGTGAGAGCAAGAGAGAGAGAGACAGCATGAGCAGGGGAGGATCAGAAAGATAGGGAGATACAGATTCTGAGACAGGCTCCAGGCTCTGAGCTGGCTGTCATCACAGAGCCTGACTCGGGGCTTGAACCTACAAACCGTGAGATCATGACCTGAGCTGAAGTCAGACACTCAACCAACTGAGCCACCCAGGCGCTTCTGCACACCATGAAATTTTAGATGGGTATTTAAGACACAAGCAATTTTCATAGTTGTTTTAAATATTAAGTGAAGTTATGCAAAGTATCTACCACTTGTCTCCACTACCACTGGGTTTATGGTTTATTTTAAACATTTGTTGAGCACTTATTAGGTTAAGGTATTCTCACCCCATTAAACCCCCTAATCAATCACAAAGGTCAAACACACTGTTACCCATTTTAATGGTTGGAACTATGAAAAGAATATCTCCTTTGCCCAAGGCTCCAAAGCTACTAACTGCTGGCATGAAGATTTGAACCTGGGTCTATTGGGCTCTAAAACCAGTTATGGATACAAATTATGTTATTACGTAGTATCTGTCTTATAACTATACTATGTTCAAAACCATAAATATACTTATTAAATCTGTCCAATTTTCTATGTTACAGTTATTTTTTTTTAATTTAAATTCAAGTTAGTTAACATACACTGTAATCTTGGCTTCAGGAGTGATTCATCTCTTATCTTTCCTCAAGCAACCCTCACTTTTTTCTCTGTACTTAAGAGTCTCTTAAACTCCCTTTAAGAGGGTTTGCCTCCCTCTCTGTTTTATCTTTTCATTCCCTTCCCCCACATTCCTCTTTTGAGTTTCTCAAATTCCACTTATGAGTGAAATCATATGATATCTGTCTGTCTCTGACTGATTTGTTTTGCTTAGGATAATACCCTCTAGTTCCATCCACGTTGTTTTGCAAATGGCAAGATTTCATTCTTTTTCATCACTGAGTAGTATTCCATATGTACATGTATACACGCACACACACACACACACACACACACACCCCACATTTTCTTTGTTAAAGTTGATTTTTCAATCAGAGTATATAACTGATTGAACCCACTTAGCCTATACCCCTACCCAAAGAGACACCTAGGCTAGCTTATTAATTATGAGTTCCCCAGATCATAATCTGTTCTCATTCAGGATGCAAATAGCTAAAGCTATGACTCCTATATTTCAGGCACAGCGTATAAATCCCAAAAATTTTATGCCAGATTTTATAAATCTTAGTTCTAACACTAGGCTTGCCCTTTCTCACTGAACCAGTGGTAACTTTTTATTTTTTAAATAGATCTGACCTTATAGACACTTCAGCATTGAAAAGCTAAGAGCAAGTCACTCAAACATCCACTCCCCATTCACAGGGTGATCCTTAAGGTCCTAACACATATAAATATATACAAATTTATTCAGCAAATGATAAGACCCAATCTTCTTGGAGTTTATACAAAGAAGAATCAAGAATTAAATTAAGATCTGGAATCTTTAACAAATTTTAAGGGAAATAAGTCACCATAGAAGGTTTGAGTTGAAGGTTGTTACTTGGAAAACAGGTATTACTATTACTTTTGGTAGTAAGAAGAGGCCGATACATTCCATGTCATGGTAGTCCTGAAAATATTGTTAGAACTGACATATTGCAATTACAGAACAACTAAATCCATTATAAGAATACACTACCAATGTAAAGAAAATCAGAAAATGATAATTTTTAAAAATATAGGGAGCTATGCAAATTAAAGAAATTTCTGATTCTAAGAGACTGAAGGGTTAGAAATTAGTCATTCTTTTAACTGTTTTTTGGGGGGTTTTTTGTTGGTTTTTTTTTTTGTTGTTGTTGTTTTTTTTTCCTTTGGTGAGGGAGACAGAGACGGCATGAGAGCAGAGGAAAGGTAAAGAGGGGAAGAGAAAGAATGAGCCTGATCTTATGCAGGCTCCTTGCTCAGCCTTGAGCCTTGTATGAGGCTCAACTCATGACTGTGAGATCATTAACTGTGCTGAAATTAAGAGTTGGATGCTTAACTGACTGAACCACCCAGGCACCCCAGTAATTCTATCATTCTTAAACCACTTGTGAGTCAAAAATGAAAAAACAAAACAACAAACAAAAAACTATGACATTTGACAGTGAATATATACAATAGAATGCTAAAAGACATTGAACCAACTTCATTCCTAGAATGTATCTCCCAGATATTCTTCAAGTTGTTTACAGAGATTAAGAAGTCAAATCTTTTTTTCTTCTTCCTTCCTTTACCCCCAATCCTGATACATAAGTGAATTAGTAAAAATGAGCATTCATCATCAAAGAAATAAATGAACTTTACCATCAGCTACAAGGTTGGTGATTTCACCTGTAGAAGAGATTTACCAGAAACTAAACGTTAAAAATTGGCCACTACATTAATGCCATTTTAATGAAGAATTAACAAAGGTTAAATACTCATTACACCTTCTAATGTCACTGAGAGAATTCCATTACATGGCTAAATAGAAAAAAAATAGGGAGCCAAAATATTCCTGGAATTAGGAAAACAAAACTTTTTTCTTCAATCCACAAAACATCTTAAAGCCAATTTGATCATCTACAAGGACACCCCGAAATAGACAATATAGATCAACCATTAAGTAGCTGAAGCATACCTTAGAAAAGTTAAGGGAAAAGAGTCAAGGAATGTATAATTTGGAGACACAGAATCATGGACAATTATGAGACAATTAATAAGTGTTCCCTCCAACAAGTCTTTTAAAAGTTAAGATAAATTTGTCTTCACAAGGGAAAAATGAATGCCTCCCTCGGTGTTAAGTGGATATTAGCTGACATTTTTTCTTAAGGCCATCACCATCAACATCCTCTATCACTAATCTTTTGACTCTTATTCAATAGCCATGTAAGTGGAATTTACTGCTGACCTTTCTAGCTGATAAAATAAAGTTAGAGCCAAGATCTCTGATAGGTTGTCCATACAATCTTGAGAGTAAAGAAACAATCCAACACATTGAATCCTAAGCAATTAGTAGAAAGGAGAAGAGCCAAGGTTTTATAATAACACATTTGGAGTGCTGAGTAGAAGTGTGTCCAGACAATACTATCAATCTTTTGTCAACCCAATTAAATCAATATACAGGAATATATGAGCATCCCTGACCCCTTCAATACCCATTTTACTCCAGTTTTATTTTATTTTTTTAACACATCAAGACTTGAGAACCTCTAGATTCCACAAAATTATCCTAGAAGTCCACTGGATACCTGAGTAGCATCGTTTTATATGGGTCACATCATTATAATGCAGGACCCTAGCATGAATCCATCTGGAACGAAGCTCCAACTTCCAGTGCTCTTTGTGCACAGCCCATTTAATATGGTAGAGTAGACATATTTATCCCTTCCTAACTTCTGTTTATGCAAAGTCAGTAGTCACCCTCTTATATAGTTACTCATTAATCTATGACTTTATGTTTGGTACAAAGCAAATGCTACCGTATAAACTCTGAAACACACTATGATATGCATAAAAATAAAAATTTAGGTTTGTCACCTCTTAAAATCACAAATGGAGATTAGTCTTGAAAATTCCCTGAGCAAACAAAACAAGTTTAGTCATGCAAGCCTAATTTAGCTCATTTTCCAAGGCTAACCTGACCCATGTTCTTTCTTGCTTATGCCTCTGAAAATCATAAGCAAAACTTAAACTGTTTCCCAAGGTTGATATGACGTAACCAGTGATCAATTCCCTCACATTTAAGAAAACTCTAATATAATAACCACTCACTGTAAAGACTAAACAATCACAGATTTCTTACTTTATAAACTGCTTTATAACAGAATACTCCTGAGACTCATTCCATGTTTTGGTTTGACTGTTCCTGACTTGCAAACTGTCTTTTTGGTGTATACACAATAAACTTTTATTAATTACTACTTAGGTGATTCATTGACTTTACTTTAGTTACTTCTAAACTTGGATGTTCCAAACAGATTTTTCAAAAGGATTTTGTTAGTATGGTTTTTGTTAACTAACCATATCTAAGAGAATGATCTAGTTAACATTCTTTTAAAAATGGCACTGATTACCACATCAAATAAGGAAGAATTTCTGCTCTTCATCACAAACTTGGGCTTTATTAGCTTTTGTGATAGCCAAAGATAGAATTTAAAGCTGAAATAAAGAAAGCTCTTCTCATCTTGGAATATGGAATCTGTAGTTTAGCATTCCATCTGCCCTTGTTACTTCCAGTTAGAATCACCATATTTTATTTCTGACAATACATTTTGGTAAAGCAGAAAAACACTAAAGTCATAAAGTGGCATTATCACTTCACAACGAAGGGAAAAGCAGCAGGAACAGATGAAATTCAAATCAGCCAAGATCCTGTTTCCATGATAATGTATCTCTCGAGCTTTGAAATCACATCTGAATTGTTTCTGTACTGAGTGGTTTTCAAAGTCATCTTTGAGATATCATTGAGACTTTTTAAATAGATAGCATCTAGTAGAGTTAGACCCCTAAGAAAGGAGACTTCTGTATCTGAGAGCAAGATTAGTTCTTCCCATTTCCAGATGGATAAAAAACACAAGTAGAATGTCTTGACTTTTTTTTCCTTCTTCTTCAGATTCATTACAATTTTCCAATTAAGGCTTGGCTTCCTGAGTAATTAAGGCAGGTTCTTTTGTCAAAAGCTACCGATCACTCTTCATTCTATCACATTTTGAACTAGAATATATTAAATAATGAAAAGAGATGTAAGCTAGTGTCATCAAAAGGAAAGAATGAATAGGATATAGGTGGCATATTCTAATAAATTGGGCAGTTGAAGGACCTCAGAGAAACTAAGAAAACAGTAATTTACCATCATGTGTGCCTAATTATCTTTGCAGCTGATGCTTGTAATACTTGGAGTAAACAGAAAGTGCAGTTGTTTATCTATTAATTCATTATTTTATTGTTCTAGTACTTGGGATGTCTAATTTTCTGTTCCACTCTGTGACTGTTGTGTGTCCACTGACTAGTGCTACATTGTTATACATTTGAGTGAACACCATTTGTTTAATTTGGGTCTCTTTGTAATGAAGTCATATAAAAGCCATCATCATTATGAATTTTTACAATGTGAGTACAGAGAAGTCTGTCCCCTCCCTTACAGCCTCCTGCATGTCAGCAGCAGGGCCTAATGATGCAAATATCATATTAGCATCAGGAAAGGGAATGCAAAATAACTCTTAAACATTTTATTGTTTTGCACTGCTCATCTGAATCTACAACTTATAAAAGGTGGAAATGGTCAAGGTCCTTAAAGTCAGTGAAGGTCCACTAAGTTCTTTAATGAGAGCACATCAAGATTGATATTGCTTAATTACCATTTTCAGTATAGGAAAAGGTTTGTTAGCAACAGCTCCTTGTTTTCAATAGGCAAGTATTTCTTAGTGATATCAACAACTGTAAAATTAATGTCAATAATCACAACAGAAGTTCACCTAAAATGAATATTTTGTAGAACCAGCACTTCACTGTTTTAAATGTATAATCTCACATAATTCTATTTTTAATTTTTTTATGCTTTATTGATTTTTGAGAGAGAGAGATCACAAGTAGGAGAAGACCAGAGAGAGAGAGAGAAAGAAAGAGAGAGAGGGAGAGACAGAGAGAACAGAATTGGAAGGAGGCTCCAGGCTCTGAGCTGTCAGCACAAAGCCCGATGCGGGGCTCAAACCCACCAGCTGTGAGATCAAGACCTGAGCTGAAGTCAGAGGCATAACCGACTGAGCCACCCAGGGGCCCCTAATCTCACATAATTCTTAAAATAATTACTCTTGCAACTCCCTCTGTCTTAGTTCGCTGTTACTCTTGTGAAAAGGAAAGCACAATCTATTGGCTTAAAAGAATCCACATTTAGGGGTGCCTGGGTGGCTCAGTTGGTTGAGCATCCGACTTTGGCTCAGGTCATGATCTTGAGGTTCGTGGGTTCAAGCCCCGCGTCAGGCTATTTGCTGACAGCTAGCACAGAGCTTGGAGCCTGCTTTGGATTCTGTATCTCCCTCTCTCTCTGACCCTACCCTGCTCTCTCTCTCAATCTCTCTCTCTCTCTCTCTCAGAAATAAGAAAAAATTAAAAAAGAATACACATTTATTATCATACAGTTCTCAAAGTCAGAGATACAAAACGTGTCTCACTGAACTAAAATCAATATGCTTGTAGAGATGCCTTCCTTTCTGGAAGCTCTAGGGGAGAATCCATTTCCTTGCCTACTTTAGCTTCTAGAAGGAATGGCTTTCCTTTCCTTGTGTCCTCCTTCCATGTGACCTGACATATTTACAGGATGTGGGATTACAACTGACGTTTTTGTAGGGTCATTATCCTGACTATCATACCTTCCAATCCCAGTGAAAATTAGATTTTTCAAATAAAAACAAACAAAAGAAACTGATCACATCTTTGCCTGTCACCAGCTCCTTGTTGCTGGTATGAAAACAAAACTTTCTAACGTGACTTGCAAGATCCAGCAGCGCCTAGTCCTCTCTGCCTCATTTTTCCTTATAGCCCCCTTGATTCTCTTTGTTACAGTTACACTAGCCTTGCTCTGGACCCACAACCTAACAGACACATTCCTCTTTTCCAAGTCTTGGTACCTGCTGTCTTCCATCTGGAATGCCCATCCAACACAGCTTTGCATAATTAACTTCTATTTATTTTTCTGCCTATGCCAAGCATCACTTCCTCAGGGAAGCCTACACTAACTTGAAACCTCCCTCTTGTTAATTAATTAACTTATTTAATAATTTAGTTATATACATATATCTCTTTTGTGCTCTCCTTATGCCAGATACGCCTCTCAGTGCTGGGGATACAGCAGGGAACAAAATATATGAAGCTCTGGCTTTTGTGAAGCTTATGTTCCGAAGATGGGAGACAGATGATACACAATAAGCAAACACTCAATATATGTCAGGTGGACAAAATGCTAAGAATAAAACTAAATCAAGACTAGGAGATGAGAGAAATGCATGTAGGAGCCAGGAGCTATTTTAGTCAAAGAGGTCAGGGAAGGACTCTGTAAGGAGCTGATATCTAAGGAACAATGGGGATGGAGAAGGGGATGGTGATTCTTTTGGTTCATTGAGGCAAGAGCATTCCAGGAACAGGAAAAATATGTGTGAAGACCCAGACCGAGATGGAGCACCTTTGACACGCTGGTCCCAGAACTCTACTTCACTGTAATAGCAAGGGTGTTACTTTCACATTTCAGTGTTATCATTTGACTGACCTCTGTCTCTTCAAATAGACTTTAAACTCCAGGAGACAAGATGTTCTCTCTGCTCTCACTTACCATAGTGATAATATTGTTGGTCACATTGTTGACCCACATAAATGTTTGTTGCACGAACAGACAAAAGAACCTATGTATGACTAAGTGTTATTCTGATCTCCAATGGATTTATGAGAAAAGTAAGGATTATAGTACTTAATAACTTTCCAAGGTCATTTAATCAGTAGCAAAGCCATGCCCTAAATCCAGGACTATCTGACACCATTGTCTATATTCTTTTTTTTTTTTTTAATTTTTTTTTATTTATTTCTAGGAGAGAGAGAGACAGCGCCAGCAGGAGAGGGTCAGAGAGAGAGGGAGACACAGAATCCGAAACAGGCTCCAGGCTCCGAGCTGGCAGTCAGCACAGAGCCCGACGAGGGGCTCGAACCCACGAACCGTGAGATCATGACCTAAGCAAAAGTCGGACGCTTAACTGACTAAGCTACCCAGGTGCCCCACCATTGTCTATATTTTTAACCATTCTTCTCTATTACTAAAATTTTTCAGATATGCTTAATACCAACTTTCCCCCTTAATGAGGAAAACGACTTAGAATAGACAGGACTAATATTGTTACCAATTACAGTGTTCTTTACGGGAACAGAGGCACACCTGCTTAGAGCCCTGGTCTTCTCATAAAATGGTGAGATTAATGACCGCCTCAAAGTGTGTTTAAAGAAGTAAAACATTACATAAGATGACAAACATGAAAACCATAAAAAATGGTGAAATATTTCTGTGGCCAATTCCATATTACACATGGAATGGATAGTGAGTAAGACTGCTAACATGTTTATGGTACTGAGAAAAGTTTAAGGGCATTACACAAAAAGTGAGTGTTTCAATGTCCGTGGAGACACATGACAGGTTATTCCTTTTCAGTTCGTACCCCCATCAGGAAAGGACTCTTCCCCCTAAAAGTTAAGGAGGATTATCTTTTATTCCTGTTATGAGGGAGAAAAGAGAAACAGTGGACTGTCTCTCAAAAAATGAGGGCTGAATGGTTTTCAACAGAGTGAACAAGAGACAGAGGAATTTAAAGAATATTTTAGAAACCAAATATGCAATGTATATTGGTATGACCATAAAATGAATAACTTGATTAATGCTGTGACTTATAGTGAGCCTTAAAACATATCCAGTGCTCTGTTAAACATATGAATAAGGGCCATGATTAAGATAAGAACTGAATTAGCAGGAAACAACTTCTGGGTGAAAAGGACAGCAGATGGTACTTCAAACAAGATAAGCTGAAAGAGCCCAGCCTTGACTATTTCAGATTACATTAAATTTTTTTTTTTACTTTATTTACTTATTTTGAGAGAGAGAGAGAGTGAGAGAGTGAGAGAGAGAGAGAGAAAAGGGGAGGCACAGAGGGAGGGAGAGGGAGGGAGAGAATCCCAAGCTGACTCCATACTATCAGCGCAGAGCCTGGCAAGGGCTCTGTGATCCATGAGATCATGACCTGAGCGGAAACCTAGAGTCCGATGTTTGACCAACTGAGCCACGCAGGTGCCCCTGAATACATTTTTACTAAAAGTTTCCCACAACTTTTACCAGGAAGAAAATTTAAGTTTATATTAGAAATACAATAAATATCATTTATGTTTAGTGTATATAATTTTGCTTACATTAGCTCCTTTTAAATTACATGTGGTTCTCATTCCATTGTGTGTAATTTGAGTCATTCTAGATTAAGCTTATTGTTGTTCTTGGAAAGTTGGAAAGTTTAATTCAGGATACTATAAACACTAGCATTATTAATAAAAATAAATGCTTATTTAAAAATATACTTTAGTTAAGCAATTTAAATAGATAATATATTCACATAGTACAACACTCAGAATTGTAGAGTGGTGTAAAATGAAAAGTAAGTTCCCTGAGCTATTCAGTTTACACCCCGAGAAGTAGTTTTTTAAATATATCATTCTACAGATAATTTATATATAGTAATCTGTGTGGATATATATATGTGTGTATGTACATATGTAACATACATACATTTATATGCATATATATCCCTGACATTTTACTTTAAATTAAGAATACTTTCTTTTTGCTACTGTACAATAGGCTATAGCCATTGTATTTTTTTATTATTCTGTATATATCTAAATAAGTATACATCTTGCATATTGATTATAAATAATTAAATTACTGAATTATCATTTGCAAGTTTTTCAGTTGATTTTCTTAGGGTTTTCACATACACAACTTCATCATTGGTAAAACGTGATCATTTAATGTTCCTTTTCAATTTTTTTAATTCATACATCTTTCTCAGATTTTGTTGGCTCTTATGTCAAGATTATGTTAAACACCATTGTTGATAAAGGACATACTAGCTTAATCCTGACACATTTTTTTAAATGTTTATTTTTGAGATAGAGACAGACAGAGTGGGGGGGAGGCAGGCGGAGAGAGAAGGAAACACAGAATCCAAAGCAGGTTCCAGGCTCTGTGCTGACACCACACAGGGCTTGAACCCACAAACTGAGAGATCACCAAGCTGAAGTTTAGTGCTTAAATGAAAGAGCCACCCCGGAGCCCTCTGACCCCATAATATTTTAATGGGGATGTGTCTAGAGAATTCTAAGTATGATATCACCCTTAACTGATAGAGCAACACTATTTGTTTCTAAGAAGAAACAAGAACACTGCCTTCTTTTAAATAATCTTAATAGGTACATGGTAGGTAGATGGATAGATGCTTTATGTAACATCTACTAAGAGAGCATGGCTCAGACTAGTCCTTAAGGACTTGTAGGCTATTTGGGCCCTTGTCCTGGGACTCAGGTCCCAACGGGTGGAAAGAGAGTTCCAGCCAGTGACCTGTTGAGGGATCCAGCTGATGGCACCAGACCAGGAGGCCAGCTGGCTTTCTGAAGGCCACACCCAGTCAGAGGATGACGAAAAGAAGAGGTCAGGGATCAAGGCTTAAGAATTATACACTTATGATTATCAATAATAATCTCAAGATATATAATGAATACTTATTAGCATAGAAATGAACAAAACAGTCTCTTAGTAGTTATTTATGATTTCCTCTGCTTTTATATTAATGCCTGGGTTTTCACTTCTTATTTTGTGTATTTGTGTTCCACATCCTTTCTTCCTGACTAGGTTAGCTAATGGTTTATCATATTCACAACTTTTCCCCCAAAGACCAGCTTTTGAATTTTATATTTTGATTCATTAATATCTGTGAAGCAGCATTTCTTTACATTTTTATAGTATATGAGTCTCTTGGTAAACATGATAGAAAATTATGGTCCTGTCCTCAGGAAGATACACATGCTCACACATTCTTTAAAAGTTGCAGATTTTCAGGAGCTTATTTACAGAACTGACATTCATTCACAGATCTTCAGTTAGAAGATCCATTCATCATAGATCTTCTCAAGTATTGTCAAATAGCAAATCTGTTAAGTTTGCAAGGTAAGGTTCAGCTTAGACCTGGATCTTGGCACATTTTAGAACAGAGGCCTGTCAGGGTGCCTGGCTGGCTCAGTTATTAGAGCATGCATGTGACTCTTGATCTTAAGGATGTGATTTTGAACCCCACACTGGGTGTAGAGAGTATTTAAAAATAAAATCTTAAATGATAAACAAATACAAATAAAGAAACAAAAAAAAAAACTGAGGCCAGGTTACAAATAGTTTTAGGATTCTATTACTCTAACTTCTAGTACTACGATCAACACTATGAAAAAAGATTTCCATTATAGTTACTATGTGCCAGACAATGTGCCAGCTCTTTACTTACTATCACAAAAGGACTAGGAGGAGATTGCTGTTATAGTTGCCATTTTATAGATAATAAGATGAAAATACAAAGAGGTCTACGTTTTAAGAGGAACTGGCCTAGAACCACACAGCTAGCATTTATGACAGCCAGAATATGTAAACCTTGGCTGGTCTAGCACTAAAGGTGGATAAGAATTCATCAAAAAAAAAAAAAAAAAAGTCAAAATAAGCTCCATTCATTCTCAACACTCTCATTGTTACCGACAAACAAAACAACAGGAATCTAGGATGTATCCCTAAGTTATGTGTTTATGGGCCGCCCTGTCTCTGTCTAAAATTTGTATACTGAGGCTCTAACCCCTAGTATCACAAAATGTGACTATATTTGGAGACAGGGCCTTTAAAGCCATAATGAAGATAAAAGGAGGCCCCGAGGGTGAGCTGTAATCCAATCTCACTGGTGTCCTCACTAGAAGAGGAAATCTGGACACACAGAGACATCAAAGGTGTCAGGAAAGCAAAGAGATAACCATATGAAGAAGCTGGCCATGTGCATGCCAAGGAGAAAGTCCTGAAACAGCTCTTTCTCTTATGCTCCTCAGGGGAAACCAACGATGCTGGCACCTTGATCTTGGACTTCCAGCCTCCACAATTGTGACAGAATAAATTTGTGTTTAAGCCACCTAGTCTGTAGTACTCTATTATGGTGGCCCTCATTTATTACTTAAGGCTATAAACTATTTTCAAAAAACCTTTAGCAGTCCCAAAGTAATTTTTACATAGTTGATTGTTATGCTCATTAAAATGATTCAACTCTTCAGTAAACCTGGTGTTTAACTTCATTTACCATTCAGCAGTTTGTTAATTTCCTTTTTGTAGCAAGATCCACTTTCTGTTTCCCATTTCAGGCTGCAAGAGACTTCAGAGGTCTTCAAAGCAGGCATCCAAGTGCCCCCCCCCAGTGAGTCTGCTATTCGAACCTAGGACTGGGTATTTTCTCCATATGCAAAAAGACTCATTGGTATTTGGTTAATTTTTCAAAGCTGCTGTCTTTCAAATGTTGAGAAACCATTTACCTCAAAAGTTAAAATGGTCAAATGAAATCTTCTCAAAAAAGGCAAACTCTTATCTTTGCTAATATGAGATGTAATGAAGCATCCTAAGCAAAGCATTTTTTTAAATTTTCTCTGATATCATTCTGAAGCTGATTAACAAAATTAGCATTTCTCATTCCAAGAATCTAAAAACCAATGAATGTGTGCTTCATTCAAGAGAAGGGCCTAGGCTTTAGCTTTATGCCCATTTCCTTCCATTAGGCTATTTTTCATGCTCTGCTAAGCAGAGGTCATTGTGTTTGGGTAGCAAAATACACGTCCCACAAAAGCTTTTCCTTAACATCCTTCTTTACAGATATAGTGATATCCTTTGCTTAAATGATGAAACAAATCTCTCTCTCTCTCTCTCTCTCTCTCTCACACACACACACACACACACACACACACACACACACACAGAAGCATTGCTTCTGAAACTCTTTCTTTCCCATGGTGACCTAACACCATGACTTCTGTCACCTTTTCATTCTACACACTCCCTGTTGAGACTGATTCTTTTAGATCATTTACAATGGATATGACAGCCTCTAACCCCAGTCAAGAGACTGTGCAACAGCCTAGAAATCAATTTGTGTCTTAATTCCTCTAAAATAGCTTTTCTGGCTAACAGAAGTTTAGGAATGAGAGTGAACAGGATGTGAACATTATGCTGTGCTATCTCATGCATACATTTTGGTGCTTACAGCTGTCCCAGTGCTTTCCTTTTAGTACTCATTGCCTAAAAGTTCATGCATTACTTGAAGAAAAAATTACATTTCTGTAATCCATGGCTGTTTTTATTTATTTCCCCAGAAAATAAAGTGTATCTCATGTTTTATTTTGGCTAATTAATTAATTAATTTATTTATTTATTTTAATGCTTTAAATCTGAGAGAGAGAGGCAGTGTGAGCAGAGGAGGATCAGAGAGAGGGAGACACAGAATCTGAAGTAGGCTCCAGGCTCTGAGCTGGCTGTCAGCACAGAGCCCAATGCAGGGCTCGAACCCACTGTGAGATCATGACCTGAGCTGAAGTCGGATGCTTAACCAGCTGACCCATCCAGACACCCCACCCCATCTCTTCTTATAAGGCACTGATCTCATCATGAGGGTATTGCCCCATGACTTTATCTAAACCCTATTAACTCCCCAAAGCCTCATTTCCAAATTTTATCATATTCCAAATACATACATATCAATATGTATGTCAGTATGGTGAAGGGAAACTTCTCTATCAATCAGTTTTTTTTTTTTTTACAAATAGTTTATTGTCAAATTAGTTTCCACATAACACCCAGTGCTCATCCCCACAAGTGTCGTCCTCCATGCCCACACCTCCTCCCCCCCACATCCACCAGTCCTCAGTTTTTGTCAGCATTCAAGAGTCTCTCATGGTTTGCCTCTCCCTTTCCCCCACCATTTCCGCCCTTCTTCTCCCCCTTGGTTCTCTGTTAAGTTCCTCCTAATCCTCCTATACGTGCACACATATGATATTTGTCCTTCTCTGCCTGACTTATTTCGCTCAGCATGACACCCTCAAGGTCCATCCATGTTGCTACACATGGCCAGATTTCATTGTTTCTCATTGCCATGTAGTATTCCATGGTATCGATAAACCACATCTTCTTGATCCATTCATCTGTTGATGGACACTTAGGCTCTTTCCAGGTTTTAGCTATTGTGGAGAGTGCTGCTATGAACATTGGGGTACATGTGCTCCTATGCATCAGCATTTCTGTATCCCTTGGGTAAATTCCTAGCAGTGCTATTGCTGGGTCATAGGGGAGTTCTATTGTTAGTTTCTGAGGAACCTCCACACTGTTTTCCAGAGGGGCTGTACCAGTTTACATTCCCACCAACAGTGTAGGAGGGTGCCCGTTTCTCCACATCCTCGCCAGCATCTCATGTTCTCTGATTTGCTCATTTTAGCCACTCTGACTGGCGTGAGGTGGTATCTCAGTGTGGTTTTGATTTGTATTTCCCTGATGAGGAGGGATGCTGAGCATCGTTTCATGTGTCTGTTGGCCATCTGGATGTTCTCTTTGGAGAAGTGTCTGTTCATATTTTCTGCCAATTTCTTCACTGGGTTGTTTGTTTTTCGGGCGTGTAGTTTGATGAGCTCCTTGTAGATTCTGGATATCAACCCTTTATCTGATATGTCATTTGCAACTATCTTTTCCCATTCTATTGGTTGCCTATTAATTTTCTGGGTTGTTTCCTTGGCTGTGCAGAAGCTTTTAATCTTGATGAGGTCCCAATCATTTATTTTTGCTCTTGATTCCCTTGTTTTTGGTGATGTGTTAAGTAAGAAGTTGCTGTGGTGGAGGTCAATGAGGTTGTTTCCTGCTTTCTCCTCTAGGGTGTTGATAGTTTCCTGTCTCACGTTCAGGTCCTTTATCCATTTTGAGTTTATTTTTCTGTATGGTGTGAGAAGATGATCTAGTTTCATTCTTCTGCATGTTGCTGTCCAGTTCTGCCGACACCATCTGTTAAAAAGGCTGTCTTTTTTCCATTGGATGTTCTTTCCTGCTTTGTCAAAGATGAGTTGGCTGTATACTTTTGGGTCCACTTCTGAGTTCTCAATTCTGTTCCATTGGTCTATGTGTCTGTTTTTGTACCAGTATCATACTGTCTTGATGATGACAGCTTTGTAGTAGAGGCTAAAGACTGGGATGGTGTTCCCTCCCGTTTTGGTTTTATTTTTCAGGATTACTTTGGCTATTCGGGGTCTTTTGTGGTTCCATACAAATTTTTGGATAGTGTGTTCTAGTTTTGAGAAGTAGGCTGGTGCAATTTTGATTGGAATTGCATTGAATGTGTAGATAGCTTTGGATAGTAATGACATCTTAACTATATTTATTCTTCCAATCCATGAGCATGGAATGTTTTTTCATTTCTTTGTGTCTTCTTCAATTTCTTTCATAAGTTTTCTATAGTTTTCATCATACAGATCTCTTGTATTCTTGCTTAGGTTTATTCCAAGGTATTTTATGGTTTTTTGAGCAATTGTGAATGGGATCAGTTTCTTGATTTCTCTTTCTGTTGCTTCATTGTTGGTGTATAAAAATGCAACCGATTTCTGTACGTTGATTTTGTACATGTTTTTGATGTACAAAATGTCATTTGCAACTATCATGTACATGTACATGATTTTGTTCTGTTGTTGATTTTGCAACATGGCTGAATTCTTGATCAGTTCTAGTAGGCTTCTGGTGGAGTCTGTTGGGTTTTCTATGTAGAGTATCATGTCATCTGTGAAGAGTGAAAGTTTGACTTCCTCTTTGCCAATTCTGATGCCTTTGATTTCCTTTTGGTGTCTGATGGCTGATGCTAGGACTTCCAGCACTATGTTAAACAACAGCAGTGAGAGTGGACATCCCTGTCATGTTCCTGATCGCAGGGGGAAAGCTCTCAGTTTTTCCCCATTGAGGATGATGTTAGCTGAAGGCTTCTCATAGATGGCTTTGATGATGTTTAAGTAGGTTCCTTTTATCCCGACTTTCTCGAGAGTCTTTATTAAGAAGGGATGCTGTATTTTGTCAAATGATTTTTCTGCATCTATTGACAGGATCATATGCTTTTTATCTTTTCTTTTATTGATATGATGGATCACATTGATTGATTTGTGAATGTTGAACCAGCCCTGTAAACCAGGAATGAATCCCACTTGATCTTGGTGGATGATTCTTTTTATGTGCTGCTGGATTCAATTTGCAAGGATCTTCTTGAGGATTTTTGCATCCGTATTCATCAAGGATATTGGCCTGTAGCTCTCTTTTTTTGCTGGATCTCTGTCTGGCTTGGGAATCAGAGTGATGCTGGCTTCATAAAATGAATCCGGGAGTTTTCTTCGATTTTTATTTTTTGGAATAGCTTGAGAAGAATTGGGATTAATTCTGTTTCAAATGTCTGGTAGAATTCCCCAGGGAAGCCATCATGTCCAGGGCTCTTATTTGTTGGGAGATTTTTGATCACTGATTCAATTTCTTCACTAGTTATGGGGCTGTTCAGGTTTTCTGTTTCTTCCCGTGTGAATTTTGGTAGTGAGTGTGTGTTTAGGAATGTGTCCATTTCTTCTAAGATGTCCAATTTGTTGGCATATAATTTTTCATAGTATTCCCTGATAATTGCTTGTATTTCTGAGGGGTTGGTTGTAATAAGTCCATTTTCATTCATAATTTTGTCTGTTTGGGTGCTCTCTCTTTTCTTTTGGATAAGTCTATCTAGAGGCTTGTCAATTTTGTTTATTTTTTCAAAAAACCAACTCTTGGTTTCATTGATCTGTTCAATTGTTTCTTTGGTCTCTACGTTGTTTATTTCCGTTCTAATTTTTACTATTTATCTTCTTCTACTGGGTTTAGGGCGTTCTTGTTGCTCTGCCTCTAGTTCCTTTAGGTGAGCTGTTAGATTTTGGACTTGCGCTTTTTCTAATCTCTTGAAATATGCCTGGAGAGCAATGTACTTTCCTCTTAGGACTGCCTTTGCTGCATCCCATTGGTTTTGAATTATTGTGTTTTCATTTTCATTTGTTTCCATATATTTTTTAATTTCATCTCTAATTGCCTGATTGATTGGCGCATTCATTCTTTAATAAGGTGTTCTTTAACCTCCATGTTTTTGGAGGTTTTCCAGTCTTCTTCCTGTAACTGATGTCAAGTTTCAAAGCATTATGATCTGACAGTGTGCATGGTATGATCTCTATTCTTTTATATTTATTGAGGGGTGCTTTATGTCCCAGTATGTGATCTATCTTGGAGAATGTGCCATGCACACTTGAGAAGAAAGTAAATTCCCTGGCCTCAGGATGTAAAGTTCTAAATGTATCTGTCAGATCCTTCTGGTCCAATGTGACTTTCAAGTCCAATATTTCTTTAGTGATTTTCTGTCTGGTTGACCTATACATTGCTGTAAGCGGAGTATTAAAGTTCCCTGCTGTTAGCACATTCTTATCTATAAGCTTGTTTCTGTTTGTGATTAATTGTTTTAGGTATTTAGGTGCTCGCATTTCGGTGCGTAGACGTTTATGATTGTTAGTTCTTCCTGATGGATGGTTGTAATTATTATGTAGTGTGCTTCTTCATCTCTTGTTATTGTCTTTTACTTAAAGTCCAGTTTGTCTGATATAAGTATAACTACTCCAGCTTTCTTTTGAATTCCTGTAGTATGATAGATATTTCTCCATCCCCTTACTTTTAATCTGAAGGTATCTTCCCGTCTAAAATGAGTTTCTTGTAGACAGCATATAGATGGATTTCGTTTTTTTATCCATTCTGCTACCCTATGTCTTTTGATTGGAGCATTCAGCCCACTCACATTCAGTGCTATTATTGAAATATGTGGGTTTAGAATCTTTGTATCTTTTGTAGGGTTCATGTTTGTGGTGGTGTCTCTGGAATCTTTGTTCCTTGCAACCTTTCCTTCAGAGCGTCCCCCTCAGGATTTCTTGTAGGGCTGGCTTCGTGGTGACAAATTCTTTCAATTTCTGTTTATTTGGAAAGGTTTTTATCTCTCCTTCTATTTTGAAGGACAGGCTCGCTGGATAGAGGATTCTTGGCTGCATATTTTTACTGTTCATCACATTGAAGATCTCCTGCCATTCCTTTCTGGCCTGCCACGTTTCAGTAGATAGGCCTGTCACCACTCTGATAGGTTTCCCTTTGTATGTGAGGGCCCTTTTCTCCCTAGCTGCTTTCAAAATTCTCTCTTTGTCTTTGTATTTTGCCATTTTTACGATGATATGTCGTGCAGAAGATCGATTCAAGTTACGTCTGAGGGGAGTCCTCTGAGCCTCTTGTATTTCCACATTGACTTCCTTCCCCGGGTCGGGGAAGTTCTCCGCTATAATTTGTTCCAAGACTCCTTCAGCACTTTTCCCTCTCTCTTCCTCTTCTGGGATTCCTATGATACGGATATTGTTGCATTTGACTGTATCGCTGAGCTCTCGAATTCTTCTTTCCTGTTCCTGGATCAGTTTGTCTCTTTTTTTCTCAGCTTCTTGTTTTTTTATAATGGTGTCTTCTAAATCACTTATTCTCCTTTCTGCCTCTTCAATCCATGCACTGGAGGCCTCTAATATATTATGTATCTCATTTATCGCATTTTTTAATTCTTCATGCCTATTTTTATTTTCCATTCTGTCTGTAGCCATAATTTCTTTGATGTCCCCTATGTTTTTTTCAAGCCCTGCTATTAATTTTACCATTATTATTCTAAAATCTTGTTCACTTATGCTGCTGATATCTGTTTTGAGCAGTTCATTCGCTGTCATTTCTTCTTGGAGTTTCTTTGGAGGAGAGCTCTTTTGTTTCATCATTTTAGTTAGCTTTCCGGCTCTTGTTGATTTTAAAGACTTCTTAATGCTCTCTGTATCTATGAGTGCTGCTGTATCCAAGAAGACTCTTTGACTGTCCAGGGCCTATCCTTTCAGAGAGTGTTTTTTGAATGGTATCTCTTGGTCTTCCTTGTTGGGACCTTGGCTATTTTATTTTCCTATTTGTAGTGATATTTGGGACTCTCCACCTAGTGTACTCTGGTTTGTTTCTTGAGGTAGCCGTTAGAAGGCTTTCTCAGTGGATTCTGTGTCCTTTTTCTCCCAATCTCTTAGGTTTTTTAAGGTTTCCAATGGCTTCAGACTTTTTCCATGTGATGTATGGGCGCGAGTGCAAGTACGGAGCTCCTTACTTCTCTGGCATCTTGCCCCCTGCCCTCAAATTGTCTGAATTATTTTAATTTTTTTAATGTTTATTTATTTTTGAAAGAGAGACAGAGATAGAGATAGAGACAACATGGGGGGGGGCAAAAGAAGGGGAGAAACAGAATCTGAAGCAGGTTTTAGTCTCTGAGCTGTCAGCACAGAGCCCCATATGGGGCTCAAACCCACAAACCGTAAGATCATGACCTGAGCCAAGGTTGGATGCTTAACTGACTTAGCCACCCAGGTCCCCCAAATTGTCTGAATTCTAATAAACTTTGCAATGAATTTGGGTCTTGTCATTTACTCGCTATATGACTAGGGCAGTCAATGCCACCATTTAAAGCCTGTGTCTTCACCTTTAAAATTACAATGTTGGGGCACCTGGGTGGCTCAATCAGTTGAGGGTCCGACTTCAGTTTAGGTCATGATCTCACGGTTCGAAGGTTCAAGCCCCACATCCGGCTCTGTGCTGACAGCTAGCTCAGAGCCTGGAGCCTGTTTTAGATTCTGTGTCTTCCTCTCTCTCTGACCATCCCCTGCTCATGCTATCCCTCTCTCTCTCAGAAATAAATAAAACATTAAAAAAAATAAAATTACAATGTTAATGGTAGCAACATCATACATTCAGAGGATTAGGTAAGAAAATGGATGGAAATCATTTAACATGCCATCTACAGAATGGCAGAGACTTGTGATTAGCTGTTTACCTTGAGAAAGCTATTTATCAGTTCCCTCATCTGATATATGACAGGGACAGTGGTGAGGAGGAAGTTGATTTGAATGAAGAATCATATACAACATCAGCTTTTCTGCTTTAGACTCTGGGTATTGAAATTGATGTTGAAGTTGATTTCACATGGATTTCAAAAAATACAATACGGCCCTAGATCTCTTTATGAAGATAGCAAGCTGACCAGTTTCACAATCTGTACTGAAGATATATCACTTTATGTCAGACACTCAGCAAAATATACTTCTTAGCTTTCACATGGAAAACTGAATTACATTTTCATATAGAATTAGACTGGTTAGCACTATCAGGAACACCTTTTCAAGGAACAATGAAGGGCCAGTGTTTGGTCAGCTACCATTTGGAAAGAGTACCATGTTCTATTTTCTTTCACACAGTGGCCATATGCCTGAGGTAAGTATTGGGATGATTTGTAGGGAAACTTCCATCCTTGGTATTAGAGAAGGGTTTTAACAACCAAGAGTATATTACCATTTTACTGATTTCTGGCACTGGTAATGAATCACTGGCATTTTAAGACTTCTTTAGAACATATAGAGACATTTTGTAAGTGACGATTGATTCAAGGGTTGCCTACACTCTCTGAAGCTTGGGAAGAGAAGCATTAGAGAGTCATGGAAGGCTACCTCAGTTAGGAATTCAGGCTGACACTGGCTTATAATTTGGTCCATGGAAAAATCTTAACAATCATATCACATGGCTTGGCGTATCATGCTTTAGAGCACCCACAATGATCTCAAGTAATAAACTCTCATGAGAATCCAACTGTGGCTTAATCACTTTATGTGAGACATTTCTTTATTTCCAGTGAGATTTTCAGTTAGAATCAATCCCTCAACCATATTCATCTGGCAAACCAGAGAGACTTTGACTCAAAAAACAGTTTAGTTCCTGACATAATCAATAAAACTATATTGATTTAGGGGACCTAATGTGATTGCTATGATTTATAAAAATTTGAAAGACTCTATGGTGTAGGCTAGGCACTTATGTACTACAATTAAGTTGCCTGTCACTGGTTCCTTTTTCCTCTTTGTGCTTTTTTTCTGAGCAAGATAGAATTAACTAAGACATTACTCAGAAACTACAAAAGTAAAACAATTATACAGTTTCCAATACTTTTCTTCATTCTAAAATCATTCTTTAGGGTATGATAAGATTAACAGTATTAACATGTACTGCAGAGTAAGAGTGAAATGTTGTATTCCACTCATAACAGTCCAAGAATCATTTCCCTAGTTTGGAACAAAAATTAATGAGAGTATGGGAATACCAAAGAGAAGTCATTCCTTCTTTCCCAAAGGCAAAAGCTATTTTAATGGGGAAAGAAACATTTTTTTCTACTATTCGGTCTGATTTTTAATACATTTTACATTCTGTAAATCAAGTTTATTAAAGTATAATCTTAAAATATACCATTTACATATTTATGTGTACAGTTTGATGAGTTTTGAAAAATGCATACGTCCATGTAACAGCTGCCATAATCAAGATATAGAACATGTTCTTTAATCCAGAAGTATATAACCATAATCTTCTCATATATCTTTGCAGATGATTACCTGCTTCATCCCTGGTCCTAGACAAATACTGATTTGCTGGTTTCTGTGATTAAAATTGTATTTAAATTTTCAATATTCCATATAAGTGAAATCACATGTTGTGTATCCTTTTGTGCCATGTTTCGTTCATTTGGCATAGTAATTTTGAGATGCATCATATTGATGCATGTAATAAATTTGTTCCTTGTATTGATGAATATAATAGTGTTCCACTGTAAGAATATATAGTAATCTATTAATCCGTTTACCCACTGATGGATATTTGGGCTGTCCCCAGTTGAAGGCTATTAAAAAGTTGCTAAGAACATTTATGTAAGTCTTTCTACTAATGTATACTTTCATTTTTCATGTATAAATACCTAGGTTTGATATTTCTGGGTCATATGGTTTATCAAGAAGTTTAACCTGACAAGAAAATTCCTCATTTTCTTTTAAAATGGTGAAACCATTTTATATTTATATCAACAGTCCTTCATATTCTCACAAACATTTGATATTATCAGTATTTATTTTTTAATATTTATAATCCTATTGTGTAGGTAGCAATATCTCTTTGTGGTTTTAATTTGTATACTGATAACGATATATGATGTTGATCATTTTTTTCACCTCAATGGCCATCTTATTTAATGAACTTATCTGTTCAAGATCTTTGCCAATTTTTGTTTCATTGAACTATGTGCCATCTTATTTTTGAGTTATAAGGGTTCTTTATAGAAGCTAAATACAAGTTCTTTTGAGCCTTATTTTTAAGGGTCCTTATGCCTTAGTGCATTCTTTATTTTGAGTTTGTTTAGCTCTACCACTAGGTACAACTTTCTAATGTCTACACAGACTACACAAGGTGTTGAGGGACTCCCCGCTCTGGCTAATTAGCAGACGTTAGGGCTTCTAACCCTGTTTGTACTCTGGGAATTATTCAGTTTACAACTTCTGGTCAATCTTTGTCTGACTTCATGCAGTGTCAGTCTGCTTGCACTGTCTTACTTTTCTACAAGAGTTGCAAGGCTACTCTGCTAAAGATTTCTGGAACACCTTCTCTGAAAAATTCCCTTCCCTCTAGCTCTTCACACTACTAATTCAAGCAACCTCAAATATCCATCTTTGTCTTCTTAACTCAGTAAGACTGATGTGTTCTATTTACAATACCATTTCAAAAGTGAATCCAAATTGCTCATAGGACTCATCTTGTTTCTCCTCTCTCATGGATCATAGTCCTGTGTTTCCTGTTTTGCAGTGTCTATAAACAGTTGTCTTATAATTTTTGTCCAATTCTCTAGTTGTTTATGGTGGGAAGATAAATCCATTCCCATTATTTCATTATGGCTAAAGCAGAAATCTCAGTTAGTCTTCTTAAATTCAGTTTAGCCACACAGACGGAATAGAAGATATTTGCAGCCAATTGCATATTTCATTTAGGAATGTCAAAATTATTTTATTCTAGCACTTTACAATGAAAGAAAAGAAGACGAAGAGATAAATGTGTCATTGTGTATGTATGTAAGCATATTCTGCTTTATGTACTGGGTCTAACAAAGATTAAAATATCAAAAATAAAAGAAATTAAACATGTTTGTTGAACAAGCAAGATTTTGATGCTGTAACTTCCTAGAATAGGAAAGGAAAGGGCACCATGATGTTAACTTGCTCTCTCACACAGAATATTCTTTGCCAGTTTTGGGAATCCAGATTTGAAACACCCTACTGTGTTCTGGTCCTCTGCTATAATATATACAAACATGGGTAAAACAGATCTAACATATTTTGAACAAAACAAGGAGAGATTTGTTTGAATTACATATATAATTCAGGGCTTATCAGTCTTTGCCAAAAAGGGGGATACGACAGGTAAATCTGCTAGGATAATCTGGCTACCTGTTGCATACCTATAACCTAAAACACATATTATTTTTTAGGCTTGTTCAGCCTCCATTTCGTTATTTTTTTTTTCTTCTTCCTGTGATTCCTCTCATGGTTAGATCTTCTACACTAACTTCTTTTGAGGCTCATTCCTGATCTCGTATTAAACTTTGTATTTTTGAGATAAGATGAAGAGCTTGTTACCATAGAGACTTAACTCCCAGGTAAACATTACTTAATCTCACAAATTTTTGCATATTAACAGGGTAAAAAGCTTGGCTCAAAAACAAGGAATGTTACTGGTAAAAGTAAAGACATCTGAAAACTCTCTCTCTTCAAATACACATATATATACCTTATATATATATTTAAATAATGTGTACATACGTATATTATGTGTACTTAGATGTTGATTTGTGTTGGGTCCCTTCCAAGTACCTCTACAACAGGCCTGAGAGCCAGCAAGTGCTGCTTATATTTAAACCCATTCCATCTGTTCTCTGGCTCCTAGAATGAATTGTGCAAACCAGTACATATAAAGGTAATTTAACAAAAATGTGTATGAACTACACAAGAATAATCATTTAGGAAATAGCAATGAAATTAAAAAAAAATACATCTAATTAAAAATCTTCAAAACAAAATAGTATCTAGAAAATAATTCATGTAAAAATAAATACACAAAATTCATAGGAATAATTCGTAAAATTCTTTGCCTTCTTGCTTTTGAAGACATAAAGAATAATAGAAACTTACTTCGTAGGAAACATTATTGTTACTACTTTAATCAGGAACTCAGGAAATGAATGAAAACAATAATTTCTTAATTTGATAAAATGATTTGGAATTACTTTGTACAGATGGACAATAAATAATGAACTTGCCCAACAATACATGGATTTGCCTTATATATTTCACTTGTATTACTTGCATAGTTAATTAATAGAAAAATAAATTAGGGAAAACAACAAAAATAGCAATATAAAATGTTACTATATTTGTTCAACTCTTAGTCTGTTTGCCCATTCCAAAGTATTTTCAAGTTCATGATGTCAGGCCTATTGCTAAATATAAGGGAGCCAAAGATTTACATCTTTCGTGGTCACATTAAAACAACATTTCAGGGAGAAAATTATCATATATAGTTACAAATCAAGAAACAGGAAATTTCCTTGGAATTAAGGCTGATAGAGGCTAAAGTATTAAAACTTCCTAATACAGTTAAGAAATACCAGTTTCTGGTGGCGTAAGGCAGGTTTTAAAAATATCATGGATATTTACATGGAGACAATGATAAAATTATGGGTATAACAAAAACTCTACATTGGAGAATTGCTACTTTCGGATGGCCACTGGCTAAAGTGGATGGGGTGTGAAATTATAATCACTTAGAAACATTCTAAGAGGGAAGCATACCTTTGTGAGAATACAATTATATGTGAATCAGTATTTTCAAGTAAATATAAATTTGTAGTTATATAATACATATGGTGCTAAATTAAGGTGTATCAAGAGAAATTAAAGCAAGAGGTACCTGAGTGGCTCAGTCAGTTAAGTGTAATGTCCTGATTTCCACTCAGGTCATGATCTCATGGTTTGTGAGACTGAGCCGTGCATCAGGCTCTGTGCTGACAGAGCAAAACCTGCTTGAGATTCTCTCTCTCCCTCTCTCTCTCTCTACTCCACTGGAGCTCACTCTCTCTCTAAATATAAAAAATACATATTTTTTATTTTTTTTCTTTTTCTTAATTTGTTTTTTTAATTTAATTTGATTTTATTATTTTTTTTTTACAAATAGTTTATTGTCATATTGGTTTCTGTATAACACCCAGTGCTCATCCCCACAAGTGCCCTCCTCCATGTCCATCTCCCCCCTCCCCCCCCACATCCATCAGTCCTCAGTTTGTTCTCAGCATTTAAGAGTCTCTCATGGTTTGCCTCTCTCCTTTTCACCCACCATTTCCCCCCTTCTTCTCCCCCATGGTCCTCAGTTAAGTTCCTCCTAATCCTCCTATATGTGCAAACATATGATATTTGTCCTCTGACTGACTTGTTTCACTTTAAAAATGAAGTCAAAGGGAGATGGTATGGTGTAGCAGAAAACCTAGAAAGTGAAGGCAAAGCAACATGGATTCCAGACATACAACTATTTACTAACACTGATACCTTTAGTAAGGTGTTAATATGTCTCAAAGCTGCTTTCTTTTCCTCAAAAAGGAATTATTTGGTTTTAATTATTTTTTAAAAGTTATTTTTGTCTCTTTAGGTTATAGTGAAAATCAAATCAGATTATAGATATAGATATAGATACTTAGATGCATATTAAAAGTGTTATTATGATTATCATCCTTATTACTCAATTATTTCCAAAGCTTCATGTTCTTAAAACTAAAGGATCTCAATTTTTTTTTGATAGACCCGGAAATGTTGATCAAATGGAATGCTATGATCAAATGAACTGCATCAATCAGGAAAAAGACAAGATGATAACGTATAAAACGCCCTAAACCCAGTAGAAGAAGAGAAATAGTAAAAATAAGAACGGAAATAAACAACGTAGAGACCAAAGAAACAATTGAACAGATCAATGAAACCAAGAGTTGGTTTTTTGAAAAAATAAACAAAATTGACAAGCCTCTAGATAGACTTATCCAAAAGAAAAGAAAGAGCACCCAAACAGACAAAATTATGAATGAAAATGGACTTATTACAACCAACCCCTCAGAAATACAAGCAATTATCAGGGAATACTATGAAAAATTATATGCCAACAAATTGGACATCTTAGAAGAAATGGACACATTCCTAAACACACACTCACTACCAAAATTCACACGGGAAGAAAGAGAAAACCTGAACAGCCCCATAACTAGTGAAGAAATTGAATCAGTGATCAAAAATCTCCCAACAAATAAGAGCCCTGGACATGATGGCTTCCCTGGGGAATTCTACCAGACATTTAAAACAGAATTAATCCCAATTCTTCTCAAGCTATTCCAAAAAATAAAAATCGAAGGAAACTCCCAGACTTATTTTATGAAGCCAGCATCACACTGATTCCCAAGCCAGACAGAGATCCAGCAAAAAAAGAGAGCTACAGGCCAATATCCTTGATGAATACGGATGCAAAAATTCTCAACAAGATCCTTGCAAATCGAATCCAGCAGCACATAAAAAGAATCATCCACCAAGATCAAGTGGGATTCATTCCTGGGTTACAGGGCTGGTTCAATATTCGCAAATCAATCAATCTGATCCATCATATCAATAAAAGAAAAGATAAAAAGCATATGATCCTGTCAATAGATGCAGAAAAATCATTTGACAAAATACACCATCCCTTCTTAATAAAGACTCTCGAGAAAGTTGGGATAAAAGCAACCTACTTAAACATCATCAAAGCCATCTATGAGAAGCCTTCAGCTAACATCATCCTCAACGGGGAAAAACTGAGAGCTTTCCCCCTGAGATCAGGAACACGACAGGGATGTCCACTTTCACCACTGCTGTTTAACATAGTGCTGGAAGTCCTAGCATCAGCCATCAGACACCAAAAGGAAATCAAAGGCATCAGAATTGGCAAAGAGGAAGTCAAACTTTCACTCTTTGCAGATGACATGATACTCTACATAGAAAACCCGACAGACTCCACCAGAAGCCTACTAGAACTGATCCAAGAATTCAGCCAAGTTGCAGGGTACAAAATCAACGTATAGAAATCAGTTGCATTTTTATACACCAACAATGAAGCAACAGAAAGAGAAATCAAGAAACTGATCCCATTCACAATTGCACAAAAACCATAAAATACCTCGGAATAAACCTAACCAAGGATACAAGAGATCTATATGATGAAAACTATAGAAAACTTATGAAAGAAATTGAAGAAGACACAAAGAAATGGAAAAACATTCCATGCTCATGGATAGGAAGAATAAATATAGTTAAGATGTCATTACTACCTAAAGCACTCTACACATTCAATGCAATTCCAATCAAAATTGCACCAGCATACTTCTCAAAACTAGAACACACTATCCAAAAATTTGTATGGAACCACAAAAGACCCCGAATAGCCAAAGTAATCTTGAAAAATAAAACCAAAACAGGAGGGATCACCATCCCAGACTTTAGCCTCTACTACAAAGCTGTCATCATCAAGACAGTATGGTATTGGCACACAAACAGACACATAGACCAATGGAACAGAATTGAGAACTCGGAAGTGGACCCAAAAGTATACAGCCAACTCATCTTTGACAAAGCAGGAAAGAATATCCGATGGAAAAAAGACAGCCTTTTTAACAGACGGTGTTGGGAGAACTGGACAGCAACATGCAGAAGAATGAAACTAGATCATTTTCTCACACCATGCACAAAAATAAACTCAAAATGGATAAAGGACCTGAACGTGAGACAGGAAACTATCAACACCCTAGAGGAGAAAGCAGGAAACAACCTCCTTGACCTCCACCGCAGCAACTTCTTACTTGACACATCCCCAAAAGCAAGGGAATCAAGAGCAAAAATAAACTGTTGGGACCTCATCAAGATTAAAAGCTTCTGCACGGCAAAGGAAACAACCCACAAAACTAATAGGCAACCAATAGAATGGGAAAAGATGGTTGCAAATGACATATCAGATAAAGGGTTAATATCCAGAATATATAAGGAACTCACCAAACTACACACCCGAAAAACAAACAACCCAGTGAAGAAATGGGCAGAAGATAGGAACAGACACTTCTCCAAAGAGGACATCCAGATGGCCAACAGACACATGAAACGATGCTCAGCATCGCTCCTCATCAGGGAAATACAAATCGAAACCACACTGAGATACCACCTCACGCCAGTCAGAGTGGCTAAAATGAGCCAATCAGAGAACTCTAGATGCTGGCGAGGATGTGGAGAAACGGGCACCCTCCTACACTGTTGGTGGGAATGTCAACTGGTACAGCCCCTCTGGAAAACAGTGTGGAGGTTCCTCAGGAAACTAACAATAGAACTCCCCTATGACCCAGCAATAGCACTGCTAGGAATTTACCCAAGGGATACAGAAATGCTGAGGCATAGGAGCACATGTACCCCAAGGTTCATAGCAGCACTCTCCACAATAGCTAAAACATGCAAAGAGCCTAAGTGTCCATCAACAGATGAATGGATCAAGAAGATGTGGTTTATCGATACCATGGAATACTACATGGCAATGAGAAACAATGAAATCTGGCCATGTGTAGCCACATGGATGGACCTTGAGGATGTCGTGCTGAGTGAAATAAGTCAGGCAGAGAAGGACAAATATCATATGTGTGCACGTATAGGAGGATTAGGAGAAGCTTAACAGAGGACCAATGGGGAGAAGAAGGGCAGAAATGGTGGGGGAAAGGGGGAGAGGCAAACCATGAGACTCTTGAATACTGACAAAAACTGAGGACTGGTGGATGTGGGGGGGAGGAGGGGTGGGCATGGAGGAGGCACTTGTGGGGATGAGCACTGGGTGTTATGTGGAAACTAATTTGACAATAAACTATTTGTAAAAAAAAAAATAAATAAATAAATAAATAAATAAATAAAGACAGTTCAAATTGAAAAAAAAAGAAAAAAAAAGATGATAACCTATAGTCATAAGCAAAAGGCTATTTTGCTTGCTTTCCACCACCTCCTTCCACCTGCTAACTTAAGAGTCATAATGGTGTTAGTTGTTTATGTAACACTTGACTGGAAAAATAGTCCTTTATGAATTATAAATGGTGATAACCAATCTATTGTGGCAATACTTTGGACATCAACAGAATATCAAAAGATTGTAGGTCTAAGAGTTAAAGAATCCAGCATTGATCTTTATTAACAGAATGGTTCAATTTCTTCATATTAAAATGAAGCTTATATAGGATTCCTTCCTTAAGTATATCCAGTTTTAACATGCTAACTCTGAAAAAGTTCAAAATATATACACCCACCAAATAAGAAGTATCTTGACTATTCTTTGCAAGAGATGTGGTGTTTGCTTACATAAAAATTATTTTTGGTTTCTCAGTAACTACTAATATAAGATAGCTTTTTATTATCATCCCAGAAATGTCAATATTTTGAATGCATTTATGGCACTGCAGACCCCTTTGTGGACTCACATACATAGGAATAAAAAGAAAATTTAGGAACATACAATGGTAAATGGATGCCCTCATTTTATATACCACATCCCATTTTTCTCATCTAATTTCTAAGATGACAAAGCAAGAATAGAAAAGATCCTGAGAAGGGTAAGAGACGTGATTACTATAAAGCAATTTCCTAACGGGAGAATTTCAGAGGACAGGAGCTATTTAATATGAAAAAGAGAAGATACCAAGGAAGATAATAGAACTACATTAATGATGAATGGCATACAGGAGGGTAAGTGTTTTTGTTTGACCTACTTTAGGTATATAAAATAGATAAAAAGGGTCATCACCAAAGTCCTGTTCCTAAACACCATTATAACAAATGGAATTTAGACACTGCTCTTTGAAATTGACCCTCATATAGAGTTCTTATAATATGTAATAGAGTAAAAGAACACTCAGTGAAATCACAGAGCTACCAAATTGAAAATTGACTAGAAGCTTTTTTTCTAATATAAAGGAAACTAATGAACATACAGATTGCCAGTAAAATTTCATGGATTTAGAAGGATCTACAGAAGGAAAGAGGAGAAAAGAAGGGGAAAAGGGGAAACAGATGCAGAAAAGTTCTAAAATGAATATATGTGGGTATGTGTGTATACATATAAATGAAAAGAATATATATATATTTATATATATTTATTTATTTATATATATAATAGGATCAACCAATTGCCAATTGATCATCAACTCATAATGGGTTCCAGAAGTACCTGGAGCATTCACTTTAGAACGACCCACTAAAGCATGACATTCTGTATTCTCTAGTTTGGAATGGCTTCTTGACCTTTTTCAGATTTATGAAGCTTTCAAAATAATAGAATCTCAACTTTAACATGAGGATAACTTTTTGGATTTGGTTTAATCGTTCCTTATACCCAGAAATAAAAAAAAAAAAAATAACCACTAATGGATATGACTTCACCAGATCAAAATATCTTAGGATATTTTGGTCTTTAATTACCTCTTCCCAGTATACTTATTTATTAATTTTGTACTTGGGGCGCCTGGCTCAACGACTGACTCTTGATATCAGCTGAGGTCATGATCTCACGGCTGATGGGATCGAGCAACGCACTGTGCTGACACGCTGCACACTGTGCTGACAGTGTGGAACCTGCTTGGTATTCTGTCTTCCTCTCTGTCTCTGCCCCTCCCCTACTTCCTCTCTATATCGCTCTCAAAATAAAGTAAAAAAAATTATTAACTTTGTCTTTTATGTCCTTCTCCTTGGTCTATTTGGACACTAATCATTAAAGTGAAAATTTTGTCTTGAGAAACGAGTTCTCTTTATGCCAAAAAGCTATAACTCTTGGTTCACTCCTAAATGTATCTAAATGCAGAGTAAATAAAGTCAAGTCTTAGTACAGATTGTTGTAGTCAGGAAAGTGAAATGGCAGGCTTTCTATACTGTAATAGACAAAGCCATCACTTAAGGTTTACAGTAGAATACAAAAATGCCATTTACAATTTGAAACAGAAGAACCATTAGTTTCTGGCCCCTTCACTGCATTATTGATTTATAATCCTTTACTTTCATTTATTCCAGCCAAGAGCCTGTGTGCCCAACCATTCTTTATTCTTTAAAATGGGCATTACTGATTTTGCTTCCAGAAACACCTCCCAACCCTCTTTTCCTGCTGTCGGCTTTTCAGTTTGTTTCATTAATAAACACTTTCTTTTCCTGTAATTATATTTTTGGCATAGTTACCTGCAGACACCTTATACTCACACCACAATAACATTTTGTCAGGTCCCTATTTTAAGATTGAATCATTGTGAACACTGATGACTGCCCCCGGCTCTGCTCTGAATGTATGTTGCTGGATTTATTCTGACTTCTGATTTCCTGATATCTTCTCAAGGAAGATAGAAGAGAATGACGATGGCATTCCCTCCTGTCTTTCTCTAGCTCACACCTCACCCAACCAAATAACACAGTTTCATTTTTAGTTTTAATTCACAGCATTTTTTATTAGCAGTGGCGAATGACTTGAATAAGAATAAAATGCCCAGTTGCACCTAATTTCACCAAATTCAGTCTCAAACTTTCTGTCTTCCTCCAGGGTGTCTTACGGCAATTAGTAATTGGCACAAGATTCAGTTTAAAAAGACTGAGTTTGGGCAAACAATTAAACGTAAGGCCAATTTGTTTAGAGCCTTTGCTACTTTTGCTCCTTGTGACAAAGACTATTAATAGAATTTCTGCATCTTTTATAAAGCTGGGGGATATTATTTCTATTCATTAGATATGATTTCAGTGTTGTCAGTTACAGCAAAGACTTTATAGATACACATACAGAACCACTTAGCTAGTTTTGATCATCAATTTACTTTTATCAAAAATTATTTAGACATTAGCATAGCAATTTTGTTACAATGAAGACCACTAACCTCAAATGACCAATTATTGTTTAAAAATTATGAGAGTGCTAGTCAAACTCTACACCTTAACATTTTGCTGTTAATAAGGATCTTTGTTTAAATGGCACCAAACTTTAAATAACTGAGCAAAATGCTGTATCACAGAAACAAGTTTATATACAACTAAAGAGAAGATGTGAGTTTCCAGATTGCTCAATAATCTTACAAGATATGACTTGTCCAAAAGAACACTACCTTATTTTTTCTTTTTTTTTTTTTTTGTAATTTTTTTAATGTCTTTATATTTTATTTTGAGAGACAGAGGGCAAGTGGGGGAGGGTCAGAGAGAGAGAGGGAATCACAGACTATGAAACAGGCCCCAGGCTCTGAGCTAGCTGTCAGCACAGGGCCTGATGCGGGGCTCAAATCCACGAGTCGTGAGATCATGACCTGAGCCGAAGTCGGATGCTTAACCGACTGAGCCACCCAGGTGCCCTTATTTTTTCTTTTCTTAATAAAACTACTATGGATATTATCTTCTTTATCCAGAAATTCTACTCATTTACATTTTTGAAATTCTTTGTGAAAAATATATATAATATTATATTTAATATCATATTAGAGAAAAATCTGAATTTGGAGAATCATTCCAACAAACTAAGGCTAATGACTAAGGGAGGTAAGTGCTCAAGTTGGGTAAATTCATTTGAGTTCAGAACATGTTCCAATCTTAGGGTAAGAAGATATGTTTTCATATGTCTTATAAATCAGTTCTAAAGGTGATTCTGAAAGTTGAGCCCCAGAATTGTTTTGTAAAATGGGATAAGGCCATGTTCTTGAAAGAAATGTCTTACTTACTAGTAAGTTACTAGCACAGCATTCATTGGACAGATAATGCTATTTTAACAAAGCTGATTTGCATATATCGTCATAGGATTCATTTCAAGTTACATTTTAGTTCAAAGAAGAAACATTTATCAAGATTCTAATCAGTTAAATATAAGCCTAAACAGATCTATATTCACTAAAGGCAAATCCAATGTGTTATATCTATTTAATATTTTGTTCTCTTGGGCTTCTACCTCAGTCATTCACAATGTCTACCTCCATGTCTCAGAGAGAAATTTAGAAACAGGAAAGCATCCCCTTTAAATGTCATCTAAAAGCTTTAAGCAGCTGGCAAGCAGTCACTAAGCAACTGCCCAGGTTCATCCTAGAGAAGGTTGAAGAGTTGAAGCCCATTATAAAGTGGGTCAAAGAACCAAGGAAATACGCCTTCTCTAATAAAACTCTAATCTACTCCTCGTCAGACTGCTATGGTGGTCAACTGTGATAATGCATTGGGAAAGCAAAAACAAAATAGTCAATACAGAGATGAAGTGATGTGAAGTGATTGATCTCATTTTTTACTGCTGTAATTAATCAAACAATAATAGTAACATTTTGAACACTATTTTAGGAGTTTTTCATAAAGCTCTTTCATGTCTCACAACCACTCCCATTTTGTCTCTCCTTGTTCTTGTTTTGATTGCTGGCAGATTATTTTTGTTACAGAAACACATGTGTTGGGTTTTATTTATTTATTTATTTATTTATTTATTTATTTATTTATTTATTTTTTTGAGACACAGAAAAACAGAGCAAGAGTGTGGGAGAAGCAGAGAGAGAGGGAGACAGAATCTGAAGCAGCTCTACGCTCTGTGCTGTCAGCACAGAGCCCAACGCAGGGCTCAAACCCATAAACCACAAGATCATGATCTGAGCCAAAGTGGATGCTTAACCGACTGAGCCACCCAGGCACCCCGACAAAAATATATGTGTTGGTTTTAAATAAAGTGGATTAACGTGAAAGGTCTGGTCTATAATAGTACATGCTATAGTCTATTCGGTAAGACAGTGATAGCGAACATTTCACAACTAAAACCCTTAGGCAATAATGTCTACAACATCACTGATCTTTAGGCTAAAAAGGGAATTAAAGAGTGTATGTTTATTAAGGTTTGCTAAATCTTTTTTTTTTTTTTTTTTAGATTTCAGTAAATTAGAAGGAAGAAACCAAGAACAGGACGGAAGAAAAAACCAAGGAAGGAAGAAGAGAAGAAGGTAGAAAGGACCAAGGAAGAAAGGAATGAAATTTGAGTTCTGTGATTAAAAAAAAATGAAGGGTTACATCACCTTGCAGGAAAAGAACAATTTAAAAAATACCTGCCAAGTTTCAAAATAATGAGTCTCCCCATTAATTGCAATGATAATATATTTGTAGACTTAGAATTTAGTGAAATCAGCTACAATTTTATAATTATCACACAGTTATACAATCGATGTTGTTATGCTAATTAACACATTTCTGTCTGGATAAGATAAGAGACAGTACCCAAGAATGAATGCAATTCTGTGATTCACAGGCTGAATTCTGTTAATGTCAGATGAGATGTATGAGTATTAACAAAACCTGGGTGTGAATTTCAGCCCTATTATGTTCCCTTAGTTACAGCGGGTCCTTCAACTTTTAAACTTCCAGTCTTGTAATTTGCAACTGCTTTTCATTAGATTCCAGCTATCATAAATTATTTAACAGTTAATTTGACTTTTATTTTAAGTGATATTGTTAAAGGGTATTATTAGGGATCTTACTGATGTCCCCACAGTGGCATCTCTTGGTAGAGTTTATGAGAGAAATGATCCATAATCACCATTTACTCTTTTTCAAAATACACAATTTAATATATTTTCTCATCACTGTACAATCCTTTTTAAACAATGCCTTTATATACCGGGCATAGATACTCTCAAGCAATCTTCACTTGAAATGAAAAACTATACCAAGGAGGCTCCAAGACTATACCCACTAACTCTGATAGGCTAGAGGAAGGTGCTGTCTTCTCAAATGACTCAAGACAACAATACAATTTCAACTGTTTCTAGGAAAACAGCTTCAAATCCTACTCAGATATTTTTCATTAAATCCCAAATGATTTGTCAGGTTCTGTCCAAAACAGACTGGTACCTCTAGAATAATGCAAATTTTATTTCAACCTTTATGCAAATCCCTTCATCATTCATTATCATACTATCACAAACAGCCATCTGTAGAATGAGAGGAGCAGTGGATATTGGAAAGAAAATGAGTTAAGAAAGGAACTTCCATGGGAAATCAGGTTTGCCTTCATTCCTATAAATTCCAATAACCTCTTCCAAATTATATGTGAATGTTGGTGTCTTCTTTCCTGCTTATCTTCCTAAAATGTTGATCTCTGGATATAAACTTACTTGAAAGATGAAGGACCAAACTGAATGGTGCTGAAAGTGGGTAAGGTTTCAGTTGTGAATTGTGATCTCTCTTGCTATAATGAATTGAATTACTAGCTACAAATATTCATTCCCTTGGAATCATTTCCTATATGTATACCCTTGTCATGGCTCCATAGTATACTAAATAAACTTTTCCAACCATGGACTTTAGGTTTGGTCTTGTGACTTGCTTTAGCCAGTGAGATGTTAGTGGAAGTGACTTGAGCAGATGCTTGAAATAGCCTGTGTGGTTAAGCTTGTCATCTTTGCCTACGCCATCAACATGAGAAGAAAATATCCTAAGTAGCCATAGTCTGTGAGCTCCACAAATAGATGTGAAGCTTAGAATGACCACTGCTGATGGTTAGAGACCCTGAACTTGAATCAGAGACACTCTAACCAATGTGCAGATTTGTAAGTAAGATATAAAGGTATATTGTATGCCTTTCTGTTTTCTTTTTTGGTTGTTTATTAGCAAACAATCTACCCTAGCTGACTTCTGCTCTGAACAGAAGACACTGGGGGCACCTGGGTGGTTCAGTCAGTTAAGCATCAGACTCTTGATTTTGGCTAAGGTCATGCTCTCACAGTGGTAGGATGAAGCCCCACATAGGGCTTTGCACTGAGCATGGAGCCTGTTGAGATTCTCTCTCCCCCTCTCTCTCTGCCCCTCCCCCCTGCTCTCTCTTTCTCTCTCTCAAAATAAATAAACAAACATTTTTATAATTAATGGAAGAACAGATAAAAAATTTTGAAAGCAAAGTGAAGCTTTGCTACCTGGCAGCATTGGTGCTGGTTGTAGGGGTCAATAGGGAGAAATTTGGGTTGTTTTACTTTCCTTGATTCATAGCTTTTCATACTGCTTTCTTAGCCACCCAAATAAACACACACATCAAAGATGAAGCATGTTTGCTATGGGGATGTGATTAAAGGACAAGTTCCCAAATTTCCATAAGGATTCCCCCGACCCCCAAACCAGCTATAAGTTACAACTAATTCACAACTGCAATTCATTTTTGCAAAATTAACTCTGAGTCAAGGTTGCTTGAGTCCTCCCTTGAATTGAGACGGCCCCCTCTATGTGTCCCTTTTACAGGAATGTTGGTATTGTCATTGCTGACTGGCGGGGGAGGAGGGGTGGACAGAGAGGCAATATGAGGCCTTCACCGCCATATCAAAATGAGAAGGCTTTTACTTGGTGTTGAAGAGCCTCAGAGTGTTTCCTTCTATGCCTCGGTCTCTTCTGGGTTTATCTCTCAGATACCAGCATGAACACTGAGAAACAAAACCCTACCCTTTCATATTTCTCAGTTTCTTTGGAGAAATTTAAATATTTTCTGTATTAAAAAATCCTTTCTGGCACAGTGTTCTGCAACAGTTGTTGAATGGGGTCAGGAGGAGTAACAGAGGGAAAAAGGAAGGAAAGAGGGGATCTGATTGGTCTTGCTGTTGAGTGTATAGTTCTGTAGTTAGTCACCCAAAAGTCTATCCCCACTGTCCACTCCTGCTGTCTGTAATTGCTGACAGCAAGCTAGAAGACTTGGCAACTATGTGGAAAAGAATGGTTCTCCACCACACATCTGCAGGGGCAGTCTTCTCTGTTCCAGTTTACCTATCAATGTGATCCCATGCACTTTCCTACTTCTAAAGTTCTTTGAAACATATGAACTGTTAATGACATGCTCTCTGATGCTGATCTGTGTTTTAGTAGATCTATTCTTCTTTTACTGTCATCATGACATTTCAATATAAATGGAAAGGATGTAAAAAGCATGTGCTCATTCTGCCATCTTCATCCAAAAGTTCATTTGACAATTTATAAAGGTTTGATTAGAAGCACATAATTTAGCTTTTACTTAAAAAGCAAAAAGGCACCCTGCAACAGGGATTGGAAGTAGTTGAGCATGAAGCCAAATCAGTTTTGTTTGCTTGTTTGTTTCCTAAGTGATCACATTATGATTTTTTACATTAGGGATTTCCAGAAAGGGATGAGTGGAGTGAAGGCAAGACAAATGATAGCAGCCAACCCAGTCACAGAACTCTTTCCACGGAAGAAAAAAGACTGATACATAGATATCTGTATCTATATCTCTCTATTGCTCTCTCTACCTCATCTTGTAACATGAAAAACACTGCCTCTATATGTTATCATATTTATCCTTACAGCCTGGTGAGCCAGACAATCCTACTACCATTTTTAAAAAATGAGAAAATTAACTAGAGATGTTATATGATCGTGGAAGTTCACCATGGACACCCAAAGCTTAGTTTGAATCTGATTTCTACGTTCTCCTTTGAGGGATTTTGTTCCTGAGTCCTCAGGTTATTCCAAAAAGGACTTCCTCATGTGATCTACTTTGCCTCAGAATGCATTCAAAGCAGCTGGATGTGTATTAATTTTAATAAAGTAACTGAACATTTCTTTCTCTTCCTTTCTCCTTTATAAAGTCCTTTGCCTCTGACTTGGAGGGTCATCTGAGTAAATACCCTGGTGCTCAAAGATCTGGAGTCTTGCTTACCTGAGGACAAATGGAACCTCAATACTTGGTGCAAATATTTACGTTCTCAACATTTTCAGGAATAAGAAAGGTTGTCACCAACAAATATGAGAAAATATACCAAGGATACCATATGTATGAGCAGGTAGAGTCAGATACTAGATGTCATATTAGCACAGATGTGAGGTATATTATTAACCCAAGAAACTACAACACGCAAGGATAGGCAAAAACAGGGGCACCTGGGTGGCTCATTCAGTTAGTATCCGACTTGGGCTCAGGTCATGATCTCACACTCCGTGGGTTCGAGACCCATGTTGGGCTCTGTGCTGACAGCAGCCTGGAGCCTGCTTCAGATTCTGTGTTTCCCTCTCTCTCTGCCCCTCCCCCACTCACTCTCTGTCTCTGTCTCTCAAAATAAAATAAAATAAAGACATTAAAAAAAAAGATAGGCCAAAACATATTCAAGTAAGAGCTGTGTGCCCGAAGTTATGTTTTAAGATTGAGCGAGATTTTTTTTCAGATTGAAAAGAGCAAAGACAGTAAGAAAGACTATGTTAAGGTCCTGCAATGTTAAGTAACTTATAAAATTGGTGCAACATTAGAAAATGCAGAAGATTAAGACCATATCCATAAAGAGTGGTTAGATTACGATGGCTTTTAACTGTATGATAAAGCGGTGGTTGCCATTGAAGGAATTCATGATGCAGAATCATGTTATCTAGAATGGATATTCTACAAGAGGTCTGGACAAGTTAGAGGCAGGGAAAAATTTATTACATTAGCAGTTTCTGCCCAGTAACTTCTCTTTTGAAGTTATTATTCACAAATTAGAATTGTTATAAAATATGATTTTATTTCCTTATAGCTCTAGAGAGATATTAATACCCTATTGCTTGTCAGCTTATATACTTTACTGCTTTCTATGATAACACCTAATCCCGTATATGTAAATTTGAGTTCTCTGTCAATATTGATTGGCTGAGGTGATCACAAAATTCCAAATATAACCATGTAGAAATTGGACTCTTAACACTTAACTAAAGTGCTAATTCCTTCCCGCTGTGTCTGCACTGACTGCAGGATTCTCTCTGAAGGGAACATGATATCTAAGCCCTCATTTTGCACATGCTGCCTTAGCTAAAGGAAGCCAAGAGGATGCTCCCCTAGGACCACTTCAAACAGAAGCAACCACAAGAACCTCCAATCAACAGAACATACTGCATTGTCCTAAAATCTCTGTAAAACACATCTTTCAGGGACTCAAGCCTATGTATTTAAGTCTCACATCAACAAAGCTTTCCATTTAAATAGTCCCTGTTGAGAAAATGCATTAGTGTTTGCGATCTGTTAATTATAAATAGGCAGACTACTAATTCCTCCTGTAAGGTTTCCAAGACATCCTGTGAAAATTAATAATGGATTTTTTTTTACATTTTTGTTTCTCTCCAATGGTTAATTATAGCTCCAATGAGTCTAATAAGACTGTGCCACAATGCTTCTATTGATAGTCTTTAGAATCACAGGAAGCCTAAGGCCCAACTTATTTAATCAGAGGTCTTGATTTGTTTGGAAAATTACCACAGTGTGAGCTGTATTTTGTCACTTGGGGGCTATTTGATGAAAGACTGTGAGTCCTTTTGTTTTCCTTGCTCCAGATGATGATTATTTAAAGATCTTCCCCTACCATGAGCATCCTGGTATAAAGGAATACAGTGCATGCAGCTACTTTGGGGTAATAAAGCAAAATACCTTGGTTTAAGAGAACATGGTTTGGTGTTGGTAATAAACTATAATGATTTTACAGCAGTCTCCTATAGTAAATACCATGTACATGTCTTTCACATTTAAAAAATTATGAAAATAATCTCTTGAATCAGTTAATTTCTCCCAAGTGCTCTTATGTCTTGGGAGTCCAAGAAGTGTTGTTTGAAAACATGAAGGATTAAGTTGCTTCTGATCATAGAGAAGATGAACCAGGCATAGCTCTGCTGGAGTACATAATCCTATACACACAGCACTTCCTATACTCTAGATGCAACTTTGCTCTGGTTTCCATAACATCACCACCAGAAACACTTAGAAGAAATATTATTTGTGCAATAGGTTCACAACTAACAAAAAGGTTATATTCCAGTTGAAACATTATTTAAAAAGTGAATATGCAAGGAATTTACCTTTTGTAATGAAACACACCTGAATTTCATGAACTCCTTCTGCTAATTCAGTGAGATCCGTAGCAGGATGGCACAGGATGGGAAATAAAGCTGCCTTATGAAGACAGATGATCTTCTCATGCTAGACTCCCTTCTCCTCCTTTAGGGACAGAGAATGAATGGGGTTCAGTAAGGTCACCTAGACAGAAAACAGGCTACTCAGGTTTGTTTAACATTCAAATGGAATATGATGATTCAGTTCATGGAGGTAAAGCCATGTTATCTTGTGAGTTCTGTTCTAGCTAGCTAGCTGGAGGCTCTGGCTTTTTCCCCCCTCTGGTGGATTTGGTGAACTGCCCGTTTTTGGTTTTTTGTTTGTTTTCTCTCACTCCACCAAGTAGCTCTGAAGCTCTATACACTTTCTGAGTTTACACTTACATAACCCTAAGAATCAAGCATTAGGCAATAAATTGCAAATTTTTACTACTTCTCCAACATGTGACCAAAGGTATTCTACTCTCAGCTCGACTCTCATGGTTGCTTAATTTGATTACTGGGGAAAAAGTGATATCTTTATTTTTATCCATTTAAATTATTATAAAATACATCCGAAGAAGGAAGTAAAAGAATGGAATAAGGTTTCTCTGTATGATTAAAGTTTATTTCTCAACAATGATAAGCAAGGTGAGCAGGCATGTGGGCTAGCGGGAAAAGAAGTTTAATAGTCAAAGAAAGGAAATGATCTTTTGTTGTTGTTATTGTATTTTAAGTCCAAAAGGAGAGGTTTAAAAATATCTGAATTATTAGATATCTCACTTCACTCAAATTTGAATCAACCAACAATGCTCAACACCAAGGTGTTCTCAAAACCTCTTAAGAAATATGTATTTCTTGTTGTTTAAAAGTTTGAGGGGCTCCAAAAAAAAAAAAAAAAGAAAGAAAGAAAAAGAAAAAGAAAAAAAGAAATGAGTAAGAAATAGTTCTTAGTAAGCTTTCTTAGTGCCTACCAATAGAATCATTCAGTTAAAAAATGGACTACAGTTAAAAGGAGTTTATCTAAGGGGCACCTGGGTGGCTCACTCGGTTTAGCCTCTGACTTCGGCTCAGGTCATGATCTCATGGTTATTGGGTTCGAGCCCCATGTCAGGCTCTCTGCTGACAGCTATCTCAGAGCCTGGAGACTGTTTCAGATTCTGTGCCCGCCGCCCCCCCCCACCCCGTCTCTCTGACCCTCCCTTGTTCACACTGTCTCTCTCTCTCAGAAATAATTAAAAATATTTTTAAAAAAGGAGTTTATCTAAGCAGTTGGAAGAAAATAACAGGATTTTGAAGTCCATCGATCTATTACATAGTAACACCATCATCATTATCAATAACAGTAACAAACTACATTAATGTACCTAGTCATAAATTGAAAAGCTATGCGTAGATTAATGACTTTAATCCTCACAGGAAACCAAATAAACAGGACAATACTACTACTGCTCTTATTACAAATCAGGAAACTGAGGCACAGAGAGATCAAGTATATTGTCTAAAGTTATACTCTTAGGAAATGATAGAGCAAAGGTTTAAACCAAGATTGTCTAGAAATAGAGTCCATGGTTTTAACAAGGAAATGTGGTATGTATTTTAAAAGGTATATACAAAAATGTTATCAAATAGGATATACTTAACAGGTGGAAACGTTGGTCATTTTCAACTTCTCTGTTCTTTATGTACTTTTCACATCATCTGTTATGAATACAAATAATTCTATAATTAGGAATTTTTGTATTATAACTATAGAATTATATATAATTCTATATAATTATATATAATTCTATAATTATGAATAAAGTATCTTGAATATACTTTTAAAGGACTCTTACTAGGTTTCACACCTCTCACTTACCTTCATAAAAAAATTAAAATTAAATGTTATTTTTCCATATATGCTCACTTTTTGTATTAATGCCCGGTGTTATTAAACCAACAGACCATTGAAATAGCCTTCACCAGAGAAGTGGTTCACAAATCAATCGCCTATAGATGGCATAATCATAATTCAGAAGTCTTGCATTAATTGAAGGGCAACCAATACATGCCAAGAATGAACAGAGTAGAGAGACTAGGCTATAGATTTTTGGGATCTTTGAGGAATAAACATGCAGACAAGTAAATATGTTCAATAGATAAAAAATACAAAGGTAATTTGCAGTTAGGAATTAGAGATAGTCTCATAAAAGCCAGCAGAAGGTGGTTGGGGAGATAGGTGAAATAGATAAAGGGATTAAGAGGTACAAGCTTCCATCTATAAAATAGGTAAGTCATGGAGATAGAAAGTACAGTATAGGGAATATACTCAATAATCTTGTAACAATATTGTATGGTGACCACACTTATGGTGGTGAGCACTGAGTAATGTATAGACTTATTGAACCAATATGTTGTATATCTAAAATTAATATAACATTGTATGTTAATTATTCATCAGTTGAAAAAAAATAACATCAAGAAAATGTTGATGGCTTATAGGGATTAGGGGATGTAAAAATAGTCAGTCATATACTGTTTTTCCCAGAGAGGCTTGCTAGTCATCATGTCTCTAGTTACACATTTTGGGACTTACAATTTTGTAGCAGTTATTACCTATAAAAACAAACAAACAAACAAAACAAGAAAACACCTTCTTCTTTGTATAGGATGGAAGGGAGAAGACAGAAAACTGAGAAATTCTAAATAATAGGCTTCTATATTACAAGCATTGCAAGTGCTAATGTCTAAGGGCTCTTGGGAACTGTTAGGCAAATCTATGAGACTTATTTCTACCAGTAATGCTATTAGAACATTTAGTTTTATTCTATAAGAACAGTAGTGAAAGCCATTAGATAATCTAAGGAAGCCAGAGCTATAAGAAAATCAGATTCTGACCCAAAGTCTATAACCATAGGTTAGTGTCAATGCCAAGAAAGGTGACAACATTAGTAAATGAGGTTTGGGTATCTGTCCTGGGACCAAGTATTGGACAAGTGACCCAAGAATAATGTACTGAGTTCTCCTGATTCATTTCTCTTGAAATAGCTCCCATTTTCTTCCTTCTAGCTCCTCAATCCTTCATTAACAACATATCTGTTACTACAGAGAGTTTCTACTCCAACCCTTCCCATATAATTTCAGATTGTAGTTTTTCATCTGTGTTTTTCACGGTTCCTTCCCTTGGTAGCACTCAACAACTTGTGATCTTACAAAGCAATAATGCACTCTAAAATATATATTATATATATATAATATATATAAAAAATATATATTTAATATATATAGAATATATATTTATATTTAATATATATAGAATATATATAAATATAAATATATATTTCTATCTTTAACCAGAACACTGCAGCAGAGAAGGCAAAATATAAGTAATGAATGCCAGTTATGGGATCTTGACTTCTCCATACTCATATTTGTTACTATTAGAAATAAAGTAAAAAAAATGATAATAATAATAATAATTATGTAGAAAGTCACAGCAGAATTATTTTGTGTCAGGTAAAAAATTTGACATAAGCAGTGTAAAAAAGAAATTCTTCTGTCCTCTAATAAAATTAGCATGTTTATTTGGGGAGAATATTTATGATATATACTTAATGATCAAAATAGAGGTAATATAATTGCAAATATTTTCCAAAGAAAATTAATATATATTCTTCTTAGGTTATAAAAGGCCAATTTTGATTTCAGCAAGAAAAATAGTAAAAACTTCCAATTTGACCTATAGCATTTTAAAAAGTAATTGTTCCACTTTTATCTAGGAGAAAAGTTGCAAAATAAATTAGGTAAAAATTGCCTCAGATGACTGGCAGTTCAAAGAAAAATGTGTCCTTTCCTCCTATGTTCCTAAAATAATAACATGACAATATATTATTTTAAAATGTAATATTAGCATATGTGGAGTATATGTAGGTCCCCCAATTGATGATTTTCTTTAAGTACTTTTAGAACTTAAACATAGGGGCGCTTTGGTATTGTACCCAGGCTTTGGGGATCTGTTTTACAGGAAATACGTAAATTTCTCTAGTCACTTTGCAGGCCTTGGGTAGGGGGTATGGACAATGGTCAAGGTGGCAAAACCATTACAATAAATGAGAGAAGAGAATAAATGTCTTGTTACCAGAGGAGCTAAACTCAAGAAGAGAGCTGTACTAGATGTTCAAAATAGTATGGTCATGCATTTTGTTAAGGTACATGTCACAAGTTATATATAACTTTTTCTTAAATTATATATCAAGTATATAGTACAAACTGAATATATAGAACTATATACAGTATTGTATAGTACTATAGTAGAGTATTGTATATTAGTACAAACTGAATTTCTAAGTTCTCAAAAGTTCACTTAAAGAATACTGATTTTAAAACAATGAGTTTGGAATGCAAAAGTAAAAACAATATATTTGGATGAGAGAGATCACTTTAGCTATGTTGTTTCTCACAACATACTTTTAATTGATGGGATCAATGATTTTGTGCTAAGCAAAAAGACTCACTCCTGCAAAAGCCCAGGGTCATTAGAAAAGTTATACTAAATGAACAGTTTATATTTAGGAAAGTTAGTGTAGAAGAGAGCAATGAGAATGCAGTATGACACCTGACTTGGGGGAAAGCAGAGGAAGAATAAGGAGGGCTTCTGATGGACCACCACAATTATCAAAAATGATAGGTTTCAGGCCTCTGGACAAAATGGATCAATGGGCAGGCAATAGGGAATAGTTTGGATATACTGATACCAGGTAGCTTTTAAGAAAATGAGAATTTAGGGGCGCGTGGGTGGCTTAGTCGGTTAAGCATCCGACTTTTGCTTAGGTCATGATCTCCCGGTTCGTGGGTTCGAGCCCCGCGTCGGGCTCTGTGCTGACTGCCAGCTCAGAGCCTGGAGCCTGTTTCGGAGTCTGTGTCTCCCTCTCTCTCTGACCCTCCCCTGCTCATGCTCGCTCTCTCTCGCTCTCTCTCTCTCTCTTTCTTCTAGAAATAAATAAAACATTAAAAAAAAGAAGAAAATGAGAATTTAAACAATGGTAACAACCATGGAAGAAGAGAATACCTTAGAAGGGAGGTTACTGGCAAATCTGGGTGAAAAACAACAATGATGAAGATCCGGTGAAAAATGACTCCAAAACTTTGAAGTAAGAAAGAAAGATAGAAGAGTCTCTGATTGGGAAGTATGAATGGAAATGGAGAGGGTGAGGTAGACAATGAGTTTAAATGAAGTTGGTTTAGAAAAAGTATGTTTTAAATTAATATGAGACATCTGAAAGAAGATAATTCTATGGAAAATTAAGGTAAGGTCTTGGATACATGGTGAGAAATCTAGTTAGGAAGGCATATTTGGTGACACCTGGGTGGCTCAGTTGATTAAGTGTCCAACTTCAGCTAAGGTTATGATCTCGCATTCCATGAGTTTGAACGGAATGCTGTCAGCACAGAGTCTGCTTCAGATTCTGTCTCCCCCTCTCTCTCTGCCCTTCCCCCCCACATACTCTATCTCTCAAAAATGAATAAATGTTAAAAAGAAAAAAAAATAAATGAATAAAAGAATTTTAATTTGAGATTTGGAGGAGCACCTGGGTGGTTCAGTTGGATAAGAGACTGACTCTTGATTTCAGCTCAGGTCATGACCTCAAGGTTTGTGGGATCAAGCCCTGCATTCAGCTCATAGTGAAAGCAGGGCCTGCTTGGGATTCTCTTTCTCCCTTTCTCTCTGCCCCTCCTCTGCTCATGCAGGTGCGTGGATTCTCTCTCTCTCTCTCTCAAAATAAATAAATAAACAAAACAAAACAAAATAATACAACACAAATGTAGATTTGGAAACCATAGGGATTCTTGGCCATAAATGAAACCATTAAAGCAAAGATATACACAGAACAGATCTATGAGTCTTAGAGATTACCCGCAGTTAGCAGGTTAGGAAAAGAACAAAAGAATATCTTATTAGATATACTAAAATGGTAACTTTGGGAGCACCTAGGTGGCCTAGTAGGTTAACCATCCTGTTTTGGCTCAGGTCATGATCTTGAGGTTGGTGAGTTTGAGCTCTGCATCGGGGTCTGTGCTGACCACCTGGAGCCTTGAGTCTACTTCCGATTTCATGTCTCCCTCTCTCTCTCTCTGCTCTCCCCTGCTCATGCTCTGTCTTTGTCTTTTTCTCTCTCTCTCAAAATAAATAAACAACAAAAAACTAAAAACAAAACAAAAACAAAATAAAATGGTAACTGTGATGAAAAATCAATAATATTTTGAATTTTCTGTAAATCACCTATAAAAATGAATAAAATGAAAATAAAAAGATGAAAAATTACTTTATACTACTCTAAGAGGCTTTCATGTCTTTTTTTTTCCAAGGCATTGAGCCTTTCTTCTGATCCATTAGCTAATATTATTAACCTTACCTGTAAATAAAATTTTGGACATGGATTTTCATTTAGCCTGACCAATAAGGGGAAAAAAAAGTGTGTTTATATAATGATAAGCTTCCTGGAGACAGAGGATCAGTATTTGCTGGTTATAGACAAAATATTATATAATATCACGTTCCATCTAAATGAATAACAAATTAAAATGTGACCATTGTTATTGAACTAAATCCCTTCAAGTGTGTAGGAATAAAGTTCAGTCTTAGAAATACTATTATTAATTACAATGTCTTTTTTTTCCAAAACTGTAACTTGATTCTGAACAATGGGATTCTGATTGTGTCTACAATCTGTACTGTTGGCTCTTCATCTCTAAGCATGCAGTTTTCGAGTTCCTTACTTGAAATGATCTTTGTCCTTTAAACAAAGGGCTACAGCACTGGTCAGCAGGGACAAGGTGCTTACTTGCAGCATACATCTATGCACATCAACCACAGAAGTTTAATGAATCGCTTTCTTGCCTGCCCTTGATCTTGCCGAGAATGCTCTATGTGCAGGAATCAAGAAACCTGGGAGGTCATATGCTGTGAGTCAGCCTTTGACCAGTTTCCCCTATCCAGCTGTCACTCTGAAACTAACACCACACACACATACATTTTTCATACACATGCAAGTGTCTCAAATTTTGGCCACAGGGCAACCTTATTCAGAAATAATCTGTTGAAGTTGCTCAAAGCGAGATAGTTTTCTGATTTCAAACGTGGAATTTGGAAGCTGTGAGCAACCGTAAATACTCTCTCAATTTATATGATGTAATTTTAATTCTTAAAAAATGTAACAGAAGAGGGAGGCAAGATGGCGGAGAAGTAAGGAGCTCCGTACTTGCACTCGCGCCCATACATCACACAGAAAAGATCTGAAGCCATTGGAAACCATACAAAACCTGAGAGACTGGGAGAAAAAAGGACGCAGAATCCACTGAGAAAGCCTTCTAACGTGAGTGCGAACCGGGGAAGGTAAAATCAGCCTGGGATCGGAGCCTCCAGGGTGGGAGGCGATCCCCCTCTACCCTCTACGGGGAGTGAGAGGGGAAAAGGAGAGAGTCCGAGACAGAAAAATCTCCGCTCGGTGCATAGAAAGACCGTACTTGCCAAATATCTGCACACCAGGTCCCCTCGCGACAACTGGTCCTGGGGGAGGCTGAGCACACAAACTGCTTCTTTGTGCCGCTCCTGGAGGTGGGGTTTTAAAGCGGAGCGGGTGCGCCTGCCGCCATTGTAGCTCCAGGGCGGCTGGGATCCCTGAAAGAGACGCGCAGACACCGGGCATCCGCGCTCCTGGCTGGCTGGAACTCGAGAGGGAAGGCAAAAAGCTAAAAACTGGAAATTTGCCTGTGAGTTCGTGTTTCGGGTGACGAGCCATAGAGAGACCCGGTTTTCCTCACTCCAGCGGCGGCGCACCTTGCCGCCATTGTAGCTCCAGGGCGGCTGGGACCCCTGAAGGAGACGCGCAGACACCAGGCGTCCGCGCTCCTGGCTGGCTGGAACTCGAGAGGGAGGGCAAAGAGCTAAAAACTGGGAAATTTGCCTGTGAGTTCGTGTTTCGGGTGACGAGCCATAGAGAGACCCGGTTTTCCTCACTCCAGCGGGCTCAGGCTACGCGGACGCTGCAGGCAAGCCCCCGCGCATGCGCACCAGAGCCGACCAGAGAAGAAAGCAGCGATCCTGACTCCGCCCCCAGAGCTCAGCAGGGAGCCTGGAATAGCCCGAGGGGTTGTCTGGGACGCTGTGTCTAAGGCAACTTCAGCGGGGCGCGGGCTGGGATTTGGAGATTGGAACTGGCCTGGGTTGAAGAGTGCAACCAACTTCGGCTGCGTCCCCGGAACGGGGAGTTGACACGCCAAAAAAAAAAAAAAAAAAGCGAGCTGCAGCGCGGGGTTCAAGAAGGGACTGGAGCACCGTCACTCTCCTTCCCACAATCGCCAAGGCAGAACCCCCGCCTGAGGCATCGGATAACGCCACGCCCATCCCTGCCTGAGAGGTGCCCTCCTCCCTTTTTTTTTTTCTTTTTCCTTTTTTTTTTCTTTTTTCTTTTTTTTTCTTCTTTCTTTTTTTTCCCCCTTTCTTTTCTCTTTTTTTTCTTCTTTTTTCTCTTTTCTCGCTTTTTTCCCCAAAACACTGACCTGATTAACTCTGGTCGCCAGCTTGCTTAAACAATCACAAGTCCATTCTGTAAATGTAAATTCTACACCTACCGACTTTTTCAGCTATTTCTCTCAGGAGTAATTAGACTATATAGTTTCTCTGGATAATTCCAGCATCCTTCTCTCACCTATCCAACCACATTCTACCCTTTACCTACCCTTTACCTCTTTGAAAAAAGTTTCTTATCCCTTCTGCCTGTTCATTCTATTTCCAAATCTGCCTTGTCTCACCCTGCCTTCTCTCTTTTTCTCTATGCTCTTCAACCAGCATTGCATACACACGGCTATTTAACTGTAGCTGGGAAATCCAGGTATATGCTTTAAACCGTTCTTTGTCCATCGGTTTTCTTCTTTTTTCCTTTTCTTTTCCCCTTTTTGACCCTTTTATGTATTTTATGCTCCCTATTCGCCCTCCCTCCTCCGTCTTTTCTATTAACTTTTTCGTTTTCCCTCTCACTTTGCATGTTAGTTGAATCAGCCTGTGCGTTTGTGTGCTCCTGCTCCCTGTGTGTCTGTCAGTCTGTTTTCTTTTCCAGGGCTACCTCAAGAAACAAGCAAGAGTACACAAGGTGAAGAGTCCCAAATATCACTACAAATAGGAAAATAAAATAACTAAGGTCCCAACAAGAGTGACCGAGGGATACCATTCAAAAAACAATCTCTGAAAGGATAGGCCCTGGAAAGTCAAAGAGTTTCTTGGATATAGCAGTGCTCATAGAAACAGAGAGCATAACAGGTCTTTAAAACCAACAAGAGCCGGAAAGCTAACTAAAATGACGAAACGAAAGAGCTCTCCTCCAAAGAAACTCCAAGAAGAAATGACAGCTAATGAACTGCTCAAAACAGATATCAGCAGCATAAGTGAACAAGATTTTAGAATAATAATGGTGAAATTAATAGCAGGGCTTGAAAAAAACATAGGCGACATCAAGGAAACTATGGCTACAGACAGAATGGAAAATAAAAATAGGCATGAAGAATTAAAAATGCGATAAATGAGATCCATAATAAATTAGAGGCCTCCAATGCACGGCTTGAAGAGGCAGAAAGGAGAATAAGTGATTTAGAAGACACCATTCTAGAAAAACAAGAAGCTGACAAAAAAAGAGACAAACTGATCCAGGAACAGGAAAGAAGAATTCGAGAGCTCAGCGACACAGTCAAACGCAACAATATCCATATCATAGGAATCCCAGAAGAGGAAGAGAGAGGGAAAGGTGCTGAAGGAGTCCTGGAACAAATTATAGCAGAGAACTTCCCCGACCTGGGGAAGGAAGTCAATGTGGAAATACAAGAGGCTCAGAGGACTCCCCTCAGACGTAACTTGAATCGATCTTCTGCACGACATATCATAGTAAAAATGGCAAAATATAAGGACAAAGAGAGAATTTTGAAAGCAGCTAGGGAGAAAAGGGCCCTAACATACAAAGGGAAACCTATCAGAGTGGTGACAGACCTATCTACTGAAACTTGGCAGGCCAGAAAGGAATGGCAGGAGATCTTCAATGTGATGAACAGTAAAAATATGCAGCCAAGAATCCTCTATCCAGCAAGCCTGTCCTTCAAAATAGAAGGAGAGATAAAAACCTTTCCAAACAAACAGAAATTGAAAGAATTTGTCACCACGAAGCCAGCCCTACAAGAAATCCTGAGGGGGATGCTCTGAAGGAAAGGTTGCAAGGAACAAAGATACCAGAGACACCACCACAAACATGAACCCTACAAAAGATACAAAGACTCTAAACCCACATATTTCAATAATAACACTGAATGTAAATGGGCTGAATGCTCCAATCAAAAGACATAGGGTAGCAGAATGGATTAAAAAACAAAATCCATCTATATGCTGTCTACAAGAAACTCATTTTAGACGGGAAGATACCTTCAGATTAAAAGTAAGGGGATGGAGAAATATATATCATGCTACAGGAAATCAAAAGAAAGCCGGAGTAGCGATACTTATATCAGACAAACTGGACTTTAAATTAAAGACAATCACAAGAGATGAAGAAGGGCACTACATAATAATTACAGGGTCCATCCATCAGGAAGAACTAACAATCATAAATGTCTACGCACCGAATATGGGAGCACCTAAATATATAAAACAATTAATCACAAACAGAAACAAGCTTATAGATAAGAATGTGCTAATAGCAGGGGACTTTAATACTCCGCTTACAGCAATGGATAGGTCAACCAGACAGAAAATCACTAAAGAAATAATGGACTTGAAAGACACATTGGACCAGATGGACCTGACAGATACATTTAGAACTTTACATCCTGAGGCCAGGGAATTTACTTTCTTCTCAAGAGCGCATGGCACATTCTCCAAGATAGATCACATACTGGGACATAAAGCAGCCCTCAAGAAATATAAAAGAATAGAGATCATACCATGCACACTGTCAGATCACAATGCTTTGAAACTTGAAATCAATTACAGGAAGAAGTCTGGAAAACTTCCAAAAACATGGAGGTTAAAGAACACCCTTCTAAAGAATGAATGGGCCAATCAGGCAATTAGAGATGAAATTAAAAAATATATGGAAACAAATGAAAATGAAAACACAACAATTCAAAATCTATGGGATGCGGCAAAGGCAGTCCTAAGAGGAAAGTACATTGCTCTCCAGGCCTATTTCAAGAGATTAGAAAAAGCGCAAGTCCAAAATCTAACAGCTCACCTAAAGGAACTAGAGGCAGAGCAACAAGAACGCCCTAAACCCAGTAGAAGAAGAGAAATAGTAAAAATTAGAGCAGAAATAAACAACATCGAGACCAAAGAAACAATTGAACAGATCAATGAAACCAAGAGTTGGTTTTTGAAAAAGTAAACAAAATTGACAAACCTCTAGCCAGACTTATCCAAAAGAAAAGAGAGAGCACCCAAATAGACAAAATTATGAATGAAAATGGACTTATTACAACCAACCCCTCAGAAATACAAGCAATTATCAGGGAATACTATGAAAAATTATATGCCAATAAATTGGACAACTTAAAAGAAATGGACAAATTCCTAAACACACACTCACTACCAAAATTCACACGGGAAGAAATAGAAAACCTGAACAGACCCATAACGAGTGAAGAAATTGAATCAGTGATCAAAAATCTCCCAACAAATAAGAGCCCTGGACCTGATGGCTTCCCTGGGGAATTCTACCAGACATTTAAAACAGAATTAATCCCAATTCTTCTCAAGTTATTCCAAAAAATAGAAAGCGAAGGAAAACTCCCGGACTCATTTTATGAAGCCAGCATCACACTGATTCCCAAGCCAGACAGAGATCCAGCAAAAAAAGAGAACTACAGGCCAATATCCTTGATGAATACGGATGCAAAAATTCTCAACAAGATCCTTGCAAATCGAATCCAGCAGCATATAAAAAGAATCATCCACCAAGATCAAGTGGGATTCATTCCTGGGTTACAGGGCTGGTTCAACATTCGCAAATCAATCAATGTGATCCATCATATCAATAAAAGAAAAGATAAAAACCATATGATCCTGTCAATAGATGCAGAAAAATCATTTGAGAAAATACAGCATCCCTTCTTAATAAAGACTCTCAAGAAAGTTGGTATAGACGGAACCCACTTAAACACCATCAAAGCCATCTATGAGAAGCCTTCAGCTAACATCATCCTCAACAGGGAAAAACTCAGAGCTTTCCCCCTGAGATCGGGAACACGACAGGGATGCCCACTCTCACCACTGTTGTTTAACATAGTGCTGGAAGTCCTAGCATCAGCCATCAGACACCAAAAGGAAATCAAAGGCATCAGAATTGGCAAAGAGGAAGTCAAACTTTCACTCTTTGCAGATGACATGATACTCTACATAGAAAACCCGACAGACTCCACCAGAAGCCTACTAGAACTGATCCAAGAATTCAGCCAAGTTGCAGGGTACAAAATCAATGTACAGAAATCGGTTGCATTTTTATACACCAACAATGAAGCAACAGAAAGAGAAATCAAGAAACTGATCCCATTCACAATTGCACAAAAAACCATAAAATACCTCGGAATAAACCTAACCAAGGATACAAGAGATCTGTATGATGAAAACTATAGAAAACTTATGAAGGAAATTGAAGAAGACACAAAGAAGTGGAAAAACATTCCATGCTCATGGATAGGAAGAATAAATATAGTTAAGATGTCATTACTACCTAAGGCACTCTACACATTCAATGCAATTCCAATCAAAATTGCACCAGCATACTTCTCAAAACTAGAACAAACTATCCAAAAATTTGTATGGAACCACAAAAGACCCCGAATAGCCAAAGTAATCCTGAAAAATAAAACCAAAACGGGAGGGATCACCATCCCAGACTTTAGCCTCTACTACAAAGCTGTCATCATCAAGACAGTATGGTATTGGCACAAAAACAGACACATAGACCAATGGAACAGAATTGAGAACTCAGAAGTGGACCCAAAAGTATACAGCCAACTCATCTTTGACAAAGCAGGAAAGAATATCCGATGGAAAAAAGACAGCCTTTTTAACAGACGGTGTTGGGAGAACTGGACAGCAATATGCAGCAGAATGAAACTAGATCATTTTCTCACACCATGCAGAAAAATAAACTCAAAATGGATAAAGGACCTGAACGTGAGACAGGAAACTATCAACACCCTAGAGGAGAAAGCAGGAAACAACCTCCTTGACCTCCACCGCAGCAACTTCTTACTTGACACATCCCCAAAAGCAAGGGAATCAAGAGCAAAAATAAACTGTTGGGACCTCATCAAGATTAAAAGCTTCTGCACAGCAAAGGAAACAACCCAGTTAATAGGCAACCAACGGAATGGGAAAAGATAGTTGCAAATGACATATCAGATAAAGGGTTGATATCCAGAATCTACAAGGAGCTCATCAAACTACACGCCCGAAAAACAAACAACCCAGTGAAGAAATTGGCAGAAAATATGAACAGACACTTCTCCAAAGAGAACATCCAGATGGCCAACAGACACATGAAACGATGCTCAGCATCCCTCCTCATCAGGGAAATACAAATCAAAACCACACTGAGATACCACCTCACACCAGTCAGAGTGGCTAAAATGAGCAAATCAGAGAACATGAGATGCTGGCGAGGATGTGGAGAAATGGGCACCCTCCTACACTGTTGGTGGGAATGTCAACTGGTACAGCCCCTCTGGAAAACAGTGTGGAGGTTCCTAAGGAAACTAACAATAGAACTCCCCTATGACCCAGCAATAGCACTGCTAGGAATTTACCCAAGGGATACAGAAATGCTGATGCATAGGAGCACATGTACCCCAATGTTCATAGCAGCACTCTCCACAATAGCTAAAACATGGAAAGAGCCTAAGTGTCCATCAACAAATGAATGGATCAAGAAGATGTGGTTTATCTATACCATGGAATACTACATGGCAATGAGAAACAATGAAATCTGGCCATGTGTAGGAACATGGATGGACCTTGAGGGTATTATGCTGAGCGAAATAAGTCAGGCAGAGAAGGACAAATATCATATGTGTGCACGTATAGGAGGATTAGGAGGAACTTAACAGAGGACCAAGGGGGAGAAGAAGGGTGGAAATGGTGGGGGAAAGGGAGAGAGGCAAACCATGAGAGACTCTTGAATGCTGACAAAAACTGAGGACTGATGGATGTGAGGGGAGGGAGGGACGGGCATGGAGGAGGACACTTGTGGGGATGAGCACTGGGTGTTATGTGGAAACTAATTTGACAATAAACTATTTGTAAAAAATAAAAAAAAAATAAAAAAAAAAGAGTCAAAACAGCATAATTCAAAAATAAATGCACATTTGCTCAGATTGCTTAATCTCTGCCTTATGCCACCACAACAGCTCTGTGATGGTATACTGTACATATAATTATGTTTAATTTCCAGGTTTAACCTCTTGTTTTCAACTGTCTTCTTAAAGAAAACAAACCAAATAAAAACCTCTTCCTAGAAAAAAAAAATGTAACATTATGCATATAATAAAATCAATAACATATACTGCAGATGCATAATAAAAGTAAGTCTCTCTGTTTCTCTCTACCTAGAAGTTACCAGTATCTTTTAATTTATTTTTTTTTTAAATGTTTTTATTTATTTCTAGGAGAGAGAGAGAGAGACAGCATGAGCAGGGGAGGGTCAAAGAGAGAGGGAGTCACAGACTGAAACAGGCTCCAGGCTCTGAGCTGGCAGTCAGCACAGAGCCCGACGCGGGGCTCGAACCCACAGACCGCGAGATCATGACCTAAGCGAAAGTCAGACGCTTAACCGACTAAGCCACCCAGGCGCCCCCAGAAGTTACCAGTATTATAAGCAGTTTCTTTTACATCCTTCCTTTTATATGCTTATAAACAAATACAGTATCATATCATTTTTGTAAATTGAAATCACATGATTCATATTATTCTGCTTTGGTTATAGTTGGGAAAGAATGCTGGAATTTTTGCACATCAGTACATATGGCCTTACCTCACTGTTTTTAAGGACCATACAATACTTCACTTTACAGAATTATTATAATCTATTTCATCAATCCCCTATTAGTAGACATGTTAAATTATGTTCTTTTTTCTTATAATTTTCTCCTGTCCCAAGCAATTCTGTAATGTTTAGTTTTGTGCATCTTCACATCATTTTGTGATTATAAATGTGGATTAAACTAGTATCAGGGAAGTTCTGTATTATCTATTTGCTTTAATTTTTATTTTTTAAAAAATTAATATTTACTATATTTTTGAGAGATAGAAAGAGACAGAATACAAGTGGGGGAAGAGCAGAGAGAGACAGGGAGACACAGAATCCAAAACAGGCTTCCAGGTCTGAGCTGTTAGCACAGAGCCTGATGTGGGGCTCGAACCCACAAACCGTAACATCATGGCCTGAGTTGAAGTTTGTTGCTTAACCGACAGAGCCACCCAGACACCCCTCCATTTGTTCTAAATATAAGCAGCAGCACAGTAGAGTTAAAAGATAACTGACTTTGTAGTCAGGCTGACCTCGATTTGAATCTTATTATAGTCACTTACTTCTCTGAGTTTCTTTGGGTAGAACAACCCTTCTCTGAGTCTCAGATTTCCTCTTTGCAAAATGGTGATAAATCCTTCACAGTGAAGATTCTGAGGTTACCTTCCTTGAAAGATAGCATGAGTAAGTATGTATTCCAAAACTTAGATGTAAGAGAGAAAGTAAAAGGAGGGAGAAGAGGAAAAAGGAACAAACTAAGTGTAGAGCTTTAAAGTCAGAATTGGACAAAGTATCAAGTCCTCTCGATTTCGCATGAATGTTTTTTCAATTAATTGCACTGAAACTTTCAAGGGTCCATTTCATCATCTCTCTTTGCCCACCGACTATGAGGGTATCTTCAACTTGTCTGCCCTACATGGTGCACTGACTAAGAAACTTTTGGCAAAGTCTATATAAACAACTAAGAGAAGTCTCAGCAGAATAGGACTGTTTTGCTGCTCTATGGAGCCTTCTCACTAGGGAGGTTTTGAGAACAATGTTCAGCCATGACAGCAGTTATGGATTGAGGAAGAGGTTTGACTGTGGTCACAAATGATACATTTTTGACCAATACCCATCCTCTGTGAACCTGGGTGGTGACTAGTTGCTTATGAAGAGGCATTCACTCCAATGACATTCATTCTTGGTTAAATTTACTCCCTGAAAATGCCACTTCAGAATCAGACTTCCACATTTATCTCATGGAGATAATCATCATTATTTTGAATACATTCTTGACAATGGCCATGTGAACTAGACAAAGAATTTACTAACATTTTGGGGGATACTGTGGAAGATAAGCTTTAGAGGCATTAATTAACTGGCCCCTATCTTTTAGCTTAAAATTCACTTTTCATCCTACTATATAATACTGAATGCCATTGTATTTTTTCATGTTTATTTTTGAGAGAGAAAGTGCAAGTGGGAGACGAGCATGGAAAGAGGGGGAAACAGAATCCAAAGTGGGTTCTGCAATGACAGCAGTGAGCCTGATGTGGGGCTCTAACTCACAACCATGAGGTCATGACCTGAGATGAAGTCAGATGCTCAACCAACTGAGCCACGGAGGCACCCCCACCATTGTATTTTAATACAAAACAATGATGATCTGACCATAGGTCTTCCTCTAGTTCTGCAGCCTCAACTCTTTCAGGAAAAAGTAGCCTCCTTTCATATATTTTCAGTAATGCCACACTGAATATAACACAAGTTGCTCCACATGGCTATCAAACCTCTCCTTTATTTAGTCCAGTATTTATGAACAGCCTCATCTCTATCTCATCAGAGCACGGTCCTGTCTCTTAAATATTCCATGCACTTCTTCACTGCCATGCCTTTCCTTCAACTTAGAGATGCTTTCTTCCACTATGCACCCACATAAATGATATTTTTTTTTTCTAAGCAAAGCAGATAAAACCTTGACTGAATGGGGCACGTGGGTGGCTTAGTCGGTTAAGCGTCCGACTTTCGCTTGGGTCATAATCTCGTGGTTCGTGGGTTCGGGCCCCGCGTCGGGCTCTGTGCTGACTGCCAGCTCAGAGCCTGGAGCCTGTTTCAGTCTGTGACTCCCTCTCTCTCTGACCCTCCCCTGCTCATGCTGTCTCTCTCTCTCTCTCTCTCTCCTAGAAATAAATAAAACATTAAAAAAAAAAAAAAAAAAAAACCTTGACTGAAAAACCCTTCCTGATTTCCGCAGTCCAGTGAATTATATCTTCTGCATAAAGAAAAACAAATGTATATATACCTAGAGTGAACTCACATAGCTTTCTCCTTTGTCTTAAAACTCTTTATATTTCACCTCCCTGACCAATTAGAAATAATTTATGTGCAAGCCTCATAATTGTGTCCCATAAGAACTGAACACCTACCTAGGCATATTTATAATTTGCTCTAACTTGTGCTCTTCCTCACTGGGCCCCATCCAATATTCAAGGAGCACTGGAATACCTTCTTCCCCATAAAACCTGTTCTAAGTTCCTTTAGAGAGACATATCATTCTCTTTTGAATTCCAATACCACTTTACAGCAATTTACTTTTTTTTGTTAAATATTTATTTATTTATTTATTTATTGGAGGGGAGAGGAGCAAAAGGAGAGGAGAGAGAATCTCAAGCAGGCTACCCACTTAGCACAGAGCCTGATGTGGGGCTCTATCCCACAATCTTGGGATCACAAACTGAGGTGAAATCAAGAGCTGGAGGCTTAACTGGCTGAGCCACTCAGGCACCCTGGCAATTGCCACCTTCTTATACTACAGTGGTTTTAAGTATATTTCCATTCTTCCAAAAGATTTGAACCACCATGTAGGCATAGACTACACGTCTTTTGTTTAGCACTGTATCTTCAGAATCCAATGCACAGGAAACAGTCAACAAGGATTTCTTGCATACATAGAGAAACATATAATCTTCTTATTCAAATAATCTATGGTTACATCTAATAAATTTTTAATCTTTCAGTTACTTTTATTCAGAATCCAGTAAGTTTGATTTTGAACTGTGTGTAATTACCATTCCCACAGTGCCTGGGTGACTCAGTTGGTTGAGTGTTGGACTTTGGCTCAGGGCATGATCTCACAGTTCATGGGTTTGAGCCCCACATCAGGCTCTGTGCTGACAACTCAGAGCCTGGAGCCTGCTTTGGTTTCTGTGTCTCCCTCTCTCTCTGCCCCTCCCCTGCTTGTGTTCTGTCTCTCTTTCTCCCTCAAAAATAACCATTAATTTTTTCTAAAAAAAGGAAATTACCACTCCACAGTTCACAAACAGTTGAGTGTATACAATTTCATTTGGTTCAACCTAAACATTATGGGGTAAATGGAATGATGGATAAATATTTGAATGAAAATTCTCCACAGTTGTAAGTCATGGCATGTGTGCATTACAAATCACAATAGAAATATTATTTCATTTGATAGAAAGTCATTGGGAGGTCAAGGAGGGATAATTTGCATTAAAGTACGTCACTCTCCCACATGGAGAAAAACACATTTCAAATACATCATTAGCCACAGGGAGGATTTGTACAGACTATACATCCACCAGGCTTTCTTACCACCACATTCATTTTCCTCTGTGTTCACCAAAATGAAAAAAATCCCTGTACCTGAGTAAAATAACAAGCACCTTCTTTTGTCCTTCCCTGGTGAGAATTTCAGCGAGGAGAAGTCATTTTGCTACATTCCATTCTCAAAGCTGTGCTGGAGAAGCCGGGAAATCACAACAGCTCAGAAGTCAAGCCAACTCTACACATCAGGAGACAATCTTTGCTGTGGGATATGCACACAGCTGTTATATAAAGGGTGTGCAATGCCCACACTTTTTAGCTAGCATTGGTCTAGTGTGTCCGAGATACCATTAATGAGCTGGGTTTCCCTCTACAGTACCGACAGGCCTTTTTGTAATTTACTTTTGTGTCACTGCAACATTGTGTAGAAATTAAGGCATGGATTTTAGAGACTGAAACAAGGCTCAAATCTCATTTTATAATTTTTGCTAAATTTTGCAATCTCCCTGCACCTTGATGTCTTTATTTCTAAAATTATTTAAAACTAAAGTTATATTATGGAGTACCTGGGTGGCTTAGTCTGTTAAGCATCCGACTTTCGCTCAGGTCATGATCTCACAGTTTGTGAGTTCAAGCCCCGCACTGAGCTCAATGCTGTCAGCCTCTCAGCACAGAGCTCGCTTTAGATCCTCTGTCCCCGCTCTGTCCCTACCTCACTTGTGCTCTCTCAGAAGATAAACATTAAAAAAAGACTAAAGTTATCTTAAAGTTTTTTGTAACTGTTATAATGGTTTAGAGGAAGCCAATTTAACAGATTCTCTGTTATGTAGTGGGTGTTTAATAAATGATAGTTTACAAAAACCTTTCTGGTTCACTTTTACATTGTTTAATATATCCCTGGACTGAGAACAGAGGTCCACATCTACTAGATGCAGAGATAAGATACAGAAACTGAAGAATTTAATCAAAAAACCTGAAACTGAGCATATTACTTGGGAAGCAAGAATGATAAAGTAAAAGAAAAGGAAGCAACAGCAGGAAGGAAAGGAGAGAGTTGGGGTGCCTGGGTGGCTCAGTCGACTTCGGCTTAGGTCATGATTTCACGGGTTCTAGCCCCGCGTCGGGCTCTGTGCTGACAGCCAGCTCTGAGCCTGGAGCCTGTTTCGGATTCCATGACTCGCTCTCTCTCTCTCTGATCCTCCCCTGCTCACATTGTCTCTCTCTCAGAGATAAATAAAACATTTAAAACATTTTAAAAAAGAAAAGGAGAGAGAGACAGAGACAGAGAATGAGAATGAGAAGAAGAAAAGCTACCATTTCTTTAGGATTAACTGTATACCACAGACTAACGCCCATGCCTGTGTTGAGGATCATATAATAAAGGTGACTAAACATTTTAGAATAGAGAGAGAATAGAAAAGACATAAAAAGTGAGAAAGAAGGGGCGCCTGGGTGGCTTAGTCGGTTAAGCGTCCGACTTTCGCTTAGGTCATGATCTCGCGGTTCGTGGGTTCGAGACCCGCGTCGGGCTCTGTGCTGACTGCCAGCTCAGAGCCTGGAGCCTGTTTCAGTCTGTGACTCCCTCTCTATCTGACCCTCCCCTGCTCACACTGTCTCTCTCTCTCTCCTAGAAATAAATAAAAATATTTAAAAAAAAAAGTGAGAAAGAAGAGATGAGAAATTTAAGCATTAGTTCTGAGAGATTAATATCCTGATAATAAAGATTGCAGAGAGCATGAAGAATAAACATGGAGGGAAGAAAATGATCAAAATAATAATTCAATTTCTCATAAATAAAGAACATACATTTCTAGGCTTAATGGACACTCAATGTGCCCATCCCATGGTTGAAGAAAGGCTTACACCAAAGGACTTCTTTGTAAATTTCAAAATATTGGTGGGAGAAAAAAAAATCTCAAGAAACTTTTTAAGATAAAAGACAATGAACACAGAAAGGATTCAGAATTATAATGGAATTGGAATTAAATAAAATATTAAAATCTGGGTAAAAAGTGAGTAGCTTCCTTCAAAATTCAGAAAGAACAGGTAGATTGTCTCCAACACTATAGCCAACCAAACTACCAGCTAAGTACCTAATATTTCTGTGGTATTTGACATATGGCAGGAACTGTTGAAAACATACAACACATATTAACACATTTGGTTCTTCAACAGACCTTAAAAATAAGTATTCTTCTTCTCATTTTACATATGAGGAAATGGGGTGACAAAAACATTAAAATAGTATGTCCTAATGTCATGCCACATCTATGTGGGAAAACCAGAATTGTAAAAGACCCACTTTCTTGCTTTAACCAAAAATAATATCCTGCAGTTTAACCAAAAATAATATACTACTAGCCAGCCAACTACTGTCTCCATTAGGTGTGGTTTAATCATCCTAAACTTTTTTTTTTAATGTTTTATTTATTTTTGAGAGAGAGATAGAGACAGCATGAGCACGGGAGGGTCAGAAAAAGAGAGAGAGACAGAATCTGAAGCAGACTCCAGGCTCTGAGCCAGCTGTCAGCACAGAGCCTGACACGGGCCAAACCACGAACCATGAGATCATGACCTGAGCCGAAGTTGGACGCTTAACCGACAGAGCCACCCAGGCGCCCCCATCCTAAACTTAAAACCATTTCAAAATAATTTAAGAGAATGTTTTCCCTATCTGTCAATATGTGCTTTAGAAATAATTATAGATTGCCTCTATCGTTGTTAGGTGTTTCTTGCTCCCTAAAAATAATCAGGTAATTAATCAAAACCTAGCTTTAATTATTATATGGATTTCTTTCTATTTCCCTTTCCAATGGTCTTTTACTAATTTTACTAAAAATATTAGCCTTCTCACAGGCTCCATTTTCTTATAAATGTGACAAATTTGTCTATACACTGAACTCATCCTTACCCTGAATTAAAATGCAAACATATTCAGTAGAATAAGAAATATTTCAGTAGGATAAGAATATTTCTAAAGCTTTGGTTTAAAAACATGCTTCCAAGAAATTTGACTTTTCCTGTGACCCAAATATTCTTTAAGCTCCTCACATCCTCAGAATGTGCACCACCTTATTGAAATAGTTTTATAACCACCCTTGTTCTCCACATGTTTAGTGACACCACTTGAAGAAGCACATCAGTCACCTGGCTAATAAGCATTCTCTGAAGCCCATGGAAACAGAGGGAAATGCTCCCTTTATTCTTCCACTGTGAATTATGTTCCCTAAGCATGTATTATTATTATTCTTATTACCCAGCTGAACTAGTCTAATTTGCAGTTGGATAAATCATAAGCCAGTGGATTCTGAAGCCTCCCCAACTTATTACTTTACTTCATCCAAAGATGTTACAGCAGAGAACACTGGGGATATTACAGATGACTCAAAATTATATATTTTTTTTCCTCTCTTTAAAAGCTGTTAAAGTGCAAAAACTCCTATGCAGAAAACTCACATAAATAATTAGCACTGCATTGCATTGCTCAAAGAAATATTTAAAGTAATCCATAAAAATGCAGGGTTAGTTCACTTAGGAAATGCTGGTTTTTCCTATATATTAAAATATATACTGGTTCCTAATTCATTTTTAGAGGTAGACAAGACATTTTTAGGTTTGGTTACCCAGGATCCAACACCCTATCTTATAATAATAATACTCTAATGGACTGGGGAATATAGAACCCATTCTCTGTTCAAACCATACTGTAGGGGACACTCTACAGTATATCCCATATTGGAGCCTAGGTTGAGCTAATCCACAATCTCATTACCTGGATCCCAGAAATGGTTTAGTAAAATGTACATCCCCTAACTTGATCTAGCTCAGCAAGAACATTTGTTCAGTACTTAGGAAAGAATGATTAGGGATCTTCCAGATTTAAGACTCTTTGAACAGCTATGGTGAAAGTATGTTGCAAATAAAGCAAACCCACAGAAGTAAAAAGAGAGTGAGGAAACAAGGTCCGCTCATCACTTGACCTATTGGATCAGCTTATGGAATTTTCAATTATGAGAGTCATTCATTTTTTAAACCAGATTGATTTGGTTTTTCAGGTCCTTGTTTAAAAAACATCTTAATATTCTGCTTGACATGCGGCTATGATGGCATATAAATATTTGAGTGACAAACTTTTTCATACATGAAACTAGAAATCCTGGGTGTACTAAATACTAGTTTCAGAAGTTTAGCGATAACTAAGGCATATTTCCACCCTCGATCTGCAGTTAAGTTCTTTCCCAGGATCCTTGTTGAGGATGCTGTTCTTCACTTTCCTGTATCTACTTCACAAAACCCATGGATAGAGTTGGATAGAGTTGTCAAGATTTTAATGCTCAGGCAAACAATAACTTCAGTTTGGTCAAACTATTTATAAGTCAGTTCAAAGATGTGAGATGTATAGTGTTCATTAGATTGTCAGATTCATTCTGTTTATTTTGAGATTACTCTTTAATTTTAATTCCAGTATAGCTAATGTACAATGTTATATTCCTTTCAAGTGTACAATACAGTGAGAGAGTACTCTTTTTTTTTTTTTTAAGATTTCTTTTTTTTTTTAATGTTTTTTTTTGTTTTTTTTTTTTCTAGGAGAGAGAGAGAGAGAGAGAGAGAGAGACAGCGTGAACAGGGAGGGTCAGAGAGAGAGGGAGATACAGACTCTGAAATAGGCTCCAGGCTCCGAGCTGGCAGTCAGCACAGAGCCCGACGCGGGGCTCGAACCCACGAACTGCGAGATCATGACCTAAGCGAAAGTCGGATGCTTAACCGACTAAGCCACCCAGGCGCCCCGAGAGAGTACTCTTTTAACAAATAATAAAGTTTCATTGTGTTTACCACAATAATGCACAGTCCTAGAAATCGGATTTCCTCTTGTTCTGGCCTTGCTTTTTGACATGGTAAGCTTCCTGAACTGCTAGGAAAGTCAGGGCCCTACAATGTCCCTAAAGTCCTGGCGCTCACCTTTGCTATTGTATCGTGATGATTTCTAGATGCATAGAATCTCTCTTATTTATATTAATAAAAGAGAAAAAGGCTTATCACCATTCTTATTATCTGCTGCTGCATAACAAGTCATCTCAAAAATTAATGATCATGAGAAAACAAAACAAAACAAAAAATTCATTTCAAGAAGAGCTTATTTTGTTCCACTTTGTCTCAGTTGGAGTGGCTTGAAGAACGGGGCTGAAATCATCTGAAGGGTAGCATATTCATATTTCTGAAACCTGTGATGGCAAGGCCTCAATTGCAGTGGGGTGGGGGAGGGCAGGATAGTTGGGGTTCCGTGGGCCCCTCTCTTTCTCCATCTCCATCTCTATCTCCATTTGATTTGCTCTCCAGTTTCAGCTTCCCGTCTCTATCACTGAGCTCTCTAGCAACACAGGTGCAGGGAAGCTAGGCTTCTTGCATATCGGCTCATGGCTCCCATGGCACATGTTCCAAGAGAGAGGCAAACAGAAGCTACAGCACCTTTTTAAAAAAAAATTATTTAAATTTTAGTTAACATATAGTGTAATATTGCCTTGAGGAGTAGAATTTAGTGGTTCATCAAGTACAATACAACAAGTGCCTTCCTTAATACCCATTACCCAAGTAGCCCAACCCCTACCCACTTACCTCCATCAACCCTCAGTTTGTTCTCTCCCATTAAGAGTCTCTTATGGCTTGATTCCCTCTCTCTCCTTTTTTTTTTTTTTTCCTTCCCTTCCCATATGTTCACCTGCTTTGTTTCTTAAATTCCACATATGAATGGAATCACATGTTGTTTGTCTTTTTCCACCTGACTTATTTCACTTAGCATTATACACTCTAGCTCCGTCCACATTGTTGCAAATGAGAAGATTCACTCTTTTTGATCTGAGTAATATTTAATTGTATACATATATCACATCTTCTTTATCCATTCATCAGTCTATGGACATTTGGGCTCTTTCCAGAATTTGGCTATTGTTGATAATGCTACTATAAACATTGGGGTGCATGTACCCCTTCAAATCTATATTTTGTATTCCTTGGGTAAATAGTAAAAGTGAAATTGCTGGATTGTAGGGTAGTTCTATTATTAACTTCTTGAGGAACTTCTATACTGTTTTCCAGAGTGACTGTACCAGTTTGCCTTCCCACCAGCAGTGCAAGAGGGTTCCCTTTTCTCTGCAACCTCACCAATGCTTGTTGTTTCTTGTGTTGTTTATTTTATTCATTCCGACAGGTGTGGGTGGTATCTCATGGTTCCAGTCAACTAATCTTTAACAAAGCAGGAAAGGATATCCAGTGGAAAAAAGATGGTCTCTTCAACAAATGATGCTGGGAAAACTGGGCAGCAACATGCAAAAAAATGAAACTGGATCACTTTCTTACACCATACACAAAAGCAAATTCAAAGTGGATGAAAGATTTAAATGTGAGACACGGACCCTTCAAAATCCTAGAGTAGATTATAGGCAGCAAACTCTCTGACCTCGGCCATAGCAATTTATTACTAGGCACATTGCCGGAGGCAAGGGAAACAAAAGTGAAAATGAAGGATTGGAACTTCATCAAGATTATGCACGGTGAAGGAAACAATCAACAAAACCAAAAGGCAACCTACATTATGACAGAAGATATTTGCAAATGTAGCACCTTTTTTGACTTACTCTCAGAAATCACAAAGCATCAACTACATTGCAAACTGTGTACTGAGGCAGTGACATAAAGTTGCTCCCTTTTAAGGAGAATGGGAATACAATATGTCTCTTGATGGAGCAGTCCTGAGATTCTGGAAAAGCAAGTGAGATCATAAATGTTGCAGCTATTTTTTATTAAATATACCAAGATCACAATACACAATTATATGTGAGTCACGTATATGTGTATATTTTTACTTTGGTCTTTTCACTTCACTTTAGTCCCAAAAATGTCTGCATCTGATTGCTGTATCTAATACCAGAAACAGTCATTATTTCTCAAAAACAGCTCTATACAGGGTGGGAGAAAAGCATACCCTAGTTTTGTGCTAGAAGATAGAGTAAAACCAGCCTCAAGTTGAAAATTTCCTTCATCACTTACATTACAGAAAACTAAAAAGGACTTCTGGATAGAAAAAAAAAAAAAAAAAAGAAAAAAGCTCTGCCTTTTTCTTTAATCATCAAAAATAGCTACATTAAGGGTTTCCTGGATGGCTTAGTTGGTTAAGTGTGTGACACTTGATTTTGGCTCAGGTCATGGTGTCATGGTTTGTGGGATTGAGCCCCAAACTGGGCTCTGTGCTAACAACGTGGAGCCTGCCTGGAATTCTCTCTCTCCTCTCCCTCTCCCTCTCCCCTGCTTGCTCTCTTTCTCTCAAAATAAATGAAATTTAAAAATAGCTACATTAATAATACATTTGCAATGGACCAAGTGGATGCTTTCTTTGGATTTTTGTTCCTCTCCTTTAAGAAAACTAGATGTGGTTGTCTTCAAAATATGCAGCTAACTTTCTGGGCACCTCCCTCAACTTTGTTCAACAACTATTTCCCACCTCCCACACACCTTTCTCCAATACACCTAACAAGCTGTCAATAACTACAAGAATCAATTTCACAGACTGTTAAGAGATAAAATTCAGCAGATCTGAAGACAGAGAGACATTTTATTTTGACACTGTACTGGGCAAGTGTTACTTGTCCCATGACAGGCTGCAAGGGTTGGCTCTCACCTCCTGGTTTTTATCATCACCCCAAATCCTGTGATCATAAGTCTATCTTTCAAGACAGAAGGATAAAACAAACTGGGAGCACGTTATTTGTTTATTTCATAGTCTAGACTCCCTCTCAATATTGATGGGATTGACTCTGAGAGATAACAGCATCATTGACCTTGTTGTGTAAGGAACAAATAACTTGTATACTCTTAAGCTCTTCCAGACAGGACATAAGCCTTGAAGACGGTGCCATCCCTTTCTGTGACACAAGTAAAATCTCTCTGAAGAGCAAACAGAACTATCCTCTGAAATCGTAAATACTACCAAACTAGTAAGCACTGCACATCTCTGATCTGAGTTTTATGGCTCCTTTTGAATCTCTGCTTTTCAGCTACAGTATCACACAGTCACAGTAATTCAACATCTCAGTCTGAACTCAGAGAACCAGCATATGACAAGAAATACAAAGCGGCGTTCTATTTGTACAGGATCTCAGGGAGATTTGTAATTTAGAAATTATCAACTTGCTTGATATAATGTTCAAAGGCATCAATAAAAACTTTTGTTCCTGCCTCTGCCGGGATATAAGCAGCATCCAGCACCATGGCTTATAGCATTGTTTTTGATTATGTGGAGGAACACAGGCATCAATGTGGGTCTAGATCCCATTTCTGCTAAATACTAGTTCTATGGTCATGGACAAGTGACTTAATAACAAGTTTATTAATTTCCTTATATAAAATAGGAAGAAGAAGAATAGCTGCAATGTAAATTTCTCAACTTGAGACTGAGAAGTGGTTAATTGAGGAAAACTCAACACAGTGCTCAGAGTGCTCATCTATTAAATAAAGGTTATAAAAATAATACATCTATAAGTTATAGTGTATATTATGTTGTACATTAGAATATACTACTACGTCATCATTCAGACTACTACAGATTCACCGTCTACCTTGGTTTTGATAAAAATGATAAAAATTATGAGATGATGAAATCTATCAGCATTTCCAGAAACATGTTTCTCCTTCCTTAATCTGGTTATTACTGTCTTGAGGATCTTTCCTTGTATAATCTTCACTTGTCCATCACCCAAGTCAGCCAGACTTCTTGTTCTCAACTCGAACCCTCCACTGCATGTGCTGTAATTTAATTAAACAGTTAACACATATCCTCTAATTTTTGTTTTATGGTTTATGCTTTCCCTTCCTCTTTCCTGAGCTATTATGAAGGAAGGGATGTTCTCTGTACTCCCTTCCTGATGCTCTGCACAACTGAGTGGAGCTAGAAAATTCGTGGAGCTACCCTGAATTGCCTCATTTACATGAATGCTACCAACACCCCAGGGCCCAGGGCTTCCTGGCAACCCTGTTATCTAGCCCTTTCACTCTTTAGATTACGGTTTCATGCCTTCTCTGATCTCAAGCAAACCTTTAAACTCCCCTTCTCTTCTCTCTCAGCTGATAACTTGCTTCCTCTTTAGCTAAGGAGGATCCATCAGAGAGAGCTCTCCCAAGCTCCCACCACAGACACACAGTCATGTGAGCCCATATACCTGTCTTCATGTGGCTCTGGTTCATGCATCTGCATCTACTCCCAAACCTTCCACTTCTCAGCCTCTCTCACCTCTTAGGGCACACTGCTTCAACAATTGTTTCACTGCTGGAGAAATCCCCTCAGTGTTCAAACATGCCATTACAGTTCTATATTTTAAAACATACTCTCTGAACCCCAGTGCCCTACAGCCACCATCCCATTTCTCTGCTTTTCTTTATATCAAAACTTCTTGAAAGAGTTTTCTATATCCTCTATCTCCAATTAATTCCCTCCCTTTCTCTCTTGTACTCACTCCTACCAGGTTTCGTCGTCTATCATTCTACTGAACTGCTCTTGTCAAAATCAAAAACGACCTCATTCCAAAGAGCTAACCTACCTGAGCATCAGTTTATTTCTCTCTTCTCCTTGAAATGTGTTCTAAACTTGGTCTGAGAAGACTCTACTCCAGGGCCTTGGACTCACAGATTCTACTACTGGGTCTGATTTTCACACTGATATCTGTATTTCTCAGCATTGTTTGCCGTTCATGTTTTATTCAAATGCTATTTCCTTAACATGGCTTTTTCATCTATACCTTTGGAGACTTTTTTTTTAATGTTTTATTTATTTTATTTATTTGTTTATTTATTTTATTTATTTATTTCTAGACAGTGTGAGCAGGGAAGGGTCAGAGAGAGAGGGAGTCACAGACTGAAACAGGCTCCAGGCTCTGAGCTGTCAGCACAGAGACCGACGCGGGGCTCGAACCCACGAACCGCGAGATAATGACCTAAGCGAAAGTCGGATGCTTAACCGACTAAGCCACCCAGGCGCCCCTACCTTTGAAGACTTTTATATCTCCCCACCTCCCAGTCCTACTTATATGCAATATTTGCTGTATTTTTCTTCATGGCACTTCTTGCTATAAACTATTTTACTCATTTGTTGATTTACTATATATCTGCCTCCTTCCCTTTAGAATAATAGCACTACCAAGGAAGAAATGTTTTCTGCTTGTTTATTTATTCCACTATTGAAACTCCAGCACCTAGGATAGCAATTGACATATAGTAGATGCTCATTAAACATTACTTTTTTTTGCATTTATTTATTTTTGAGAGACAGAATGAGTCAGAGTGCTAGTGGAGGAGGGGCAGAGAGAGAAGGAGACACAGAATCTGAAGCAGACTCCAGGCTCTGAGCAAATGTTCAGCACAGAGACTGATGTGGGTTTCATACTCACAAACTGTGAAATCATGACCTGAACCAAAGTTGGACACTTAACTAATTGAGCCACTCAGGCATGCCTTAACATTACATTTTGAATAAAATAATGTATTTATCTCCCTATCCTTAGATGCTGGTATCTGCCTTACAAAGTGTAGACCCTCAGTAAATAGTGGCTTTTCTGCAATTTGTTGAGCTATGTTTATACTATTCTCCTTAACATTGGAAAGTCACACCTTTCCTTCCATTTTTTTTCAAACTTTAATGATCTTCAGGATTGTGAAAGATTAAATGTAAATAATGGTTTAAAGTCAAAAGATTGCTCATAATAAAGATTTAAGCAACTCCTCCTTTAATCCAGATCCTATCCAGCTACTGCTTCATCTATTTATTTCCCTTCACAGCAAACCTCTCTGAAAATGTCCCTATTCATCACTTCCATTTCCTCACCTTGTGTTTCTTCTGTACCAGCCTCAACACTGATTTTCATTTCAACTAGTCCAAGGAAATCATTGTTGTCCAAGTTGCCAGTGACCTTTTGGTGGGCTCCTCCAATGTTCACTTGCCTGGCCCATCTTGGCCTTTCAGCAGCAATTCACAAATACTCTCCTTGTGGAAAATTTTCTTCTCTTTGCTCTGTGTCACTGTGGGTTTCCAATCTTTTTCAACAGCAGTCTCTTAGTTTCCTTTGTTAGATTCTTCTCTCTTTGAGCTATGGGACAGTCCAGTGTTGGTCTTGGGTCTCTATCAGTTCTTTATCCACACTCTCTCCACGATGATCTCATTTTGTCCCATGATTTTAAATAATATCTATATATTAATGACTCACAAAATTCTTTCTCCAGCCTGATCTCTCTTGTGAGCTTAGACTCATTTATTAAACATAGCATTTTCGATTGGAAGTCTAATAAGCATTTCAAATAAGTATATCCCAATAGAACACCTGACTCTCACATCTCATTTATGCAATCCACTGCTTCCCATGCCTTCTTAATCTCCGTAAATGGCACCAATACCTATCTGGGATCTTACAACAAATACTTATATATAATTCTTCATTCTCCTAGTTATCTCATCCCCATACCCAATCAATCAACATACCTTTTTGGTTCTGTTTCCCAACTTATATCACCCAATTCTCCTTAATTCTACTGTAACCAATCTAGTCCAAATCACCACCATGGTTTGTTTGGATTGCCACCATCAATGCTTAAATGATTTCCCCATATCCTTATACACCTCTTTACAACCCAGAGCAATTTTTCAAAAATTTTATATCAGATAATAACATCTTCTTACTTAAATACTTCAAAGTCTTCCAAGTTCACTTAGAGTAAAATCCAAACTCTTCTCATTCTCCAAGAAGTCTTCCATAATCAGACCACTGCCTTCTTTCCTAACCTTGTTCTCTATGTTCTAGAAATCCTGAATTTCCTTTAGAACCTTCAGAGGGGGCACTCTGATTCTTTCCTCTGGGTATTTGAGCTTGGTATCTTTTCATCTGGAGGTGCTTTCCCAAGCTTTTTTCATGTCTCTTTTCTTCCCAATGATCTCACTCTAAATGTGACCTTCTAAAAGAAGCCTTCCCCAAGTCCGTTGTCTAAAGTATCAAACCATCTTCCTCCTTTATGACCCTAGGTCTCATCATTATTACAGTTACTTACTTCATTTCCTTCAAAGCAGCTAAGATTGCCTCAAGTGGTCGTGCTCATTATATTAAACAACTGCCAAACTGCCCTCTCTTATAAAAATGCAAGTTTCTTAAGGACAGGAAACATGACCATCCTATTCAAAGGCATTTCCTCAGAGCTTAGCACAAATGCATAATCATATGGAAGCTATCGAACGTGGTTTTTAAAAATGTATTTTTATTTATTTTTTTGAGAAAGAGAGAGACCAAACAGGGGGAGAAAGGAGAGACAGAATGCCAAATAGGCCCCATGGTGTCAGCACAGAGTCCAGTGTGGGGCTCCATCTCATAAACCACAAAATCATGACCTGAACCCAAAGGAAGAGTCAGACACTTAACTGACTCAGTCACCTGGACTCCCCAAATATGTTTTGAATAAATATATTAATGGCCATATTGTTTTTCACTCTTAGGTTCTATGTCCTCGTGTGTAAGATGGGGAGCAGAGCATAATACTCACTCTGCTGGGATGCCACGAAGATCAAATATATAAAAGCCTGTGTTAAGGCTATGGTTCCTTCAGAATACAACAATAATTTTTTTAATTTTTTTAAGTTTATTTATTTATTTTGAGATAGAGAGGGCAGGGGAGGGGCAGACAGAGAGAGGGAGGGAGAGAAAGAATCCTAATAACAGTGGAGAGCCCCATGTGAGACTCCAACTCACGAAAAGCAAAATAATGACCTGAGTTGAAATCAAGAGTCAGATGCTTAACCTTTTGATTCACTCAGGTCCCCCAATAATATTAATGAAACAGTGTAATTCCAACCTACATTTATCTTTTTTCTCTCATTTCACTTATCATCATTGTAGGTATTTCCTGGTTTCTTATGTAATAGTTTATATTTTTGTTAGCTTAGGTTATGACTTCCCAATGATTATTAAATTCAATAAATGTCAAATGTAGAGGAAAATGAGATGCTCACTTTTCTTATTAATCCTAATTTGTGGCAGTAGAATGGAGTGGAAACTGCATAGGTTTTAATATCACAAATAAATAGGTTCTTTTCCAGTTTCACAAACATTACAATTATGTGAGTTAGGCCTCTGACTTAAAGTCTCTTATCAAAGCCTTAATTTATAGAATGAAGATAGTTATATATGTGTATTCAACTTACTAAAGAAGATGAGTGCTTAATAAGTAGCAGCTGTGGTATCAATAATAACAGTAAAATAATAATAATATCTTATGAACTAGGCTTCAGCAAAGAAGCTTTGTTTTCAATATACACATTGCTTTTGGTTCTCCATGTTAAACTGCAAAATGTGTGGGTTAAAGAAAGAGAATGAAATGATGCAAGAAAGAAAATAGAAAGTATAGAAGAAGCCCATAGGTTCCGCAAAGGCAGGGAGGATATAATGCATTATATATAATAAACAATTTATATAGTACATCATATTATATCCCCCTCACACACACGGTGCATTTCTTCACGCAAACTTCTTGAAATCAATTAGTTAAAGTTAAAAATTCAATAAAATTGCCCAAAGCATTTGCTCAAGATCCCGGAGTTCATTATCTCATAAAGAGTAAAGATTGGGTCAACTTGTGTGGTAAGAGCATGCTGCCAGGATGTGATCTAACTGACCAGGTCACCCTAGGGAATTTTGGAATCCACAATACAACTCTTTCCTTCTTGTATTATACTGGATGCCCTTCCCTCAGACTCTGTTTCCCTAATTTCATGATATGTGCTTAATTCTGATTAACTTCCGGGGTCAATAACCCCACCCTTGCAGTTCTTAGATGCTTTCCAGAAAAGCCTTGATTGCTCTCCATGGCTGGGGGGGGGGGGTGTCACAGTCTGTCACCCATAAATCTCTGTGGCTTTCCTCTTACCTCTTATTCCTAGAGCTGATAATTTATGGCCCATGTCCTTCCCAAACAATGACAATCAAATTAGAATTGACTCCCACTGCTACTGTTATGTCAATTTCAGTGGCAATGCCATCCACTCAGTGCACTGGTTGACCTGTACCTTCCTCTTTGACTCCAGTCCAACTGGATGTCAGATAAACATCAAGAAAAGCAGCTTATTAAAAAGGCAACACTTTTGTCAGTGCTAGCTGATTATGTGTGTTCTAATAGAGAAATGACCTACATTTTTACTTCCCAGCAGTAAAACTAATAACTAAATATCCTCCTTATTAGAATATAGCTGCTTTCCACACAAGTAGTCAAAACTATGTAATGCAATTTCACAAAGTGAGTAACAGTAAAAGTAAAAATCTAAGAGGACCCTTTTTGACCTGCTGTTATAAAGAGAAAGGAGTAGCCCACTTGGACTAGATGAGAGACTTGGGTCCATCTGGTAAAGCAGGAAGTAAAGCTCAAAGAGATCAAAGTTGAAGCTTTCTGTCACTTTAAAAGTTTCACACATATTGACTGTCATCTGCTTCTTTGGGGGATGAAAATGGCAGGTCCTTATCTCTAGGCCACTAGAGACAACCAGGATAAACTGGAATGTAAAAGCAAGAATATCGTAATCACTCTGCATCTGTATGCCAACAGATTGTCCGGATTTCACTCTCAGTTTTTCACTGAGATCAGAGAGCAGCACACACAGCAGAAGTTACCCAAGAGCAAATGTGAAAACCAAAACCAGATGTCCTATCTTGTACAGAGTCACAACAGATATCAGGATGCTCTTCACAGACTACTCTGACATTTTTGCCTGTTTTTATTTTTTTCATCTGAGAGGGGGTGTTCTGTTTGAGCAAGGTAAGAGTTCAGAATGTTAGCCACTGGATCTACATCCTGTTTCATTTATAATGCATATGCAAATGACATTTTTACTATGTTTTTCAGCCACATTCATATGTAGAGTCATCATAGTCATGGATAGAAAATGGTATATGAACCATCTAGTGATAGGAAATTTTCATTGTTAAGGTAAGTTCTAGACAGAAGACCATTCAATCACAAATACCTGGGAAATTTCTGGCATTAGAAACCAACTTTGCAATGACTTTAAAGTTAGGAAGTCCATCAGAACTAGTTTCCACAGGGCAATTTGACATTTTTTTAATCATCAAACTTACTGCAAAATACATTATACCCAGGGTGACTGTGAAGGTCTTTAAATGCCTCTCTACACATAGGTTGAATACCCATGGTTTCTTCATGATAACATCTGCTTTAAAATGGCAGGTAATACGGGATGGGTGAAAATGTAGAAGCTGATAGAAAACTGTCTTTCTCCCTCTGAGCCTTCCCTACAACAGTTAGCTTAATCCAAGACTAGCATAATGATAGCTGTCTCTGTTCTAAGATAAATTGTAGTGGTATAATAAATGACGATTGAGAGGTAGAACAGCCAACCTGATCAACTCTCTGCCTCATTCAGGAAACTTGCCTGCCAGTGTGTCTGTACTAGGCAGAAAGCTGACACAATATTTATCTAACTGAAGGGAAATCCAGGTGGCAGCTATCTGAAATATCCCTCTCGTCTTTTTTGCACTAATGAAAGAAGTGGGGAGTGAGGGAAAGACTTTCTGAGACCATGGTTCTTCATATAAGGAAAGCTGAGGATAGTTTTTCAGATCCTTCCAACTAATGAGGATACTTGCATCTCAATGACCCTGACAGATTCCATGCATTGCTTCTATAGGGGTATTTTGGCAAACCTCAATCTATTCATCTCAGTAAAAGTACTCTTTGATGCAAGGATTCCATAGTTTATTAAGACTTTCAGTGTTTTACTGAGATTTATTTTCTGGTCCCTGGGCCCTCATCCCTGAACATCATTCATGCCCACCAAATTTTGCTCCTTCTCTCATGCTCTTTCACTCAGTGAATGATAGCATCATCCACTAATGTGCCCAAATCAGAAACCTGAAAATCTTAGTTGACTCCTATCTTTACCTTATACTGCAAATTCAGTCTACCTCTCCAACTTTTGGCAGTGCTAGCTCTATAATGCTTAGAACTATATCCTTCTCGTGATTCCCCCTTCTGGTGTCTTAAGTCTGGCTTCTACTTTCCTTACCTTTATTATAACAATGTTCCTAATATCTTTATAATTGGCTGTAGTCTTTACTTCAATGTCCTCTGACAGCATAATGCATACTGTCTGCAAATCTTTGTACACACATGTGCTCATGTCAGGAATTCGGCCAAATTAATTATACCACATCAGCCTCAGAATTTGGTTTTGTTTTGTTTTTCCTTAAAACTATAATCATATCTACAAAAAAGGCCTTGATCAATGGAATAACTTACAAGAAATACAAAATAGATATGACTTTTCTCATTATTCCACCTTTTTCAGCAATCTTCCCTGTGTGGGCTATACCCTGGCACCTTACTTAAGAAACCAAGGTCGAGAGGAGGGGCAAGATGGCAGAGAAGTAAGGAGCTCCGTATTTGCACTCATGCCCATACATCACACAGAAAGATCTGAAGCCATTGGAAACCTTACAAAACCTGAGAGACTGGGAGAAAAAGGACGCAGAATCCACTGAGAAAGCCTTCTAACGTGAGTGCGAACCGGGGAAGGATAAAATCGGGCCGGGATCGGAGACTCCAGGGTGGGAGGCGATCCCCCTCTACCCTCTACGGGGAGTGAGAGGGGAAAAGGAGAGAGTCCAAAACAGAAAAACCTCCGCTGGGGGGGGGGAGGGGGGAACCTCCCCTCGGTGCATAGACAGTACTTGCCAAATACCTGCACACCAGGTCCCCTCGCGAAAACTGGTCTTGGGGGAGGCTGAGCACACAAACTGCTTCTTTGTGCCGCTCCTGGAGGTTGGATTTCAGAGCGGCGGGGTGCCTGCCACCATTGTAGCTCCAGGGCGGCTGGGACCCCTGAAAGAGACGCGCAGACACCGGGCGTCCGTGCTCCTGGCTGGCTGGAACTCGAGAGGGAAGGCAAAGAGCTAAAAACTGGGAAATTTGCCTGTGAGTTCGTGTTTCGGGTGACGAGCCATAGAGAGACCTGGTTTTCCTCACTCCAGCGGCGGCGCGCCTGCCGCCATTGTAGCTCCAGGGCGGCTGGGACCCCTGAAAGAGCCACGCAGACACCAGGCGTCCGCGCTCCTGGCTGGCTGGAACTCGAGAGGGAAGGCAAAGAGCTAAAAACTGGGAAATTTGCCTGTGAGTTCGGGTTTCAGGTGACGAGCCATAGAGAGACCCGGTTTTCCTCACTCCAGCGGGCTCAGGCGACGTGGACCCGGCAGGCAAACCCCCGCGCATGCGCACCAGCCCGACCCAGAGAAGGAAGCAGCGATTCTGACTCCGCCCCCAGAGCTCAGCAGGGAGCCTGGAATAGCTCAAGGGGGTTGTCTGGGAAGCTGTGTCTAAGGCACTTTCAGCGGGGCGCGTGGACTGGGATTTGGAGATTGGAACGGGCCTGGGTTAAGAGTGCAACCCACTTCGGCTGCGTCCCCGGAAGAGGGAGTTGACACACCAAAAAAAAAAAAGCGAGCTGCAGCGCGGGATTCAAGAAGGGACTGGAGCACCGTGACTCTCCTCCCCACAATCGCCAAGGCAGAACGCCTGCCTGAGGCATCGGATCACGCCACGCCCATCCCTGCCTGAGAGGTGCCCTCCTCCCTTTTTTTTTTCTCTTTTTTTTCCTTTTTTTTTTCCTTTTTTTGTTTTCTTCCTTTTTTTTCCTTCGTCTTTCTTTTTTTTCCCCTTTCTTTTATCTTTTTTTCTTCCTCTTTCTCTTTTCTTGCTTTTTTCCCCAAAACACTGACCTGATTAACTCTGGTCATCAGCTTGCTTAAACAATCACAACAAATCCATTCTGTAAATGTAAATTCTACACCTACCGACTTTTTCAGCTATTTCTCTCAGTAGTAATTAGACTATATAGTTTCTCTGGATAATTCCAGCATCCTTCTCTCACCTATCCAACCATATTCTACCCTTTACCTCTTTGAAAAAAGCTTCTTATCCCTTCTGCCTGTTCATTCCATTTCCAAATCTGCCTCGTCTCGCCCTGCCTTCTCTCTCTTTCTCTATGCTCTTCAACCAGCACTGCATGCACACAGCTATTTAACTGTAGCAGGGAAATCCAGGTATATGCTTTAAACCGTTCTTTGTCCATCAGTTTTCTTCCTTTTCCCTTTTCTTTTCCCCTTTTTGACCCTTTTATGTATTTTATTCTCCCTATTATTCGCCCTCCCTCCTCCGTCTTTTCTCTTAACTTTTTCGTTTTCCTTCTCGCTTTGCATGTTAGTTGAATCAGCCTGTGCGCTTGTGTACTCCTGCTCCCTGTGTGTTTGTCTGTCTGTTTTCTTTTCCAGGGCCACATCAAGAAACAAGCTAGAGTACACAAGGTGAAGAGTCCCAAATATCACTATGAATAGGAAAATAAAATAACTAAGGTCCCAACAAGAGAGACCGAGGGATACCATTCAAAAAACAATCTCTGAAAGGATAGGCCCTGGAAAGTCAAAGAGTCTTCTTAGATATAGCAGTGCTCATAGAAACAGAGAGCATAACAGGTCTTTAAAACCAACAAGAGACGGAAAGCTAACTAAAATGTCGAAACGAAAGAGCTCTCCTCCAAAGAAACTCCAAGAAGAAATGACAGCTAATGAACTGCTCAAAACAGATATCAGCAGCATAACTCAACAAGATTTTAGAATAATAATGGTAACATTAATAGCAGGGCTTGAAAAAAAACATAGGCGACATCAAAGAAACTATGGCTACAGACAGAATGGAAAATAAAAATAGGCATGAAGAATTAAAAAATGCGATCAATGAGATACATAATAAATTAGAGGCCTCCAATGCACGGATTGAAGAGGCAGAAGGAGAATAAGTGATTTAGAAGACACCATTATAGAAAAACAAGAAGCTGACAACAAAAGAGACAAACTGATCCAGGTACAGGAAAGAAGAATTCGAGACCTCAGCGACACGGTCAAACGCAACAATATCCATATCATAGGAATCCCAGAAGAGGAAGAGAGACGGAAAGGTGCTGAAGGAGTCCTGGAACAAATTATAATAGAGAACTTCCCCGACCTGGGGAAGGAAGTCAATGTGGAAATACAAGAGGCTCAGAGGACTCCCCTCAGACGTAACTTGAATCGACCTTCTACACGACATATCATCGTAAAAATGGCAAAATACAAGGACAAAGAGAGAATTTTGAAAGCAGCTAGGGAGAAAAGGGCCCTCACATACAAAGGGAAACCTATCAGAGTGGTGACAGACCTATGTACTGAAACGTGGCAGGCCAGAAAGGAATGGCAAGAGATCTTCAATGTGATGAACAGTAAAAATATGCAGCCAAGAATCCTCTATCCAGCAAGCCTGTCATTCAAAATAGAAGGAGAGATAAAAACCTTTCCAAACAAACAGAAATTGAAAGAATTTATCACCACGAAGCCAGCCCTACAAGAAATCCTGATGGGGATGCTCTGAAGGAAAGGGTTGCAAGGAACAAAGATTCCAGAGACACCACTACAAACATGAACCCTACAAAAGATACAAAGCCTCTAAACCCACATATTTCAATAATAACACTGAATGTAAATGGGCTGAATGCTTCAATCAAAAGATATACGGTAGCAGAATGGACTAAAAAACAAAATCCATCTATATGCTGTCTACAAGAAACTCATTTTAGACGGGAAGATACCTTCAGATTAAAAGTAAGGGGATGGAGAAATGTATATCATGCTACAGGAAATCAAAAGAAAGCCGGAGTAGCGATACTTATATCAGAGAAACTGGACTTTAAATTAAAGACAATCACAAGAGATGAAGAAGGACACTACATAATAATTACAGGGTCCATCCATCAGGAAGAATTAACAATCATAAATGTCTACGCACCGAATATGGGAGCACCTAAATATCTAAAACAATTAATCACAAACAGAAACAAGCTTATAGATAAGAATGTGCTAATAGCAGGGGACTTTAATACTCCGCTTACAGCAATGGATAGGTCAACCAGACAGAAAATCACTAAAGAAATAATGGACTTGAAAGACACATTGGACCAGATGGACCTGACGGATATATTTAGAACTTACATCCTGAGGCCAGGGAATTTACTTTCTTCTCAAGTGCGCATGGCACATTCTCCAAGATAGATCACATACTGGGACATAAAGCAGCCCTCAATAAATATAAAAGAATAGAGATCATACCATGCACACTGTCAGATCACAATGCTTTGAAACTTGAAATCGATTACAGGAAGAAGTCTGGAAAATTTCCAAGAACATGGAGGTTAAAGAACACCCTTCTAAACAATGAATGGGCCACTCAGGCAATTAGAGATGAAATTAAAAAATATATGGAAACAAATGAAAATGAAAACACAACAATTCAAAATCTATAGGATGCGGCAAAGGCAGTCCTAAGAGGAAAGTACAATGCTTTCCAGGCCTATTTCAAGAGATTAGAAAAAGCGCAAGTCCAAACTCTAACAGCTCACCTAAAGGAACTAGAGGCAGAGCAACAAGAACACCATAAACCCAGTAGAACAGAGAAATAGTAAAAATTAGAGCAGAAATAAACAACGTAGAGACCAAAGAAACAATTGAACAGATCCATGAAACCAAGAGTTGGTTTTTTGAAAAAGTAAACAAAATTGACAAACCTCTAGCCAGACTTATCCAAAAGAAAAGAGAGAGCACCCAAATAGACAAAATTATGAATGAAAATGGACTTATTACAACCAACCCCTCAGAAATACAAGCAATTATCAGGGAATACTATGAAAAATTATATGCCAACAAATTGGACAACTTAGAAGAAATGGACACATTCCTAAACACACACTCACTACCAAAATTCACATGGGAAGAAATAGAAAACCTGAACAGACCCATAATGAGTGAAGAAATTGAATCAGTGATCAAAAATCTCCCAACAAATAAGAGCCCTGGACATGATGGCTTCCCTGGGGAATTCTACCAGACATTTAAAACAGAATTAATCCCAATTCTTCTCAAGCTATTCCAAAAAATAGAAAGCGAAGGAAAACTCCCGGACTCATTTTATGAAGCCAGCATCACACTGATTCCCAAGCCAGACAGATCCAGTAAAAAAAGAGAACTACAGGCCAATATCGTTGATGAATACGGATGCAAAAATTCTCAACAAGATCCTTGAAATCGAATCCAGCAGCATATAAAAAGAATCATCCACCAAGATCAAGTGGGATTCATTCCTGGGTTACAGGGCTGGTTCAACATTCGCAAATCAATCAATGTGATCCATCATATCAATAAAAGAAAAGATAAAAACCATATGATCCTGTCAATAGATGCAGAAAAATCATTTGAGAAAATACAGCATCCCTTCTTAATAAAGACTCTCAAGAAAGTTGGGATAGAAGGAACCCACTTAAACACCATCAAAGCCATCTATGAGAAGCCTTCAGCTAACATCATCCTCAACGGGGAAAAACTCAGAGCTTTCCCCCTGAGATCAGGAACACGACAGGCATGCCCACTCTCACCACTGTTGTTTAACATAGTGCTGGAAGTCCTAGCATCAGCCATCAGACAACAAAAGGAAATCAAAGGCATCAGAATTGGCAAAGAGGAAGTCAAACTTTCACTCTTCGCAGATGACATGATACTCTACATAGAAAACCCGACAGACTCCACCAGAAGCCTACTAGAACTGATCCAAGAATTCAGCCAAGTTGCAGGGTACAAAATCAACATACAGAAATCGGTTGCATTTTTATACACCAACAATGAAGCAACAGAAAGAGAATTCAAGAAACTGATCCCATTCACAATTGCTCAAAAAAACCATAAAATACCCCGGAATAAACCTAACCAAGGATACAAGAGATCTGTATGATGAAAACTATAGAAAACTTATGAAGGAAATTGAAGAAGACACAAAGAAATGGAAAAACATTCCATGCTCATGGATAGGAAGAATAAATATAGTTAAGATGTCATTACTACCCAAAGGCACTCTACACATTCAATGCAATTCCAATCAAAATTGCACCAGCATACTTCTCAAAACTAGAACAAACTATCCAAAAATTTGTATGGAACCACAAAAGACCCCGAATAGCCAAAGTAATCCTGAAAAATAAAACCAAAACGGGAGGGATCACCATCCCAGACTTTAGCCTCTACTACAAAGCTGTCATCATCAAGACAGTATGGTATTGGCACAAAAACAGACACATAGACCAATGGAACAGAATTGAGAACTCGGAAGTGGACCCAAAAGTATACAGCCGACTAATCTTTGACAAAGCAGGAAAGAATAGCCGATGGAAAAAAGACAGCCTTTTTAACAGATGGTGTTGGGAGAACTGGACAGCAACATGCAGCAGAATGAAACTAGATCATTTTCTCATACCATGCACAAAAATAAACTCAAAATGGATAAAGGACCTGAACGTGAGACAGGAAACTATCAACAGCCTAGAGGAGAAAGCAGGAAACAACCTCATTGACCTCCACCGCAGCAACTTCTTACTTGACACATCCCCAAAAGCAAGGGAATCAAGAGCAAAAATAAACTGTTGGGACCTCATCAAGATTAAAAGCTTCTGCACAGCCAAGGAAACAACCTAGAAAATTAATAGGCAACCAACAGAATGGGAAAAGATAGTTGCAAATGACATATCAGATAAAGGGTTAATATCCAGAATCTAAAGGAACTCACCAAACTACACGCCCGAAAAACACAACCCAGTGAAGAAATGGGCAGAAGATATGAACAGACACTTCTCCAAAGAGGACATCCAGATGGCCAACAGACACATGAAACGATGCTCAGCATCGCTCCTCATCAGGGAAATACAAATCAAAACCACACTGAGATACCACCTCACGCCAGTCAGAGTGGCTAAAATGAGCCAATCAGAGAACCTTAGATGCTGGCGAGGATGTGGAGAAACGGGCACCCTCCTACACTGTTGGTGGGAATGTAAACTGGTACAGCCCCTCTGGAAAACAGTGTGGAGGTTCCTAAGGAAACTAACGATAGAACTCCCCTATGACCCAGCAATAGCACTGCTAGGAATTTACCCAAGGGATACAGAAATGCTGAGGCATAGGAGCACATGTACCCCAATGTTCATAGCAGCACTCTCCACAATAGCTAAAACATGCAAAGAGCCTAAGTGTCCAACAACAGATGAATGGATCAAGAAGATGTGGTTTATCGATACCATGGAATACTACATGGCAATGAGAAACAATGAAATCTGGCCATGTGTAGCAACATGGATGGACCTTGAGGGTGTTATGCTGAGCGAAATAAGTCAGGCAGAGAAGGACAAATATCATATGTGTGCACGTATAGGAGGATTAGGAGGAACTTAACAGAGGACCAAGGGGGAGAAGAAGGGCGGAAATGGTGGGGGAAAGGGAGAGAGGCAAACCATGAGAGACTCTTGAATGCTGACAAAACTGAGGACTGGTGGATGTGGGGGGGAGGAGGGGTGGGCATGGAGGAGGACACTTGTGGGGATGAGCACTGGGTGTTATGTGAAAACTAATTTGACAATAAACTATTGTAAAAAAAAAAAAAAAAAAGAAATCAAGGTCACTATGAACCCTCTGCACTATTTCCATAACATCTATAAAGTCCTCTCTCATGGCATTTACTGAACGATAATTTCATGTTCTATTTACCCCAAGGATTGTGAGTTCAAGAAATACTAAGGGCTTTTCTTTTCACCTTTATGTACATGATGCTTAGCACAATGTGTTAGTAGGTGCTCAACAAATCTTACTTGATATATTATATCTTGCTACACTAAATTATTGATTAAATAAAATAAGTTCAGATATATAACATTTCTGTAACTCAGGTGCTTCACAATGTTTAACACTATTGTCATTATTATGAATTAGCTTAAGTCCTTTTTCCTTTTCTCATTCAAATTCTATGAGCAGACAAAAAAAAAAAAAGAAAAAGAAAACAAGAAAGGATTAATCCTTAAAGTACACTTTTTTAAGACTAATATTCTATACCTTTCCTCTTTGTATTCTATTATTTTATATTGAAATTTAATGTTTTGAAAGGTGACTTATAAATCTATTGCATTTGCGCCCCCTGGGTTGTTCATTCAGTTAAGCGTCTGACTTTGGCTCACGCTGTGATCTCACAGTTCTTGGGTTCGAGCTCCATGTTGGGCTCTGTGCTGACAGCTTGGAGCCTGGACGTGGCTTCAGATTTTGTGTCTCCTTCTCTCTCTGTCCCTCTCACACTCATAATCTCTCTCTTTCTGAAAAATAAATTAATATTAAAACATTTTTTAATGTGCTGCAATTATCAGTTTCAAAAGATAGATCTGAATCAAGAGGCTTCACACTAGATTAGGAAAGTAGATTTATAATTTCTAAAAGAGTTAAACCTGTCATTCAAAAGAGACTAGTCAGAAAACAAAAAAAGACAAGCAACATAGTGGGATACATATTATCATAATCACACATCTGATAAGGAATTTGAATAAAAACAGTTAATGAATGGTTAAAAAACTATTGAAAAATAGTTAATAAACAAGCAATGTAAAAATTGGCAAAGGATTTAATGGGGCACCTGGATGGCTCAGTTGGTTGAGCATCAGACTATTGATTTTGGTTTGGGTCACCGTCATAGGAATGTGGGATCAGGCTTTGCACTGAGTATGGATCCTGCTTAATTTTCTCTCTCTCTCTCTCTCTCTCTCTCTCACCCCTCTCCCTCTCCTTCTCATCCTCTTCCACCCCTCTCTCTCTGGGTCTCTCATTCTCCCTCTCTCCCATCTCAAAATAAATAAATAAATAAATGGCAAAGGATTTGAATAGATATTTTACTAAAAGAGATAAATCGATAGCTAATAGGTAAATTTTAAAAGATTCTCAAAATCTTTAATCATTAGAGAGAAGAAATTAAAGCCACAAGGAGATATCACAGCATACCTTCTAACAAAAAGATCAATAATAGCAAGTGTTGATAAAGATGTAGAGAAATTGGACTCCAGTTTCCAGTTACATTCCTGGAAGGAATATAAATGATAAAGCTGCTTGAGGAAACAGTTCACCACTAAGAGTATTAAATATAAACTTACTATGTGACCTAGCAACCCTTCTTTTAAGAATCTAAGCAAAAGAAATGAAAATACATGTTCCTACAAAAACAGCTACCCAATAGTCACAGCTGGAGCATTCAAAATGCCCCAAATTAGAAGAAACCCAAAATTTATCTCCTGTAAAACTAATAAACAAAATGTACTAGAACCATACAATGAAATAACACTGAGCAATAGAAAGAAATGGCCTACTGATAATGTACTGATAATGCAACAGGGATGGATTAAAAAATACGTTTTTATACTATGTGAAAGAAGCCAGATGCAAAAGATTACATAGTATGATTCTTTTTATACTGCAATGCACAGAAAAGACAAGTTTATAGGCACCACATAGATCAGTGTTTGCCCAGGACTGAGGGTAGGAGTGGGGCATACCTGCAAAAGGGATAAGGAAAATTTGGGGGAATAACTGAGATATTTTTTTTTATAAATTTTTTTTAATGTTTTATTTATTTCTAGGAGAGACAGAGAGAAACAGCGTGAGCAGGGGAGGATCAGAGAGAGAGGGAGTCACAGACTGTGAAACAGGCTCCAGGCTCTGAGCTGGCAGTCAGCACAGAGCCCGACGCGGGGCTCGAACCCACGAACCGTGAGATCATGACCTAAGCGAAAGTCGGACGCTTAACCGACTAAGCCACCCAGGCTCCCCAGAGATATTTTAAAACTGAAATTTGGTAATGGTTATACAACTCTAAAATTTTATTTAAAATCATAAAGTTGTACATTTTGAATTTGTGAGATTTATAACATTATATTTTAGTAAATCTGTTAAAATATACAGTTTTTGTATAAAATTAAAACTTAAAAATAGGCTAAAATGAAAACTAATAAAAATAAAATCAAAATTAAAAATTAAAGTATAGGGGCTTGGTCAGCTGAGCATCTGGCACTTGATTTGGGCTCAGGTTATGACCTCAGGGTTCATGGGTTTGAGCCCCACACTGGGCTCTGCAGTGAAAGTGTGGAGCCTCCTTGGGATTCTCCCTTAGTCTCTCTCCGCGCTTCCCCTGCTTGTGCTCTCTCTCCCCAAACAAATGAATAAACTTTAAAAAAAAATTAAAAACTGAACTAGAAAGTGCCCTTGATTACTTCCTAAACAGAGTTTGTTCCATATACAAAATAGGGAGTGAGATAAGGCAGCCTACAAAAATCGATCATCTCATATCTCTGGATTCATTTTTCCACTATTAAAAGTCTCCATGTTTAAATATTCACTCCAACCAAGCTTTGTTTTCCTAACCATTCTATTAGTACTCATCTAAATTCATGACTGTTTGAAGCCTCATTCATCATGCTAATAGTTTTCTTAATCGAAATATCTAATACATATTTCTAAACAGGCCTGCCAGTCAAAATGTTACATTATTAGAAATGTCGACAGTCTCCATGAGTAGAGACCCAGAGTCTACTGTCCTCAGTCAAAATCTGAATTGCATTCACCATTTCGTGTTAATGCTATCTATCTTCTCAACCGCCCAGAGTATCATATGCTAGGCCACAAGAGAACTAGTAAAGATGAGTGTGCCCTCTCACAACATAGGTAGTAATATAAATGCTTCCATCACTTCTGCCCCACTCCTTGGTCAGGTCACTGCTCTTTTACAGTGACTTGGTCTTTGCTTCTTTGCTATTACAGAGTAATAGCATTTCAGGCTGCAAGAGAGAGAAACTGGTATCTATCTGGTTCTTGCTAAGGACTAGAAATTATATAGGAGCTTCCACATACACTAGATCACTTAATCTTAATAACAACTCTGAACTCAATTTTTAAGTTTCCTTTTTATGTACAGAGAAAATGAGACCTAGTGAAGTTAACTAAAATTTTCAACTTTGCCCAGTAGTTTCTTGGAGTGTTCAGATTAAAACCACCATTTATAAAAACGATGGCTCTCACTATGCCAACCAATAGATGATTCATATGCAATCAGAAAAGAATCCTCTATCACTTCATCTCTTAAAGGAGACCACCCAGACTAATTTTCTTTAGAATTACCCATGAAGTCTGTGTTTAGTCAAACTAGAAAATAAATAAACTGAATATTATTCAGAAGAAAAAAAAAAGAAAGAAAAAAATGTTTGTTACTATTCCAAGCCACCAAGATATGGATAATTAATATATGCCTATTTCCCTTCTTCCAGTCAAATTAAATTCTGCCATCTCAAGCAGACATCTAAATTCACTCCATCTTCTCTAAAAACAACTTGGCATTCATAGCAAGAACCTGGGACATACTAGCCATAACAGTAAAGTCTCTTTAAATAATTAGTTCTGTTTGATATAATGTATACTTATCCTAAAGGGCACAAAAGCTGAAGCATATGTCACAACATGTAGATGGCTTGAACTTGGCCTTTTCCCACTTCCATTTCTTTTAAAGAATAGTGGAGTGATGCTGGGGAGGGTTTCCTTTCCTCTCCTGATATAAGACACATCATGTCCCTATTATAGAGTCTGTCACAGTCCACTCAGCATTGACACATCTTGAATGGGGACCATGAATCCAGGAAGAGCTAAAAGATTTCTAGAATGGAAGAAGCTAATTGCACGGATATGTTTGTTTGTTTGTTTGGTTGGTTGGTTGGTTGTGTGTGTTTGCAAAAAAAAAAATAGTAGAAGGAGGAGGAGGAGGAGAAATTAAAAACAGTACGTTTTTGTTCTTTCATTTCATGTGTCTTCATTATTTTATATTCTTTGGGCCTCACATATATTTATGTAATGGGTACAGGAGGATAAAACAAGAAAATTGTTGGGTTTATGAAGATTTCTTTCTGTGTGACACACCCTTTCAGTGTCCACAGGCACAAAATCAGGAGATTTATAAAGGGGAGAGTTATTTTCCCTCCCAGGTAGAACTAACTGCTTGTTAAAGAGCAAATCATTCCTTTCTATTTAGCCAGATTGCTGTCTCTCAATTGCTTACTAAATCACGGAAATTGAACTTTCTTCCTGCAGATACAATTCTTCTTTGCAGTCAATATGTAGTCAATGCATGTTAATATAGTCAAGCTATCCCCTTCTCCTCTCTCTCTACCCAGAGCCCCATTAATAATGGCAATAACAGCAACATTTGACATTTATACAGCCTGAAGGATTCCAAAAAGATTTCACCAATTACTGTGAATAGAGTTCTGATGAGCTGCTGCTACTTTTGAGATAGGACAGTAATAAGCAGAAGTGCAAAGTTGCAATGAGACAGATTCTGCCCAAGGGTATGTGCCAGATGCCCCTTATTTTAAAAAATTGCAAAGTATTACTCATACACACGTAGAAAAATAGGTACTTTATTTTTAAATCATCTAAAATACATCACTGGAAATCAAGTGATATTGAGCTGATTAATTGAAATGAGACATTAAAAAGGCTGGAACTCCCTACATCAAGCTTATTTCCAGTGGTTTCCATTTTTGAGATGATTATTAACCACCTGAATGGTTTGCACACTAATTGGAAGAATGGAGAGTCAACAGAAAACTACAGTTGTCCTGTATTTTAAATGTTCCCATGTATTTCCATATCCTTTTAGGGGCCAGCTCAGATTCAGGACAACCTTTGAACTTGGAAAATCTCAGTCCATTAACTAAAATATTTCCCTACAGACAGAGAACAAGAGTTTCAAGACGATGTAATCCACCTTTATGAGAAACAAAACAACAACAAAACTAATGGTAGGAACAAAAGCTTTTATGAGATCTGAGAAATACTATCTTTAGAAGCTGTACTTTGCTAAAAAAAAATATGTAGTATCTTTAGATAACTTGATCATTTGGAGATAGTTTACTAATAAGATAATCTGTAAAAATGTGTGCAATAAAGTTAGTATCTCTTGACTGACTTAAAAGCAAGTTTTAAAAACACGGACTTACTAGAGCCCCACAAAAACCCAGTACCACTATAATACAAGTGTTTAAAGATGGTTGCAATTTGAATATTCAGTTGAGCATATCTGGGAGACTGATTGCTGAACCTATTTGCTTAAATCCATTCTAGGCTAATGAGTGCATTTTTTTTTTCCCATTTGGATTGCAAAACAGGAGGCCTGTACTGATTTATATTCCCTAAGGAAGCTGAAGGGCTTTGCCATGAACTCCATGTACAGAGTTCCCAGACAGGTACTGTTGTCTATGATTACACATATGTGTGAAAATCAGACAAAGTATATCTGGTATGTGGGCAGAAGAGTATAAGGAAAAATGAATAGTTCTACTTGAGCCTGAAGCCAGTAGCAAAGACAAAAATCTTTATAATCATCTTCTAGACGGACAAACATGGACTCTTTAAGCTTAACTAAAACCTAATAATAGTAAAATCTACATAATACAGTTATAAATACAAATCTACATGTAAATTCCAGTACATGGATCCCCAGAGAGAATGGAGCATTCCTATAGTGAAGAACACTGAAAAATAATCTGAGGGAGTTTCAGACTAGAAAAATTAATGACCTGAATGTTTTTTTCTTTTTCTTTCTTTCTTTCTTTCTTTCTTTCTTTCTTTCTTTCTTTCTTTCTTTTTCTTTTCTTTCTCACTTTGTCTTTTGTTCTTTGGTATGATGAAATGTATGTGTGTGTGACATGTCATTAAATATCAAATTATTAATTATCTCAATTCCAGAGAGCAAAGTCTGTAAGTTTCCACATTTCATTATCAGGTGAGTAAAGTACGTATCATAAACGAAGGATTAAGTAAGGTGAAATACATCACCTCTCTGATCAAGAGGCATAACCTTTTCCAGGGAAGATGTACTGGTGCTCATCAAAGATAAAAAGCATTACATTCCCTTTTTAGAGTACCTGAAAATTTATAAGTCCATCATTGTAGCAGATTCTTATAATCTTATTAATTGAAAGATGTTCCCAAAAGCAGTGCTTAAGACAAAAATTTCATATAGCCAAAATTATGCTTGAACAGGTTTTCATGTATACTATTCTTTATTTTGTTTGTATACAAACATATATAGACACATACTCTAAGAAAAAGGATGAAATATATGCTATATAAACGTATATATTATCCACAAATATAAATACTGCATAATTCTTATGACTGGACCATACAAATTATGCCATTTAAGTTACTTTTCTTAATAGTGAAAATAAATGCACTTACATTAGGATTATACAGCTATATAATGCAAAAAGACTATTTTGATTATTTTCCAGATTTCTATAAAGAATATGCCTCAGTTTGCTGATGTCTAGAATATTCCAAAGTCTCCAGGCTAATGGAAGCATATATTGACACATTATAAGAACAAACTCTTTAGATATATTTAAGCAATATAAAGTTTCGAGCTCTGCTTTAATTTCAGATTTACATTTTCCACCTTTATACTGAAGAGAAACATCCAGGTTTAAGCATTTAATGCTCTGGATACAGAAAAAAAATGCAAATAGATATTGCCATATTTTAAACACAGAAAATTACTGATAGGAAAAAATGCCATAAAAAACTTTAGTTCGGTGTTATGGCTTCTGCCACCACCTACTAATCTAGCCTACAGCAAGTTATCTATACTCCCCAGGGCTTTATATCTTCATCTGTAAAATTAATAGTTTGGACTAGACAATTGGTCTTAAACTGTTCCTCTGAAATATTACTAAAGGTCGTAGGATGACAAAGTCCCCATTCTTCCTATTCTCTACTATTTACTGCCACCAAAACTACCTAAGCCATAAGTCTAAATATTTACAAAATATACCAGAATAGTTATTAAAACTATTTATTTTCTAGCTTATAAGCCATTTTTTACTCAAACATTTGTTAAATTTTTTCTAGCCATATCCTGGTTTCTAAATATAATCATGCACAAATAAAAAACTTGGTTGGAATTCAGGACTTCCTGCCATTCATTCTTCTACCTGAAGTCTCAGCCCTGGTGAGATCATAATTGGTTTCTATAGAAATGATTATATTATCTTAAATAAGATATCTGAATTCTTCTTTGATGTAGATACTGTTTTAAGGGAAATGAAATGAAAGCAGAATATTAAACAGAACATCTTTGGGCATTACTGTGATATTGAGGGTGAAAAAAACAAATGAAAAGATACTTTGAAAATTCCTTCAGGTCATCAGGTCAGACCAGTATTTAAATAGTATGGATGACAACCATAAAGCAGGCTCAAACCCTGGAGGAATTCTTATTCTTGTCTCAGAGATGGAAAGGTCTGCAGCCTCTGGACTGTAGAGCAGAAATATTCTGGAATGCTTTTGCAGAATAACCTATGGTTACAGGGCTGCTTAGAAATATTAGTAATTTCTTTGGCAGTACGGTAACTCAAAGACTATTGCCACAGATTTGTTCTTGAATATAGCTGAAAGCTGTTCAAATTATTTATTGGATTATATTTAACACCAAGCATTGGATAATTATGTAAAAAATCCAAAGAATATTAATTCTCCAAAAACTTAGGCCATTTAAAACAATATTGTCCACATTCAGATGTGTACTAAAGAATGATTTAAAAAAAAAATTCTGGCCACTAATCTGCCAAAAAATCATTAATTATCCTCCATATAATCAAAAAACATACATTGGGTGGCTTAGTCGGTTAAGCATCCGACTTTCGCTCGGGTCATGATCTCGCGGTTCGTGGGTTCGAGCCCCGCGTCGGGCTCTGTGCTGACTGCCAGCTCAGAGCCTGGAGCCTGTTTCAGAGTCTGAGTCTCCATCTCTCTCTGACCCTCCCCTGCTCACGCTGTCTCTCTCTCTCTCTCTCTTCTAGAAATAAATAAAAATATTAAAAAAAAAAACCAACCAAACATACATTGATAGTGAGCCCAAGATCTATTAACATCTGTGCTAGGTGCTAGACTATAAAAATAAAAATAGAGTAATCTATGCCTAAGATATCATTCCATATTGCAATTAGACATACAGATCAACTAATAATAGAGACACAGTAAGATACTTTTAAGGGATGCCCACAAATGATGTTAAAACACTGGACATCAATTATTACTGCCTCTGGAAATATGTGGGTCAAGTCTAATTTAAAGAAGACTTGACAGAAGAACTAACAGTTGGACAGTGGCCTGAGGGATGAATAGGTGCTTGACAGGAAGACAAGCAGTACAATAAATTACATGTTTAGGGGTCTTCATGTATCAAAACAAGCATGGGCTGTTCAGAACTACAATATGACTGAGGTATTAAGAGAGAAAATGATATACATGCTTTTGCTAAGATTGAAAGTAGCTTTTCATGGAAAGATAAGTATTAATAATGGATTTGAATGCAGGTGAGTATAAAATACAGAGTAGTGTGTCAAAAATGTTAAGGACAACTATGTGGAGTTTCTTTTTCCAATTTTCCATTACTTTGTTGATACATGTAATACCAATTGGTAACTTATTGTGTGTGTATATTTGATTGAGGTACAAAACAAAGCTGCTGTGGGAACAACCAATTCCTGACTGTCCTTGAAGTCCACAGTCCTAACAATGGCAGATTTCTCCTCTCCGATCACTCTTCCAAGTTTTCTTGCAAGAGAAATTGCTCACCCTGAACCAAAGGTAAATGCCCACAGCCAATTTTGAATGGTAGCCCTCTAGTGATCTTTCCAAAAAGATCATATACTTTGAGTTCATTAGTTAGTAAGCTTTTTACAGAGAGAGAAGAAAGAAAAGAAAAGAAAAGAGAGGAAAAGAGAGGAGAGGGAAGAGAGGGAGGAGAGGGGAGAGGAGGGAGGGGAGGGAGGGGAGGGGAGGAGGAGGGGGAGGGGAGAGGAGGGGAGGGGAGAGGAGGGGAGGGAGAGGAGGAAAAGGAAAGGAAAGGAAAGGAAAGAAAAGAGAAGGGAAAAGAAAAAAGAGAAAAAGGCAGGGGGTGGGGAGGGAGAGAAGAACGAAACGAGGAAGGAAGGAAAGCAGGAAAGGAAGGGAAAACACAAATCAAAGTGGTGTAAAATAAAAGGGAGATAAGATAGCTCACAAATGAAGAGATTATAGTCAGGCAGTGTTCAAGAACTGATTGATACAGAGAGAGAGAGGGCAAGATGGCGGAGGAGTAAGGAGCTCCGTACTTGCACTCGCGCCCATACATAACACAGAAAAGATCTGAAGCCATTGGAAACCTTACAAAACCTGAGAGACTGGGAGAAAAAGGACGCAGAATCCACTGTGAAAGCCTTCTAATGTGAGTGCGAACCGGGGAAGATAAAATCGGGCCGGGATCGGAGACTCCAGGGTGGGAGGCGATCCCCCTCTACCCTCTACAGGGAGTGAGAGGGGAAAAAGAGAGAGCCCGAAACAGAAAAACCTCTGCTCGGTGCATAGAAAGACCGTACTTGCCAAATACCTGCACACCAGGTCCCCTCGCGCCAACTGGTCCTGGGGGAGGCTGAGCACACAAACTGCTTCTTTGTGCCGCTCCTGGAGGTTCGATTTCAGAGCAGCGGCGCGCCTGCCGCCATTGTAGCTCCAGGGCGGCTGGGACCCCTGAAAGAGCCGCGCAGACACCAGGCATCCGCGCTCCTGGCTGGCTGGAACTCAAGAGGGAAGGCAAAGAGCTAAAAACTGGGAAATTTGCCTGTGAGTTCAGGTTTCGGGTGACGAGCCATAGAGGGACCCGGTTTTCCTCACTCCAGCGGGCTCAGGCTACGCGGACCCGGCAGGCAAGCCCCTGCGCATGCGCGCCAGCCCGACCCAGAGAAGGAAGCAGCGATTCTGACTCCGCCCCCAGAGCTCAGCAGGGAGCCTGGAATAGCCCGAGGGGTTTGCCTGGGAAGCTGTGTCTAAGGCAACTTCAGCGGGGCGCGGACTGGGATTTGGAGATTGGAACTGGCCTGGGTTGAAGAGTGCAACCAACTTCGGCTGCGTCCCCGGAATGGGGAGTTGACACGCCCCAAAAAGTGAGTTGCAGCGCGGGGCTCAAGAAGGGACTGGAGCACCCTCGCTCTCCTCCCCACAACCGCCAAAGCAGAGCTCCCACCTGAGGCATCGGATCACGCCACGCCCATCCCTGCCTGAGAGGTGCCCTCCTCCCTTTTTTTTTCTTTCTTTTTTCCTTTTTTTTTTCTTTTTTGTTTTTTCCCTTTTTTTTCTTCTTTTTTTCCCCTTTCTTTTCACTTTCTTTTTTTCTTCTTCTTTCTCTTTTCACGCTTTTTTCCCCAAAACACTGACCTGATTAACTCTGGTCGCCAGCTTGCTTAAACAATCACAAGTCCATTCTGTAAATGTAAATTCTACACCTACCGACATTTTCAGCTATTTCTCTCAGGAGTAATTAGACTATATAGTTTCTCTGGATAATTCCAGCATCCTTCTCTCACCTATCCAACCATATTCTACCCTTTACCTCTTTGAAGAAAGCTTCTTATCCCTTCTGCCTGTTCATTCCATTTCCAATTCTGCCTTGTCTTGCCCTGCCTTCTCGCTTTTTCTCTGTGCTCTTCAACCAGCACTGCATACACACGGCTATTTAACTGTAGCTGGGAAATCCAGGTATATGCTTTAAACCGTTCTTTGTCCATCGGTTTTCTTCTTTTTTCCTTTTCTTTTCACCTTTTTGACCCTTTTATGTATTTTATGCTCCCTATTATTCGCCCTCCCTCCTCCGTCTTTTCTCTTAACTTTTTCGTTTTCCCTCTCGCCTTGCATGTTAGTTGAATTAGACTGTGCGTTTGTGTGCTCCTGCTCCCTGTGTGTTTGTCTGTATGTTTTCTTTTCCAGGGCCACATCAAGAAACAAGCTAGAGTACACAAGGTGGAGAGTCACAAATATCACTATGAATAGGAAAATAAAATAACTAAGGTCCCAACAAGAGAGACCGAGGGATACCATTCAAAAAACAATCTCTGAAAGGATAGGCCCTGGAAAGTCAAAGAGTCTTCTTGAATATAGCAGCTCTCATAGAAACAGAGAGCATTAACAGGTCTTTAAAACAAACAAGAGCCGGAAAGCTAACTAAAATGACGAAATGAAAGAGCTCTCCTCCAAAGAAACTCCAAGAAGAAATGACAGCTAATGAACTGCTCAAAACAGATATCAGCAGCATAACTGAAAAAGATTTTAGAATAATAATGGCAAAATTAATAGCAGGGCTTGAAAAAAACACAGGGGACATCAAAGAAACTATGGCTACAGACAGAATGGAAAATAAAAATAGGCATGAAGAATTTAAAAATGCGAATCAATGAGATACATAATAAATTAGAGGCCTCCAATGCACGGATTGAAGAGGCAGAAAGGAGAATAAGTGATTTAGAAGACACCATTATAGAAAAACAAGAAGCTGACAACAAAAGAGACAAACTGATCCAGGTACAGGAAAGAAGAATTCGAGACCTCAGCGACACGGTCAAACGCAACAATATCCATATCATAGGAATCCCAGAAGAGGAAGAGAGACGGAAAGGTGCTGAAGGAGTCCTGGAACAAATTATAATAGAGAACTTCCCCGACCTGGGGAAGGAAGTCAATGTGGAAATACAAGAGGCTCAGAGGACTCCCCTCAGACGTAACTTGAATCGACCTTCTACACGACATATCATCGTAAAAATGGCAAAATACAAGGACAAAGAGAGAATTTTGAAAGCAGCTAGGGAGAAAAGGGCCCTCACATACAAAGGGATACCTATCAGAGTGGTGACAGACCTATCTACTGAAACGTGGCAGGCCAGAAAGGAATGGCAGGAGATCTTCAATGTGATGAACAGTAAAAATATGCAGCCAAGAATCCTCTATCCAGCAAGCCTGTCATTCAAAATAGAAGGAGAGATAAAAACCTTTCCAAATAAACAGAAATTGAAAGAATTTGTCACCACGAAGCCAGCCCTACAAGAAATCCTGAGGGGGATGCTCTGAAGGAAAGGTTGCAAGGAACAAAGATTCCAGAGACACCACTACAAACATGAACCCTACAAAAGATACAAAGACTCTAAACCCACATATTTCAATAATAACACTGAATGAAATGGGCTGAATGCTCCAATCAAAAGACACAGGGTAGCAGAATGGATTAAAAAACAAAATCCATCTATATGCTGTCTACAAGAAACTCATTTTAGACGGGAAGATACCTTCAGATTAAAAGTAAGGGGATGGAGAAATGTATATCATGCTACAGGAAATCAAAAGAAAGCCGGAGTAGCGATACTTATATCAGACAAACTGGACTTTAAGTTAAAGACAATCACAAGAGATGAAGAAGGGCACTACATAATAATTACAGGGTCCATCCATCAGGAAGAACTAACAATCATAAATGTCTACGCACTGAATATGGGAGCACCTAAATATCTAAAACAATTAATCACAAACAGAAACAGGCTTCTAGATAAGAATGTGCTAATAGCAGGGGACTTTAATACTCCGCTTACAGCAATGTATAGGTCAACCAGACAGAAAATCACTAAAGAAATAATCGACTTGAAAGATACATTGGACGAGATGGACCTGACGGATATATTTAGAACTTTACATTCTGAGGCCAGGGAATTTACTTTCTTCTCAAGTGCACATGGCACATTCTCCAAGATAGATCACATACTGGGACATAAAGCAGCCCTCAATAAATATAAAAGGATTGAGATCATATCATCCACACTGTCCGATCACAATGCTTCAAAACTTGAAATCAATTATAGGAAGAAGTCTGGAAAACTTCCAAAAACATGGAGGTTAAAGAACACCCTTCTAAAGAATGAATGGGCCAATCAGGCAATTAGAGATGAAATTAAAAAATATATGGAAACAAATGAAAATGAAAACACAACAATTCAAAATCTATGGATGCGGCAAAGGCAGTCCTAAGAGGAAAGTACATTGCTTTCCAGGCCTATTTCAAGAGATTAGAAAAAGCGCAAGTCCAAAATCTAACAGCTCACCTAAAGGAACTAGAGGCAGAGCAACAAGAACACCATAAACCCAGTAGAAGAAGAGAAATAGTAAAAATTAGAGCAGAAATAAACAACGTAGAGACCAAAGAAACAATTGAACAGATCAATGAAACCAAGAGTTGGTTTTTTGAAAAAGTAAACAAAATTGACAAACCTCTAGCCAGACTTATCCAAAAGAAAAGAGAGAGCACCCAAATAGACAAAATTATGAATGAAAATGGACTTATTACAACCAACCCCTCAGAAATACAAGCAATTATCAGGGAATACTATGAAAAATTATATGCCAACAAATTGGACAACTTAGGAGTAATGGACAAATTCCTGAACGCACAGTCACTACCAAAATTCACACGGGAAGAAAGAGAAAACCTGAACAGACCCATAACGAGTGAAGAAATTGAATCAGTGATCAAAAATCTCCCAACAAATAAGAGCCCTGGACATGATGGCTTCCCTGGGGAATTCTACCAGACATTTAAAACAGAATTAATCCCAATTCTTCTCAAGCTATTCCAAAAAATAGAAAGCGAAGGAAAACTCCCGGACTCATTTTATGAAGCCAGCATCACACTGATTCCCATGCCAGACAGAGATCCAGCGAAAAAAGAGAACTACAGGCCAATATCCTTGATGAATACGAATGCAAAAATCCTCAACAAGATCCTTGCAAATCGAATCCAGCAGCATATAAAAAGAATCATCCACCAAGATCAAGTGGGATTCATTCCTGGGTTACAGGGCTGGTTCAACATTTGCCAATCAATCAATGTGATACATCATATCAATAAAAGAAAAGATAAAAACCATATGATCCTGTCAATAGATGCAGAAAAATCATTTGAGAAAATACAGCATCCCTTCTTAATAAAGACTCTCAAGAAAGTTGGGATAGAAGGAACCCACTTAAACACCATCAAAGCCATCTATGAGAAGCCTTCAGCTAACATCATCCTCAACGGGGAAAAACTCAGAGCTTTCCCCCTGAGATCAGGAACACGACAGGGATGCCCACTCTCACCACTGCTGTTTAACATAGTGCTGGAAGTCCTAGCATCAGCCATCAGACACCAAAAGGAAATCAAAGGCATCAGAATTGGCAAAGAGGAAGTCAAACTTTCACTCTTCACAGATGACATGATACTCTACATAGAAAACCCGACAGACTCCACCAGAAGCCTACTAGAACTGATCCAAGAATTCAGCCAAGTTGCAGGGTACAAAATCAACGTACAGAAATCGGTTGCATTTTTATACACCAACAATGAAGCAACAGAAAGAGAAATCAAGAAACTGATCCCATTCACAATTGCACAAAAAACCATAAAATACCTCGGAATAAACCTAACCAAGGATACAAGAGATCTGTATGATGGAAACTATAGAAAACTTATGAAGGAAATTGAAGAAGACACAAAGAAATGGAAAAACATTCCATGCTCATGGATAGGAAGAATAAATATAGTTAAGATGTCATTACTACCTAAGGCACTCTACACATTCAATGCAATTCCAATCAAAATTGCACCAGCATACTTCTCAAAACTAGAACAAACTATCCAAAAATTTGTATGGAACCACAAAAGACCCCGAATAGCCAAAGTAATCCTGAAAAATAAAACCAAAATGGGAGGGATCACCATCCCAGACTTTAGCCTCTACTACAAAGCTGTCATCATCAAGACAGTATGGTATTGGCACAACAAACAGACACATAGACCAATGGAACAGAATTGAGAACTCAGAAGTGGACCCAAAAGTATACAGCCGACTCATCTTTGACAAAGCAGGAAAGAATAGCCGATGGAAAAAAGACAGCCTTTTTAACAGATCGTGTTGGGTGAACTGGACAGCAACATGCAGCAGAATGAAACTAGACCATTTTCTCACACCATGCACAAAAATAAACTCAAAATGGATAAAGGACCTGAACGTGAGACAGGAAACTATCAACACCCTAGCGGAGAAAGCAGGAAACAACCTCCTTGACCTCCATGACAGCAACTTCTTACTTGACACATCCCCAAAAGCAAGGGAATCAAGAGCAAAAATAAACTGTTGGGACCTCATCAAGATTAAAAGCTTCTGCACAGCAAAGGAAACAACCCAGAAAGTTAATAGGCAACCAACAGAATGGGAAAAGATAGTTGCAAATGAGATATCAGATAAAGGGTTGATATCCAGAATCTACAAGGAACTCACCAAACTCCATACCCGAATAACAAACAACCCAGTGAAGAAATGGGCAGAAGATATGAACAGACACTTCTCCAAAGAGGACATCCAGATGGCCAACAGACACATGAAACGATGCTCAGCATCGCTCCTCATCAGGGAAATACAAATCAAAACCGCACTGAGATATCACCTCACGCCAGTCAGAGTGGCTAAAATGAGCCAATCAGAGAACTCTAGATGCTGGCGAGGATGTGGAGAAACGGGCACCCTCCTACACTGTTGGTGGGAATGTCAACTGGTACAGCCCCTCTGGAAAACAGTGTGGAGGTTCCTAAGGAAACTAACGATAGAACTCCCCTATGACCCAGCAATAGCACTGCTAGGAATTTACCCAAGGGATACAGAAGTGCTGATGCATAGGAGCACATGTACCCCAATGTTCATAGCAGCACTCTCCACAATAGCTAAAACCTGGAAAGAGCCTAAGTGTCCATCAACAGATGAATGGATCAAGAAGATGTGGTTTATCTATACCATGGAATACTACATGGCAATGAGAAACAATGAAATCTGGCCATGTGTAGCCACATGGACGGACCTTGAGGGTGTTGTGCTGAGCGAAATAAGTCAGGCAGAGAAGGACAAATATCATGTGTGCACGTATAGGAGGATTAGGAGGAACTTAACAGAGGACCAATGGGGAGAAGAAGGGTGGAAATGGTGGGGGAAAGGGAGAGAGGCAAACCATGAGAGACTCTTGAATGCTGACAAAAACTGAGGACTGATGGTTGTGGGGGGGAGGAGGGATGGGCATGGAGGAGGACACTTGTGGGGATGAGCACTGTGTGTTATGTGAAAACTAATTTGACAATAAACTGTTTGTAAAAAAAAAAAAACTGATAGAGAAGTTTCCCTTCACCATACTGACATACATATTGATATGTATGCATTTGGAATATGATAAAATTTGGAAATGAGGCTTTGGGGAGTTAATAGGGTTTAGATAAAGTCATGGGGCAATACCCTCATGATGAGATCAGTGCCTTATAAGAAGAGATGGGGTTGGGTGTCTGGATGGGTCAGCCGGTTAAGCATCCGACTTCAGCTCAAGTCATGATCTCGCAGTGGGTTCGAGCCCTGCATTGGGCTCTGTGCTGACAGCCAGCTCAGAGCCTGGAGCCTGCTTCAGATTCTGTGTCTCCCTCTCTCTGATCCTCCTCTGCTCACACTGCCTCTCTCTCTCAGAAATAAAGCATTAAAATAAATAATTAATTAATAATAAGAGATAGGGGAGCTTACTCTAGCTCCTTCTCAGCCAAGTAAGAACACACACAAAAATGGCAGTCTGCATGCCAAGAAGAGAGCTTTCATGAGAAACCAATAATGCTGGAGCCATGATTTTAGACTTCCTGCCTCCAGAACTTAGAGCAAATAAATTTCTGTTGTTTAAGTCTCCCATCAATGGCATAAAACAAGGTGTATCCATCTTACTTATAAGCTGATCACCAACAGCAACTTGATATATCTATCCTTAGTTACAAGACTAACTTCCCGTGGGTCCCAAGAATAAGACATTTCATTTCCTACTCCAAAACCCCTGAACAAGTCTATGGAAAGGAGGATGGAATTATCATGGTTGATGTCAATTTATCTGCTGCAGTGTAATGTCTATTGAGAAATGAATTACAGTGTCCAATCTGAAACATTAAAAGCAACTTGTTGCTATCACTAATGCTGCCACAAACAGTATTTTCATGTCACTCTGTAAGCAGAGCCTCAAACACTGATTCTCTTTTCTGGTGGCTCTCCAGAGGTCAGGTATCACATCCTAGGCAACGAGAATCAGTGAGAGAAATGCTGGAGGAATGTGTGATTCAGAAAGCTTGGCTCTGGAATCTTATATCTCACTCACAGTGACTTTTTGTTGGGTTCTAAGTAATAGTTTCTAAGCACAAAATGAATATTTATATTACTTTTGGTTTCTGGAAAATGCATAAAAGGTAATATTGAACGTCACAATTCTCTAGTAGAAGAGAGAGAGGATTCAAATAGTTGTATTATGACCTAATCCCTGAATAACCAGGTAGGAATCTGACGAAGTTTTGAAATAAACCCATTCAAAGTTCCCCAAACAGATACAGCTGGTAAATCCATCTCCTGCCCCTCATTTTTAGGTCATATAGGTTAAAACAGTTCTGTGTCATTAGAATAAAATGACAGTAAGCAATTAGAATTTAAACCTTAAATTCATAATTAAATACAAAACTTAAGATTCAATTTATTAAATGTACGTTTTTAAAATCATATGGTCATAAAACATGATTGATCCTTGAACAACATGGGGGTCAGGAACACTGACCCCTGGACAATCAGAAATCTATGTAGAACTTTTGAGTCCCCAAAAACTTAATTACCGATAGCCTACTCCTGACCAGAAGCCCTACTGATAATGTGAACAGTAGATTAATACATTATTTTCTATGGGGTATGTATTAAATATGGTTTCATCACAATAAAGTAAGCTGGTAAAAAGAAAATGTTACGAAGAAAATCATAAGGAAGATAAAATACATTTATACTGCTGTACTGTATCTACTGAAAAAAATCCATGCTGTTGACCTCATTCAGAGCCACGTTGTTCAAGGGTCAATTGCATATAAATAAAGATTTTAAAATATTAAAAATATGAATTTCAAGTATTCAAAATAACCAGTGAATATCTAGAACTGATGGTGTATTCCTGCTTGGGATTTATAATGTAACAAACTTTAAAACAATTTTTATATGCCAGGCTCTGTTCTTGGCACTGGAGATAGAACAGTTACTACCATAAATTAAGAAAAAAAAGTTGAACTATCATGCTTCATTAAGAAATGCCACAATTAGGATCCCCAATGATGGACAGAACTGGGAGGGGCTTGAGGATACCTATTACTATCTCAGTTAACAACGAAGACCAGTCTGATAAATCAAAGGTCAAGCTAGTAAAAACTAAGATTGGAATCTGGTTCTTCTGCTTTCTTTATCATCTTTTACTTTTGGCACAACATATTGAAAGAAAAACTTTTTTTGATTGGGTATATTTCTTATTTATAAAATATTGATAAATCTTTACCCAAAATATTGAAAATATCAAAACAAAAAGTTGGATTTGATTTAAATAAAACTACCAAAGGACCCAGAATGAGGCAGTACATAGAAGGTAGAAAAACTCGTCACTTAGATAAAAGGAGATATCCATAATTATTAATGCTAAGATCATATGAATTAATTTATTTTGAACATTTTTTGAAGTAGTAATTTTGGCTATGATTGTGATAACAAGTAATTCAACATAAGCATGTGAAGGCTTCACAAGAACTTGGAATATTCTGTATCCTTGTAAAATGTCAATATACCATTAATCTTTAAAATTCTATTGACCTTTTTATTTCAATTAAAGCTGTTTAAAACTCACTTCAAGGGTGTGGTTATAACATTAGATGATACTTAGAAAGGCATAACAGGTCTTGACATGATACTTATCTAAATATACCATGAAGGAAATTTACCACTCTCAGGCTCAGAATTTTTCTTTGGCTTTTTTCTCCTCACATAAAGTCTCTGCTGGGTATTATTATATTAGCAGAATGGGAATTATTTACATATATCTGGAAGGTTCTAAGCCAGAAGTGTTCAATGAAAAATAATGGGAGAATGTATGTAATTTTAAATTTTCTAGTCATAACATTTAATAAGAAACAGGTGAAATTAATGTATTTAGACACATCTATCCAAAATATTAACAACAAATCCAATACAAAAATAATACTAACAGGCGTGCCTGGGTGGCTCAGTGTCCAATTATTGATTTTGGCTCAGGTCATGATCTCATTGCTTGTGGGATCAAGTCCCACATTGGTATCTTCACTGACAGCATGAAGCCTACTTGGGAATCTCTCTCTCTCTCTCTCTCTCTCTCTCTCTCTCTGTCTCTCCCCCACTCATACTTTTTTTCTCTTTCTCTCTCAAAATAAACAAATAATTTTAAATATATATTTATGTATATATAAATAAATATATATACACATATCACTAAGATATTTTAAATTACTATTTGTCATATTAGAACTTTCATCTCTGAAATACCTTTATCCTATAGGACATCCCAAATTGGACAGCCTCATTCCAAGCACTCAATGGCTACATATTAAGTATTGGCTTCCAAAATGATTAGCAAAGTTATAAACTGTATATATACTTTATAGATCCTGAAAACATGACAATTTTAAAGGAGTATTTTTCTTCCAAATAATAGAGAATTTTTAAAAGATGTTTAAATCAAATAAATATGTATATATTGAGCATGATACAATTATTGAAACATATATGAAGGATTTTGTGTGTGTGTGTGTGCATATAGGTGTGTGTGTGTGAGACAGACAAAGAGAGAGAGAAGAAGATTACTGATAATCAAGAAAGCTAAGAACTGACAAAGGGTGTTTTTGTTTTTATTTGAGAGAGAGAGACAGAAAGAGAGGGAGAATGTGAGTTGGAGAGAGGAGCAGAGGGAGAGAGGGGAAATCTTAAGCAGCCTCCATGTTTAGTATGGAGCCTGATGCCAGGCTGGATCCCCTGATCATGGGATCATGACCTGAGTTGAAATCAAGAGTTGGCGGACTAACCAAATGAGCTACCCAGGTACCCCTGACATAAGCTGTTTTACATAGACTATAGAATGAATGACTATGCAAAACCATTGATAAGTACTGTTGATAAGTACTTGATATCTTCATCCAGGGAGTTAGTCTGAGTAATCTCCAAGATCACCATCTACCTTACAGTCTTTGATGAAAACTGTTTGTGATGTATGTGTGTCCATGGGTCTGTGTGTGTGCTCTACATTTAACACACATCACAACTGTGGCACTGTGGCACATTGTCCATCACAGTAATCTGTAAAATGAAAAATAATCTAGGACAAAATTATAAAAAAAACATATTTTAAAATTATCTATGATAAAATTATAAAGATCTAAAGCTAGGAAATGAATGTACTTAAAACGAATCCAAATATTAACATATTTTATGTACTCTTGAAATCCAGTACACTTCTTGGAGTCGAAGAATCCAAGAATGACACACTAGTAATTAGGTATATTTTAGAGTTCATCCACAGGCACGTGTCTGATATATGGATATCACCTTTTACACACGCCATATATTCAAAAATTTTTTAAAATAAGTTTATTTATTTTGAGAGAGAGAGAGTATGTATGAGCACAAGTGAGGGAGGGGCAGAGAGAAGGAGGGGCAGAGAGAAGGAGAGACAGAATCCCAATCAGGCTCAGTGACATCAGTGCAGAGCCTGATGTAGGGCTTGAACTCACCAACTATGAGGTCATAACTTCAGCCGAGATCAAGACTTGGATGCTTGACCAACTGCACCACCAGGCATCCCCATGTAATCAAAAATTTAAAGTAAATGATTATATATATGCTTCTTTGTTATTGAAACGGCTTAATAATGGATGCAGATTTCAACATGACAATGTCATTCTAGTCCTGTCCCTCACATTTCCTGAAGATCATTCAAATGAACAAGGTTCCTGGAAATAAAAATCAAGTGAATTCAGGCATTCAATAGACCACAATGTCATAGGTTTGACTTTCAATACATATGTCTGTATTAATACTGATATTCCATCTTGTGTATTACGGATTTGGATTCTGGACCCAGATAGAAGCTCAACAAATCACATGCAAAGAAAACAAAATAAAAGAACAGCAATAACAACAACAACAACAACAACAAAATGGCTGAATAAATGGACTGGGATTATGGAATTTGAATAAGTATACACACTTTCTAACTCTTCTCAAAACTTTGGCTACTTGATTAGAATGTGATAGAAGGTATGTCAAAACTGTGAAACTATAGTCCCCTGTAGGACTATTCATATGTAGAAAATAGTGAAGTTTTTAAAATATTTATTTATTTTTGAGAGAGAGAAACAGAGTATGAGCAGGGGAGGGGCAGAGAAAGAAGGAGACACAGAATCCGAAGCAGGTTCCAGGCTCTGAGCTGTCAGCACAGAGTCCAACATAGGGCTTGAATTCATGAGCCAAGAGATCATGACCTAAGCCAAAGTTGGAAGCTTAACTGACTGAGCCACCCAGGCACCCCCAAAATATTAAAGTTTAAAGGAAACATAAACAAAGCTCAATCACTATCTCACTATTCTTATCCCTGATATAGCAATGCTTCTCAAACCAAAGGCCAATTTATTTTTCCCATTATTGGAGATAGATATTTCTATAAAATGTTATAAAAACAATTTACTAAATAAATAAGAGAAAAAAGACATACAAAGTAAAAGGCCACATGTTTTATTATTAGATCAAAAGACAAAATTCATCAAATTGCTGTAAAATTTCTGAACTCTTACATTCAATTTCTGTACTTATGTTTTTAAGAGTTGAATTCAAGTTCACGGACTATGTGATGTGTGTTCTATACTTCTTTGGCTAATGTATATCTAAAGTATCTCTGAATATATGACATCCTTACAAAAACAGTGAACTTATTAAGGACAAAAAACACTTGGTTTTAGAAATCTACTTATTAGGAAAAAAAAACTATTAACCTGGAAGTTCCAGAAAATGCAAACTAAAACATGAAACATAAATGAAAGTTATAGATTATAGAAAGGCATAAAAGATAAAGACATAAAAATATTAGTATTTGAAGATTATATAGTTATATGTTTAGAAATATATATATATACACACAGAATTCACTATAAAATATAAGAGAAATATTAGTATATTGGCTAGATTAAATCATAAAACATCAATAGCTTTCCCTTATATCAGCAAAAAGCAGTAAAAATATAATGGCAGTTAAATTTGCCAGTGTGTATTCTTACCACATTTCATCTCGTTAGATTTGGTCCATTGCTCCCTTTGGTAAAGATATTTTTGGATCTTAAATTTGTAATCCAACATATTTCATATTCATAGCACTTCATTTGCAACATTGGTAAGTGTGCCTTTACAATTTTATTTCAGTTATTGTATTTTCAAAAAAAAAAAAGGGAACAATCTAAAAACGAAAGAGTTACCACAAAAATAGCACACTTAGGGACCCAGAGTCACATGACTCAGTAGTTAGTTTTTTTTATTTATTTATTTAAATGTTTTATTTATTTCTAGGAGAGAGAGAGACAGCGTGAGCAGGGGAGGGTCAGAGAGAGAGGGAGTCACAGACCCAAACAGGCTCCAGGCTCTGAGCTGGCAGCCAGCACAGAGCCGGACGCGGGGCTCTAACCCACGAACCGCGAGATCATGACCTAAGCGAAAGTCGGACGCTTAACCCACTAAGCCACCCAGGCGCCCCTCAGTAGTTAGTTTTTTAATGATTACACAGAATTCTGGCTTCTGGGGCAAATATTTGCACTCTCAGACCAACCAAACTTCTCTCAAATGCAAGTCTCTGTTACTTGAGGGTATATGAATCCATGTCATGCTGCTTTCCTCACTGAGGAAAAGGATTCAGTCTCATGACCCATGGAGGAAAAGCCTTGTATGAAACAGTAGATGATCCATTTTTATACAAATTAGATTTGCCTTAAGGCCTGTCTTCATTATGTGAGAGCAGTTTAAGCACATACAGAGTGGTATTAGTTATATCATATACTCTGAAATTATAGTGTATGTCACTAAAAAATATGTATGAAAGGAAGGTTCTAGAATTGATTCTATGCACTATTTCGGGAACATCAAAGACTCTTAAAAATACTACTTCATGTTCTTCTCTGTAGGACAAATTTTTCTAATAAGATAGAAATCCACTTCAGATTTCTAGGGAACCTTATCTTTTTTTTTTTTTTTTTTTTAATGTTTATTTTTAGGAGAGAGAGAGAGACAGCGTGAGCAGGGGAGGGTCAGAGAGAGAGGGAGTCACAGGCTGAAATAGGCTCCAGGCTTTGAGCTGGCAGTCAGCACAGAGCCTGACGCGGGGCTCGAACCCACGAACTGCGAGATCATGACCTAAGCGAAAGTCGGACGCTCAACCGACTAACCCACCCAGGTGCCCCTAGGGAACCTTATCTTAAAACACAACTCTCAGGTAAGAGAGGGATGTGTTTAAGAGTTGTCAACAAATAACAATGAAAACATTTCAAAATCATTGACTTTGTATTCAGACCAAAAATTGACTCTGAGTTCCAATGTTTATCAGACATATATCCTAGGGCAAATTATTTAGTCTCTCTGAGCTTTATTTCCCTCTGTTCTAAAATGAGTAGAATAATCCCTACCTTATAGGGTGATTATGAGGATTAAATGAGATAAACGATTCAAAGAGCTTCATAAATGACCATTCTTGTTATTATCTCATCCATCAACATCATCTTTATTTCATCATCTCTATCTCTATAGTTCTAACCATTTCTCTGTCATCACAGGAAAACCATGGCTTCATATTTTGATATTTCACAAACTGTGTGACCTGGAATAAATCCCTTGATTTTTCCAATTTCCATTTCCTAACATTTTAAAGGAATTTTTTTAAATAGTTTATTGTCAAATTGGTTTCCATATAACACCTTGTGTTCATCCCAACAAGTGCCCTCCTCCATACCCATCAGCCCCCTTCCCCTCTCCCCCACTCCCATCAGCCCAGCATTCAAGAGTCTCTCATGGTTTGCCTCTCTCCCTTTCCCCCACCATTTCCGCCCTTCTTCTCCCCCTTGGTCCTCCGTTAAGTTCCTCCTAATCCACCTGTGCGTGCAAACATATGGTATCTGTCCTTCTCTGCCTGACTTATTTCACTCAACATAACACCCTCAAGTTCCATCCATGTTGCTACAGTTTTTGTTTTTTTTTTAAAGTGTACGATATATGATATACTAAAACAATTTTTAATATAGAAATTATATCCTACACTTAATAGTCATACTTGTAGTGGTACTTAATTGATACAATTCACCTGTACTCTTAGGAGTTTATAGTCTTTTGTTTTGATCCCTGCTCCTCTGTCTAGGCAGGCATGACCTAAAGTTAGGTGACCACTGTGCCAGTTATTTCAAAGAATTTTTTGGGGTCCAAAATTTTGATCCCACAGTTATATAAAATCAATCTTTACTATATTACAATGTTCATGAAATTTTATGAGACTTATTTATATACTATGATTATATTTTATTTCTAGGGTAAGTCATGTTGGAACCACTCCTTCCATAGCTGCAGTAATTCCTTTTGTTATTATGGGACGGACAATAGCCAAAGTTGAAGAAATGCTTTTACCTGTTTGCAACACCACACTCCCACCCTACCCTCATTCCCCTCCGCCTGAACTAGTCATGGAATCTGCTTAAAATTCTCTCTGTCCCTCTGCTGCTCCCCCGTACATTGTGCACACACTCTTTGTCTTTGTCTCTTTCGTGAAAGAAAGAAAGAAAGAAAGAAAGAAAGAAAGAAAGAAAGAAAGAAAGAAAGGGAAAATGGAAAAAGAAAAACAACTACTGAAATCCCTAACATTTAAGCAAGAACATTGACCATTGATTGTTAGATACAGGTACACTCACGTGCATACAATTCATTTGCTCTTTGGAAAGAATGAATTTTAGACTTCTAAACAAAAAACAGTACTATTGAAAAAGGGACAGTTAATTAAATGCATCTACTAGTGCCAGAGTAACCTCAATCATGGGTTACTTTTAGGATTTATTATGAAAAGGACACTACAAATGTAGATATCCCTGCTGGTATTTTCAGTGTCATTTTTCTATGTGCTCACAATGAACTAGGAACTCTACTTCTTTTTGACATTCCAATCTTTATCAATGAGTAGTAATTCTAGAATTCTAAACTGGAATTGGGAGAAAGATTTTCACAAATTTTTATTTTCTTGTTTTCAAAAAGGTTTTCAGATGGCTTTGGCTAATTGAAACAACTGTTGAAATTTTACTTGGCATTTTTAATTTTCTCAATATTTTCAACCCTGATGAAAATGTTTGTGTCTCAGAATATCTCCTTCTGGGATCTGGCCACTTGACACATGAAAAATGTATATTCAAAATTGCATCTGATCTACTCATCCATCTAGGTAGTTACCGCCTGAACACTGCTAAGACAAACATTCCCAGCGTTCCCATATTTTCCTTCATGTAAGCTAGCTTTTTCTAGACCTTCTATATACATAAAGTCTGCTCTGTTGGTTCAAGAAACTTGTTTGTTTGTTTGCTTATGTAACACAGACACACAATTGAAGTCATATTAGTAGCAGTAATTGACCCAAATACTTTGGGGTTTTCTTGACTTCTTTTGTTTTATTTTTGGAATTTCTCATTCCAAATATTTAACTCTGGAAATACAGAAAGAATATAATGCTAGTGAAAACTCTCAGAGGATGTATATGTTTATAAACTATTGTATGTATGTATTGTATGTATATGTAAAGAATTAGTGTCTCTTCTTTTATCCAATCAACTTTTCATTTGTGATAAGAAGGAATCTATCTTTTCTCAAAATTTTAAGGGATAAAATAGGAATAAGGATGCACTGTGACAGTTGGCTTAAATAGTCCCCCAAAATATATATTCTTAGAAAAAGGCAAATAAATGAGTAGAAGAGCCCATAAACTGTCCTACATTTGCATATGATTTTTTAGCATTTCTTCTATTATCTCTGCCAAATACACACATGCAGCATTGCCTATAATTTTGCTATGTTTTCCAAATTTTTCTACTCAAGTTTGTCTATTGTGTGTCTGATTTACATATTAAGATATTTGCTATAATATCTTACCACTATTTCAAACCCCACTGGACCTAAAGTTAATATATGACATGATTTAAGAGGAAGCAAAACAGCCAAAAGGCAGCAAGCATTTTAATTATCCAAGAAGGGTATTAATCTTAAATTTTTTGTTTTATTTATTTCTGAGAAAGAGACAGTGTGAGCAGGGGAGGGTCAGAGAGAGAGAGGGAGACAAAGAATCTGAAACAGGCTCCAGGCTCTGAGCTGACTGTCAGCACAGAGCCCAATGCGGGGCTCAAACCCACGAACCAAACCCACAAACTGAACCCACAAACCATGAGATCATGACCTGAGCCAAATTTGGACACTTAACTGACTGAGCCACCCAGGCACCCCAAGAAGGGTATTATTCTTGACCTTCATAAGGATACTAGTGGTCTGGAGGTAGAAAAGATCCTTCTTGTAAAAGGATCTGGAAAACTTAAGTTCTAAAGCAGTGACTTACAGGGTTAATGCTTTACTGAGTATTATAAGAGAAGCTTGGATATATACCCACTGCTGAAGAGGAAGACATTCTTTTAATGGTATCTATTCTCTAGTACTCTCAAATTTTTTATTCATTTCCAAATCAAAACGTTTAAAACATCTAGAAAAAATCATGACTGCTTCTCACATAGTTGACAGGCTACACAGAGAAATATACTGATACCCTAAAACAAATATACTGTGATTCATTTTTCTCTCTCCCAAACTGATAGTCCCTATTTCAGTAAATGGTGATTTTCTTCTTTCAAGGAGCTTAGGCAAAACCATGAGAAATAATCACAAAAACTTCTCTTCATTTTACATTCCATATCAAGTCTGTGAACCTAGTTATCTCTCTATTAAAACACATTGAGAGACATACTGAAATGTAAAAACTCAAAAATGATTTTGGAATATTCAAAAATCAATTAATACTTTAGCTGAAGATCATTAAAAAGTGATGCAAAATTGGTACAACTTACTATTTAGTATAAGTCACTGGTATCCACAAAAACTATTTTTCTGTAATAGGCATAAAATAAGAATAAAAAGTAACTGACAAGGGGGAGGGAGGAAGAGTAAAGTATTAAAAAAAAACACTTTACACAAAAACTAAATTAAATTTCCAAAGAGTGCCTAAAACTTAAAATATAGGTGCCTATATCACTTCTATCAACACTTAAAGTACAGCAAGTGATAAAACCCTAGGGATAATATTACAGTGACAATAATCAAAACAGTAGTATTAAGACAGCAAACTCTCTTGTAAAAGCAAAACACATTTAAATATATATCAAAAGATCAATGCACACTGATATTGTTTTGACTTATTACTCAGTGCATCTCCGAAACTCCCAGCCTTCATCCTATCAGTGTTATTTCTATTTCTTTTTATTTTACTTCCAGACATTTGATTGTATAATCTACTCCAGTACCCACTCCTTTAACTACAAAACTGATTTTCCAGCACTCTTATAAATTGGCATTGAAAGGAATAGAATATAAAAGGCAGATTTTAGAGTTGTGCCTAATGAATTTTTGCAATATATAAAATAGTTGAAAATCCAAATAACATAAAAATTGTGACTAACATTGAGTTGAATATAGTAAACACCATTAGAGGTAACACTAATCCATTTACCATCTGGTGATATATCAGTGCTTCTGATTTCCTTGAACTGGTAAATAAATTTTGATCGTTTGCTATTTCTCTTCTTAGTCAAATCAAATTTCTCTTCTTTTGAGCTCAGTTATGATTTAAAAATCAAAAGATTAGAAAGTTTTAGAAAATAATTCACTTTCAAGTTAAGGCTTTATAAATAAAGAACAGTGAGGGGAAAAGAAAAAAAATCAGATATATTTTGCTGAGAATTTTTAATATTAGTGACTTTGTTTACATTCATGCTTTGGGAATCAAAGAGACTTTGATCTTCTATCAACCACTTGTCAATAAAATTCTTTCCTTCTTATTAGAATTAATGTATAGGAAAAGGCCACAAACAACATTCCCACCTTCACAGGAACAGATAGTATGTTTTGTTTACACTGATGAGTCATCTGAACTGAGAAAATACAATAATATATATTAATGATGGACATGGTTTTAAAGTAAATATTCATTACGTCTAGATCAGTCTGCATGTTTAAAATATTATTTCTAAATTATTAAACATTTCCTAGTTGAATTTTGAATCCAGTTTGTCTGTTTCAAGAAAAAGAAATAGAGTGATCTTCCCAATCTCTAAGTCAAAATCACTATACTCATTGTGTATGGGATTTATGGCACAGTTTGTATCATTTTTAGTTTCAGTCCTAGTCTGTGTGATAAAACTTTTCTTATGTTTATCCATGGTCTGTATAACAGACTGATGTTAGTGTAAACCCCCCTAATTCATATATTGAGTCCCTAACACCCAAGCTGGTTGTTTCTAGAGGTGGGGCCTCTAAGGAAGTAATTATGGTTAAATGAGATGATAAATATGGGCACTTGATTTGATCTGATTATTGTCCTTACAAAAAGAGACACCAGGGATCTTATTTCTTTCTCTCTTTCCTTACTAGCATGAAAGGAGAGATCCTATTAGCACATAACAAGATGGCAGCCACGTACAAACCAAAAGAAGATGCCTCAGAATAACATCTACTCTACCAGAACCTTCATCTTGGACTGCCAGGTTCTAACACTGTAAGAATGAATTTTTTTATTGTTTAAGCCACCCAGTCTAGAGTATTTTGTTACAATGGCAGCCTAAGCAGAGAGAGGACTAAGACAGCTGAGGAGGTAATAAAAACACTGGAGATAATAAAGTTCTGACAAAACATTATTGTCTCTTAGTCTAAGTGAACCAAGATTGCTAAATAGAGGGCATGTGCATAGTAAACATGGATTTAGCCATATTAGAGAATAGGTATAGATAATTCACTCAGTCCTCTGTCAACTATACTCTAGCATATATATATATGCTGCTATCAACTGATGTCTCTTGAACCTGTTCAGATTTACATGTTAATCAGTAGCCCTGTCTTGTACTTCATCATCTAAGGTTATTATTTGGCTTGACTACAATTCTTGATGTTACTACTTTGTAATCAGTTACCACTGTTTGCCTTTGGGCACACTATAAATCAAATGCATTGATTCAGTTTCCAGAATTCAATGCTGAATTTTGAACACTGAACCTCTGTCCTGATTAGTTCAGCCTCATGTACCATAACTAATATGGATCTCCGCATGTCCAAGCAACTGCTCTTCATATTCTGCAAGATGTCCTTACATACAACAGTAAAATCCCACTATCTTCAGCTCTTGATGCACTGATTTGTTACAATAAAACATAATTTGATTTTGCTACCCTACAACCTAGCCAAATGGTAGAAAACTGGTTCTCAATCAGAAACACTGGAGTGGAAAGTAGGGATTTCTTGGAAGTTCAAATTCTTGGGCTCCATTCAGACCAATTGAATCTGCAGCTTGATGAATGAAGTCCAGAAACCAGTTTTAACATGCACTCCAGGTGATTCTGTTAGAGAACTACTTGCCTGCAACAAACTGACCCCAGCATAGTATAGTAGCCACATTGCTGACTACTACCTATATTTACACCCATTTAGAAGGCCAAGTGGCCTTTCTGGACTACTTTATTCTTCTGCTTTTTTCTTGGAAGTTTGGACTTGCTCTCAGCCTTTTGCTTTCAGCAACCCTATATCCCAGAGAGTTGTCTGGAAATATCTCTCATCCCAGGAATTCTAAGGTCCCTTTCCTTGGAACCATCCTTCTATTCCCTATACTTGCCTCCCAATTGGTTGACATTTGTTAATAACACCCTATTTTCACCTGGACTTAAGCATCATTATAGTCAATTTTCAAAACACCCAAGTTAATTAATAAATTAGAGTTGTGATTCTTTCTAGGGTGAATTGAATTGTTTCTATCAATTAAAGGACAGAGGACTTTTTCTACTCTCTACCTTCAACTACTTTAAGTAGTAAAGCTAAGTTTCTGCTCTCATTGGTAAGGCTACATGCAACTATTCAAAATAAGTTTATGAAGATTCTTAAACCATTTATTCCATAAGAGTTGTTTGCCAAGCACTATGCTCAAGCATTTATCTCACTTAAGTGTTGGTATTCACATATTAGCCATTTTAAATTGTTGTATTTGCAAGTTCAATATAGTAAAATATTGGCAATTTCATATGTCTCACTCTAAATACCATGTTTTAATCTCCCTTTGATAGCTGAGAGAACTGAGTGTTGAGAAGTATGAGGAGCTTTACATAAGTAGTGAATCTGAATAAGCAGAGCAAAACATAATAATTTTTGGACTCATAAATTTGTAAACCTCAATATAAATATCAAGACTTATCATTAGTGCTCATGACTTTTTTTTCTTGTTTGCCAATGAGTGAATTACCGTGTAGTCTGAAGCAAGATGAAAACAGCCCTTGAAAGATCTATCTGTGGCATGGAGAAGGCTATGTTTTTGCAAATGTATAGTTGATTCTGCAACATTTATTTGTTTAAATCTTGATTGCTTGCTGTAAACCAAACACAGCAATCTAATTTCCATTTCAATGATTGGTAGAGGAATAGAAATGTGACATAACTTGAATAATGAGGCAAGGTGGGGTTATCTGCTAGGGATCATTCCAGATTCCTATAACAAACAAACAAACAAACAAAAAAATAATGAAAAGAAATGTTCCCTCCCTTTCCACTGGCTCATGGCAGATCTGGAAGTGCTACAGTGATCTTACTACTGATCGGAGTATAAAAGGAAATCCAAAGAAAAACAGATTAGACAGATATTTTACCATGATTGGACCACTGGATTAACCGATCCTGAAGGCAAACCTACAGCTAGAATTTTAGTTTTTGATCACAATTTTCTGTTAACTGATTTTGCAAACAAACTAATGCAAAAAAGGGATTCATTTTATCCACTACAATCTCTTAGGAAACTTTCCATTTCTAAATGGTACTTACATACTCTAACAGTACTTAAGTATCATACAACCTGAAGACCCTCATGAATTGAAAATATGCATTCTAAGATCTGTGCTCATTTTTCTAATTTTTAAAATGTTTGTTTATTTTTTTTAAATATATTTTATTTATTTCTAGGAGAGAGAGAGAGACAGCGTGGGCAGGGGAGGGTCAGAGAGAGAGGGAGTGACAGACTGAAACAGGCTCCAGGCTCTGAGCTGGCAGTCAGCACAGAGCCCGACGCGGGGCTCGAACCCACGAACCGCGAGATCATGACCCAAGCGAAAGTCGGACGCTTAACCGACTACGCCACCCAGGCGCCCCAATGTTTGTTTATTTTTGAGAGGGAGACAGAAAAAGTGGGGGAGGGGCTTAGAGAGAGGAAGGCACAGAATCTGAAGTAGGCTCTAGGCTGTCAGCACAAGAGCCCCACACAGGGGTTGAACTCACGAACCTTAAGATCATGACCTGAGCTGAAGCCAAAAGCTTAACTGACTGAGCCACCCAGGAGCCTCTAAGATCTATGCTTATTGATTGGTCTTTGGAGAAAGTCAGGTCTCAGTCACACACCACTCCTTTCATGTACTGGATTGTGGCCTTGCACATGTAATTTAAAACCTCTCTAAACCATCAATTATCCATATGTAAACTGGGACAGTGTGAGTCCACAAATGTTTAAAATAAAAGTTAAGTGAGATAATGTGAAACAATATTAATATGTTTAGCATTGTGATGTTAAAGATAAATTCAACAAATATTATTTCTTTAAGTTCCTTTTGTTTTGTTTTTTATGTACATGTACATTTCAACATTTTGAGGTTTAGTTAGATATGCTCTAACTGGGGAAAAGGCTTCTTTCACTTAAAAATAATAAAAATAATTTACAATAAAAATGAAAGGATAGACGTCCTCATGAGCTGATGTCAATCAAGAATATCAATGTGACAGCATAATTAACAGGAGTAAAACTATTCCACATTCTCATACATCAGTTTCTTTCTTTCTTTGTTTATTAATTTTTGAGAGAGAAAGAGCACAAGTGGGGGAGGGCAAAGAGAGAGGTAGACAGAAGATCCAAAGCAGGCTCTGCGCTGACAGCAGAAAGCCTGATGCAGGGCTCGACCCTGCCAACTGAAAGATCATGACCTGAGCTAAGTACAACACTCAACCGAGTCACCCAGGTGCCCCTAGGTTAAGTGAATTTTTATTTTGAACAGCTTAAAGAATAAATATAGGTGTCTTAAATGAAATGGATTTGAAGAAAACCTGGCATGAGCTAGTATGTTAAATATACTAATAAACTATGCACCATTCTGTTGATCAAGAGGGTATGGAGAAGTGAACAATGCATTCAAAGACCATTTCATAACATTTCATTCTGTCTCAGTCATAGATCAATATCCACTCTGTCCTATTCCATCACTGAAACAGTGTCCTAAAATTTGAATCATATCCATATAGTTAGCTTCATCTTAAAAATCTCTCTATGATAAAGTTGATATAGTAGTTGGTTGTTAAAGGAAGATGTGAGTGGGCATACAGACAGAGGTACATTTATTTGCCTCAAACTCTCAACTACACACACACACACACACACACACACACACACACACACACACACACCACTATAAATAGGGTGGCAGCTGGTGATGATCCATTAGTGGTTGCCTGAAAGGCTGCCTTAGAAGGATTCTAAGAGCTCATCAAAATTCAGAGGGAATGAGTGCTGAGATGGATAAATGATACCTGACATGGAAATGTAAAATGGTAACAGCTGCATCAAGGTTTTGTTTGTTTGTTTTGCAATCTTTGCTTTAAACAGATTGAGCAACTACCATGTTCTTTGACTTAAACTGTAGGGCAAAATATCAAAGACAAAAATAAACTTCAGTAAATCTGAAAATTACTTTTTACCATCATTCAGAAATATTCAGAAAGTTTCTAAAGTCAAAAACAAGAAAAGATAAAGGCAAATATCATTTGGATTATCCAATGACCTATTTTAAATTATGAACATCTCTAGGATCATTAAGAAATTAGGCAGTGGTTGTCATTTAAACCCCATGTAGAATTAGCTTATTAAGCCAAATTTGTCCTTTTAGCAATGATCAGGACAATGAACAGGGTGAGTTGTGGTATGGAAGAAAGGAAACTAACTTTGGAGTGAGGAACGGAGTCAGTTGCCATGGTAGAAAAGTTAAGGTTATTATAAGACTTGAGATGACAGCTGGGCAGGAAAAAACAAACAAATAGCAGGAAGGTGTGGAAGACACATTTGATGGATTTGACTATTCTACCAAGGCTGGTTAGGTCAGTCCATGGCTACACCATCAACTCAACATTAACTGGAGGAGAAATCAAGAATATCACACTGAAGCAAAACTACCTATGGTGATTTTGTGCAGCAATCAGATGTACCTTTCTGTTTGTAGATTAACCTCTGCATGTCACTATGCTATTTTCCTCATTTCTCTGGAGCAATCTCTTATTTGCTTGTATTTCTGTTGTCTCCCATATATGGTGACATGTAGTCTGATTGGATACAGTCCAAGTTACAGAGTCATGTCAGACCTACGCACATGTGTATAAAAGTTGATTTGGCCACTTTGCGTGTCGCCTTCCTTTGTTTGGAGAAGGTCTCCATCACATTCCTTAGGGAGTGGCTCTACTACAGACTAAATGTCTCAAAAATACCATCTCTCATCCCCACACTACTCTACTTCTTAAACTATACCTTCCTTTAAACGCCTTGGCTAAAGGAAAGAAGACTGTTCCCAGGCAGTTGCAGATATTTATCCAAATATCATCAGTATTTGATTAAAGGGCATCCAATTGTTTCAACTCTTTCCTTGTGGAGCCAAGAAACACTAGCTTTGGAATTAATCCACTGATGCTTAATCTCAGTTTCTTGACAAGGGAGGGCTGTGAAATAGATTCTAACAGTAGTGCAAGTTTTCCCATCACCCCAGGTTCTTACAACTCTTTATCCCAAACAGCTGGCATTGCTGTTGTGTTGGTTCAAAAGAGCTCTCTCTGGAGACAAGAGCTGCATTTTTATGATCTGCCTAATTACCAAACCCACATGGACCAGCGAATGAGTTTGGTTTAGGTCTTCAGTGTGTCTTAATCTGTGTTATCCATAATAATGAGGACTATTCCTTTGTCTTTTTCCCTTTCCCATCAGCTATAATGCTCTTACTAGACACAGGTATAATACTCTTTTCAAACAATTCTTGTTTGCCAGTGTAGCTTTGTTACTCTGTATGACAACACTACAACATTATAAACCTTCAAAACATTTTTTGTGACCAAACATAGAATTAGTTAATGAAAAAGTCTAATCAGGTTTATATATTTTCCTTGTTATTAGGTTGACTGGTCAGTCACATGACACTTTCAGCCTTGATAAAACAACCATTAATCACTTTCATATTGAAAGCAAGAGCCAAATTGGCTGAGTGTGAAAAAGACACATCCTAAGAGAAATATGTAGAAATGATTTTTCCCTATTGACATACTAACTAAAGTTAATGTTGTAATTGCAATCGAGAAGTTAATTTCCTTTTAATAGCTGATGCTTCCATTTCTCTGCTCAAAATGATTGTCAGAATAAAACTCATAATCCAAAATGTCTGGAAATAAAGACCATTTTCTGTGTCCTCCAACTGTATTATGAAAGCAAGTATTTCTTTTCTTCCTTGTGCTCAGATTTGAAAAAAGAGATTAGTGCAAAATGAATTATAAAGTACCTAAACTGTTCCAACAATCACATCTCCATTCTGGTGAATTTAGTAAATGTGTTTTATCTCTCCACTGAGATGTTTTTACTATAATGAAAAACCCAATGAAATGTTTTCTTATTAGGTCTATTATTCATCCCTTATGCCTTCCCTACCTTTATAATAGGAACCAAAAGGACACGGTGAAGATCCAATTTTTATTTTGCATTTTAATACCATGTTAATCAATTCACCACCCATAGGAAATGGGTACACCGTTATGTATAGTGTTGCTTGAGGCCTTTCTGAGATGTGTGTTTTAGGATTATTTCACAGCATTAAACTAACCAATGAGAAGGAAGTAATGTTTTAAAATCCCCATGGGGCATTAATTAACCCAACCTTTATTTTTATGAATTTTGCATAGGTGTAACTATAGAATATGGTGTCGGCCTAGAAGTTTTTCAAAAGACATTTCACAGTTACCTGCCTGTGTATAAAACTGAAGCTGTAAATTGGGTGTGGGCCACCAGGCATATGCCTTCCTGCTTTGACTGAAGAACTTCTTGGAATTAATCATTAACAAACAAACAAACAACATTCAGTTTATAGGTACAAAATACAAACTGATGACAGAATCTATAGCTATGGCTCTCATTTTACAATTTTAATACCCAAACTTGGGATAGTTTTGTTTATTTTGGTTTTATGATATTCTGTTGTTATAATACATTTTATATTATAATATATTTTTATATTATATTTAATATTTATTTACTTTATCCTTAGGCAGACAAAGGTATAGGGAGAAAAACAGTTCTTTATTTTTTCACTTAGTCTTTCTCTGGCTAATATTCCAGTCACACAGAGTATCATATCTCCAGTTTATACTGAAAGTTCTACTCCAAAATACCTGGGAGCCATCCATTCCTATATGTTAAAACTTGGGTTTGAAGAGAACTTCATAAAGTTTGTAGGGTGTGAATTCTTAAAATTCTATAAAAATGCAAGCAGTCTAGAAATCAATCTGTTTCTGAAACATTTTGGATATATAGTTACAGAAAGAAAATTCTTTGGTAGAAATTATTCTAATTAGATACAGATTTGTAATCCATCTCAAAGCCTTAAATACAGCTTCATGATGAAAATCTAAAATGCAGGGCAGATACTGGATGTGTTGTAATATTCATTCTTGGGAAAGAGAGACCAGTTGGCCATGTTTCCTTTGTCCAGAAAGAATGTTTTTAAAATACATTTCATCCTGTGTTTCTAGAATTAGCCGAGATTGTTTAATACATTTGTGTATTTTAATACTTAATTCTCCTTATGAAAGATTTTCTGCTTACAGCCTTCGTTGAACGTGTCTTCTAACAGAATTAAAATGTGTAAAGTGGAATATTCCTGGCATTGACATTTCAGAAGCAACATATATATATATATATATTTTGCTTTTGCTTAAGGGAGTAAACAAAATAAAACACAAACCATTTTTCTTAATTGATTCAGATGTTTCAATGAAATTGTTTCACTTTGCAATGTTCTATAAAGTGTATGATCAAGATGAGCTTGTTTCCCTTTACTCAGCACAGGAACTGAGTACAGAAAACAGCTGTCCCATTATCCAGAGCTGAGAGCCACAGCTTCATGTCTAAGTCATCCTTGAGAGGACAGAGATTTAGAGAATGGGAATTTCCTAGGATGAAGACTGAAGATGTACACCATATGATGACCACAGGGGAGAGGAAGAAAAACTAATGCTCAAATTAGAGATGTCTAATCAAGTATCTAGACCAAACCATTCACTTCAGATGAGGCTTAAAAACAAAGGTGTGAAGGGGTGATTTCCAGGAGCTGAAAGAACTAGAGCTAAAGCTCAGGCTTTCTATTATTCAGTTATCCATCAAATTTATTTATTTGCTTAAATGTTACAAATACAAAGCCTTACAATGTAATGAAAATTTTTATGTCAGTACTATTTGTTTAGAACATCCCTTTTTAAAAATCTAATTGCAGGTTATGGCACCACACTGAAGGAAACCTAAGAAATCACTACCCATAAAACAAAAATGTGGATTTTATTTTAGGAATATGCATACTTAACTAGGCTGGGGCCATGAAGAAGCCACCTGACAAGGACAAATGAGTCTTACTAGAATGGGAAGAGTTGAAAGCTACATTCTCCAGTATATCATCTATTAGCCAGATCATATTTAAATTTAAGTAAAATAAAATAAAAACAAAACAAAATAAAATAAAATAAATAATTCCCCAGTAACTTTAGTCACATTTCAACTGCTCAATAGTCCCAGATGGCCAGCAGATATTGTATTTTCTAGTGCCAAAGTATAAAACTTTTGCATCATTACAGAAAGTTCTATTGGATAGAGCTGGTCCAAAGTCTGTGGTATTGAAGAGATCATACACTAAGTATATTCTTGAAAATAGGAGAAATATGAAGTTGATTGTTTTTTTTAAAAATAGCATGATTTTGTCTTAACCCACTATGTAACTCTTCCCTATATAGTAGAACAAATAACATAAACAGGTTGAGAATGGACAACTATTCTGTATACAGAGATGCACTTTAATGTATAAAACCCATGGCCTTGGTGCACCTGGGTGGCTCAGTCGGTTAAGCACCTGGCTTCGGCTCAGGTCATGATCTCATGGTTCGTAGGTTCGAGCCCCACATCAGGCTCTGTGCTGACAGCCAGCTCAGAGTCTGGAGCCTGTTTCAGATTCTATATCTCCCTCTCTCTCTGACCCTCCCCTGATCTCTGTCTCTCTCTCTCTGTCTCAGAAATAAATAAAAACATTTTTAAAAATTAAAAAAAAAACAAAACAACCCACAGCCTTATTAGTGCAAACGTTTGTCAACAAGTCATTGCTCAGGGCCACAGATAATGTAACCACACTAAATAGACCCAGGCCATTTCCACTAAAAAGTTTAAAACACATGGATAATAACTGTTCAATTATTTAAATTCTTCTAGACAGCAACAGGGCTAGATGACTAAGAATCATTAAGCTCTCTGACCCTGTAATTCCTTTCTTCATAATTTAACTAGAGGCCAAAAGATGGAGAACAGCAAAATAGATTCCAGAAGAGGCTACTTCCTACAGGAACAATGAACATAAACCAATGGAAACAAGTTTAGTGGGAACTGCTTATTAACTCACAGTGTATCAATAAGGTGGGGATTTAGAATCCAATGCAATAGGCAAGAGCATAGCATTTAGAGCCCAAGACCAGAGCTTTGAATCCTAGCTCTGCCACCACATTGCTGAGAAACCTGAGTAGGTTTATGGATACTTCCTAACCCTCAAAGTCTCGTCTGCTGATTGGAGATAACGGTGACTGATTCATTGAGCTGCTGTAATGATAAAAGGAGACTGAGGCTGAAAAGGCTGATATATATATTTATATGACATCCAGCATAGAGTAGAAACTCAGGAAGGGTTGGTTACCTTATTATTTTATGGATATTTAGGAAAATTATACACATGAAGAGAATGTATATGAAATATGAAGACTATTTATAAAATCAAGTACAGAGAAAATTTACAAATAAAATCCTATGCATCCTCAGGAATATGAAAATGAAATTACCATATGACCCAGTAATTTCTCTCCAGATAATTGAAAATAGGCAGTGAAAAAGGAAACAAACAAAACAACCCCCCAAACATGTACATAAATATTCATAGCAGAACTATTCACTATAGCCCAGACATGGAAACAACCCAAATATCCATCCAGCACATGAATGGATAAACAAATCACGAGAGACCTATACTATGAAATATGACCCATAAAAAGGAACAAAGTTCTGACACATGAACAATGTAAATGGACCTCAAAAACATTTTGCTACATGAGAGGAGTCAGATGAAAAGGGCCATGATTCCTTTTACATGAAATATCCAGAACAGGTATTTCCAAAGAGAAAGAAGGCAGGCTGAGAGTTGCCAGAGGCTGAGAGCAGCAGGGAACATGAATGTTATCAGTTTCTTAGAGCTGCCCTAAAGAAAAAAAAAAAAGAAGAAGAAGAAGAAGAAGAAGAAAAGAAAAGGAAAAAAAACCCCACAAACTAGGTGACTTAGTAAAAATGTATCATTTCACAGTTCTAGAGGCGAGAAGTTAGAAATCAAGGGGGGCGGGGCATGGTCCTTCTGAAACCTGAAGGAAAGCCTTCCTCTTCTCATCCTAGTTTCTGCTGGCTTGCCCATGATCTTTGGTGTACCCAGCTCACAGCTGCAGAATTCCTTCTCTGCCCTTGCAGTCACAGACATCCTACCAGGGTGTCTGCCATCACATGGCTGTCTTCTTACAAGAACACTAGCCATAGTGGATTAGCCCACCTACTCCAGGACAACTGCATCTCAACGAATCACATCTGCAACAACCCTCTATCCAAACAAGACCGCATTCTGAAGTACTGGAGGTTAGAACGTTAACACATCATTGGGGGGTAGGGGGTACAATTCAACCCATTACACGGAGTGGCTGCTTAATAAGCAGAATTTTAATTTGGGAGCATGAAATGTTTTGGAACTAGATAGGAATGATGACTGGATGATATTGTAAGTGTTCTAAATGCCACTGAGTTGTTCATTTTTAAATAGATAATTTTGTGGTATATAGATTTCGCCTCAACTTAAACTGTGCAGTATATCTTGTAATTATAACTATATAAGAATATTTTTATGGAAGATGTAAACAAAGGTGCTCCTTTAAAGGAGTTGAAGAATCCTTAAGGGGAAATAAGGTCTTTATATATTATAACACTTTCAAGGACCATTTCAATCATATAAAGAATACTCTCAGAGCATAGCCGAGATGAGAGAATATAGGAAATGGAAAAGCCAAATTGCCTGGAAGTAAAATACTTTCTGAGATCTTGTGTATGCAGAAAAGGATAAAGGTTTCAACAGTGTGGCAAAGTTAGGGCCTGAGGAGAAACATCAGCCCTGAAGGAAACTCTGCCACTAAAGTTCTAGTTTTATGAAGAATGAGAACGCGTGAAATTTATTATTCATCTCCACATTATGCAAAATTCAGTTAAATCGTATTACAAAAAATCTAAATTGTGATTGAGTTTTAGGGACAATCAGGAAACAGGACAAAGAACAAAGAAGTGAGGAGCCCTGAAGGAGGAAGATCCAGGAGTGTGGTTAAGAGCACAATGTGAATATGGAAAAGCAACAAGAAAAGTTATGAGAGAGAATATGACCCCAGAAAGCACCAGTCTTGGGAAAGGCTATGCTACTTACTCCATAGTGGAGTAAGGCAGTGCTCTTCACTTATAGAAGTCCATAATTTCAGTTATCAGCTAACTTACATGGGAATGCTCAATTAGAAAGAGGAGATGGTTTCAGGATATTTTCTGGGAAATGGGAATTACTTATTAAATGCAAAAATTTAAAAACAAACCCAAATATATTTGTGCTATTTTATAATATCTTTTTTTTAAATGTTTTATTTATTTCTAGGAGAGAGAGAGAGAGACAGCGTGAGCAGGGGAGGGTCAGAGAGAGAGGGAGTCACAGACTCTGAAACAGGCTCCAGGCTCTGAGCTGGCAGTCAGCACAGAGCCCAACGCGGGGCTCGAACCCAGGAACGGCGAGATCATGACCTAAGCGAAAGTCGGATGCTTAACCGACTAAGCCACCCAGGCGCCCCTATAATATCTTTTTAGATTATTTTATTTTTTTAAATTTTATTAGTTTAAAAATTAACCTCTGTATCATTGTATGGAGTCCCAAACAACTTGGTGACAGAAACAAATGTTGACGACACCCATCTCCTCCAGGTGTCCCTCAGAAACTAATTTCTCAGCTATGTTTTCTTCTGAGAGAGAGGTGTTCAGTCTACAAATCTCTTAGAAATAAAAGAACACCAAAGAAGATGAGTAAAGCACTTGAATGGTCATGTCCTGTCCGGTCACCTAGAAACACAGGTCCATGTCTCCTATGGGGCAGGTCTTGCTTCTGAGGAAGCAGGAGAGCAAAGCTACATATACCTCTTCAGTACTTCCATTATGAGCCAATGTTTTCATCCAAAAATGCTATCCATTGCTGAGGGGCCGTTATTAACTACCAGTTTATCTGCATATACAGACAACATATTTAATTTGCCTGTGACCCAAGTGATTTCTTCTGAGATAGGGTCATTGGTGCTATGAGGTCCTTCAGCAGGCACACATTATTTTGGATCATCATTTTCTATTTGCAGATGAGTCTGAGATTCAGGCACTAAAATTTATCACCACATTGCAGAAGAAGATGGAATTATTATGTGGCTTTAACAGAACACAAAAGTTGAGCAGAGCTAATCGGATCCTTCGCATTCAATTCCACTGTCCTCACTTGAGTAACCGTTCAGCCTAAGGCTCATTGGCCCAACAACAAAGCACAAACTAATTCATTTCTATCCATGATCTGCTTACCAAGAATGTCACATGATGTTTCCAAACAATCAGAAGCTGATGCCTTAGAAGTGCTCAACTGTTAGGACATTTTTCAAGAAAATGGGAGATGCTAATTTACCATGCCAATTAAGAATTTAAAAAACAAGACATTCTCTAAGCCAGTAAATAAGACATGTGTTTCTTCAGCACTTCCTTTGTACACAATTTCTTCCATGAGAACATATCTCATGGTCTCATGGGTCATCCAGGTATAGCCATTTTTTTACCTCTGTCAACTGTCCATAGCATAGGTGGCTCAGGGTTGTTCCCCAAATTGCACCATTACAGCCCTGTTCTCAGAACCACTGCCCACAGTTCAATCAGTCGAGGAAGGGTATTTGACCCAAGTAGAATAAGTAAGATACCATCTTTCTCTGAGGCTGAGACAATACCTTCTTAGACTTCTGGCCACCATCGACTTCAAGTCGATTCAAGATAGAAAGAAAATTATTCTGGCACATTAAGAGGGAAGAATAAAGCAAATACACAGATACAAGTAGAGATTAAAGATGGAAATGAGTCCTGTTGCTATTCCTGAAACCTCTGGTTAAAAGTGGTCTGACAGGTCAGGTATACCTTCTATATTTTTTAAAGACATTATGGCATCCATATGATAATTTCCCTAGCCTCTTTGAGTTCTGTTCCTGTGACTTGTAACCCAAAGTTGCCTCATGTTCCAGCAACTATTGCATGCCATTCTGCTCCTATCAAAAATAGAATCTATACTATATTTAGGTCACCCAGAAATGCAAAATTATTCAATATAAGCAAAGGTGATTATAATGAGAAAAAATGGTAAAAACCATGTGTGTGATGGGTACTAATTTATGCTATAATATGTATGAGTGCTGCCTCAGTTCACCTATCTTGCCTTTATGAATTCTTTTCTTGCTAGGTGATGCATAGGCATATAAGACCGTCACCAAATATAAGGCCATGTGAATAGTCTCATGTTCTCAAAAATCATAATATGAATACCATTCAAAATGAAGCTACATGATATACTATTCAGATCAGGAGTCAGCAGAGTGTTATGAGTCTATGGGCCAAACCTGGCCTTCTACTTTTTTTGTAAGTAAGATTTTACTGGAATACAGAATGTCTATTCATCTGTGTATTGATATTGGGCTGCTTTAGTACTACAGTGGCAAAAGTAGTTGCAACAAAGGCTGTATGTCCTGCAATATATAAAATATTTACTCCCTGTTCCTTTACAGAAGCAGCTTATTGGCCTCTGACTTAGACCAACTTCATGCAGCTAAAATTGAAAAAAACAAACAAACAAACAAACCATATAGCTTACTTTTTCCTATTTTGTGCTTAAGGCAGACATCCCCAATGGATCATGATACTCATTCAAAGTATGCAAATAGATGGCTACAAATTCTTAGCTACTATGCTAGGAAGACACTAGCAATTAATCAGCACTGCAATGAGAGATCTTTGTCCTCTCTGGACTAAGATATTTCATAGATTCATATTTTCAGATTCTTGGCTTTTCAATAAGTTTTCCATAATCTCTATGCTCAGCATTTATCCCCCTTCATATATAAAAGATACATTATACAGTATTATACAAGAGGACACATGATAGCTGTTTAAACCACCATCTGGCTCAAGTAACTTTTTACCTAAAAAAGTTATTTAACAAAAGTAAAAAGCATTCCTCAAGTCCAAATATGTGGGCTATCTTTGAGGAAAGAGCACTTTGTTCTTATCCAAAGAAATAAAACTCAAAGGATATTAGTGTCAAAAACAAAAACAACAAAAAAACCCCCACAATTCAACTGAGTAAATTCAAAGATCAAATTCATTTTATGAAATGATTCATGAATCAGGCAGTGCACTATCTAGCAAATAGGAGGTGGCCCTTTAGAGCTGCAGAAAGGAAAAAGGTTTTAGAGGCAAAAAAAAGAGTAGAAGAAAAGAAATTATCAGCAAGGAATGCATTATTTTAGGCAAGATTGCCCTCCTAAGAGAAATGGAAATGTCCTATCAGCAGATTACCTCCTCATGTTGACTAGAAAATCCCAGTTTAGCTGGTTTGATTACATTTCTGCAGTTAAGTTAGATTTACTTGGTTAACTGATGTGGGGCCTTAACATAAGTAATTACATTTTCTTCTTAACACCATAAAGACAAAAAAATCACCTTTAGGGTTAAAGTAAACGTTTTGCCCCCTATACAAAGTACAAATAGAAGATTAAACTGCAGTAATAGCAGGGAAAAAAAAAACCTAAGAAACTAATAGTGAATTTATATTTATAATAAGCCATATATACTTGGTCTTAAAAGGGAATAGAATTTGCCACCCAAATATGCCTCTTTTGTATAAGCTTTATCTTGAGCTGGTTACTTTTAAGAAATAGCAGACACAGGAAAAGATATTACTAGAAGTAAATTTTATCTGAGCAACTCATGTGTATGCCAAAGAGGAGAGGGGCTGAAGACTGGTTTCAGTCACCAATGGCAAGTGATTTAATCAACAGTGCCTATATAATGAAGTCTTCATAAAAACCCAAAAGGGCCGGATTCAGAGAACTTCCAGGTTGGTGAGCACAGGAAGATTTAGCTAAGTGGCGCTCAAAGAAGGCATGAAAACCCCATGCTCTTTCACCATTTTTTGCCCTATGCATCTCTTCCATCTGGGTCTTCCTGAGTGATACCCTTTTACAATAAGCCAGTGATGCAATAAGTAAAATGTTTCTCTGATTTCTGTGGGCAACTCTAGGAAATTAGTTGAACACAAAGAGAGGGTAGTTAGAACTTCATTCAATAGCGAGCTGGTCAAAAGCACAGATGACAACCGAGATCTGTGATTGGCATCTGAAGTCAAGGTTGGGAGACAGTCTTGTGGGACTGAACCCTTCATCTGTTGGAATGTGATGCTATCTCCAGGTTGATACTGTCAGAACTGAGCTGTTGTGTAACAATTAGTTGGCAGTGTGGGGACTATGCTGACACACACACATGGGCACACAAATACATTGTAAATTTGTGCAGAATCTTAGTAATTCACAGGGTTAATTTAAAATTCATGATTAGGGAAATAACCACTTTTCCAAAGATGTCAAAGCTATCTAGATCATAAAATAATTACATTATATGTGTTTGGAAAAAAACTGTAGTTATTTTAATCTATTGGATGAAATATGGAGATTTATTCTATTAAATTTTCTGTGTGAGACTGTAGCAGTAAGCAACAAATAAAAGTATGAAAGGCAAAGACTATAAATGAATCCTTGCCAATTTGGACAGATGCATATGGTCTGATCTTTATATAGAACAGACAGATCAATAACAGAGCAACCTAAAGTCTCTGGTTGAAAGCCCAGGATAATTCTACTTTAAAAGAAAAAAAAAGTAGTAAGAAATGTGGTCTTTATCTTTTTTCCCTTCATTTTTTTTCTATAAATACTAATACAGTTGGCTTTCTTTTCCTCTAACAGAGTGAAGGGAATACAAAAAAGATATTTCCTTTTAGCAACTCAAAAAGGTCAGCAAAGTATAAAATGTCAAATCTACAAAGTTGGATAAATGTGGGTAAAGCATTAAATGTTAATGATGTCCTTGGTTACAAAGTTTCACAAAAACCATGTACATTTTCAATTATGCCATAATTAAGACTGCATGATCCCACTTGTCATCACAGAATGAATTGACTAAACTTGTGTTTGGGGTCATCTTTCACATTTGTAGTAAAAGCAAGCAGGAAGACAATTTATCTCCTCATCCTTGTCCGCTGGTAGGGCTAAGTGAAAAGGTATGTCAACAGTGTGGGTTACCATCATGGTCAAGGGTTTGGAGTCAAGCCAACAGTGCTGTGACTACCTTAATTCTGTGACTGCGGTCTCTCTAGTCATAAAATGGCATTGTTGGGGAGAGGAAAAAAAAAAAAAACAACTTATATCATTCAAAGTTTCTTCTGGCTGGTCTAAGAATTAAATTGATTTGAGATCAATTAGGGGGAGACCAATAAATCCCACATTCATGAGAGGATCAAAGACAGGAAAAAATGAGGTGTATATACCATCTTAAGATAAGAAATAGGATAGACATCTGGGGCATTACAAGGCAAAGAGGATATTTCACAGGGCAGTAAAAAGAAAAGTAGATATTTTCCCTGCTGTACAGATGAGTCACTCAGATAAAATTTATTTCTAGTAATAACTCTTATTCTGGAGAAGCATCACAACTTAGATTCTTTTAGGTAGTTAAGGAATTAGAAAATTTTCTTTTGACTTCACAGGGTCTCTGTTGACTTTGGCTCAAAATAGTCCACATGCCAAAGGGGCACATTTTGAGGAAACTTACTCTGAATTCTTGCAGTGTGATGTTACCTAACTTGTATCATTGTTGTAAAGGTCAGAATCATAATGGTTTTTAGCACGGCATGTAGCACAATAATAATCCTATAAACAGTTCTACTGCATGACCACTGCATCCTTTTGAAGCTCTATATTCCATCAGTATCATCCTCATTATCCATTCTGTCGTCTAACAAACTACATGTAATTTTCTGTGGTAACTTGTGTGTTTTCTCAAATCCAATTCTTTATCATTCCTTTTCCTCAGACTTCCTGCTCCTCACCTCACATTCTTTACTGCATCTTCATTTGGCCAAATTCTTCTATCCAATTATCAGTCTTGACTGCACATATTTCCTCACAGAGCATATTAGAATCTTCTGCTATATGATGCTAGAGTGCCCTATCTTTTCCCTTTCAAAACTTAAATAATAATCACTTGTTTTGTTTTGTTCTTCAGCTAGGCTAAGGTTGAAGACTGCATTTGCCTTGTTCACAAATGCAACACTGCTTTTTTTGCCGTTAAAATTATTGAATGATGTATAGCCATTTTAGTCACTATATTCTATATACGTCTGCAATTTAGTAAGAAATATAGATTAGACTTTAGAGTTCCATTTAGAGTAAGAAAACAGGACTTTGAGGTACTTCTCACTAGCCCTCTGATGAGACTTTGGCCAAGTTACTCCATCTCTACCAGAACTCATTTCCTCACCTATAAACTTACAATAGTATTGCCTCTGGGTGTGACTGTGAGGGTTGAATAAGAAATTTATGAGGACATTTATCTTTTATAATTATTACTATCACTATTACTCTCCTAGAAGTTAAAGGACATGTTCAGTTTTCTTATTAGTAGTATAGGCCACTCAAAGGTACAAATATATCAGTTTTGGAAAAGAAAAGGCAGGTTCTACTGGTAAGGCAATGCATTTGCTGTGTATTTCATTGCAGCCTATGAAAGTTGCTTCCTAGCATTATGTTAACAGAGAAGATTTTCTGGGACTGAGATTTTATTCAAGGCCTTCCATCAGAATTTATATAATGCTAAGAAGGAAATGACAACAGTGGAATTTAAATTGGAGGCTAATCCAAACTGAAGGGCATATCCAATTTGCAAGTCAGACTTGAAAGCCAGCCTTTCAGAGGTCTGCATCTATGACAAGTACACTCGATGCACACCCCAGCTCACCTCACCCCAGCCAGCATGCTCATTAGATAATGTCACTTCGGCAATGCACCAGGGAGATGGTTTGGGGAAACCCACATGACTTTGACATTTTGTATGATCGAGTGAGAGAATCACATGCTAGGTCATGAAATGCACATCTTTTGGTACTTTTCAAACTCCATAGAGAAGAGATCTATGGAAAGCTCCAGAATATTTGTATGGAAGCATCTGTGAATAGTAATCTGGCTTTAAGGAAGCCTAGGATGCTGGTCTTAAGAGTATTTGCATTGCAAGCATACTGTTTTAACTTGAACTATGTCTGTACTTGGGTGACACGGGGATGTTTATGAAGACTATGGGGGTGGGGGAGAGGAATAAATCAAGCCCCACTAAGCTAAGCTACTGCTTAGCACAATAACTCTGGGAAAGCAACAGAGCAGTTGATTTTAATCACTATGGTCACTGGGCTGAGGCTTCAACTGTGAAAATTTCACTCTGACCAGGTTGGTAGAAGAGAGAAATCAGAAGATCAGAACTTTACCTTCACAGGAAGCAATCGGAGAGTTCTCGCTGTCCTCCTTTTTATGGCAGAAACCCCTGTGATGCCCACATTGTTAACACACCATTTTAAGATGAGTCAGCATGAAAACTCATATGGTGATTTTCATTATAAGCTTTAAAAGATTTAGTTCTGCAGCCTTGAATCCAAATCAACACACTAGAGGAGAATTTCTTCCCATTTTTTTTTTCTATTTTCAAACCTCAGAGAACTACCCACAACCACCAAGTTTCAAGGAAAAGAGGGCTGCCTATTTCCTTCGCCTAGTCAGCACTTAAAATATTAAGTGATAGATCATATCTTGGGGCTACTTTTATGCTTAATGATATAATAAAAGTTGCAATTAAAAAGGCTAGAAATGATGACTTCTATAGCTTTGTAAAGACAAAAATCAAAACTATGTTTCATAATATTCATAATGATATTTAAGAGACTATGTTTTTCTGGGCCATCTTGTCTCCTTCTTCCTATAAAGACTTACGTAAGTGATATAGAAGAAAATAACTTCCTTTTATTCTCTAAGAAAGTATTTTGGTTGCAGAAACAAGACGCTTGTTTTGTCCCTTATATAACTTTAGCTTATTTAGGGTCACTTAAAATATTAGATGGGCCCTTGAGAGCTTAAGATCATTTTCAGATACATTATCCCTTCAACCATGAAAACAAACCTGTGGGGTGTGGACTGTCACCATTTATGAATTAAGGAAACTGAGATGGAAAGAAGTTTTTTTTTTTTTAAATTACCTCTATGCACATGGTGGGATTACCTGAAACAAGTAGAACCCATTTTTTTCCAGAAAATGAAAAGGTAAAAACAAATTAATTACAAATTCACAAATTGTGCATTGCAATCCTTATCAACTTTCAAGAATGGTATCTACTGCTGTTATTATTGAAACCCTATCATGTACCAGGAACTGTCTAATGAAAAACAGGACAAAATCTTACCCTTAAGGATCTCCTATTTTTAAATGTGCTTAAGATCAAATAAAAAGAAAACAATAAGGCAGGGAGAGAATGTTAAAGTTATATAAAAATATAATAGCTCTACAGTGTTTTATAACTTTAAGAATAATTCCAAATCTAATCTATCATTTGGTTCTCACTAGAACTGGACACTCAAGAGCCTTAACCAGAGATGGCTACCATTTTAAGAATGTTATTTAGTCAGTGGATTGGTGATGTGTGGATGTAATGGTATAAAGGATGCTATATCTGTGGCATATGTTCCACTGGCTGAAAATTACAAAAGCACAAGACAATATTATTGGTTCATGTTCCAGTTAACTTTATTTTTCTCCTATATCTGCCTCATTTATTTCCTGTACAGCAGAAAAGAGAACCTAATACTAAATCCTTTTAACTTTTTTTGTATCCATTGAAGTCTCATTTAGAGTTATATATTTCTAATAAACATTTCATATTTCATGTTACTTATGGTAAGAATCCAAGGCAATTTTTAACTGCCCGACATGAAATAGAATATTTGTGAAAACCATATGGCAATAACCAGTTTTTTCACCACTGACATGACAGAGCAGAATGTGATGTCTGTAAAAGTTACCGTTTAGTGGGGCGCCTGGGTGGCTCAGTCAGTTAAGCATCCGACTTCAGATCAGGTCATGATCTCACAGTTTGTGAGTTCAAGCCCCGCATCGGGCTCTGTGCAGACAGCTCAGAGCCTGGCGACTGTTTGGGATTCCGTGTCTCCCTCACTCTCTGCTCTCTTCCTGCTCACACTCTGTGTTTTTCTCTCTCAAAAATAAACATTAAAAATTTTTTTAAAAAGTTACTGTTTAGTGTGGTATTTAAATTCCTTCCAGAAAGACTAGCACAGGTATTGGAAAGGCCAGTTGGTCACTATTGGATTCAAGACCAGGAAGTTAAAGCAGAAAGAAAATGTACAATATGAGAACATGGCTCTTTCCAGGGAAATAAGAAGTATCTCCTGATAGATCTGTATAAATTGATAAAGACTTATTGCACTGGGGTTTTATTGTCAGGGTCCCACATTTAAAATACAAAATAAATCTCACAGCTCAGAATCAAACTGCACAGGGGCTTCTTTGTACATGGATTTTTGCCACAGCTTCATTTAAACAGACATGTAAGGTTTTGATGCATTTTTCCAATAACCCTCCTCAATTGACCATTCATTAGTTTAGGCAGGGAAAGATTATTCTCTTCCTACCTGGCTCACATTTAGCCCCTGTGAGCTGCCCTGTTTAAATGGGTCATGAAAAATAAAACCACAAATTCCCTACTCTAGGAAGAATGAAGCTCAGAGATTATTTCCTCAGCTTCAAAGTCACATCGTGCCTCTCATATTTGGAAAATGATGTCCTTCACATCATCTTCCCCATTTTCACAAGAAGAACATCTATCTCCAAATGTTACAATTGTAGAGGAAGTGATAAAATTTGGAAGGAAAGAGACCAGTGTACACTTTCTAGGGTGCTGTGACCTGGCTGCAATTTAGAATCATCTGGGAGGCCTTTGTAAAGTATCGCTGCACAGATCTCATCTCTAGAGATTGAGGTTCATTGGGTTTGCAAAGGAGCCAGAGTATCTCTTTCCTCCAGCAGGATGGCACCATGTCTGGAGAGGAGCTTGAGGCAGGGACTGGTAGAGGAGCCTGGAAGGAGATGCTACTTTCAGTGGGTACTCAGTGAATAAAGACATGGAGAGCAGAAAGATGGGTCAGTTACTCTCAGAACCAACTTGCGTATTAAATAAATAACAATGAGAAGTCAGCTGAATCCTATTTCTACAAAAGGTAATCAATTAAGAATTCCTTTTACATTCAGTCTAATAACTAATACAATCAAGATAAGCTTGCTAATATAAAAATGACAGAATTTATAAAATTATTTTCTAATTTTTTAAGTTCACAAGAATTAAATGATTAAAAAAGCTACTAAAATTTCTCAGAATCAGAACAAATATCTACACAAAATAAATATTTTAGGATGATATATTTTGTTCAAAAATGTTTCCACCTCTATCAGTCTAATTCCAAAGAAAATAAAGCCAATACATCATTTCTTACTAGGCTTACCAATGAGGTCAATTTGATATCCATTCATACTTCTGATGTGTTGGGAGCATTTTGTCAGTATTCAAAAATCCCTAAATAATAGAGTAAACTGCACATTGTGATCATCTTTGTAGTACAAATAAATATTGCTTGTAAGAACTCTATTTTGGATGAGAAAATTAATACCTCATTTGATAATTAAATAAGGAAACTACAAGCACTGTCATTTCCTCTAGGATGGTAGAGTAGCACCTCTCAGTCTCATAAACAATCTGTCGTTATTCATTGATGGATGATTTAAGTCAAACTTCTGTTTCCAAACTGATCTTCTTTGCCAATTTTGTTTTAAAAAAATTTAATATTTATTTTTTAGGGTGGGGGGAGAGGGAGAGAGAGAATGAATGAATGAGAAGAGGAGGGACACAGAGAGAGGGAGACAAAGAATCTGAAGCAGACTCCAGGCTCTGAGCTGTCAGCCCGATGCAGGAATCATACTCATGAACTGTGAGATCATGACCCGAGCTAAAATCAGACACCCAACAGACTGAGTCACCCAGGTGCCCCATGAACTGTGAGATCATGACCTGAGCTAAAATCAGACACCCAACAAACTGAGCCACCCAGGTGCCCCTCTGCCAATTTTGTGAATATGTCTTTCTCAACTGAGAGATGCATCATGGTTTCTATGGAACTACAGATGCTTGTTGCCTATCAACTCATAGTAGCAAAACCCAGAAAATAGTCTACGTCTTTCTGAATCTCTTCATGATGAAGGTTTCCTTTTAATTCTTATTACTAACCTACCAAATTATATGGATTTCCTATTTTTTTTCAGTGAGCTTGTCTGCATTTTTCATCTTATATAAAATAAACAAATAAGCAAACAAAAAATAAAGCTTGTGTAATGGCCAGAGTTTATGCTTCATGAGAGTCTAGGAGATGATACCATTTTTTTCTTTTAACATTAATGTCAATAGGTTTGGTCCTCTCCAAGGTTAATTTTTCTTGCTTTACTAGGATTTGAGAAATGAAATTTCGGTCCCTTTTAACATGTCATTTGATGTTATGGCAGAAAGTCACACAACTTAAGTACTTGTATTTTAAAATAATCTCATACAATTGATCCCTTAAGTTACGGCTCAATATTTCATCTCCTTTATCCAGGCACCTTGATCTCTTTTGGAGAAATTATGTTCTCAGGTTTTCAGTAATGTTTTGTGGTAACTCTGACTTTGGTTTAGAGGCAGGGATGAGGTTGTTCACATAAAATCTGTAAGAATCTGTGATGCCATTTGGTTAGGTTGAGATAGAGTTGTCTCCTTGAACTTATTTTTCAGCTGTGGAAGGAACCAGCTAATGAAGCTGTTGTTACCCCATAACTAGATATGAGTGTCACATCTTTCAATATAGTGTATATTAACTCTTTTGATGGCAACTGACTTATTCTAATAGGTAGCAAGTGGATGAATTTGAAAGAGCAGTTATTTCACAAGCATTAGTTGCATCTTAATGTGTAACTAGTAAGTAGTCATGTAAAGGAAATAAAGAAAATCTCTGAAGCTGTCCTTAAAAAACTCACAAAAAATAAGGGGAATGTTATTAACAAATAAGCACTAGAATTTATTAAGTGAACTCACAAACACAGAAAAGTTTAAGGTAATATAGTAGCACACACATATATACACACACAGGTACAAAGAAATTGCTGGGGGGAGTTGTTCAGGAGAGGTTTGCAGTAGATTTTCTGCTTTCCTTTGGGTTTAAAGGAAAAGCAGGAATAAAAAGTTAGATAAATAATGTAAGCAAATTTAAAGAATATATACTGGGTGAAAGATTCAGAAGCATGGAAAATCTTCGAACATTAAGGTAGATTATATTTTTCTAAAAGGCCACTCAAATACATCCTATTCCAAATGCACATACAATGTGGCATTATCACTCATCTTTTAAACAGCTGGGGTCTCTGTAATTTTTCCCTGTATCTGAGCAAAGCCATAATTATGGAGGAAGTGATATAAGGTAACTTCTGAGTCTAGGTCCTAAATGGCTTCTGTATGGATCTCTTGGGATGCTCATTCCTGGAATCAGATACCAAACTTCGAGAAAGCCAAATAGCATCCTGTGGGTGTAACTGCCAATAAGCTCAGCTTAAATCCTAGCCAAATGACAATATCAACTGTCAGACCTGAGAATGAGGAAGACTTGAGATGAGTCCAGCTCCAGCCAGCATCTGGATATGACAACATGACAGACTCTGTGTTACACCCGAGATGAATCCCAGTCAAACTCAAGAAGCATGAGAAAGACTACTAACATTGACATTGTTTTTAGCTATTAAATTCTGGGGTGATTAATTATATAGTAATGGCTAAGTGAATAGATATTGTAGACCCTGTGAGGAGTTTGATTTCTTGTGTGATGTTTCTCTTGGTGATACCTATGTGTCCCTTCTCAGGTTAATGTTTTTATTTATTATTATTATTTTTTGTATATTCATGTATTTTGAGAGAAGGAGAGACAGCAGGGAAGGGGCAGAGAGAGGGAGAGGGAGAATCTTAAGCAGACTCTGCACTGTCAACACAAAGCCCTACATGAGTCTTGAACTCACAAACCGTGAGATCATGACCTGAGCAGAAATCAAGAGTCAGAGGCTTAACTGACTAAGCCACCAGGTGCCCCTCAGGTTAATGTTTTTAAATTTTAAAAATACAATACATAGTATTATAGAGAAAATAAATTATATATTGTTAAACCATTATCAATATGCTAACATTTTATTGATATAAGAATATATGTGCATCTATATTAATGCATTAAATAACTGCATCTAGCAGAAATTCTAATAACTATGATGATTTCAAAGTAGTGATGAGTATAAATATTTTGTGGTATCTTAAATCACTCTAGTGGGATATTAGAACTGATATTTTTAATGAAAAAGTCATAGGAACCACTAATGTAACTATTGTTTATTGTCTACATTCATAATTGGCAGAAACGATGGCTTTACTTGGATATTAATTCAAATAAAGTATATAACTTTTTTTCTAGCCCTAGATCAAAATGTCTGAATTCTATTACAAGTATTAAGGAAAAGAGTAATAAGTAAGATAATGGGAGGATCTTGCACAAAGTCCAGAAAATAAGCAACATTCTTGAATTCTAAAAGCCTGAGATCGTGAGTTTGCTCCAATTACAAGGGCTTAGGAAAATCACACCATCCTTCTGAAGATCAGTCTTTCTATCTATAAATCATACTGTAACCCCTTGACACAAAGAATCTTGTCCAGTATATGTTATATTACATGGTTTGGTAGAAATAAAAATAAAATATTATGTCAGTGCTTTATAATATTTACAGGCTCTTGTGAGTGTTGATGAAGTACTGTTCTCTCTGCTTTATAATCTTACTAAATTCAGTCTTATTTATTTCCTATATTCTATAAGGATAGATTTATGTCCTATATAACAACAATCCTGGACACATGCCTCACTAATTTCTGAAGTCAGTGGCCACTCAAACACAAATGTTTTTTTTTTTTTTTCTTTGCAAATCGTTTAAGAACAAGATGTATTGAGTTGTGGGTCAGAGCTATTAAAAAAAAAAAAAACAATCACAATTGTTACATGTTCTTCATTCCCAAGAAAAAAGGTAAAGGTGGGGTTGCTAATTATTCCTCCTATGATTCACGCTATTGAAGTAATTTCAGCCAGAACTGTTTATACTCATTCTGTGTGACCTTCTGTGTAATTACTTTCACATTTGAGATTTATTTATTTTGGACTTTTAATGGCATTTGGAATCTTCTTACTGGGCAAGAAACTTTGGAATAAAACAACCTTAAAATAAATATTTTTTGATTCTAGATATAAGAGTTTAAGTACCTTTGTAGTGTTTTGCTAAGGCTTCTAGTAAAACATCTCTCCCCATATGAAATATATCTCAGAAGAAAATGTTACTATTCAAACATCTGTATTTTAATAGATCTGCCACTGGGTACCTAGACTCAAATATTATTGGAAATGCAAAAGGCATAGACTCTTAAACAAAGACCTTATGATTCAGTTAAAGTCTTCTATGCTGGTTTTACCTTCTCCATTGTTGCTCTACAGTGACGGCCAGAAAATTTTTCTGTAAAAACCCAGACAGTAATTTTTTTCATCTTTGCGCACCAAATGATCTCTATAATAACCATTCAACTATACAATCGAGTCATGAAAACAGCCATAAATTGCAAGTAAAAATCGGGAATGACAGTTTCAATAAAACTTTATTTATGAAAACAGGCCATAAGGTCTGGATTTGACTAGACCAGTCCTTTGTTTGGAGCTTTACACAGTTCAAAGAGTCGTAGCTATAAAACCAAAATTTACTCATGTTATTTTCCAGCCAAACCACCTTTAATAGCTCCCTACAGAAATTATGACCAAATACTACATTGCAAATACTGTGACACTTTTGAGAATGAAAAAGAGGGTGCTATTAATAATTATGCAAGATGGCAAGTATAAATGAAAACAGTTCCTGACAAACTGGGGCATATGATCACAATACTTATGGCCTATGGGATACAGTCCAACTACATTAGACTACAATTCAAGGCCTTTACATTCTGACATGGCTCTATCTTTTCAACCTTATGTCACAATAGGCATTCCAACTTCTTGTCCACTTCTGTATCTTCTTAAATGCTATTCTCCCCTTCTTTGAAACTCCTTCTCCCCTTCCTCTGCATAGGGATTTCCTAATTATCCAAGACTTAAAAGCTGTGAAGCATATCCCAATGTCTCAAATTCTGTCCTCACTTACTAAAGTGTAACATTTACTGTTACTCCAGTGCTTAATACAGTGTGGTCCAACTGTTTACTATTCACACCTTCATTTCTCATTGTCTTTCCTCTTGTAAGTTTACTTAAAAAGATACTTGAATCTTTTCAGGGAGAGAGAGATAGTGAGAGTAGGGGAGGGGCAGAGAGAGAGGGAGACTGTCAGTACAGAGCCTGACGCTGGGCTTGAACTCACAAACCATGAGATCATGACCTGAGCTGAAATCAAGAGCTGGATGCTTAACCAACTGAGCTAGCCAGGTGCCCCCCCTCACATTGTCTTTCTCCTTCTCTAAATAGAATGAATTTGGACTGACAGTGGGGCTGCTGTGTCACACTTTCTTCTCTGAAATTTTATCCTAGAATCTAGTAGATAGTCAAATATTTAGTGAATATGCATTTCTAAGAAAACACTTTTTTGGTTCCATGGGATCAAAATCCTCTAAAACATGCTTCCATGAATAGAGTTTATTGCACGAGAGGTATTTCCTTATCTGTGAGCCGTGGCTCTCAGATATAGAAATGAATCTGAAAGCCATGGAACCAAGATGGCTATGTTATCAATCTCAGTCTCACTATGTGACATCTTGGTGTCTTTCCATTCCCATCTACCTACCCCTCAGTAGCTATTTTTGTTTTTCATTGCACACTGCAAATGATAATCAGGCTTATTGGTTTTTTTTCTTTCTTTATCACTTTCCAGTTAAACAACATAGAAGAAGTTAACAAAAGTCTCTGAGATGCAACTCCAAATTTCCAAAAGAGAAATGTAACTTCCTCATCTTGAACCAATATATGCTCTCCTTTAACCATCTATGACCAGGGAGGGGTAGTGTTTTATAGAATAAACATGATTTTAGTGGTTCACTCCTTAGGTGACTGGTCAGAATTATAACAAGAAAAATATGGACATAAACTAGACTAATATCTATAAGATTTATATCAATACCTATTCATAAAAATAAATTTATATAATCAGATAAAAGAAAAATCAATATAAATACTTTGATATAGAAAGATTCTAAATACATGGATGCATTGCCAAATTCAATTTAAAACAAGATATATTTATAAATATATGTAAATATGTATACAGTATGTAATTAGAGCTTTGGCTACCATTATTTAATTTCTTTCTCTTTTATAATCTTAAAGTAAGAAAAGAAAATACCTCTTTCCTGATAGGAAATTATGCAAAAACATGTGATAGGCATTGAATCATTAACTCATATTAGTGGTTAGAGGATCCCTATTAGAAAGTGACTTTTTGGCAGGAAACAACCTCCTTGACCTCCACCGCAGCAACCTCTTATTTGACACATCCCCCAAAGCAAGGGAATCAAGAGCAAAAATAAACAATTGGGACCTCATCAAGATTAAAAGCTTCTGCATGACAAAGGAAACAACCCACAAAACTAATAGGCAAACAATGGAATGGGAAAAGATAGTTGCAAACAACATATCAGATAAAGGGTTGATATCCGGAATCTATGAGGAACTCACCAAACTCCACACCCGAAAAACAAACAACCCAGTGAAGAAATGGGCAGAAGATATGAACAGACACTTCTCCAAAGAGGACATCCAGATGGCCAACAGACACATGAAACGATGCTCAGCATCCCTCCTCATCAGGGAAATACAAATCAAAACCACACTGAGATACCACCTCACGCCAGTCAGAGTGGCTAAAATGAGCAAATCAGAGAACTCTAGATGCTGGCGAGGATGTGGAGAAACGGGCACCCTCCTACACTGTTGGTGGGAATGTAAACTGGTACAGCCCCTCTGGAAAACAGTGTGGAGGTTCCTCAGGAAACTAACAATAGAACTCCCCTAGGACCCAGCAATAGCACTGCTAGGAATTTACCCAAGGGATACAGGAGTGCTGATGCATAGGAGCACATGTACCCCAATGTTCATAGCAGCACTCCCAACAATAGCCAAAACATGGAAAGAGCCTAAATGTCCATCAGCGGATGAATGGATCAAGAAGATGTGGTTTATCTATACAATGCAATACTACATGGCAATGAGAAACAATGAAATCTGGCCTTGTGTAGAAAGCGACTTTTTGTTGTAGTATTCAAAATACTGAGCTTAAATCATATGTTTGTCTTCAAAATAAAATAATGAGACTAATATTTATATGTGGAATATGAATTAGTTTTATGAAGGAAATATTCTATGAGGGAAGGAGTAGAGAGATACTTCTGTACTTTGGGATATGTTGAGTTCTGAAAGGTACTTTGCAATTCTGATTGTAGGTAAAATTTGATTCTGATACTATCTATGTGGAAGATGTATACAATATTATGCAAATTTTAATTCCTGGAAAGAAAAACCCTGTAGGTGTTCATTGAATTGCTTCTGAATTATCTGATTAAAAAAAATCTCTTTTAAAAATATACCAAAATGTTTGTACTTTGGCTTACTTTCATGCCATAAATAAATGTATTACTAGACACTTCTGACACACGGATGCACTGTTAAGTAATGAATAATGTAATTGCTAAGTTTAAAAGTACTGCTCAGAACTTATTTAGCTAAAATATGAGCACTTGCTTTTTTGGATTGCTATAGTCTTCTTCTTAGAGAATGTAAATGGGGGCTTGATGAGAAGCAAGAAATCCAAGATCTAAGCTTCAGTATGTAAGGGGTAGAGGCATTGTTATGCAACTATCAGGCCATGCCCAGTGTGGTGGGTAGCAGCCCTATTCCTATTATCCAAAGTCATGTTTTGCCTCAAAGGCCAAGGATCCTGTAGTTTAATTCTAGGACATGTAAAAAAGCTGTTTTATCTATTTGCATCCTCTGATATATGAGCTCTGTAATTATTTTTAAGCTACATTTAAACTCCAAATGGAATTGAAAATACCACTATCAAGCAGGCAACATCATCAGCAAACTCTCCCGATTTCATGCTATTATCTGGTATCTTACTGAAGACAAAGATACCAAGGCTTCTTGAAGTCTTGCAGTCTTTACAGGGTAATTAACTCTAAAAGGCTGTGTCTGCTTGACCACAGTATGTATTACTCAACAACAAATTCACTCAACAAATGTGTTTTGGCATCTACTATGTACTAGGTTTCATGTTAAGTATTTATTGAACAAAGTCCTTATTGACTTCCTATCAACTTGAAATTCCCTAAGGGTGTCACTGCTCCCAGAATCGCCCCCTAGTTTGGATGGCTGCACGATGTGGAGTGCATAGCATTTTGGCTGGAAAGAGATAGATAGGCTTCACATAAGCCAATTATTGAAGAAGTTATGGTGGCTGGCTATAAAGCCTGCCATCCTAGAATGTGGGCAGAAAATAGGAGAAATTGTGAATTGAACATTGCCCTTCTACACACTTGAAGGGCTGTAATTAATAAGTCAACAATAAATATTGCACTTACATTTCTTTATCTAAATTATATCAAGTATTTGATGTAATTAAATAAGTGAAGCAAATATTGATCCCACTTCATTTGGAATTCAAATTGCTGCCAGAGATATCAGTGGTGAAATCCATATTCCCATATCTCTTAGCCCTAGAGTAGTTCTGTTGAGGAAGCCTTGGCTATATTCAGAGACTTTACATCTATAACTTTTAATATGCTTATTAGCATGTTTAATTTTCTCTTTTGGTCAAAAGTGCAAAAGATAGGGAAATTCATTTAAAAAATTAAGGAGCAAAGATAAATTCCTTGGATATACTCTGTTTATTAGATAATACAAAGAATTTTAACAACTGTCAGCTTCTCATGATTCCCATCTGTGGTGCAAGCCCAGGAGACGACAGCAATAAAATCCATATTATTTACTGTCCTTACTGTTTCACCACTAGACCCAACTCAAATTCAAATAGGAGGCCAGGTAGCATTATACATTTGATGTGATAAATAATAAGTGGCCAGATTCCGTTTGAATGTCCACATCTCAATTCTAGAGAAATGTTTAAATTGAGCTATGAGAGGTAAACTCTTGCCCATGACATTAGCTTTCATTTTCTCTTTAGTGGCTACACAGCAGAGGTAAAAAGCAAGATGAAATGACAGTATATAGAAACTGAAAGCAAATATTTGGGAATAGAAAAACAATTTACTGAAAACCCTCTATCTTTACATTAGGTTGATAAATATGGCATTCATTCTGAAGAGATTCCTCTGGTTTAAAAGCTATGTGCTATGTGACAGGTGGTCTGGATTGTTACTTCTGATTCTTGCAAATCCATAAAGATGAATGTTAATTTACATCAAAGAGATAGAGTGGATCAAACATGGAAACTAGTTTAATTTTACATCTCAAAATGTATTATACATTAATTTTCAAACATATTGAAATAACACCTACAGAGTCCAGATAGACTCTCCAGAACGCAATTTCTTGAAATATATATCAGCTTCTAAATCTGTACATCTGTTCTGTGGGTTCATGAAAGGCAGATTTTGGACTAACTATTCATTTTTAATGTTAATTTGATTTTATAGTAATGAATAGATTAGAAATATGGCTTATTCTTTAATATATTATTTTCATTCATTGATCTATAGGAACATGTATTTCTAGTTGTTAGGCTAGCTTAATCCTCAATCACTTATTTTTTTAAAAATTGGGTCCTGATTCAAATTAATTACCAAAGATACTCAACATCTTGTTAAAATCTATGTCAGAAGAAATCTCTTTATTAAATATGTACAGAAAAATTCTGAAAGTTAGAAAGAAATGAATACTAGAATCCTATAAAGTCTATACTAAGTGAAGAAGTAAAAAAAAACTAAAATCTACATAAATAGCCTTGTTCATTAATATGTTTTCTTCTTCCTTTATCTCTCCTCCGATCTTCCTCTAAAAAATACAAATGCACAAACAAAAATTAGTGCCATTAGAGGTAACTAGGGCACCAAGTCTTTACTCTGAAAACTGACAATAAAAGGGAAATTATTAAAGAAGCATCCTTCTTTGAATCTGTTTAAATGAAATTTTTGGCAATTAAAGAGTCCTAGTTAGGTAACACCTCCATTGTCTCACATAATTATGTGTGTGTGTGTGTGTGTGTGTGTGTGTGTGTGTGTGTGTGTATGTGTGTGTGTTGAGAACATGTAAGATTTACTCTCTTATCAGTTTTCAAGTATACAATATATTGCTAACCATAGTCAACATGCTATAGATTAGATCCCCAAAACTTACCCCCTAGCCTCAAGTTTGTACCCTTATTCATTATTTCCCATTTTCTTCCATTCTCCAGTTCCTGGAAACCACCATCGTGCTGTCTGAATTTGGCTTTTTTAAACTCCACATGTAAGTGAGATCATATCATATTTGTCTTTTCCCGTCTGACTTATTTCACTTAGCATAATGCTCTCAAGGTCCATCCATGTTGTCACAAACCACACAATCTACTTATTTTTCACAGCTGAGAAATATCCCATTATGTGTGTATGTAAATGTATATGTATATATACCAAATCTTCTTTATCCAATCATGTGGACACATGTATCGAGTCATCATATTGTATGTCTTAAATGTACAAAATGTTATATCTCAATAAATGGCAGGAGGAGCCCTAGTTGTTGAGAAGTCCTTTTCCAGAAATGTCTTCCAGCAAATAATTATAGAATAACAATATTAGAAAAAATTACCATTTTGCAAACCAAAATGATATAACTGATGCAGACAACAATCATCAGTGGACTCTAAATCCATTTGGAAAAACAGCAAGGTCAGAGTCTCTTTGTTGACCCTACTGATCAAAATTAGCAGCCCCTAAAGTAGGATGATCACATGTGCCTCCTGATATGCTGAAACAAATTATATAGCACTATCTACAAAATATTTTTGCCAAGCTATTCAACCTGAATATAATCAACTTTAGATCTAACTTTTAGTTTACAAAAAAATACAAAGTATTTGAATAAGATGTGGAGCAGAAATCTTGGTGACCCACTTTGAACTTGTAGCAGGGAAAAAAATAAACTTAATTTGGTTAAAAACACTGAGATAGTGGAATTGTTATTGAAAGCATAACCCAGCCTAGAGTGACTCATATATTGCTATGCTTACAGAGTTTGGTATTTAGTTGCAACAGGAATTAAAACATAGGTCTACTGCCTCCCCAAGGTGTGCTTTATATAACATCTATTTTCTGTATGCAAAGCATTACCAGAGTACATGGAAAGTTTGAATTAATAATGACCTTTGCCAATTCTTTAGGAATATTAATAATGTTGTGTCCATTTTTATAGCTTTGTTTGCATCCTATTTCCTTATGGTTCCTTAGTAAGGTACTGACTAGAAAATGGATTATCATCATAATGAAAATTATTTATTAAACTTGCTTTCCCATGTTTCTCTTTTATTATAACATTTAAAATTTAGATGTTATCTTTAAATGAAATATATATTTTTTGCAAATAATTAGACCTTGGTACTAGAAATCAGAACCAACTTCACAGTGCCTCCATTGGATTTCAGAGCAACACAAATGTCATTTCATTTCTTGATTCTGTCATTTGACTACCTTAAAGGACAGACAACTTGTGAAAATTCTATAGTTCTGAAACATTACAAATGCAGGTATTCATGTATTCATGAAATAGATGTGACAATGAATTTTAAGGTTTTCTTTCTCACACATAAACACATACATAAATGAAGGTTATCAGTGATATCTACATTAAAATTTATATTTTATATTGGATTGTATGGTCTTTCTTGATTTGTGTTTTATCTTCTAAACACTACTTTGTTTTCATAAGTTGAAAGCATATTTTTAAAGTATCTAAACTTTGGGGTGCCTGGGTGGCTCACTCAGTTGAACATCTGACTCGATTTTGGCTCAGGTCTTGATCACAGGAATCCCAGGGACACAGCTCTGCATCAGGCTCTGTGCTGAATGTGGAGCCTGCTTAGGATTCCTGGTCTCTCTCCCTCTGCCCCTCTCCCCCACTCATGGTTACTCTCTCTCTCTCAAATATTATATTTATATATAAAATATATAAATATGTATATATAAATACACAATTATATATACATATATATAAATGCACACATAATTATATATACATATATACACATATATAATGATATATATATATATATATACACACACATACCTATGTACACACATATACATACATATACACACATACACAAATACGTATAATTAAAATTTTTATCTAAATGACAGGATACAATCTATTGCATGTGAATGTCTAAAGATTAAAAATATATTGTTCCACATCTGCTAATGTAAGCTCAAAGTAGAATGTTGAACCAGTTTTACCCAACTTGGAAGCAGTTCTTCGCTGAAAAACACTTTTCACTTATTTGGAAATGTTGTTCCCTCAAAGAGACTAAGTAGCATATCCACAACATCAACTTTCTCATAAAAGTAATTGGAAAAAGTTCTTTTATTTCAAGGTGATAAAAACCGTATGCTAATTTCTTTATTAAAATATGTAAATTTCTTCTGATTAACCAAATCTCAAACTTTTAGGGCATGTTATGGTGAATGTTTATAATAAAATATCTTCTCCAGATATTTGAAGGTTCTTATGTGTACATTTATGACTTTCAAGGTAAACGTTTATGAAGCTGCAATGGTCCTGTAGAGCAAGTGCAATTTCACACCAAAATGCTTATCTGCCTTTTTTATTCTCCTTCAGGAATTCTGGACTAAATTAACATGTTAAATATCTTTATTTAAGGCAATGAGCCATTATTAATAAAGTTACCAAATATTCGCTTATAGAGAGCACTGCCTTTCTGGAGGGCAATTTGGCAATACCTATCAGAAGCTGTAAAACTTAGTATACCTCATAGCCCAGTTATTGTCCTTGTAGAAACGTATGCTAGTGAAAAAATTTAGAATACGCACAAAGATTTCATTAAAGCATGTTCACTGCAGCATTAAATCTAAATGGCCAAGAAAAGGGTAAGGTATGTTCCAAAACATCCATATGCAAACTACACCATCATTAAAACAAAGCTCATTTTTGTGAAAGTAAATTCCTTGTTTAGGAAAGAGGCTTATAACACATTATATATTATTAATTGTGTTTTAAAGGTTGCAAAGTACTATTATGGTATGCATCTATTTTTATGAATAACATACCAACTTGTGTGTGTGCGTCTGTCTGTATTTATCTGCAAGTACACATAGAAAAACATGAGCTGTTTCCTATGTTGTATGAGTGTACGTGACATTCTGTGTTTTTTGTTTTGTCATTGTCACTTATATGTATTTCTGAGACCATTAACAGGTATTCCTTATGAAAATAAAATTAGAAGCATAAAATCCAGAGTACTTTGCAATGTAAGGAAAATGAACACACATGAAATACATTATTTTGAATTGTATGTTGGTTGAAAATTTAAAAAAAAAGAAAAACTGTTACTATAATGCAGACTATGTGAGCTTCACGCTAATATGAATAAAATATCTGGCAACTGTGTTTTTTGGGTGTTCTGCACTCAGGAATTCCTATACTAATACTCCAAAAGTAATCTGTTTGTGAGGTAATCTATCTGAGAATCTGTTTGTGATTTCACATCATGACATCCTATTTGTTTAACCTTAGACGAGTTACTCAGGTTCTCTGGATGTCAACAAATTTGTTTGCAAAAAATGATAAAATATCTATTTCATAGAATTTTTGCACAGATCAAATGAGTAAAGGAATATAGTGTTTCTACAGCATCTGGCTTGCAATCAGTGTATATTAAAAAGTCTAATAGATCATAGATACGCTGTATGTCCCATACTTCCTCAATTCATGATCAGTCTGGAGTTTAAATATTTAGGCTCTTATTCTAAACACCACGACAAAACAATTTGTGTGCTGTCAAAATCATCAAAAACACAGTTCTCCTAAGAATTTAAATGTCAAACAAGTTCAAAGCAAAGAGCTTAGGTTAAAATACAGATATTTGTGTCATAATAAAATAAGAAAAAGAAAACATACACACTGCTGTATACACTCTGAGTAATTAGTGTGTCCTAGGAACTTGGATCAAAAACTTAGAATAGGGTTTCCATTAGTAAGGAGACTATTCACCTAACGTAGTGGGGATAGCTTGTCAGGAAGTGGAAGTGTAAAACAGAACACCTCACATCTACCAAGCTTGTAAGGAATTGCAAACTGGATTCTTTCCTTAAAATTATAACACGCTTAACCCTCAAAATTACCCAGGTATCTTAGTCTTAATTTTTTAAAGTAGGGACAACAAGGCTCAGAAAAATTCATAAACATGCACAAGACCAAACTGTTATAAGGACTTGAATCTAAGTCAAATGAAGTCTACAGCAAGTTTTCTTCTTAATGTCTCAAGGTGACACAAACATAAGGGACACAGTTGGAACAAATGTAAAGAAACATTTCGGTACACTCTTGGAGTTATTACTTGTATTATTTAGAGATATATGTCTCTGATATTAGAATAACTAGATTAGGGAGGTGGTGCGCCTGGGTAGCTCAGTCGCTTGAGTGTCCGACTTTGGCTCAGGTAATGATCTCACTAATCGGTTTGAGCCCTGCATTGGGTTCTGTGCTGACAGCTCAGAGCCTGGAGCCTGCTTCAGATTCTGTGGCTCCCTTTCTTTCTGCCTCTCCCCCTGGTCATGCTCTGTCTCTCTCTCTCAAAATAAAGAAACATTAAAAAATTAAAAAAAAAATAACTAGATTGGTTTTACTCAGGGACACACTTAGGGGTAAATAACATCCCTGGTTTTCCGTGACCTGTCAGCTGAGTTTATTGAAAGTGTACCAATATACGGCCAATAAACAATGCCACAAGGTCCAAAGGCTATAACCCACATGATTTCAGATTTGAAGGAATTGTCTTGATTTAGAAAAGATTTCTAATCAAATTTTTTAAATGTATTTTAGTTACATATTGTGACCCACATAAGCATCTTCCGCCTACTGGTTTGCCTATGTAAGCATGGGAATTCAAGTTGCTTTGATTCCTGATAACAACATAAAAATGTACACCATGAATTTTTAGGGAATATACATATGGTTTTGAGTTAACCTCAAGATCACAAATCTGCACATTATCTGACCCATTAATACCCATGAAATAATTTGCAAATTATAGTTTAATTCATTAATTGAATTCATAGATGCTTGCCGAATCAATTTGTTCCTTACCAATTTCCTTAGTGCTAAAATTGTTAGATGCTTTCAATTCATAATCCATAATTTCACCTCAAAGTCAGTTTATCATACTGATAGTCTTTCCAAAGATGGAAAACAGTTAGATAAATACTTCTAAAACTCTTTGGTAACTAATAAATTGATTTAAATAAATTATAAATTTTCCCTCAAATTAGTAACTTGTCATTAAACACTCATCAATTTTAAAGAAATCAGCAAGGAAAGGCTTATTTCACTGATTTCTGAGGCATCTTATGGTGTAGTCTTCTTAGGAGGCTCATTAGAACTGTGGGGAGTCTAGACTCTGGATTAATCTATTACAGGTGCAACACGATCATTTTATAGAGATATTAGTGACCATGTATGATTTACTTGCCATGAATGGAAAAAAATGAATAAAATTCATAAAACATTAGCAATTTGATTATAAAATTTCATTAGAAACTTTCCAATGCTCAGCTCTGATCCAGGCACTTTCTACATCTCAGAACTTAAATATTTCCCAACAACAGAATTATATACCAATTCCTTAAACTCTTTACCTCATTGATATTCAAGCTATCCAGCCAAAAAAGAAAATATGTTAACTTACTTTACAATGTCTGCCAATGGCTATTTCTGGAGACTATCCTTTCTCTAAACCCATCCACAGTTTACCCATACCTCAAGACTCAGCACTTCTTTCAACTTTTTCAGGTAACTACCTTGAGATAAGATAGGATCCTTTCTTGACTCTCTATGTATTATACCTTGCCTTGCATAATCATTATGCTTTCATCTGAGCTATCCATTAGAAAGTAAGCTCCTTAAGAATAGGTATCATACCCATCTTGTTCATCTTTGTCTCTCTGAGTCATATTAATTCTTTTACACTGTTAGAATCTTCAGATATATTTGTCAATTGACTAGATAATTGGTATCTGGTATTCTTGGTGCAGGATTTATATCTTGATCACCTTTGTGTCTCTAAAGTACTTAGAAGAGTTTTGGGTAGAAATATTCAAGAAAAAAAATGTTGAATTGAAAACTTGTGAGAATTGCTGAAACTGTTTTAGATGAAACAAAAAACTTCACTGTTGAAATACTTACACCTTAAAATTGGGTGTAGGATTCATTACTTCTAACCAAGTTTGAGCTATGTAGACTTCCAGAATCTGTATATTTTAATATAACAGATCAAAAGATCACCCTCCCTAAAGGTTATGAAGATTACAGGAAACAAAAGACATATACATTGAATTGTTAACCAGAGATATCATAATAACATTGCATGTTACACATCCTCACTCATCGAGGAATGCCCTCCTAGATAAATTTGGAAAGAGTAACTGCAGCAGCCCCAGCACTTCTGAATTCCAGGGAAATATCTTCTGTGTTTGACAAAATCAATGCTTGATTCCTCTAAGTTTAAAGATATTTATCAAGTGCCTGGGTCGCTCAGTTGGTTAAGCAGTGGACTTCGGCTCACATAATGATCTTAAGGTTCATGAGTTTGAGCTCCACATAGGGCTCTGTGCCTAGTTTAGAACCTGGAGTCTGGCTCAGATTCTGCTTCCCTCTCTCTGCCCCTCCCCAACCCACATTCGTGTGTGTGTGTGTATGTGTGTGTGTGTGTCCCACTCAAAAATAAATAAAAACAAAAACAATGTAAAGACATTTAGAAATAAAAATACGCAAAACATACAATATTTTTTTTCTCTGAGCCCAAATCAGTAGAAACTGCTTTTCATCTTTTATTCTTTTCTCTATTCTGTAAAAGTGAGATTCATCTGGCCATTGGCTACTCTCTATAGCCTTCTCTGTTGTAAGTACATATAACTGACTTTATAGCTTACAAAATAATTTTTATATATTGCTATCTGCTAATAATTAGATCCAAACAGTCCCATAGGCTTTGAAGTGGTCCTGACATCTGAACCCTGCTCTCCAATCCTGGAAGCGGCCTCTGCAATTTCAGTCACATTTCCCTTGGTGCTTTTGAATCAAAAACGTGCGCTCTCGGCTCATCTGACCTGACTAAAATGAGAAAGGCATAAAATCTCCAGAGAAGGTGTGTCTTAACAAGATTTCAGACCCAATTCCAGCCACCAAGGGGGTTTAGATAAGGCTTAGATACACAGTTCATCCTTTGGATTCTTTCATCCAACTCCAACCTTGGAACCTTTTGTGATTCCTTCACCTCTATTCACTTCACAGGATTGGGTCCATCACTAATCATAATATAGGATTTTGCTTAGAAGTTTGATCAGCTTTAAAGTTTGCTCTAGCTCAGCACAGACCATACCCTTAGCTCTATAGGATGACAGAATAAAGGAATTCTTTGCCCTGCACTCTCTAGGAATTAATTGAACCACCTATAAATAGCCATTCTAAGCAAAAAGGAAACACTCATGGTATTACCTTGAAATATATCATTTTAAGACTTCCTTGAGCTTTTTATGAGGGAGGAAAATAACATCTTTTCACTGATGAATCTTAATTCCAATTAGTACAAGTGCACCTCAAATCCAGTGGATTATACATTAATATATCTAAGGCCTTTTACAAATTTCAGGTAGTTTAAGACTACAGCAAATGATAGAAAGTAGAGTCTGTACAATCAGTTAGAAACTGCTAATATTTTTAAACCTATATTTTAAAATGCACTGCAGTTTAAAGGAAGCTGCTCTCTGTGGCCTCTAAATCATAACACTTTCCTCCTTTTTTCATCTATCTATCTATATATATATATATTATATATATATATATAAAGATAAGGAGAGAGACAGAGAGACAGAGACAGAGAGAGACAGAGACAGAGAGACAGAGGAGACAGAGAGAGACAGAGCAAAATTATATGTGTATATGTGTGAATAGATCTATACACATACTTGTATATATAACATGCAAAGAGTAAAACAAAAATACTATATACTGTAAAAGAAGAAAAAGATATCTTAAAATATAAAAGAAATTTTTAGGATACTTAAGAAGACTTAAGCATACATGTGTATGCTCATTCACTTATAGTTTATAAGGCATTGTGCTAGGCACTGTGAGGGATATGTGTATAAATCACACCACTGACTTCACTGAGATCACAGAAGTGGAATAAATACATGGAATTACAAAGAGAAATTCTTAAGGGCTTAATAAAGGAAAGGCAAACATATAAAGTACTGTGATTATAACGAGGGAAGAGAAACTACCCTTATGGACCCAGAGAGATAAGAGGAAATTTCTAATATGGCAAATTTCTAACAGTCTGAACTATGTGTATTTAAGAGAAAAGGGGGAATTTAGGAAATCCTATCTAGTGTCCAGATTTAAGCATTTGTAATTTTGTTTCATCAGTGTTTCCCCTCTACCTATGTTTTCCAGAAGGAATACTTGAACTACATTGAGATGCTGAAGAATGATGCTCGGTATTCTGACAACGGTTCTCAACTCTGTGCAAGTTCAGAAGAAAAATATAACAAAGCAAAGTTAGGTGTCATGCACATTTTTAATTCCAAATTTGTTTAAAAACAGGAGGATCAAGCATTGACTTTGGCAAGCACAGGGAGTGGTTTCCCTGGAATTCAGAAACCTTGGACAAAATCATGAAGAATTAATTGAACCGTGACTTGAAGAAACCAAGCCATGCAATGCATAATAATGACCCTGTCCATTAACTAATTCATCATAAACTCTAATCCAAATGATAGCAGGGATTCAGTAATTAAACAGCAAATGTCCAATCTACCACTGCAGGGAGAAAATATTAAATTCAAACAAAGTGCCAAGAAATGGTGTAAATCAAGAATTTACTTCTAGACTTCTTTAAGAAGTGATTTTTTTTTCCATCCAAATTAACTAATACCTTACCCCATATTCAGAGATTATATAATAAGGCTTACCTTTCAGAGGAAAAACTTCTAGAGATGGAAAGATAACAAAATGCAGATATTACTAGTGGTAAAGAGGAAAAGCACATGAATTACAACATAAGCTCTCTTAACTCACCTGCACTTAATTGCCCCGGCGAGATTAATCAAAGCTCCCTGATTTTTCTATAAAATCTGCTGTTTCTGATATCCACAGTTTGTTGACCAATAATGGCTAACAGGTTAGTCTATGGAAGACTTTACTCTTCTACTCCTGCAGCTGAATTGTATGCTGAGCAAAAAATAATGTTTTGCTTGATTCCAAAAGTTTTATGCAATTTTGCCTTTATTATTATAATTAATTAAATATTTTATAAACTTATGAAATTATGTCTACAAAAAAGAGTTATTCCTACAAAACTGATGCTGACATTTATGGAAATATTCAATAAGGAGAATTAGTAAAATATTTGTGGAAAATTAGTTGTGTGGATGACTAATAAAATGAGAAAAATATAAAAGGAATCTAATTTCAGATTGCATATCAAATGACTTTGAATTTGTTCTTCACACACACAAAATAAACAAAATTGGAAAAAACAAAGTTGAAACTATAGATATATAGATTTTGAGGTCTGGTTTACAAATGTTAGAAAACTTAGTATTCCATTAGGCAGACTTTCAGTCCTTGGACTGAAAAATTGGCAAGGTAACAATTATTAACAAGTTCAAAATTAATATATAATGTTTGCAGTATGAATTTTATCAGTTTTAGTAATTCCATGCCTTATTTGATTTAAAAAAGATATAATTGAGAGGCACTCAGGTGTCTCAGTCAGTAAAGTGCCTGACTCTTGATTTTGGCTTAAGTCATGATCTCACGGTTTTTGCTGTTGAGTCCCACAGGAGGCTTCATGCTAACAGGGCAGAGCCTGCTTGTGACTCTTACTCTCTCCCTCTCTCTCTCTCTTTCTCAAAAATAAATAAGTTAAAAAATGTATTTGACACAGAGGAGGGCACTTGTGGGGATGAACACTGGGTATTATATGGAAACCAATTTGACAATAAATGATTAATTTTTTTTTAAATGAATACTAAAAAAATGTATTTGACCAACTACTAATCCCAGTTGCATTGCACCACAATTTTTTTTAAATTCAACAATGTGGGCCTTCAAACAGTGGAATCACAAGCACAGACCAGCCATGGCTTCCCAAAGGCCATGTGGCACCCACAGATGTGGTTTCAGTACCAGCTTGTCCTGTTTTCTTAACTACATGTACTTAGATTAAGAACTGACTTCTTTCTAAGAATTTTCTCAAGATGAATAACAGAACATTCTCTGTATTCTTTATGGTTTATTGCATTTAATCACATGTAATCAAATATATAGAATTCTCATTATAGAACACTGACAGAGCCATTTCAAAAGCCAAACAACTACTTTTATTTTGTAAAGAACCCATCTCAATTATCATCATTTATAGATGCTGGAACTGAAGAAATGGACCATATTTCAGAGAATGTTAGATGTACCCCTAAATCATTCTTTTTTCCTTTGGCTGTCCATTTACATGGCATTCTGCCTACATCCCTGGCACTAGGAATGGCCATGTGACTAAGCTTTTGCCAATTTGTTATGATGTCTGGTCCATAAAATCCTTCATGCCATGATCTTCTGTGCCCCTCTTCATGACATAAACTAAAAACAGGTGAATCTATGTGTCTACGATGTGTCAGCATGAACACCTACAATGAATGATATCTTGAGAGACAAACTGTCTTGTTGAAACATGGAATTCTGTGTCTATTTTTTAAAACAGCATAATACTAATTCTGATTATCATAGATAGAATGGGCTCTTCTGACAAAGACTGTGTTCTTTATCGAACTGTGTATTAATGAAAAGCATTTCTTTTTTTTTAATTTTTTAATGTTTATTTATTTCAAGATCCTGGTGCTAAATGTGCTAATTGCTACTGAGTATCATATCTAATTGATATCATTGATTTCAAGATGCACACTTGCACAGAGAAAAATAAATGGATACTAGATATTTCAATATTTATTTATTTTTGAGAGAGAAGACAGAGAGCATGAGTGGGGAGGGGCAGAAAGAGAAGTGGACAGATGATCCTAAGTGGGCTTTGCCCTGATAGCAGAGAGCCCCAAGTAAGGCTCAAACTCATGAACTGAGATCATGATCCGAGTCTAAATCAGACACTTAACTGACTGAGGATGATTTCATGTTAACTCAGAGATCTTTTCTCCGCTTTACTCCATTTCATATTTATACTTCTCTTTCCCAAATGATAATATATTTACCAATCTTACAATATATAAAAAATATTTTGAAACAGCTACCCAGTACTAACAACAAACCCACTAAATAAATTGCATTTCTTTTTTATCCTTAGATTATAATCCTACGAAAGTACACAACAGAATGTTAAGTTCAAGGTTAATTTAGACTAAGTCTTTTGCTGTATATTTGATTAGAAGTTGGGCTTAGGTTTGAATTTGCTTCCATTTTAATGTTTATTTAATAATAAATAAAAATTATTATTTATTTTTAAATGAATAAAAATTATTATGCAGCAAAAGGCAAAATTATATACAAAGATATATTCAGAGAAGTCCCATCTTCTCTAATTCCTATACCTCATAACAACTTATCCTATGAAGCTAACTAATTTCAGGAGTTTCTGGTTTATTCCTTTTTAGTTTCTGTTGGTAAACATATGCAAATACAAATAAATATTCTTATTTTTTACAGCATAATACATGCCCATATAAAGATAGCATATGGTATAGGTATGCATATATATGCATTATATATAAATATAAGATTATATATGTATTTGCATGTGTAAACTATGATATCTTTTATATATATAGTCTTTTGAACTTTGCTTTGTCACTTAAGGAGATATACTGGAAATCATTATTTATCACTTAATGGAGATTACCATACTTTTATGGTGAGGGAGGGATCAACTGCATTGGACTCCACTGAATGTGCATTTAAGTTGTTTCAGTATTTAGCTATTATTCAAAATCTGGCAATGAATAAACTCATGTATATGTTTCTCACCATTTCAGGCTATTCATTTATTTTTTAATGTTTATTTATTTTTCAGAAAGAGAGAGAGAGAGCAGGGGAGGAGCAGAGAGAAAGAGAGACACAGAATCCAAAGCAGACTCCAAGCTCTGAATGGTCAGCACAAAGTCCCATGTGAGGCTCAAACTCACGAAACTCAAGATCATGACCTGAGCCAAAGTCGGATGCTTAACCAGCTAAGCCACCCAGGTGCCCCTCACCATTTCATGTTATAATTCAGGGTAAGTTTTTAGAAGTAGGACTGCTGGGCCAAATAACAACTGCATACTGAGTGTGGTAAGATTTTATCAAACTCTTCCCAATGTGGATGTTATCATTTTACATTTCACTAGAAAGATACGAGATGGCTTATTTTCTCAGAGCTACATTAGCAGAGTATAATGTCGAGCTTTCAAATTTTTGCCAGTTGGAAAAGTGAAAAATATAGATTTCAGGGTTTTTTACATTCATATTTTTCTTGTTATTAACAAAGTTGACTATTTTTTCATCTAAGAGTCTTTTGTATGTCTTTTACTATGTTAAATAACTATTTATGTCTTTTGCCTATTTTATGGGTGCTAAATCTTCCTTATTATTAAAAAAATGATTTTAAAGAGACTTAGCCCTTTATCAGTGAAATAATTTGCAAATATTTTCTTCGTGTTCATCATTGCTCCTTTAACTTTCACTTGTTAATAGCTGTCACACAAAATTTCTTTATATTATTCAAATTTATGCATTTAAAATATTTTGAGTCAGAGTTAAAAAGCCTTTCTCTACAGGCAAATTACAAATAAATTCAAATATGTTTGCTTCTGGCATTTGTGTGATGGATTTTAAAAAAATAATGCATCACATTGGATTTAATCCTTTTTTTAATGTTTATTTATTTTTGAGAGAGAGAGAACTAGCATGGGGGAGGGTCAGAGAGAGTGAGGAACAGAGGATCCAAAGTGGGCTCTACGGGAAAAGCAGCGAGTCAAGCAGGGCTCTGACTCACAAACTGTGAGATCATGACCTGAGCCAAAGTCGGACTCTCAACTGACAACCACCTAGGTGTCCCAGCGTTAGTTTTTATATATAAAAATAGGTATAAATGCAAACTTGCTTTTTTTTTTTGAAGGTTCGCATGTTTATTTTTTTCTTCCAAATTTTTATTTAAATTCTAGTTAACATACAGTGCCACATAGGTTTCTGGAGTAGAATTCAGTGATTCATCAATTACATACAACACCCAGTACCCATCACAAGTGCTCTCTTTAATGCCCATCACCCAACTAGCCCATTCCCCACCTATGTCCCTTCAACAATCCTCAGTTTGTTCTCTATCTTTAAGAATCACTTATAGTCTTTCTTTCTTTTTTTAACATTTATTTATTTTTGAGAGAAAGAGAGTGGGAGCGGGAGGGGGCAGACAGAGAGGGAGACAGAATTGGGAGCAGGCACCAGGCCCTGAGCTGTTAGCACACAGCCTGACATGGGGCTTGAACTCACAAGCGGTGAGATCATGACCTGAGCTGAAGTCAGACGCTTAACTGATTGAGCCACCCAGGTGCCCCTGTCATGGTCTTTTTAAAATTTTCTTTCAGTGTTTTGGCATGTCACTTTAAATTTTAAAAAAAGTGTGTGTGTACATACATATATGTATATTATACACACACTGGGCTTATTTCATATCTCTTTTCCATTTCTTTTCTGAACCATGTGTGCATATTTATTTTGTTATATGAGCTTTAGTATCAATTCATTTGGCCTCAATAAAATACTTGATATTTTTATTGAAATCATAGCTGGTTTACACATTAACTTAAGAAGAACCTACATCCTTTTGAGAAATACTATCCAAAATAATAGAAGTGTGTTCATTTGTTCACATCCACATTTTTTCAGTGATTTTCTTTGTAGCTATAACTAGTTGACACAAATTACTATTGGTTTTGTACATTAATTTCACATCTTATTATCTTATTGAATTATTTTTATATTGAATTATTATATTGTTTGAGTTATTTTCATCTATTCTCAATGATTTTCTAGGTATACCATATCACTTGTAAGTAATTTTACTTCTTTTTCGGTTCTACAATTTTACACGTTATCTTAATTTCAAAGGCTAATATCTCCTGTAGTGTCAAATAACTGTGGAAATAGTAGGTATCTCTGCCTAATTCCTGAGTTTACTGGGAATGCCTCTACAATTTTCCCAATAAGGAAGTTAATGGCTTTAGGTTTGAGGTAGTCATATTTCATTGGGTTAAGAAAGTATTATCGTTTAGGGGCACCTGGGTGGCTTAGTCGGTTAAGCGCCGACTTTCACTTAGGTCATGATCTCGCGGTTCGTGGGTTCGAGCCCCGCGTCGGGCTCTGTGCTGACTGCCAGCTCAGAGCCTGGAGCCTGTTTCAGTCTGTGACTCCCTCTCTCTCTGACCCTCCCCTGCTCACACTGTCTCTCTCTCTCTCTCCTAGAAATAAATAAAAAACATTAAAAAAAAAAAAAAAAAGAAAGTATTATCGTTTCATTATTGAGTGTGTTTTGGGGAAATGTTTGTTAAATGTTTTTGGAGAATTTTTCAATATTTATGAAAACATTCATTTTTCCCCTCAGATCTATTAATATGATGAATTATATTAACAGATGTTCTGATATTGAACATCTTGCATTCCTGAAATAAACTTAGTGGGCCATTTTGTATAATTATCGTAATAGGATATTGAATTATATTGATACTATTTAAGATTTTTACATAAACATTTGTAAATGAAGTTAAATTGTAGGTTTTCCCCTATCTCTTTAAGACTTTAGTATGAATGTTACAGTTGCATCATAAAGAGATTTAGGAAGTTACATCATTCTATATTCCGTAAAAATGTACATAGCCTTGGTATGGTATGTTATTTGAAGGTTCTATAGAATTCCCCTATAAAACCATTTGGGCTTGTCATTTTGTGTGATGTAGTTCTTTGATATGATTTTTCTTTTATGACAAGTAGTCTCCTAAGCAAAAATTCTCAAAGATTTTGAAATGTGGTACAAATTTCACAAACTGGCTAAATCTTTCCTTCTACTAAGAAAAGTCTAATGATACCTATAAATGCAGAAGCCAAAAACTAGTGTAAATGCAATAATGACAATGAAATATACATTTGCCTAAGTCATACTGTTCTGTTTAATTGTAAATATGAACTATGCAATAAAGTACACTTAAAGTAATGGAATCCACCGAATAAAGTTGAATTCCAAAAAGATCAAGAGTAAAATCTCAGGGTCATGTAGACTACATGTTGGCAAAAGCAAATTGGTACTCCAGCTTTTCATCCTTCTTAGGAAATATCAACATTCAAATGTGATATTTGAAAACATCCATGAAAACCACATAAGAATGTTTTGATACACTAAAAGTAAAATTATGCCCTTACTTAATATGAAATTGTTCAAAGGTTTTGTTAGAGATGTAGTACAGCTCTACCTGTTTCCTCTGATCTAAAAAAATGACTGTTGGGGCACCTGGTTGGCTCAGTCGGTTAAGCGAATGAGGGCTCTGTGCTGACAGCTAGCTCAGAGCCTGGAGCCTGCTTTGAATTCTGTAAGTCCCTCTCTCTCTGAACCTCCCCAGCTCACTCTGTCTGTCTCTCTCTCAGAAAAAAAGAAAAAAAAAAAAATGACTGCCTAATGGGTACTCTAAGTAAATTCTCTAAATGAATCCTAAATGTAAGGAGGAGGAGGAAAAAGAGAAATTCAAGCACTGCCTGCATAAAGGGACAGGCAAGCAGGGAAGTGGCTAGGAAGCCATACAATTCTCATTTCCCCAAGTATCCTGTAGGGAGAACCCTACACAATACTGACCAATATTGAAATAGCCTATCACCTGGAGTGATTCAAGTTATTTATTTATTTATTTATTTATTTATTTATTTATTTATTTATTTATTTATTTATTTATAGGAAAGAAGGGAGAGGGACTGTATTCAGCTTCTTGCTTTAGAGTGTTAATTTAAAAATATATAAAAGTAGGGGCGCCTGGGTGGCTTAGTCGGTTAAGCATCCGACTTTCGCTTAGGTCATGATCTCGCGGTTCGTGGGTTCGAGCCCCGCGTCGGGCTCTGTGCTGACTGCCAGCTCAGAGCCTGGAGCCTGTTTCAGAGTCTGTGACTCCCTCTCTCTCTGACCCTCCCCTGCTCACGCTGTCTCTCTCTCTCCTAGAAATAAATAAAAATATTTAAAAAAATAAAAAATAAAAATATATAAAAGTAGAATATAATCTGATAGAATACTCATACTGAAATACAATGTGCCGGCAGGTGGAATGGTTTTACTGTCTTTTCATAGACTAATATACAGAAAAGAAAATTTGTGTGTGTATTTTAAAATTCACATATGTAAAACATACAATAGGCACATAGATTTTATTTATACTGTCTGTATACATGTATGTACACAAATATCTAGAAATGTGCGTATGTGATATATGACAATATATAACTATATACATAGAAAACAGAGAAAGGAATGAAAACGATAAAAACTATTAATGCTTGCTTTCAAGGAGCTTACAATTTATTATGGATGACAGGCACGCTAATATCTTATGATGATATGAATTATCGTAAGATATACACTAAACAGAGTGATAAATGTTGGACAATGGCAACAGTAGTGAGAGGTGTAATTAATGTTAATATATGAAGTAGAGGAACAAAGAAAACAAAGATAGCTCTCTTCTAAAATAAGTGTGGCTCAGCTGGAACAATAGGGCTTCACTATATAACAGTTTAGGCTAGACAGGCTAGTGATGGTGGTGATGATGTGTGTTGTTGTCATTGTTGTTGCTATTGTTGGGAAGGGGAGGATTTCCACACTGACAAGTTAGAGGTATGTCAGTATATCAGTTACTCCTATCTAACCAACTTAATCATCTCCTTAAAACTAAAGAATGCCTTCTATCAGATAGTTTAAGGCCATTGGCTAAAACTACAATCGTGATTGAGTGAAACATGGTAGAACTTCCTTGTTTTTCTTCCAGCCAATATAACTAACATCTGTGGGGCTTAGTTCCTTCCCTCTAGGTGGACATGCAGAACCAGATCATCCTCAGATGGAGGCTCTGCTAACCATGCTGCAATGAGGAAGGTTGTTAAGAGGATATCCTCAGCATTTTTCCTTAAGAAACTCCTCAAAGGTAGGGTACAAAATGGCAATTACTCTTCAGAAGAGTGTCAAAATCATTCAGAAATCAAAATGGGCTACTGGAGTTCACAGGTTCTTTAATATGCACAACTACTATCTTCCTTTTAGCTTAATAAGGGGTTGTGCATCCTTACAATTAAAGATAATTGCAGAGTGTAAAAACCCTATTGTGATTATAGAAACAGGGAATGAAGCTTGGTGACTACAAGACAAAGATTTCGTCAACTGAACACCTTGAAACAGTATAGCCATTAAAATACAATTCCTCCTCCTTACAACATATTCTTTTTATAGAGTCCCCTTCTTCCTTTATCCCTAACAGAAGTAGGTTATTCAATATCTTGACTGATTGGCCTTTCCTTAAACAACAAACTAAGTTCAAGAAAGACAAACTATAGGAGACTCTTCAATACAGAGAACAAACAGAGGGTTGCTGGCAGGGTGCTGGGCAGGGGATATGCTAATTGGGTGAGGGGCATTAAGGAGGATACTTGTTAGGATGAGCACTGGGTGTTATATGTAAGTGATGAATCACAAAATTCTATTCCTGAAATCATGATTACACTATATGTTAAGTAACTTGGATTTAAATTTAAAAAATAATATAAAAACGTTAAGTTCATAAGTATCAATGTTACTTCTCCAAATCATTTAAAAGTTGACTCTTAAAATCAGGATTCACTGCCCTTTTGTTTTGTTGTTTCCTTGGAAACCCTGTCCACAACATCTTGCTAAATTTCATTTTGTTAAATAATTCTTTTATCATTTACTTAAAATTAATTGAACAGACACAGAAAGCTGGGATTTGGTGTCAGGAAATAGGAGACATAGGTATCATTTTTACCTGGTCAGGCATAGAACTTCAATTTAGAGGCATTGCATTAGGAAATGGAGGGTTTTTGTTTTGTTTTGTTTTGTTTTGTTTCTTTTTTGCCTATTGAATAGGCACTCAAAGTTGATAAACATCATGTTGGATGTTTTTCCCTGAGACTTTACATGAAAATTTGCATAAGTTATATATCTGAGTAAGACAATGGGAAGGTGGATAGAGGAAATTTTGAATAAGCTAGTTCAATTTTTCTTTGAATTGACAAAGAGGAAACCCCTATCATAAGTCTATATGAACTTTTTAAGAAGAAAAGATACATGCACTTGCAATGCCATAGACAATATCATGTTCTCTTTCTTTTTTAAAATTGTTTTTTAATGTTTTGTTTTGAGAGAGAGAGAGAGAGCGAGCGAGCAACCATGAGTGGGGGAGGGGCAGAGAGAGAGGGAGACACAGAATCTGAAGCAGGCTCCAGGCTCTGAGCTGTCAGCACAGAGCCCAACGTGGGGCTGGGGCTTGCTGACCACAAGATCCTGACCTGAACTGAAGTTGGATGCTTAACCAACTGAGTCTCCTAAGTGCCCCACATGTCCTCTCTCTTGAGAGACGGGATTCTTCAATAAAACAACAGGTTGGCCAAGAGGTAAGTCTTTAACTGTGTTGACTACTCATCATCATTTACCCACAAGGCCTGATCAGCTTTACTTATTGGAGAAGCATCTAGCAGCATCTGGCAAACTAAAAACATTCAGTCAACAAAGTATCAGGACTCAACAAGTGGTAAATGAGTAAACGAAAATAAAAATCTCCAAAGAAAGTTCATCTGGAAAAAATATATTGATTGGTAAATAAATAAACTTCTGGGTAATCTTCTAAAAATTGTCAATTCTCAAATGAGTAAGGTCATCTTGTAGTCCTATCCAACTTGTCGGTCAGTGGTAACACTTCAAACTATTAAAATTAGCTTGTGGAAATGCATATAAATTAGACACTGATTTGGGCTTAATTTATTCATTTTCTAAATAATATGCAAATTTGTGTAAACCTGGATTTTAAAATAAGATTTACAGGCTGTAAACTCTGCAATTTGACAATTTACATGTTAATGTGGTAATTCAATTCAACAAACATTTATTGAACTCCTAGCAAAGTACTGTGCTGGGTATTACAGGAACATTATCCATGTCATTTAGGGAACATACAACTAAGAGGTGAGACAGGCAGAATAAAGTGTAATTTTGCTCCTGACATTATAACTATATTAGCAGTTAATGCAAAATGAGATAACACATGAAACTAACATTTTGTAGATTTCTTACTTATATTATAATCTTTATAATGTGAATATCTCTGTCACATCTCCATTGAAGCTTAGGGGTTAGGGGTTGAAAATAATTTTTTATGCTTTCTTGCTTGCTTAAATAAATACATTTTCTCTACTCTGGGTCACTTATACATTATCTACTTTTGAATCAATCCTTCTTAGCATCTTAACATTTTTTGTGAGAGAGAGAGAGAGCAAGACAAACAGAGAATGAGCAGGGGAGGGCCAGAGATAGAGAGGGAGACACAGAATCCAAAGCAGGCTCTAGGTTCCATGCTGTCAGCATAGAGTGCAACGCAGAACTCGAACTCAAGAGCAGTGAGACCATGACCTGAGTTGAAGTCAGATGCTTAACACACTGAGCCACCAAGGCACCCCTGAATCAATCTTTCTTTATATAAGATTCTATTTGTTTTATCTGTTAGGTTGTAGTTTTAACCAAGTTGATGAATGATATCTTGTTTTCATGGAATTTACCTTAGTATCAACTTTAACAGATAATATTTGAAGCTGACAAACAATTTACTTTCACGTAATGTTCACAAAAAATATATTGAAAAGGATGGTAAAATAATGAAAAGAAGAATGTTGTCCAAAAACAAACAAACAGAGGTGCCTACATGGCCCAGTCGGTTGAGGGTCCAACTACAGCTCATGTCATGATCTCACGATTCATGGATTTGAGCCCTGTGTCGGGCTCTGTGCTGACAGCTAGCTCAGAGTCTGGAGGCTGTTTCGGATTCTGTATCCCCCTCTCTCTCTGACCCTCCCCTACTCACGCTGTCTCTCTCTCTCAGAAATAAATAACACATTAAAAACAAGTTTAAAAAATAAAGCGAGCAATGGAAAACACAACAACCAAGCAGTTAACACAATGAAAACTTTCCATACGTTTAGTGTAGAGTGTCTACAGGTACCTCAAAGATAACACAATATTTTCCTGTCAATAAAGTGTATAGAATAGGCTGAAGTATCTTATTTTAATAAGTTACTATATTTTCCTGGTCAATGATATCATGCAAGCACAGCAAAGAGAGAAGTCTAGGAACTGATACCTTATGGCCTTCTGTCTTTGTGAGGCTTTCTTTTCAGTCCTTTTACATATGATAGTTTTTTTTTTTTAATTTTCCAGAACTATTTTGCATGGCAGATATAATTATTATACCATTTGCTTAAAGGAGACAACTGAAACTCAAAAAGGTTAATGGTTTGCCTGAATTCACAAAAGTATTGAAGGTCAATGCTTGAATGACAAGCCAAGTTTTTAGGATCTCAGAAAATATTCTCTTTCCACTCTACCTGGCTGCTTTGATTACAATCAGAAAATATAATAGATAACTATGAATCTTTTATTTTAAGGAACTATGGGGAATTTCCTTCATATTTTATTCCTTTCCTTTCATAATTGTACTTTGAAATTTAGGAATCAGATTATCCTTGTGTCACTCACACTAAGGATCAAAATAAGACCTTTTAAAGAATGTTTATGTAATCCGATAGGAATATTGATGCAATTCTACTGAGGATAAGATTCTCACATGTACATTTAGAAAACATTTCTCATTGATTAATTAAGGATTTATTTTGTCCCTTCTACATGATCTAGTATGCTGTGGTTGCTATTGGAGAATATAAAATAACATGATTCGATTCAGTGCATATATATTAAATATCCAGTTTATTCAATGGATTACACAAGAGAAAGGAGAGAGTCTTAGGAATTAGGAAGAACTTCAACAGGAGAATATATGGATCACAAAAGCCTAGAGCTATTATTTGAGAAGTGTATAATCTGGCTATGGATACACAACTAACACATGTGAGGCAATTCAAGGAAAAGGAAGTATTACCATTTAAGGTTGACGGCCAAAAAGCAAAGCAATCTTTTGAGGGAAGGGTAAGTCTAAACTTTCATAAACCCTGTTAATTGAAATTCAGAAAAAAAAAAATGTATGTATATGTATATGCGCTATAGTAACACGAAGACTATTTGAGACATTCAATCAACCTTAATTTAAAGGTGGAAAATTGGTTGATATTCATATTCATGGATTTATAAGTGTAGTTGTTAAGAGTGACATGAAATCTGTATGTCAAAGTCAATGTTAGATGAATTTAGATAATTGCAGTATACAAAATTCAATTAAACCATCTTTCAGAGGAAGAGTATAATATTTTCTAACATATCTTGAACTATATCATATGGTTTATTTCATGGTGGAAATGAATACCAACTGAATCACAGAGATACTAACCCAATGTGGTACATACTTTGAGATGTTTTCCAAGAGTGGTAATGAGTTTCTTCCAGTAATGTTTGCCTAGCTTGCTCACACAAATAAGAATATTTGTAATATTTGTACTGAGCTTCATTTGGGATATAAAAGCGGAGAAAGCAAGCAGCAGAAAAGGAAAACCATGGTCATGAAGCAAAATAACACAACTATGTCAAAGAAGAAATAAAGCTTTTGGCCTCGTTAAGTTGATGTTCTTTTGCTCTCTGCTAAATACCCATATTAACATTCTAGTAGCACATATTCATTAGTTTAATATGTATTTAAATAAAGGTGATTTTTCCTTGCAGAATCATCATGAGCTCCAACTTTTCTTATTTTTGAGATATCACAGCTTCTCTCTATTAAATATTAAACATTAGGAAGAAACTTGGAATTAATTAACTATCTTGGGTATATTCAAAAGGTGCAAACTGTGTGGGTGGGCAAATCTAAGAATTTTGGTACAGCACAACTAGCAGTGTCTATTCCATCTCCCATTCTAGAACATAAATTGTGATTCATGACATTGAAATTCACTTCTTTAAATTTTTCATTTCTTTGTCCCTTTTAACCTCTACCCATCCACTCTTCTAATGTTATCATCAAATATATATTTACATAACTTTTACTGTGGACACACAAAAGATACTTTTTCATTGCACTAGGAACAAGATAACTACAATTAGAATTGATAAGTGCAATGGTTCAGACAAAAAAAAATCAATCATAATATATATCTATCTTTATAAACTCAATAGGAGATGAAATTTTCAGTTGTTAAATTCTAAAATTTTGGAGGTGACAGCTCTATACCTGTCATCAGTTGTTGTTGTTTTTTTAAATGCCTACGATGTGGCTAGAAGAAAAAGAGAAATATGTATTTGTACCAAAGACAGAATACTCCTAAGAGCTTTCCCAGGTAGCTCTAAGAAGGTTAAGGACACATTCTACCTTGTCTCTCAGTTTGTGCATGTTCCTCTTTAAGAGAAATGGCTGGACCTCTACCTACTACATATACCTGGAGCTGGAAGTAGATGCAAGACATTATTATTCTCCTAAGGGAAATGATATAAATGGCCTCTAATGTATGGTTTACTGTAATAAAAGAACCTTAGGGTACTTAAATTATTAATTCTGTGTCTATGAGTGTTATAACAATAGATCTCCTGGAATAATAAAATTATTCAGGCTTTAGCATTATTCAGATCCAAATCTCAATCGAGCTTTGCCATTTAGTAGTTAAATAATTCTCTTTTATAAGTATATTTACTTATTTTGAGAGAGAGAAGAAGGCGTGAGGCAGGGAGAGGCAGGCAGAGGCAGAGAGAGAGAATACCAAGCAGGTATTCTGCTGCTTACTGTTGATGCAGAGCCTGACATGGGGCTTGAACCCATGAACAATGAGATTGTGATCTGAGCTTAAGTCAGAAGCTAACCAACTGAGCCACTCAGGTACCCCTTAATAGTTAAGTAACTCTAATGTTTTAAATCTCACTGTTCTCCTCTTATAAAAAGGAATAACAAAAACTACCAATTTGAATTTTGTGATAACTAAGCAAGATAATTGAGAACCAACACATTCCACAATTCTGTCAGGATTTATATAATATGTAAGTAGTTCCCCTTGGCATTGTGAAACACAGTAGGCTTGGGTAACAGGTGCAAAGCCCTCACCACACAGCTACATACAAAGAAAACATTCAATATTTACATTATTCAGTACCAGTGCAGTAAAAAAAACTGGGAGCTTGAAATACTTTGCATAATAAATCTCTGTTTATTGAGCACAGCAACAATGTCTTTGGATAATGCCTACTTTGGATTCTGCATGCCTCGGGCAATACCTGGCCATATAACTAACTCAGTATCAATATGGTGAATACATGAATATTACATTAATCTTGTATGATTGGTCGATGAGGATCCCTTGAAAAGTTTTATCCTTCGGTAAGAATTCTGGATAAGCTTATGCATAAGGACAAGTGATATCTGAGACACAGGTCTCTAGTTCCATAAAGCAACATAAGCCTTTATGAATCTTCATCATGAGGTTGTATGTATTAACGGTATACACACAGCATTACTCAAACTTTAAGTAATGCTACTGTGTATGTGGATGTGTGTACAGGTGTTGTTTTTAAAAAAGAGTATAGGATGTTTGGCAAAACATATCAATGGGCCCTGACTTACAATGGTTTGACTTATGATTTTTTTCTGCCTTACCATGGCATGAAAGTGATATACATTCATTAAAAATCATACTTTGAATTTTTGAATTTACATCTTTTTCTGGAATGGTGATACATAGCATGACCCTCTCCTATGATACTGTCAGTGAAAGCAGTCACAGCTCCCAGTCAGGAGATAATCATGAGCATAAACAACCGATACACATACAACCATTCTGTTCCCATACAACCATTTGTTTCTCACCTTCAGTATAGGATTCAATAAGTTACATGAGGTATGCAACACTTTTCTCCTAGGCTTTGTATTGGATGATTTAGCCCAACTGTAGGCTAATAGAAATGTTCTAACTAAGCACGTTTAAGTCAGGCTTGGCTAATCTATGATGTTCAGCAAGTTAGGTTTACTAAACTCAATTTTTATATTTTAAAGAATGAAATATAGGTTTATTGGGACATAACCCCATTGTAAGGCAAAGAAGATCTGTATATAATGCTAGCATTAAGGCATAGACCCAATTAAAGAAATCTCAGCAAACATTCAAAAAAAGAATTAAAATCTAATTTGTGAAGTGAATGGTTTGGCCTGTATTGTATTTTGTGGGGAAATTTACACCAATGATATTGTGTGGAACTATCTATATCAGTTTTGATGATCTCCTTATTTGCTGAACATTTACTACACACATAGTGCTCCCTTTTAAGCAGTCCCATCCGAAGACGGCATTCCTCCCTACAGAACCATTTCTGCGTGAATCTTGACTCCTAAATTCACTTTTTCTGCTTCCATTAACTTTGTAAATATGAAGAAGAGCCTGGCTTAAACAAATTTGCCATTAACATTGTCAGAAACTCTCCGAGCACAACAGGGATACTGAGCTCCAGAGAAATGAAGTGGCTTCCCCAAATGTTAAATGGTGGCAGAGGTAGGTGAGACTAGAGAACAGATCTCTTTTTCATCCAGATTTGCCATGTTGTGGCATCTCAGTGGTGAGTTAAACCCAACAGAAGGAATTGCTTGTCTTCATCAGAAATATTCCCCCTCATTACCTAAATTACTTTTTTACAAAGAAAAGTGAGAAATGTATTGTGTTTCACCATATCTATGTGTCTGCCACAATATATGTCCAAAATAAAAATGGTAACTAGCTCCAGCTGCTTTGGGGTTTATTTCTGAATTGTAGTACTCTCACTTCTTCATTAAAGTTTCAGATTTTTGAAGTCAGTTGTTAATTCACAATCTCACAGAGAGGGAATAGCTGGGCTCTGTTCGCTTTCTCCAAGTTGCACTAGTCAGTTTGAGTCACAGAAATGCAGAGTCAGAAAGAGCCAGACAACCAAATGTCATGCGTTCCAGCTCTATAAGCTTCTGGGATCTTACAGATTCAGATTCCAGTCTCTAGCCTTTAAACTTGGCCAGGTAAATCTTTGTTAAGCTTCAGTTTCCTTCTCTATGACAGTAAGACAAAAATTGGTCTTAACTCATAGGGTTACTGAAAGGATTAATAACTCATAAGTTTATGTAAAGGAACAGGCCCTTTCTTACCCTGCAAGTTCAGTTTAAATATCAGCCCCTTTGAAAGCTCTTCCCTGATTACCTTATTTAAACTGATCTCCTTGCTATCTAGCATCCTGCTTATCTTCTTTATAACATAATCGGCGATTACTGACTTTTCTCTTTTGTTCATTACATTATCATCCGTCTCTTCCACAAATCTGTAAGCTCGGAGAGGTCTGGATCTGTCTGTATACTCAAAACTAAGTACAATTTTTGAGATAACGCTTTACATGAAATAAATGTTAATGGTGAACAGTGTGGTGTCATCAATTAATAAGTGTTGACCATAATAATTATTAGTTTTATATAAGAATCTACATGTTTAAGTGGTATTTTTTATAATTATGGTCATTTATTCATTTCAAACAATTTAGGATTTAATATTTACATTTTCACAAAACATAAAAAGCTAGAAAAAAATATCATCCAACTAAGAATTGGAAAATTGATTAGGAAACCAGGGTTACATTACTAAACATTGCATATAATCCATCTCTTTAGTGCTTGAAATCTATCCATAATATCCCTGCTAAGGGCTCATCTGCCACTGCTTAACTGACCTCTAATGACAGGAAGGTTACAATCTCATGATGTAGTTCCATCCATTTTTCAATGGATTATCTGAAAATCCTCTTAAATTGAACAGAAATCAGTGTCCTGGAAGCATGCATTCACTGCTTTCCACCCCCAAGAAAGCATGGCACATTTCTAATTATCATTTCTATATTCATCCCTTATCAAAATAAAGACACCTTTCAAATACTTCTTAATTTTTCTCTTCTCCAGGTTAATTAACTCCACCTCACTCAGTTTAATCAAACATCCTTGTTTGTCGTCATAGTCGTAGGTACTCAGCAGATATGACCATACTTTCAGAATCATAATATAGTAAAGATATAAAATGAAACTATTTTATTTTTATAATTATTTCAAAGCGCTTTCACATTCCTAATGAGATAGCATCTTGGTTGTATATCCCTTCGGGCATTGGTTTATGGAGCCTCAGCTAGAAAATAGTTTCGGGCTAAGCATAATGAATTCTGTATACTTTTGTACTAAAGGAGACGTGATCATTTTCCCCATGCTACATAAATCATAGAATGGTAGAATAAACAATATTTGTTTTTTCCTAATCTGAGTGGCTAGTCTCATGTTTTCTTCTAACAGAAAACTCTGATGATTCTGTTGCACTCATTTATCTCAGAGAAGGCCACACGTGAACATCACACTTAGACCTTTGTGGTAGGCAGAATAATGTGTCTCCCTCCCCAAAATGTCCATGTCCTAATTTCCAGAATTGTGTTTATGTCACATTACATGGCAAAAGCTGTTCTGCAGATAAGATTTAAGTTAATAATTTTGAGATGATTATCCTGGATTACCCAGGTAGGCACAAAGTAACAAAATGAAGCCTGGGAAGTAGAAGAGAAACACAGAATGGGTTGGAGAGACTCAGAAGATGAGAAGACTAGCTCCTCCACTGCTAGCTTTGAAGACGCAGGCAGTCATGAGCTAAGGAATGAGAATGGCCTCCAGAAACTGAGAGTGACCTTCATCTCACAAACAGCAAGGAAACAAGGATCTCAGCCCTACAAGTTCAAGGAACTGAATTTTAATTAGTAAGGAAACAGACCCTCTCCTAGAGCCTCCGGGACAGATGAAATGCATTTCCTAACACCCTAGTTTTTGGCTTAGTGAGACCCCTGTCAGACTTCACTCATACAGAATTGTAAGATACCTTCTTGGTTATTGTAAGTCCCTAAATTTGTGCTAATTTGCTACATCAGCAAAGAAACGACTAACACAGTCTGGATCCTTGTAAATTAGTACCAATACTTTGAAGGGGATACTGTTTAATAAGTTACAGATTCTTTATAAGCCAGAATTACATTCTCTGTTCTGTGTTACTCCATGCAAACCTACGTACACTCACTCTTTCATGCTTCATAAGGACAAAGGCCCAACATCTCTTTGGGTCAACAAGTTCAAAGTTTGAGAATACTCTGCATTATCAGATACTTTGCAGACTAGCTTTGTATATTGCAAAGTAATTGTATTCTTAGTTTAGAAGAAAAAAACGTAAATAATGTGATTTAAAACTTTAAAACAATAATAACCTCTTTTGTTTCTCTCCATCTCCTTTTGTTCCTTTCTTCTCTCCTTTTTTTTTGTTTTCTTCCCACACCCAACACCATATCACATAAGTTGTCAGATTTGGGGAGATAATGAATATCATTTTAAGGAAAACCTATTATACCGTGTGAGGAGAATGTATTTGTCTCCCAGAAAATGATTGACTTTTCTCATCTGCCTTAACACTGAATAAGCTATTTCTGTAACCACAGCTACTAGTTTTGTAGAATTGTGCGATCAGTGTTTAGAACTCATTTGAATATGTTTGTAAGAGAGGAAGAATAAAGTTGCCAATGGATAACAAAGGTCCTAAATTTGGTGAGTTTTTATTGCTCGTGCCTTAGGACAATTCCTAAGTTCATTAATTATAAAGAAAATTCAATTTCATAAATTCAATTTCTCAGATTCATTAGTTGTCAGGAGAAAAATGATGTTGCCCTCTTGGAGACTAGAGTCTGGTATTCTCAAACACAAAGGAGTGGTGAGTACAAGAATATGGCAGCCATTAATATTATTCACTCAATATTTCTAGTTTTCCTTCCACATATGCCAGGATTGCACTTTCCTATCCCTTTGAGTTAAGTGTGGCCACATACATGGCTTTATTCAATAATACATGAGGATAAAGGACACATGTCACTTTTCAGTGGAGGATATGAGAGTCGGTGTGCAATTTCCACGTTCTTGTTTATATTCTTCAGCAACCATGAAAGCATAAAAATGAAACTTCCCTCAGCCTGCAGTCAGGAGTAAAAATGACATTGAACAGTATAGAATTCCATGGATATACAGTGTAAGTGAAGAAAATAATCCTTTATTTTCCTAGCTTGTAGTTTTTACCAAACTATTCTATTCAAGTTCATAAAGAACTTGATACCTGCCACATTAAGACCTAAAATGTGTGAACTTATGCTTAAGAGATGTAAATAATGAGTAAAGTGTTACAGTGAGAAAATGGTAACCTGTCTTATGTCATGGCAAAGCATTTGGTGAAGATGTCACCTCTTCTAAGTTGGGAACCATTCCACAGAAATAATAAACGTATGCCTTTAGGGCAAAATTAGAATGTTGAATATTAACTTTTTGGGTTGTCTGTGTTTGACAAAGCACTAGGAAAGAAAGAGATGAGCTCGGAAAATAATTAAACAACATATAATTAGTAATTAAAGAGAATAAAGACAGTCCATGAATTTAGGGACTTTCAGAATAAAATATAAAACAATACTTTCAGGGGCGAAGTCCAGTAAAACTCAAACTGTAGTAATCAAAAATGTGACCATCACACCCATTGTTAAAAGCCCTGCAGCAATTAAGGTGTCTCAGCATAAGGATATATCTGCTCTATAATTCATTTCAATTAGACATATTAGCTAGGGAACCAGAGGCAGAGGGAGTGGTTCTCCCAATGAAACCTAAAAGGATTTCCCTAGGTGCCCATAACTCAGCCTAGAAAGACAAAGAATTGGAATCAGACACTAAAGAAATACAGCAAAAAACTAAGAAATATGATACAGGGGCACCTGGGTGGCTCAGTTGGTTAAGCCACCAACTTTGGCTTAGATCAAGATCTCAACATTGAGGAGTTTGAGCTCTGCATCAGGCTCTGTACTGACAGCTCAGAGCCTGGATCCTGCTTCGGATTCTGTGTCTCCCTCTCACTCGGCCCCTCCCCCATGCACGTTCTGTCTCTCTCTCTCAAAAATAAATAAACATTTAAAAAATTAAACAAAAAAGAAATACAACATAAAAAGCACCTCTACAGTAGCTAACAGCACATCGAATCTACCAAAGTCAAACAGATAAGGAGTCAACTCAGTTTTTGTGAAAAAGGTTCTAAATGTTTAAAATTTTAACAGAACCCTAGGACACAAGGTAAGTTTAAAAAGCCGTTCATCTTTCCTAGGAGAGTCTATTCACTCAAGTGCATTTCAGATGTGACCAAGAAGAATGATTAAACAAAAAAAAAAAAGGAAAAAAAAAAAGAAATTTCTCAAAAGGATAAACTAAAAGCATACAAACTGAGGATCCATAATCAGAGTATCCAACCCCTCCAACTCCTCAAATAGAGCAGAATTACACCTTATCAGAAAACATATTTAATCCTCAGGAAGTGTTTATTCTCACCAATGTTTGGTCATTATCTATCAGCTTTAAGAGAAACACATAATTTTCCCTTTGGTTCACAGATCTCTAGGCCAAGAAGTTCCATGGCCAGACCCAATTAAGAAACTAGAGGACCTCTTTCAGAGTCTGAGACTCTGAGCTAGACACAACAACTGCAGGCCTCCTCTGAGTTGTGTCTTAGAGAAGAAGCTGATGTGCTGTGCATGGAAATAAGAGTCTATATCAGTCAGGGTTCTTCAGAGAAACAAAACCAACAGATTATGTAGTATGTATGCATTTATGTAGGTAGTTGTGGTCCTACTGGACGTATACATTTTATCCCTCTCTGTATTAACCTTGGTGTTCTATCCATCTGAAGACTTCACTGCCTGACAGAAGTCAGACTAATGCCTGTGAATATTATCTTTTACCTGTTCAAAAATGAATTCTTTTAAATGAAGAATTTGCTCTCTTTGTGCGTGTGTGTGTGTGTGTGTGTGTGTGTGTGTGTCTGGCATACAGTAGAAAGTCAATAAATACATAGGTATCTCCAGTGTATAGATTAAAATGCCAATGGTCAGAGACACTGAATAATTTCTAACATGGTCACACAGCCGGGAAGGATTCAATATCACCTTGTCCAGATGGGAACTCTATGCTCTAAATATTTCCTATAACATCTCTTCCTAACGTTCCTCATGTTACACATTTTGGCAAGATAGGCTAGATTATACTATGAAACAAATAACCCAATGATATAAGTGGCTTAAAACAGGGAGGATTCATTGTTGTGCATTGTGGCACAAATATGGGGCACAAATACAGGTTAACACAGGGCTCTGATCCTCATTTTCTCTCTAGAACCCATGGTGAGGTAGATGATACTCCCTGGACCATTTATGGTTACCAAGGCAAAGGACCAAAGAGTGCAGAATTTTGTCTTTGCTTGTTACAGTTCCAGCCAGAAATGGCATCTGCTCACATCTGGTCAAAGGAAGTCATTTAATTTCTTGGGTGTCATGAAACTTCGTGAAGCCTTGAGGGTGGGAAAGTGCCATTAGGATGGCCCAGGGAAATTACAAGGGTACATATAAGTGAAAGAAGCAAGCAGGAGAAGCACATCAGAGAAGGAAGCAAAAAGATGGTGCACAAGAGAAAAACACACAAACAAACTGAAAAGTTGTGGATAGCACCTGCTTCTTGCCACCAAATACTCAGATGACTCTCTGAATGTTAATTTTAGGTGTCAACTGGACTGGACCACAATACCTAGATATATGATCAAATATCATTCTGGATGTTTTGGTGAAGATGATTTTTGGATGAGATTAATGTTTAAGTCCATGTACCCTGAATAAAGCCCGTTACCCTCTATAATGTGGGTGAGACTCATCTAACCAGTCAAAGCCTTGCTAGAACAAAGGCTGTCTTCCCCTAAGCAGGAAGGAATTTTGTGCTAGGCACTGGAAGAATGAAGATGGATGAAACAGATACTGAAAATTTTCAAGTCTATTGACAATAGAATATAATACTACTAAAGTCTTAGTCCACTATCTAAACACTATAGATAGTTAATACATGTTTCTCATTTCCTTAGAGCACTTACTTTAATGTAGAAAGATCCTAACCTTTACCATTAACAGTGCTCATACCACCTGCTAACAGGTGGTTAAAAAAAGAAAGTCGTAGTATAACTTGTTTTTCCTCTAATCAACACAAATGCCAAAAACCAGTCAGACTAGAGTTTTGCTAAATTGCATGTTTGCTTTGGCATTCAGTACAAATGCCAAATTCATCACAAGTCTCCAAGGGGAGAGATTACTTTCCATCAGGCAGTGATGCTTACTGGGGAGAATACCTCCTTTGCTTCTTCCATACGACTTCTATATTGTACATTATGTTCCTTCTGCTTAGTTTGTCATCAGAAAATCTGGCCCAGATGAGAACATAAATGGGCAACTAATAAAGAGACAAACAAATATAGATAAGAAATGTATGAAAAATATGAATGCTTATTAATGATGAAAAATCAAAATAATAGAAAAGCATTTCCATGTGCTATAGAATAAATGCTAGTACCTCCCTCCTCCAAATACATATGTTGAAACCTAATCTCCAATTTGACAGTATTTGGAACTGAGGCTTTGGGGAGGTGCTTACATCATAAGGTAAAAGTCCTCACGAGTGGGATTCGTGTCCTTAAAACAGTGAGTCCCCACTGAGCCTCTTGGCACCTTAAGCCATATAAGGACACAGAGAAAAAACCTGGTCTAAGGACCAGGAAGGGGGTCTCCACCAGACACCGAATCTGCTGGCTCCTTGATCTTGGACTTCCCAGCCTGCAGCACTGAAAATTACATGTCTGCTGTTTAAGCCACTCAGTCTCTGGCCTTTTGTTACGGCCGCCGAAATGGACTAAGATAGTATTCCTCAGATTACTTGATATTTAAAAAACTCTGAAGCACTCTCCTAAATTACTGATAAAAACTTTCTAGATTTTAGCAAGAATGTAAAACACTCACATTATGAGGGTTTGTTACTCCAATATTCTATTTAGGGTAACTGATTCTACTAAAATAGTAAAGGGTAGTACCCAAAGTTATGATGTTTATTCCAGCTATGTTTCTAACAATATATAATTGGATACAATGCCTGAGTGAACATGGATCAGTAATAATGGAGGTATTGTTTAGCAAGGGAGTATCCAGAGTATTAAGGATTTTAAGAGTCTTCTCATACATATATATTTTTAATCAGTGTGTGCATTGCTAATGTAGGAAATAAAATCAATAAAAAAAGTGAGCAAGTCTAGATAAAATTAAAACTTAGTGTGGGGCGCCTGGGTGGCTCAGTCGGTTAAGCATCCAACTTAGGCTCAGGTCATGATCCCATGGTTTGTGAGTTGGAGCCCCACATCAGGCTCTGTGCTGACAGCTCAGAGCCTGGAGCCTGCGTTGGATTCTGTTTCTCCCTCTCTCTCTGTTCCTCTCTTGTTCATGCTCTGTCTCTCTATCAAAAATAAATTAAAAAAAATTTTGTTAGTTTATATACATATTACAGCAGGCACTGGCAACTAAAGAATACCATCGAAATGAGGTCCTTATCAGAGGTCTAAAAATGCATATTTCTTGATAGCTAATCAAATCTGCAACACCAATAAAAACCACAGATGATTTATTTTTTTAGGTTGCCAGTAAAAGCATCTTGAGTACACAAGGAATGTAGGTTCTTTTAAGAGTATCAAGAATACAAAATATAGGAGCGCCTGGGTGGCTTAGTCGGTTAAGCGTCTGACTTTTGCTTAGGTCATGATCTCGCGGTTCGTGGGTTCGGGCCCGCGTCAGGCTCTGTGCTGACTGCCAGCTCAGAGCCTGCAGCCTGTTTCAGTCTGTGACTCCCTCTCTCTCTGACCCTCCCCTGCTCACGCTGTCTGTCTCTCTCCTAGAAATAAATAAAAACATTTTAAAAAAAGAATACAAAATATATATGTCAATTCTGTACATGGTGAATTAGAAATTAAAGGATACCAGCCCTTTTCTCCTTGGATTTTCCCATTAGGTGGGTGATTTTTCCTAACATGTTATTATGTCTCAGTACAGTAAAAAATGGACCCATAGTGAGGCACCTGAGTGGCTCAGTAGGTGAAGCATCTGACTTTGGCTCAGGTCATGATCTCGTGGTTTGTGGGTTCATGCCCTGCATGGGGCTCTGTGCTGACAGCGTCCCTTCTGATTCTGTGTCTCCCTCTCTCTCTGCCCCTCCCCCACTTGTACTCTGTCTCTCAAAAATGAATACACATTATTTCTTTTTAATTTAAAAAATGGATCAATAGCAAAGGACATATTAATTGAAATGTAATTTCTATTATAACTAAGTGACGCTTTTGCCTGCAAGTGGGAAGTACACAGAGGTATCCTTGGGATCTATGATAGTGCACTGTGGTGTTCCACACACAACTTGATTTCTCCTGAATTGCTGGGAGGAGAGGTATGTGTGTGAGACCACTAGGTACTCGTTTTTGTTTTTTTAAGAAAAAGATGTTCTCCCAGAGAGAGAGAAATCTTTTCATTTATTTTTAATACTCCTCTCTAAGGAATCCATGTAAACACTGTTTTTTCCCTTATAAATAGACCTAAAACATACATGACTCCAAACAATTAAAATTTGAGAGAAAAATGCATTAAAAAAATTTTGTACACCCTGTAACTCAAGCAGTGAAATGAACCATTTTCCCTTTTCATCTCTCTATCTAAATTTTATAGGGCTTGTGTAGCAATTTTTACAGTTTAAAATAAGAATGACTTACTTTCTAAAATAGATGGCTTGTAAGGGATGAGGTATAGTCTACCAGAATTCACTGCCACATCTGACCTCACACACACATAAACACACTCATGCACAAACTCACACTCACACACACTCACCAATGTCTTGTAATCTCAGAACTTAAAATATTAATATATCATAAACCTCTTTAAACCTCTTGCTAACTTATACAGCATATAAAATTTTAAAAATGTTGAAAAGTAAACCATTTTACACTATTATAAGATGTACTGCTGTTTTAAAACTGGAGATTTTTGAAAACAACATGTGTATCTTAAATTGCAGGGAATTTGCTAATTCACAACATGGAAGTAGGTGCCTATCAGGGAATGCCATTATCACGGAAGCCGTATATCTTTTTAAAAGTGCACAAAATATCTGTTTCATTAAATAAAAGCTCTCATTGAACACTTAATCTGCGACAAGTAATTTTCTTAAAGACATCTAAAATTATTATAAGACTATATAGTAATTTAGAAACATCCTTGGCCTATGGATGCAAATACTGTTTGTACACTAAGACTAAAACTACATAAAAATTATTGTAAATGTACAATTGTTATAATATTCCTAGAGTTATAAACTTTTTTCTCTCAATTTAACAAGCTCCATAGTAGATCTATAATCTCTTTTATAACTTCAAAGCAGCAACTAGATTTCAAATACTCAAATGCTCTGGAAATATTTTGGTCGTACACAGTACTGAGTTTAATATCAAGAACTGCCTCTCTTCTTTAACACAAACATTAAAAAATGTTCAGAGGGTAATTTGTGTACTTGAATAAAAAGGTCTATTTCTCATCTGAGTTCTTCTCCGCTACAAAAGATCCAATTCTGTTGTTTTGAGATATCTCCTCTTTAAAAATACAAAACAAACAAACAAATAAGTAGCAAATCATTATAAAAAAATCTCTGACTTGCTGATTGCCTACAACACCAGGATAGCCAAGACCTTTTTTTTTTTTTTTTTTTTTTTTTTTTTTTTTTTTAATAGGGGCACCCACACTTTGCTGTTGGCTTTATCAAGGTCTAAAAGAACTCTCTCACTGGCCATATCAGCCAATTAGCTTCTAACACTTTCTAAAAGGAAAAATTAAATGGGTAAAAGTTTGCTTTGTAACCCTGGTAAAGTCAGTAGAAATTCAATGCTATCCATCCATGGACAGGGGGAGCACATAGGAAATGGTACCATCTTCTAACACTTCAATTTCAGAATGTGTTTTAGGGGCCAATCCAAAATGTATAGAAGGAAATGATAAACATTGATAATGCAATATTTTCTCATATTTTCCCAAGACTTCTTTTTTTAACATGTAATTCATGATCATTAGGTAAATATTTACATTTACTTTGTTGCTCATGACTATTATAATTTTGCAAAGTTGTAATCAATATGACAGTAGTTAAAAAATCTCAAAAGAGAGACATTATACCAGAGCCTTGGGAAATATCTGGCACATGCAGATTAAGATGATTTGTGGAAAATATATTTTAAAGTTTTTTTGTTTTAATGTTTATTTTTGAAAGAGAGAGAGAGGGAGAGAAAAAGAGAGAGTGTCAGTGGAGGAGGGGCAGAGAGAGAGAGAAAACACAGAATCTGAAGCAGGCTCCAGGCTCTGAGCTCTTAGCACAGAGCCCGACATGGGTCTTGAATCCAAGAACTTCGAGATCATGACCTGAGCCAAAGTCAGGTGCTCAATGGACTGAGCCACTCAGGCACCCTTGTGGAGAATATATTTTAAAAAGAGGCTATTTACAAAGAGGTAACCAGAGTGTAGAGGAACTGGGGTGCAGGGCTCTAAGGCAATAAGACAGATGGAGGTACTGATACCACTAGGTCAGGAGGGAATAGGTTGAGGGAGCTGTTCATGGAGACAGTGTCTGCATGTTTCACCCACGAAAGGCAGCTTTGACAGAAACAGATCTATGGCTGAAGGACCCAGCCAAGTTAGATAAACATGCAGAAAGGGAGATCTCACTCTTCCTTTTTTAAGATTCTTTTTATAGAGAGAGAGAAAGAGAAAGAAAGAGAGCATGCAAGCATGCAAGTGAGGGTGAGCAGGGAAGAGGAAAAAGAGGGAGAAGGAGAAACTTAAGAGGCCTCATCCTTGATCTCACCATCATGAGATTATGACCGGGGCCAAAATCAAGAGTTGGATGCTTAACTGACTGAGCCACCAGGTACCCCTCACTTTTCCTTTCTATTATCTCTTGTTGTGCTCTCCTTTGGCCAAAGAAACTACAACCCATTGATCTAGCTTTTAAAGGTCAGCCTCCAGAGCAGAGGGTAGCATTAAATGAGCAAAGAATACCCAAGTGAACAACTAAATGGAGCACAGAGAATAAATTGGGATCATTCTAGGTTAGTGTCTGTGATGTATCCTATACGTACAGGGTTGCAGGGATTAGCCCAATGCATATGCCACATAGCTACAGAAGAGGCATAGACCATACAGCCATCCAAGTCCCTGAATTAGAAACTGAGAGACCTCCCAAATTAAGTGATTATCCATAAGTCTCTATGGATTTCTGTTAATTGTAAAAGATTCTAGATTTTTAAACTGTTATTGTCTTGGGAATTATTTAGATTTTGCAGACAGCCCTATGACAAACAGTGATCAGATGAGTGAGCATCACATAAACAATAGAAATCAAATTTTAATTGCACATGGGCCACATTCAAGACTTTTAGTATATGTGCTGCCAAAGTGAGCACCGCATTCAAGACTTTTTGCTGGGGGAGAAACAAATTAAATCCATCATACTTTTCTTAGATAAATTATTTCTCTTTATATAAAGTTACAACTAATGAGAAAACAGAAAAGTTAATTAAAATAAATTATTTAGCCCACAAGCCACCAAACAATCACTTTGGTTTTGCCTGATTCCTTTCCACAGACTGTAAGTCTCCTAAGGCCTGAGCAAGTGTATGGTAGAGAAAACATAATCCATCCATTTCAGTGCATAGAGCCTGTAGGTAATAGTGGAAATAGTGTTCCAGAAAGGAGTCCTGGAAGATCAGACCTGGAACAAATATACTCAAGTCAGGCTGCTGAGCCACATAAGTTAGAGGAAGAAGAGAAGTAAACAGGGGAAACAGGAAAACAGAGAGGTGAGTGGGGAGTAATTCCTAAGTCTCTGTTCAGGTGCCTCACACAGTTTCTTAAGGATTTTCTATTTTCTCTTTTGGGTATTTATCGGGTGAATTTAAAAGACCCAGAAGAGGATTTTATTTTCTTAGAAATAATGTGATCAGTAGCTATTCTTTTATCAAGTGGTCACAACCACACTTTTTATATGTATAGATGTTTGCAGATGTGTGCATAACATACATATGGATAGAGAATTTAAATTACTTAAATACAGGGATCATAAATACAAAGCACATACACCATGATTTGTTCTACATTTTTTTAAAATTTTTATTTTATTGATTTGAAATTGTTTTTAAAAGGCTATCCTATTTCATGTTCCTATTTTTATTTCAGGAACAAAATATTTTATCGAATGTAATACTAGTGTGGTCAGAGCAATGTTAAAGGATCCTTTAGTGCTTAAAGTGTTAATTCAACTCACTAAAAATTAATGACTGGCAAGCCCTTTGTTAGGAGATGTAGGGGCTAAAGAATTAACCAGCTTATTTGTCCTGACCTCCTGAGACTCTGATGAAGTGATGAGGCATAGACACTTAACAATAATTAAGATAAATTATGATATGATATATAAGAGAAGTATTTGCATGTGATCATGGATTGAATGAAGGGGACTATTGCAGTGAGAGTAATTTAAGCAATGCTTGGAGCACAAATTTTTATACGTTTTCTGTTTTGTTTTGTTTTGTTTTGAGAGGGAGAGAGAAAGAGAGAAGAGAAAGAGGGAGAGAGAGAGAGTAGAAAGAGAAACCCAAGCAGGTTCCACATGGTCAGTGCAGAGTTCGATGTAGGGCTGGAACTCATGAACCATGAAATAATGACCTTAGACAAAATCAAGAGTCTGATGCTTAACTGACTGAGCCACCCAGGTGCCCCCTGAAGCAAAATTTTAACACTCAGGTGGGGAGTAGGAAGTGAAAGACTAGATAAAATGAACTCATTTAATTATTGAGCCCTTACTATTTTAGGTACTTTGAGAGATACCAGAAATATGCTGCACAACACAGTAAAAACAGCCCATTCTCTTGTCAAATATGCCACAAATTGGCAAAGAAAGACAGTTTTGCATAGAGAAGTCTGAATGGACAAAAACAGCTAGATTAGAGGGGAAAAGTGAGAACAGTAAAATGGAAGAGGTTTGCTTTGATTTGGTTTTAGTTGGTTGAATTTTTCCACAATAAGGGAAACATAAGCATGTTGGTTTTTGTCTGTGTGGAAGGAACCATGAAAATGGAGAGATGCAAATCATGGAGGAATAGATGATTTAATAAAGTTGATAACAAATGTAAAGCGTTAGGATTAAAATCTAACATAGGAGGTTACGTTAGGAAGCAAGAAATACACCACAGAAAAAAACAGAGATATTTTTAGGTCCAGTGAAGAAAAATTTAGTCATGTTCACATCGGATAGCCTTATCTTTATGAGAAAGCAAGAGATTCTTTTATCTGAAACCGAGTAAGTCTGGGAAAGATATGAGTCTGAGAAGAACAGATATTTTGAACAACTGTGGAAGTGTGGGAACACCTGAAGTGGTCAAATCCCACTCAGGACCAGGCAGGGTCAGGCAGCAGGGAAATGTTGAGTACCTATGATGTGTCAGCAAACAGGCAAGATCCTTGCCTGCATGGGACATTTGAGTCAGTGAAAGATACATGAAATAGTCAAATAACTACACAAGTAAATATCACCCTTTGAGTCAGTGAAAGATACGTGAAATAGTCAAATAACTACACAAGTAAATATCACCCTGGCAATTGGCAAAGTGTAACATGGGATAAGGATGGGAGAGAACACAGAGAAGAGAGAAACCTCAGTACAATTGGCTTTATATTCAGGAAGTGAAAAAACAAAAGAACAAAACAAAAGAAAAGAAAAACACCAACCAAACAAACTAAGCATGGTGTTTCATAGACCACAATGACAGAAAGGTAAAAGGAAGGTAAAGAGAGGGTTCAGTAGAAGCCCGAGAGCAGAATAGGCGGGAATATATTACAGCTGTGGTCAGAAAGCAGGCTTTCGAAGATTTGCTGGAAGCAGAGCAGTTACGAGACAAAGTGGTTCCAGGGAAAAATTCAATGTGTGTGCTTTGAGGAGAACTCAAGCCCTGTCACTGGTGCACACACACCCCGCAATGTCCCCAGCGAAAGCTCACCCATCCCAAGCATCCAGCAATTATCCACATTCAGTCACAGTCGACTCCAAGGCGCTTCAAGTCAGAAGATAATTTTTCTTTCTCACTTTTTACAAGCTGTTAATGTTGTACTCACATTCATTCAGTGTGTCAGGTGCTCCAGTTTATTTGGTCCTGATCTTGCTGTGTGATCTTGCAGCCTTGCAATACAGAGAACCATTACTAGGAAAGAGATAAAATTAAAACACAACGTTACACTTAAAGAAGTCGGAAAATAGCCCGAGCAACGTTATTTGCACTAAAATCTACCTAACAGAGTAACTTACAGAAAAGAATGTATATTTCTACGTACTGTCCAAGTACATATTCATGTACAACATATCAAGCTTGAGGTTTGTGAGAATAAATAAACAGACCCTCATTTACAGTCTTTTTTTTTTAACATTTATTTATTTTTGAAAGAGGGAAAGACAGAGTTCAAGTGCGAGAGGAGTAAAGAGAGAGGGAGACACAGAATCTAAAGCAGACTCCAGGCTCCAAGCCTTTAGCTCAGAGCCCAACATGGGACTCAAACCCATGTAACATCATGACCTGAGCTGAAGTCAGACGTTTAACCAACTGAGCTAACCAGGTGCCCCTAAAAGGCACCTCATTTAAACCATAACAGATCCTTAAATACTGAGAAGCAACTGAGGGTTGATGGGGGGCGGGGTGGGGGAGATGGGAAAGTGGGTGATGGGCATTGAGGAGGGCACATGTTGGTATGAGCACTGGGTGTTGTATTGAAACCAAATGACAATAAATTATATTAAAAAAATAAATAAAAAGACATCTTGAGCTGCTAATGCATAAAAAATAAAATAAAATAAAATAAAATAAAATAAAATAAAATAAAATAAAATAAAATAAAATAAAATAAAATAAAATAATAAAAACAATTTGGAGATGGGAAGTCCTGCCAGGGAGCTCTCTGGCAGTGCCTCCACCTGCAGCTTGCATAACCAGCAAAAAATAGGAGGATGAAAATTATTTGGATAAGGGAGATTTTTCACATGGGAATTTTATCTCCTACTTTTAAAAAATGAAGAAAATTCTCTTTCCACCTCATCAACAACATACTAAACCACTGCTTGCAGCCAGTTGGAACCACCACAAGTTCAAAACTTGTTCTGCTCTAACGAACTTTTGTTTAAAACAATCCTTCCCAACAAGCTGATTGTCCCACTGTCTCTTCAGACTTTCCTGTGATTCACCATAGGTTTTTTTTTAATGTTTGTTTGTTTATTGAGAGAGAGAGACAGTGTGAGCAGGGGAGAATCAGAGAGATAGAGGGAGTAACAGAATCTGAAGACAGGCTCCAGGCTCTGAGCTAGCTGTCCAGCAGAGAGCCTGACTCGGGGCTCGAACCCATGAACCTGAGATCATGACCCAAGAAGAAGTTGGATGCTTAACTGACTGAGCCACCCAGGAGCTCCTGTGGTTTGCCATAGTTTGCTTGCCCTGAATCGCAATTTCCCTGGTAGCCCTGCATAATCTCATCTTGGTAGTAAAATAACTATTTTATTTTTGAGGTTGAAAGGCTTTTCCTAGAATGTAAAAGGCTTTTTAAAAATTATAGTAACCAGGGACACCTGGTTGGCTCAGTAGGGTTGGCAACCAACTCTCTATTTCAGCTCTGGTTGGCTCAGGTCATGATCTCACAGTTTGTGATAAAGAGCCCCGCACAGGGTCCACACTGTCAGTGCAAAGCCTGCATGAGATTCTCTCTTTCCCGCTCTCTGCCTCTTCCCCACTCATTCTCTCTCTCTGTCTATATCTCTCTAGCTCAAAATAAGTAAACTTAAACTTAAAAATAAAAAAAAGATAGTAATCATAATATTTACTTTTGGATAAATATCTCTCTTTATCAAAATTTTCTTTCTGTCGGACCGTTGAGCAAGATATTCCATAAAGGCAAAAACGTATATCTACTGTTATTTACTCTCCTGTTTCTTTGGACATTCTATTTTAGTCAAAAAAGTGTATTAGTCATTCCTGAGCATGCTCTGCCTTTTCAGGCCCCTGTGGCATTTCTCATGCAATCTTATCTGCCAGGAATGTCATTTTTATTTGTCCATACCTATTTCCTACCCAAAAGAACTAACAGTCATTCTTTAATACCCAGCTCAAATATGACCTTTTCCCCTTGAAGCTGCCTATCAAATTTAATCTCTGTCTTATCTATCTTCCCACAGAGTATTTCTTGTCATCTATAACGAGACTTAAAACTAGTGTTCTTAATTCTATTGTTCTGCCTTTAAAGCTCAAAGGCAGGAACAATGTTTTATCTATGAAAATTGTTTGTTTGGTTGGTTGGTTTCCCCTTAATCACCATCTGCCCTGTGCACATAATGGACACTCAAATATAATGGATAATCGCTTCTTACTTTATCGTGGTATAAATCAGACACTTAGTAATGCTACAATCAGGACTTTACACCATATCCATCTGATATTTCTTTTCAATTAAAATACTGTTTTCACTTGGCTCCCAAAGCATCATTCTCTCCAGCCTTCCTTTCCTAACTGATTACATTTTCTTAGTCTACTCTGAGGGTTTCTCCTCATTTTGCCAGCCTGTAATAATGCAATATACCATGGCTCACATGTTGAACATCCCTTATTTTTATTAGACTACCTTCCTTCAAGGTCTAATCCAAGCTTATGATTTTTTTTTTTTTACAAATAGTTTATTGTCAAATTAGTTTCCACATAACACCCAGTGCTCATCCCCACAAGTGCCCTCCTCCATGCCCACCCCTCCTCCCCCCACATCCATCAGTCCTCAGTTTTTGTCAGCATTCAAGAGTCTCTCATGGTTTGCCTCTCTCCCTTTCCCCCACCATTTCCCCCTTCTTCTCCCCCTTGTTCCTCCGTCAAGTTCCTCCTAATCCTCCTATACGTGCAACATATGATATTTGTCCTTCTCTGCCTGACTTATTTGCTCAGCATAACACCCTTAAGGTCCATCCATGTTGCTACACATGGCCAGATTTCATTGTTTCTCATTGCCATGTAGTATTCCATGGTATAGATAAACCACATCTTCTTGATCCATTCATCTGTTGATGGACACTTAGGCTCTTTCCATGTTTTAGCTATTGTGGAGAGTGCTGCTATGAACATTGGGGTACATGTGCTCCTATGCCTCAGCATTTCTGTATCCCTTGGGTAAATTCTAGCAGTGCTATTGCTGGGTCATAGGGGAGTTCTATTGTTAGTTTCCTTAGGAACCTCCACACTGTTTTCCAGAGGGGCTGTACCAGTTGACATTCCCACCAACAGTGTAGGAGGGTGCCCGTTTCTCCACATCCTCGCCAGCATCTAGAGTTCTCTGATTGGCTCATTTTAACCACTCTGACGGGCGTGAGGTGGTATCTCAGTGTGGTTTTGATTTGTATTTCCCTGATGAGGAGGGATGTCGAGCATCGTTTCATGTGTCTGTTGGCCATCTGGATGTCCTCTCTGGAGAAGTGTCTGTTCATATCTTCTGCCCATTTCTTCACTGGGTTGTTTGTTTTTCGGGCGTGTAGTTTTGTGAGTTCCTCATAGATTCTGGATATTAACCCTTTATCTGATATGTCATTTGCAACTATCTTTTCCGGAAAAGATAGTTGCAAGCTTATGATTTTAACTATCGCCTTTACACCCAGGATTGCCAAATGTCTATTTTATCCTATCTTTCTGCATGACACCCATACTTAAATCAACTGTTTACTTGACAGACCCACTTTAGAGTGCTAATAGGTAATTTAAAATTAGCAGATCTAAACCCGAGTTTCAATTTTCTCCTCCTAATATTTTTTCTCAGATAAGGACAACTTCATCCCACCATTTTTTTTTTTCATTCCAAAACATTTGGAGTCACCTTGCCTCCACTCATTCCCTCATATCTCATATCAAGCATGTTAACAGATCTCATCGGTGCTAAGTTCAAACGATATCTCAAATGTGTCTGAAATAAGACTACTTCTCCCCATTCACACTTCTAAAATACTGGTCTGAGCCACTATACGTTGTTTTAAGTATTTTGCAATTGAGTCTTCTTATTTTATTCTATCCCTTCCTTTTGTCTACTCTCAAAATAGAAGCCAGAATGATTCCATTAAAAGATAAATCAGATTAAGGCTCTTCTCTTTTCAAAATCTTCCAGTAGCTTCCATCTTATTCCAAGAAAAGCCAAAAACAATAAAAGGGTTAGCAAAATCCTACATGTTCTGGTTTTGTGTTAGCTCTCAGATGTCTCATTCACTGTGCTGACAACACAATGGCCTCCTGGCTTTTCTCCAAAATTCCAGGTATGTTTCATCCTCTGGACTTTGCTTCTTCTGTTCCCTCTCCAAGAAATGCTCTTCTGTCGATCCAGCTGAACCTCTTACAAATCTCCATTGGGATTCATTAATTTCTTTTTTTTTCAGTGAAGCTTCTCTGTTTGTCCTATTTAACAGAAGGAACCCCTGAGCCTGGTACTGCCTATCCCTGTTCTCACCTTAATTTTTCTTTACTTATTCCATCTAGTAAACTATGCCTTTCACATAGAGATTTTTAAAAGTCATTTGTCTTTTCCCATGAAAAACATGTAAACTCCGTGAAGGCGAGAATTTTCATTGATTTTATGTACTGCCATACTTCTAGTGCCTTGAATTATGGCTGGTACATGGTCAGGACTTAACTATATTTGTTAAAAGGGTTTATTCTCTTGACACAAGAAAACCTAAGGTCCAGTTTCTGTTTCACTGTGTTTTGGTTGTGCATCTTCATTCAGAGTCTCAGATCTTCATCAATACAACTAACATAATGACATCACTTTAGTCACTTTCCTAAGGGAGCTGAGTAAATAAAATGAAACAATCAGAAAAAAATGTAATCATGAATTAAAAATAGAGTCACTGATAGTATAGTAACATTCTCTAAGACCTGGTTATTTGATGGTATTATTTGAGTTGTATTCTCAAAATATTCTCAAGAGTGATTCACTCTTTTTTGTAATTGCTTCTCTCAACTGATTTGTTATAATATTAGAGTAATAGCAGAATTCACTCCATGATTGCCAATAGCCAGCCACTAGCCATAACAAATGCCAGTCCACTTGATATTGCATGAGTCACACAAAATAATCACTTGAGAATGTTTGATCTTGCATTGGCAGGAGGAGGCAAGGATGAAAGCATGGTCCTGGGTCTTCCTCTAGTTCTGACACTTGGTTTCTTTCTGATAAACAGCTATTCTGGCAGACAAAAAACAAAACAAAACAAAACAAAACCTTAATCTCTTCTGACCTTTATTCATTTGGATGAGAACACTACAATGACTCTGAACTGTCACAGGAAAAAGTTCCAAGAGAAGGATGAGGGAATCCTAGAGATAATTCACTATACTTGGCAACAAACTAAGGGATGGTTTCTGAATACACCTGTTCCAAACCAAGGAAATTTGCTATCGTCTCCATCATTACAATTAAATCACAGCAGTATATAGCATATGTTGAGCACATACAATATGTTCCATATTAGGGTAAGTGCATTACATAGTTGATTTTGATTCTGTGTTGTATAGATTGGCTTAAAACAGCCAGCGTTTAGTTTGAGGCAGGTAAACATGACATCCCCAAAAATATAATCTAAATGAAACAGACTCAAGGAAACTGAGGTACAAAAGAGTTCAGTGATGGTTCCAGATCATATAATCCATGCTTACTTGGCACTCCATCACTATCTCTACCAGGCTACTTTGCCTCCTATTGCCCCTTCAGTTTTTGTATCTTTATACTTCCTTGGAAATAATTATTTACTCGTGTGAATTTCAAGCATTTCTCCACCAAGAAAATGATACAATATAATGACTGTGTCTTACAAATGCATGCTTTTAGATACAATCTGGAGTTGATGAAATTCTACAACTCTACTTAAAGTGAGTGGGTGGGTAGCCACATAGGATTGGGCAAATAGAAAGAATATCATCCAGATAGTAAAATATTTAACATTAATGTTTTTACAAAAGTGTTTATGACATGAATTTTGAAAGTGGGGTTTTACTGAAACACACATACACACAAAGATGGCATAATGACAATTCTGAAATCCAAAGAGATCCCATGGTTTTGATGATTGCATTAATATAGCTAAAATTATCTTATCAATGCTTGTTATAAATGGCTCTAAAGAGCCACTTTCAAATTGTTATTTCTTCTCTGGACAACCGTAAATTCTAGCACGTCTGTCAATTAATTCTTAAATACTCCATTTTTTTATGTAAGGAATTTTATGAGAAATCATCTTACTATATGTAAGGAATGAATGGCCTACAAGATGAAAAAAATGCCATTATTTATTCATTCACTCATCCATTCATTCAACACACATTAATTGAGTGTTCTGCTGTAGGCAATATTATTAAGAGCTGAGGATTTACCAGAAAATAAGAAGCTAGTTTGTAGCTAGCATTGGACCTGTAACAGTCCAGAGTTCCAAGTTAACTCTATGAAAATGGAAAGAGCTCAGGAAAAAAAAATTGAAACAAATTTGCTCCCGCAGACCTTAGTGAAAATGCACGAGAAGTTGCAGAGACTTCTTCCTATGGCAGCTTTTTGAGCAAATGTTTCCAGAAAAAAAAATATGTTGCAGAAAATAATTTCGAACTAGTTTTACAACTCTGCTTCCTTCACTCAATCACCTATTCATCAGAACATCTGTTCCAACCAGAAAAAAAATGTCACGAAGGCAGGAACGTCTTTAGTTCACCACTGTACTCCCAGCACCAAGAACAGGACCTGTGCTGTGTCCATGAGAATACAATCAGTTTAGTTCATACCAAGTGCTAGGTTACTCTGTTACAGAAATGAGTCATCTTCGGTTCTACCTCTCAAGGACATTAATCCAGGTGGTTAATTGCAGGCATTTATAAAGCACAGACTGTGTATCAGATATATAATTCATGCTATTATTGTAATCTTATATTGCCATAGCTCCATCACTTTGTCCTTTCCATCAGTGTGCCTCAGTATCCTCATCTATAAAAGTGTGATAATGACAGTACTTAACTACTGAATCTGTGAGTGTAAGTACTTATAAAAGTATGTAGATTCATAGTATGTACATGATAATATACTGTTATTTAAAGTTCATGATAAGACTTTGAATTAGATCTTATTGCCTCCATTATACACAGGGGCAAACGTGCATGATGGCTAAACTGTTTGACCAAAGACTCACAGTTCATTTGTGTTTGCACAGTTCACTTCAGTTTAGAATGGTTTCTCCAATCTTCCTTACCTGTCTATACCATTGCCTACTTTCCTGGATCAGACCCTAGTGCCTTCCTACTTAGACTTGTCAATAACTAGTTTGCAGGTATCACTTTTTTTTTGGTGTTTTTTTTTTAAATTAATTTATGTATTTTGAGAGAGAGCAAGTGTAAGAGCAGGGAAGGGGCAGAGAGAGGGAGAGAGAGGGAGAAAAGAATCCCAAGGGCTTGATTCACCAAACAGTAAGATCATGACCTGAGCTGAAATCAAGTCTGACACTTAACCAACTGAGCCACCCAGGTGCCTGCTCTTTTTCTAGTTTTATCTAACAGTCTTTACATCTTTTACATAATCCACTTTCCACATATTAATCACATATCAAATTGTATTATTTTCTTCTGCATTAAAACCCAAGTGGCTCTGTGTTGCTTCTAGAATAAACTTCAAGGTTTCAGAAGAGCTTCTATGTTCTTAATATTAAAAATATTCAATAGATTGATATTTAATCCTTAGAGTCAAAGCACTAAACAACTAAGATTAGATAGTCCAAAAAATTAGGCTAATCTGTGTTCAAAGCACTGATAATCCAGTTCCTAGGTGTGGTAGCCTTCCAAATTATTTTACTTCTTTGATCCTTTGAAAAATGGGGATAGTAACATTTAACACATACTTGTTGGTGTGTATAATAGACACTTAGTAAGTGATGTTTATTATTATCATCATCCCTGGTACAAGAGCAGCACAAACCATATTTAAGAGATCAAAGACATAAAAAAAATTCTAACAGAGATCCCAAGTGTGAAAAATGGAGTGAAATAAATGGTAGAATTGGCTGGTATCAAGTAATGGCATAGTATTTCAGAGTTAGATTGCCAAAGCAGTGTAATTTTTATGTGAAGAGAAAATTCAATTATAAATAGACTATATATATATACACACACACAGACACACACAGACACATGCACACATACATACACACACGCACATGCTTGCACACACGCATGCACACACACACACACACACACACACACACACACACACACCTGACAAAAAAACTAAGTTTTATCATTGTATAAATTAGAGGAGGTTTGTAATGGATTTGCTAGTAATAAATAGAAATATGCTATACCCTACTCCTAACTTGAAGTATTAAAAATTACTATCTGATTTTATAGCTCTCCAAGAATATGCTTTCCTTCTAATGAATGCTCTCATATAGATTTTACAGATGCTTATGTTAAATATAGGTTAACTGACAGAATATTTTGAAATGCTCAGAGTGATTAATCAAGGCTGCTTCATTTAGTGATGAGAGATATTCAGTGAGAATTCAAGATTTCAGTTTAGTTAAATTAAGTTCATAAGCATGAAAACTCATTTGAACTCAAGAAAATATTTTGGGCGTATAGAAGCCAAATGGTAATACTGTAAACCATAAGCCTCACATTGGTGACCCTAAGCTAACTTCCAGGTATCTTCACATTGGTTGGCAGTGTTAGCTGAGAAGTAAAACACATAGTTTGGTTTGTTTTGACCTAAATAAACTCATGTTAGATAAGATCATGTTTCTAGCACTCATTTATCCAAATGCTCATTAAGTACCAACTAAGTACTAAGCAATCTGCTAAGTACTAAAAATAAATGAAGTCATGCAATATTTTTTCCTGATTTTACTGTTCTTATAATCTGATTAGGAAAGAGAAATAAGAAATAAATGTGCTATTTTGCTTGTGATGGTATATGCACAGGATAGAGAAGGGTACCCATATGGCTATGTTAGTTCAGGCCCATCAAAGAGCACACACCAAGATGGAAATAGACATAAAAGAAATGTATTGGGAAAAATGTCTGTGAAGGATAAAGGGTGAGCGATCAATAGGAAGAAAAGACAACTTTCAGACTAGGGTAGGAGTCTGACATGGGTAAAGGAGAATAGAAAGGCAGAAGTATGGATAGAAAGAGTTTGGAACTGCTGCACAGTTTCAAGAAAGATTCCTCTAGTCCCATGGGACATTCCTGAGCTACAGTCCCCCATTAGAGGACTTCACAGAAACAGACCTGAACTAGTAGCAGTCCTGGACTCAAAGCAGCCCACTGGAATCATAGCCCAGAAGCAAAAGCCTTAGTGGATATTGATAGCAGCAGTTAGGACTGTCAATCAATCATCATGGCCACTGGGCACCTGGGTGGCTCAGTTGATTAAGCATCCGACTTCAGCTTAGGTCAGATCTCACGGTTCGTGGGTTCGAGCCCCACATCTGGCTCTATGCTGACAGCTCAGAGTATGGAGACTGTTTCAGATTCTGTGTCTCCCTCTCTCTCTGCCCCTCCCCCGCTCATGCTCTCTCTCTCTCTGTCTCAAAAATAAATAAACTATAAAAAAAAAATCATGATGGCCACCACCACGGGAGTGGTCAGTTTTACTTGTAGACCAGAATTTCAAAAAGAGTTCTGAGAAATGAACAGGAAGTCTCAAAGTAGATGGGCAAATGCATCCCAGGCATGAACCAATGCAGAGAGACATAAAACAACATGACAAATGTGGGGAAGCTACAAGTAGTGCATAAGGTTGTAGACTACACCCAAGGAGGTTGGCAGGTAGTACCCCCAAGAGGTGATACCAAAGAGGTAGGCAGGATTCCAACCAGGTAGAGTCAGGCAAGTTCTACAGAGATGTTCGACTTCCCTCTGTAGATAATTTGGAGTCACTGAAGTGATTAATGCTGGACAGAGACAATATGGGATGTGCATTGTAGAAAGGGTCTCATCAGGTATAGAATATATTCAGATGGTGAATTCAGGAAGTAAAGGAGAGGGAGACAATAGTAGTAAAGACAGGATGTATCACATAGGCTTATGTTCTAACCCTGACTCCAGCCTTTATCAATTTTGTGACCTTAAACAAGCCATTTAACAAGCCAGAGCCTCTATTACTAATTCTCTATATCAGGAAATATACACCTAATATACATACTTTATGGTGGGATGAGGATCACAGGTATAAAATGAATAGGAACAGGCTTAAGAGTTGAGGTACTGCCAGTGGACATAGACCTGCACTTATATCCCGGTGAAGTTATGTGACTAGAGTCATGTCTTATAAAAGCTCCTGTAAACCTTGGCTTTCTTATATGTAAAGTGGCAACAAGATCACCTCTACCTGCTGAAACTACTTTTTATGAGATGATTCATGCAAAATCTCAGTTCACTCCCTGAGCGGAGGAAATGCTCAGTAGCTGAGTGTTAGGTGCTATGCTAGGTGCTGTGCACACTTGTAATGTTCTGTTCTCACTGCATCTCTGCAGACATGCTATTTTCTCCCCAAGTTTTGAGGAGCATATTGACGCTTGAAGAGTTTAAATAACTGCTCACCATCATACAAATGACTATACTGGGTTACAATCCTCAGTGCCTGACTTCAAAATCCATATTCTTAACCACTATTCTCCATTACCCTCCATTCTAGCATGAAACAAAACCATCTACCTGCCAAGGAAAATGCAATTCTAAGAACTCACTTGTGGGCTATGGTTGGGTTTCCTTATATTATCAGGAGGTTTTAAAACATAGTTAGGGACAATTTAAACAAAACATCCTGGTTAGACCCAAGAGAGGTTTTATCCAGTTCATTTAAATGGGATATATCAGACATTGTGCAGATTCTAATATAACCTGTGTTCCACCATTTGAAACTGGCATCAAGTGGTGATGGTGGGCAGAGAGGCATATAATCAAGGTGGGTATGAACATGATGAAGGCACAAGAATTTGGAATGTTAACATACATTAGTGTCTTCATTCCAACGAGGGATATATTTCACTCTTGACAAAGAGCCGCCTTGTTACACATCAAACTCATTACAAAATTGACCTACTTGGTCAGGTCTGCAGAGATTAGTTACAAGGTCCTGATCCATGAAAGGCTCTTTTTTTATCTTTACTTTAAGACAAAAGAATGACCCAATTTTAATCCAGGTTCTGGTACATTTCTTAAGGGAAATGCTTAACTCTGCCAAACTTCAATTTCCTTTGCCAAAATAGCATTATCTTGAAGTTGCCTTAAGTACTATCTGTGAACACTCATGGTTGTGTCCAGTACCTATTAGATTTTCCACAAATGTTTGTTTCCTTTGGAAAAATAATAATGACTTGGAAAATCAACAGATTATCAGAAGACAATTCTATCAATAAACAAAAGGAATATCTTATTATGTGCTAAAGAAGGGTTGAAGCATGCATTGTTAATATTCCTATTAAGAAAAAACTAGAAACATTCACCATTCACAGATGCCTCAGCAATAGATTTGAATCAAACAGCTTGAGGAAGATATTTCATCCTCATGTATCACTTGTTTGATTGTTATTTTCAAGAATAATTTTGTTGAACTCTCTTATGAGTGGGTTCACCTTCAAAACAAAAACTTATAAATCTGCAGACTTGCAAAATACATATACGTTTTTTCCCCTAGCTTCATTGGAAAGGAGGCAAAGAAATAGCCTCTGGCATTAAGGAACTCACAGGCTGAAATAACTTGAAGTTTGATGACTCTATTAACAAAAGCCTGCTTTAGACAATTTAGCTGGGATCTCTGTCGCCCAAAAACTCTCTACTAGGGGAGTGACATGGATTCTCAAAGTGGTTGTCTTTCTCCTGCACTTGATCTTGGTAATCTTGGTCTATATATTAGCATTTAACAACACTTGACTTTTGACTAATGCTTATGAACAGAAAGAAATGGCAAATTTTAAAAATGTAGACTCCAACATCTTTCCTCTTCATCTCAGCTTGCATATTCTGTGTTATCACACAGGTGAACTGTGCAATAATGCTCATTTTGTCTGTTTTAATAGCCATGTCCTCCTCCGTGGCATTTGTCCTAGCTATCTCTCTTCTTGGCTGGCCATATTCTATCAAATCAGCTAAAGAAGCATTTTTTTTTAATGTGTCACCAGCTGATTCTGGCTAACCTACCACAGACTTAAAGCAAATGATCTTTGCAAATGATCTTAAAGCAATATGGTCTGTCTAAAGATCATATATATAAATATATATGGACCCAGGAAAATAACAAACATTTAAACACAATCCCACCCGGGGCACCTGGGTGGCTTAGTCGGTTAAGCGTCCGACTTTCACTTAGGTCATGATCTCGCGGTTCGTGGGTTCGAGCCCCGCGTCGGGCTCTGTGCTGACTGCCAGCTCAGAGCCTGGAGCCTGTTTCAGTCTGTGACTCCCTCTCTCTCTGACCCTCCCCTGCTCACGCTATCTTTCTCTCTCTCTCCTAGAAATAAATAAAAATCTTTAAAAAAAAAATAAATAAATACAATCCCACCCTTTAATGCATAGTATGCAGTGGAATTCCCCTGACCCCAGTTTTAAAACTCATGAAGCAAGGATCAGTCTTAAGCATAAAGTTCAAGATAAATTATTTTAGAAGTCCTTCGAAGACAAATTTTTGCTGTTATAGTGGAATCGGTAGTAGAATCTAGAACTTCAACATGTTCAAGAAAGGAAGCACAGTGGGTATATTAAGCAATCCACTCTCCACGGAGAAAGGAGTTTGTTACTCTTGTATACTCAAGACAGGTGTTGTACTTAATAGACAGATTTATCAAACAGGCAAAAATATGTGCACCTCCAAGTAAGCCCCAAAGAAGAGTTCAAGCCCCTAAAGATTCAGCAACCAATATATATGGTCAAATTTCAAAAAATCAGTCCGAGCATTTTTTATCAGAGCAACCTCTTTATCAATTAATTACGTTGAAAAAAGAGGCAAACAGTGTATTTTTTTTCTTTAAATTAAGGGAATTATGAAATTGGGGTCATAAAAACTACCTCATAATCATATATTATTATTATTTTTATGTTAACTTTTCTGGTTTCTAATTCATTGTGCTTATAAAATTATTTAAATCTCAACTATAAAATACACAAGTTGTCAATATAATCTTTATGATTAAAAATGGAGAAATGAGAGCTACTTAGAAAAATTAGAATCCATTCAGGCTTTTTGCTGGTGTTGTTGTTGGATGTAATGAAGTTTAATTGAGATAATTTGATGCCTTTGAATTTTGCTTTCAATTTCTGTACATTAGTAATATAGCGCAGGTTAGTTTAGGGCTAATTTTGTTTCTGCTGAGGCAATTCCTTTTCATGGACTCGAGAATTATGAGCCTCATGAGTTCCTCTGGCCTGCGGGAACAGGAGCCATTCCTAACCAAGGGTAAGTGCTCGGTTATCATTCTCTCTAACCTTGAGGATGCTCCCCCATAACTACAGTCATTTCTGCACACAGATTCACTGATCACCTAAAGTGGGGAAGAAAACTACGCAGACCTCTATAGTATTCTTCTCCCATTTTCTCTCTCTGCTCTGCTGCCCCTGTCTGCAGCTCTCTCCCTTCTGATACCCTGTCTCTTTGAACTCTAGCTCCCTTGACCTCCCTTCTCTCTGCATCAGTTCTCCCCTTTCACATCAGATCCTGGAAACTCACAGCAGGCAGGTGGCTGGGACAATTGCAGAATTCATGCCTGATGCCTTCCATTGTCTCTCATTGTCTTTCCATAGTCACTGTCCTTTATTGCTAAATCTTCAATTTCTTGAACATTGTGATATCATATATTTAGTACTTGCTTTCTGTTTGTTTGTTTTGTTCTTCTGTTTTTGATTTTATTTATTTATTTTTTTTTTCTATGTTTTAGTCAGGAGCTTAGATCTGGTCTCTTTTCCTTCATTCTGGTAAAAGGCAGAAGTTGTTCCTTTCCCTACCTCATAAAATATCCTGCTGGGTATACTTCTCATTACTCTTCTTAAACGGCTCTGAAGTAGAGCCTCGGTTTTCTCTTCTGGATCCCCAGTTTAAGTCATGTGTTCTATTCAATCTGAGCTGTTCACTGTTCCTGAATACATCTTATAGTTAAATATACTTCAAGCCCAATAACTTTGGAGAAGCTAGCTGTTTTGCCTGGGCTCATATTCATCGAAGAAACACTACTAGGAACTCTTGAGAATTCAGCAATTCTGGGTTCAAATATTAAATGTACCACTAGCCATCCCTATACCAGAGGAAATATTTCACCCATCCAAAAATGTGTTCCATTGCTAAAAATAAGGGTTGAACTAGATCATTAACTTTCTAGTCATAAAAGTAGATGAAATAAAAACTTCTGGGTGGAACTCAAGTGAAGTCCCATCCATCACAGGACACCATGTTGGAATCATATTGTCCTCCTGGAGAGCATTAAAGCATGAAATAATATCATCTCTATATCCCACCCAGCTCTAAATTTCTATGACCAGGTGATTATCCCATTATACTTCATATCCCCCTTCCTTCTTTCCTCTTTCCGCCAAGTCATATTTATTGAACACCTACTATATTTTAGGCACTAGCAACAGAAAGAAAAAAAGACACATATTCCTTCAAGTTAAACAACTCTGCCTGCTAAAATCTTTAATTCTCAACTGGATGAGATTTATCTATTTTTATTCCTTTAACATGCACAATAAGATGTATTTTTCTCCCAATCTCAAACATATGTGCACTTCTCTTATGGAACTGATTACATTTTTATCTTGGCATTGTACTTATTGCTTTCACTTATCTCATGTGTTAAGATTATAATATCACCAAGTTCAGCAATGTCTCATTGGTCTTTGTATAAGCAGAGAATCCTATAATAACAGGTATAATGTACATTGTTTATTTCTAATTACTACAGTGCTATGTAATATTAAAACTATATAAAGCTGAATAATTCAAAAGTGTATAAATAATTAAGAATGATTCATTCTGTTCCTCACTGCGCTTACATCTGAGTAAGTTTATTTCTCAGAGGTAGGTAACTAGTGTTAAGATTTGGAATATGCTTTTGCAGACATTTTCTATAGATACATATATACATAGAATCATTTACTTTTTTAAAAAACATGATTCTAGAAAACATATTGCCTTGCAATTTACTTTATTCTTCTTTATTAATACATCTTGAGCATCTTTTTGTGTCAAAACATACAGAACTACCACATTCTTTTTAAAGGCTGTATAATATTTTGGATGAATCAATGTATGGATCAGTGTGGGATATGCTCAAATAAGCTCTTATTATCCAATATTCTTCTACTAAGGTTCAATATTAGCTGTAACATAGAAAAAGTATTGGAAATAATGTAGTACTGTTTGTTATAGAAATAAGAGCATTGTAATATCTAATAAAATATGGAGGGCAGAGATACAGAGGTAAACCATGCATTGATTTTCTAGAAACGTTGATGGTGAATTGTTTTATGTTATTTCTGCTAAGCTCTCAAATAAAAGGCTACAAAAAGAAGAAAGGCTTATTTTCCAAAACTCTCCCCAGACAAAGAATAGAATATTACATGGACTCATTGCCTAGGATGAGACAATTGGATTCAGTACTGAAACCCACATTACGACATGAAATGCATTCTACTGAATTTGTTAGTCCCAATTGACAAGGAAAAGGACACTAGGGGACAGAGAAAGAAAAAAAAATTTTTCTGATGCAAAAAGACAGTGCACATTAAAAAAATGAGACATACTTGAAGGAAAGTAGGTCTCCAGCACATGTTTACACAGATTTTATTATGTACATAAATTGTGTATATATCTTTTTGTTGCCTAGAGTCATAGAAAAATTAATATGTTGGCATTTAAGTATTTTTAACTTGGATCTTCAATCTCTAGAGAATTTGGAAAATATCAGTAATTATATGCAACAAGTCCTACTATGAGTGAATCCTTTATAAATAGTCATGAATAGCAATAACCCTAAAAGGTGCTAAATTAAGGAATTTTTTACAATGTAAAATTAAGAAGTGCATCAGATGTGATAAAACCTTAGAAGGAGAAGACAACAGAAATAGTAGTAATCACATTACTCATAGTCACTATTTAGCAGTGCAGATGGTCTGCGAGTTTGGTCTCTGTGGGCAGGCTGCCTCAGTTTGAATTCTGGTTCAGTTACTTCCTGGTTCTATAACTCTGGGAAAAATATTTACTATCTCCGTGCTTCAATCTTCTAATCTCTGAAATGAGTATAAAAATAACTATTTTAAGATTTACTCTGAGGACCAAATGAGTTACTAATGGTAACTCTGGATTATTTTTTTTTCACAAACTGTTTAGAGAAATTAGCTGTTATTTAACTCGTAAGTGGGATGTATAACACTGTCCATCCAAGAACTTTCATACTCTTCTCCTTATCCTCTCAATGCTATTATAAGACAGACATTACTTTTCTGATTTAAGAATGGCAAATTTAGCAATTCAAAGAAGTCACTGAAGAAGAAATGCACCTAAGTGTTTGTGTCTTCAAAGGCTAGTCTCCTCAGACCATAAGACTTTCTCCAGGAAGAAAACATTTTCAGAGTTTAGTGTGGGAACTTGGAAAGCATATACACTGGCTTTGGAGACTGGTTTTAAAACTTAGTTTTTTTTTAATCCTCCCTTTTTATTCCATATTAGTATTTACTGTGAAATAGATGCTGGCTTAGACGTTCTAATACTATTGCTCTTCTGGCTAATCATGTTCTTTTTCTGAGCTCTCTTACATTCAGAATCTTATTGCCTTCCCTTTTTCTAATATAAGGTACTACTGTAATTGAGGGATCCTTTTTCAGCAAAGCAAATGTAAATTGTGTAAATTTACTGACAGTGCCTTAACATGAAGCTCAATGGACACATATGTGATTAGGGTAAAGCAGAGCAGATGGGCAAAGGTCCAGGAAGCCTCAAGAGGGACACCTCTTGCCCATGACCCTAAGTGCCAGTGAAGGCTGTTGCAATTCTTCACAAAGACACAGGTCACCACCAACTGTTAAATTTATTCTTGTACTTGTAAGTCAACAGTTTATTTAAGGCACCTCTGCGTAATTCCTTCTGTTTCGGACACACATTTTTTATTCCTAGCCCCAGTCATAAATACATGCAAGCGCGTGCACACACATGTGAGCACACGTGCTTTTGCTTTGCCCAAGTGTGTCTCTCTGATGCTGTTATGCTTGTATAGTTGCAAAATCAACTTCTTAAAGGCAGGGTTGATATAGTGCTCTGCATGCAACAGTACTAATAAGCATAGAAAAGTACTAATGAGGAAGTCTTTATAAAATAAAATTTTTCTAAGATGTTTCTTCTTCAGAATGTAATGATTTCTGTTTCAGATGTGACGCATAACACAGTTCATTAGAAAAGCTCTCTAGAGGGAGCCTTTATCTAGAAAATATAAACTTTTATGGAAGTAAAGTAAGGGAAGTATGGAAAAGCAAATTATTTCAGAGGCCACTCACTGTGTAGTAAGAATTTTGCAATTTATTACCAAGATTTTCCCTTTTCCTGATTTTCACAGGATGGGCAGGGGCAAAGTTATGTGCCAATGGGCCCTCTGTTCCAAATTTAAACCCCATCTTTTTATGAAATCCCTCCTTAATCCTTCTAATTTGGCAATCCACACTGTTTCTGAACCTGTGAATATAATCCATTCTCATTTGTCTTGTTACTTTTATAAAAATTCAAAGCACCATGCAATTTCACAGGCATATTTACCCCTTTAGATCTTAACACTTCTGAAAGGCAGCACTATGACTTACACATCTGTCTTCAGGCTTTCAATGTCCTGCCTATGCTACAGGATAGAGTGAATATGTAACTGATGCCTGTTAGATAAAAATGAACCAATGGCTGAATCTGCAAGGACTTTACCTTCCTGAACAGCTTGGGAAAGGTGGCATAAAGATCGGGAACAGAGTGCATCAAGAAACCTTCTAAAATCACAAGTACAGCCCAAACTTTTGATCATTCTTGGTTCTTTTAATACTAGTTTTTCCTGTTCTAGAGTTGTAGTTGAAGCTAATCCTAGGATAACACGGTGTTTTAATCATTTTAAACAAGATCTCTAATATTTTCTACCTTCATTCATCCTGTCATAGGTAAAAGCTGCATGCTACTGTAACTTGTACATTGAATAATTAATATTTTTTAATGTTTATATATTTATTTTGAGAGAGAGAGAAATAGCACAAGCAGGGGAGGAGCAGAAAGAGAGAGAGAAGGAGAGAGAGAATCCCAAACAGGCTCTGTGAGGTCAGCACAGGAGCCTGAAGCAAGGCTCAATCCCACAAACTGTGTGATCATAGCCTGAGCCAAAATTGAGAGTCAGCCACTCAAAAGACAGAGCCATCCGGGTGCCCCAATAGTTCTTAATGTCAATGTGATCAAGAGTCTTAGGAATTCATCCTATGAAACAATCAGAGATCTGATGTCTACAAAGAGAGGTAGATATAAATTGTAAAGAGGCCTCATAACACAGGTGAGAAGCTAACAAACCTTCTCCTCCCTGTCCACATACTATCAGTATAACATGGAGCAAAGCTTAGAAGGCCAACCACAACAAAGGGCTTTTCTTTACTCTTGCTTTTCTTCCAGAAATTACTTACAAACTTTGATGCATAGGATCCCACTGGCACCAATCAAACCAATATGTTAATTTAGAAAAAACTTACATCTTTAAAACACAAGAAACAGTGTAGGAATTATTTTATAAATCTTGGGATAAAATAACCATACAAAAAAGTTATAATCAAGGACCTTCTCCTCATAATCAATTCTGTACCATAATCTTGGAAATTAACATATATGAAAGACTTGGAAAGTTATAATTATTTTGGTTTCTATGATATCATTTGGAAATGCTATAAATTTGCCTTGAGACAGTTGCCTGAATCCAATCATGGGGCACAAATTTAACTCCCATAAGTATTTGCAGAGCACCCTTATATTTTTAGATAGCATTAGCACCTTGGATATTTGTAATACAAAGGATGTTAATACTCTAACATCACTTTTATAAAGTACAATTTCCGTTATGAAAAATAGCTATTTCAAGTTTGGTAAACCCTATGACAAGGTAATAAAATAACCCAAATAATTCAATCCTGTGAAATAGGGGCTCATGTCAATAGCTGAGTTGTGTGGCTGAGGCAATAATAGAGTGATTCTAGGAAGCTAGCAGGTCTCAGGTTCCCCTTTCTGGATCCAAATACTGACTGTGGACCTGGCAATACCATCTGCAATTTCCTCCCCAGCTTACATATCACTGGAGATGATTTTGGGTCTGCACTAGCTGGATATTCTTGAACAACAGCAGGAATTCTGTGGCCATTTCCTCTGTTTGATCCCCAGAGATTGGGCTCAGACAATCTTGTAAACAACCCAGGGACCACAGTGTTGCTACTTCAAGTCCCCATCCATCCTAGAAGGTAAGACTTGTGAAAGATAAAATGAAATGGTGTCACTTATGTGGAAGGGTTTTAAAATGGAACAAAGGGCCATTAAGGAGATGGCCCTTATGCATGTCCTTACTGGGAAGAACCATGAAGTTCTGAACTGGGCCTAAGAGCAAATACTATAAGGACTCTGCATAAACACCTGCAAGTTGCTACAGTAACAAACTTTTGCTTAGTGATAACCTAAATAACCAATTCTGTTTAGCCAAGGTTAATTTTCTGTCTGAAACACCAATCAAAATTCTTTTATTTTTTTAATTTTATTTATTTATTTTGAGAGAGAGAGAGAGAGAGACTCTGCTTGCAAGTGTGTGGAGGGGCAGAGAGAAAGAGAGAGAATCCCAAGTAGGCTCTGCACTGTCAACACAGACCCTGAGGTGAAGCTTGATCTCACCAACCATAAGATCATGACCTGAGCTGAAATCAAGAGTAAGTTACTTAAACAACTGAGCCACCCAGGCACCCGAATCAATTTTTTTTATAAACAATATATACAAGCATTCCCATTTTGTCTTTAAAATGTCATCTGCACCCTAGGGGAACACTATCTTGTTGCTCCTCAAATCTATAAAGCCTGAATTGCAGTTCTTTAATTCCAAATAAGTACTTTTGCCTCATTATTGCTTCCTGATATTTTGTAGGTTGACAGACTTTTAGCCTACTCCTCTTTCAGAACAAGGGCTATGTGAAAGATGCAAAACAATTCTAAGTAAAGTTACGTCATATTCTGCCGTGAGATTTAATTTGCTTCATCTATGCTAAAAAATGCTAAGAAGTCATGTTTTTAAAAACCATTCATTGATATAGAAACTGGATAATGAGAAATTAAATTATAAAAAAAGAGGGAGCAAAAAAGAGGGAACAAATGTATACATTCAGCATGGTATATGTGATTGTAGATAGAGAGATATAATAAGAAACTGGAATAACACTCCACCTCACACCAGTCAGAGTGGAAAAAATTAACAACTTAGAAAACAACAGATGTTGGTGAGGTTGTAGAGAAAGGGGAACCCTCTTGCACTGTTGGTGGGAATGCAAACTGATGCCACCACTCTGGAAAACAGTGCGGAGATTCCTCAAAAACTTAGAAATAGAATTACCCTACAACCCAGCAATAGTACTACTAGGAATTTATCCAAAGGATATAGGAATGCTGATTCATATAGGAGTGCTGATTGGGGCACATGTCCCCCAGTGTATAGCAGTGTTACCAAAAATAGTCAAATTATGGAAAGAGCCCAAACATTCATCAACTGATGAATGGGTAAAGAAGATGTGGTTGTGTGTGTGTGTGTGTGTGTGTGTGTGTGTGTGTGTGTGTGTGTGTGTGTGTGAGATATGGAATACTACTCAGCAATGAAAAAGAATAAAATCTTACCATTTTCAATAAGGTGGATGGAACTGGAGGTATTATGCTAAGTGAAATAAGTCAGAGAAAGACACATATCATATGTTCTCACTCCTATGTGGAATTTGAGAAATTTAATAGAAGACCAAGGGGAAAGGGAAGGAAAGAAAATAATTACAAACCGAGAGAGAGTCACTCCGTAAGAGACTCTTAAATATGGAGAACAAACTGAGAGCTGATGGGAGCAAGTGGTATGGGAAGGGAAATGGGTGATGGGCATTGAGGAAGGCACTTGGGATAAACACTGGGTGTTGTATGTAAGTGATGAATCATTGGAATTTACTCCTGAAGCCAAGAGCACACTATATACTCTGTATGTTAGCCAACTTGACACTAAATTATATTAAAAACCATTTAATGCTCACTTGTCGTGAGTACCGCATATTGTATGGAGGTATTGGATTACTACATTATATACCTGAAACTAATATTACACTGTATATTAACTAGAATTAAATAAAAATTTAAACAATATTGAATGCTGCTTTTTCTAGGAGGCAATAATAAGAGACAATTTCCATTTTCTTCTTTAGAGCTCTCTTTCTCCAAAATGTTCTACAGTGGCATTGTATTGTTTCCTGCTGGGAGGGGGGGGGGGCGGGGATATACTTTTAGAAGATGTGAAAAAGAAAATAAGTATATGTTTTGTTAATTATGATCTCTTTGGGCATCATTATAATCTAAAATCAATGCAGAGTCAGGAATTTGGCTTGCTGGCCAAAGACTGTGTTTTGAGATATATAGAGTCTGCTTAAACCTATGGAATGCTCTGTTTCCAGAAGTTACTTTAAAAAAAAAAAAGTTTAGGGGCACCTGGGTGGCTTAGTCGGTTAAGCGTCCGACTTTCGCTTAGGTCATGATCTCGCAGTTCATGGGTTCAAGCCCCGTGTCGGGCCCTGTGCTCACTGCCAGCTCAGAGCCTGGAGCCTGTTTCAGTCTGTGACTCCCTCTCTCTCTGACCCTACCCTGCTCACGCTGTCTCTCTCTCTCTCTCTTCTAGAAATAAATAAAAAACATTAAAAAAAAATTTAAATAAATAAATAAATAAAAGTTTCTTACAACACATTGGAAACTGACAACTGTAATGACAAAGATTCTCTTTTGCTTTGGAAATCTTGACATTTATTTATAGGTATAGAAAAGAGCTCAGAAAGCCCAAAATATTTTACTTATTTTTATTTTATTTTACTAGCATCTCTACTTCATGATGGAAAAACCCCTATGTTCCACATAGGGAGACAGATAGCTTTGCTCCATGGATTGTGTTCCATATGAACACAGTGTGATTCTCATTCACGTGCTCTGATGCAGTCTTCTCCAACTTAGAATTGAGGTTCTATTGACAGCGCCCTGAAATCAACTGTCTTTTTGGCTTTTGCTATATTCCTGTGGGATTCCTCACAAAGGGCCAGACTGGAGATGAGAAAGTGAGGCTGAGGGCTCTGGAAGCTAGCGTCATGGAGCATTACATACCCGAGGGTGGTACCACCCACCGGGATGCCTGGAACAAGTAACTTTCTGCTGATCCACTGGGAAAATTCAGCAAACTCAATAGCCCTCTAAATTCTTCATTTCATTCCTAGAGACTAAAATAGGTTCCTGTACTTATTTGCCGACTAACATTCTGTCCAGAGTCTTTTAAGAAAGAATTCTTATAAATTATCGGCAAATGCTCTGCTGGAGTTTCAGGGCTTCAGATAGTCAGCCCTGTGATTTGCTGGTAGACAGTATCTGCAGTAGAGAATATTAACTTCTGATGTTCCCTGTTCAATATCCAGAAAAAATGGGCACTGTTTAATACAAGATCTGCTATGCAGATCTGTATGTATCTGTTACCAAGGGACCTCAAATAAGGTGACTAGCAAATGCACCTAAATTCTTCATCTGAATATAGAGGATAATGTTACCATTCTATACCTACCTTGGGGAGTTTCGGTGAACAAGTTGGAATACTGTGAAAAGATGAGAAACATGGCAATGTGTTACACTTACTTCCATATGTCCATGTATGTCTGTCTGAATGTCAGGAAAATTCCCCATTCATCTCTTCTCTATGTTATCCTTTCTGTACTCTTAAAGCAAGGCATTTTGGACTGTGTCCTCTTTTACTCACCCATCCCTATAAACTCTCTCTAGTCCCACCCTATTCTTACCCTGACCCAAAAGGATTTTTAAAAATCTTTTCTTATGTATGGAAAACTTTGTCTTCTGACAAAGATAAGCAAAAAGTTTAACTGGAAGAAAGGAGCTACCTATCAGATACCTCGGGCTGGTTTTTGGTTCCCAAGGAAGAAAGAGAATTGGGTAGCTGAATCTAATGGAAATAACCTTTAATAAGGAGATGAAAATTCTTGGCCTATGTAGATCTGACTCTGTGCCAGGAGATGAACAAAGTATGTCATGGAATCAGGAAGAAGCTCTTTTCACTACAGCTGAATGGAATCTGATACTCATTGCTTCTGGTACATCTAAAGATGGGAACGGTGGCATGCACATAGACTTTGTTTAGATGTATAGTGGCAATGAATTTCTTTTTCCAAAAATATTTGCAAAAGAGAAATGTATAAGTTGGAAAAGACCAGAAAATAGGGTGCCACCTATACAGCAATTGTAGGTAGCAGGTGGGCTAGTACCACATGTGAAATATCCCTGGGGAGTACTCTGTGTTTTTCAGGAGCATTTGGGAGAACCGCCAAGGGCCAAATCCAAGTTTATCCAATCAGGATACACATTAGATGATTTCTTTTACAGCTATACCCCTCTACCTCTCTCTTTCCCTCTTTCATTCTCTCCCTCCTTCTCATTCTGTCTTCAGGGACATAATGGTTAGCTGTATTTTCTGAGCTATTTCATATTTCACTTAAAATTCTGTTTTTTCATCTGATAAATGAGGAAGCAGGACTATGTCCAGTCTAAGAGTCCTTCCACAATCAACACACTGTGATTTTCTGAATATCGTGACAGAGGAGATGGTACTAGAAGTATATCACCTGGGTACCAAGTCTGGGCTTATATTTCCTGCATAGATACCAGAGAGAATTTTTAAACCTGGAATCTTATATGCCCCTTTCCTTCGGTAAAGCCATAGAGTGGGTTTCAGTGCAGATTCATGCCAACTTCCATTTGGACAAGAGGTGGTATGAAAAAGTGATCAAAAGCATGGACCTCAGGAAGACTGCCTGTGAAATCCAGTCCTCAGGATGGCTTGGTGGCCATGGAAGGGTAATTAGCTTCTTTATTCTCCCACTTTCCTCAGCTATAAAATGGGAATGATGCCAGTATTACCTAAGGCAAAAGTTTTCAAAAAGGAGTAAACACATTTTTATAAATGCTTAGAAGGAGGCCAAGTATATAATTCATATACAATTTTATGATAATCAAGAAAAAGCAGCTCTGACAAATTAGAGCTTTTATTATATTGAAATCATTGTCTGATTATATTTTCAATATTCCCTACAAATCTGCATATCCCATGAAAGCTGGACAAAACAGCACATGATAATAGATAGTTGGTGAATGTTGGATAAATAAACTCTTTGGTGAAATCTCCTCATTTCTTTGGTTAAAGAAAATTGGAGAAGGGTGAATTCTGTTACCGGGGGAAAAAATTGAACAGAGCTAAACCTGTCAGTCACAATCTTTGTTCTTTAGACAGATTCAGTCATTTCTATTAATCCTTGGAATATCAAATCTTGAATTCTCAATTTTTAGAACAGTTATAGAATTTGGATCTCATACTGACATATAAGAATGCTACCTGGAGAGGAGCTGGAGAGGAGTAGGGTATCAGGCTTTATGAAGAAAACTAGGGCCTGCATCTGTCTGCTGTGAGCTGAGTTGATATAAATGGCACAATAGGATTAGGCCCAGTCATCCCTGGACGAGGTCCCAGGAGCAGTGGTTCTCAACTCTGTTATACATTGGAATCACCTGGGAGCTTTTAGAATGTATGACTCTAATGTAATTGGACTTGGGTGGGCCTGGGCATCAATACGTTTAAAACCTTCACAATATAATTATAATGCATAGTCAGAGATGAAACTCAATGGACCTGATGAACTTGTTGTGGGTAATTATTGCCTCATTAAGGAGACAGAACTCAGCCCACTGGTTTCCAAAACTGTTTCTCATGTAAACTACACCGTTCAGTTGTAGAACAAGAATGACAAAGTTGTCCTGGTTCGCTAAGAACTTCCTAGGTTTATCACTAAAACATCCATGTCCCCAAGTCATCTGTCAACCCTGTGAAGTCCCAAGCAAACCAAGATTGTCACTCATCTTGGTGTAAGAAAATGACAAAAAAAATATTTTATTTACAATATTCAGTATTATAATTTATTGCAAATCAATAAACATAATCAATTGTTTGTAATGCCAAATTTTAACACAATGGAAACCTCCAACGTGCTAAATTTTTGGTAAATTTAATTATGTTGGAGTGGATGTATTAGACTTTATAATGAAATGACTACCATCATCACTGTACCTATATTTAAACATTTTTAAAGGTATTTCCAATTTGCTAGGCTGTTACCATGTACTTTTTTAAATTTTTAAATTCATTCCTGAGCAAATCTGTTCTCATAAAATTATCAGTGAGCACAGTGCTGTAGTAGAAGTGTGTCATGTTCAATCAAATGTTGAGAAGATTTAAGCACATCTGCTCCGTGATTGCTCTGTTAACAACATCAGAGTCAGTTATGCAAGAATAGGGAAATGCCCAACAATACAGAGTGGTATCTTAGAGATATTTAGGCTTTTGGTCAAGTGTAGGTGCTTTTTGCCCTCTGACTTTTACATTTAATAAAGAACAGAGGTGACTGTAAAATGTTAGATGATGGTAAATCTACTTTGGATTATTAGGAAGGGATGATGCATAGTAAGAAATTAAAAAGGATAGAGTAAAATAAACAGAAATTAAATGAAGAAAAGAAATAGAAATAGAGGAGGGGGATGATGGACTTCTCTACTTAAGAGATAAGTGATATTATTGACAGTTGTTCTGAATTATAGCATTTATAGAAAAACTCTTAAAATTACATTGCAAAATCTTTTTTAAAGGATTATTATCAAATTTCTATATGAATTCAGATCTCCTTTTTGGCATAGAAACAATTAGGTCTCAACATTAATTTCAAATTTTGTTCTCTAACAGAAGAACTACAAATTTTAATTTGTAAGTGCATTTACTCTAGAATTACTACTTTTTATTTTATTTTTAGTTTCATATATATATATGGAGTAATCTTCAACTAGTGACATTGAGCTGAACAAGTGGCAAATGGCATTTATTCTGTCATTACTAATTTAATTTTTAATTTGTAGTTTCATACGTATACATTTAACTGTATATATGTATTTATATGTATATATAATTGTGTGTGTGTGTGTGTGTGTGTGTGTGTGTGTGTGTATGTGTTCTCTTAGCTTAAGTCACATTGATCTGAACAGGTGTAAAAGTTTCTGTAATTACTGTATAATCCTTCTGGAAGTATTCTATGGGGAGATCAAAGGACTATTTCGTGAATTGAAAGTATAATTTGGCTTCGAGATGCGTAAGGTGATTGGCGATTCCTTATCTGTTCCTGGAAATTAAGTTTCATATTTCCCTTTGTAATACCTGCCTGATGGGGCATGTTCTAGCACAGAGGAAACTAAAGATGTTAGTTACCCAAGTCAGAGAATTTGCACATATTCGGTTGGCTCAAGATAGATCTCTGTTGCTTCAAATTGCTGAAACAGGGAGTGTCTCTCAATTAGATTTGAAATTTGGCTGTTTACCCAAAAGTAACACAGGTTTTGAAAGAGGAAGAGATGGGGAGTTTTCTACTAGGTAAAAGAGGGTGCTGTTATGATAAAAAAAACAATTTCAGGGATTCAAAAGAAAAGCAGATAATTACCCGTTATTCTGGTACAGGTCCTCAAAGTGGTCAGATGATATGCATACTCTTTGTTTATTGCTTCCTATTTTTCTGCCAAAATCCAACTGAAGCTGTCTATTCTCTGATACTTTTGATATCTTGTGTCTTGGTCACACTGTAACTTTAGCACATGGTGGTGCTTGAGGAAAGGATGTTGAATAAATCTGCCTTTTCACAAGGCCATCCTCTACACCCAGATGAAAGGGTGGAAAGGTTAAGATGAACAGGAAATTTGGAAAACGTTCAGCTGTATAAGTTATTACAAGTCTTCTGATAAAAGAGCAGGTATTAAATTCATGAGACACTGAAAATTGAATTGCTGAGACAAGAGCTATTGTGACTAGAATAGCAAATGTCAGATCATGAATCTATTCGCATGGCGAGGATCAAAAGATGATTAACACAAATGATGAGTTGTTCTACTTTGCTTGAAACATTGAGTCTCCATTTGGTTACTAGGAGGCAAAAAAGTGGGCTGCAAACTGTTCTTCTATGGTATCTGTGTTCTGTTCCAAACTCCTTTAGGTTTCAGAGTTTGGTATATAAAAGGATAGCAAACTTTTTAATATCAATTCCACAATTTCTTCCTACCTATATCTTTCATAACTTTTGATAAATGCATAACTGGTCTGCCAATAGACTAATATTCAGAAAACAGCTCTGTAATATGTGAGTAATAAAAAAGAAGTCAATAGTGATTCCCAGGGTCCTACTGTATGAGTACACCTCTACAGGATCTATGGAAAGAGAAAGGACTTACAAAAAAAAGTTAATTTCATATTGAGGTCAGGTTTAGGAGCTGTGAAAAGAATGAGTGGGAAAAAAATCCTATTCTATGAGTTTTCCTTAGAACACCAAACCCAAAAATCTGTAAGGACTCCTTCTAAATCACTGTTTATCTGTCTATTTATTTATTCATTTATTAAAACATCACAAGAAATACCTTTTGGGGCCATCCATGCAAACTGTTGTGTGTCGAAGGCAAAAGCTATCAAACTACAGCCCATAGAGTAAATCCTGGCAGTGCTTCTTTCTGTAAATGAAGTTTTATTGGAACATAGCTTTGTCCAAATTAACTATGGCTAAATTAAGCAGCTCCTAAAATATTTACTGTCTGGATTCTGGTAAGTGAAATAATGTCCCTTTGACAATTCTTAGAACTTGTGAATGTGTTACCTTGTACTGTAGAAACCATTTTTGCACATGTGATTAAGTTAACGATAACAAAGTCCTTCTAAGAGAATCTGAGTCAGAGAGAGAAGATGCAACAGTGGAAGCAGAAGAGAGAAAGCAGAAAAGATGCTACAATGCTAGCCTTGAAAACAGAACAAAGAGCCATGAGCCGGGAACACAGGCTTGAGAAGTTAAAACACATTCTCCCCAAGAATCTTCAGAGGAAAAGCAGGCATGCTCACAGCCTGATTTTAGCCCAGTGAACTCATTTCAAGATTTCTCACTTCCAGAACAATAAGGTAGAAAATTGGTCTTGCTTTAAGCCACTAAGTTTGTGAGTTACAGCAATAATAGGAAACTAATATATGACCCTTTATTGAAAATGTTCACTGACCCTTGGTCTAGGATTTAGTGTATCCAAAATAATAATCTGTTGTAATAAACAAAAACCTTTAGCCAGGGCAAGGAATTCAAATACTGATAAGGTCAGTAAAGCTGCTTTTCTGTGTGGTCTTGGGCAAATAACTTACCCAAGTAAATCCATGTTCAAGTATTTAAGATACTCCAGGCAGCCTAGATAAGTGAAGGGACTTTAATCCTTCTGCAAATATATAGGTTGTTATTCATACCCCTCAACACATAACAAGATCTACCTACGTTTTTATCTATCTCAACAGGAGACAACTCACATGGCTAAAATCTAAAAAGTCACCATGAACTTCTGGGCAGGTTAATTTTCTCTCTAATTAATTAACTCACTGTTTCTGAGATGGAGGCTGGAAATAGTCTCACAAATCAGCAGGAATATTGTTTGAGATAAACAGGCCAGGAAGAAGAAAATAACATGACTTATTAGAAATTTGCATAGCAAAGTAAACCTATTAAGACTTAATCCTGAATTTATAATATATGGGCTTATTCAGGATTCAGAGGCTAATATGCTTGGCTGTGTGATAAGGTATATGTACCAAGACACTTTTTACAAATGCAAAAGATTACTGTCTCAAGTGTCTGGAGTAATGGCAGATAAGGCAGACTTCAAAGAAAGTTAATATTACAAGTGCACATTTATTATTCTTATTACCACCATTTTTAATTGATGTAGACTAAGTCACAATTATTTCCTCCCATGTTCACATAGATTTGGTGATTTACCTTAATATACTTTTAGAATAATGCAGTGCTACCACAATAAACACATTAGGTATTTCAAATTTACATTATTTGTGAGTAGTATACAGGTGCAGACTGAGGGTATACAGATTTCTGGTTACACACATGGACTTAGTTTCTCAAATACATCTCAGTAATGATACAAAACTCAAAATGGAATAAATTATTTCAGACACCAGTGTGTGTACTCTTGTGAGTCACACAGAAATTAAACAATTTCCTAATGTCATATAGTGAGTGGAAGAGATGAGCTTCGAACTCCAGTGGTAATTCCTCCCCCAACTACCTCAAATATAGCTCAAGAATCATAAAAGATGATATAAAATGAAAGGTTTTGCAAACTTTAAATAATTGTTTATTTGTGAGCATATTCCTAATATTGGAAATTCATTACTTAGCACTGAATCTTACTTTAAAAGAGTACTGCTCTCCTCCCAAAAAGCAGGAAGGGTTCCACAAAACAATATATCTCAAAAACATCTTTTGCCATTAAGCAGATATTGAAGAGAGATGGCACATTCTGAGAGAGAACCACACACAGAAAAAAATTTTAAGTGTTCGGTTTTATTTAGGCATTGACCAGGCATGGTGTGTCTACTTATAAAGATTTGACAGGCAATGTTTCTTCACCTTATTATCACAAAATGCAGAAATGCCAACATTTGGGAAATCCTTAGAAATAATCAGAGGGGACACCTGTGTTTGAATCTCAGCTCCTCTACTTAGTAACTATGCAGTTTTGACCCATTACTTGATCTCTTCATGCTTTAGTTTTCTCATCTGTCAACGAGAGTTATACAAATGCCTATTTCTATTCCTTAGTGCATCTCAGTCCCTTCATTATCTGTAAAATCAGCGTAATGGCAGAATCCACCTCATAAGAAGATTATGAGGATGAAAAGCTGCCACACAGGCAAAACACTTAACGACAGAGCTTGATGCATGGCAAAGAAGACTTGAGTGAAATCTATTGTTTTTGTGATTGCTCTGCCACCCATACATTGTGCTGAGAAGCTTCAAGTGGTAGAAACAAATCAGAACCACCACCACCATCACAACAACAAGACAAACAAAAAGCAACAAAAGAAAACAGAAACAAAACACTGAATTTGCCTCTGAGGAGCTAGTCTGTGAATTCACAGTCTACTAGAAGTATTTGTGAGTGAAAAGATCTAGAATACATGTGTGGCAATCATTACTATATAGGTTCATCCTCAAAAGCAAAACAGGACATTTCATCAAAGAATGTTGTGTACACTTTTCCTATTTTTATTTCTGCAGCTTTATATACATTAACACACACACACACACACACACACACACACACACACACAATTAGAAAATCCTTTAAGTTTACAGACTGCCATTGAAGAAAGAGAATAAGTTTAAAGTCGAAGCAATCCAGGTTGGCCCTCAACTCATTTGAGACTCTGTTATTGCTGGGGAAGGGGTGGGAATTAGTGAAACTTTATAGATAATGCGTTACAGTCGATTGACACAGTTTGTCAGTGATAGAAGACTTCAGACTTGGTCTACCTATGTTTTAAGCAGCATTAAACTCCTCCCGATTTGCATTTAATAAGACAATATTGTGGGACCCCTGGATGGCTCAGTCAGTTAAGTGCCCAGCTTCAGCTCAGCTCATGATCTCATGGTTCATGGATTCGAGCTCCATGTTGGGCTCTGTGCTGACAGCTCAGACCCTGGAGCCTGCTTCAGATTCTGTGTTTCCCTCTCTCTCTGTCCCTTTTTCCCTTCTTTCCAATATAAAATAAAACATTAAAAAATTTTAAAAAGCCTTGCTTTTAGGATCATTAGAACTCCTTTCTGTTCTTTCTCTTCTTTAAACCCACTATCCTGCAAAGATGTGCGTGCCAGTGGCATGTGTACCACTGCCTATGCACAGTGCACGGAGTATGTCATACCTCCTGCCACTTCTTGCACACTCTCTTCTGCCCTAATAACTTCCGCATCTTTCTTCACCACTGTTTTTCTGTTCAGTGATATTTCTCCTTCCAAGCCACTTATTTTCCCTGCCACATGGCGTACTACATCCTACCTTTACCTCCACCTTCCCCATACCTGATTAAAGGGTCTGCAGTTACAGGGGGCCTTGCCTTCCCAGAGTGGACAATCTCATAGATACCAGTCCTGTTGATACCAAATGTGAATTGTACCTTGTAACTGCCTTCCAGATGATCACAATCTGGTTTTCATGAAAGAAATTATATCCCTATGTTAAAAGCCTTATGAGGGTTGGGGTGCCTGGCTGGTTCGGTCAGTAGAGAATATAATTCTTGATCTTGAGATCATAAGTTCGAGGGCCACGTTGGCCATAGAGATAATTTAAGGAGAAAAAAAAAAAAACACTTGATAATGAATGAATACGATTCTATGGCAGTTCAGTAGATAGGTCACTTATGTTTGGGGCAACCTGGATGGGCTTCATGGAAGGGGTGACATTTGGCCTGGGAAACGAAGATATTTTATCATTCATTTTGTCACTTGGATTTAGTTGGCTAATTGCAACTAGGACTTAATAACTGTGAAATATTTTTTTAAAAGAAGGGAAGGGAAGGGCAGGACAGGCAGAGAGAAGGAAGAGAGAACAAAGGGAACAGGAAGTAGCAAAACAAAGGGCTGATAGCATGAATAAAAATCAGGCTCAGAAAATGAGAGATACAACCCTGGAAAATTCTTTGTAATATGAAATTTTTAGGGGCGCGTGGATGGCTCTGTCGGTTAAGGTCCAACTTTAGTTCAGATCATGATCTAACAGTTCGTGAGTTCAAGCCTCTGTCGGGCTCTGTGCTGACAGTTCAGAGGCTGGAACCTGCTTAGGATTCTGTCTCCCTCTCTCTCTGCTCCTTTTCACTTTCACTCTCTCACTCTCTCTCTCTCATTGTCAAAAGCAAATAAACATGAAAATATTTTTTTTTAATATACAATTTTTAAGTAAATAAAAGTTGTAGGCCTAGGAGTCACAGGTTGGCTTAGAATCCTGCCTCTGAAACTCACGTGCTGTGTGATCTTAGGTAAAATACTTCACCTTTCACTAAGCTTTAATTGTAATATCAGTTTGATTCAGATAAAAATAACAGGAATTTATTTCATGAGTTATTGAGAATATCAAACGAGACAGTGCATGGTACTAGCTAGTACACAGTAAATAGCTAATTATCTCGAGCTATTTTTAATGGGGGATAGGGAACCAGACAGATATACTGTACAGAGGCTTCTGTAAATCACCCGTTTATAGACAAGGCAAAGGAACACTTAGTGGTCTGATGAGTGTCATTCACGCTGACACTGATCTCTTCTTCACTGGTCATGGAAGAAATGTAAGCAAAGATCTTCCACATAAAGGCACTTGGTATGGTGCTTTGCATACAAAATCGTTACAGTTTAAGAGTCCTCAGTAAAATGACTGCAGCTTGTAGAGAAGTGTGTGCTTAAGAAAGTACTTTTCTTAAAGACATTCTCCTCTAGTAAGTGCCCAAGGATAATTAAAGTTGAAATGCCAAAGTAAAGGAATAAAAGACTCAAATAGCTAACTGAGCCTTGCTTCTTCCTCGGAGACAGAAGTACACTTGTCTCATATTTTGTTTACGATGTATTTGTTATATATACTATTAAACTGGACACTGCTTTCTAATTTGCCAAAGTGGGGCCAGCTTGTAGGGATCCCTTCTTTCTAACTATGCTGAAGAAAATCCCGAGGACATTCCCCAAGCTCTGCGAGCTTGGCAGTAATGAAACTTAGTATTTACATACTGGCTGTGTGAACTTGGATAAATTACTTTCACTTTCTCAGACTTTCCCCCGGTACCTTTCATCCTTCCTTCCCTCCTTCATTCCCTTCCTTCCTTCCTACCTCCCTTCCTCCCTTCCTTTCTTCAAACTTACTCTGACAATGTGCTAAGTAATTTACATCGATCACCATACTGAATTCTCAAACATGTATTCATTTTATAGATGGAAAAGCAGAGTCCTGGTGGTTAAACACCTTATAGAACTAGTATATTTTGTGATCTCTCGACAGAGTATTTCTGAACTGAAAGTTGCTGGTCTCCTTTTGTTTTGCATGGAATCCCTACCCTAACTCTAATCCTTTTGCAATTCAAGGCAGCAAGCAGGTTGAGGGATGTGAACTTAGAAGATTTGGATCCCTTGTTCTCTACGTGCTAAGGAGAGTGGCCTTATTGATCAATTTATTTTTTGAGTTTCACTTCCCTCATTTGTGAAATGATGATAATATTCAATACCAGGCTCTTGTGGGGGTAATAGGAAAGAAGTCACCAAACACAGAATTTGGCACAATAAACTTTGTTATTGTTTCTCTGTTGTGGGTATTTTATTTTCAGCACTCGTGGGAATCTATGAAGCAAAGGAAGACCACTTTTAGCCCAGAAGTTTAGAGAGTATATAATAACTATAACAGAAATTTATTCAATAGTTTGCATGTGAACTTAAAAAACCCTTCCCATTGTCCCTCATGCTACTTGATTCCTGAAGCTGTCCCTAGCAGATTCTAGGTTTTCTTCCTCTTCAGGTTTTTACCCTCGAAAGCATCTCCCAGTGACACTCTTGCTGTTTTGGCCACTACTAGTCACTGTCGATGCCCATCTGTTTTCCTTAATCTATGGATATTTGCTTAATCTATGTCTCTTGGGCCTATGCCTGTTCCCATATTTTAACCAGGATTGTAGTGGCTGTTTATCAATTGTGTATCTTTATCCTGCCTTCCTTTTGCAAGCTCTCTGTTGTCCATCCACCCTCCCTGCATGCACTTTGCATCCACCCTTCAGAACCTGCATCGGTCCCTCTGACACTCCCATCGTGTAAGGATTGTGTTTCCAGTGCTGTTTCTGTTGGTGACATTTTCTTTTTCTTTTTCTTCCTTTCTTCCTTCCATCCCCCTTCCTCCCTTTCCTTCCTCTCTACCTTCCTCCCTCCTTTCCTTCTCTCTTTCTCTTTTTTCTTGTTCTTTTCTTTTTTCTTTTCTCTTAATTCCTCCCTTCCTTCTTTCTTTTTCTTCCTTTCTTCCTTCCTCCTTCCCTCCCTTTCCTTCCTTCCTTCCTTCTTTCCTTCCTTCCTTCCTTCCTTTTCTTTCTTTCTTTCTTTCTTTCTTTCTTTCTTTCTTTCTCTCTCTCTCTCTTTCTTTCTTTTCTTCTTTCCTTCCTTCCTTCCTTCCTTCCTTCCTTCCTTCCTTCCTTCCTCCCTTTCCCTTCCTTCTCCCCTCCCCTCTTCCTTCCTTCTTTTCTTCAAACTTACTCTATGCATGACAATGTGCTAAGTAATTTACATCTATCACCATATTGAATTCTTGAACATGTATTCATTTTATAGATGGAAAAGCAAAGTCCTGGTGGTTAAACACCTTATAGAACTAGTATATTTTGGACTTTAAAATCAGACTTCAATATTGTGATCAATACATGTTGATTTAAAATGAATGAATGCATGCATGTCATATAGATTCATTCAGTCAGTCAACAGTTGGGAGTTCCTACTCTGAGTAGATCCTCTCTCTGAGCCGATTCTCCAGGATGTGAATATGAAACTACTTTATAGCTGTTATATACATGTCATAAATATATACAACCTATAATACACTCATATACGTCCATAAGTACATATACACATACATATACATGAGCCTGTATATACATGCACATGTATATATATATATATATATATATATATATATATATATATGATGTACATATTCGTACATCTACAAATACATGTACATTTTTGTTTTCTGTTACAGAATAAAATTCTCTAAATTCAAAGTTTCTTAGCCATTTCAAAGTCATAGAGAAGAACCTAAATATTAAAGCACTTACAGGTTTTCTGTCAAGAGACTATAAAAAACATGGTCTCATAACTCTTATAAACATGGCCAGACACAAGGGAGAGGAGATTCAGTGGCTTAACTTAACATGACTCAGAACCTAGTTATCATCTTTGGAAAGTGCTAGTGCATAAACAGCCTCTGATTGTTCAACGTTCTTTTAATCATTCCATGTGGAGAGTTAATATGTCAGGTTATATGTGTTGCTATATCTAGCAATGCATTATTGTAAATTCAAAGTTTAAACAAAGCAGACAGAAGATTTTATTTCTGCTCTATGGGTGTTGTCAAAACTGTACGAGAGAAAGTAACAAGATTTTAACCATTCTCCCTAGGACTTTTCCATAGACACACATGTACTTACACACTTTGTATAATCCTGAGAGACAGCCAGAATACTTCCTAGTGTTCTACATAAAAGCCCAGAAGTAAGAGACTTGCTTCTTTGACTTTCTCTTGGCTCTAAAATTTTCCATTACCTCTTACTGTGTCTGGGATGTCTTTCCCACAATCTGACTAGGTTTGGCCAAGGAACTTGCTTTAATCACTGGAATGAGGCAGAAGTGATAGTCTGCCAGTTCCAATCCTATGTCTTAAGAGTTTCCCTGGCTCTCTGTACCAGGAGAATATGTGTTGGTGAAAGTGTTAAAAAATGAAACAAGAGGAACAGAGACCCAGTTTCCTGGGTTCTCCAGCTGAAGCCAGCCTATATCAACCGACATTTAGTCAACCTTGCATATGTGACTGAGAAGGTCAAAATCAATAGAACTTTCCAGCTGATCCCAAGCCAATAGATTGTTGCATGTTCTACTAAGGTTTTGCACTTCTCTGTTGACATAGCTAATAACAGTGCTCACTTTAGTTGTGGAACTAATTGGTAAGAGGACAAAAAGACAAGTTACTCCTTAGGTGCAGGAAAGAAATTTTAAAATAACAGAGAAAGCAAAACGGTGTTTTGTCTAGAGATGTGAACTGTTTTCCTTGAAGTCACCCCTGAGATGATTCAGGAGGGAAGCCAGAGCTGACTCTGGGACCTCAGCAGAAGATCTAAGAATTACCTGGAATAGGAAAGATGCAGACAGGGGAAAAAGCGACTGGAGTTGGCAAAAGGAAGGATGTGGAAAATGAAATACAGACAAATGAGCCAAAATTACAGAAACCTGGTTTACTTCTTATTTTTTAAAAAAAGTGTTAATTATATGGAGAAAAATCAGAATTTAGGATTGCAGCTAGTGCTGGAGGAATTCATGGGCTACTGGAGCACAGCTGAAAACTGGAACTAGCATTGTTTTCAAATTGTAAGTCATTTGGAAATGACTCAGTACAGCTGTTGGTTTTTAAAACCTTTTCTGCTTCATCTCCTTTTTTCCAACATTTAGGTGTCATCCTCCTATGTAATAGAGAAGAGTCCCTATAGCTGAATTTGGGATGGACTACAGAGCGTGGGACCCCATCCCCTGTCTCTTTGGTGTTCTCTGAGTCATTGTTGGAGGTCCACCAGCCACAAGGGGAGGGCTGGGACTTGAACACCTGGTCAATAGTTTTATTATACAACTGATCTTCTCTAAATGATCTAAAAATACTTCTGTACTTGTGAACATTATGGTGTTCACTTTTCTGTTTCATCCAATATAGAACATACTGATATGTTTTGTTTCTTTGGAGAAACTCAATTTCAGGAAATGTCATCCATTTGATTATTAACATTTGATATGAATTCTAGTCTTTCAGGGGGATTCTGCTTATAAATAATGACTCTACTTCTTGAGCATTAGTTTAGTCTCTACCAGATGAAGCTCTTCTTGGCCTTCTTCTTTTTTTTTTTTTTTTTTTTTTTAATGTTTTATCTATTTCCAGGAGAGAGAGAGAGACAGCGTGAGCAGGGGAGGGTCAGAGAGAGAGGGAGTCACAGACTCTGAAACAGGCTCCAGGCTCTGAGCTGGCAGTCAGCACAGAGCCCGACACGGGGCCTGAACCCATGAACCGCGATATCATGACCTAAGCGAAAGTTGGACACTTAACCGACTAAGCCACCCAGTCGCCCCTCTTCTTGACCTTCTTGGCTCAGGTTTCAGTACATTTATCTTTCCAGGATTATATTATGTTTCTCTGGCTGACAGATCTCAATGTTTGGTGACCACCGTCACTGACATAGAATAGCTCCCTTACATCACCATTAAAATGGTGCCAAATGCTTGCAGCATCTGGTTAAAGTGAATGTTGGATTAATAAACAAAAGCAAGATACAACTATAATATAATTCCCAGGCTAGAACAATTATAAACAATTGCTTTTAAACAATTATAAACTAGAATCTTCGTGCTTTTGCCATAAAGTTCAAGCTCTTTAGTGTGGTAAGTATGGTTCTGTCATCCCATCAACTCTGCCTTGTGTCCCATTGCTTCACAATTTACAACTTTGAAATCATGTTCAAGGTTTTCAGAGTGCATCAAAAATGTCATGCTGCCTGATCTGTTACATCTTTATAAATGCTGTTCCATGTCTGGCTGCTCTCCCCACCTGTTGTCTGCATGGTAAATGATTCTGCATCCTTTAAAACACGGCCTCAGGATTGTCTTCCATGATGGAGTATAGCAGCTCCCGCTCTCTGCTACCTGTTTGCTGTACACCTTCTCCTGGCACTGCACTGTATTATAGCCGTGTATATGCTCTGCCTTCATGATGATAGCAAATCTCAATATGGCATTTTTGGGTGCGTGGCAAGTATTCTTCACATATATGAACTCATTTCATCATCCAACTCAATGGAAAAATTATTATCATCTCCATTATACAGATGTGATAAGTGAGACATAAAAAGGTTACAGAAATGGATGGGATTTGAATCCAGTCCAACAGATACCAGAGGCTGCACATACTATGCTTCCTGACATTGCAAACTCCCTAAAAGCACAGAGAAGTCTTGATACTTCAATATTTGCTGATTTTAACCAAAGGTATTATGATACACAGTTTCCACTATTGCTACTAAGAGGTAAAGGGTTTTCTCATCTAGGATGTTCTTGGCTTTCAAAGGGATTCTAAAATTCCAGAGACTGCAAAGCCCTCCATGAACTTGAATGGCAGCAGAGAAAACAATCACTATGCATTCACTCAGAAGGAAGAGCACAGCCATCCAGCCAATTATATGCTCCTTGGCTCAGATCATATTTCTTCACAGATCTTTTATCACATGACACCCCATATGCATTTGTTTAATGAAAGTGATGCTATCACCTCTCACTTTCTTTCCCACAGTTCTGCAGCTAAAACAGATTGGGGAAGAGTTTTCTTGCTTCCTTCCTTCCTTCCTTCCTTTATTTTTTAATTCCAAGAGGTGAAATGACTTAACCAATGTTATTTCTGCTATTTTCCTGTTTTACCTTGGCTATTGGAGGAATTGTGTCTGGAATGATTTTCCATTCTAATCACTCATAAAACAGCTGTGCGGGGGCGGGGGGGGGCTTGAATATTTGAATATTTGGAACAAACAAGGTTTGAAAGAAAACTAAACCCTGGCTTGAGGGCATTTTCTGTGATCTGACAGGTCAGCAAAGCAATCATTGTTGTACATACCAATCACAAAATGTCTGTAACCAGCATGATGCTGTTGGTTATCAAAAGCAATGCCCAATGAAAATAAGGTGGAGAAAAGCTTTAGAATGTGGAGAAAGACATTAACCAAACTAGTGATGCCAGCTCCAGTTTTTTCAAAGTCCAGCTGTTAGAAAACTCAACATCCAGTGATGTGCAAAGTAGGAGGGATTTATTGTATTTTTTTTTATTTCTCCAATTGCAAAATTAAAAGACATGATAAAATAGAAAGTAGAAAAGGATTCCTGAAAGGACTTGATAACTGTGAGGGAAATCATCCCTGATGACTATATATCCTAGATCATTTGGTAACCAGGATGGCACTGATTCAGATACTCAAATCTGGGATTTGCATATACCACTAGCTTGGTATCAAATATCTACTACTGAATTTGTGCCCTTCCTAGTATATCTATAAAGTCTCCAGTAAAATATTTATTTCCATTCTTTTTCTACCAAATTTTTCTACATGGTGTGCAAGTCATTTTCCAAGGGAACACAGTGACTGCAATGTATTTGGAAGTGTATAAATTCTTCCCTTGCCAATTAGTTAAGGGCCAATGAAGATGTGGCTCTTTTCTTACATTGTCAATTCAAACAGTATCCTATTGCTGCTCTGTAATTTTATTTGGGTACCTCACAGGCCATTTACAACTTACCAAATCCCAGCTGCAACTCAATCATTGCTCTCTTGACAAACACATATTTTTTTTCATTCTAGCGCTTATTACTAATAATACAAAGAAATTAGGGAAGGACTATGAGAAAGCATAAAGCAGAATAAAGATTGTACAGGAGAAAGGTGCAGAAGTAAAAGACAAACAATGAAATCCGACATAAAACTTGGGAATGGGCACCAAATTCCTTCCTATACCAATGCCCACATTGCATCTATCACTAAACTCAGCAATTTCTATCCCTAAGAGAGTCCTTAAATCTCTTCATTTCTCTACCCCCATCTCCCTAGACCAAGACACCATCATTTCATCCATTTATTACTGCATTGGCTTCCCCTCTGATATCCCAAATCTTCTTATCTTTCTACAATCCACACGCTCACATTTATAATCTGAGCAATTTTTTTTCCAGTTCAAATCTTATACCACCCACCAACTTAAAATTCTTCTTGGTTTGCCATTGCCCCAAGAAATAAATCTTTAAATTTCCAGCAAGGCTATGACTAGGCATACCAGGAACAGGCTTTGATTCTTCATTGACCCTACTATCTGGTTCTTAATTGGGCATAGATTTTTGCACTCCAGGGGACATTTGGAAATGTTTGGAGGTAGTTTTGTCACAAATGGTCAAGAGCATGTTCTGGTTTCTAATTTATAGAGGCTAAGAATATTGCTAGACATTCTACATTACCAGGACAACTTTCTCAAAACCAAAGATTACTTAGCCCAAGATGTCAATAGTACTGAACCTGAAAAACCCTGTTATAACTTTATCTCATGTGCTTCTTCCCCTTCACTCTCTTAATTTCAGCTATTTGCTACTTCTTTCATTTCCGTGAATTCACTATACTACATTACACTTCACTATACTGTACCACATCTTCAATTCTTCAGTATTAAAGAATTCTTTCTTCCTGGAATAATGTGCACATTCTCCCCTCTACTAACCTCTAACACTTGACTAACTTCCCCTTATTCTTAGTTCTCAGCTTAGTTATTTACTCAGGGGAGACTTTCCTGAAACATCATACTGGATTGGTTTCCTTTCCCATATATTCTCAGACACCCAGTATCTTTCCTCATAATTATACCTTTATTGTCAGCCTTTCCTACTATAAATTCCTTGAGGGTACGACATATCAGTCTCATTGATTTTAACTCCAGAACCTAATATTAATCTCTCAATATACAAAGCACTTAACGAATGAATAAGTACATGCATGAATGAATGAATAAATGAATTAGAATTCACTTTATTAAGACCATAAAATTTTGGCAAACCATCTCTTGGCTTAAATTACAGTTGGATTATGTTAGAGTTAGTTGTCATATAATTGCCATTTGCACTATTCTTTTCCCAGTATAGACTACAGGCTAGCTAATGGCATCCATGAACATTCTGTGGCTTCTATATTTTAGAAATATAAGTATCATCACTGTGAGTGGAAGTTTAAAAAAATATGAATCCATCCTTACCACCTTTCAGTGACAGTAAAAGTCTCTGACAATCCATAACCATGAATGATGTGAAATCAACGAGAGATGAAAAGTTTCTCTCTTGGAATCATAATAAACGGTTGTGCCATTTTATGTTCCACTCAGAGAAACCTATCTCTTGCCTAGGTCCATATACAATTGGATTTTAAAATATCCATTCCTACTATCATTGCTTTAAAATAAGAGGGTTGGAATTTTTTTGTGTTTTCTTTGACATGATGTTCTAGTCATATTTATATTTATCTAATTCCTCTCTCAAGATAAAAGTAGTATCTTCCCATGGCAAGGAATTGATGAACAATTTTATAAAATTCTTTAGGGACAAAAAAATATTTATTTTTCCCATAGCTTCCTTAAAATTCCAAATAAAGAGTAGGTAGTGTTTAAATATCTTGATCACAAAGGAATGTCACATTTGGTTGAAATGAGAGGAAAGCGGCCATAACTACAGCTTTCACAGACATAAATTCAGCTCAGGGAGCAATTCATTCAAGCCGCCGACAATACAATGATGTATTTTTGGGTGTATACCATTGTGATTGGAACAATCTGCAACTCTCCTAATTAATATTGAGCCTAAAGATGCTGAAGTGGGAATGAGACCAGTTTCTTTCAGCAAGAGGACATTGAATGGGATCACACAGAAAATGATGACTTGGTGAATTGTGAAGGAGAAATGTTCTGGGCAGGAAGAGTGTGTCCCTTGTCAAAGGGCGGGGGCAGGGGAGGGCATCTATATTTTATTCTTGCTGCAGAGACATAGAAGAAAGCTTATAGAATAGTTTAAAAAAGGTCTATAACCTCCAGTTAAAGCAGTTTCAGAGTCATTCATACCCACAGGGCACTCTGCAGAACAGAAATTGAGAATCCCTAGCACAGAGCATACTGTACCCCTTGCAGCCATTTCTGTGGTGTCCAAACAAAAATGAGGATTAAGGCAAACGCTTAAATAAACATCAAACAAACAAAAACTAAGCATAAAGAATTGGATCAAGAAAGATCAAAAACAGAGACTTCCTTTCATCAGAATAGCTATCAATTGTAGTCAGTTCCCATGCGAGGAGGAACCAGATGGAGAGCTTGATCTTTTGTGTAGTGTGGCAGTTTATGATAGATTCCTACATACTTAACTACTAAGTAGTGTGTAGTTCAATTTATGGAACAAAGTGTTATTCACACCTTATAGTTTGTGACATATTCAGAGGGGGCGGAGTTAAAGAATGTCTTCAAGGTTACATAAATGCCTAAACTAGGCAAATCCTATTAGTATGAGCTTTGTGCTAGGAGTGAACACAGCCCAAATAACAAAAACAGCAACACTTACATCTGTCAGGCGCTAAGCATCTAATTTATATTAAATTATGTAATTCTTATAATGATTCCATAACAATCCCATGAGAAAAGTAGTATTATTATGTTCACTTTATATCTGAGGAAACAGGCCAAAAGAGGTTAAATGGCATACCTGAGATCACAAAGCTAGTGAAGAGAAGAGCTGAGATTCAAACTAGCTGACATATTTGTGATTTATACAGATCATTTGTGACAAGCATCTATATCCCTTCTTCGCTTCCTGAGGGAGAGTTTTCTTGTTTGTACCTCTCTACCCTAGAGCGTCAGCACCCCGAAAAGTACCTCTCAGCTCAGGCTGGAGCAAGGATAATGTGCAGACAGAAGTGTTTCTTAGGGCAGGGAAGAAGTTAAACACACATTCATACTCCAATATACAAAAGCCATTTGGAGATCTTTCTTTGGAATACAGGAAGTGGTCAGTTTCCTTGAAACTCTAGTGATGGGACTGATAAACCCAATATATCCAAACTAGTGAAAGGAGATGGATCAAGTAGTATGAAAACAAATATCCATTTTTAAAAAGTCTATAAGCTACAATATTCCGTTAGCCAAGGTGATAATACCAATAAGATGAGTATCAAGGATTTCCCTCCTACCAATCTTTAGCTCAAGACCAATCCTATAGCTTAGCAGCGTATTTATACAACAAAACATTAAAGATTAATATCTATAATATTTTCAAAGAAAGGGAATATTTCCCTGATATGTCTTTCTCCCCTTATGGTCCCAGAAGAGGGAGAAAATGATATAACCTGCAGTTTTCTCTTCAATCAAACTTAAATCCTCTATGACTAAATTCTCATAAATATTTCTGGATAAATCATTCAGTATTTCTCTTGAGGCATCTAGAGACATCACTGACTGTCACCCCTAGAACCAACAGGTAAGAAATGGAGACATGCTAATATACTTTGATGAATAAGGTACCCTGAAACAGTGTCTAAAAAATGGAAAATACTCTACTCAGTCATATATCAAGTACACATTTTGCATAGTCTAATCCTTCTTTTAGTCTCCCTAAAACATGCAGTGATTTTGAAAAGGGAAATGAAGATGCTAAATAGAAACTGGCGATCCTAATCTAAAACTCAACCAATGGACTCTGAGGGCTTTTTTTTTTTTTTCCTCCCCTTCCATGTAAAATAAAGGAGAGGTTTTTCTTCCATTTGTTAATTCATTCAAAAACATTTATTGACTTGGCTAATGCTTTACACATTTAAACATGCATAGAGATGACCCTGTAATATTTCAAAGTGCAGGCTAGGATTTGGGGTGGGGTTTGCAATTCTTCATTTCTAAGGGGAACCCATGCTGCTGGTCTGCAGACCATCTTTTGAGTAGCAAGTCTAGATCAGAATTGTCAAACTAGTATTTCTGTAATAATAGAAACTGTATCAATTTTGACTGACATGGTACCCAGTAGCCACATGTGACTAGTGAACATGTGGCTAGAATGACTGAAGACATTTTGATTTTATTTAATGTCACTATATAAATTCAAATTAGAAACCCACATGTGGGGGTGCCTGGGTGGCTCAGTAAGTTAAGTGCCTGACTTTATCTCAGGTCATGATTGTGACTTCGAGCCTTACATTGGGCTCTGTGCTGACAGCATGGAGCCTGCTTTGGATCCTCTTTCTCCTTTTCTCTCTCTCTACTTTTCCCTGCTCTCTCTCTCTCTCTCCATCTCGCTCTCTCTCTCAAAAATAAATAAACATTAAAATAAATAATAAATAAATAAGTAGCCACATGTGGCTGCTAGCTACCTTATTTGAGAGTACATTCTCATAAACATGAATTCACCATCTAATAGAGAAGATATTTAAACAGATTACTGGGATGCAATATGTTCAGTTCTATAATGGTATTATTAACAAAATGACACAGAAGCATAAAAGAGGAGGAAATGAAGGGACGTGATGTATGAACATGTTCCAGTTGAGTAATCTGGGTCAATTTTCCTATGAACTCAAATGCAATGAATCTGTAGCCTGTAGATATGGTCAAAGCAATAAAAGCAAGGTGGGTTGGAGAAGAGGATAGCATATTGAATTTTACCTGCCCCAGGTTTGGACCAGTCACAGAGATCTCTCCAAAAACAGGAAAATATTTTTCTTTTAAATTGTTATACTTCTGTAATTTTATACCTCATGTTAGAAGGTCTAGAAGAAGAGACCATCTCTGTATCCAATTGGATGATGATAATATTCCCAGATTCACCAACTCTCCAAGGAAAAGCTAGGTGACACCCAACATTCCCTCTCTCCAAGGATGAAATAAGTTGGTGTGATAGTTATAAGCAGCATCTGACCTAAAGAATCACATCAAATTGTCATGACAACTGATAGTCTGTGGTCTGGAAATAACCATCTCATCTCACTGACACCCGTTAATGGAACTCCAGCTGTGCCTGCTTTTGAATGAGAGAAAAGCAAGACAGGGAAGGGAACAATACAAGGAATCTATGTGGCTTCTTAATAGTTCTCAGGATTCCTTCCTAATGGGCTTCGTTTGTCATGTAAACAATAATATCCAGTGTTATCATCACTGTCTTCTGAAATACATACCAGTGTCTTTTGAAATAAACACTTTTTTTCCTTGTATACATTTCAGAAAGAGTGAGCCAGTCATTCAGATTTACACAGTTCTGAGTCTATTGCTTTACCTTCCCCTACATTATTGCTGACTGGAAGAAGATGAATTTATTTCCTTTTGTGTTTTTGTTGTATTGTTTGTGGTTAATGGGGGAAACAAGCACTTCATCGTAACTATGGTAACAAAGACACTTTTTTTTCCTTTTCTTGTAGTTTGGCAGACATTCAGGTCTGCAATTGGCAAATCTCAAAGATCTTAACCAATTTATCATTGAAAGCAAAATCTCAAACTATTTTCTCCTTAAGTTGTAAGAGCTATGAAATATCCATTAGAAGAATAATATCACAGGCATGTATATGAACTGCAGAATGCTGATGTAATATACGCGAAGGTTCAATAAACCATTTCCATCTTATGAAATACAGATGGGTTGTATGCTTCTTGGAAGATAGATCCACAACTCTTATCAAATAGACCCCTGCTTAAAAATCCGCAATAATTTGGTAGTGCTTATCAAATCAAATCCATACAGCTTAGCTTCTATCCCCAGGCAAGAATCCTAGAGCCCTACTATGAAACCTAAAAGACGCTTAACTGTATTCAGTATGTGCCCCTATGTTGATTATGTTCCTGATGTTACTAATGATAGCTGCATGGTTATACTCATTCTCTGTCTCTCCTCTATACTTCCTTTTTCTCCCTAGTTCCTTAGTTCTAGATCAAATATCAATGCATATACTCTTCTTGGATCTCACAGTTATTCTTTCACATAATTACAATAGCACACTTTAGGAAATCCTCATATATTTTGCACTATCTATTCCAGTTAGCATTTGTAAAGTAGACTTGTAACATCCATAGTCTCAATATTTTCAGTTTCAATTCTCCTAAGGAAATTTAAAGATCCATGACAGGAAAAATAAATAAGGCTCATGCTGCGGGCAAGTAAGGATTATCTAGTTGGTACCTTAACCTGACATTTTCAACTTAATCTGTGCATTCACCCTCCATCTTCTGACACACATTCAATGAGAGAACTGGAGGAGTAAAAAGCTGTGGTTATTCACATATGTCCCTGTGTGGTTCCTCACAGAATCCCAAGGGTATGCTGCCATACTGTCTGTTTATAGTTGTGGTTGATACTGCTGCTGTTTTGGTAAACATCTGTCAGATCTGTTCAAACAAGTTCTTATTCCAATCTTCTTGGTTCATTAGTTTATTTATTCATTCATAATGAATATATATTACATACATTCATATATCATTTACCATGCTAGGTAATGAAAGAATTACAGTAGAAAATACATAATAGCCTGGCCCTCAAAATGATTAAGTCCAACACAGCAGACCAGAAAGTATACAAGTAAATATCAACATGATGGAAGCAATCCAAGTGTTCATCGATAAATTAATGAAGAAGATATATGTATGTACCAAAAATAAATCCAAAATGGATTAAAGATCTAAAAATCCAAAATGGATTTCATCTAAAGACATGAAATCATAAAAAGCCTAGAAAAGAACACAGTTAGCAACTTCCTTGACATCAGCCATAGTGACTTTTTTCTTGATGTATCCTGAGGCAAAGGAAACAAAAGCAAAATAAACTATTGGGACTATATAAAAATAAAAAGTTTCTACACAGTACAGTAAATAACAAAAACTAAAAGGCAACCTACTGAATAAGAGAAGATATTTGTAAATGACATATCCAATAAAGGGTTAGTATCCAAAATAAATAAAGAACTCCTACAACTCAACACTCCCCCCCCAAAAAAAAACAAATAAAAATGGTCAGAAGACATGAACAGATATTTCTGCAAAGAAGACATCCAGATGGTCAACAGATACATAAAAGATGTTCATAATCACTTAACCATCAGAACAATTCAGATCAAAACTACAGTGAGATATCACCCCACACATACCAGAATAGGTTAACTCAACAATGGAAGACACCACTGGTGTTGGCAAGGATGTGGAGAAAAAGGAACACTCCTGCACTATTGGTGGGAATGCAAACTGGTACATCCACAGTGGAAAACAGTATGGAGGTTCCTCAAAAAGTTAAAAAAAGAACTACTCAATGATCCAGCAATTACATTATTGGGTATTTACCCAAAGATTACAAAAACACTAATTCAGAGGCATACATGCAGCCCTATGTTTATAGCAGTATTACTTACAATAGTAAAGATATGGAAGCAGCCCAAGTGCCCACTGATCAATGAACGTCCATTGCCCATTGATTGATGAATGGAAAAAGAAGATGCAATATATGTGCTTGTGTGTGTGTGTGTGTGTGTGTGTGTGTGTGTGTGTGTAATTCAACCAGATAAAAGAACAAAATCTTGCCATCTGTGATGATGTGGATGGAACTAGAAAGTATAATGTTGAGCAAAATAAGTTACTCAGAGAAAGACAAATACCATAGGACTTCACTTCTGTGTAGAATTTAAGCAAGAAAACAAACCAAAGGAAAAAAAGAGAGAGAGGGAGACAAATCAAGAAACAGACTCTTAACTATACAGAAAAAACTGATTGTCATCAGAGGAGTGGGGGAAGGGGACAGGTTAAATAGATGATGGGGATTAAGGAGTACACTTATCCTGTTGAGCACTGGCTGACATATGGAAATGTTGAATCACAATATTGTACACCTGAAACTAATATAACACCGTATGTTAAGTACATTTATATAACTGTATGTTAAGTAACACACATGTATGTATGTATATACAATGGAATATTATCCACCCATAAAGAATAATGAGTTCTTGTCATTTGTGAAAACAGGGATGGACTGAGAGGGTGTCATGTATGTGTCTTTCTCTCAGACCTTTCTCTGACCTTTCTCTGAGAGGGTGAAATAGATTAAGGGAATTAAGAGGTACAAACTTCCAGTTAGAAAATAAATGGGTTATAATATATAGCATAGGGAGTCTAGTCAACAATGTTATAAATTTTGTATGGTGACAGACGGTAAGTATACCTATCATGGTGGCCATTTTGTAATGTATAAAAAATTTGAATCTCTATCTTAGACACCTAAACTAATACAATATTGTATGATGATTGTAAGTCAATAAAAATATCAGTATGAGAGATCAAAGAGACATGAAAACTAAATGCAATATGTGTTCATGATCATGGACTGTATCCAATATGGGAGTTACAGAAGTTTTTTAAAAGGCATTTTTGGAACAACTGAGAATGTCACCATTGGTTAGATAACATTATTGTGTCAATATTAAGTATCTTTGACTTGATGACAGTACTGTAATTAAAAATGAAGGGGTAGGGCACCTGAGTGGCTCAGTCGGTTAAGCATCCAACTTTGGCTCAGGTCATAATCTTGTAATTTGTGAGTTCAAGCCCCACATTGGGCTCTTTGCCGTTAGCACAGAGCCTGCTTCATATCCTCTGTCTCCCTCTCTGTCTGTCCCTCCACTGCTCATATTCAAGATCTCTGTCTCTCAAAATAAATAAATAAACATTAAAAAATCAAGGGGTAAAGAATGGCAAATGTGACCTAATCTCAAATGATTAAAAAAATAATCATATATAATGTTATTAAATTTTCTTTCTTTCTTACTATCATCTATCTATCTATCTCTCTATCTACATATCCATCCATCCATACATACACACCCAGAGAGATTACTTAAAAAATTCAGCAAAATGAGTAAAATTCGTGAATGTGGTTAAAGAGTATATGGGAGTTTCCCCAATTATACTTGCAACTTTTCTATAAATGTGAAATTATTTCCAAATAAAAAAGAAAACCAATAGAGATAGCACAAAAGAGGTTTGGTTCAGGGTGCTTTGTAAATGGTGAGAAGAGCCTAGGTATCTTTGGTAGGGTGGGGGAAAATAATAAGGAAATTCCTGAACCATGAATTTAAAAGGTGACAAGTTCAACTCAAACAGGATTAGAATCAGGCATCCAGGCAGGGTTGGGAAAACTACAGAGATGCTATTGTATAATTCATAAATATAAAAAACTAGTTATCCAGTTTTACTGCCCTGCCACAATAAAACAAGGACCACGGTGAAAGATCAGTTCTTTCCCATTAGCCTTGAGAACCAAGTTACTTTGAAATTGAAAAACAGGGTGGCTCAGTCGGTTAGGCCTACCACTTCAGCTCAGATCATGATCTCACGGTTAGTGGATTCGAGCCCTATGTCGGGCTCTGTGCTGACAGCTAGCTCAGGGGCTGGAGCCTGTTTTGGATTCTGTGTCTCCCTCTCTCTCTGACCCTCCCCTGCTCACTCTGTCTGTCTGTCTGTCTGTCTGTCTCTCTCTCAGAAATAAATAAAACATTAAAAAAATTTTAAAGAAATTTGAAAACAATAATAATAGATGTGTACAATTTATAGAGCAATATTTAGTATTTCCTTTGAATAGTATTTTTTAAGGAAAAAAAGCATTTATTTATTTTTGAGAGAGAGAGAGAGAGAGACAAGAGTACGAATGGAGGCAGGGCAGAGGGAGACAAAGACATAGAATCAGAAGCAGGGTCCAGGCTCCGGGCTGTCAGCACAGAGTCCAATGCGGGGCTCGAACACACCAACCACGAGATCATGTCCTGAGCCAGAGTCAGACGCTTAACCGACTGAGCCACCAGGCGTCCCTCCTTTGAATAGTCTTAATCACAAAATACAAAAGTAATGAAATACTGGGGTGTCTGGGTTGCTCAGTTGCTTAAGCTTCTGACTTTGGCTTAGGTCATGATCTCACAGTTTGTGAGTTCGAGCCCCATGTGAGGCTCTGTGCTGACAGCTCAGAGCCTGGAAGCTGTTTCAGATTCTGTGTCTCCTTCTCTCTCTCTCTGCCCCTCGCCCACTCACACTCTGCCACTGCCTCTCTCATAAATAAACAAAACATTAAAAAATTTTTAAAGTAATGATACAATACAAGATCAAAATTTTTTAAATACAAGCATGAGAAAGTTGCAAATTTGTCACACATACCATGATGCAAAGGTGAAACCATCAGTTACCTTCAGCTTGTTAAGTATATAATAAATAAGCTATAATAATAATATAGATGGAGAGAGATTGCTGGCTCTTTCCTAGGTCCTCTGCAAGCCCTTTTGCACAATACTATATTTAGTGTTTACAAAAACCCTCTCATATAGAATGAATTTTTTATATTAAGCTATATCTGACCAGAGATTTGAAGATATCCAGCACCCCGTCTTAGGCCAAGCATATGGCAGAGGTGAGATTACACAACCTTGGCAACCTGGTGCCAAAACCCTCTGAACTTGACTGTGTCCATGTAAAGAGAGAGAAGCTCATTCTCAGGAAATACGTTCAAGTTGCCAGACTCTTGATATAAATTGAATAGTTAATTATAAGTCACCTGGGAAGTGGTATTATTCCAATATTATATGCAGGAAAACAGAAATTCCAAGAGCTTAGTAACTTGCCTAAAATAACAGAAGTCTAAATTTTGATTTACTCCCTTATATGTCTGGCCTCGATGCTCATCCTAATTTTTGTTTTGCCTATTTTCCAATCACTTTTCAGAAATTCCTTTTAAACTGGCCTGCTTCGTTTATGACTCTATTTCCCCCAGATGTTTCCACATTGATATCTGAACAGAGAATTGAGGTGTTACTTAATCATCTACTGCTGAGAGAAGGGCTCAGTAGGCACAGGTGGGTAATGGGTAATTTTTTAGACATATATAATTTGCATTTGTTTCTGGCTTAAAAAAGAAATGTGGGTTCCTTTACAGAAGCTTATCCAGAAGCAAGAAAATAAAACTATGCCCATCACTATCACCCCTTAAACGCACTGAGAGCTCAAACACAGACTAGACAAATGTCACCATGCTGGTCTCTTTTCTTTTAATGATGTCTCGATTGAATTTTCTCAGTGAGCAAATTAAAAGAGGATTTTCTAAGTGTCAATGCTTCTGACTCCTTGTGGAATTAAAAAACCCAGCTGAATTCTTCCTGTCTCTGTGAGGATCAATGCTTAGGAGATTTTGCAACGGTAACCAACCTCACAAGGCTTTTGATGAGTTGCAGGACAGGATCGAGTCCAGCTGGTTTCACCATAGATATATTGGCTCCCGCAGTGTCTGCTCATAAGACTAAAGCATTTTTTTCTTTCTTTTTATTTTAAGTGAATTTATCAGTGATGACTCAAAGGCTCCCAGCTATAGTTATGCAGAGTAAGGTGATGATATACATATAATTATTTCCAATTATGATCCTTCATTGGCAGGGTCTCAGTTCTACAGTGACCGCAGTACTCTGGCCCTGAGTTATAAAGGTTACTTGCAAGAGTATGCCTTTTGCCCTGGTGATACTATAGACTGGTTCTTAAGGTTACTCCACCCGTTCAAGTTCATAAGATGCTAGGAATAAAACTCCTGTGCTCAGTCACTTCAATTACTTCACTCTGGAAATTATTTACTCCTTCGTATTGAGAGGGGACCAAACAAACTGAAAACTGATCAGCAGTCAATGAAACTGTGCTTACCAGCCTTTTGGAATGAATTAGCTGACATGCATGTGTCCAGCTACACTGAGCCCACAGAAAACGTGTTGTTCATACTACTTGGTGAATCTCCTCTAATCCAGCAAATGAGTGGTATATGTGTGCTGAGGATGCAGGTCCCTGATCCAGGTTAGAACTAGCATTTGGTTTTTATTTTGTTTTGTTTTTGCATCTATTTTCTTGAGAAAATAGCACTCATAGCTTACTAGCTATTTAATATTTTGCATATATCTCCCTTTTCTCTCCCATACCTTCAATGTAATTATACAATTTATGCCCACTGACAATTCATGTAATGCCACCCTTACCTTTTGACTTTAAGAGCTTCAAAGGGCATATAATGAGTTCATTTGTCTTGAAATCCCAAGCCTAGAGGGATTCCACAAAACATGAAGTATATACATTGCCACATATTAAAGTTTGTTAGTATCTTTTTGACACAGGAAATTGAAAGTAGTTTTTGCATGCCTAAGCTACTCTTTTCAGCTGTGTTCATTTGTTTAATGGTTACATTATCATGAGGCAAATTCACTGAAATCCTGAATATCAACAAGAAAGGAAAGTCATGCCAAACACTAGCCTTTGTTTCTACCTCAGCAAAATATTAAAAAATCACTTCAGCAAAAAATAATTTTAAATAATCTTATTTTCCTATTATAAAAACAATGTCAATTAAAAATGTAGAAAACACAGTAATTAACCATGGTAAGTATAAGGATTTATATATCTCAGATATGCATTTCTTTTTTTTTTTTAATATTTTTATTTATTTCTAGGAGAGAGAGAGAGACAGCGTGAGCAGGGAAGGGTCAGAGAGAGAGGGAGACGCAGACTCTGAAACGGGCTCCAGGCTCTGAGCTGGCAGTCAGCACAGAGCCCGATGCGGGGCCCGAACCCACGAACCGCGAGATCATGACCCAAGCGAAAGTCGGTCACCTAACCGACTAAGCCACCCAGGCGCCCCATCAGATATGCATTTCTATGCATATACATACATATATGTATTTATGAATTTCTGTAAAATGCATATGCAAAGTGTGTGAGGAAATATCTATATCTGTATCATATCTATGTACCTATACCTATATCTATCACTCAATGAAATAATACTAATTCATTAATGCTATTTTATTACCTGATGTTTTCATTTACACTAGACATTCTTCTGTGCCCTTCACAGATGTGAATCTTCATAGCTGCTTCATGAAATAGTGCAAATGTTATCCCCTTTTTAGATGAGGAAACTCAGGTTAAGAATGCTTAAAGAAAATGCCCAAAGTCACATTTCTAGAAAGAAGCTGAGCTGGGATTCAAATCCAGACAATTAGGTCTTCATCCACCTCTATGTTATACTGCAAAAAGGTAAAAACAAGGCAAAGGCATGCAATTTTTTACAGAGGGATTTATACCAATCATTCTGACTGAAAGGGGTAGGTTTGAAGTTGTCCTTACATAGCATGCTTACCAATTTTACTCAATCCGTATGTTTATTTGGGTTGACTTTGTTTAGATGTGAGAGAGATATAAACTTCTCTCCTCAAAAATATCCTTTGATGTAGCTATATCCTAAGTTTTGTGTTGGTAGTGGTGGTAAATTGTATAATCAAAAATAATCAGAGAATCCCAGTACCAAATATGTTTTAAACGTAAAACCCTAACTTCTAACTTGTCCAAATCACACAACCTAACTTTCAGAGCACAACAACTGGACAGTATCACCATAGCAGTGAAATATGTCAAAATATATTAACTATAGTCAAATAATGTACTACTTGGTTTATAGCATTTTCTCTTTAACAATTTACAATTACCCTATGGGATAGCTATCATGATTGTCCCCACTTTATAGATGAGGAAACAGGCTCAGAAATCTCGTTAGCTTGCGTAAGGTCAAGCAACTTGTAAGTAATAGAGCCAGAATTCAAAACAAAGTATCTAATGCAGACCCTGTGCTATTAATCATAAGACCTCAAAGCATGGTTCATTGAACAATGGAGGCCCTAGACCATCTAAAGGACTCTGCAAGTTCAAAAGTTTATTCATAATGCTATTAAGACATTATTTGTCTTTCACTGAGTGGATATTTTCAGGTATAGTACAAAAACAGTGGTGGGTAAAATGATGGTGTCTTAGCAGGAATCAAGACAGTGACATAAACATAATGAGTAGTTATTGTATTTCAAACCCACATGCTGATGGCCAAATATTACCCATTTCACTTGAGATTTTCCTTGATGAATCGGTAGAAACTATTAATTTTACTAAGGCTTAGCTTTTGAGTAACGCATCTGTTGACTATTCTGTGTGATGAAATACTAAAAAAGTACTTTATCTATACAAGGAGGGATGATGGCTATCCCCAGGAAAGCCATTTGTATGACTGGGTTGTAAACTGAACCACATGCTTTTTCCTAGAACTCCATTTTCCTTTGATAAAACAACTGATAGACAAACCATGTTTTTGTATGTGTGGCTACTTGGCAGCTATTTTCTCCAAAATTAACAAAGTAATCCTGTCACTTAAAACAACAGACTGTATTGTGACCTATGGTAAAAACTGTATCTTTCAAACAAAAATCTGAAGTTTGAAAGACTTTTGCCCATCACAGTGAGCCTGACGGCTTTCCAATACTTTAACAATTTCCTGATTAGGGGCGCCTGGGTGGCTCAGATGGTTAAGCAGCTGACCCTTGATGTTGGCTCAGGTCATGATATCACAGTGTGTGAGTTCAAGCCCCATGTTGAGCTCTGCACTGACAAGTCGGAGCCTGCTTGAAATTCTCTGTCTCTCTCTCAAAAATAAGTAAACATTAAAAAGAGAATTTTCTGATTAGATGGATGATATTAATGAATGTGGCTATTTTTTTGCTATTAATCTGTCAATATTTAGAAGAGCGTTATAACTCAATGAACTTGTATTTTTTTTTTTTTAATGACCACATGCAAAATGTTGCAAAACCATGCTATGGTAAAAGATCAAAGTGCAAGCTAGACCAACGTCTTTTAATATAACAAATACAAAAAAGCTCATTGGTATGGTTTCAGATTCCACATTGCAATTAACTTTTAAGAAACTTATACTTGGCTGAGTTTTCACTTATACACTTACCCACAATTACCAGAACAGGTAATTAAAATACCACCACCACCACCCCCTTTCAAACTATAAATCCATGAACGGGCATGTTGTTTTCATTACTTCATATGAAACTACATATCTCAACAGACTGAATAAGAAGCAGATATGCAAATCCATCTCTCTTCTGGTAAACCAGAAAATGTAAAGCAATGCTAGTCTCTCACAAAAATATACTGAATAATAGATATTCTCATAAAACTCTTATTTATGTTAACTGCTTTAATTTTTTTATTTTACTGATAATATAATGCACATCAACAAAAGCCTTTTTTTTATTAGTCACAAATAATTTTATAAGAATGAACACATGTCTTCACACCAAATATTCTGAGAACTGTTGTTCTGGATTATTCCAACCTATCAGATGTAGGTTTTTTTAATCTCTCATTAAATACTGCCAGTAATAGCAAATTCACTACTCTTAAGAAACTCCATTAGATTTTATCTTTTAAATGTTTGTTTGTTTGTTTGTTTGTTTGTTTTTACTTTTGAAAGAGAGAGAAAGCATGAGTGAGGGAGAGGCAGAGCGATGGGGAGAGACAGAATCCCAAGCAGGGTCCACGCTGTCAGCCCAGAGCCCAGTGTGGGGTTCAGTCACACCAACCATGAGATCATGACAGGGGCCCAAATCCAGAGTTAGGTGCTTAACTGACTGAGCCACCCAGGCACCCCCTCCATCACATTTTAAAACTAATCAAATTATGTCTTTGATTTTTATACATTTGCTCTGGATTGTACTTTCATATCACCCAAATGAAAGCTAACCCCCTCTTCTTTAAGATAGACTTAAGAAGTATAAGACTTTTATAAAATCAATTTGAACCTAAATTACATATCTACCTAAATTACATTATCTAACATTTATTTCTCTCTCTTCCTTATAATTACTTAGAGGCCACAGATGCCTTTCTGAGATGCAGACACACGATGGAAAACATTCTCTCTTAATCTGGTCATGAAGGAACCCTAAAGAAGACAAAAACAAAGTTAGCACACCACCATGTTCTATCCTAACTGCTCACAAACGATTCATGCTTGAAAGAGGTCTGACATGCTTATTAAGGGACTACTGGAAACACAAACCACAAAAAAATAATAATTTCAGTTGACTAAATATTTATATATCCAAGTTGCATTTTGTGTCTATGAATTTATGTTGAGGCTGTTGTACCATGACAGCATCTTGTACTTAACTGTTGGGGGAAACATTGGTCTTGGAGGGAAACTCCCACTGCCCTGCGTTCATTGGACTGGAAAGCTGTGGACACGTATAAGTTTTTTTTTCTGGTTTTAAATTTGCAGAACTATCAAATAAAATTTTGAGTTAGATGTCTTGGATGTCCCTACCAGTCCTTGGGTTTGATTCTATCCATACATTATGTAAATACTACCCATAATAATTTACGGATTAAGTTCTAGATGAGTACTGACTGATTTGTTTAAGCATCCACTAAAATCATTTGCTTATGACAGAAAATATGTTAACCTTTCTTAATGAAAAATTGTTCTTTTGTTTGCTTTTTTCTTCTGTCTTTTTGACAAAGGGAACTGGAGTCAAAATTTTCAGATTTGAATTTTTTTCCCCTTCAGAGACCTTCATAGCATCATTTATATCTTTTTCCCCCTCGTTGACATCTAATATTTCTATTGCAAATATCAAACAGAAAAACACTGTGTTACACAAGTCACTGGAGACAAAAAGACAGAAAGTAATGACTCTACTATTTTGGTTCATTTAACTGTGAATCCCAAGTCAAGAATCTGAGACTAGAAACTAGGAGAGCAGCAGTGAGGCAATGTAAAAGCATCGGCTGAACATAACAATTTGAGGATGATAGGGCAGGAAGTCTGTGCACAAGCTGGAGTATAAAGCTCAAAGTGATCCCAATAGCAGGAAACACTGGCCCTCAGCATTTATAAAAGCTATTATCATCCCTCTGCTCCAGATAACAGGAACTGGATGAAGCGTATTACCATTGCTTTTGGCTCCTTTTTCATCTAACCACTGGAAAGTAATTGTCGTTGTTTTTAAAGTTCAATGTATTGTAGAGTATTACTCAATTTCCCTGGAAAACTATTGATTTTCCACCCACACACTTTGGCATAATTAGTACGTTTCGAAATCTTACCAACATGCAGGTAAGCTACTTTTTCCATAAAATTCATGACTGCAGCATAGAGCATTATTCTACTCCAAAGAAAGCACTTTCCCTTCAGCATTTTTATCAACTAACAGTGAGGTACAATGTGACATCACTGGCCAATTGGCAACCCAGGCATGGCTCTGGAAAGGAGTTGGCAACACTCTACCCAGAAGCATAAAAGCTGGCTGCACTATAGCAGTGCATTGAAGAAGTGAGGGCTTCCCTCTGCTAGAGATCTGTTAATTTGCAATTAACACAGGATAAGGGAGAGCCTTTCAGAATATCTGGCTTGGAGGGCCACCATTTAGACTTGGGTGTTGCTCCTACCCATAGATGAAAATCCTGGCAATGTATATTATATAATTTCTCCTGCTGCCAAAGCTTCCTCCAAATTGAGAATTTTCCCCCACATCTGCAGCTCTCCAAATCCTCATCCCTTAGGAAGTAATCATCATATTTTTATAGCATATTTTCCATCAAATAATTACCAAGTAATCTTTAGCAGCCAAAATAGTAAACTCTCCATCCCAACCAGGAATCCCACTATCTTCCCTTCATTCTAACTTTTCTCTTCTTTCCATCATACTTCCTTCACAATATCACCAGCCATTCTTTTCCAATGATCAATCTCTCTTTTTCTTTCTTTCTTTCTTTCTTTCTTTCTTTCTTTCTTTCTTTCTTTCTTTCTTTCTTTCTTTCTTTCTCTCTCTTTCTCTCTTTCTCTCTTTCTTTTTTACCGTTTATTTATTTTTGAGAGAAAGAGAGAGAGGAAGACACAGAATTCGAAGCAGGCTCCAGGCTCTGAGCTGTCAGCACAGAGCCTGATGCAGGGCTAGAACTTGTGAACCTCAAGATCATTACCTAAGCTGAATTCAGACACTTAAGCGACTGAGCCATCCAGGTGCCCCAGTGATCTCTAACTCTTAAGCACCTTGTCCTTCCCCTATGCCTCTATTCCAATTTCTTCAATGTAGCCAACAGGAACAAAAACCTGGTTCAGCCAGAAAGTATGTCTCTTTTACCAAAACATGCACCAAAAATGACCAGAGGTGAAGTTCAGAGAATCTCTGTGATCTGGGGATCTTTGTTGATGTCATTCCAATATCTCTCAGAAACATTCTAGTATACCCCTAAGTACTGATTATTTCCTTTTTAGTGACTTTCAAAGTTGCACAAGCAGGTAGACTAGGAATCAGGGTGCAGTTTGTGCCTATCAAGAAGTCTCCTAAAATATAACCTAGCCTCACTGTCAGGTTGTTAAGTCTCTATATCTACAGAGGTATGTCACCTCGGAGGTGACATAAGCAGGATTCATGCTTAAGACTCTCTCCTTCCCTCTCCCTCTGCCCTCCACCCACCAAAACAAGATGAAAAAGAAAAAAGAGAAAAAAAATACTTGGTAATGCTAATTTCAAAACATATTTCCAAACATTTCATTTCTCTCCAGGTCTATTATTACCTAATTTTAGACATTATCATATGTTGATCTTTGTTGTTTGTTTTGCTTATATAAAAACATAATTCAAACAGCTGATAGAATTATATGATTCCTCGGCTAAAGAAGCCTAAGAAGCTTCCCTATGCATCTGGAAAAAAAATGCCAAACTATTTCTAGATCTACAGGGCCCTCCTGTCAACCTGGCCCTGTTTATATCTCTAAATTCATCTTCTAGTAACCTCTTTCCTCCTTCACAATGATTTGTACAACACATTAGTTTTCCTGTCCAAAACACTGCCTTAATAAAGCAAAGACAACTTTCATATAAGTATCAATATCTTTGTAATAAGATATGAGGAAATCTGAACTTTATTTTCAAAATTAATTCACTGCCTAACTCCACAGTTATTGAGATTCCCACAGTAGGAATAACTTTCTTTATGTTTACGACTCTGAAGCATTCTTTTAAAAGTACAGACAATGGTGGTTGTTACAACAAAATAAAATGATTTGTGGGTAATATTTTTTTTTCTGATTCCAAATGACAACAGAGTCATTCTGGGGAATGGAAAGAGGAATGGCTAAGTTATGAGGGTGGATAATAGCCATCACTCACTCTACACATTTGCTTACACAGACCCTAATCTTGTCTGCCCTTGTGACAGGCATGGGCCTACTCTATCAATTCTTTGTGATACCAACTATCTGCAGATTTCACAGGAACTTTTTTGAAACTAATGAAAAAATTTTTCAAGGCCTTAGAAATAGGTAGTGATGCCTCTCACTGTGGGTGAATATCAAAGAGGTAAAATTAGTAGGAAAAGAATAGGATTCATGAAGAAGAGGAAACAGTGAAGTCTCACAAACAGAATATGATTGGTGGTGCCATTGTGTGGATGGTCAGGAAACACAGCAGAAGGGGGTGGCTGGGGGTGGGATGAGAAGCTTAGTGTTGGACCCTCGGGTTGCAGAGGCTTGCAGTATATACAAATGGAGCTATGCATATACAGCTGGTGTGAAGGCTCAGCTCTGCAAAGTCATCTGTGTGGGAGATAGAGACGTGTGAACTACCAGAGTGTTAAGGATAGTTAAAGAACCCAAGCTGATAAAATCAATAAATAAGAGTGCATACAGTGAGAAAGAAAAAAAAGACAGAAAGATAAGAAATGAGGATAAAAATGCAAACAGAGCAATGAGTATCACTTGTGATGCAAGGGAAGAAAAAGGGAACTAGCAGAGACAGTAGAGAGCATCAAAGAAAGGTGTTTCAGAAACCAAAGGAATAGGTTTCCTAAGTAGAGAGTAGTCAAGGAGGCCATAGTCTACACAGAAGTCAAACGAGATATGAGATATGGACTAAAAAGTTCCTTGGAATCCCCAAGCAACCTTTGCCAGAGCTATTTCAAAGGAGCAATAGGGACAGAGCCCAGATATCAGTAGGTTAAAGAGACATGAGATGCATATAATTATTTCAGAAAACTTAGTCAGAAACGGAAGGCCATGGTTTGGGTTATACCTGGAGATGGGCAAAATATACACACACACGATTTACTTTAAAGCTACAAAAGTTAAGTTTTCTAACAAAGAGCAAGGAATGATGAACAACTTTGAGAAGGAAGGAAGATATATTTTTTAAAAAAATTTTAGGGGCACCTGTGTGGATCAGTTGGTTCAGTGTCCAACTTTAGCTCCGGTCATGATCTCATAGTTCATGGGTTCGAGCTCACATTGGGCTCTGTGCTGACAGCTCAGAGTCTGGAGTCTGCTTTGGATTCTGTGTCTCCCTCTTTCTCTCTGCCCCTCCCCTGCTTGCTCTCTGTCCCTGTCTCTCAAGAAAATAAAAGAAAGACATAATTTTTTAAATTTAATGTTTATTCATTTTTGAGAGACAGAGCATGAGTAGGGGAGGAACAGCAAGGGAGGGAGACAGAGAATCTGAAGCAGGCTCCAGGCTCTGAGCCATCAGCACAGAACCCAACACAGGGCTTGAACCCACAAACTATGAGATCAGAACCTGAACTGAAGTCCAGCGCTTAACCAACTGAGCCACCCACATGCCCTGAAGGAAAAAAAAAATTATTCTAAATGAAAATAGGGAGGGCCATTCCACTGGGACCAATGGTTTTAAAGATTTATGGAACCAACACTTTAGTTGGAAAATATATATTTAGTAATGTACACACTTAAAGTCACGTCTAAGAAACTTCTGTTACTGTTTCTCATACCTCGCAACCCCAACCCAGGCTTGGACAGGTGTTCCTTTGAAATCTCCAAATGTCCTAAGTAAGGATTGCTTCCCTCCACCCCCACTCCCCACCTATTTAACTGTGCTAAACATTTTTAGAACATTACATCTGGGTATGCAGTATGTTGGCTCAAATAACTGATAAATTAATAATCAAGTACACTATAGAAAAAAGAAGTCAGAAAGTACATTCAAGGAACAAATAAAGATTTCTGAATTTATTGTTTTTATGAGAAACTAATTATGAATTTAATATTTAATGATGAAAAGGAATTATAAGCAAATAGCATTTACAAATATCTTCCAAAATTGAAATTAATCTCCCAAACTGACTGAACTTTATAGATCTATAGGATTTTTTTTGTTTTGTTTTCTCCATACACTATAAGGATGTTCTAGCTTGGAGACAGGAAAATGGATTATATAACCTTTCAAAGTCCTTCTTAGGCCTATGACTTTATGATCTACTGACATGCTCTAATTCAGTCTGCTCCATGAATATACCCACTCACAAACTAGACATGCATTAAAGTTCTATCAGCTTTCCTTATCATCTTGTTGGATGACAGTTTTGCTTCATTGACTGGTTCATGGGTCAAGATTCATTACCTGCTTCAATACAGGATTTCAGTAACAAAGGAATGCAGAAATTCTGTAAAAGCAGACACTTACAATATATTTCCAGCAGATTTTGTACTCCTTTGACTTACTGGAGTTTTGCAATTTTCCATAGCAACCCACCCAAAATGATTTGAAGAAACACTCAATATCCTTCCTTTTCTGCATCATCTATGCATGTATTAAATTCTTAAATGACAGTGCTAACACGACATGAAAAATAAATGTGGTGGCTCCAATTCCCCACTCAGTTGGCAGGAGCTGCATCAATAAAACCACTCAAGACATTCAGAAATATGTGGAGTTTTCCATGGGAGAATGCAGATCGATGAACACACAGAACATGTCCTTGTCATCCTGCTGTGGTGCCTTCTCTTCTCAGCCTGATGACACATCAATAAAGCTGTCTGAGTCCCTGGCTACCATTACAGACTGTAAATGTCTGCTGGTGTTCGTCTTGCTGAACAGGATTCTCTGCACACCTCCCTGCCACCCTGTCTAGCTCTTGCTTCTACAGAGCTTTCTGGCTCTTATGTAGGGTATGCTTAAATTGGGACAGAGCCTTTAATAAAGAGATAGACATTTTTCTTAAATTATAGCATGACCATGGGTACTCCGTAATTTGCAGTATTTCCAAAATCGTGTATTTCTAAAGTGATGGCAGGATTCTTTTAAAAAATTATTTACAAAATAAGTTTTTGCTTCTGTCTTAGCTGTGATATTAATGTAGGGAAATCAGAATTTAAAAAGTTAAGCCCTGCAAATTAAGTACATAATGAATCAGTTTTGATTCACTATGTTTTCCTTAATGGTACACCCCCTATAGTTGATGAAGTGAGAATTTAGTGAAGAATAAACAAATTTATTATACTTGCTACTCTAAATTTAGAGCAACATTTCTCTCTTCTTTTCCCATCAAGCATTTATTAGAAAACTGACACACTGAACACTATGTGATATGGACTGAATGTTCGTGCCTCCCCTGGCAAATGTGTACGTTGAAGCTGTACTCCCTAATGTGATGGTATTTAGAGATGGAGCCTTTGGGATGTAAACAGGTCATGTGGATGGATTCCTTATGAATAGATTTAGTTCCCTTTTCAAAAGACACATGTGACAGATCATTTTCCTTAAGGCCATATGAAGATACAGTGAGAAGACGGCCATGTGTAAATCAGGAAGCCAGGTCTCAACAGACAACAAATCTGCTGCTACCTTGATTTTGGACTTCCAGCCTCCAGACCTGTGAGAAATAAATGTTTGTGGTTTAAATCACTCAATCTAAGGCATCTGTTATAGCAGCTAGGGCTTACTACAACAATACGGCAGTGAGAAGACCCAAGTAGGAAAAATGAAGATACATCATGGCAAGTATTATTAATTCAGGTAAGTCCAAAGTGTCTAGGAAGTGTAAAAGAAGGAATATTCAAGTTTTCCTAGCAGAACATAGATGGCATTGGAGATAGAACATCAAGCATCCGACTTCAGCTCAGGTCATAACCTCACGGTCCGTGGGTTCGAGCCCCATGTCAGGCTCTGTGCTAACAGCTCAAAGCCTGAAGCCTGCTTCAGATTCTGTCTCCTTCTCTCTGTTTCTCTTCTGTCTCTGTCTTCTTCTCTGTCCTTTCCCTGCTCACACTCTCTCTCTATCTCTCTCAAAAAATATAAAACATTAAAAAATTATTTTATAAAAAGAACATCATTATTGGTGTATGAAAGTTGTATAAGGTTTTCTGTGAAAGTAGAAGGTGACGAAGTAGGCTCTATATGCAGATGCATCCAGCAGGAAAGCAGTTTTACCTTCACGGAAATGCGAGCAGCATGACGTGGCTGGAGCTTGAGAATGAGAAAGTACAAAGCAATGAAATAAAAAGAAAAGTAAGTTTGAGAAGGACCTTGTATGCTAAAAGGACCACCCTTCATTCTGTACATCCATACTTTCCATGCCTGACTCATCATCAGAATCACTGGGGAAAGTACTTTAAAAGTACAGACTGTTGGGGTGCCTGGGTGGCTCAGCTGGTTGAGCGTCCGGCTTTGGCTCAGGTCATGATCTCATGATGTCGTGGTTTGTGGGTTTGAGCCCCACATCGGGCTCTGTGCTGACAGTCAGCTCAGAGCCTGGAGACTGCTTCGGATTCTGTGTCTCCCTCTCTCTCTGACCCTCCCCTGCTCATGCTGCCTCTCTCTCTCTCTCTCTCTCTCCCCCTCTCTCTCTCCTCCCCTCTCCCTCTCTCTCTCAGGAATAAATAAAACATTAAAAATTTAAAAAAGAAAAGTACACACTGCTTTGCTGTATGTCGAGATATTCTAATTTGTAGTTACAAGTTCTAGAAACATTTTTTAAGAAGTTCCAGCAATGATTGTGATACTCCCCAGATCTGAACTCCATCCAATGGAGAAAACAGAGAGGCTGAAGGACACAGAGGAAGGGAGATGATTCAATCCAATCTGGGTTTAAAAATCATCAATCCTGGGGCACCTGGGTGGCTTAGTCAGATAAGCAGTTGACTCTTTATTTCAGCTCAGATCTTGATCTCACAGTTCATGAATTCAAGCCCTGTGTCAGGCTCTGTGCTGACAGCCTAAAGCCTGCTTGCGCTCTCTCCCTCTCTCTCTCTGCCTCTCCCCTGCTGTATACTCACACATGCACATGCTCTCTCAAAATAAATAAACAATCGTTTAAAAATAATAATATGGTGTTCCTGGGTGGCTCAGTTGGTTAAGCATCTGCATTAAACTCTGGTCATGACATCACAGTTCATGGGTTTGAGCACCATATTGGCTCTCTGCTCTCCACACAGAGCCCACTGAAGATCCTCTGTCCCCTCTCTCTCACTCCTCCCCTGCTTGCTCACACACACACTCTATCAAAAATTAACATAGTTTTTTTTTAAATTAACACTAATAATCACCATCAATCCTTTAGGTAGATATATGGGCAAATTACCTATCAGAGTACATGGTACAAACTCGTGGCAAATAGATTTATTTTACCAGATGTGCATAGAATTGCTATGCTTCATGTAAGTATGTGTGTATATTCATAAGATGCCTAGACTTCACAGTCTGGAAATTTATATAATAAACTGGATTTCCTACTCCTTTAAAAAAATTAGGAGATATGGCAATACTGGACCTATTTATCAATGTGGCTTTAATAAAGCTACATTTGGCAGGAAAAAAGTTAAGTCAGTATGTGCCAAAGTCCAAATAAGCTGGCTTGAGATTTTTACTCATGAATTTTCAAAAAGCAGTACATTAGAGAAACAGGAGAAAACTGAACACTTTTTGAGTACTGTGTACCAAGCACTTTGCTAGAAGATTTAAACACATGCTCTCACTTAATCAGCTTAATAATCTTAAAAGTATTAGAAGATAAACTCTGTGAGGGGCAGAGATCTTTTATTGCTAAATTTACAGCAGTTGGAATAATGCCTGGTGTAAAGGAGCTGCCCAATAAGTATTTTTGATTGATTAAATAAAAGGTAAGCTGCAATTAACAAAACTGACATTCGGAGGCTCTGACCAAAGTCACATAGGTAGTAAATTTTGAGCTAGAATTAAGCTCAATCTGCTGGCCTTCAGAACCTACGAGTTTCCACTGACCAATATTGGTTTTTCCTTCTCTTTGAAGTGGAAACTCAGCCACACGGCTCATTTATTGACATAGAACAGGAAGAAAATCCATGGTCATATATCAATTCAATTTCTATCCAAATTCTTTTATGCATTATATTGTTTTCCTTTCGTTAGTCTACTTAGACAAACCTCTTAACTTTTTGTGACATGCAAATAAGTGTGTCAGTGATTGAAGTTCATAGTGAAACATAATGGAGTTTCAGACTATCAGGAGCCTTGTAAGACCATGTTTGAAAGTTGCCCAACATGGCATCCCCTTCCTAGTGTCCCTTAAATCTAGCCTAATGCTTTGTCTGACAAGCTAAGAGAATTCTACGTAATTAACAAATGTACCCACAATGCAAATATCTTCTGAATTTTAATGCAACCCTTACTTGGCCCAAGATATTAATCAAACAGAATTGATTTCTGGAAAAGACCTTGGTTATTGAAGAGATGATTTAGCAGAGCTTAGCTTGGCTACTTTCCACCTCTGATGTATATTATACAATGTCATATTTGAATCTTACTGTGTTCTCTTCCAGCTTCATACATCTTCCTGCTGGTCAATAGGCTCAAACCTTTTCTGGTGGTATATGGAATTTTTTTGAACATCCAGGATTTCTAGGAAGACTATAAATATTTGTGATCCTGAGATAAAATTGTCTTCTATTTAACATGTGCTTGCATTAAATACAGGAGTCAGCAGATGCTTAGATTTACTTCCAGTATTTTACCTCTTCTTCTCAGTTTTTCCATACCTGAGTAGCAGTTTTGCAAATTATTTGAAGGGCAATAGAGCTTTATCTTAATTCTACTTTTAATTATTTCCTCTCTATTTTGCAGTTAAATATTATGAACAAATAAATTATCAATTGTTATCTAATAATAACTTCAATTTAAATAGCAGACTCTGAAGAGACAGAGTCCTAGGGATAAAGAGAAATATGCACGTAAGTTATACAAAGACCCACATATAGATGTGACTGATTTGGTCATCCCTACCTTGCTGGTGGTTCTTTATTCTAATAAACTCAAGGTCACTGTGTTAATATAAGGTTGCCACAGGTCTCTCCATGTCCTGCCCTCAGACTGCCCATTATTCATCTTGCCCCTGGATCTGCCTGCTTTTGTTAAGCCTTGGCTGAGTAGCTTCCATTAAAATTGGAACAAATCTCAAGGGAAGCCAAGTTCCAAACACCAAGCTGTAAGTCTGGGTAGTCATCAGGCAGCGTCATGAATCACAGATTTGTGTCTCTGTTCTGCTGCCAATTTCATCAAGAGCTCCTCATTATATGGTAGGTAGGTAGGAGCTACAAATCATCAAATTAAGGCCAGAATTGCAAACAATGATATTTTATTTTATTCATGCTGAACAGTTTAGTCTAGTAGTTTTGAATAATAACACGCCTTAATACTTCAATGCATGACTAAGAAGCCATAGTAATTTATGTCTAAGTAAACCTTATGGCCATTTACCAATATGGTAGAGGAGGGAACACTCAATACTTAGTGTGTTTAATAACTACAAAATAGTACAGGAAAATACTCAGGATATGTATTAAGTGAAAAAAGAAGCAAGAGAAAATATGTCTTTTATGGTTGCAACTTTTAAAATATGCCTAGGAAAACAGATGCAAGAGAATACTTTAAAATACTAATTTGAGGGGTGCCTGGGTGGCTCAGTCGGTTAAGTGTCCGACTTCAGCTCAGGTCCCGATCTCACTGTTTGTGGGTTCCAGCCTTGCATTGGTGTCTGTGCTGACAGCTAGCTCAGAGCCCGGAGCCTGCTTCGGATTCTGTATCTCCCTCTCTTTGACCCTCCCCTGCTCATGGAGCCTCTCTCTCTCTCTCTCTCTCTCTCTCTCTCTCTCTCAGAAATAGATAAAACATTTTTTAAAAGTCTAAAAAATATTAATTTGAGATTTTATATTAATGCTATGGAGCAAAGAGTGATTTCTTTATATCCTTTCCACAAACTCTTATTGTATAGATATGTTACTTTAATAATGAATTGAAAAGTGACAAATACAAAGCAATGTGCAAAAGATGATTTTTTGTCAGTGAAATTCTCTAAGTTTTAACATGAGAAGTTTTACCTGAATAAATACAAGCACCATTATACCAGCTTAAGGATAGGTTATAGTACTTAAACTATTTTCTTAATAGTCAAATAATTTTAAATAACACTTTCGAGGGGAATAATCACTATTCAATTTAATAAAAGCAAAAAGCAGGTCTATATGTAAAATAAGACATGCTCTTAGTTAGAGGAAGAAAGACAAAATATAAAAGAGTTAAGTAGGCAGGCATCACTATATTCCAAATAATATGCTAAATGCTGATGAGATAGGATTCATATATAGAAAGCAAGGTAAAGGACATCCAGGATCTTATAGTTTGACTTTGACTCATTTGGAAATGCTACATTCACAGACACCTTAGGGAATACAGCACGGAGGCTACAAGAAGGTTATTTGAGATCCATTTGAGATTATGTCAACCAGCAGAGCAGAGGGATTGACAAGATAAAAAGGCAAGATTTTTTTTCCATATCCAATTCTTCTGATATGCTTCACTAAACACATAAAAACAGACAAAACACAAAGGGAACTTGTTTGTACATTTTCAGTTTTGTGAAGTGTTTCAAGGGGAAGGAACATCATGAGGTCATCTGGTGTGCCTTCATAAATACTTTAAAATATTATTCTTTGAGCATAATTTGCAGTGCCCTTGGCAATCAAAATATACTTCCTTTCTTTTGTGGAAGACCAAGCAGAATTGCCTGGCTCTAAGGGACATCTTACTTCAGGGTATTTTTGTATGAGAGCTTTTAAGTGGGAAGAGCCAACAGGATGATTCTGAGCCAAGTCCTTGGAAGAGCGACCACCCAAGGGACCACTTTCCAACCCTAGTGAATAGAGACAACTGTATACTTACATGCAGGAAATGGAGTCAAGGACAAGCATAAGATAAATAGATAGCGAATATCAAATAGGATGTTGTCTAGAAGAGACTATGGTTATAAAGAGTCATGAGACACTTATTCCTCACCTCTTTAGTCAATAGGTCTGTGGAAGTTGATACACCAGACTAGCCAAAAGATAGACAGGGCAAGGATGTATCACATTTACGGTGTCAACACTTACTTCTAACCTCAGAGGCCTCTCAACCAATAGCCAAACATACTACTAGCATCGAGTTTAATGGTACCTATATCTGCTGCTAGTTCTCATCACGCTGTGGCCTCCTCTGCCTTTTCTTGAACTTTTGCTGTAACAAGCCTATCTGTCTTTTGTTGTTCGGGAAGATGTCTGAGCATTATCAGCAAAATCATCCTTTTACCCTCTGTCCACTCACACACTAGAGAAATATGTGAAAGCGGTAAGACTCCTATTAACATCTATTGATTCTTGAAACAGGTTAAAACAATGAAAAAGCCACAAACAGCCAACACATTAGATGGATCACCTCACATGTGAAAAAATGCATATTTATCTCTTTTCTTAGGAGGCACATTCATTTGGAGAAGGGACCATGCTTTATGCATTCTCATATCACCATGACCTACATAGCACAGTAGCTGACATGTTGTAGGTAAACAATAAGTGAGTGAATGAATGTAAAATGTCAGTGTTCAATCACATCCATATCTAGCGTACATCTTGACAAAATGAAGCCCTGACATTGCATACTGTCAATGGCTCTCTTAACAAAACTGCATGTCATTTTACCCATGCAATACTAACAATCATGGATACTAATAAAGATAAATAAAAAGGGAGGGAAAATGTTAGGAAAATCTGTTGAGTCTTCAGAAATTTTGTGAAGCTTATTTTTTGCAGAATTCAAGATTATAGAGTCAGTTAACTCATAAAAAAAAAAAACACTTCAAAATGAGTGTCAGGAATCTGGCTGACACCTATCTCCCGCTGTCATGATATTTGGATTTAATTGTTTAAACATGAGCATCATATGGATTTATTATCTGGTGTGAGTTAAGAGACAATGCACTTCTGGGACTACAAAATCTTTTGTTCTTTTCCTCCCCCTCTACCTCCCTTACTTTTTAATGGCTACTTGTAGCAAATGATTCAAAAAATGTAATGTTTTAGTTAGGAAATAACAAACAACAATTCAGATTAAGGACCTTCAAAGTGTGTTCACAAAGCTGCTTGTGGGATTCTGCAAAACTTCGTGTCGGTGTCTTATTTTGTTTTCATGTATGATAAGAACATTACTCATTCACAATCCTGAGTTTATTTTTTGCCCATTGAAGCACTGACATGGTTCTGACTGAGTTCTGAAATAAGCAAATGCTGCAACTTTTTATAAAATGACATAGTCATACATCACTCTTGTAAAGCCAGTTAGTAAGAGAATCTGAACTGGCGATCAGATTTGCAGACCCTCAGGTCAGTGCTCTTTCCACTAATAGTCTCACCGCTTGGGAGGGGGTTATGAACTCAGTTTTCTTCGACTCATCTGTATCGATGATTTTCAAATTAGCTGGTTGAACTCATCAGTATGTTTAACTATGAGGCAGACATCATTATTAAGATAAAGAGGACGGGATGCATAGGTGGCTCAGTTGGTTAAACATCCGACTTCATCTCAGGTCATGATCTCATGGTCCATGAGTTTGAGCTCTGCATCAGGCTCAGTACTGAAAGCTCAGAGTCTGAAGCCTGCTTTGGTTTTTGCTCTCTTTCTCTCTCTCTTTCAAAATTAAATAAACATTACAAAAATAAAGAAAAAGAGGACATAACTTCTAGTGATCATTAAGCATTTATTTCCTTTTTAGTTTTACAGATTCATCCAGATTGATATGTACTCCAGTATAACGGCCACCCAACATATTGTCACATGTAACAAAGCAAGACGAAAATGAGAAAGATTTAAAAAAGAGGACAAGGAGGAAGATAAAGAGAGTTAAAGATATAGCTTTAAAGAAGACACACAAATCTGGAAATTCTTGGTATTTTGCAACATTGCCCATTTGATAGATTGCTGAATCTACCTTGTGTGCACAAATTCATATGTTGAGAGTATTTAAAGCCCAAAAAAGAGTTGTTATATTTACCCATAGAGTTCTTCTTAAATAAGTTCTTGAAGGTAAGGCAGAGATTGTGATTTCCATTTTACAAGGAGGAAACTCAAGCACATGATTAAATGATTGTCCCAGTGCCAGGGAAGGTACAAATACAGATACTGCAGCAGAATGAGAATTATAACATATTAACTCCTAGCCCGTTACCCCCCTTCATCTCCAGTGTTATCATTCTGAATATATGACTGTGATTACTTAAGTCATAAACTAAGTAAAAGCAAAAAGTGGTTCAGAAGTCTTGCTTCCAAAAAATGGTTCAGAAGTCTTGCTTCCAAAAAATGCCAAAGTTCAAACAGAAGTGAAAATCTGGCAAACACTGTGTGCAATAGAAAGAGGAAAAAATAAAGAAGAAAATAACAACAGCTTCATGAAAAAAAAAATAGAGCAAAATAGGCAAACAGGCAGTTCAGCTCATAGAAAAAGAGATTCAAGTAGCTTAAAACCATATGGGTCGATGTTCAACCTCACTAATTATTCTATAAAATGCAAATTAAATAACAAAAAAACCCCTTTTTTTAACCTATCAGATTGGCAAAGATTATGAAATTTGGCAGGGGTGTGAGGAAACAGACATTCTTATATATTGTCGGGAGTACTTGGCAATATCTATCAAAATGTTCAATGCCCATATGCTTGAAGGTAGTAATCCCACTTCTAGGTATTTCTCCTATGGATAAACACCCACATGTGTACAGAGATGTACGTGCAAAGATGGCCGGTGCAGACAGTTAACTGCTTACCAGTAGAATACAATGGGAAATCCACTGTCATTAAACAGATGATGTGTAATTAAGATATTGTCATGGAAACCTTTCTAGATAGATTATCTTTTTTAAAAAAATGTAGAACACGGTTGAACCAGGACTCCATTTTGTATAAAAACAGCATATCTATTCCAAATAAATGCTGATGATTGTGAAATGTAAATATAGTCTTGATCTAAATCCAATTTACCAAGGTCATTATAGGACACTTGGTTTCCCTCCTTCCCAAAATTTACTCCCATGACTTTCCCATTCTGATAATTAGCAATACTATCCATCAAGTGGGGATACTGAGGTCCATATTTCTATCGTATCCTTCTATATTATATTTCCAATCAGTTAGGCAGTTCTCTTGCCTAAACCTCCAAACATACCTAAAAATAGTCCACTTTGATCTCTTTCCAATAATACTCTAATCCAAGCCACTGGCCTCTTCCAGAGACATTTGTCTAATGTACTTCTCTTCCACTTTGCTTTCACTACAATCCACACTGTACACTGTTGAGTGATATTTTTCACACATAAGTCACTCCTTGCCTAAAATCCTTTAATGTTTTTTCTATCACATTTGGAATGAGATCCCAACTCTTTAACTGGCCTACAAAGCCCTATATCATTAGCCCCCTGTCTCTCTAACCTCAACTCCTTTCTTGCTAATGTTGAAAAAATCTACCGCAAACACAGAAATCTGATCACAGAGTGATACTAAGAAGAGCTACTTTGATATGCTGAATTTTCAGAATCGACAGCCCAGACTGGTCCCTGCACTCGCTCACACTTACACTCTGCAGACACCCTCTCAGCTTTAGTCACTGTTCTCAGATTGGATGCTACGGGACTTTATAGCCATCATGGTTTTCCTTCAACCACTTGTATTTGGGATTTGGAGGCTACCTTATCACCTAGGTGAGTTGATATATATATATATATTTTTTATCAAGTGTTAGATGTTTCTGGCCAACTCCACTTTTTTTTTTTTTTAAATAGAAGAATTATGAAAGATTCATAAACTCTTTTACAGATTCTGTCATTACTCCCAAATCTTCTTTACTATCACTACACTATATTCTGGGTATTTTTTGCCCTTTTTATACTTTATATACTCGTTTCTTCTTCAGTTAAATTATTTTTATAAAGGAGAAAATCTCAGCAGAAAGTAAAATTTAAAACTTCACATGCTGGGGCGCCTGGATGGCTCAGTCAGTTAAGCTTCCGACTTTTGCTCAGGTCATGCTCTCACAGCCCGTGGGTTCTAGCCCCATGTTGGCTCTGCACTGACAGATCAGAGCCTGGAGCCTGCTTCAGATTCTGTGTGTGTGTGTGTGTGTGTGTGTGTGTGTGTGTGTGTGTGTGTGTCTGCCCCTCCCCTGCTTGCTCTCTGTCTCTGTCTATTCAAAAATAAAGGCATATTTTTTTAAATAAATAAAAATTTAAAAAATAAAACTTCATATGCAGTATGATCCCAAATTTAAAAATATGGAGAAAGAGAAATGATACACCAAAATAGCAAAAAAGAAAAACAAAACTATTTTCATCTATCTGATTCAGGTAGATATTTGCAAATTGACATAGTTTCTTTGTTTTGATTATTTATATAATGCTTACATACACCTATGATAAAATACATGCATAATATTTTGAATAGACGCTTTTTAAAATTTTATGTTGGGGCGCCTGGGTGGCTTAGTCGGTTAAGCGTCTAACTTTCACTTAGGTCATGATCTCCTGGTTCGTGGGTTCCAGCCCCGTGTCAGGCTCTGTGCTGACTGCCAGCTCAGACCCTGGAGCCAATTTCAGAGTCTGTATCTCCCTCTCTCTCTGACCCTCCCCTGCTCATGCTGTCTCTCTCTCCTAGAAATAAAAAAATAAATAAATAAAATAAATAAAAGTTTATGTCATTATCGAGCAAAATTGGGGAGACTGAAAAAAGATTTCTCTAACAGGGAGAACTTGATGTAACTGGATGCAGAAAGGAAGGCTGTTTGATTGCTTAAGAAGTAGGGATTGATTAGGGGCACCTGGGTGGCTCAGTCGGTTGCACATCCGACTTCAGTTCAGGTCATGATCTCAGTCTGTGGATTAAAGCCCCATATCAGGCTCTGTGCTGACAGCTCAGAGCCTGGAGCCTCCTTCCGATTCTGTGTCTCCCTCTCCCTCTCTGCCCCTCCCCCGCTCACACTCCATCTCTCTCAAAAATGAATAAACATTCAAAAAATGTTTTAATACAATAAATAAATAACAGAAGTAGGGACTGATTAGAAATAGTTCTGTTTTGTCAGAAAAAAAAAAAATAGGAGGAGACTTAGACCTGAACTCTCCTATAATAGCTGTGTGGTCACAGGCTAGTTGCACTGCCAGCCAGGGCCATTATTTTCACATAAAAATGGGCAGATTAGGATAATCAGAGAGTTTAGGGGCTTGCAGAGGAATCAATCAGACCTTAAGACATTCTTATTTCAGTTATCACAAAACATGGTGAATTATATGCCTCTTATATTTTCCATAAATATTAATATTATCAGTTTTCCTTTAAAGATAAGGTTTGAAATTAGACCCATAGGCTGGCATTGATAGAGACAGTATACATTCCAGTTTCTCACTTTTGTTGTTTGAATTGTGTCCCTTCCCCGTATGCTCATATGTTACATTATTTGGAAAAAGGGTCTTAACAAAGGTAAGCAAATGAAAATAATGTCATGAGAGTAGGCCCCGAGCCAACTCAAGTAGGAGGGGACTTCAACACAGAGTAAGACATGCAAAGAGGGAGGACAATGCAGACACACAGGGAGAAAGTAGACAACAGTCAAGCTGACGATGCCAAGGATTGTCAACCACCACCAAAAGTTAGAGGAGGCAAAGGATTTTCCCAAAGAGCTGTCAGAGAGAGCCTGGTCCTGCTGATACTTTGGTTTGGGACTTCTTGCCTGGAGACCTGCAGAACAATACATACCTGTTATTGTAAACCACCTAAAGGCTTGGCAGTCTGTTATAGTAGCCCTAGGAAACTGACACAATCCCAGTACCCATGCGTCATTCCTTTACTATTTATGTGACCTTTCTACCACCCCAGTAGTCTTTTGAGTATCTTGTCCTTTAGACTAGCTGAACTTTGTGTCTTCTTGCTTTCATAATGTGGTTTCCCACAATTTAGATTTGAAAAGTCACTTTTATTTATTTATTTTTTAATGTTTATTTTTGAGAGAGAGAGAGAAAGAACAAGATGAGGAGGGGCAGAGAGAGAGGGAGACACAAAATCTGAAGCAGGCTCTAGGCTCTGAGCTGTCAGCACATAACCTGTCACGGGGCTCCGAACTCATGAACCATGAGATCATGACCTGGGCCAAATTTGGATACTCAATTGATTGAGCCATACAGGTGCCCCAACTTCCCAACTATTTTTAAGGTATTATGTTGGCCAGCTTCTTGTTAAAGAAAGCTTTCAAAATCCCATTATTTTATTTAATTTTTTGTTAAAGTTTTATTTATTTCTGATAGAGAAAGAGAGAGAGAGAGAGTCAGTAGGAGAGGAGACAGAGACACAGAATCCAAAACAGGCTCCAGGCTCTGAGCTGGCTCTCATCACAGAGCCTGACGCAGGGCTTGAGCCCATGAAATCCGAGATCATGACATGAGCCGAAGTCAGATGCTCAATTGACTGAGCCACCCAGGCACCCCTCAAAATCCTGTTACTGAGAGACATCAGAAAGGAGGCAAAAGGTGATCACTTCATTAAGAGTTTACTCCTTCAACAAGAATTCTTGGCCACCCACCCCTTGCTGTTAGCATAGGTCTATGCCTGTGGACAGTGGTACCACCTCATAGACAGCCAACACACTTGAGAATAAAAGATAAAGTTGTCAAATAGTGAATGTTCCTACTTTATGAGCTGAAAGGATCAAAAATGGTGGAGCCAGAAGGAAGAAATAGTACCATGGAAACAGCATGAAATGGACAGTTAAAAGTCTAGTATTTTAGTTCTCTCTCTGCTCTTGTTAATGGCTTGAGTGAGTGATTTGACATCTCTGGGGCATAAGAAATTTACCTACATAAGCTACAAATAGAACACCCATCTGTTCTATTTCATAGGGGTTTAACCAAAGAAAATATTTGAAACTGATTCGTAAACCATAAAACAAGGTGTTTGAAATATTTGTTGTTGTTGTCATCACCATCATGACCACCATCATCATCACTACTGCTTCATGGAAATGTCCCTGATGGGAGTTAACACCTTTATTCACAGGAAGGTTAATTCTGAAAAGTTTATCTAAAACTCCCACATTAGGCTTTCTTCAAAACAAAATGGCTATACAGTGCATCTTTTGATAATGGTCAGCTAAATAAAATGCTGATTATTTAAAATGAATTTTTAATATTTATTTATTTTTGAGAGAGACAGAGCATGAATGGGGGAGGAACAGAGAGAGGGAGACACAGAATTCTAATCAGGTTCCAAGCTCCAAGATGTCAGCACAGAGCCTGATGTGGGACTCACAAACACATGAGCCGTGAGACCATGAGCTGCACCGAAGTTGGATGCTTACCCAACTGAGACACCCAGGTGCCCCGCTAATTATTTTAATATTAGATAGTTTGGGTCCTCCAGTATAAATTATTAAGGTTACTCTGCAAACTTATTATGTTATTTTTGTGATTTGTGATAGCAATTAAACACCTGTAAAAATGTGCTGTTTTAAGAAAGAGAAAGTAGGAGTTGCTGCTAACCTGCCTTTCAAGACAGAAAGTGTAGTTATTACAGAAATGTAGTACAGCATGCACATATTTCTGGCATGACAAAGTGGCCACGTGCTGCAAATCACCTCAATGCCTTCTGTGACAGAGGGCCACACACCGATTATAGAGTCACAAGTCTGGGTGTGAATGTAGATTCCACTCTTTGCAGGCTGTCACCTTGGTCAGTCATTAATCTCTGTGAGCCTCAATTTTGCACTTGAATGAAGAATGCATCACTCACTGGACTATTGTGAGATCGAGTAAAATGATGCCTGTGAACATGTGATGTAGGTATGGCGACCCCAGTTCCTTTGGGGAGCAGGAACTCAGGTAAGGCCACTTAATGGAATTCAGCTGAGATAGTGAGCAAACCATTCAGTGACTGGCAATGGAGCTATTGAGTTATTTCTTTTCCTTCTTTAAAAAAATATTATTTAGCCAATATACAGTGTAATTTGGGTTTTGGGATTAAAATTCAGTGATTCATCACTTATTTACAATACCCAGTGCTCATCCCAACCAGTGCCTTCCTTAATGTCCCTCACTCATCTAGCCCATACCCCACTCACCTCCTTCCATTTACCCTCAATTTGTTTTCTGAATCACTGGATTCATCTTTAACATCTAGTTACTCATTGTATCCTCTCCAGTCTTTGAACCATTTTCTACCTTAGGTTTGAAAATATACTTGTTCGAAATGTCCAGCTTTTTATTCCCCCCCCTTGCCATGACTTGACTTCCTCCCTGGGCTTCAAGTTTCAATGCTTAACTCCTGTGAATGTTGCTTACTGACTTAATTACTAATTACTAGTTATACTAATAACTACTCATAATGCATAGGTATCTCTTTGATAAAACTAATTTGAGGTCAGTGCTATGCTGAGTACTTAATACACATTGTCTTAGGTAGTCTTTAAAAAGTCTTGAATTTTACGGGGCACCTGGGTGGCTTAGTCGGTTAAGCGTCATGATCTCGTGGTTAGTGGGTTCGAGCCCCGCGTCGGGCTCTGTGCTGACTGCCAGCTCAGAACCTGGAGCCTGTTTCAGAGTCTGTGACTCCCTCTCTCTCTGACCCTCCCCTGTTCACGCTGTCTCTCTCTCTCCCTCCCTCTCTATCTCTCTCTCTCAGAAATAAACATTAAAAAAAAAATTTAAAAAAAATAAAAAGTCTTGAATTTTACAAATAGGACACTAGAATTGATAAGGTTTGTGTAAATTTCTTAAAGTTATATGAGCTAGAACTGCAGGGAAAGGGAGGAGGCAGAAACGGCAACCCAGGCAGAGCTCTCCAAGAAATCTCAACCCTACGCAGCGTGGAGAATCTGCATAAGATGAGAAGCGATGGAGGGCAGCACATCCATGTTGCTGACCAGACCTGAAACTCTTTTTCTTACCCAGACTCTGACCAGAGCTCTTTGCAAATTTACTTAGGTGACATGATATTATAGAAGGCATACTTGCTTATATAAGAAAATGAACTTGTAAGCCCATAAATTCCATTCAAAATATTATTTTAATTATGACTTTAATTGATCCTACATGTAGAGGCTATTCTTGTTCCAATGTGTGTGTGTGAGAGTGTGTGTGTGTGTATAGACACATATATATAGACATATAAATATATTTGCCACAAGTCTGCAAAGCAGGGCAAAGAGTAAGGGAAACAGCCATCCAGCCTGGTGTGCCTGAAACTGAAGAGACAAGCCTCTCACAGGGACCTTTGGGGCTAAAACCGGTAGAAGTTCTGGGGAAAATGGAACAAGTTGTCTATGCTGTAAAGAGGATCATTTTCATTTTATAGATGAGGAAACCAGGGTGGACCCACACTGCTAGCACCTGGGAGGGTCAAAGCTTCAGTTGCCATTTGATAACTTAAGACTTAGTATACAATCTGTCACATGACCGCAGATGACATATTCTAGTAAAGTAGAGATCTCAAATTACCTGATGTTAAATGTCCATCATGTGATACAAGAAACTAACAGAATAATCTACTTTTTCAGACAGAACACATATTAGTATATGAAGAAAATTCTTGCTCTGACTTGATTTTTCTCTATTTTTTGAATGGGAAGTATCGAATGAACATGTTAGGAGTCCACCAGTTCTATGGAATAACAACACTCATGTGTCTTTACAATTATGCTAGAACAAATAAACTATTTTACCTGTAGTTAACAAAAGTAACGTTTTAATAATAACTTGTTACTGAAAGACATTCTTCTACAGTCTTTAGGTATTTATGTCAGTGACGGCATACAAATGTATTTTAGGAAGCTGATCTGAGATCTGATAGGTATTATTTAAATTTGAGGGCAAAAAATACCAAAGGTGTCAAAGTACGATGTGAAATACAGAAGAAGATCCTATCGCAAGTTTAAAATCAGTAGTGCAACAAGTGAAGGGAAACTGATCACTGACATAGTCAATGAAGAAGGTGCTAAACACTCAGAATAGGCATATCTGTCCTTCTACACCAGGGCAAGGACCTGAAAGTAATAAGAAAAAAAAAAAATTTGCACACTCTTCCTTCTCCTGGAACATCTCCTTGAAGTGATTTCAATCAAATGGAACTCTGGATGTGAATTTTTGTTTTTAAAAATATTCAAGAATTTGTGGCTAGGGTGTAAACATAATCAATATATTTTCAGGTGGGGGATGGATATCATTTACATTACATTTACATTTACATTAATAGAAAAGGGATCTAAGATAATAACATACATATGTACATTAGTACAGGAAAAAAACAACCTATTAGCTCATACCATTTACCTCAGGACAGTTTCTCTCAAAGAGAAAAGAAAAATCAGACAAACAGCTTCATGAATTTCTGTATATCAAACCACTTCAGGCTCTTAAGAGTGCAGATGATGTTTTCTGGAAGACTGTATAGACTTTCAAGAGTGGCTCTACTGAGAATAAAGCCCTGTGAGTAGATGCTTTGGAGCATGGGAAAAGCAAGTATTTCTAGATTAGCAGGGCCTCATATAATATGTAACTACTGGAAAAGAAAGAGAATAAGGAAGAGCAGAACTGGACTCAATTACTTTGCCAACCATAAAAGTATTCCTATGAACAGATGTCTTCCCATTTGTGATCTTGCTACAAACAGGTATTTAGTCCTTTTACACTGCCTTTTCCATAACAATGCAGTCCTCAGGATGACTTATTTTTTTTTAATTTTTTTTTAATGTTTTATTTATTTCTAGGAGAGAGAGAGAGAGAGAAACATCGTGAGCAGGGGAGGGTCAGAGACAGAGGGAGTCACAGACTGAAACAGGCTCCAGGCTCTGAGCTGGCAGTCAGCACAGAGCCCGACGCGGGGCTCGAACCCACGAACTACGAGATCATGACCTGAGCGAAAGTTGGACGCTTAACCGACTAAGCCACCCAGGCGCCCCGAGGATGACTTATTAGAGCATTTTCTCAGTGATAGATCCTGGAAGATGTGAATCAGTCTCAGCCTTGAGGATGTTGAGGTCACACTATCACTATTCACTGTACTAATGAGCACAGAGAGAAGTTTTCAGACTAGAGAATCAGAGGGTTAAAGCCACAGCCTCCCTTTACCAACTCCTGCAACAATTCTGATAATGTGAGAATTAGTGAAAATTACCAGAAGTTCATGTGTTGTCCTCTAAATTGATTTTATTCCAGAGAAGACCTTTACCCCCCAAATTCTCTACCAACAGCATCCTTAGGTGCTGTGTAATTGAACGTGCCAATAAAACATGGATACGTTTGAAGAAACAGGAAAGATTTTCAGCAATGCCAAACTCACACAACTCAGAGAAATTTTAGATTAGATCAATCAAAGGAATGAATGAATAAAGCTATCTATTTTTTGCTCCAGGGACAGGATCAGTAGATATCTGAGCCAGAATTTAAAATCAAGAGAGCGTTTCACCCTGCCTTATACTGAGAACACTTGCTTCTTATGGTGAACATGGGTAAAAATAAAGAAAAGTTCTTCCTCATGTTCCCATTCCATTATTCATGAACATCTCTATACTTCGGAGGGTCAGGCAGCGTCCAGAGTAAAGTAGCTGAACAAACATTTGGGTCATGATGCTCTCCCAGGGTTTGCTCCCTTTCCCAACTACTGATATCTTGAATTTCTGTTATTTTTACCTGATTGGGCAAGAACAAGGGTTTTCATCCTATTTAAGGTTGTGAAGCCTTTATTTTCACTTATCCCTAAGGCAAAGCCTTTGATTGTTTCCAAGAAACAGCTAGGAAATCATGCCACTAAGAAACTTCACTTTGTTAACTTACATAATGCTCAGCAAAGGAAGACGATAGTATTATTACCACTAATAATCATTTGCTCATTAATAAACATTTATTGTCACCTACCAAGCAATGGGCTTATAGCAGTAAATAAAACAAACTCTTCTCTTCATGCTTCTTACATTTTATTGTGGAGAGACACAGGAAAGACAATTAAGTTTTAATATATGCTATATATAATAAGTGAGATGGAGAAAAGCAAAGGGGAGTAAAGATTAATGAAGTGAAAATAAGTGTCTGACATTATTAAGTGCTCCACATAGAATAATTTCAATACCCAAATTTACTAAGTAGGATAATATATGTACATATTACATATGATAAATTACAGAAGAAGATATCTGATTTAAGAAAGCTATGCTAACTTGAACAAAATCACGTAACTGTTAATTCTGAGGGCGAGAATTAAACTCTGGATTTTCACTATGTCAATGTCTGGAATTAGTGTGACTTTTAATGTATTTATAGTATGTTTTCTGTTAATAGAAATAGCCTTCTTAGTGATATTCATTTCACAGGCACAACATTATCTCCAGTAAGATTTATTAGATTATTCCACATATCAATGGCAGTAAAATAGCTAGAAAACCTGTTAATAGGTCATTTTCACTATTAAAAAGACTACAAAGAGAAAAAAAAAGAGAGAGTACATACTGTTATTTAACAAAAATAAATTAGAAAATGTTTCATTGCCCCAAAGGAAATATGCCAATTACAGAAGTGGTTATGATAAGAAAAAAAAAAAATTACATATATTCATTTTTCTTGTTTTTGCACATTACTTCTCTCTGATTGTCATTTAAACACTTCTAGATCAGCACTAAAGTCTTTCTTGGAGAATTAAATTGCAAAGCACAGCTGTGGGAGTGCAAGTTCCTGCTGCTTCTTCTTGGCAACCTCTTAGTGGGGAAAGCATCCCTACTCCCTATGGCCTCCAGCCTCTCCTCAACACACCTCGCGAGATTATTCTCCAACAAAGAACAGAGAGAACACTTCATTCAGCTCTCTACTGTTCTTAGTCTCTTCATTTTCTTTCCTTTTAATTATTTTGATCAGTAACAACTCTTGGGAAAGCTGTGCAATTCCTTTCTTCTCTTCTGTTGACACCAAGACCCCGTGACCTCTACACAGGTCCCCCTCTGGTGGGCGCCCCAGGTTCCTAACCCCTCTCTTCACCTCTCTTGTGACCAAAAGCTGTTTTCAGCAAGCTGCCACAATGTGAAGCAGCTGACAAATTAATAACTGATTCCCAAGGCAGTCTACACATCAGTGGAGTGGAGTATCAAGAGCATATTGCCACCATGATCTAAGCAATAACCCTGTCTAAACTACATTCCCAAAGCAGGGTCCCATCTGAGCCAATTCTCATTGATATTGAGATATTTAGTTCCATACAGCAAAAATTTCCCCTTTCAGGTGCCCATATCTCTAAAGGCTGACAAACTTATATAGAGTTTGTCACAAGCAAGATAAAGAATATTTCCATCCATTCCTCAAATTGTCTAGTGCCTCTTTGTAGTTGATCTTCAAACCCAGCACCTAACCCCTGTCAACTACTGGAATGATTTTTGCCCCTACAGTTTTGCCCTTTCATAAAAGTCATAAATCATGTGTTGCTACTGCTTTGCGTAAGCCATTCTAATAGCTTCCCATTGAATACAACAATAACCTCTCAGCATAGTTTGTACACTCTTCTCTTGCTGTGGGTTAAGTTGTGTTTCCACAATTTAAGTCCTAGAAACCCTGGTGCCTGTTAACATGATCCTTTTGGAAAGAGGGTTTTTGCAAACATTACGATAAATTAAGGGGCGCCTGGATGGCTCAGTTGGTTGAGCATCTGCCTTGGACTCAGGTTATGATCTCAGGGTTTGTGGTCTGAGCCCTGTGTCAGACTATGCTGACAGTAAAGAGCCAGCCTCGGGTCCCTGTCCTCTCTCTCTCTGCAAGCTGCCCTGCTTACATTCCCTCTCTCTAAAAATAAACACACATTTTAAAAAAAGTGAAGATGAGGTGATATGGGAACAGGGTAGGCCCTTGCTCTAACATGACTGGTGTCCTTATAAGAAGAGATGTCACAGACACACCACACACACACACACACACACACACACGCGCGCGCGCGCATACAGAGTGCCATGTGAAGACATAGACATATGGAGGCAAGAAGGAGTCAGAGACAACAATCATGCTGCCGCAAGTGACAGAACGCCCAGGATGGCCAGCGACCACCCGAAGCCAGGAGGAAGAGCATGGTGCTGCCAGCCCTTTATTTCAGACTTCCAGCTTTCAGCAATGTAAGAGAACAAATGTGTATTCTCAGTACCCAGTTTGTGGCACTGTGTCATGGGCTCCACAGGAAATGAATCCAGCTGCCTCTCTTCCTAACCTGCCTTAATGCAGCCCTTCTTCCTAGAAGCCCTTCCTACCCTCCTCCCATGCTGCTCAGAGTTTCTTCAGCTACTCAACGCTGCATCTTTTCCACCTCAGAGCCCTCATATGGTTGTTTCCTCTTCCAGGAACATTCCTTCCTCATTCTCTGTCTGCTTAAAATCCTACTCATCTGTCAAGGCTCAGCTGAAATGTCGTTTTCTCTGAGAATTCCTTGATCCCCTCAAAATAAATTAGGCTGATTTGCATTGCTATGTGACCTTTTCTGTTGCAGTGTTCATTTCAATTTATAATTAAATATCTGTTGACTTATTTATTTACTGTTTATTCCTCACAATAAATTCTAAGCTGTGGGACCAGACCCATTTTGTTTTACTCCCTATCCTGTGTTTGTGAATGTGTACATATCAGATTAAGAAAATTTAATTCATAATCTCAAGCTTTTATTGCTGGAAAGAAGACCTCCAAAAAAATGAGGAAAACTTGACCCCTTGAGGTTTTTACTGCAATTACTCTGACCAACTCCATTCTGGTTCTAGAATGCTTCTCTCTCTCTTTCTCTCTCTCTCTCTCTCTCTCTCTCTCTCTCACTCACTCTCTCTCTCTCGTTATAAGGTCAGCATAAAGAAAATCAAACAGAATCTTATCCTGGAGTCCCTTAACATGGCTGAGGCACAGTGGAATATTTCAAAGACTTTACCAAATCCTAACGGGATAGGAGCTTTTAGTACTTTTTGATAGCTGGTTGATAAGAAGTTTATACACCAAATGCTAAGTTATCTATCCTGTAACACAAATCTATTCTATAACCACTACTCAAGATACTTTAACTCTATAAGAAGAAACACCCTGCAGGACTGATTCTATTCTATTTTAGAAATGACGATAACACCAAGATTCAGATAAGGAAACAAGATTTCCACATTTTATATACAAAGGGCTACTCCTTAAAGCCCTTGTTTACTGGCTAGAAACAGAATGTGTTTCTAGTTGAGTGACCTCAGGAATGAGTATTCTTTCAGAAAATATCCCTACTGCACAGCCTTCTACACAGGTGTCCTGTTCAGTCTAGGTAATGAATTCTGTGACAAAATCATAAGCACATCATTACCATACAATCTTTTAAACAAAAGGTTCCTGTGTTCACTCATAAAGCCCTGCTTGCATCAGTATTTTCCATTGAAAATTTTGAAAGAAAGTCATTTTTTTCTTTTTTATATCTCCATGGTGTTAGAACAGTGCTGAGTACACAGTATATGCTTAGACAATCCATGTTGACTGAATCAATATTCACCATATGTTATCTTAGCTCTCCATAGGAATGCCTTCCTGAGCACTTATGCTAACTTTTATTCTATGAGCTTAGAATTTTATTAGTATACACATAACCAAATGGAAAGCAATTCACCTTTCTGAATATATACAAAGTATTTAAATGTATATACAATTACAACATGTAAACATGCAAACTGTGGAGAAGAACATTATTTAGCATTAGGTGGTAAGAGCTGTGGGTTGTTGTTAAACCTTCAATTAGAGGAAAATTACAAGTGTTCTAGAAATACCTGCGTCACAGGTAAGCAAAGATAATTGCCCTTTGCACAGAGGTTTAGGAGAACTAGACTGAGCATTCCAAGGGCAACAAAGAGGTCCATGGTACTCTATGGGCTCTATTTTAAAACACCTGTCAGGTCATGCAGGGTTGATCATTATGTGAATTAAGCCTTCATCAGGTCATTAGGCCATTTACTAGTACCAAGAAAAAAAAAATCTCAGGTTATCAGAGGACAAAAAGTATTTTGTATGTGTGTATAATCTGTCAATGCCCACACTGGTCTGGCTTTGGTCTAAAATAATGGATCCTTTAAGGTTGGGAGGAAATGATATTACTTTAACAAAACAACTGTAGGAATTTTCTACTGTGTCTTTCAAAACAGAATGTGACTCTTTTCCCATCATCAACTTGATAACCAAGGAAAACACATTTTAGAAGCTGCCAATGCCTCAAAATTAAAAGTGTATACTTTTGCCAGGGTGGAAAAGTGATAAACTACAAGAGGCATGTATAGGTGTAAATTCTCTCTGGATCAAGAGTTAGCACCAGTGCACTTTGTCTCAGAAAGGTAGTGCATTCATGTGTCTGTATGATTCATCAATTTCTGTCTGGATTTTCAGAAAATCATACATCCTTATTCTACAGTCTAACTGTAAAACTTTAAATTTTGATTAATAAATCAAAGGATAAAATTTTATCAAAGGATAAAATACATGGAAGAAAAAGAGAACCATTCTGGTCAGTAGGAGACATAATGCCAAGTCCCTGTTCATTTTTACAAAATGACAAAGTCTGAAGATGGAAATTTTAAAACTGGAAGATATAAAACCAAATATATAAATTATGACAACAAATTGAAATAGGATTAACCTTTCCTATCATAAGACAAAGATTATCATATTGATCAAACCAATATCCAACTAAATGTGGTATATGTGATACCCAAACCAATATATTAAGAATACAAAGATAAGTAAGGTTCTAAAAAACAAATAAATAATTAAAAAACACAATAATATCACATAAAAGCATATCCAATGTAAAAGAACTAGCTGGCATAGTGTTATCTTTAAATTATAAAAGTTGAAAAACTAAATAATGATGTAACAATAAGAGGTACCTGGGTGGCTCAGTTGGTTGAGCATCTGACTTTGGCTCAGGTTATGATCTCACGGTTTGTGGGTTCGAGCCCTGCGACAGGCTCTGTGCTGACAGCTCAGAACCTGAAGCATGCTTCAGATTCTGTCTCCCTCTCTCTATCTGCCCCTCTCCCACTCGCTCTCTCTCTCTAAAAAATAAATAAATTTTTTAAGTTAAAAAATAAACATATAACCAAGGCAATTGCTGAAAAACATCCCTATAGGTAGTTTATCAACTTAACAGAATAAAATTGTAAGCAGAGCAGCTCCAGAATTTCTAGACATAACAAGTCTGGGAACAGTGATGATGCTGGAGAAGAGAGCTAGGGAGATATTTTAAACCTGTGTTTGCATAGCAAGCAGACTTAATAAAGATTGCAATTAATTGCAATTTTAAAAAAAAGTAAAGTTCGCCAAAAACACTTAAAGTAATACATAGGGTTGGAAGACCATTAATTGTCCATTTTTAAAAAAATACACTGTACTTTAGTTTTAGGGTTGTATGTAGAGAGAGGAGATCAGGGGCCAGAACAGCAGAAAAAAAAGGTTGGAATTAAAAAAAATACACACACACACACACACACACACACACACAAACACACACACATGCAGGGACAGCTTCTTGTGTTGCCCCCAAGTTAGGTGTGCTGTTCAGGGTAAACTGACCATTCATCAGTGTCCCTTGTTATTTTGTAAAATGACTGTCTTGAATTGACATAATCAAAATGAAATATGCATTAATATTGTTTTCCAGTTGGGTTTGGATCAATTCTTTAGTACTTCAGTATTTTATTTGTGACTATCTTCTTCATCATACATCTTTGATGAATTTAATAATCCTTTCTGAAAGCCCAATTACTCCCCAATTTATTTATTCTCTTGGTCTGGATACTGACATATTGGTTTCTGTAAAGTTCTGTAGAAAGATATGCTAGCCAGAATATTAGCCAGAAGCCAGATACAGGTACAAGAATTAGATATAAAAAATTCCATATCTTAGTGAGGGAGTAGTTAAGCCACTTGAATCAGCAAGAATACCTGTATTATTATATTTTCAGGACTGAGAGAACCATGTTTACCTCTTTTTTTTTTTTTTTTTTTTTGAGAGAGAGCAAGAGAGACCAAGTGTGGGAGGAACAGATAGAGAAGGAAACACAGAATCTGAATCAGATTCTAGGCTCTGAGCTGTCAGCGCAGAGCCTGATGCAGGGTTCGAACTCACAGACTGTAAGATCATGACCTGAGCCAAAGTCAGACACCTTACTGACTGAGCCACCCAGGCATCCCAAAAGAAACCATGTTTACTTTTTAATGGCCATACACATTTTGCCATGAAATCTTGGTCTTCATACCTTGGGCGTTGAGCTGGACTAATCTTGTGTTTACTGTCAAAATAATAAAATGTTACTGAAATGTTCTAGGGGTGGTTCTAAACCTTTGTAAATATTAATTCTCTGAATCCTCAGCATGGTTTTCTGAGACACATTCCTATATCACTTTGACTTAATGAGGAAACAATGACATAGAGACATCACATACCAAGTAGATGGCAATCCTGTTATTCACAACTCAGCAGCTTTAAGTCAGGGTCTAAGCACTTAGCCACTGTGATATAGTGATCGTCTTCCCAGGACTTGTTGTAGGTACATCTTCCATTTGTTTATATTCCACTTGGTGGCGGTGCATGTAGTTTCCTGGGTAGTCTAAATATGACAAGAATGATGGGGCACCTGGTGGCTCAGTTAGTTAAGCGTCCAACTCTTGATTTCGACTCAGGTCTTGATCTTGCAGTTCATGGGACTGAGCCCTATGTTGGCCTCTGTGCTGTCAGCACAGAGATCCTCTCAGTCAGCTTGGGATCTTCTCTACTCCCCACCCACCTCTACTTCTCCCACACATGTGCTCTCTCTCTCGTGCTCTCTCAAAATAAATAAATAAATAAACAGTTTAAATAAATAAATAAAAAATAAAATAAAAATGATTGCTCTTTACCTTTGATAATTAGAATTTATATCTTGCTTGCTGTCAGCCTAGTATTTGCAACATAGAAGGCACTAATATCTTCTTTAAAAAACTAAACAAATCATATTGAATCTCTCTCAAAAACAGCCCAGCATCAATCTAACAAGTTCACATCTCAACTGAAGTGGCAAATGTCTACACTAATCTGACCTAATCTTAACCATGAGGGAATATTCCCTTTGTCTCCTCTCTTTTCAGTATAAAGTGATCAACTCCCCCTCTTGTTTTTTCAGTAAACCAAAGACTCGGAAAAGAAGAAAAATTAAAAAAAGATGCCTTACTCTCAGAGATTCCATTCCCAGAATTGTCATATCATGTGTCAGGGAACTCAAAGCCACACAAGGTTCCATTACTACTACAGAAAGACACTTGACCTTGGGAAAAGTAAGCATTGACTGGTACCAAAGGGATTAGCAAATGCTCCATTTTCTGACTCTGTCTTCAATTACTCTGATGAGCAATTAAAATGCTAATTAAAAAACAATCCAAAACTTAGCATTATGAAATAATGCACTCACATGTCCTACCACACAGACAACTAATAAGGTCACCAGACAAAGAATGATTAGAAAGAAGTGTTGAATCCTCGCAATAATTTTAATGCTAAGTTTTTTTTATGTGTTCATAATGACCGTACTTACCACCATTCTCTAAATACTTAATATGAATTAGCTTATTTATTTACTATAATTTGTTCTTCAGACAGCAACCAATTTATATAAATAGATAGGAAGAAATTTCTAAGAATTTTCCTAAAGATAGGACAAGATTTAAGTCAGTCAAACTCACCATTATTAATTAAAATACTAATAACTCAATATGCATAATGTTGAGGGTCATGGGCTTTAGGTGTTCATTCTTTTAATAATCTGGACTTTGGGCTTTTTATTATTCATCCAAATCACTTCTGAGAGTGAGTTAAAATTGTTTTGAATTATTTAGTTTTGTTCAGTCCTACTCTCAGATTCAAACACCACTGGGGTGATACTCTTTTTGTACAATGTACAAATGTTAAAATATTAATTTAGAACCCAAAAAAAGTATATTAGAAGTTAATAGTGAGAATTCCTCATCACTTCTATGGTGAAGGTCTAGGACTCTACCTAGCACAAAGGATATACTATCTGGTGATAAAACCAGTTCACATAAGTTTAGCCAAATGTAATGGCTTTCAGGAATGCCATTTTTTTTTACAGTGGGAGAACCATCTTTTCTTTTAAACTAATTTTTTAATTGAAATATAAATGTTTAAATGTTTCCTAAAAACCTGGTCACTAACTTCAGTACCAATGTAACTACCTTAAAAAAAATTCTACAAACATTTTGAAGAGATGAGCCTAAGCTCTTGAAAATATTTTGGTTTTTGTTTGTTTTTGTTTTTCAAATCAAGTTTAGAAAAAAAAAACACCTTACATCCTTCTTATTTTATCTGCAAAGGAAGTGTCTCTTAAATTCAATCTATTCGCTCTTCTTCTACTCTTCGCTAATACCCTTCCCAGCAGTATTATTGCAATTTCTTTTCACTTGTCCCCTTCAGTCTCACCTTTAAATTACCCTCCACACTGCTGTCCTCTCTCTTTTTAAAATAGAAACTGTTATTCAAATTGTGGGTTTGAGCCCCATATCAAGCTCTGTGCTGACAGCTCAGAGCCTGGAGCCTGCTTTGGATTTTGTTTGTGTGTGTGTCTCTCTCTGCCCCTCCCCAGCTCACACGCTGTCTCTATCAAAAATAAATAAAAACATTAAAAATTATTTTAAATAAAATAAAATAAAATGGAAATCATTTTTCGTTATTTAAAGCACATACTCAGATGTCTCTATAAGAGACAAAGCCCAAACTCTTCACCATGCTATTCAGAGTCCTTTTAAAAGGATATCAATCTTCAACATCTTAGTCATTCAACATCTTAGGTACTAACAGGCCAAATCATTTTAGCCTTCTGAAACTTTCCTTATGCAGGCTCTTCTGCTCAGAATGCCTCTTTTCTTTTCTGTGGGTATCCATGTATTACTTAATCTTAAAAAAGGAAATTATCATTTTCATAGGAACTGATTCATGTCATGATATTTAAAAGGTCCTCAGTTGATATAGAGAAGATTTAGCATCCACACAAAGTTATGAGATAAATGTATAACTCATCATGTTTTGAGAGTTGGTATCGTGCATGCATACGTATATCCATTCATGTCCAGTAGTCCTCTCTAACTGCAGGGGATATATTCCAAGACCTCAGTGGGCACTTGCACTGAAGATAGTACTGAACATGATATATAATGTGTTTTGTCCTATAAATACATACCTGTGGCAAATTTCACTTATACCTAATTTATAAATTAAGAGAAACTATAAATTATTTATATTACTTAGTTATAAATGAATAAGACATTAACAAAAACAAATAAAAAGTAGAGCATGGGGTGCCTGGGTGGCTCAGTCGGTTGGGCATCCAACTTCAGCTCAGGTCATGATCTCACAGCTCGTGGGTTCGAGCCCTACGTCAGGCTCTGTGCTGACAGCTCAGAGCCTGTAGCCTGCTTCAGATTCTGTATCTCCCTCTCTCTCTGACCCTCCCCTGCTCATGCTGTCTGCCTCTGTTTCTCAGAAATAAAAAAGCGTTTAAAATTTTAAAAAAGTAGAGCAATTATAACAATACACTATAATAAATTTATGTGAATGTGCTTTTTCTCTCTCAAAATATCTTATCATACTGAACGCACCCTTCTCTGGATGATATGAGATGATAACATGCCTACCTGATGAGATGACTGAGGAGGACAGACATTGTGACATAGCTTGAGGCTGCTAGTGACATCTGATAATTTGGAAGCAGTGGAGAATTATCTGCTCCCAGATCAAAGTTGACTGCTGGTCACGGAGACCATGGAAAGCAAAACCGCAGATAAAGGAAAACTACTTACTGTATGTGTGTTTGTGTGTATGTACTTATGAAAAATACTCTAAGAAATATTTTACCAGTGAATTGTATCTTTCATCTTAAAGACCTATTAACTGAGAATGGGTTTGTAAAACTGACACAAAGCCTGTGTTTTGTGGCATGATGTTGCCTAAACCAGTCAATGACATCACAATTGAACAGATGTGCTGACAAAGCAGCAGGTTTTATTTGTGGCAGCATTTTTGTAAACCACGGAGTAGAGGACCCAAACTCACACACCTGTAGGGAATATGTATTTAGCATATGCAGTCAGTAAGGCAGTTGATGGGAAGCGGTTTGTGTGCTTATGTAAGCATAACACCTGCCTACATTTATGTCCTTTAAAACACTATGTGGGCCTATCAAACAGTCAAACAAAATATATTCTGAGTAGGATATTCCTCAACAACTGCAGGTTTGAGATCTCCGACTTTTGCATTTTCACTTAGGCTGCTACTGTCTTTTGCTTTAGCTTTCTGTGGTAAGAATGCTTCCTATTCAGAGCAAGCATAGAGAACAATTTTGAGTATATTTACAAATCATAATGATCAAATGATTTAATAGTAACACACAGTACATTGGCTCATTTACCCTGTAATTAGATTAGCTTTGGTAAAAACTATCCTCAGCTTCTATCAGTGACTCAGTACAACAAACATTTATTAAGCATCTACTGTCTCTAGAATTGGTTTGGTACCTGGGGATTGGAAGATAAATCAGACTTGATTTCTGCATTTAGGATGATTATAAAACAGTAGGGAAGAATACTGTAAAAAGGTCATTGCAATACAGAAAGTTCTAGGTCATTTTAAGTATTCAATATATGTTTAAGGAAAGAATATGTGAGGGAACAAACAAATGAATAAATAATGTAGGTGTGGAAGGGGTGCTCTGGGAACCTGGAGAACGACCATACAACCCACACTTGTTGGGAAGGAAGGGATAAAATAGGTTCCTAGCAGAGAGGATTCTTGAGAAGTAGGATTCTGTCAAGCTAAGAGAGTCTAGGGTACTTGAAGAGGAAAAGAGGACATAAAACAAACAACATCAAGACTTATAACTTGGTATGTATTTTTTGCAACTCGATGTTCCTAAGTCTTTTGAAATTGCCATGTATTATAAAGGGTAGAAAAAATGGACAATTAAATTTTGCAATAAATAGCCATTAACATTAATTTAAAATATGGAAAGTATAGCAGTGAAAAAGGCACAGACATGCAGAAAACAATGGGACATGCTTTCTGTAAGTTTTTAATTCATTATTTTTGCATGCTGAGGTGTACTAGGCATGCAGCTATTTATTCCTCAAGAGAACAGAGTCAAAATATTGAACCTAAGGGAGAAAATGAAAGAGCCATTCAGTGCAAGCAGACTCAAAAGGAATCCTCAAGGCATTAGCAGTGTTGCATTTGATCATGTTCACACCTGTATCATAATCTCAATGATGCCCTTAGGGGCTGAACTTCTTTCACTGTATCAAAAGCTTAGGCAGAATTGCAGGAGGAAGCTTTCCATGCTTTCAAAGATGCAATGTAAATCTTGCAACCAAAAGTCAGAGAACATGCTATAGTGACAATCATAACTTCTTTTTTGCCATCAAACACCAAAAAGACATGGACTGTGTAAGTAAACCATGAGCCCCTGGGGAAACCTTTCAAAGAGTAGACCTTGTTCTCTATCATCATGTATGATTTTAAGATAAAGTTTTTGCTTAAGTTCTGCTTGCATAAGAATACTTAGAACAACGCTAACATCATAACATAAGAGAAAGAAGAAGTGCGTGTGTTTGTGTGTGCTCATGTGTGTTTATATATTTCTGGGGTTTGAGAGGAAGGTAAAGAGATACACTGTATGTATATTCTAAAACTCTCAGTATATACAAGTGCAGCTATTAGGTTTAATACATTTAAAAATATATTTACATTCCTAATATTTTTCTGTCTTGAAAATCTGATGCCCTTCTTTGGCTTTATCCATGTCTCACTTTAATTAGGCCTGCTACAGGAAATGTAAGATGTAGTGGCATAAATTACCAAATCAGAGCTTCATCTAAGATACTGCTTACACTAAGTAGCTTTTAAGAAATATCATGTTATGGGCAACTGGGTGCCTCAGTTGGTTGAGCATATAACTCTTGATTTCAGCTTAGGTCATGATCCCAGAGGTGTGGAATTGAGCCCAGCATCTGGCTGCACACTGAGTGTGAAGCCTGCTTAAGATTTTCTCTCTCTCGGGGCGCCTGGGTGGCTTAGTCAGTTAAGCGTCCGACTTTCTCTTGGGTCATGATCTCACGGTTCGTGGGTTCGAGCCCCGCGTCGGGCTCTGTGCTGACTGCCAGCTCAGAGCCTGGAGCCTGTTTCAGTCTGTGACTCCCTCTCTCTCTGACCCTCCCTCTCTCTCTGACCCTCCCCTGCTCACGCTGTCTCTCTCTCTCTTAGAAATAAATAAAACATTAAAAAAAAAAAGATTTTCTCTCTCTCTCTCTTTCTCTCCCTCTGCCCTTCCCCTATGCACATACATGCACACTCACTCATTCTCAAAAAATTAATTAATTTTAAAAAGATAAAAAAGAAAAGAAAACATGTTCACAACACTCCTTAGAGCTGAAATGTTCTCAACCTGAACTTCATCTTGAAAATAATTAATCGGTTTTAGTACCATGTGTCCAAAGAGGCCAAAGGTCACACAGTGGCCCAAGGTTACTTCAGAAGCCACTACCATTTACTGACACCACCACTGCGACCATGATGCTTCCCTTCCAAACTGTAGTATCTCTGGGCTGTGATCATGTCACTTCCTTCCATAACTGCATGTATTAGAATAGTACCTATGCTTTTGTAAGCATATGCTATATCTTTCCTAAATAAAAAAGAAACATCTAATGCAGATGACAAAGAACCATGCATGTATATCCCTTTAATGTGTAAAACAAACTTTCCAGGGATTATTATTATTATTATTCAAACATGAGGAAAACGTGGCTCTGAGTTTCAATCACTTGACAAGGTTAACCAGCTAATAAGTCAGAGATCTAACATTATACCTGAGGTCCTCTCTGGATGTAATACTATGCCCACCAAGGCAACTTGCCACAAAATAAACTATTAAAGGTCCAACTTGATAACCTAGGTTTCCTAGGTAATGGGATGTGTTGGGTGCTCACAAGGTCCAGTAAACAGGAAAGAAAACAAAGACAGTCAAAATTATGATTCAGATAGCAATCGGCTAGAGCAATGAACCTCAATTTGGAAGACCGGCAGTCCAAGAAGCCAATTTCGAGAAAGTTACAGCATAAGTTGGGTTGTTGCCCATGTCTAAGGAGATTGCTGTGTTACGAAAAAAGGCCAGGCACCAACTCAGAGCAAAAGTGGTACTGGCAGATCATAGCATTATTACTTTAGCTAGTAGAGTACATCAGAGTGAAAGGAAAGCACATGATTTCAGAAAATCTCCCTGGTGGCAAAATGGTCCAAAGTTTGGTTCAGTTGTCAGATCCCCAGCTGATCTGTGATTCAAGGAACATCTTTGATTCCAGCAGGAAACCAGGGACTAAATAAGAAAAACAAAACAAGAAGAAAAAACAAAACAAAACAAACAAAAAAAAAAACCCCACCTTAGGTATATGAGATACATAACGGGAGTTTTGGGAATGGTCAGCTTGATGGTCTTGTAAGTATTTTAAGTTCACTTCAGACCCAATAACCTCAAGCCGTTGGCAGGAGATTAATTCCAGAACTTCTACCAGGTTAGCGAGGGATGAAACAGGCTTGATTCTTATGCAGTTGGATTTTCATGTTGAATATATATCAAAATTCTGGTAAGAACCAAACTCTGTTATGCTTTCCTTCCACTGATGCAATTAACACCCACCTACCTATATGATCCCTGAAACACACTTAAAAATCTTTCTCCAAACTGAAAATTCTCTGTAAGTCCTGCAAGATAAAGATTTGATTGAAACTTTCCACTGAAGTTGGTTTTCTTGTCATTTCATATCACCATTTCCATTAAAATAAAAACTGTGTCACAAAATTTACAATATTGTCTGCTATTAGGAGAACCCTTGAAATAGTTCATCATAATTCTCAAAATGGTTTATCAATAGGTCTGACAGATTGAATGTTACTCTATAATACAAACACTTTAAAGTGTTAAAAAATAAGCCATAATATTAAATTGTTAAAAATATCTAGCCCAAGAAGAGAACCTTGTTCTTTTCATTCAATAGATACTGTAGGCGTCAGCCACCATTTAGTAACTGAATGGAAAAGGAAAAAAATATGTAATAATACATTGCAATAAGTTTTCACTTCTGGGTTATAACTTAAATTAGTTATGGTGAATGCATTTGCTGTACTCATTTTAATTAAGTATTTATGAAGATAATTCTGTCAAAGCAGATCATTAAATTATCACTATTCAGCCATATTCAATATACAGGTAAGCATCATTTTCCATAAACACTACTTTTTAAAATTTTTAATGTTTATTTAGTTGGGAGAGAGAGAGAGAGAGAGAGAGTGAGAGAGGCGCTGAGCAGGGGAGGGGCAGAGAGAGAGGGAGATACAGAATCCAAAGCAGGCTCCAGGCTCTGGGTTGTCAGCACAGAGCCCAAACCAGGGCTTGAACCTACAAACTGTGAAGTCATGACCTGGGCTAAAGTCAGCCATTTAACTGACTGAGCTACCCAGGTGCCTCAAACAGCAGTATTTTATAAGATCCATGCCCTGTCCTTTAACTAGGAAAAATATGTGCATACTTGATACAATGAAATGTAACCAGTACATTTTTTTAAAACAGAAACATCTATTTTTGACATACTTAATTGTTGGACTCTGTCCCCCACCAAAACTGCATTCTTATAATGGTCCAGTCAACCTAGGGCTAGTCTACAGATGAGAACAAGAAGACCTGGCTGCATTGCTAATCTTTCCTAGCTTCCTCATGGGGAAGACTGAGGAAAACGGAGTTTTGGGTCATTTCATAGGTTAGTTAATAGTGAAATTGGCCCAATAACTAGAACATGGGACAAGGAATCAAACCTCCATCCTGAAGATGGAATGGTGATCTGTGTTACCCGGTCCGAGGTAAGTTTAAGCACTGAGCAGAGAAAGCAGAAGCCAAGGAAGAAACTAGTGCACTGAGGCCGGTGTCACAGTACAATCACCATGTTATGGATGGGTAAGGGAATGTACTGGGCTGGGACAGATCTCAACAGTCACTGTGCTTTCAACCCATGACACTCACGGTGCTCACACACAGGATGACCATCTCATCCTGGTTTACCTGAGACTTTCTTGGTTTGGTACTAAACATGTTAAAGGTTGTCCAGGTTGTTGTTCACACCAATGTTCTTAGTTTTCTATGGCATACAATTTTTTTTAGACAATATAATCTAAAGATCAATTATTCTTCAACTTTACCCTTTGTCCATGACTAAAGAACAGTGAGCTCTGTGAAACATGTCTGGCCACCGTAGATGAATTGTACACAAAAATAATGATTTCTAATGCAGCGTCAGTAGTTTAGATTTTGAGAAAAAATCTAAAAAGTTTGTAAATACACCTTTTTTCTTAGATTCCGGCCAGTCGCCATTAATAACGATACAAGTTACAACATAGCAATGAGCCAGGCAGGTCTACTCAGGTGTCAGACTGAGGAAGAAACAACAAATACAAGCTCTGATAACAATTTGTAATTACTGGTCCAAGGCTTTCAAATCAGAAGTAATGGCAAAATAAGAGGACACACACACACACACACACACACACACACACACACACACACACCTGCCTAGAACAAAACCAGCTTAATTCTGTTGAGGAGGAGCAGATCCCAAAGGTTTTTAGTGATCTTCTCTTAATTTTTATATAAATCCCTGTAAGCCAGTTAATCCTCTTAATTTCCCTAACCTCATTTACATCTCCAATGCTAATTTCCCACCAGGTTCGAAAATCCCTGGATGAGATATTTCCTTAGACTTGTTTCTGTTGTATCTGCCTCCCCCAATCCTTCTAATTTCAGCTAGAATTTCTCCTGCTTCCTACTCCTAAATCTGGCACAACGACATACTACACAAGGTGAGAGGTGTTTTTGTTTGTTTGTTTGTTTGTTTGTTTCCTAATGACAGGGAATCAGAAAGAAGAGATGATATAAAGTACTTGAGTCAACTTTGGCCACATGGACTTTTGGAGATTTTCTCTAGGGACTTTATATAAGTTCAAGTTTATAAAGTCAGTAAAGTAAAGAAAAAAATGTGCATTGACATCTGAGGTAGAAAGATAAAAGAAACGTTCACGGGGCACCTGGGTGGCTCAGTCGGTTAGGCATCCGGCTTCAGCTCAGGTCATGATCTCGCGGCTGGTGGGTTTGAGTCCCGAGTCAGGTTCTATGCTGACAGCTCAGAGCCTGGAGCCTGTTTCGGATTCTGTGTCTCCCTCTCTCTCTGACGCTCCCCTGCTCACACTGTCTCTCTCTCTCTCTCAGAAACAAATAAACATTAATATATATGTATACACACACACACATATATATAAAAGAAATGTACATGCACACACATAAATATGCATTCATTCCACATAAACAAGGTCCACTCACAAATATTTGTTTTAATAATATGATATAGGGTAGACATCACAGAGTTGAATTTAAACATACTCTGTCATTTTTAAAATATGAATGAATTGAAGATTTTCATTTGTAGAATGATATGTGTATGCCCTACTATCACTGAGGAGATTCTAGCTGGAGGGGAATTTTCTCCATTTGCAACTGCTGAGGGACCATCACACTACAGGGACCTTAAAAGGGGAAAAAAAAAATGAGGATTGAAAACAATTTCTGTTTTGGTTTTTCTATCAAGTCTCTCTTCATAGAGCTTCACATATCCAGAGGACCATGGATTCCTCCCCAGGTCAATCCCCAAATCAATAATGATCTAATGTAGGCTTTATACCAGACAAAGGAGAACAAGTGTGCACTTTACAGGAGGTATAACCCCGCTGTATGCCAGGTCAAGAGGGTTAATGTGATAGAAATTTGGCAAGCCATGAGAATACATTGTGTTTTTTTATATGACTAAGTGTTTTCTCCACATAACCATTTATATGACTTTTTTTTTTTTGTCTATTATGTATTAAGTTTCCTGCATTAAGTTCAGAGACCACAACCATTCTTGTATTCATCTTTAAACTTTTTACAGGGTCTGGGTCCAAGGTTTTGAATATAATAAAGCTTAATGAATATTTTTAATATGAATGGAATAATCTGAACATATATGAAGAACAGTATTTGAAAGAAAAAAAAAACTATTGGCCTATATTCAGACACACATTGTTAGGAGAGGTTTTTGCTTGTTGGTTTGTATGGCTATCTATCTGTCTATCTATAATTAGAATTAGTTGTTATTTAAAATTTAAAAAAAAATTACATTCAAACAAAGTTTTTTTTAGAGTTCTCGTGACTTATCAGGAAACCAGGTGGCACTGAGTCTGCTTTCCCATCTGCAATAACTGTCAAGATTGGAGGATTAGAGGTTAGGAAGGTTATATGCTCTTTAATTTGCCACAGGCTCCACTATTCCTTATTACTGAGCCCAGACCTCCTTTACTCATTTGATCTCTAGATCTCAGTTTATGCCTGTGTGTAAAAGGAATTGAATTCATTTGGGAGAGGACACAGGGTATAGAACCTCCTGGTTCACTGTTCCCTCTGTATCCACAAACAGGCTTTAGTAGATCCTTAATTCTCTAACCATTTTATATCAAATTGTGTATGTGTTTATATACGGCTTTTTCTCAGAAATAGTTTCATCACATTTTCTACATGGCAAGATTGGAAAGTACTAAAAAACATATATATAAAAAAATCAAGAACCATGGAACCTGTCAGTCAATAAGCAAGTATTCATGAAATACATCCACTACATACAGAGTTCTAAGATTTCCCAGTCCTTCAAAACCTAAGTTTCCTAAATAATTTATATAAGTGTATACACATGTGCACACAGGTGTGCACACGCCAGGTTTAACAAAGACTGTACACATACCAAATAATTAATCAAAGGTTCAAAAGAACCCCAGCTTAATTCAGCATTGTGCTTAAAACTGCACGGTTCTCTCTCAATATCAATTCTCAGCTGAAACACACATTTCACTGCAGCAATTTTCTTGGTCTCTGATCAGACTCTTAGCCTCTGTACATCAGCCAAGAAAAACGAATCCAAGTAAAGAAAAAGCCTTCCGGCTTGTGATGAAAAACTTCCCAACCTGAAACTAAAATTCCAAACACTGCTTGCCATCCTCTTTCTAAACACCTCCAATTTATACAAAGTGTGACATTTGAGAAAATCAAAGGTTTTAATGTTGACTCAACTCAATCCAAAGTATTCCTTCTGATTAAATATACAAGAAACTTCTTTGGTATTTAATGGCCCTTGAAGCTAGATGAAATTTCCTAAGAACCTGGAGCCTCTCCTTTGTTTAAAAACCTTTTAAAAAATAAATAAAATAAAAAAATAAAAGTAAATAATAAAATTAAATAAATAAAAAATAAAAACCTCTTTTGTTTTGTTTTGCTTTTATAGAGTAAGCTGCATATTCCTCAGACCAGCTTTATCTATATTCTGTGCAGATATACTCACACTGCTTAGGTTCAAAAGGATCCATTAAAACTAAAGGAAACTGTTATCATACTGAAAGAATTTCTGGTGAAATAAATTTTAGAATTATTTGTCAAAAGAAGACAACAGGCCTCAATGGAGTCATTTATATTAAGCCCCATATCACCAATCACACTTTCGGCTCTCTGAGAAATGGACTATTAAACTACTCCATCAGGAACAGCCTGATCGGCACTAATTAGATAATCTGCCTAATAAACCTCTGCCAACTCCTACAGAAAAGTAACTTTGCAAGAGTCAACCCATATTTTTGACAGTATAACTTCCTTTCCCTTGCTCCTAACTGCCTATAAGAGTCTTTCATTTTCTACAACTCCTCAGAACTCCTTTCTGTCTGCTAGATTGAATGTTGCCCCATTCAAGTCCATTTTGGCTTAAATAAACCCTGAAAATATTTAATATGCCTCAGTTTTATCTTTTAAGGGAATTTAAGAGATGACCAACAAAGGGATGTGCTTTCCTGGAATATCATATCTCATTCTGAGAAATGAGAACTATCCTATTTGAAACACCTTTATATACCCGGTTTTCTTCACAGAGAGGAATATCTTTTTCCAAGACTGAAAAATATTACTGAGGAAGTCTTAGCAAGAATGGCTACAATTATTGATGCCAAGTTGAGGTGGGAGATAAAGAATAAGCAAAGGAGCTCGCTTTTAATGTGATTGGAGACGTTTTTTCAGAATAGTGAAAAAGGAAACTCATGAGTTAGGAAGGACAAGACGTATGTAAAAGTTCCACTTCATATGAATATGTAAATGTTCTATACAGGCCTTGTCCACATATAGGCATTGTCAGTATAGAGATAGACTTGTTCTGTTCCATTCTGAAGACTTTTAAAATTGTGGTTTTATGCAGATTTCTATAATAAAGTAATAGAGATCACTGTAGATTCCACAAAACATCATATAAACTATGTTTGCCACATGATCCTTACAGTCAGTGGCTAAAGTGTAATTCAAGATCATACACACACACAGACCCACATACACAGAAACTTGCACTACTCACATATACTTGGATGCATACATGCACACCATTCACGCACACTTGCACATTTACACTCAACACTCACATGTGATCATAATTATATGTAGGTATATGCTTACAAATATGGTCCCATGTGCAATAAACTCACATGTGTGTAAACTCTTGAAATTTGTAAGGATCTGATTTACTGGCTTCCTATTACTGCACTAATATTCATATCTCAAATCAAAATAATGCTGAGAAGAACTGACCCACCTAAATTCTCAGATGTGAATTCCTAAAGTAGAGGAAGAAAAAGAGCTGAAATTCATTTCCAACTGAAAGATTTGTAATTCTGAGCTTGTTTTTGTTTTTGTTTTAAATCTTTCTGTGTCTTGAATGTCTCTTCTTGGATAAAGGACAGGCTACTTGCTCCATAGTGACAAATATTTGTTAAATGATAGAAAATCTGTTGGGTTTCTGAAATCGCAGGTCCTGAGTTGCAGTTACAATGCTTATAAGCAGAGGCAAAGACCTTCAATGGAAGTAGTATGCAGGCTTGGCCCCCTAGAGAACAAGGGTTTACTTAAAGGTCTGTTTGTCAGTTGATGCAATGAACGATCACCCAGCTCTGACCTCTCAGTCCTTTTATAGGTTCCTAACTTCATGTCCCTTCAGAAAACAAAACTCTCCAATTTATAATTTTAAGTTACTTTAAAAAAAGTCAGAGCAAAAATGAGCCACATGGAGAGAGCATACGGAGTGTAGGTGGAAAGATTAAAATTGAAGCATAATTCACTGTCTAATGCACATTTGCTTGCTGCAACTCTGCTCTCTCCACCTCCCTGAAGCTCCCTTCTTCATCATCTTCTCTCTAATATTTCTCTGTGGTTCACCCACATCATTTTTCTCTTAGATCTTCAGGGAGCTGTGCTGGGTAATGAAATCTCCAGTTTGCTAATGGGCAATAGAATAATAGAGTTGCATGCTGACCCATATTTCACGTGTTAATTTGTGTCAGTCGCAGGGATACCTTCTTCTTTTGTTAAATGTTTCTATCCTGGGTGAAATAATAGATGAAAAACCTCAGACAAATCACGGACACAAACGACTAGTAGTAAAGGAACAGCTGTCTCTCAGTTCTTACCACATGGAAAGACATTTATCTTGCTCTAATCGGCATGGATAGTAATTGTGAGCCATGAAACAACTACTAGAAAAAAGGATCCCCTAGTTTGTACCCTTGCATTCCAATGAACTACTGCCACCTGTTTTTTGTTTCTTTGTTTTATTCCAGCCTCAGAGAAACCCAAAAAAGATGACACAGAATAGAACCTTTGGTATAATAAGAAGGGATATGAAGGGAGGGATTTGATTTGGAGTGTTTGATTTGATAGGGTTGATCTGCTCCTTCTTATGTTTCAGCAGTGCCCAGAACGGACACTGAAGGACTTGATTCTCTGAGGTTGAGTTGGATCCCCAAATAGGCAAGTTCTAGGAAGGGACAATGCTCTTGACTCTTATATTTTATGGTGTTAGACCAAAACATCGACATGCCTAGAATAAATGCTATTGAATTATAAGCAGCTCTTTCCTGTCCCAATAAGATACTGGATGTGGGTGGGACATTTTATTAATTGAAATCATTAAATGTCACTTGTATTCTTCAAACTTGCTGTATAAAGAATTTTGTTTCAAAGGTTATTCTTCTCACTTACTTTCCAAGTCTATCATTGAGATCTATATATGTATATCTATTATACAGGTTATCTATACATAATTTTCAGTCTTTATTCTGTGTCAGGCTAAGTGATTTGCATGCATTATCCCAGTTACACCTTCAGAATACCTAGTCATTCTTATGTCCATTTTACAGATGAGAAAGCTAAGCCTTAGAGAAACTAGATAAATTACCCAAGGTCAAATAGTGATAAAATGAGCCATTGTGCCCACAGCTGTTTGACACTAAACTATCACATTTAACCTTTTTACCACCATGATATAAAAGTGTCAAAATCATATAGACACTAAATCATCATGTATAACTATAGTCTAAATCATTAGTGAGCTTTGTTCAGGGGTATAGAGTTTCCACTGTTTTTTAGCACATTTATCATCTGAACCTCACAACCACCAAGGATTATAGATAGATTTTATAGTCTCCACTTCAAAGATGAGAATCTTGATAGGTCAAAAGACTTTCCATAATCACAACATATATGGAACACTCCAACCAATTGTCAAGTAAACAAAATAGAATGTAGTAGAAAGACGTCTCTTGCATTTTGATAATCTACAAACTGTCATTTCCCGTGGGTGATATTTTACAAGTTAATTTATAGGTGTCACATGTCCTCAGGAAAATCTGAGCTAGGCATATTATTATTAATAATGTTATTGGGGATACAATGCATAAGCGCAAAAGGAAGTATGTGCATTCTACTAACATCGTAAGAACTGAAGAAAAGCTTTGCACCATGCCATAGTGGTGGAAGTATAAAAAGCAAGCAAAGGGAATCTTTGTTATAAAGGTAAGATATTTTCTTTTTGCCAAAAAATTCATCACAGTCATCTGGATAATGATTTTAGCATGGAGGAAGAATTCAGAAAATCAGAGTCATCTTTCCTCAAATGTCCATTGTTTATCTTGACTAGTTTCTTGACTTTAAAATAATGAGAGAAAATCAGTCAGAGCTACTGGAGTGAAATCCCTTTGACCAGACTGGAGCTAGGTCTCAGTGAGAATAAGAGTAGACTTAAATTTGTTAACTGTCATCAGGGAACTTACAAATATAAATGGTGACCATACATACATACAAACCATGCTCAGAATTAATAGCATTAAATAGGGGTGCCTGGGTGGCTCAGTTGGTTAAGCATCTGACTTTGCCTCAGGTCATGATCTCGCAGTTCATAGGTTCGAGCCTCATGTCAGGCTCTGTGCTTACAGCCAGCTCAGAGCTTCAGCCTGTTTTGAATTCTGTGTCTTCCTCTCTCTCTGACCCTCCCCTGCTCACACCGTCTCTCTCTCTCTTTTTCAGAAATAAATAAAACATTAAAATTTTTAAAAAACAGCATTAAATAGATATCCAAAGTTCAGAACAGACTAAATATTTACCCATTTCACAATAAATTACTTGGGATGCAACTATATGATACACTGGTAGAGAAAAATGGCCTTCAAGGTGCCTCCACTGAAATTAATATTTTCATGAGCTAAAGAAATTTAAATTGCCTAGGAATTTCATGCTATTCTCTATAGTTCAGTGTAGTTGTATTAAGCCAAAGTCTCTTCTGGGATATGTTTACTGTATATAGTTGAATCAGAAAAGCCACAGTTATTTTAGCATGTGTGATGAGAAAGAACACCTGAAGACTATTGTTCTTCTCTCTTGATTACTTAATATTGAGCCTTTTTATAGTTAACTTTCATTTTTCATGAGCTTTAGTTAGATGCTTCCTGTCATCCATTTCAACAAGGGTTTCTTGAAAATCGGTACTCATCACTGATTGTTTTCCCCCTTTGATTGCTGTTTACTGGCCATAACTGTATACTGATGTCATTTAAATCTCATAATTTTATGCTAAGACAAAGGCTATTTCATCTTAATTACCAACATACAGAATTTAGAGTTGGAAAAAGTCTGACACATTTTCTACTTGACCTCCTTAATTTCATTGGTGAGGAAACTGAGGCAGCTTGAATGGTTAAATGGCAAGCCCATGTGGCATAGTTAATGGCTAACTTCAGAACAGACCCAGTCTTTCTTTCTCCCTTCTTTTTACATTTCCCCAAGCTGTTTCATTCCCATGAAAATATGTACAATCTACAGACAATTGAAATCAAGTTCCTAGGAAGATAATTACTACTCAACACTTGTTACTGAATGGATAGAGAAATCCAGATCATGGAGACAGAAAGACATTGATGCTGGGGTCTTTAGTCTGTCACATCCAAATGTTTCTCTTTTCCTAGAAGTCCCTGCTAACTTCAAGTAAAGATATATGTTTCCTTGGTGTTAAATGGATGAGAGAAAGTGAATGATGGGTTCATAAAGCTTTAGAGGGAAAAAATAAAGATTGCATGTGATGTGAGGGCTCAAAGATTCCCTCTTCCAACTGGATTAGCGATCTCTATGTAATGCAGGGAAGGCACACCATCATAGGGTGCTGACTTCCGTCTGGAAAATATTTTCGTAGCTCAGTGAGACATGAGTCGTTGATGGGGTGAGTCAAAGAGCACACTGTGGGTATTTTCCACTCTAGGGAACAATGTTGCCTTCCAGATGTTAAATTTTAATTACATACAATATTCACAATACCCTTCTCAATTTGTGGCCATTGCTTCCAATAGAAGGAATTAATAAACACAAAATTTACAGAACTGCATATGCCTTTATGCTGGTTCCTAAGAACTAAGGACCAGTGAATTGATCAGTAGAAAGAAAAAAGAGCAAAGAATTAGCTCTACTTTATTAGCATAATATTTGAACTGACTCTATTTACAGTTAACATCTTCATTTTAAAAAGGTTTAATGGTTACTTTATTATTTGAAATGATAATATAATAAAAATTATGTTTTATCTTTATATAATACAAATGTAACACTAATTAATGTGTTTTTAGTGGTTAGGTTTTGGGTTAGGTGCTTCATACCCTGGGTTCATTTCCTTTCCTCTTCATAACTACTATGTAAGGAAAGGATCATTGCCTTTTTTTTTTTTTTTTCAACAGACAAAGACACAGACTTAGTGAGACTAAGTAACCTAGATGATACAGCCAATAAGTGAAGGGACCATTTATTATGCCTTTCTGACTCTAGTTCTTGGCCCCCAGAGGGACTATGAAATCAGAACACTGCTTGGAGACTACATATGTGTTATGTGACCAACTCTACTAATATCAAACAGTGTCTGACTCCAGGGCACAGAGGAAATGAGATTAAAGAAATCACTTGCTAAAAATGAAAAGACAAATGGGGATAGAATAGCCATAGTTTAGAGTATTCCAAAATAACTCTGTAGATCCACAGCTTATAGTTATTTCTAATTTTGTTTCAACAAGAATATAAATTGGGCACATCTTGAGGCTGGCCACTGTGCATCAACAAATCAGTTAGCAGGGAGTGAGACTAGCGAAATGCCTAGCATAGGCACTTCAGTTTGCCATTCTCTGCTGGTAAGTGCTGTGATCAGTAACTCCCATGAAATGATAAACTTAGTTTCATGTTAAAAGTGGCATAGAAAACAAAGCCACTTACCCATCCTCATTACTGTGCTAGAAAGAGAGCTAAATAGACCTAGAATGTGACAGGTCTTAGCCATATAGGCAAACAAAATAAAACTGACTTCCATTGGGCAGATCATAAGGGGTCAATTGCATTTGAAAGGGATGGTAATAACAATATTTGCAAACTGAGGATGTAACCCTCCTGAACATCAAGACTACACAGGTTCTGGATATCTATTTGTAAAATAATGAACTTGGACCCCCTAAGTGAAACCGTATTCAAAAAAATAACTCAAAATGGATAAAAGGTCAAAATAAAGCAGCTAATATTATAAATAAAAAACCTTAGAGTAAAACATAGGTATAGGGGCGCCTGGGTGGCTTAGTCGGTTAAGTATCCGACTTTTGCTTAGGTCATGATCTCGCGGTTCGTGGGTTCGAGCCCCGCGTCGGGCTCTGTGCTGACTGCCAGCTCAGAGCCTGGAGCCTATTTCGGAGTCTGTATCTCCCTCTCTCTCTGACCCTCCCCTGTTCATGCTGTCTCTCTCTCTCCTAGAAATAAATAAAAATAAAAATATTAAAAAAAAAGAATAAAACATAGGTATAAATCATAGTGACATTCAATCAGGTGACAACTTTTTGGATATAACACCAAAAGCAACAAGAGAAAAAAAATAAATAGGGCTTTGGTAAAATTTAAAACTTTTGTGCATCAAAGGACATTACAAAGACAGTGAAGATGCAACTCATAGAACAGAAGAAAATACTTATAAATCATAGATGTAAAAAGGGTCTTATATACAGAATATATGAAGAGAATTTACCACACAACAACAGAAAGACATATAACCCAATTAAAAATTGTCAAAGCCTTTGAATGAACATTTCTCCAAAGAAAATGTGCAAAATGCCAATAACACATACAGAGATGTTCAACATCACTTGTCACTAGAAACATTCAAATCAGAACCACAATGAGACACCACTCAATACAATCAGGATGATGATGTTAATTAATAGTAATAATAGTACTAGTAACAACAACAATCATTGTCAAGGATCTGGGGAAATTGCAACTATCCTACACTGATGGTAGTAATGGAAACGGTGCACCCACTGTGGAAACCAGTTTGGCAATTCCTTAAAAAGCTAAACACATGGGGCGCCTGGGTGGCTCAGTTGGTTGGGCGTCCAACTTTGGCTCAGGTCATAATCTCATGGTTCATGGCTTTGAGCCCCATGTCGGGCTCTGTGCTGACAGCTAGCTCAGAGCCTAGAGCCTGTTTCAGATTCTGTGTCTCCCTCTCTCTCTCTGACCCTCCCCTGTTCATGCTGTCTCTGCCTCTCAGAAATAAATAAAACATTTAAAAATTTTTTTAAAAAGCTGAACAGAAAATTATCATATCACCTAGCAACTCTACTGTGTAATAGAGTCTGACTTCATATTTTTATGTTTGCTGACCGTTTTTAAACATTCCCTTCCTCTTCCACCTGTACCCCACATCTGGGTAACCTGAAAAGAAAGTGTGAATATTCTCTTTTTTGGCACTACTAGGAGATTCAAACTATTCATCCTCCATCTCTTGAATGGAAACCATCATTTTGACTCCACTCCCTAACACACGAAAACCCCAAGCTTTTTCTTTCTCTCTTAAGCAATATTTGGGCCTGCTTGAGAGGTCTGCTTTCCTCACTGTAGTAAAACTTCTCATACCCTCTTGGTGTGTGTGTTGCATCATCAGTTTTGGTATACAAACCAAATTTGGTGGAAGGGTCCATCCCATTTTTACATGGTGACAACAGCACACTCCTAGTATATGCCTGAGAGAAGGTGAAAGTGCATGTTTTACAAAACTGGTATGTGAATATTCATAGCTTAACTATTCAAAATGGCCAAAAAGTTAAAAAAGCATGTTCAAGAACTGAAGAATATGCCATTAAAATATAGGATATTCACACAATGGAGAATTACACATAAAAAATGAAGTTTTGGAACATTTAAAGCATTATTCTAAGTACAAGAAACCAGTCACAAAAGGTCACATGTTATATAATTCCATTCATATGAAATGTCCAGGAAAGGCAATTCCACAGAGACAGAAAGATTAGTGTTTGTCAGGAACTTGGAAGTTGGGAGTAATGAGGAGTGGCTGCTTAATGGCTTTGGTTTTTGGTTTTGGGGGTGATAAAAATATTCTAGAACTAGATGTTGTAATAGTTGTGAATATATTAAAAACAACTGGACTGCACTTATTAAAAATGAATTTTATATTATGTGAATTATATGTCAATGAAAAATAATAACTTTTTTTTAAATTAAGAGATTACTCAGGTTTATCTCCTGCAAGCAGAGCTTTGGTAACCCTACTCCTTGTTCAAATACAAAATGCTTATAACTCCTTATTAACCACAGAATTCAAATTCAATTCCCTGTAATTTTTGCCAGGATGGTGTGTAATCAGACTCAATCCTCATCTCTTTCTATTTTTTACTATTCCTCTTGACCTCTTATATTCCAGGAAAACCAAACTTGCCCAGACTTCCTTTCTTGTTTAACTTTCTCAAGTGTCCCTCTATTTGGGATGTATCCACCTTTGCTCTTTCAGCCCATTATCCTTTGTGGTCAAATTATACAACTAACTCCCATCTCCTCTGTAGAGTTCTCTTCCCTTTTCTGATCTCCCAAAGCATGTTATCAACCAAGCACCCACACAGCACATCCCCCTCTCATCATTTTACTGAGACTTGTACTAAGACTTATCTTTATCTCGGTCATAACTTTTCTTCTTGCTGTTAGAATTTTTGCCAGAAAAAAAATCCCTGGCAGCAAAATAAATACATTTTGAAACTCCTTCTTTTAAGATGTAGATAATAAAAACAAACATATTCATGAAAATGTAACTGAAAGAGCTGGTGAATAAATTGCAATTTGAATAAGCGAGCTGTGTACTGGAGATAGCAAAGGGTAAATATTCTGCCTAACACTTTGACTTTAGCTTTAATTCCTCTTTCATTTATTTATTTTTTTTCACCTTGAAATTGTTCTTGAAATTTTCTAGCATTCCCTGTATAATGACTAGTAAGTTGCCTGGAGACATTTTGCCTTTTTATTCATCTCAGAAAGCTCTCTGGTATCATTTTGTGATGAGTACAGATTTATAGTAAGGATTTAATTCCTGAACTTTTGTTCCTTCACTCTGTACATATTAATCAAGTGCCTTCTACGTGTGAGACATTGTTATGGGTGCCATGGACACCACAGTGAACTCTGCAGGGGGAATAAGAATCCTGCTGGAGGAAGAATACCCCAGGCAGAGGAAAACAGAAAAGGTTTGACTTGATGAATCAGAAATAAAGAAGCTGGGATGACTGAGGAATTGCAAGCAATAGGGAGATTATTTTATAATGACTTTGAAGAGTTAGGTGCTGGAATGTACAGGGTTTGGGAGGCTATTTTAAGCAGTATTAAGTTTTATGCTTAGAACAATGGGAATCCAGTGAAGGGATTGAAGTAGTGACATACCCAGAGTCAATTTAGGCTTTTCAAAGTTAATTCTATTAACTCAGAATGCTGCCATGTAGGAAATGCTTTGGGCAGAAGCAAAAGTGGAATCAGAGAGAATGGCTGGTAGCATGCTATTGTTTTAATTCAAGTGAGAGATAATGGTGGCTTGGACCAAGTAGAAGTGTAGGAGAAGTGTACAGATGTAAGATGAATTTTGTGTTTAGAAGTAATAGAATTTCTGTATCATTTTATGAAGAGAGAAAAATGCCCTTTGCTGGACACTACCATAATGATTATATGGCCCTGAATAGTATCACAGACACTAAGACTGGGAATCCAGTGATCTGGATGGTGGCTTTCTATGACAAAGAGGCTATACATGGATTGTGGAAAGTCCCAGAGGGCCTGGACTTTATCTTGCTGGTTTGTCCAGTATCCATAACAGTGTTTGGTATACAGTTGACACTCAATAAGCCATAGTTTAATGAATAAATCAGAGTTTACCAATGATCCATAAGAACATGATTAATTCATTAGATGGGATATGGGATTGAGTCATCAGATGAGATACTCTATTATCTGGGGGTAACTGATAATTTACAGGTTTATTTTTTACCATCTTCTCAGATAACTCCAAATCCACTTATATTAGCAGTTAGTATCAGGGATGCATTCTGGGAGGCATCAAATTACAGAGGGGGATACAATCTTTGGAATCAATCAGAACTAATTTTGAACAATAATTTCATCACTGAATCTCTCTGTATCCATGAAAAATGTACTGAAACTCTCTCAGTGTGCATAGCCATCTATAAATTTAATATACTATTACATTCTTTGAACACATTGAGTGAGGTCCAGTTGCATACGAAAAAAATGCCAAGTATAGTGGCACTTAATAAACCATAGTTCTTACAATGAGTTCTAGAGTCCTTGTCTACAAAGAAAGGTGCAACCAAAGAATTACTTCCAGACCAATTTCAGGCATTTCCTCCAAGACAATATCTCTCAGAAATGAGCCTTTGACTGCTTTCATTAGACCCACCCTGAGTGTTTGCAATAATTTTACATTCTAGAGTTTCTCCAAGCTGAATGAATGGGAATCTCTGAGACCCATTTTTACATTAAAAAAAAAAAATTCCAACCTCCCACAAAATATTATGCATCCTGAAGCTTGAGACCATGGTTTCTTGAACTCCTGATAAAAATCTGTGTCCTCAGTTCCAAAAGTCCTCTATTGTTCTACCTCGCGAAGATCTCTTAAGGCAGTTAACATGTAAATGTTGGTATTTTACCGATAGAGCTCATCTTTCACTAGTTGGTGGTACATTTCCTTGCTTGTTTGGATTACAAAGAAGTGAACAGTGAATACAATATCAAGTATTTTATACATTATGATCAACCTTACCAAATTCAATTTCCACTGATATAGAAATGGAAGAAAGGTAACTCCATTTTTAGTCTAACTTCTAAATCATTAAAGCAATCACAAGATTCATCCAATTATGTCTATCATAAATAATTCAGCTTATCAAAAAGCACATCTGGAAGGTAGCTCCTCTAAAAGTCTCAGGGCAGGAAAAAACAATTATATTCTAATAATCTGTTTTTATTATTTTAACTGACCCATTACCTTCTCAAACCATGCTTTTCAGAGACTGTCTGAATTCCATTCTCCTCTTCATTCTTTTATGATGATCAGCTTTTAGATGATGTGATTCTGTGATTCTCTCACCTCTTTTCTCCCAGGACAGTCTGTCTGGCTGTGCTTCTCTGGCCTGCTTGTATCTCTTTGTTAATTTTCACTTTGTCTTTCTCATTACTCTAAACGATCGGCCTCTTCATCACTGAATCTTTCTCCTCTTTCTTCACTTAGGCCAATAGCATAGCATGCACTAGTATCCAACATATTTTAGAAACAAAGAACGGTAAATTAGCTTTTAAAAGATTATTGTATGTTCACTGTACCTCAATAAGTTTTTTTTTAATTTTCCTATTACATAAAGACAGAGAAAACTATAGCCAATTAAACCATTTTCTAACCCTAAAATCTTTATTTAAATCATCTATTTTTTAAATGTTTATTTCAGAGAGAGAGAGACAGAGAGAGAGAGGGAGAGAGAGAGACAGAGCATGAGCATGAGCATAGGAGGGGCAGAAAGAGAGGGAGACACACAATCTGAAGCAGGCTCCAGGCTCTGAACTGTCAGCACATAGCCCGACACGGGGTTCAAACTCGTGAACTGCAAGATCATGACCTGAGCTGAAGTTAGATGTCCAACCAACTGAGCCTCCCAGGCACCCCTATTTAAATCATCTAGATTCTACTTTGTATTGGGGAAGATCATCAAAAACGACATATATGGTGAACCAAACATTGTCTCTGTTCACCTACCCAGCCTTTCTGTTTTCTGTCTACCCTACCTACTATGAGTAATACAAACAATTGCAATAATTAAAGGGGTAAAAAGGAGAATAAAGGGAGAAGTCAGAATAAATATTACTTCCTCGGTTTAAAAGATATTGCTGAAAATTCTGTAAAACTGTAAGTAAGACAAGTCCTTCACAGAAGAACTTATGGGCTAAATGCTGATTGAGTTCAAGTGCAAGGAAAAAAAAAAAAACTCTTCTCAGTTAGAGTCACACATTCTCTTATCCTAACTTGTCATCTACATAAGGAAACTTGATGGCCAAAGACCTTAGAGCCAAATTCAGTGCCCTACTTTCTGCTCATTTCTTTTTGGCATGTGGTATCATCTATTCCATCTGCTTCCTTTAATGGTCTCTGTTCACTTTCATATCTAAAAGTTTCATTTTGTTCCATATTTAAGTTGTAAATCTAGTTAATTTCTTTAGGAGCTAAGCATGTTTTACTTCTTAAATTATTAAAGGAAAAAAATCTCATTTCTATGCTATGCTAGTTCTCAAATGCCAATCTGAAAAATGGTGAAGAACAGAGAATGACTTTTCACCACTATGTAGGGGAAAGAGAAAAACAAAAATCTGTAATTTTTAAATAAAAGTCTCTTTGTTAAAAAGAAGTATTCATTATTCTGAGAAATTGTCCTTTTTATTTGGTATTTGATCATTCTGTTTAAAAAATTGCACTAGGTTTTTTTTTGGGGGGGTTAGATATTTTTAGTGAAATGAAAATTGGCAATCTTATATCACTTTCTCATTTTTTTTTTTTTCTCTCTTCTAAATCAAATTTTACCAATCCATGAAATCTAATTCTAGGAACCGCTAGAAACACACATTTTGAATAAAAATTTGCCCCTCTGAAAATCCAGTAACATGTTCCTTGGCTCTATTGGTTCAGAGCCACAAACCAGGCAAAGTCACTGATTGTAGTTTCATGGACAAGCATGGCAGAAGACTGTAAGATGACTCTCAGTTTTCCCTGCCTCTGGGTACATACACCCTTGTGTCACCATTCTCCATGAGTGTGGGTAGGACTATAAGTTTGTTCCCAATCAATATATTACAGCAAAAGTGAAGTGATATCACTCCTCTGATTTTATTATACAAGATTAAATGCTTCTCTTACTAGGACACTCTCTCTTGTTGACGCTGATGGAGCAAGTGGCCATGATGAAGAGTCCCCATGGCAAGGAACTGAGGGTGGCCTCTGGCCAACAGCCCAATACTGAGACCCTCAGCCCTAAAGATGTCAAGAACTGAATTCTGCCAATAACTGTGTGAACTTTGGAGAGGATCGTTTCTTAGCCAAAGCCCTATGAAACGCCTGTCCTAGCTAATGCCTTTCTTGCATCCTTGTGCAAGGATGAAGCAGAAGCAGAAGCAAGGACTGAAGCAGAAGACACAGCAAAACCAAACCTAGAGTCTTGACCCATAAAAATGGTGAAGTAATAAATGTATGTTTTCTAAATTTCTAAATTTGTGTTAATAATGCTGTACAGTAATAGTAAGTAGAAACTGAATGAATGCAGTGAGTTGGAAAACCCTGAAGAAGTTATAGACTAGAAAGTATTGTGCTACTCAACTCAATAAAAGTCTAGGTTGAGGTGATTTTAAATTTTCTTTTAATGTTTATTTATTTTTTTTTTGAGAGAGAGACAGAGTGAGAACAGGGAAGGGGCAGAGAGAGAGAGAGACATAGAATATGAAGCAGGCTCCAGGTTCCAAACTGTCAGCACAGAGCCCAATGTGGGGCTTGAACTAACGAATGTGAGCCAAAGTCAGACGCTTAACCAACTGAGCCACCTGGGTGCTCCTAGGCTGAGGTGATTTTGAAAGGAGTTAATACATGGCACCTGGGTGGTTCAGTTGGTTAAGTGTCCCACTTCAGCTCAGGTCATGATCTTTTGGTTCATGAGTTCAAGTCCCACATGGGGTTCTGTGCTGACAGCTCAAAGCCAGGATCCTGCAATGGATTCTCTCTCTCTGCCCCTCCTTGCCCTCAAAAATAAATAAGTAAATGAATAAATAAAGACATAAAGGAGTTAATATGTTTCTTGTCATGTTTTTCCTATTTACAATGTCCAAATCTTTACAGTCTTAAAAATTTTAACTCAAAAGAATATTTAGTGCATTTTAACTGATATGGTTTCAAGCATAATAATTTCTGCTTGCTTCCTGTGCTGTGGGAAATACTTTGGTATACCCAGTATTAGGGAATTCTAGAACTTAATTGTCATGTTAAGTCATTTGCACCATTCACTGAGTCATATAATAGCGTGACTGGAACTACTCATCAGTTAAGATCAGAACAGTCATCAGACAAAAATGCGTGATTAGAAGTATGAACTGCTAATCCAGTTTTGAACCATAGGTCTGAATCAAATCTCTTCCTATGCATTTTCAGATCCTCATTTGTTTTGGAACTATTATGAATGATTGATTATTCACCCCCAGTTACCAATTCCCTCATATTGACTTTTGACTGGAAGAGAAGGGAAAGCTATTATTTGTTATATTTTTGAGGTGAGTAATATTGCAATTGTGTGCAGAGAAAGAGATTCAGTTCAATTCAATAAACATTCACATTTAAACATTTATAAGTACATGAGAAAGAAGGTAGAAAACTTAACAGAAAACTTAATAAAATTCGCTACTTATCAGACAGAAGACATTCAGAGAAGGGAGTTTTTTTCAAGGAAACTTTTCCTGGTTCCTTAACTAATAAATCAAAGGCTTTTGAAAATGCTAAATATCCAGGGGGTGCTGTTGGAAGATACTCAAATGGAACTATTTTTCCCATCTCTATAGAACCCCCAATGCCAAAGTTGCTGATTAAAATATGACACAAAGAAACTATTTCATTTTCAGTCCAAAGCCCTAAATAACCTGTGGTTTTAACTTGCAACCAATCATCTAGCAACAAATCAATTAAGGTTATTTGATTGAATGTATCTTCTTCTTTACTTTCTAATAGAGATTTTGAACCTCCATTGTCTTTTTTTAAAAAATTTCAAACTATAATGAGTTATTATTTCTTATTTTTCTTGAATACACTTAATTTAGATTTAATAAAATTGCATTATGGGTTGAATCCTATGCCCCTCTCCCATTCATCTATTGAAGTCCTAACCCCTACTACATCAGAGTATGACCTTATTTTGTTTTTTTGTTTTTTTTACAAATAGTTTATTGTCAAATTAGTTTCCACATAACACCCAGTGCTCATCCCCACAAGTGTCCTCCTCCATGCCCACCCCTTCTCCGCCCCACATCCACCAGTCCTCAGTTTTTGTCAGCATTCAAGAGTCTCTCATGGTTTGCCTCTCTCCCTTTCCCCCACCATTTCCGCCCTCCTTCTCCCCCTTGGTCCTCTGTTAAGTTCCTCCTATCCTCCTATACCTGCACACATATGATATTTGTCCTTCTCTGCCTGACTTATTTCGCTCAGCATAATGCCCTCAAGGTCCATCCATGTTGCTACACATGGCCAGATTTCATTGTTTCTCATTGCCATGTAGTATTCCATGGTATAGATAAACCACATCTTCTTGATCCATTCATCTGTTGATGGACACTTAGGCTCTTTCCATGTTTTAGCTATTGTGGGAGCATGGAATGTTTTTCCATTTCTTTGTGTCTTCTTCAATTTCCTTCATAAGTTTTCTATAGTTTTTATCATACAGATCTCTTGTATCCTTGGTTAGGTTTATTCCGAGGTATTTTATGGTTTTTTGTGCAATTGTGAATGGGATCAGTTTCTTGATTTCTCTTTCTGTTGCTTCATTGTTGGTGTATAAAAATGCAATCGATTTCTGTACATTGATTTTGTACCCTGCAACTTGGCTGAATTCTTGGATCAGTTCTAGTAGGCTTCTGGTGGAGTCTGTCGGGTTTTCTATGTAGAGTATCATGTCATCTGCGAAGAGTGAAAGTTTGACTTCCTCTTTGCCAATTCTGATGCCTTTGATTTCCTTTTGGTGTCTGATGGCTGATGCTAGGACTTCCAGCACTATGTTAAGCAAGCAGTGGTGAGAGTGGGCATCCCTGTCGTGTTCCTGATCTCAGGGGGAATGCTCTGAGTTTTTCCCCGTTGAGGATGATGTTAGCTGAAGGCAGACCCATAACGAGTGAAGAAATTGAATCAGTGATCAAAAATCTCCCAACAAATAAGAGCCCTGGACATGATGGCTTCCCTGGGGAATTCTACCAGACATTTAAAACAGAATTAATCCCAATTCTTCTCAAGCTATTCCAAAAAATAGAAAGCGAAGGAAAACTCCCGGACTCATTTTATGAAACCAGCATCACACTGATTCCCAAGCCAGACAGAGATCCAGCAAAAAAAGACAACTACATGCCAATATCCTTGATGAATACGGATGCAAAAATTCTCAACAAGATCCTTGCAAATCGAATCCAGCAGCATATCAAAAGAATCATCCACCAAGATCAAGTGGGATTCATTCCTGGGTTACAGGGCTGGCTCAATATTCACAAATCAATCAATGTGATACATCATATCAATAAAAGAAAAGATAAAAACCATATGATCCTGTCAATAGATGCAGAAAAAGCATTTGACAAAATACAGCATCCCTTCTTAATAAAGACTCTCGAGAAAGTTGGGATAGAAGGAACCTACTTAAACATCATCAAAGGAACCTCTATTGTTTTTAATATTTATTGTTTTAATCAAGGCCACTTTCTAATTTAGAAGTAAAGGAGCCAAACTAAATTACTTCTCAGTAGATACATGATTTGGGGTTACTTTATCTGTCAAAATGTGTGAAGAATAGCAACATAAAACATACTTTGAAGGAGACTAAAAATCTGCAGAAAAGCCCAATTAAATAACTTCTTTAAGGGAATTTGAAGTTGGTGTTTTTCTACTGTAATTTGCAAAGCAACTTGTCTTTTGGATTGATTGATTCATCTGGGAGGGAAGCCTGCCTTTTGGGATCAACAATGTGACTCAGTTAATTTTAACTCCATAAAACATATGGTTATCTTTTACATGCCAGGCCCTGTGCTGAACACTCGGGATGTGGCCATGGACAGATCAGCATGGGCCCTGTCCTATGGAGTGTATCGTCAGGAGGATGGCAGATATAAAAATAACCACAAGTGAGACGAGTGTTGTAAAAAGAGAAGCACGAGATACTGTAGGAGCATGTGTTGGAAGGACATGTCACATGCTCTCATGTGTGAGGGAAACCCCACATGGGAGTTGTGAATTTTGTTCATTTACTAAAAACGCTGTCAGTGTAGGTACCATACCAAAGAGAACGCTGCCTATGTTCACCACTAGACTCTTCACACACTGTCAGCACAGAGTGAATGTAGTATCTTAGTTCAGGCCTTTCTTTGTGAATCAAACAGATGTCTTACTCCTTTTTAATGATTATCAGCTTTCCAGTCCAGCCATCCCTTGTAGTCATGGGGTTGTTAAACTGTACTGTGGGTCATCCTGATGAGGAGCTACTGTATATGAGAAAACTGCAAATACGGAGCACTAATAAAAAATTATTTTTCTAAATATATCCGTCAGATCCATCTGGGCAATGAGAAAGAATGAAATCTGGCCATGTGTAGCAACATGGATGGGCCTTGAGGGTGTTATGATGAGCGAAATAAGTCAGGCAGAGAAGGACAAATATCATATGTTTGCACATATAGGAGGATTAGGAGGAACTTGACGGAGGAACAAGGGGGAGAAGAAGGGTGGAAATGGTGGGGGAAAGGGAGAGAGGCAAACCATGAGAGACTCTTGAATGCTGACGAAAACTGAGGACTGATGGATGTGGGGGGAGGGGGAGATGAGCATGGAGGAGGGCACTTGTGGGGATGAGCACTGAGTGTTATGTGGAAACTAATTTGACAATAAACTATTTGTAAAAAAAAAATTATTTTTGCCAACTTGGATGGATGTTTTAGAATTTGGGTAGAGTAAGGGACTGATGCAGCTTGCAATTTTGCATTACATTTGAATGTGTGGCCAAAATAATGCAAAAGAAAAGGATTGAATAATAAATCTGGAAACAATCTCCATTGTATGTTACCTGATATGCCATGCAGTCACTCCTGACCACCTTCCTAAAATCTATGATTTGATATACTTTTATTCATTGAACAAATAATTATTGTATGCCTACCATGTGCCTCTCACTCTACTAAGTACTGGGAAAAAAATGGATGATAAAAGAGACATGATTCCTGTCATTAAGGTATTGAGATTATAGGAAGAAACCATAGCTACTCTTATTTTAGGCTGGACAAGGACCTGGGATGGTATTAGGCGGATTCAAGTATTAGGTAAGTGACAGAGTTTCACCAGAGGCTATAAAGTTTCCTTCACACTTAAGATTCTATAATTCTATGAAAATCAAAACAACATTGATAATAAGGTAGATATACCTTAATTAATAATGTAGAAGGAGAGATGTGCTTCAGTTTTCCAAAGTGATTGGAAATGCCCCAAATTTGACACAGAATGTCTTCTTGTTATTGATATATTCTTCTGGTGCTTTAAGAGTATTGTTCCTCCTCTATTGGAGGAGATCAACCTGCCACATGACTAATTGCTCTAATTGGGTTACTGTCTTTTCCTTCATATAACAAAAGTTTCTGATACATATTTTAAGGCAAATGGATTCTTTCTTTTACTGCTTGCCCAAAAAAAACTTTTCCCAAAAGAGTAAGTCAAAATTTATTGCATTAAATCCAGGAAATCACTCAGCTAGCTACTGTGGGAGTACAAAGATAAGCAGAAATCCATGGCCCCCGTGTTCAAAGAATTTATAATATTATGGGTAGCACCCATTATTGGGTTGAATAATGAATGTCCTTTAAAAAATCTTATGTGCCCAGAACCTCAGAAAGTGAGTTTGAAAATCCAGTCTTTGCAATATGTAACTAGTTAAGACGAAGTCATCCTGAATTTGGATGGGAAATGAGCTGGTGCTCTTATAAAAAGAGAAAACAGGTAAACACACACAGATGGAAATGGTCATTTGAGTACAGAGGCAAAGATTCAAAGGCTGATGCCCCAAATTGTGGAACTCCAAAGGTTGTGGGTAACCACCAGAAGATGGAAAAAGGTAAGAAATTATCATCCCAGAGAGACTTCAGAGAGGGATCAAAGGCCTATTGACACCATGACTTCAGACTCCAAGCTTCAAAAACTATGAGATAATAAATTTGTCGTTTTAAGATCTCTAAGTTTGTAGCAATTTGTTATGATGCCCCAAGAAAACCAACATGTAACCTTCAGTGATAGTCTAAAGCAGAATATATTTCCATATTTAAGAGGTCAGAAAAGGGGAATTAAACCTTGATGAGCACCATCAGTGCTGTATGAGGGAATATGCCAGGCCTATCATGTCAACAATCCTGCAAAGTAGACATTTCCCACTTTTACATGAGAGATGTTATTTATTCAGTAAATAATACTGCTATGCATTATTCTCAGTGGTGGGAATATAATATTAAACAAAATAAATATTATCCTTGTCTTAACTGAGCTAAGAACCTAGTTGAGAGTGAGAGAGGCACATAATCATCAAGTAAATAGAAAAATAGAGATTATTTCATTTAGTGATAAGTGTTAAGAAGCAAATGAAGGAAGATGATAAGGAGTGATGGAGACCATGCTGTATCTCAGGGAGTAGGCCCGAAAGACAGAATGGCCAATATGGCCCCTTGAAATAACCACTTTAAAGTGTGAGAGGAGTTGCCATTTTGAAGAGTGAGGGAGGAATGCTCCAATTAGAAAGGAAAGGTAGGAGAAAGGCCCTGAAGAGAGGATAATCTTGGTACGTTTTAGAAACAGAAAGATGCCAGGGTGGCCCAGTGGAGTACATGAAAAGAGAGTAGTGTTCAGTGAGGTCAGAGAATTAGTCAGGGAACAGCTTTGGGAGACAAGAGCTTGGTTTCTTTTTAATGCTATCAATGGCCATTGGAAAATTATACGCAGGGGGAGAACATGATCAGGATTATATCTCAAAAGATTGTTCTGGCTGCCATGTAGAGGATGATCTAGGAAAGGTCAACTATGTGAAGGTAAGTGGAGGAAGAGCTGGTGCTACTTTCAATTACAATCATGGCTGTGGACAATAGGTGGGCTCACAGATAAAATTGGCAGCTTTTGTGATGGACTAGAGATGGGTAGTGTGGGAAAGGTATAATCAAAGATGACACTCTATATCATACAGTTAAAAAGACAAAGTTCTGATTTCTACCCAGCTGGTTCTAATTTTTAAGTCTCAGGCTTTCTCTACATCCCTTCAGAATACTCTAGGGGGAAAAAAACATGTTTCATAACTCTCAGTTGCTCAAACAACCTAAAACTGTTTTATTTCTTTACTAATCCACCCAGACAGGCACCCAACATGCCATAACATAACACTCATTATGAATACTGATGATGCTACAGTTCAGTCTTGAATACCATTACTTCTTGATATTTGAGAATAATCTATTCTTTTTATTCAAACTCCATTTTTCTGGCTTAGGACAAAATCTCTGTTCTCTATTAAGCCTTCACTAAATTCCTATATTCCATCTGTTTTGGTTCATTGTGTGTCTTTGAAATGTAAAGTAGCCCATTTGTGTTTGATAAATAGGAAATGGTAACAATATAAGAAAAAGTAATATTGGTTCATACATGATTCTTCCTGGCATGCTCATATTTGGCAGAGTACCTTGGCACAGCTGAATGTGGCAAGGCATGGAGGGATATAGTAGTGCTGTGGATGTCTGTTTATTCCTCATACTTCCTCTTGGCTTAGCTGACCACATACTCTGGCTTGGAAGTACTTACTATATAACTCCCCCTGACTGTTATTCATTTTTTCCTTAGTCTCCATAACTGCACAGTCTCATTCTTCCTTATATTCCTTTCTATCACACAACCCCTAAATCCTCACCTTTCTGCATACTCCACATAAAATGTAAAGTCCTGTATTTCCTGCTGCATTTATTGAATAGAAATCAAATACATTACAACCATTCTAGTAATTTTTATTAGAATTGTTACTGCTTTATTAAGTACTTTAATTATAGAATCGTTTGTCATTAGTTCTGTGTTTTAACTTCCCAAAAATAGATTGCGAGCTTATAGATCTTTAAGTAAAAAATGGATTGAATTACATTTATTTTGTATTCTCACCATTTCCTTCCCTTCCCCCATTGTTCACCCTTGGTGTCAATCTGATATAGTATTGTGCATACAATAAGGGGCTTAAGAATATTTATTAAATGGAATTCAACAGTCCTGCCTCCAACACACTCATAATAAATGAGACCTACGGTATCATGCTTTGTTTTGGTAATAAAAGTTTTACAGTGTAGGTGAACACCTGTCCCATGACATTTGATATTATTTAAAAAATACTACTAGATATATTTTTAAAAATACTAGAAATAATTAATGTTTAAAACATTACTTGAATATTTTCAGATAAGCTGTCATTGATAACAAATTGCTGGGCTTTTCATTGACCTCAGTCCAATGTCCTAAAAATGTATCATTTAGATTTTAAAAAGAAACTTCACAAGACAAAGAATTCTAGAGTGCTAATAACTAAAACCTCTCTTTGGTAAGAGACAATACATTTACTAACCACACGGGCATGAAGGATGATAGATTTACCCTTAATATGTGACTCTTCTTAAAACTCCTGAATAAAATATAAACAGAGATTGCTTCATTTTAAGGATGTTCCTTATTCTTAAGGAAATAATTTGCCTTGCCATTCTGGGCATGCAGGGATTATCTGAACTTGATTGTTCATATTAAAATAAAGACTCCCAATTACTTCTCCTTAGCATTTACTCAGTCTTCCCCAAAGCAGAGCAAACCCTGTTTCACTTTCAACTCGTTTCTTAAATAAACAAGACATTTCATTTCCAACACTTACTGCCCTTACCACAGTCCATCAGAGGATGCAGATATTATAGGCAGAGCGTTGAGCTCAAAAGGCTTGACAAAATAATCAGTGCTTAGAGCAAATTGCCAGAAAGAACAGGGGAAATAGGCCATTTTAAATCCTTTCTGACTTACTGAAATACCAGTTTGGAATTACAGCTGGAGTTCATAGAAAGTCCTTGAAAACTCTGCAATTTAACAACCAACTCTCTGCTTGTCCATCAGCAATGACCTTCATTATGGAGTAGCATGATTTCAAGCTCACACCCTCTCAGGTTAAGCTTATTTCAGGCATGGTTGTCTACAAATTAGACCAACAAACAAAAGACTTGTAATGAAAGCCAATTCCTGAAATGGGCTTCAATAGACATGGAAATCCAAATCTGGCCTTGCAGAAGAGAATTGTGCGGAGTGCTCCAGGATCTCCCTCTCAACTCCATCAATTTTCAATGAAGCCATGGGGAAGCCAGTTTGCAGGAGGAGTTTAGGCTCAACAGTCACTTTGCTGCAGGCTGTTCTCTTTTCATTTCCTCCTTGAGAAAATCAATACCAGTGGTGAAGGTGAGAGTGACAATTGCCAATAGCTCTCATAAGTTTCTTCCATATATTTTCAACAACTTCAATTTCCAATAAGAAAATATTGTTGTAATAAATTTACAAGAATGAGAATAAATAAAATGTGCATTTCCAGATGATAATGATAACAGTCAGGTTTTATTAACCTCCACGATAAGCCATTCATTCTCTTTCCCTTTCTTCTTTTCGACTTTTCCTACATGTAACATGAACAACATTACAGCCAACGAAATATTATTGTTACCTACTCACCCAGGGGCTTCTTTTCTGCAACTGTCCCTTTTAATTACAAAATCAAATTTTCAGGCTCCCCTGAACATCATCAATATGCTGTATGTTCCATCAAACATATTCATAACCCCTCAAGAATTTTTAAAAATCTCAACTCTCCCACAATTCCACATTCCCTTCTAGTCAACCCCCCCCCGGCCGCCGCCATATAGCAAAATCCTTCAAAGACTTGTCTATTTGTATCATCTGTCCTTGGTTCTCTCATATTCTCTCTTACATGCATTCAAGTCAGGTTTTCATCTTATAGCTCTCCAAATTTTGCTCCGGTTAAGGCCACTAGCTTCCCAACTCAATGGTTAGATCTTGGTCATTAACTTACCAAACTTTTTAGCAATTTCTGGATAAGTCATTCTTCAATGCTGAGAACAAATTGAGGGCTGATAGGGGTGGGGGAGAGGGGAAGGGAGGTGATAGGCATGGGGCAGGGCACTTGTTGGGATGAGCACTGGATGTTATATGGAAACCAACATGACAATAAACTATTTAAGAAAAACAAAAGAATAAGTCATTCTTATCTTCTAGAATCACTTTCTTGATTTGGGTTCAGGATACAAGTCTCTTCTCATTCCCCTGTACAATATGCTGCTCCACCCCAGCATCCTACCCTCTTGTCCTGATCTCTCAACACTGAAGTCCCCTATGGGTTACTTTGAGGCTCTCCTCTTTCCAAACCTGTGGCCATAAATAGCATTTGTGTTATTATGATTGCGACATTCAATCTGCAGTTTGAATCCAATGCCTAAGCTTCAAATTTGGATCTTTCAGTTCCTACTCAACATGTCTATTGAAATATCTAATACACATCTCCAATACAACATGTCTGAAACCAAACTTAAAATTCGCCTATTGTTCCAACTTGTCTTTCCAAAACAGTGGCCATCTGAGATACTGGCAATCTCCTCACATGTTATCTACAGTCCATAAGCAAATATTACAGGTTGTATCCTGACTATATTTCCAAAATCTGACCATTTCTCACCAATTCTATTGCTAATAGACACATGTGTACAAACCACCATTATCCCTTGCCTGAATTAATACAGTCACTCCCCACTTGGCTTCTTTGCCCCCAGTATTTTTTCTCCTAGACAATCAATTCTCCACTTGTCATCCAAGGTGGTACTTCTAAAACACATGTTACAGATCATTTCTTTCTGCCTATTCAAAACCCCCTACTACCTCCTCAACTCGCTAGAAATAAAACCCAGCATCTTTACATGGTCTAAAAGGCCCATATGTTTGGCCATAAGTTATCTCCCTCAATTCATTTCCTCCTACCACATTTTGGTTATGTAGACACAGTCTTGTAACTGAAACAGAACACAGCTTTTGGAGAGGGTCAGCTTGCTTTGTATAATACAGTTGGAGAAGTTGTTTTAGAGTTTCAAGGAGACTCCACTGTATATTTTCTAGAAAATAGCAGTATCTCCCCCAAGAGACAAAGTGAGAGTGGTTATTCATGAATGCAAAAGTTCAGAGTTTGGTGAGAAATAAGGTCCAAATATGTGAAAAATTAAATATGTTTAATACTTAGTTTTAAATTGTGTTGTTCAACTGTTTGGTAATTATAGATTTTAAAAAAAGATTCACAAATGTCTGGTCTACAAAACAAAATGTCGTATGTGAATGGTTTATATAGAATATAAGGGGGAAATGTAGCAATATCTGAATAGGTAAGTTTAGAAAAATGATTCTATGTTTCTATAAGTGAGCCATTCTCTACCAATGAGCAAACACAGTGGGGAAATAAGACCTAAGTAAACTAGACAAATGCAATTTCCACCTCTCTCCAAACTTCAGAGCTACTGAGAAGGTCACTCAGTTCCCTCTATCCACAAATTAGATTGGGTTTGTATCCATTTCTCTTCAAGGTATTGACCTGAAATCACTACCATCATCATCATCACATAATGATACTCTAGTAGAAGTCATTGTGACTTCTGGTTTCAGGGTTTATAACTGTAACTTTCTGTTTTGTTAATACTACATCCAAAAAGATTCCAAAAGTTAACTTTAAAAGTGAATTTATGATAAAGACAACACAGTGATGCCAAGTTTTAGCAACAGTTTCATTGCTGACAATTCCCTTACAAGTGATTATATCACCTTTATTATTATTATTTTTTTAATTACTATATAGGGGCACCTGGGTGGCTCAGTCAGTTAGGTGGCCAACTTTGGCTCAGGTCATGATCTCACAGTTCATGATTTCAAGCCCTGTGTAGGGCTCTGTGTTGATACCTTGGAGCCTGGAGCCTGCTTTGGATTCTGTGTCTCTCTCTCTCTCTCTGCCTCTCCCCTGCTCATGCTCCTGCTCTCTCTCTCTCTCTCTCAAAAATAAACAAATATGTAAAACGAGATACAAACAAATTACATATATAATTCTCAGGTATTTTCCTGTCAAATTATTCTAATATTTTTAAACTATGATATAGAATTAAAGTTGTAAATATATAAAAACAAACAGAACAGTAAGTTTATGTCTGTAAGTGCTACTCTGAAGCATTTATAAACCACACTTCCAAAGCACTTTCTAAGGGACACATTATAGCTATATATTAAAGCTATCCTGTTTAATAGGATAGCTGTTCCTGTTCTCTAGGTGAGGAAACTGAGGAGGCAGGTAGAATAAGTGATTTAACTCAAGACTCTACAGTCGCAGACATGGGATGCCAACCCAAACATCATAGCACTATTATAATACACGGCCCCCACAATTTCTGAGAAGTGATTATCAATCACCAATATCAGCTAAAACAGAAGTGCTTGATCCCCTGCCTGAATTTGAGCTGTGAATTAGGCAAATGTCGTTGTCTTTAGAGGTACGCTTCCCCCACCAGCATTCCTTCTCATTTCCCCCTCTTTTTTTCATGGCCAAATCCTTCAAAAATGTGTATTTTAGTTGCCTGCTTAGGCAAAAATTTGATAACTTCTGAAGCTCTGCATCATTTCGTCTTAACGACACATTATTTACAATGCCTATGAGGCAGTAATAAGTGAATACTCTTCCAAGTACCTTTGATACAGTTGCATTTTCTGAGGATTCCTGAAGGTAGTAATCATCTCCTAAAATGAAACTGGAGGTCAAATAATCAGACCTTGAGATTATTTGGAGACTTATAGGAAAGTTACATTATTACCTCTGAATTACTGTACCTATCGGTCAAGTTTTTAAGTGGGAAGCTGTAATTAGCTATCAAATGAATCATTAATTCAAATGTGTCACAAAGAAAGCAAGAAAGCGACCTTAGAACAAGAATGCGTGTGAGGAATTCCATAGGAAACAGACTGCACTTAAAATTGCACTTAAATTTTAAGGGAGCCAATGTACATCTGCATAGGTATATAAAAGAGATAATTGTTTTTATTTTACATAGACAAGATGACACTGAATGAAAAGGGCCCCCAAGAATATGGCAGAGAATCCTCTCCCAGCCATCTTCACCTCACACCAGCACATCCCAGCATAGAGATTACTTGCTGGCATCAAAAGGCATGTATAAATGAGGAGCCATTTATGTCCACAGAGCTTCTGGCCCACTCTGTGGCTCATGCCACAGGACAAGGAGAACAATCTTGGTGTCACTTCACCTTATTATCTATTGTAGGGAGACTTTTGCCTAAAATAATAAGTGACAAAGGGTTTTTGTACCATTGTAATTCTCAATGGTTTTCACAGAAATAAAGTTGTACTTCATAGGCCTATGAAGAATAAAACAAAGCAATGAACAAAATGTGTTTTCACACACACACACACACACACACACACACACACCATAGCATACAGGTTCATAATTGTACACCATTTTTTCTGAAGCTAAGACACACAAAAATAACTGTAGAATGTGTCATTATAATTCAGCCAAGTTACTAGCTACTACTCAGTGTTAATTATGCATAAAAACCAAAGGGTGTTATTTATGGCTGCTCTGGGATAGATGTATTTATTCTGTACAGTCAGGGTCTCCCTATGGGCAGCTGTTTCATCAGTGTTCATTGAATTTAAAAGGTACTCTCCAGATTTATTTCAGGTGGGGGCCTCTGAACCCAAGGGCCGCCTTGATTGAACTGGTCTCAATGGTCGCTTGTCTCATCCCCTCAGAAGCCGCTGGCTTTGAGCTTGATTAGGCTCTGATTGATGTGTGCACCTTAAATCAGCTCCCAGGAAGTCCATGAAGAATTAAATGCCACAAAGCTGCATGAGCTCAGATAAATGCATATAGTGGAATCAGCTCTCACGGAGATTCAACTCAGAGGCATGGTACATACAATGCTGACCGGTGGGTCAGGCCATTCTCCTGCTTGGCTTCTAAATATGCAATTGGAGCAGTATTAACTTGATGTTAGAGACTGGGCAGGGGTTAGCAGCACTTGGGATAGGTGACCCTGAATGACCTTGCAGACAGTATTGTCTGCCAGTCTACCATACTCCCAGTAGGGCTATAACTCTCATGCCCTTCCTTTTGTAGACAAGATTAAATCTTATAGGAAGTTCCCACTGATGGAGTAGGGACTTTGTGCCAGGCACTGAGCTAAGTTATGTGTATGAATGTGTACAACACATAATACCACTGAATTTTTACACTGACATGAAAAACTAGCAGGGATTATCACTATCATTTTACAATGAGGAAAATAACATGAAATAATAATTTGTCCAAGGTCACGTAACTAGCAAGTGACATGGATAGCAATTCAATGCTGGTGAGTCTGCTCCAAAGTTCATGCTCTTACCAACTGCTTTATATATTCCTTCCATGTGTTTCCTTTGTGTTACTGTTTTGCTCTTTCAACTTTGTTTTTCATATTCTCATATGGTTTCTTGTCATTTTTTCTCCCTTTCCTTTTGACCTATTGCTCATTTTCTCCACCCCTTTCTCCCATTAAATATTCTCCTTGAACCAGAGGTCTCAAAAAATAGCTAGGTTAGGTGCTTATTATAGTGATAATATGTTTGAACAAAAGATAAAATCCCTTTTCACCAATGAGTGGTTTGGCTGCTAAATTATATGTTTTCCCTTTCGAACACAAAATGCTCATACCTCATGTCTCAGAGCATCAAAATCGAACAAAGCATGACAGAAAAGTCACATTGGCTTACTGATGTTGGGGCACTTTCTTCACCAGCTGTGCAAAATATAAAGAAAGGTATCTCTGAGCAAATTTTAAATGCAATAACTATGTAGCAGTCCACAAAGAAAATCTTAAACAGTTGATAAAATCTGACAAAGAAATTCTAGCTACCCCGCAAAATGTTCTTTATCTGATTCTATTAATCACTTTATTGTTCAATCTATAATTGCAAGCAGATTAGGAAGAGAAATATTTTATAGAACGTCGTCAAATGCAATTTACATACCCACTAGCAGGTATGTTGGGAAATTATTTATCAAGGGAATTGTGATCGACACCTTTCTCATAAAAAACTAAGCTTATAGATGAAATGTGTTTAAGAATGTAGCACAGACGACAAGCCTTTCACTGACTTTAACTTACTCACACTGATCAGCCTGCCCAGAACGGTGCTTCCCATTCCCACACAGTATAGCTACAGAATCCTGCTGCATCTTCACGTTCATTTTAAATGATGCAGCTCTGAAGGAAGATGCACTCTTCCCTATAATATGTCTTATTTGTTCTCAGACCACCATGATGAAAAAATGGGACTTCTGTCTGGGGGGCTATGGTGGTGAAAATGCAACTTGTTAACAAGATATGATTATACTGTCAGCTTCTAAATCATTGGACCATATGGACATTGCAGAGACCCCAATGGTACCAGAATTTGGACAGAGATACCAGAGGCTAGTAGAGATAACAGCCTCATTTTTCCTACTTGCCTACTTGCATATAATCCCTACGTGCCTACAAAATGGCAAGAAGAATTATAGACTTTCCAACTTTGGAATGGTGTGATGTGCCAGCGGAAAATGTAAGAGAATAAAATATATATTTTCATTCAGTGAATCTGTAGAGGACACTTAAATTTGCAAGGCTCCTCATTCTCATGTGCTTTTGATGTTTGCAAGATTGTAAACTCCTGAATTATGTGTCCACATTTTCTTTGTGCAACCTCTCAAGTATTCAGTGCAATAGCTCACATATTAATTGATATGTGTTGAATAATATTTTCCAAAGGAAAACATGGGGCTTGATGTGAGCTCATGCCTGTTGGGACTCCATGGGTTGCCAAGGAACAAACATTATCAAGGGATCTTATCAAGAGAAGAAACCGAGGAACCAGTAACAGCAAAGAGAGAAATTAACCCCTTCTAAATGGTGAACTAAAAGCACACACCATCTGGTGTAGTGATTAAGAAAAAGAGTTTTGGAGTCAAAACTATCTGGTTTCAAACACTGGCTATTAATAGCTTTGTGATCTTGGGCAACTTACTTAATCTATCAGAACCTGTGGCCTTGGCTGCCTCATAAAAACACAAATAGTTCCTATCTCTTAAAGTTGTTGTGAGGATTAAAAATCCTGTTTTATATTAGTGTTAAACATATTGCTTGGCAAATATACATCCTTAATATCACTGTTTTCTTTCTGCTGTTGATATTTCCAGCCTCCTTCTATCAAAATGTTAAATAATCCAAAATCAAGTTTTTTTCCTAATTTACTTATAGCTTAAAACAAAAACAAATTTATTGTCTGTTTAAATCCTCATTTAAGTAGTTGAAACCTAAGCTTTCAAAAGGTTATTTAGAATTCCATACCAAAATGTTTCACATACTGTGAATAGTAGTTAAACTCCCAGTATTAGCAAAGATGAATTCAGTCATTTGATTTGCATGTATAACACCCCAGACTTTAGCTTACAAATCTAGTGTAATTGTACCCTTTTAATTTTCAAGCTAGTGAAGCTCAGGAGTTGGGTATTTCCATATGCAAAAACGTAAATCAATGTATCTATCCAACGCTCAAGAATGAGAAGAGCTCATTCTTTTCAGCCCCTCTTGAGCACTGATGAATATTTAGAGAGGAATAATGTAAATATCTCATCATCTTCATCCTGGGCTCTAGTTCTTGGCTTTCCAGCCAATCACCTATGGACTGTTGGGGAAAAACATTCTATAACTAATCTCTGCTTTTTTTAAATACAAGGGTATCACCCTAAAGTAGTAGTAGAAGAAGTAGTAATAGTGGTGGTGGTTTCGATCATAAGAGCTTATGTTGACTGACTGCATTCTGGGCGCCAAGCATTCTTCTAAAAGCATTGTATGCACTTGCTCAGATAATCTTCACCACTGTGCCGTGAGATCAGTTTATCATAACCAGGAAGGTAAGTCCTGCCTCTCAATACAGTATGAAGTGACCCAGTAGTTCAAGTTTTTGGTATCGAAGATAGACTATCGGACATCCTAACATGTATTGTAACCATAGATAAAACAGTACTGTTATATTTTATCTTTTTTTAAGATTAACGTCATTTTTTGTATCTTAACTTCTGTAAAATTAGTGAGTATCTTGGGGTGCCTAGGTGGCTCAGTCATTTAAGCACCTGACTTCTGATTTTAGTTCAGGTCACAATCTCTGTGCTGTCAACACAGAGCCCAACATGGGGTTGAAACTCACAAACCATGAGATCATGACAGAAGTCAAAATCATCAGTTAGATGTTTAACTGATTGAGCCACTTAGATGCCCCAAAAACAGTGCATCTTAAATTGATGGTGTCTTGCTTTATATAAAATATAGTGTTAACTTAGTAACATTTTGAAATTTAAATAAATAACAGTAAGAAGCAGCAATATATTTAAGTGAAGGATATTATTTAGTCTGTCTATAGATAATACTTCTGGTGCATAAGTCACAAAACTTTTATCATAACTTCAAGCACCCAGTGATCACAAAATAAGTGATCCATTTATTTATTAGAACCATTCATTTAGTAGGAATTTCACCAGACTTGTTTAAAGAGTAGGATTCTATGCCCAAGTTTATCAACTGTAAGCTGTGTTGCCCGGAAACAGCCACTCCCATCTTTGTGTTCATTGTGTTTAGAGGATATTTAAAGGCTGTTTCTTAAACCTATGATTCCATATGCTCTTGTTCCTAAAATTTGTTTTAAGTAGAATTTATGAGTATAGGGACAGAATGGGATGAAGTCACCTTCCAGAAAACCCAAGTTCTTAATGTCTACTAATTGACAGCTACCAAACATGTTTCTTTATTTTTTTATTTTTTTAATGTTTATTTATTTTTGAGGGTGGGGAGGGGCAGAAAGAGAGAGGGAGTGAGAGAATCCCTAGTAGGCTCCACTCTGTCAGCACAGAGCCCAACATGGGGCTTGAACTTACAAACTATAAGATCATGTCCTGAGCTGAACCCAAGAGTCAGATCCTCAACTGACTGAGCCATGCAGGTGCCCGTGTGTGTGTGTGTGTGTGTGTGTGTGTGTGTGTGTGTGTGTGTCTGTTTATGTTTATTTATTATTGCCACAGAGAGAAACAGAGCATGAGTGGGGGTAGACAGAGAGAGACAGAGACATAGAATCCGAAGCAGGCTCCAGGCTTTGAGCTGTCAGCACAGAGCCTGACGTGGGGCTCGAATCCACAAACCATGAGATCATGACCTGAGCTGAAGTTGGCCGTTTAACCGACTGAGTCACCCAGGTGTGCGCCTCCCCACCATGTTTTTTAAAGACAACTGGTATTTTTTATATTTTGGAATGTCGAAATTTCACTTGGGAATCCCTTTTATGTTTATATTTATATTTATGTTTATGTTTTATTTATTTGCAAAACTATTTTCAGGTCTTCTTGCTTCTCTGAACTTCACAATTGTTACAGTTTTTCCCAGGATTTAGACTTTGAAATGGTTAGCTTTCAAATTTAAACAAGAAAAACAGTGTGTATATTTTTATGTGTTCATATATATAATAAATATGTGATTGGCACAGTCCTGTTCTCTGTGTTTCTGTAAAGGAGTTATTCCTTTCAACTACCATTGAGACAATGATCATTCAGCTTTGTTCCTTAACTGGCTTCTATAAAGCACCTCTGGAAGCTGAGTTTCCTTAAGATAATTCATTCACAATGGCTATTAGAAAATACAAATTATTTACCACTTTGCATTCATTTGTGATTAAGAGGATTATGATAAATTTGTTTCCAATTCTGTGTTTAAATGTGTATTTTAGAAAGACAAATTAAGTTTGAAGTACTTTTTTTGTGTGTTCAGGTGCCAATATTTCAGTGATACACATACACTAAGGCTTATGCCTGATTTTCAATATATTAAGGAACAATTGATAGATAATAAAATAAGTCTGCATTCTTCAAGTCAAATATCAAAGTTATTTAATTTGGCTGAAATTATATTACTAGTGTGCTAATAAAATACCATTGTGTTCATTAACATTCTGTTGGACACTAATGTGTTATTTGACAAAAGAACAGTAAAATCAAGCTGTTCCTACCTAATAAAAGTAGTTCTTCCAAAAAACAAACACTTGTGAGTCATGGGAATTATCAGTGAGAAAATGTTGTTATGCACTGCTGTATGAGTTTTCAGAACTCAATTATTTAAAAAATCTTTCAGCCCACTTTTTATACAGTATGTTACCATTATTTAAATTAAATTTTAAAAGTAAGCTCTTAGGGGCGCCTGGGCAGTTCAGTTGGTTAAGCTTCCGACTTTGGCTCAGGTCATGATCTCATGGTTCATGGGTTCAAGTCCCGCGTCAGGCCCTGTGCTGACATCTCAGAGCCTGAAGCCTGTTTCAGATTCTATGTCTCCCTCTCTCTGTAACCCTGCCCTGCTCATGCTCTCGCTCTCTCTCTTGCTATCTCTCTCAGAAATAAATTTAAAAAAAAACATTAAAAAATTAAAAAATCAAAATAAGCTCTTAGCCAAATCATGGAAAGAGCCTAAGTATCCATCAATTGACGAATGGATCAAGAAGATGTGGTTTATCTATACAATGGAATACTACATGGCAATGAAAAAGAATAAAATATGGCCATGTGTAGCAACATGGTTGGAACTTGAGGGTGTTATGTTGAGCGAAGTCAGGCAGAGAAGGAGAGATACCATATGTTTTCACATACAGGTGGATTAGGAGGAACTTAACGGAGGACTGTGGGGGAGAAGAAGAGGGAAAAATAGTTGGGGAGAGGGAGGGAGGCAAACCATGAGAGACTCTTGAATGCTGAGAATGAACTGAGGGCTGATGGGGGAGGAGAGGAGAAGGGGGCTGATGGGCATGGGGGAGGGCACTTGTGGTGATGAGCACTGGGTGTTATATGGTAACCAACTTGACAATAAACTATTTAAGAAAAAAAAGTAAGCTTGGGGTGCCTGAGTGGCTCAGTCGGTTAAGCATCCAACTTCAGCTCAGGTCATAATCTCACTGTCCATGGGTTCAAGTTCTGCATTGGGTTCTGTGCTGTCCGAGCCTCCTCCAGTTCTGTGTCTCCCTCTCTCTCTGCCCCTCCCTCCCTCACTCTCTGTCTCTGTCTCTCAAAATAAAATAAAGACATATATTTTTTTTAAAAGAATGTAAGCTTTATTTAAATTGGCTTATTAGTGATTGGGAATATTTAGTTTAACTAATGATGAGAATACCTACATATTCTGAGGTGATTCATTTTTTTTTTCTTTGTGCTTTCTTAATGGTCTGTTGACTCTATCTGTGGTTCAAAATCTATTTTAAGACAAAAAGAATGCAGTTCAAAGCAGTTAAAAGATACTATTCCAAATTCCATTCCCTCCATGAAACAATAACTTCACAAGGTGTTATTAAATTTTTTTTTTCCTTTTACATAAAAAAAGATGACTCTTAAATGCTCATCACTGCTGATGTGTAGAAAAGGCCAAATAGGTTAGTGAGTCTCCCAGGAAACAGAGATCAGTCTTTCTTGATCAATATGAAACTCACAAACACAGTATGACCAGAAAAAACTGTAGCATTCAGTTTTTAAGGCAGGGATAGGGGACAAAGTTCTTAGCACAATTCTACTCCTTTATTAAGGAGACATTCCTGTGTTCAAAATACGTATCTCTGAACTCTATAGTCCATGAATATAGAAGAAATAGCATCAACATCAAGCTACTTTCTCAAATCAGAAATATGGATATTACTCTCCACTAGTTCCCTCCTCTCACTTCCAATATTAATAATCACTGTTTCCTGAATTTTCCTCTCAAATGTCAGTCACATTTTTGCACTTCTTTCTAATCCTACCACCACTGCATAAGCTGACATCATGGCCATTCCAGTTTTACTTAGGTAATATTCAACTAATTGGTTCCTGAACATCTAGACATGCTCATACGTCAAGTCATTTTCTACTCAGCAGTCAGACTGATTTTTTTAAATGCAAATATAATTCAGCTATCGTGCCCTCCCCTGCCTAGAACATTCAAAAGCACCCATCAACACCCCAATGTTTCTACCTTGTCCTAATATCTTGTGTGTTTACTTCATCTTTATCAGAATCTCAATTTAGGCTATGTTTAATGATCATTTTAATAAATGTCTTTCTAATGCTTTAACTGTTGAACCAGATCATCTGACTTCAAATGCTGTCTGAACTACGGTTCTATTTAATTCCTAAAAAACTCAGTTTTCTCACTAAAGAACAAGTAGAGTAATTCCTAATACATAAAAGATTCTTGACATCAAATATTATATTTCTAAGTGTCACTGGAAAAACTCTCAGATGCCTGACACATAGAAAATTATCAATAAAAATTAGCTATTTTTAGGCTATAAGTTGATTGGGGACATTTTATTTTTTGCTCATATCAATGAACCAGTTTTTAAGCAGAAATAAGTTATTACAAGTGGTTAAATGCCTTAAGGAACCACTGGGAAAGTGCAAGAAATAGACTGGTTTATGCTTTAAGAAATTACTCTTAAAGCTAGAACACAAAAACTGGACATCAAGTACACTTCTGAATCTTTAATAATCAAGATGCTGCTGGTGAAATTGGGAAGTTCCTGCTACAGCTGCTAGTTCCTGAACCACACAATCACTGTTCTCACTGGGTGTCACTGATATCAAGAAGGTATCACAATCCTAAAAGAGCCACCGCCAAGGAGGCTGCTGTAATTCAGTGAACTGCAGCTGCTGATGTTGAACTACTATAATCGCATCCACAAAATGAATCCTCTACACATACACAGCCACTCAATTCACAGGAGGATTAATGTCTCACTCTTGACTTACAAACCTAATTGGCAAAATCTAAATCACATCTAGTAATATGAAGAGAACTATATAAAATCAGATATCCCAGATGAGAGTTGGGATTTTTTTTTTTTTTTTTTTGTATTAAAGGAGTGGGTAAATGTGTCTGAGTGGTAAAGGGAGCAAAAGGTGAACCCAAATAGATGGTTGAAGGGATAGGTGTGTAAAGTAAATGCTGGGTGGTGGTCTGCAGCAATAATTATTTCCTTCTATAGTAGAGAACACAACCCCACCCCCCACTTTTTTTAAAAGGATATATGGCTTCCTGGAAAATAAAAAACACTCACCTCAGCTCCTCTTTCACCTAAGATTATGACGTGATGTGGATGGTCATGAATCTAAGACCACAGTGTTATGTGAGAAAAATGAATGTGCAGCTTTCAGGCAATTATTGTTAAATTGAAGGGATTTATACTTCTTCCCTGCTGTCAAGAATGTGTGTGAAATGATAAGCCATCTTGAACCATGTGTGGATGGCAATATCTAATGAGAGATGGACCAAGATAGGAAGGATGTAGGTTTGAACGTCACAGACCTGACCCTGCCTGGCCTAAACCATGTGAGATTGAAAACAAACTTTTATTTTAAGTCACGGTTATTTGGGATTTCTAGTGCAACAGCTAAAACTTTACCTTCATTAACAAGGTTGATACACCAGTAGTTCTGTGGTGGAACTTCAAAATACTTAGGATATTTCAAAGACATCCATATGGCCCACCTATACCAAAGCCTTGCATCTTTTAACATTTTTCTTTAACATTCTAATTTGCTTAACAGATTTCTCTCTGAAGTGACTGAATTTCCGACTTCTGATTGAAAGTCTCTCAGAGCTTGTGAAACAACTTATTTTGAGAATACGTCTGTTCCCTCACATACCAGTTGTGAATTCCTAGCACTGACTCTCCACACTATTGAACTCCACCTCTCTTTTATCTTGCTTAGCAACTGGATAGCATTTTAAGTAATTATTGGTCCTTCCATTTTGCCACAGTCTCCAGTATTAAGTGATAATGCCTCTCTATTACCAATGCTCCCTTGTGTTAGTAAGATGCTCAATAAGAGTAACTGAAGGAAGTGACAGAACAAGCCATAAATAATTTTATGGGATTAGGTAAATTTGTCTAATTCTAATAGTAAACCCATTGGGACTTCAATAATTATGCCTTTATAAAATAAAACACAGACTTTATAAGTAATAAAGATAGCAATCTGGCTTCCACATTCTGCCTTTGCCTTATTTCTCAATTGGTTCTGAAACAGGTTAGAGGGAGAAGAGATAATTATTTAATCATTCAAAGGCACTAATAACCTTCTCCTTTCTTCTATCTCAATTTATCCCTTCTATATCGTTAACTAAATTTCAGTGGCTTTTTTTAAATCACACCCTCCTCTCTGCTTCACCCCACCCCATTCCACTCCTATTCTCCTTTTTAATGCCCTGGAGGTTTGCCATTGACTGCCAGATGTGCTGCCTAGAGCTTCGGGGAGAGTGTGTGTAGGGCATGTTTGGAAAGCAGGGTGATCCTTGAACCAAGGTGTGTGGGTGATCTCTAAGACCTTCCCCAAGTCTCATGATTTGTTAGGACTCCTGGGACTCAGCACGTAGTCATACTCGTGGCTATGATGTATTACAGTGAAAGGATACAAAGCACAATCAGCAAAGGGAAAAGGCACATGGGGCCAAGCCCAAAGAGAATTAGGGACATCTTCCAAACATCCTCTTCTAGTAGATTCACATAGTATGTGCTTAAAGCATCTAGCAATACATTCTGACAATGCTTGAGAAATTCTGTCTACCACAGAAGCTCATCACAGCCTCAGTACCCTAGGTTTTAACTGGGGAGCTGATCACTCTTTCTCTGCCTGATATGTACTGAAATGCCAGGCTCTCAACAAGACAGCAGGTGTTCAGCATAAGCCACATTACATTACTTGTGCAACCAGTGTAGGCACAGTGAGATACTTCTCACAGTTCTGAGAATGGTGGAAATTCTCCTGAAATCGGAGTTCAGGTGCCAGTGAAGAGTTAACTTCTCAAGTAAGATGGCTGGGGACAGCAATTCTCAATTCTGTTAACTCGTCTCTGCACACAAGATTTCTATAGTCTAGAGAGACATATTTATTTTTTATTTAATTTTTTAAAGGGACCTTCTAAAAGCTCTTAATCATAATTATTTAATGAATACTTTATATCCTAGAACTGTGTTAGGCATACAAGCAAAATAAAGAAATTGAGAGACATTATTTCTTTATCTTAAAGGAAAAACTTGTTCACTTAAGAAGAAGACCATAGAAAGAAACAATTGTTTATATACTGAACTTACATTCATTACCTCCATAATCTAGTTATAATTACATTTACTTCATCAATTATTGAAAATATCCATGAATTTAAGTCACCATGACTTTATGCATCTTTTTATGTTCCTGGATACTCACAGTGCCCTATCTTGAAATTCTCCTTCATATGACTTTCATGATGTATGAATGAATTGTCTGAAAAAATGTGTTTTCATTTACAGCCCATTCCCATAAACTACTTAGTTGCATGATATGGGGTAAGAATAACAACAACTTCCTTATTATTATGTGTGCCTTGGAAATACTATTATTTTCACCCCTACAGAAACCTGTGTGATATATGTTCTATCTTTTGTCAATAAATAAAATGGAGGACCAGAGAAATAATTTAGCTAAGCTCACCCAGCACGTAAATAGCAAAACAATTAGTTGACCAGGTATAATTCTAAAGCAAATTGCTAAAGGATTCTGACTTTTCTTCATCTAAAAATAGAGCAATAATGCCTATTTCTTGTGGTAAAAATTAAAGGAGTGTATACATAAAATGCCTAATATGGTCCTTTGACATACATTATGCCATCAATAAAGAATGGTAATTGTCATTGGTCTGCTCCATAGTCACCGACAACACCTATTACCCAAACCAATTTTCTCATAAATAGTCACCAGGTGGCCTCTTCAGGAGGGTGAAAGAGTTTACAGAAGGTTAAGGCAGTAAGATTATCTTCAGATTTAAAATTTGGCCCAACTGAGTAATGTATGGAATTGTTAAGTCACTAGTTTGCACAACTGAAATTAAAATATGTTAACTATACTAGAATTTTTTTAAAAAAAAAAAAAGACAGATGAAAATTTGGCTCAAGAACCATCCTCTATCACCAAGTTGATAATCTGAGTAGAAAATAAAATAAAATAAAATAAACAGTAACTTTGAAGAGGACACTGGCAACTTATTGCTTATTTTCCCCAAAGTCTAAACAAGTAATAATTTAAATAGGTCAGAGGAAAATGCATCGATATAAGAAAAAACAACTGTGACTAATGCTCAGTCTGGAAAGAGGCAATCCAGGAAATGGAGAACATCTCTAATACTACTGAACATTTGTTGGAGGGTGTGATTAGCACTAGAGTCTAGATTAGAAGCCAACTTCTTTTTCTCTCTTTTGGATTTAAAATAGTGAAAATATAGGAAAGTTTAAAAGATTCATGTTACTCCCAAGCTAATTGTTACAATCTGGCTACCAACAAAAAAACAGACTCATGCACACATACATCTTTGAAAGTAGTTATACAACCACCTCTTGTACAAGTATCCATATGCTGAACATGAAATCCCACATTTCTGTTAGGATTTAATACCATCTCTGGAAATATCTTTGGAATCCACAGAGATACAGAGATAAGGAATAACTACAACCTAGATGCAGTCAGCATAGATTTTATATAGTTTCTCATTTATTTGCTGTACACAAAAATTTAAATATGTGGCTTGTGTGTTTATACACTAATAAATGGCACTTGATAATTATGAAGCTAAAAACAAGTAATTCTTCCAAATGGCCACTTGATCAGTAGCCAAAAGTAAACAATCGAGAAAAATAAAGCAAGCAAAATAGATCTTATAAGTGCCAATTATTGTCATGGCAGCAATGATGCTTCCACAAAATCCATCATTACTCCAGTTAATGACTGGTGAGTAGGAGTACAGATGACTTTTGCCTTGGTCCAGAAAACTCAGAACATTAACTGAGGCACTGACCATTAATCCCAGGTAATGTAAAGGGCCAGTTTTCAGAGGATCATTGCTCAAGCAATCTTCTATTCAAACATAAGTGCAGTTCCAATTGTGAAATTTATAATGATTTAAAAATATTGGTGCATTTTTACAAAGAAGCCTGGCTTGGAATCAGTAGATTCAATGTTCCTTTTATTAATACAGCATCTAATATCCCTAGATGTACTTGTGAAACATATCTTACAATGTCTAAGTCATAGATTTTTAGCTACTTCTTGTAACCCATCAATGTCCTATTCATCTACCATCTGAATTAACTGTAAATCATGTTAAAATAATGATAGATGTCCTGTCAAAGTCACTAGAGATATTGAAAAAAATTATATATTTCTAATGTTTGGATAGATGAATAACTATGAAATAAACATTATGCATTTATAAGTGATTCCCTAGGAATACAAAACTATGCTAGTAGATTTAAATACTACAATTATTAAGATGATTGCACACAAAATTTAATAATAGACATGGATTATATCATTCCCCCCAACTAAGTTTTATGGACAGGCTAAATGTCCAACAATAGGAGCTTTTCTGCTACCTTTATTTAAGGGAATAGTATTTAGCAATTAAAAATGGTACTGCAAGTGTAGACTAATTGGTTTGGGAAGATATCTCCAATATATTAAGTCAGAATCCAGTATAAGAAGAATGTGCATAATATGGATTTTATAGGGAGACATATAAACATATAAAGACTATGCATGATATGAAAGAGGGAGAGAGTGGGTGAAAGAATGGGGAAAGAAGAGGGAGAAAGAGAAAGAGAGAGAGAGAAAGAGAGAGAGAGAGGAATTGCACCTGAAAGAATCATACACCCAGGTGTATACATCTTGCAGTGGTCATGTCTGGGGTAGGGAATTATGTGTTCTTTTTTGTTCCTTTTTTAATTATTGCTGCTTTTTCTAATTTCTTTATAATGAACATGTACCATTTTTTTTTACTTAGATAAACACACAAACATATTTTTAGCCTCAAAAAGATCTTCACTGAAGAGATTTAGCACTTGTCAAATAATAACTAAGAAATATCACAACTCTGGCAGCCCAGGACAAACTTACCCAACAAAACTTCTCTACCACCACTGCAGCTACTCTGGCCTCGACACCTCCCATGTACCAGTAAACATGTTAATCACTAATAGTATAGCACAAGAAAGAACTACCAGCTACTAGTGAGGATCTTTCAGTGTTGGTGAAAACTGATAGTGCACATTGGCCAGCCTTCCAGATGAGGAGAACTAATAATATTAGCTTATGGGCAATAGATATAGTTTGGTCCTATGGATGTTCCATTATCCCTGTATGGAAGACGGGGCCTTCTCGGAATGTGTCTCTGGAATTAATAAGGAGAATCACCTGTGTTGTGGGTTAACTACCAACATGAAACTGAGCCAGGGTCAGATAATTTTCCTGATGACACCAAGCAAGAGAAGGGCAGATAGAATTTGAATCCAAGAATTTTTAATTCTAGAACTCTTATTCTTCCATTCTTTTGGAATGACAAGTGGAATGCCTTAGTGACATTTCTACAATTTGCTTCTCCTTTACAGAAAATGCACAACAGATCCCACACCATTCTTAATAAATTACAAAGTATAATTAGAGCACTATTTAAACAAAACTTAGGGAAAAAAGCTAAATGCCCTATAATAAGTGTGTAATAAAGAGAAACATTCATATAATGAGAACTAATGTAGCCATTAAATATGGCTAGTTTTTATCACTAGTAGCTAACGCTCTTTTTTTTTTTAACACTAAACTGGTTCCAGGCATGTCCTAAGCACTTTCCATGTATTATCTCTTTCATATCTCATAAATGTCCTGTGAGTTAGATCCTTTCATTAGACTAATTCTACAGATGAGGTTAGTAATGTACACAAGTTCTCAGAATTGGAAAGCATCCAGAATCTGAAACCAAGGAGTAATAAATGAGTGGGATACAGTGTTGCGTATAAAGTATTATCACAACCACATTAAATGTACAGAATAAAGAGTGGAATGAATTATGCAAGTATAATTATAATAAAAGCTTCTGCATGGTGGTATTTTAAAGATCATCACCATGTTAAATTCTTTCAAGTATTTTCTCTTTTCCTACAGTGAAAATGTACAATCAGGTTAAATCTTAAAAATATCTGGGGCCCCTGGGTGGCTCAGTCACTTAAGCATCTGACTTCAGCTCAGGTCATTATCTTACAGTTAGTGAGTTGGAGCCCCACGACAGGTGCTGTGCTGACAGCTCAAAGCCTGGAGCCTGCTTTGGATTCTGTGTCTCCCTCTTTCTCTCTGTCCTTCCTCCACTCATGCTGTCTCTCAAAAAGAAATAAAAACATTTAAAAAACTTTAAATATTTGCAATATCAGGAACGTGTGAATACTGCCATTTTTGTATGATTCAACCTAACTTTATGACAAAGTTCATATATGTATGAGGTGCGTGTGTGAATATACATGAGTGTGAATATATATCCTCCTCACACATATGTATACACATTTAATAGAGATGTGCACATGTGAATAGGTGTTTACATACACATATGTATATCATAAAATATATGTATTATACATATATTTCTGAGTTCACTCAATGACTGTTCTGTTACCTTAGTGGCATGAGGTATTCAAGAACTAAGCAGCCTGGGAAAGAGGAAGCTTTCCTCCCCAAGTTATGATTATTTATTCTCTATTAATTCCCCACAATGCCTGGTCAGTGTTCTGTGCCAGAGGTACTCAATCACCACATTGGAAGGGCTGAAAATGGCACTACTCATTGTAGTAAACATTCAACAATATGTTTAGAGTTAATGATCCACATTTCATCTGGACTCATTGCTTCAAGAGGTGATAGTGTGAGCTCTCTGAATCCAGAGAGAGCAATCTTAGGCATTCTCTTAAGGCACTGAGCTCTGGCATTCACTGGGGGTTAACAGTTAAAAGAAGAGGACAGTGAAGTTGCCTGTAATCCATTCATTGTGTGAATGTTGAATCACTCCCCAGATTTGTTACCAAGTGCACTGTCCAGGGTTTTTATGCATAGCTCAGACAGTACAATCTCCTGCTATTTAGTCTAACGATAAAATTATTGAACATGCTGATAGACCTATAATTAGTACAGTAGTGGTTCAGAAGAGATTAGAATGATGCTTATTGAGATGTCTCATGGAACGTGCTTGCAATGATGAAATACATTTTTTATTAACCTGAAAATAACTTTAAGGACGGTCTTTTAATTCTAGAATAGAGAAAGATAAGTAGCAGTGTGACTGGAGTTCTCTGTCAAATTTTTGATTGACATAAAAGTTACTAATGTATAGGAAGTATTTCATCAGTTTCTAGAACATGGTAGGTATCTGGATTACCAGTTATTAGTAGGGATAATATGTTACTGTGAGGCATATACACATCCATAGGAGTAATCTTTTGATAACAGTGATTATCATTTATGCATCTAAGTGCCTCTGGAGCATGTAATATCAGCTCTGCAAAGCTACTTCATCTCAATCAAACTCTGAAAATCTCTGTGCTTCAATCATTTTCTCATCCATCTTGCACAGGTAAAAGGGGATACTTAAGAGATTTGTCCAAAACTCATATAGGTAGTCAAAGGTAGATCAACTACCTATACTGATATTTTTCTTACCAGCAGCAAGCCTGAATATAACTCCAAAAGGCAATACGTTATTACTGTATTTAGAAAATTAGTCCAGCTTGCAGCAGGAACGTATGAGCCAAACACAGTGCCATCACATTTATGGTGGGAACACAGCAGCTATTTGATGACTAATTGCCTTGAATTCTTATGATCTTTGAGGTTGTTCTTTATTTCCCGTTCTTCTCCTCTACTCTAAGTACCTGGAGGTAGAATGTGTTTTGTTTTTTTCTGTTAATTTTTTAAATGTTTTTTATTTATTTCTGAGAGACAGACAGTGTGAGCAGGGGAGGGCCAGAGAGAGAGGGAGACATAGAATCTGAAACAGGCTCCAGGCTCTGAGTTAGCTGTCAGCACAGAGCCCAACGCAGGGCTCGAACCCATGAACCATGAGATGATGACCTGAGCCGAAGTTGGACGCTTAGCCGACTGAGCCACCCAGGTGCCCCAAGAATGTGTTTAATACTCCCTCTTTATTGCTCCTTTTAGACTATGTCCCTATATAATCTTCTGAAAACACCAGATCCTTTGAATGCCACATCACAGGACTACATTGTCCACAAATGCTTCCTGAATGCATACACCACATTTCTCCCCATAGAATTCTCTTGATGGAGTCTTGCTGTCTTTTTTCTGGCAGTGTTATGGCCGTTTTACTGAAAGCAGGTAGTGAGATATTTTTAAAACTGCATTTGATCATGTTACTTTTATGTTCCAACCATTTAATGATTTTCTACTACCTTCAGGGAAAAAATTATTTTTGTTTTAAAATCCAGAGTACTAGAACTTACTCTCTTCCTTCTATTTCAAAAATATTTAATTCTTATTCATTCTAAATAAGCCACTTCCCCCTCACCAGTTAGTTTTTGCCTCAGGACATATCTTTGTTCAAAGGTTCATCTCTCTAGCCTAGAATGGAAACTAGTATGTAATATATGTTCAGTTAATTTTTATCTATTGAATAAATAACCTTCTCAAAAGAAGTCAAAAACAACCAGAGCTTGTGACAAATGGCCCCCACTTTCTTCTAATTTATTCAGAGATGAAAAGCTGAGTTTCATAGTCTTTTTTAAATATAACTTATTGTAAAATTGACTTTCATAGTCCTAAAATAAAAATTTAGGACTATAAATAAATATAAATAAATAAATAATAATAAATAAAATAAAATAAATAAATATTTTTATTTTATTTATTTATTTAATATATTATTATTTATAAAATAAACAAAATAAATAAAATAAAATAAAATAAATAAATAAAAATAAAAAATAAAAAAAATAAAATAAAAATGGATATGGGTATCTCCTCCCATATCCATTAAGAAATTTCAGATTTCCTTTTTTTCATCACATTTCTGAGCAGATCCTACCTCCTATGTTTTCATAAAGAAGAATGTATTTCATAGGTGGGAAGGAACACATCGGGTATTCTTCACAGAACTCTTCTCCATGGAAACAGAATTGAAAAGATTGGGGAAAGAACATGACCCCTGTAGCTCAGCGAACTCAGACTTCACTCAAGAGGATCTCTTTTTTGTAAAAATTTTTTAATGTTTATTTATTTTTGAATGAGTGAGTGAGAGAGAGACAGAGAGAGAAAGTGGAGGAGAGGCAGAGAAAGAGGGAGATACAGAATCCAAAGCAGGTTCCAGGCTCCAAGTTGTGAGCACTGAGACCGACACGAGGCTTGAAGCCACTAACCGTGGAATCATGACCTGAGTCAAAATCAGATGCTTAAACAGCTGAGTCACTCAGGCATCCCATGACCTCTCTTTTTCTATAAAGTCCATCTTAAGTTCATCTCTCCTCCAGAAGCAGAGCCAATCCCCAGACCTGGAGTAGAGGAGAGAGTTGGGTTAAAAGGTTCAAGAGAAAAATGTGATCATATCTCTGATAGAATAATAAGTCTTTTTAATTCAAGGGTATAGAGGTTTGCATTAGGAAATCACATTTTGGTTGCATGTCAGGACACAGCCTCCAAATCAGTTGTATTAGTGAGAAGGCCATTATTTAAAGTTCCACCTGTCTGACTCCTGTGTCTGAATTCTCAGTTGTTTCAGACCTCAGAATGAGAGGAAAATTATGAAGTTTTAATCTAAAAATACAAACACACCAATATTAACTCTCTCTGTGCAAAACTGTCTCTCACTATAAAGATAGCCACTTGCTCATTCACCATTTAATAAAAGCCTAAAAGTACACCTCCCTCCATTAAATATTAGGGACAAAAATATAGGTTAGATATAGTACTGACCTCCTGGAATTAATATTCTACTGGTCCATCAAATCAACTCTAATTCTAATTGATCATATGATACATGTACGGGCATGCTATTTTGAATAAATATGCAGAGCACAGGATTATTTTTTCAAAAATTGGATGATTAATATTCTTTCCCATCTTGTGGTCCTTCACCTTATTACCCAAGGCCTTTTAAGTCAAGGATGATAATGTGATTCAACACCATTAAATCTTGATATTATCCTTCCCTTTCAAAGGGGGAAAAAGTATGCACGTAACAAATAAGCATGAAGTAATCCAGAAGCAGATACAAAGATCACTTCAGAGCCATCAATCCCATAAGAGAAGCCAGGAGACGAGTCATCAGTCAGATTTTAATCTGCAGCAATGGATGGGATGAAAAATGAGGAGCATTCTGGGGGTAATCTTCAAGACTATATGGGTTTTCCCAAGATCAATTGTGTCATCAAAAGCAATTGAGTCAGTGTTCTATTGTGTTTACAATGAATGTTTTATAAGAGAACAAAACCGGAGAAAGGAAGGGGAGACAGAAAAAAAAAAAAAAGGTTGAGAAAGAGAATTAAGAGTCTTGAAGGGAGTGTCTGTCCAGTTCTCTTAATTTTGCATCTTTAACGTGCTTTGCACATCTGCAATCTAACCCAATCCCTCATCACTTCCTTTATCCATGGCAATACATCTGTCACTCCTTTGAACACTTGTCCCTGTGGTAAACTACTAGAGCTGTCTTGGTTTTTCCCACATTTCTGAAAGCACAGAAGGTTCTAGAAGTGAAGAGGAAGTTGAACAGGGTGATCTTGCATCAGGGTCTATATGTACCCACATGGGGTTGTTTGTCTGATTTCCTCCCTTCCCTCAAACCCCAGGTATCCACTGTGTGGGCATTGGCTTGTGGTCCTGGCAATGAAGGGATTACATAGTTCGTGTACTAGGCCCATCAGATTGACATCACCAGACAGCCAAAGGACAGGCACTGTAGGATTAACAGAGATTATTCAGTATGGAATCATATAGCAGAATGACATTAAAGTCCTATGCAAATTCCCTAGTGAAGTCTTCCTTCAAGTGTACCATGTTATTCTTTTCCCAGGGATTTTTAGGCTTTTTAAAAATTTCTTGCTCATGGATGGAACTTTAGGGTGTTATGCTAAGTAAAATAAGTCAGGCTGAGAAGGACAGATACCATGTTTTCACTCATATTTGGAACAGGAGAAACTTAACAGAGGACCATGGGGGAAGGGAAGGGAGAAAAATAGTTAAGGAGAGGGAGGGAGGCAAGCCATAAGAGACTTTTAAATACCGAAAACAAACTGAGGGTTGATAGGGGTGGGGAAGAGGGGAAAAGGAGTGATGGGCATGGAGGAGGGCATCTGTTGGGATGAGCACTGCGTGTTATATGGAAATCAACTTGACAAAATAAAACTATCCTGGAAATCATGTCTTGTTTCAACAAATATATTCTTGTTGCCGCCCAGGTGATCTTCACATACACAAGTTGAAGTGCATCATTTCACTATATGAAATCTTTCAATGGCTTCTCTTTGTTCTTTGGATAGTCAAACCCCTTGCTTGGGCTTTCAAAGTGTTTCCTGTTCTGGCTGCTGCAGACTCTTAACACTCTTCCCCCAGTCCACATCCCCTCCCCCATAACACTCACAAATAAAAATGATTGTGAACCTTTGCTTCTACCCTAGTGATCCAAGAAAGTAAATTTAAGAAAAGAACTGGTATTGGTATAAAATCCTTAAGGCAATACATACAAATTAAGTAAACAGACCAAATTTTTCTTCATTTAGCAGGTAATTTGGGTATTAGTCTATACTCCCTTATAGAAAGAAGAAAGATTCATTATTAATCATTAAGGTTGAATCTAAATCACTTTGAATATAAATGGGTGGTTCAGTCGGTTAAGTGCCCCACGTGGCTCAGGTCATGATCTAACCATTCCAAGTTCAAGCCCCTCATCTGGCTCTGTGCTGACAGCTCAGAGCCTGGAGTCTGTTTCAGATTCAGTCTCTCTCTCTCTCTCTCTCAAAAATAAACAAACATTAAAAGTTTCCTTAAAATGTTTATTCTACTTACTGTGCTTTATTTTTTATAGGAAATACATGAATTAATTCATTCCTACAACTGGTATTTCCAGTCCATTACGAGTGTTCTTCCCCTGTGGTTGAATGTCCACAGAAGGATAACTTTTTTAAAAGAAGAAAAATTAAATAGCTCACATGGAGGTTTGATTTTTAAAATTAATTTAAAAATAACTAATTTCTAATGCTATGCACAAACTCACAGAAATATACTCTAGCGAACCATAGGATCTTGGGCTAAAATTTCACTTCTGTACTCACTGAAAAATCGTAATGCAGACCATGGAAGTAGAGCTGCCTACTTGCGATTTTTGAGAAATGGTTGCTTTGGCTGCTGTAATAGTAAATGATCTCTGAAATATGCTAGTATATTTGGGTTATTCATCTCATTTCTCTCTTCCTCTAACATTTTTAGATTGCATGCAACACTTCTGACCAAAGGGCAGAGGAAATATGCTGGATTTCAACAACGCCATGCTCATTTCCAAAATCCCAAATACAGCAGGTAAGAAAATTGTACTGCCACATAAGTTAAAATATAGGAAGAAAAAGTGCTAATATATCTACATCCCTAGGCTTGATGCATGAAGCTTGAGTAATAAGAAAATTCAAAGTGTGTTAAAACAAAGGGGCTGATGACTTGCCAAATGTAACTGGAACTCTTCAGAATTATATTCAATAACTGAATGTCAATATAAAAGGAAGCCATCCACATCAAAGGTAAGGCATAAAAAAAGGTAAAATATTCTATAACAATGATGTTTATGAAAGTGGAACATAAAGCATTATCTTAAGCATGTACAACTCACCACCTTATCTGGATTACAAATTCCTGAGATCATGCCCATCCCTTACATTTCTTTCATCATTTAATTACACTATCTGTCGCATAGCAATTGATGAGCAAAATATCACTCCTCCTACTGTAGTCCTCCTCCTTTCTCCTCCAGGGTATGTTGCTAGACCCCCAGGGGATGCTTGAAACTGCAGATAGCACCAACTCCATGTATGCCAGGTTTTGATGATCTGATACATACACACCTATAAGGTTTAACTTACAAATAAGGCACAGTAAGAAATTAACAACAATTAATAAAATAGAACAATTATAGAAATATATTGCAATAAAAGTTATGTGAAAGTGGTCTCTCTTTGTCTCTCTCTCAAAATATCTTATCATACTGTACTCCCCTTCTTCTGATGATGATGGGAAGTGGTAAAATGCCTGCCTAATGAGATGAAGTGAGCTGAATGAGGTAGGCACTGTGATGTAGCATTAGGCTACTACTGACCTTCTGATGATATATCAGAATGAGGATCATTTGCTTTGAGATCAAGGTTGACTGCAGGTAACTGACACCTCAGATAAGGATAGACTACTATACTGGTAAAGCTATCTTACACCAACAAAGAATCTTAGAGTCAGAAGATATCTGTAGAAAACAATTAGCACTGACTTGATCTCTACAGATGTACAAAATGGCTCGAGGGCAGCACCTCACTTTGTCAAGGTCAAAAACATGGTCAAAAACAAGGTCCAAACATTTTCTATCATAAAATCAAGTACTAGAGTCAGGGCCACCCAACTCCGAAACCAGTGCTCTTTGTAATGCAGCTTATCAAATCTCATCAGCATATATTAAATAATTGCATTGGGTAGTCATAATGTCATCTTGCATAATGTGAACATTATAGCTTCACAAAACATATTTTGAAGCTGTACAATGTGCTAGCTGCTATGGATATAGAAATGAGTAAGACAAACTTCCTCCTCTAAAAAAGCTTACAGTCTGGTAGAGGTGATAAGCATTGCCTAAGGGATAAACCGAAGTTTCTTAAAACAGTATTAAAAAAAAGAGCCAAAACAATCTTTAAAAAGAACATAGTTGGAGGACTTAACACTTCTCACTTTTACTACAAAGCTGTGGCAATCAAGACAGTGTAGTACTTGCATAAGGACAGATATAGATCAATGGCAAAGAATTAAGTGTTCTGAAATACACCTTTAAATTAATGCCACTTGACTTTTGAGCAAAGTGCTAAATAATTTAATAGTGGAATAATACCAAAAATGTTACTGGTACAACTGGATATTCACATTTAAAAGATGAATTTAGACCCATATTTAAACTGTATAACAAACATTGCATAAAAATGGATCATAAAGCTTACTATAAGTGTTACAACTCTTAGACTCTTAGAAGAAAGTATAGAAGCAAATTTTTGTCTCTTTTGGTTAGACAAAGATTTCTTATATCTGAGATCAAGAACACAAAAAATATTAGAAAAATTTGATTAATCAGAGATAAAATTTAATAGCTTTTGTACTCAAAAAGTTATCAATATGTCAGTGAAAAAACAGGCTACAAATTGGGAGACAGGCACATGGGTGGCTCAGTCAGTTAAACGTGAGACTCCTGATTTCACTTCAGGTCTTAATCTAGTGGTTTGTGAGTTTGAGCCCCACATTAGGCTCCATGCTGACAGTGCAGAGCCTGCTTGGGATTCTCTCTCTCACTCTCTCTGCTCTCCCCAAACTTGAGCACACAATCTGTTTCTCAAAAAATAAACATTTTTTTTAATTGAGAGAAATAATATGCAAATCACATATCCAGTAAGAGATTAATCTATAGTATATGTAAAGAAATCTTAAAATTAAGAAGTCAAGTTACCCAACCAAAAACTGGACAGAAGATTTGAATCAATATTTCACCAAAGAATGTACACAAATAACCAATAAACACATGAAAATAGTCTCAACATCATTAAATTAGTAGAAAATACAAATTGAAAGTACAATGAGATACAAATTCATGCCCCCTAACATGGTTGCAATCAGAGAGACAGATAAAAAATGTCAAAGTTGTAAAGAAACTAAAACCCTCATGTATTGTGGGTGAGAATACAAAATACTATAGACAGTTTGGAAAATAGGTTTTCAGTTTCTTAAATTGTTAAATGTAGAGTTACCTTATGACCTAGTAATTCTGCTCCTAGGCATTTACTCAAGAGAAATGATACATATGTCCACAAAAAGAATTATACCTAACTCTTCACTACAGCCAAAAAAGCAGACGTAATTCAAAATGTCTATCAAATAATGAACGTATAAACCAGATGTAATAATCCATACAGTGGAATACTGTTTGGTAAGAACAAAGTGCTGACTCATGCTACAACATGAATGGAGCACAAAAACATTATGCTAAGTGAAAGAGCCTAGAAACAAAGATCACATATTGCATAATTTCATTTACATGTAATATCCATAAAAGACAAATCTGTAAAGACTGAAAACAGATTAGCTGTCGCCTAGGGTTGGAGGGAGAAATGGGCAGTGACTATAAATGGATACAGGGTCCTTTTTCATTGTGTTAGAATTGTTAACAAAAGTTAAATTGTGGCAATGATGAGGAACCTGGGTGGCTCAGTTGGTTAGGTGTCCAATTTTGGCTCAGGTCATGATCGCGCAGTTCGAGATTTCAAGCCCCGCATCAGGCTCTGTCTTGGAGCCTGCTTTGGTTTTGCGTCTCCCTCTTTTTCTGTCTCTCCCCTCCTCTTTCCTCTGTCTCTCAAAAAATAAACATTAAAATGGGGCGCCTGGGTGGCTTAGTCGGTTAAGCGTCCGACTTTCGCTTAGGTCATGATCTCGCGGTTTGTGGGTTCGAGCCCCGCGTCGGGCTCTGTGCTGACTGCCAGCTCAGAGCCTGGAGCCCGTTTCAGTCTGTGACTCCCTCTCTCTCTGACCCTCCCCTGCTCACGCTGTCTCTCTCTCTCTCTCCTAGAAATAAATAAAACATTAAAAAAAATAAAATAAACATTAAAAAATAAAAATAAAAGATAAAAAAATAAATGTGGCAATGATTACTTACCTATGTACATTTACTAAAATTCATTCAACCATACACTTAAAATAAGTGAATTTTATGATGTGTAAATTATACATCATATACATCATATACAACAATGAAGCTATTAAATAGAATGAAAGATTTTCCATGATCTAATCCTCATAGTTCCAACTTATGTGCCAATTTCTTTTCCCTTTATATTGCTTATAGTTTTCTATACATTATAGTCTCTCACAGCTTCATTCTTGATGATCAGACTGCTTGGAAGATACTTCCTATAATTCTTTCCTCAAAAAACTTCTATTTACATTTCTAAAATTAGTTCAAGAATCATCTTATCCAGAAAAAAATTTACAGCATCCCAAAGTCATGCCCCATCTAGAATCTCCCATTACCCACACTCTCAACTTATTTTGCTAATGTATCTGCCTGTCTTTTCATTAAACTGTAAGCTCTCTAGGGGAAAAAAAAAATGTGTGTCCTTTCTCTCCATGCCTGTCCTCAGTGCTTAGCACATATATTAGCTTTTCAATAAACATTTGTAAATTAAAATCTATATAATAAATTGCAATAAATGCAAGGAAAGTGGTTAGAACTAGATATAGTGAAAACTCGACAGCTTTGCTTAGGATGACCCAGAAAGAATGAATGAACAAAAGTTATGCAGGTAACTGAAGCAACAATCAATCCATATTGATAACCAACTAGTGTTTATCTACATAGGGAGAGATTGTATTGGAAATTTACAGACAAGTAGCTTCTCATTGCAGAGAAACTTTTGAAGAAACGGTCTGTCCAACTTTTTTTTTTTTTAATGTTTATTTATTTTTGAGAGAGAAAAACAGAGACAGAGCATGGGTGGGAGAGGAGCAGAGAGACACAGAATCCAAAGCAGCTCCAGGCTCTGAGCTGTCAGTACAAAGCCTGACATGGGGCTCAAACTCATGAGCCATAAGATCATGACCCAAGCCAAAGTCGAACACTTAACTGACTAAGCCACCCAGGAGACCCACAGTTTGTCCAGCTTTAAAAAACAATGCAGAGTACTATGTCAAGGAAGGGGAATAAGAATAGGAGACAGTGTTCAAAATAAACCTATTAAGGAAAAAAAAGATGAAGAATTTTAAAACACGGAATGTCAATAATATCAAGAAACAATGTTTACATTTCCTTTTATAAAGCACCAAATAAAAGAATGACTACAGGGTTTCTTGTCCTTCTTTTTGTGCCTATTGGGAAGTGGTGTGTATCTTTTTAATTTTTTATGATCTATTTAATAAAGAAATATATCTAGCTGTCAAATTGTATCTTAACCACAAGGAAAGAACCAGGGAAGGGCACATGGGTGGCTGCATCCATTAAGCATCCGACTTCAGCTCAGGTTATGATCTTACCGTTCATAGGTTCGAGCCCCATGTCAGGCTCTGTGCTGACTGCCAGTTCAGAGCCTGCAGCCTGTTTCAGAGTCTGTGCCTCCCTCTCTCTCTGACCCTCCCCTATTCATGCTGTCTCTCTCTCTCAGAAATAAATAAAACATTTTTAAAATGTTTAAAAAATAAAAAATAATACATTTTTTTTTAAAAAAAGGAAAGAACCAGGGAGATAAAATTTCTTACCCAATGTGCCTCAACAAGTCAGTGACAGAACTTAATAATCATCCTTGGTCTCTGAACTCTCAGTCCAGGATTTTCTCTGCTTACTTTTATTATATTCTTACCTTAATTATATTCTTTCCATTCTTGGTAGTCTTAGTATGTGTGTGTGTATGTGTGTGTGTGTGTGTGTGTGTTATAGAAAAGTGGAGGTGAGGTGTGGGATATACCACAGCAGCAATTTGCCGAGTACAGTTGTGATGTTTAATAATGCTAATGGCATAAGGCTCAGTATTTTACACACATTCTTTTCTTTGGTCATCACAGCCTCCTAAGAATTTATCTATGAAAGAAACTGCAGTTCATGTGAGTTAAGAAAATTGTTAACTGCCATCTAATTAGCAAGAGGCAGTGTCCAGAACTGCATGATCAGAAGTCTATGCTGTTATATGGCATGTTGGCTTACAATCCTCTCATTTCAAACTACTAGCTGGGTTCTATTGCTTATGTTGGTGGTCATAACCTTATTTATATTCTTTTTAATGGCATGTCTCACATTCCTGTGGTGAAAGGAGCAGATGTATCAAGTGTTATTAATAAACACCTTCCAAAGCAGTTACTTAATTGGTACCATTTGATACCAATTCTTGAAGTTTTATATTAGACATTTTCTAATAAAACTATTAAAAATAGTATTTTAGATATAGAGGTTGGTAAAGCATTTGGCTATAACATTATATCTTAAAATATAAGTTATCATACTAATGAAAAAACATATCATCTGTGGCTTTTTAAGAAATATTTATACTGCAGTCTTGAAACAGAAAGAAAAGAATAGGGGTACTTGGCAGCTCAGTTGGTTAAGGGTCTGACTCTTGATTTTGGCTCAGGTCATGTTCAAGCCCCATGTTAGGCTCTGTGCTGACAGCACAAAACCCTGGGATTCTCTCTCTATCTCTCTGCCCCTCCCCCCCCAAATAAATAAGCAAATTCTTAAAAAATAGAAGAAAAAGAATATATATTTAAATCATTAATTTCAAGACCTCTTAAATGAAAAGATTAGATTGTGTCATCAAGAAACTTAAGTTTACCATTATGGGATGAGAAAAAAAAAGTGTCTCTAAGACAATTAAAAGCACAAACATGGGGTGGCTCAGTTAAGCATCCAACTTCAGCTCAGGTCATGATCTCACAGTTTGTGAGTTTGAGCCCCGCGTCGGGCTCTGTGCTGACAGCTCAGAGCCTGGAGCTGCTTCAGATATTGTCTCCCTCTGTCTCTGCCCCTTCCCCACTTGTATTTCTCTCTCTCTCTCTATCTCTCTCTCTCTCTCTCCCTCCCTCCCTCCCTCCTTCCCTCCCTCTCAAAAATAAATAAACATAAAAAGCTTTAAAAAGTACAAACATAATTTCAGGGCAAATATTCTACATAACACTTGAGAATAAAATGTTTCCTCATAAGCACCAATGCACCAGTTACAAATGATTCGTACCATGTAGAACAAATATTGTATTATTATTATTATACTGTGTCTGGGTCCTTTAAGCTTTATGCTCCCTACCCCCATCTTCAGTTTATAAGCCATGTAGCTACCAGAACATACAAGCAATTGTCTACAGCCTTATTTTTCACTTAATCTTGCAATATTTGTAGTACTTGCCAGAACTTTTCTTGGTATAGCCTAGCAAAATTCTTACCTACTTACCCACCCTCCCATTTAGAGCATTAGCATAATTTGGGGCTGGGAATTGGCAGTAATTTTTAATCTACAAACTATGCTTCCCTAGATGATTAAGATCCAAATTCTGTCCATGGTGCTATTATCTCATAGAAATATCTTTGTTCCTTTTCTCCAAAGAGTCTGAATTTTGGTGGCACTTCATTCTCATTTATACTTGTTCTTTAAGAAGAACTCAGATTGCAGGCCCATTAGAATATCTACTTGTCAAATATACTATTATCCATGAATTTGTATATTACATGCAGTTGAAAGTATAAAATGACATTTTTATAAAAGCATTAGTATCTTGATAATTCAAAAACTTTAACTTTTGTCTGAACTATTGATTCTTGATAGAATATGCCCTCATTTTAAAAGGTCTGATTAGTTTCACTGGAAACATACATTTTAAAAGTGAAGTACACCTTTCTTGCATCCCACAGTGACCCACATCATTATAATGACTGACATCCATAAAAATTAACAACCTATCAAGAATAATAGAAAAATGTATTTACTGGATGTCTGGTAGACTTTAATGAATGAGGAGTTTCTAGGAAAAATGAGCATATCTGCATTCATTGCCAAATCCAAATTCAGAAAACGTTGGTGAGCATTACATACAGGAACTCGGCCTCAAAGTCCTTGCTTGGCAACACTAATTTTTTGACATGAAGTTCTCCCTTTTATTTGGATAATGTAGTATTCTGTGAAAGTAGGATTTTTAAAAAATTTTATCTAACTGGTGTCTTTCTTATGCCTTCTCCCTCTTTCATCATCCCCTCCTCACCCTCACCACAGAATAATGTTTTGAACCATGTAGTTACCTTGCACTTTTCTACTATGTGATTGGAGACAATTGCGTTAGAAAATGGTGAGCCTGGGATTCAGAATAAAAAAATGTTTACTGATAGATTTCAACGGATAAAACATAATAGTTTTATACCATCGCTGTGCTCTTTTTAAAGCAAGTCCATATAATCACCAACCAAGCAATTTCTACAATTATGAATCGGAACAAAATGTCATGATAGAGATGGTTGTAGAGGCTTTATTCAGAATGAGAAACAAAGCTACCAATGAAGTTTGAAGCAAATCCACATTTCTTTGGTCCCAGAGTCACAACTCTGAGGCACCATGGGCATTGAGCTATAATTCTATCAAGTGACAAACCCAGAATATTGGCAAGTCTCCTCTCCTGCCTTCTCAAAATATCTCTTTTTTAATTTAATTTTTTTTGAGAAAGTGAGTGAGCAGGAGTGGGGGAGGGGCAAAGAGAGAATCCCAAGAGAGCTCCTGCCCAGCATGGAACCCAGTGTAGGGTTCCATCTCGCAACCATGCGATCATGAACTGAGCTAAAATCAAGAATTGGATGCTTAACCAAAAGATCCACCCAAGTGTCCCTCTTCTCCTTTATACTGCACCTTTATCCTGATACCTAGAAAAGATATTTTGGGGTATTTTGTATAACAACTACAGAAGATCTTATTAATTATCTAGTTCAATAATCACATCAACACATTACATAGATAAGAAAACTGGGACCAGGGAAGGATATTTACCAGAGGAGTCAAACAGCTCATCAGGTCCCTCCCCCAACACCCTCTGCCCTCACTGAAACTCTTCTCCTAAACCCCATCCAAAGTAATCCCCTTCATTCATGTCTTCAACAACAGGCTCAAGGAAGAAGTACTTCCCTCAAATTCAGTGTGTTCTTTCTTTTCTCCTCTGACATTTCTTATTTCTTCAAGATTGGTTCTTGAGACATGAAGAACCTTCCTCTACCACAGCAGGGTCGCCAAAGACAAAATGCCATCTTCTCCTTGGGAAGAACCTTGTTCAATGCTTCACAGTTGACTTTCCTGAGGCACCCACTTATGGTCTTTACTGCTCCAAGGGAAGTCAGAAATATCAATAACTATCTTCCCATATTTATTTTAAAGAACATCTATGGAGGGGCACCTGGGTGGCTCATTTGGTTAAGCATCCGACTTTGGTTCAGGTCATGACCTCACAGCTTGTGAGTTCAAGCCCTATGTTGGGCCCTGTGCTGACAGTTCAGAGTTTGGAGCCTGCTTCGGATTCTGTGACTCCCTCTCTCTCTGTCCCTTCTTCGCTCGCATTCTGTCTCTCAAAAATAAACAAACATCAAAAAAAGAAAGAAAAAAAAAGAACATCTCTGGAATTTGACCCTCCAGTTTGAATTCTCATTCTGGCACATAATAGCTGAGTGAGGTATGGCTTTTGTTTCAACCTCCCTGGTCCTCACATCCTCTACCAGTCAGATAAGGACAGTAATAAAGGTGCTGTGTGTGATTATTGCCAGGATTAAGTGATTTAATAGAAAGCACAAAAAACATGCTTACTGCTATTAATAGCTACTTTTTTAAGAACAAATTTTTCAGGAACTATTTTTACACTTTACATTTAATTCTTACAATAAACTTACATACGATATTTTGTTCCTAAACTTACATACGATATTTTGTTCCAATCTTCAAATGAATAAACTAAGGCAAGCAGAAGACAAATAACATACCCAATATTGGTGCGATGGTAAAATAGAGGAACTGACATTTGGCTCCTTTAAGCCTCACTCTAACATGTTAATCTAAATTTTAGCTTTTTTTTTAATCAGCACTGATATTCCTAAGGGCATTAAATTAGTCCACATGTGGTTAGTACCTATAGCCATCTATGCGTATAATGTTGTGGTCAAAACTTTTTATTGCTATTTTTCACAAGTTTTATCCATCCATTATTCAAAATATTTTGGGGGGCACCTGAGGAGCTCAGTTGGTTAAGCATACATCTTTGGATCAGGTCATGATCTTACAGTTCATAGGTTTGAGCTCTGCATCAAGCTGTCTACTGTCAATACAGATCCCACTTTGGATCCTCTGCCCCCACCCCATCCCACATCCCGGCCCTGGCCCCACTCCGCCCCTACCCTGCTCGTGCTCTATCTCAAAATTAAACATCTTAAAAAATTAAAATATCTTTTCATAGTGCCGAATGTCAATGTTATATCTCTTCTTGACTCTTCAGGCACTTAATATTAATCCAAACATTGGGAAAAGTTAACTAAATATACAAGCTCAGAACTGGTTTCTTTTTTTAAAGGGGGCATTTTTTTTTCCTTAGTAGCTTTTGATTATTTGCTTTGTTCTGTGCCAGTGGTTTTTAAATTTTAGCAAGCATTAGAATGACCTGGAGAACTTGTAAAAACACATATTAATGAGACTGGCTCACCCCTAAGGTTTCTGATTCAGTGGGTCTGTGTTGAATTCCAAGAATGTGCCTTTCCAGAAGATTCTCCAAGCTGCAGATGTTGAAGGTCAGGGGACTACTTTGAGAACTACTGTGCTCTAGATCAATATATTTATGTTGTAACTCTACTCCTCATCACCAATATAGGAGAAAGATGTTATTCTTATTCACAGTTTGTAAACGAAGAAATTGAGGGATTGAAAATTTAAGTGACTTGTCCATAGTAGCAAAGCTAGTAAGAGGTGGCATCATGATTTAAGCAAACTATCCAAAGCCCTTACATACACTTCATAATTGCTCTATTCTGCCTCCTTGCAGCTGTAAGTAATGAAACTCATCATTAACTGACTCATAAGGTTGTTGTGAGAGCTCAGTAAGATATAAAAGGTGAGGCACACAGCAGTGTGCCTGGCCCAGGGAGGGACTCATTAATGCTGCTTTCTGTCAACACATTGGGATTCGTAACCACCAGTCTCTCTGCACTTCCAATGACTTTAGATAAAAGACCAACTGTTAAATCTCCCTCAGGTTTTATTTTATGCGACCAAAATTGGATTGGTTTTTCCACATTTGACAAAGAAGAAGACAAAATAAGGCAGCACAAATACATATTGTTGTTAAAAATGGGGACAGAGCAATGAACGCCTTTTCTCCTTAAAACTTTGAAACATTAAAGAAAATTTGTGTCATTTTGCTTAGAACTAAGGGACTTGTAGTGGCCACAGAGCACTTCACTTGTACTGCACACAAAACCTTAACTTACGGTGTCCAAGTAAAAGCAGCCCTTCCTTGTATGAATTTTGCATACCTGATCCTGATACAACTATAAAGCCCATCAATACCCTTGGTGCAGCCTGTCTGTCATGATCAACTTTACAGAAAAATGTTCTGTCCATTATAGATCCTTGAAATTTATCCAAATTCAGTGTTGTCCCATCAGGTATCTGACACAAAATTTCTCTACTACAGGAGATTTGGTAACAAGGAAGTAGGGAGATGATGATAAAAGTATTAGAAATATTTTGATTATCTCTTTTAGAGACGGATGCCCAATGACCCTCACAAATATATGCAGAAGTTCATCAGACAAGGTTAATTTGTTGCATTAACTATTTGAGAAGTAAATGAATCCAGGATGCCAACAACCTGAAGCTGTCATGGTCCCACGGACTCTCTGGCAAGCTAATATATCAAGATGTTCCCTCTGCATTGGAAGAGGTAAGTTCGCCACATCCTGACACAGACTGCTCAATGACAGAAACAAGTTGAGCCTTTCTGCCCAGTTTCTAATCTCAGCATCTCCTGAAGAGCAGGCACTTCGGCAGAAATCAGCATCTCCTTGACAGCCCTGGACAGGAAGGCTGAGATCTGAATGGACTCAGAGAATGTGTTCTTCCCCTGCCTTAGATGCTGTCTCTCAGGTGGGCAGGGCAGCCTGGGGTTGTTTGTAGGAGGTGACAGATCTTTAATCTCTTTCCTTGTCAGTCTGCTGCTGTATTCCAAATTAAATCAGGGAAGTTGGAGTAATGGTTTTGAATCAAGGCGATGGGCACAGAACAAGCCCTTTCCTTTTGTCTATAAAAATTTTATAAACAAATATGCATCTGTTTCTCATTTCAGTGACAGGGAAACTACTGTAATTTTATAGCTGTACTCATGTTCTTTCCTCTTCATGACTTTTGCATATCATCAGTTCATATATTTGGAAAGTCTTTTTTTCAACGGTCAATTCAATATCCAAGAATTAATGTATAGGTACAGATTTTCCTAAAATGGAAATAAAAAGGGAGACAGTGTATATCCTGCATACTTGAGACTGTGATGAGTTGTCATTGGACTCCAAAGAGTAGTCAGAAAGACATACATATGTGTGTGCATGGACACATGTGCATGTTTGTTAGTGTGTGTGTTACTATGTTTATATGAATTGGCAAATGTTGGGTTATGGTACACAGACACAGAATCAAAACACAAACGAGAGAATTTTCTGAAGGCTTTATTTGCCTATAGGTTCAGTCATATTATTGTATTTTTAAATTTTGCACACAATATCTACTCATGATACCGATTTTAGAAGTAATGAATATGTGTATTTGGTGAAGCATAGGAAAGAAGGAGACACTGGGGTGATATCACCTTATAAAAGTCAGCATTTCTTGTAGGTTATGAATGGATTAATTTAAATTGGTCCTCAGCTCATGAGCCAAGAACACAAGAAAAATGTCAATGGCATCAGGGCATCAGGTCCATTGCAAATTCTCCTAATAAATATGAATAAGATGATTTTACTTCTTTATTTTTCTCCTGCTGCTGCTGATGGGGAAGATGACCACCTAATCGTGTCTGCCCAGCTCTGGGTTGTGAGTTTACATTAAGCGGCATGTGTTCTGTCATTACTGCACAGTTTGGAGGGATAACGGTTTTGTCTAAACTATACCAGAGGCAGAGATGATTTCTGAAAGCCACTCAGCAATTCACAAAGGAGAAGATTTCCTGTGTCTTTTAAAATTTGTTGGCAGTTTCAGCATAAAATAATGAATCACTAGATGCTGAGGAAGAGGAAAAAATATATATATATATACATATATACATATACATATACATATACATATACATATACATATACATATACATATACATATGTGTGTGTATAATCCTGTAGACCAAATAACTAGTAGTTGGGATATCTCAACTGTAATCTTTCTTTCTTTCTACCAAGCAGCCTGGGCCTCACACCAGGCTCTGTGGCCCACTGAAATCAGCACCAAGGTTTACTGAGACTAGTCTCCCTTTAACTAACCATCCCATGCTGGCTTTTGACCATTGTCTCATGATTTAGACAATGTATGTGTCCTAGATCCAATAGGCAGTATTCACCTAGGCCCTCATTTCTAAGTGTTTGTCTGAATTATCTGCCTGGTAGTGCGAGCCTTCCAGCCCATTGTCTACTCTTGCACTTGCTAGTTTCCTTCCTATTGATGTGAGCTGTGTTCCTAAAACACAGTTTAACTGGAGCCTTGCTTCCTTTTTATGAACATGTTACTAATGGTGTTTGCCTACCTACCTCCCAAGCAAGATTTTTGTTTCTGAGCCAAAAGCTTTAGGATCATCCTGTCCCTGTTTTTTAAACAGTTGGTATGTGCACAATCATATTAGATTTAAAAAGATATGTATATGAATATAGAATATTAAGAGAAAAGGTAAACACAGGGTACTTAATACTGTAGGCTTTGGATTAAAAAGAAGGATTTAAAAAAATGATTCAAGTCCCAGCTCTCCCACCTCCATCCTGTGTGATGCTGGGCAAGCTACTTGGTCTCCTTAAGCTTCAGGTTTTTCAACCGTAAAATTGGGATAAAATACCTAGATCACCAGGTTTCAGAAGAGTTTATACATAGACACACACATACACACACACACACACACACACACACACACACGTATATAAACATATATAGAATTTAACAAAGTATAGGCACATAGTAATTACACATAATGGGTGATATCTATATTTATTTATGTAACAATAATTTCTTTTAAATGAATGAATTGTGATGATTGGTTGATCCTAGAGCAGAGAAAAAGCAACTAAATGAACCATAGTTGCTAAAAGTCTGGTGACAAAAACAAAATATAATAGTCATAATAACAATAGTAATAATAATATCTAATATCATTGAGCACTTTCTGATTTCCAGTAGTAGCACTACATACTATACTCATTTTGGAGGAAAGGCAGAATGGTCAGTGGGTAGAGGGGATTAAGAAAACAATAGTTGCTGAAATGGAGGAGAATGACTCAAACCCCTATATTACTTTGATGTTATTATAATGACACTCTTACCTCTCATATATGATTCTGCTCTCAGGAATTTATTTTAAACTTTTTACTGATGTTACTAACATTCAGTAGAAATAACCAAAAGCAATAAGTACAATGATGTACACTGAAATGTTAAATATACAGAAATATATGATATTCCAAATGTCCAAATGTTTCTACCCCTCCCTGTAATCATGCCCTTTGCAATGTGACTTTGCAGCTCCAACATCAAGAGATCGAATTGTACTTATTTCCTCACCACTGGAATCTGGGTTGGCCTCAGGCTTTGCTCTAGGCCAACAGAAGGCCATGAAAATGAGTTTGTCCAGTTCCAACTCAACCTCTTCCTTTTTCCTTTTGGAACTGTGTCAGCCACCATGTGAGCAAGCCCATGCTTAGCCTGCTGGAGAATGAAAACGTTGTAGTGCAAGCATCCTCATCACTCTAGCTGCAAACAAGCCAATTCCCCAAAGCAAAGCCATCTAGCTGATCTGCCATTGACTACTGATCCTGAGAGAGCCCAGCTGAGACCAGAAGAACTATCTAGTCAAACTTAGCTCAGACTGCGGACCCACAGTATTCAGAACTAAATAAATGGCTTTATTTTAAGCCACTTAGTTTTGGAATAGTATACTGATGCAAATGTTTAGCAATACAACAATATATTAGGCATCACACAACAAAATAGTAGGCAAGCTTTAATATGACAATGATAATGCCTCAGTAAAAGCATGAATATTTTATTATATAATATTGAGTGAAAACAGCAGAATGTGAATATTAGTCTGTATACTGTAATTGGAATTATGCAAAATTATGCATGCAAGTAAAAACTGCAAGTAAAAAAGACATGATTAAGTATCATGTTGTCATTATTTTGTTTCCTTTAACATAATTATATTGTATATTCTAATGAAAATATTTGTAGGATGTAGAGCCTAAGTGTCCATCAACAGATGAATGGATCAAGAAGATGTGGTTTATCTATACCATGGAATACTACATGGCAATGAGAAACAATGAAATCTGGCCATGTGTAGCAACATGGATGGACCTTGGGGGTGTTATGCTGAGCGAAATAAGTCAGGCAGAGAAGGACAAATATCATATGTGTGCACGTATAGGAGGATTAGGAGGAGCTTAACAGAGGACCAAGGGGGAGAAGAAGGGCAGAAATGGTGGGGGAAAGGGGGAGAGGCAAACCATGAGAGACTCTTGAATGCTGACAAAAACTGAGGACTGGTGGATGTGGGGGAGGAGGGGTGGGCATGGAGGAGGGCACTTGTGGGGATGAGCACTGGGTGTTATGTGGAAACTAATTTGACAATAAACTATTTGCAAAAAAAAAAAAAAAAAAAGTAAAGTCAAAGACATTCTCAAGTTATAGGACATCTTGCTGTGACATTATTAAATCAATCAGTGCAAAGTACAAACCAAGCCTTTTTCCTTTTTTCTCCCATGATCATTATTATTGAAAAAAAATAAACAAAACATACCAAGAGAAATATTGCAGAAGTGGAAGGAAATATCTTTCTTAGTTAGGAATTAAAGGCAAATTTTCATTAGCTAATTTTACTCTCATTATCAGACTGTTCGAATTTATTTTTTTTATTATTTTTTTTAATGTTTATTTATTTCTAGGAGAGAGAGAGAGAGAGGGAGACAGCGTGAGCAGGGGAGGGTCAGAGAAAGAGGGAGTCACAGACTGAAACAGGCTCCAGGCTCTGAGCTGGCAGTCAGCACAGAGCACGACGCGGGGCTCGAACCCATGAACCGCGAGATCATGACCCAAGCGAAAGTCGGACGCTTAACCGACTAAGCCACCCAGGTGCCCCAAGACTGTTCGAATTTAAAATAAAAAATGGGTATTTAAATATTTCATGGATCATAAAACCCATTTTAACAGTGAAAGATACTGATAACAGCTAAACTCTCATATGCTAAAAGTCAGCACTTAAATGTTAAAGGTGACTGACCTAAGATAAGGAAGAAACAATTTCGGCAATAATTATAAAAATCACTACTACTAGAATGGCTCATTCCTTTACTAAATGTAGATGCACACATCATAAACGCATTGCCCCAAGAAAATGAAGCTGACTTATGTGCAAAAACCAAAGAACTGCATAAAAATTCAAAAAGCATGTCCTTGGAAGTTCACCCTTGACCAATATATCTCCTTAATCCCGTGGGCTGCTAAAGCACAATGCTGTTTTTCTAGCTGAGTGTGCATATTTGCTGCATCGAAAGGGATGTGGAACTTGGCTCCCTTCTTGCATTATGATGGCAATTTATTTTGACAGCTTCCTCAGTCCCTACAAGTTGTCAGACATCCAACATGCTGCAGATTGAACTTTAAGCATTCGAAAGCCCTGTAGTCTGAAATTGTAAGCAGGGAGGTGGGAACCAAAGTCAAAGAAAGCAATGTAGAATTTGTGTTTTGTTCCTTTCTTACAAAAACCAAGAGTTCAAAACTGAATCTGTAACTTATATGGTCAGTGTCCATTCTTTTCTCAATCACCCACATTTAATGTGTCCTTATAATCCTTAAATGTTGTGTTTTGATGACCAGTTCATTCATATCCCAGTTGATAAACTCAGTCTCACCTTTCCTGGTCATCAAGCCCTTCCATTAGCCATTGAGTAGCTTCCTCCTCCTCTGCAGAGACAAAATAGCCCTCCACTTGCAATTCTTATCCTCTCTCTTCTACATCCAGAACCTCTTCCACTTGGTATGTAGCAGGACGTTGTCTTATTGAGTGAGGCAAACTTTATTCGGATGCCATTGACCTAGTTTGAGGGTTGTTAAAAAATAAACAGCCCTGTGGAACTCATCACTCATTGTAAGGGTATTGTCAAGGACATTGTTCATTACATCACACAGTGTCCTATTTATAAAGCCTTCTGAAAGAAATCCCTGTCTCATATTTATACAAAGAATAGTTGTACTTCTCCTAAGTATCTGTCCTGTGTTTCTTTTTAATTGTTTACTTATAAGGGACATTGTGAACTGTGTAAATAATGCAATATGTGGTTAACTCAAGGAAGCTGTATAATTTATCACACTCTAACAATTTATCATTGCCTATGGCTCTTCTTTGCCTCCACCATTGTTTTTCTGTATTGTTTCGCTAACTTTTTTGTTGTTAACTTGCTGATCATATATCCATGTAGCTTTTAGCTAACATTCATGGAGCAGTCATTATGTCTGGCAGTGGTTTTAGGTACACTTCATGAATTAAGTCATTTTAATCCTCCTTTCCAACATATAAGAGAACTACTAGAATTATCCCAATTTTTTAGGTAGAAAAAAAGTAACTAGATTGAGTAACTACCCTAAGGTCACACAGCCAGTGAGTAGAGGAGGTACTCGAAGTGAGATTCTTTCTAGAAAAAGATGCAATGGAGAATTTGCTTCACTTGAGCAAGACTTGGGATGATTTATTTAAAAATGAAGGTAAATCCACTAGGTAAGCAAATTGGTCTTAATACCTCAAGCGACAGAACAATTTTGGTGTTCTGTGATGACCTGTTGAGGATTCCCAAAATTTTATGCCATTAATAGCCCTAAAATCTCAAGAGATTAGAACAAAATCTAGATCTAATTTACAAGGTTTAGGGATTTGCATATGCAAATTAGAGGGCTGTATTCTATCAGGCAGTCTCCATGACTTTCAGGATCCTGAACCCTGTGTTTCTTATGAGGACTTTCAATTTGGACCTCCTTTAAAAAGTTAATCTGCCTCACTCAGATTAAATACAATTATGCTTACCAGATTCCAGCTATTGAAATACACAGGTTTTGTGTAAGTGGGCTGGGGATAATAGTTTCATTTTGCAATGCTGAATTTTCCATGTTAGCTATTAAAAATCAACTAGTGTAGAAATATATAAAAACTTTTACCTTCAAAAAGATAGTAGCAACATCCTTTTACAGAGCTTTAAAGGGAAAGATAAATTTTGATCTGTTATCTTTGGGTCCTGGACAAATGTAAAAGACATCCATTTTGTTTTTCCATGCAAACAATGCAAACAAACTCTGGTGAACTTAAAGAGGAAAGGCATTTACTGGAAGGAGGTGAAGGAACAGACAGAATCAAGAGGGGACTGAAAGACAGCCCTAAATGCCTGGGTGGCTCAGTTCATTAAGCGTCTAACTTTGGCTCCGGTCATGATCTCATGGTTCATGGGTTCAAGCCCCATGTGGGGCTCTGTGTTGACAGTTCAGAGCCTGGATCCTGCTTCAGACTCTCTCTCTCTCTTGCTTGCATTGTCTTTCTCTCTCAAAAATAAATCAAATATTTAAAAATATGTTTAAAGAAAGAAATCCCTGAAAATTAGCAAAAACCAATGGAAGACTGGTGTCTAGAAAAACAGATGGCTAGTGCTACCTTTGGACACTGGGAGCTAATGTTGGTATTGCTACCACTACCTACACTTTGGATGCTACTGCCAATGGTAGAATAGATTTAAAGTCTCAGTTGAGAGTATCAGATTGTGCCACTAAATGACAGACAATATGTAGCAAATGTCTGGTCTTTTAGGCTTACCTAATGGAAGGAAGAGTCCTGCCATATACTAAGTATATACAATCACAAATTTCTCATAAAAGTGGCTCCAAAGACTGAACTGCCAAAAAATGAGAAGTGTTCATAAAAATGAAATTAGTTCTGTTTCCTTTTCATTCATTCAGGAATCCATCCTCCCAGCCATTCAAGCCAGCCAGCCATGTATTCAACAAATACCTAGTGAGTTCCAGATATGGTATTAAGTATTGGGGATTGAGTTGGCTACATTTTGCTTGTCTTTTCTGATTCATTCCCCACTGTTCTCACTCTACTGTGTGCCTCAAATGTCAGTTCATTATATAAAGGCTTATTGGTGCTCCACTGCCTCCTAGATTCTGGTCAAGTTTAGATAGTGGAGGCACTAGCATAGATTGAAGGTTGGGAGAAGAAAGAGCCAAGTATTCTTCCTCATGTTCCTCCTCAATGGACCATTGTTTGGCAGTGGCTATATTACTCTATGAAGGCCATAGCTCCTATCAGACTACCTGGTCTCACCTAAAACTACAGCTTTCACAGACTGTGGTAACCACTTAACTAACTTTCCTCTTTTGGTCTAAGGATAGTAGAGGCCACCTTCTGTTGCTGACCTACAAGTGCTTTAACCATCTGATGGCTCTTTTCACCTAGAATTCTCAGACAGATCCCCCTTTTAAAATGTTCTGCAAATGCCCTTTTTTTAGACTGTCCTCTGTTTGTTGTAGGAAAAGACTTTATAGGATACATCAGTCAATAAGTCTGTTAGTCCTTAATCTTACTGTATTTGCAGTTCACAAAGCCATGACTTTTGTGTACCCTGACTTTTGTGTACTTTTGTGAAGCCCTCTCACATTGAGTAACGGGAGGGTTAACAAGCAGACATATTCTACATCAATCTTTGAATCCCAAAATTTGAAAATGTCTACCTCTGTAGCCATTGTCAGGCACTGTGACAAATTTCCAACACTCACAGATGTGTACTCTTTTTCTTAAAATACTGATTTTAAATTTGTATTTGGTGTCAGACTGTCCTCTGTTTGTTGTAGGAAAAGACTTTATAGGATACATCAGTCATTAAGTCTGTTAGTCCTTAATCTTATTGTATTTGCAGTTCACAAAGCCATGACTTTTGTGTACCCTGACTTTTGTGTACTTTTGTGAAGCCCTCTCACACTGAGTAATGGGAGGGTTAACAAGCAGACATATTCTACATCAATCTTTGAATCCCAAAATTTGAAAATGTCTACCTCTGTAGCCATTGTCAGGCACTGTGACAAATTTCCAACACTCACAAGATGTGTACTCTTTTTCTTAAAATACTGATTTTAAATTTGTATTTGGGTCTTCCCCTTCCCATTACCCAGTAGTGTATACTACACAATTAAATGCTTGCTACACCACTAAATGTTACCTAATTCAACCTAGATTATAATCACATGAAGAAATGAATGTAAGACAACACAAGAGAGTAAGTGCCCGTGTACTTGTAATGAGGATCTTTATTAACCTCATCATTTTATCTGGCCCTGTCAGAATGAGATCACAGGATCACAGGATGGAGTTAGACCACACTGCTATGTGGGGTTAGCCACATACTAGAGGGGATAATAGAAAGGAAGACATTGAGGAAGGAGATATTAGCAGAATCATAAAGCAAATACTGTCAACTCAGATAAGGAAAGCAGAGATCACATCCAAGTAGGTCAGTGATTTCTGGTTCTAAGCAGTCAACAATGTAAGGAAAGTCTGTCTAAAAACTAAATAGCAGAAGTAGTGTCAGCATCTGTAGCAAATTGTCTCACCTATAAAATCCTACAAAATATAGGGCAACAACATGATCCAAAGCTGGCTTAAATGATGAGGGAAGGTAGAACAATGACCGACTGGTGGTGCACAGTGTAACAATCCTTTTCCTCCTAGGAACCAGTGCACCAGGAAACTGGATGAATGAAAAAACAAAACCAAAAACTCTGGTACCCGAAGGATGTGTGCTAAAGGGAAATGAGAGGCGAGCTATCAGGAAAATATCAGAACACTTTGTAGACTTTGCTTTTGGCCAGGTAACAGCTCCACTTTTCAATATATAGTTGAGTGGGAAACACTGATATGCTATTGGTTCTGTGGGAAAGTCTTCTCTCAAGGTTCTTAAAAGTCAGTACTGACAACTGAAATGATGCTGGATAAAACTAATACACTAAGCATCCTGTTTTATCTCATCTCTTCTCCCACTTCAAAAACCTAGATTAATTGAGTTACATAATACAAACTGCCTTACTGTTTGAGAACAAGCAATAACTATAATGTCAATATATATTGAAGTTTAAAAAGAGGAATATGCAAAGAAAACAAAAACTAATTCATAATGATATATGCATCTTTATGTTTATTGCATGATTTACAATAGACAAGATATGGAAGCAACCTAAGTGTCCATCATGAATAAATGGATAGGCAAGACCACATATATACATATATGTGATGTATATATATGTGTACATGCATGTATATACATACATGCACGCACACACACACATAAAGGAATATTATTCAGCCATTAAAAAGAATGAAATCTTGCCATTCTTGGCAACATGAATGAACCTAGAGGGTATTATGTTAAGTGAAATAAGTCATACAGAGAAATACAAATACCATATGATTTTACTTATATGTCAAATCTAAAAACAAGAAAAACAGAAAGAGACTCATAAATATGGAGAACAAACTTATGTATGACAGAAAGAAGGGAGACTGGGAGAGAGGAGATTCAGAAATACAAACTTCCAGGGGCACCTGGGTAGCTCAGTCGGTTATGCATCTGACTTCGGCTCAGGTCGTGATCTCATGGTTTGTGGGTTTGAGTCCTGCATCAGGCTCTGTGCTGATGGCTCAGAGCCTAGCGCCTGCTTCAGATTCTGTCTCCCTCTCTCTCTGCCTCTCCCCCACTCACTCTGTCTCTCTCGTTCTCAAAAATTAAAATAAACATTAAATTTAAAAAAAAAACCAACTTCCAGTTATTAAATTAATAACTCATGGGGATAAATATTACAGCACAGGGAATATTGTAATAATGTACATTGACAGATCGTAACTATACATATCGTGGTGAGCATTGAGTAATGTCCAGAATTATCAAATTACTATGTTGTGTACTGAAATAATATAACATTGTATGTTAACTATACTTCAATAATAGAAAATAAATAAATAAGGAATTTGGATCATTCTGAATTTCCATATGTCCATATGGTTTCTTGTACCAATTAGTTCCACAAGTCGGAAATAGAGATAATAAGCAAATCAAGAAACAAATAAACACTGAATATATAAAATTACATGACAAAGTAAGTTAAGGAAAAATTGGACCAAACATATATAATAGGTATCTTTATTGTCAGGAAAAGAGTTTCCAGTCTACCAATGTGTATTGTCATTCTCTGAGCTGAGTTATAATACATGGGGCTCCTTAATTGTATTTTTATAGGCAGAGTACATCTTAATGGAATGTCATCTCTTGCAATCAGGATTCCATGAGTTTTGGCAAGTGATGCTTTGGATATTCTAAATCTATTAGAGCATTCTGAACTAGCCACGTGTGTATTGAAATGTCAGAAAACTTCTAGATCCTTCGATTTAAAAACTCCAAAACAATTGGAAATTCTCACACAAGTGTTAGTAAAGGTCATATAGCTGCTCTTGAAATCCTTCCAAGGACAGTAAATTCTTTATCCAATTATTTTCTTGTCTCAAGCAACTCTAGATTTTATAAATGTTTTCTTATACTGAGCTATCAGGTGTTTTATAAATTCTACTACTGAGTCTAGCCTTGTTTTCAGAGGCAGATGGGACAAATTTACTCATTCTTTCTCAGCTTCCCGACTTCACCTAATTTTTTCCTGTGTGATATCTTTTCTAGGCCTCTCATAAACCTATCAACCCAGAATCACTCTACCCTCAAATCTTTTAAAATGCTGTGCTGACAATCACACTATTGGGAGGTATGGCATTGGATCAATGCAAAAAAGTAGTAGACTACAACTAACCATGTCATGCAAACTCTTTTCTTTCTGAGAAGGCCAGAAATTTGCTATCATATCACACTGAGGATTCATATTAAACTTGAGATCAACTCAATGCCCCAGATGCTTTTATGTGAACGATTGCCACAGCATGTCTTCTCTCTCCAATACTTATGCAATTGACTTTTGAAATCTAAATGCCTATCACTAGACTCTGCACAGTTGTATATAGGAACAACCTACTGGCTTCCTTTGGTGAGTTAATATAATTTTACCCTCAGAAGAGCTCAAGATAATAACAATGGCAATGAACACAGCATCAAAATGGCAAATTACAATTGAATAGCCTCTTAGAGTTTAAAGAGTGCGTATTTTTTTTTCACTTTATCCCCATAATCTAGATAGAGATGGTGGATATTAGCATCAGTTTGGAGAGGAAGTGAATGAAGTATTAGACATGCTATCCTATGATACTTATATGTCTAGTGAGTAAAACACAGGCTTAGAACTCTCTTTCCCCCAATCCTAACTTTCTTCCTATCCCAAATACTTTTCAGTAGAACATATAAATCATGTCCTATAAATTCAAGAATTTTACTAAACACATTCCATTCAACAGTGCCAGTGGGGCAAGGAAATGTCTTCTCCATTGTGCAGCATTTGCTAATTCACCGTGAACTTAACCACAGTTAGGCATGCATGCCCAGAACTGGAGATTGTTAAACAACAAGCTCTTCTCTTTCTCAGATTCTACTGTTTCTTTTGAAATTCTTAAACACTGTCATTTCTATCTGTGAACATAGACATCTAGTCATATACATAAACACAAGGTGATCTATTTTAAGTGATTATTTATGAATAAGATTATTATTCCTGTGTTAAAAATCCAAGAAGAAATGTTCCCCCTATTCATTATCCCTTTTACTTGGCCTGAAAGTTTTCAAAAGTATGGAAAATGAAAGCTGGAAAAAAATCTACACATTTGTATCAAGCCCATTTCTCACAAGTCAGGGTGGACTTTTTCCTTAAAGTTTAATGAAGAAGAACTGGAAACAGATATATGATGTTTTCTTAAAATAATAAGTAAAGAGGTACTGCAGAAACTTCCAAGTCACAAACCAGGGCTAGGTACCTGATAACATGAGACATGTGAGAAGATACATTATTAGTTTGAGGGCTAAGAGATTATGAGAGGTTACTGTAATATGTATTTTCCATCTAGATCATTGAGAATGTCAGGATATTTGTCCAGGCCACAAAACAACAAAGGGAAATAAACCATTGTCTCAAAAACATAGGGAAAATAAACCACTATTTTTTATTTCAGGTTTTTATTTAAATTCTAATTATTTAACATAAGTGGTAAAAATGGGTTTCAGGTGTAGAATTTAGTTATTCATCACCTACATGTAATACCCAGTGCTCATCAGACAAGTGCCCTCCTTAATACCCATCACCAATTTGGCCCATCCCTCCACCTCCCTCCATCAACTTCAGTTTGGTCTCTATAGTTAAAAGTCTCTCATTGTTTGCTTTTCTTTCTCTTTTTACCCTTCCCCTATGTTCATCTGTTGTGTTTCTTAAATTCCACATATAAGTTTAATCATATGTTATTTGTCTTTTTTGACTTATTTCACTTGGCATAATATACTATACCTCCATCCACCTTGTTGCAAATGGCAAGGTTTTGTTCTTTTGATGTCTGAATATTATTCCTGTGTGTGTGTCTGTGTGTTTGTGTGTGTGTTGTGTGTATGCCAAATCTTTATCCATCTATCCAGTTGATGGACATTGAGCTCTTTCCATAATTTAGCTATTGTTGATAATGCTGCTATAAACATTGGGGTTTATATCAATTCAGTATTTTTGTATCCTTTGGGTAAATATCCAATAATGAAATTTCTGGGTTGTTTGGTAGCTCTATTTTTAACTTTTTGAGGAACTTCCTCCCTGTTTTCTAAAGTGGCCACATCAGTTTGCATTCCCACCATCAGTGCAAAAGATTTCTCCTTTATCCATATCCTTGCCAACATCATTCTTGATAAAAACCTTCCACAAAGTAGGGATAGATGAAACATACCTCAACATCATTAAGGCCACGTACAAAAGACCCACAGTTAATATCATCCTCAATGGGGAAAAACTGAGAGCTTCTCCTCTACAGTCAGGGACAATACATGGATGTCCACTCTCATCACTGTTATTTAACATAGTACTATAAGTCCTAGCCTCAGCAATCAGATAGCAAAAAGCAATAAAAGGCATCCACTTCAGCAAGGAAGAAGCCAAACTTTCACTATTCGCAGATGACATGATTCTCTAGGAAGAGAACACAAAAGACATCACCAAACATTGCTAGAACTGATACATAAATTCAGCAAAGTCACCGGATATAAAATCAACATACAGAAATCTGCTGCATTCTTGTTCATCAATAACAAAGCAGCAGAAAGAGAAACCAAGGAATTGATCCCATTTACAATTGTACCAAGAGCCCTAAGATACCTAAGAACACTAAACAAAGAGGTAAAATGTTTGTACAGTGAAAGCAATAGAATACTTGAGAGAAACTGAAGAGCACACAAAGTAATGGAAAAACCACCATGTTCATGGATTGGAAGAACAAATATTGTTAAAATGTCTATACTATCCAAAGCAATCTACACATTTAATGTAATCCCTATCAAAATACCACAAGCAATTTTCACAGAACAAGAACAGACAATCCTAAAATATGTATGGAACCACAAAGGAGCTCAAATAGCCAAAGCAATCTTGAATAAGAAAAGCAAAGCTGGAGGCATCACATTTCCATATTTCAAGCTATATTACAAAACTGTAGTCATCAAGACAGTATGGTACGGCAAAAAAGCAGACATAGATCAATGGAACAGACTGTAAAACCCAAAAATGGACCCATAACTATATGATCAACTAATCTTCAACAAAGCAGGAAAGAATAGCTAATGCAAAGAAGACAGTCTCTTCAACAAATGGTGCTGGAAAAACTGGACAGCACCATGCATAAGAATGAAACTGGACCACTTTCTTACAACATATACAAAAATAATTTCAAATGAATAAAAGGCCTAAACTGGAGACAGGAAACTATCAAAATCCTAGAGAACACAGGAAGCAACCTCTTTGACCTTAGCCATAGCAACTTCTTACTTAGATATGTCTCCAGAGGCAAGGGAAGCAAAGCAAAAATGAACTATTGGGACCCCATCAAAAAAAAAAAAAAAAAAAAACAAACTTCTTCAACCTAGTTGAAGGAAAGAATCAGCAAAACTAAAAGGCAACCTATGGAATAGAAGAAGATATTTGCAAATCACATATTTGAGTCTATATGTATCCAGAGTCTATAAAGAATTTATCAAACTCTATACTCAAAAGATAAATAATCTGGTTAAGAAATGAGAAGAAGACATGAAAAGACATTTTTCCAAAGAAGATATACAAATAGCTAACAGACACATGAAAAGATGCTCAACATCATCTATCACCAGAAAATAAATAAAGAAACAAACAAACAAACCATTATTATGCATTCCCAATCATAGCCCAGAATTACTCTGAAATGATCAAAAGTAACAAAGATGCACATGGGGAGGTGCATAACTGAGGTTATCTGTCTCCAGATCCTAGCCTATTAGAATCTAAAATGACAACCAGAGAAAACAGATCATATTTCAGATGATAACCTCTATAAAATTATTGGTAAAAGCCTATGTTGAAACATGGCATGAAAATATTTAAGATGTAACCACATGAGAAGGACCTCAAAAAAATTTGCTGCTCAAAGATACTCTTCATTTATTAAAATCAAGAAATAACCAGCAAACTCAGTAGTAATGAGATTTTCCAAGTTTAGCTTTTGCCAATAACTGTTTTTGTCTAAAACAATACAAATTATTATGAGGATGATGATGATGATGATGATGCTGATATATACTGAACAAAGAAACTAAAATTTATGCTTTTCAATGCCAAGCAAATGTTTTTCAAACATGTTCATTTCATTACTGTAACAACTATATGATAAAATTGAGGTAGACTGAAAAATGTAGTCATGCTACTTTGTAACTCCAGTCAAGATGAAATCTGCTTAGGCAAACATTAATCTGCCTTGGCCTCATGAGTTGCTTTGACCAATAGAATATAGTAGATACGATGTTGTATGAGGGCAAAATTAAACACATTACAGGCAGCAAGGAGACTCTTTAGTTGAAATAGTAACTGAAATAAGGAAATTACCACTGGAAATTAAAAAAAAAGAGAAAGGGGCGCCTGGGTGGCTTAGTCGGTTAAGCGTTCGACTTTTACTCAGGTCATGATCCCGCGGTTCATGGGTTCGAGCCCTGCATCAGGCTCTGTGCTGACTGCCAGCCCAGAGCCTGGAGCCTGTTTCAGAGTCTGTGACTCCCTCTCTCTCTGACCCTCGCCTGCTCATGCTGTCTCTCTCTCTCTCCTAGAAATAAATAAAACATTAAAAAAATAAATAAAAAATAAATAAAAAAAGAGAGAGAGATTATAAAACCCTTGACAAATGTGTCACTTGTACTAACTTGTATAGTAGAAAACATGCCAAACGAATATGATTATTTGGTTAAGGAAATTTTGAAGCAGAATATTGAAAATGTCATTTGCCTTCTGTGAGCAATGTAGGATAAAGTAGGGAAACAACAAGTGCACTAAATAGATTCCTCTCATTTGAAATCAGAAGGTAGAGAAAATACAAAAATAAATAAAAATATACAAATATTATTTGGTTGGTGATATAAAATGGGACTTAGAGAGTTTGAATCATATTCGATGTGTTTTCCATGGGGAGGGGAGGGGAAGGAAGAAAAATAAATATTAACAGAAGGTGTTTGAGAGTTGATTGTTGTAGAACGGTCCCAAAAGAGTCATATATCTAGACATCTAAGCCTTTGTGAAGCCCTACCCATACATATTCTTGCCTTGGGCTTGTGAGTCACTTTGGTCCATGAGACATCAGCAAACATGAAACAAAAAGAGGTTTGATAACTGCCAGCATACTGAGATTGGCATCTCGGAATTCTTCTACTACTAAATGAATAAGCTTCAGACAAAAGAACACATGGAAAGGAAGAGCCATTCTAGGCATCCCAGCTGAGGTACCAGCTAAATGAGTGAGATTATTTTAGACTGTGTAGCTCCATGGCATTACCTAACATATCCTGACTTCTCCTTGCTTAGCAAGCGAAGATTCCACTATTGGCCTGCACTAAATTTGTTACCCTTACTCGCCAGTTCTTCTATTAAGACATGTTCCAGTTGAATCCTCTAAATTGCAGATTGTATTATTTCTGTCACTGCTTATTACAATAGTTAAAAGGGGAAGTTTATTTGCCTTTGCTAGATTTTGGGGAGACCACCAAGATTAGTTAGGAGACTATAATCACTATCATTCTGGTCTTAAATTTGAATTTCCCTATGACAAGTTGTTGTTATAATACATGAGTTGAATAATTATGTCATTTTGGAAGTAGAGAATCTTTAAAGTGTGTTATATATCCAATAGAAAAATCTCTATTTGGCAGTCATACACTTGTCTAGGAGCCAAAATGAAATAATTGAGCTTGGTATTATGATGAGTCTGTGTAAAACCTCCAACTATAGGTGTTAATGCAAAAATTGAACTGGCTATTTATTTTTTATTCATACACAATAGTAAATTCTATGAAAATAGATCTGTGTTTTTCAAAAGAAATGACAGTGCCTGTCACATAATAAGGGCTCAATAAACAGTCAAGTCAATAGATGAGATTCTCTTCTAGAATGTGCTTTGTTTTGACAGATTACAGCTTTCCTGACAAGTGGGAATGCTGGCAAATATTTAATGTATATTAAAGATATAATACTGAGAATTGTGTAGTTACTTTACTAGGGATTCATTCATGGGACCTCCTCACACCTCTAATGAGTATTTCTTGTTACAAATAAAGACACTAAAGCTCTGAATGATTATCACTTTCTCAAAATTTGACAAAGTAACCATTGGCAGATCAAATGTTTTCTAATTCCCAGAGTAGAACTTTTTTCTAAGCCAATGCTTCCCTGGCACCTGTCTTTTGATGGCATTTTTACTACTGTGAGGCTATAACTCCATAATCTGTACTACCATTTACTGAGTATATACTTAACAACCTCACATGTTTTATTTTAAATAAGACTTTATATCTTACAATAATTGGACAGTTAATATAATTTGCAATACATGAATGATAATTATAAAATTAATTTAATTACAGCAAATTATCAAATTTTTGCTACATATCATTGACTCATGAACGCTCTGAGATAGTGCCCCATTCTCTTTTAAGATCAACAGAGGTTAGGGGCGCCTGGGTGGCTTAGTCGGTTAAGCGTCCGACTTTCGCTTGGGTCATGATCTCGCGGTTCGTGGGTTCGAGCCCCGCGTCGGGCTCTGTGCTGACTGCCAGCTCAGAGCCTGGAGCCTGTTTCAGTCTGTGACTCCCTCTCTCTCTGACCCTCCCCCTGCTCACGCTGTCTCTCTCTCTAGAAATAAATACAACATTAAAAAAATAAAATAAAAAAAAAAAAAGATCAACAGAGGTTAGCAAGTGGAAGATCTATTAACATTAAATGGGGACTTTCTCTTTGACATATTTAGATGAAATGATATAGAACTGAAAATTGGATTTCTTTGTAGTAATGTGTCCTGCTATTATTTAAGCATTATTTAAAATTAAAATTATTTGTTTCAAGTGCCAACCATATAGCATATGTTCAACAGTTTGAAAAACACTGAGCTAGGACATGCTTCAGCAGCACATGTACTAAGATTGGAATGTTAGAGAAGATTAGCATGGTCCTCGCACCTGATGGTAAAGCAGTGCTTTAAGTCATACTGCTTCCCCAAATATGGTGGAGTATATGCTCTTTCTCCTATTTTCCTTTTCATATTATACTTTTGTCCTAAATAGTCATATCTGGGTATTTATAGATAATCCTATCTCATCTCCCTACATTATTTTAGAAAAGATGCTGTTCCAATGGACTACCTCTATTCACATGACATTAAACAAGTCTATGTCAATATTATAGCTAGTGTATAAATGTGTTTCATTGCAACTGACTAATGAAATACTTTTCTCAAGTTAAAATTTAAGTATGCTATTCGATTGCAGGCTTACCTTTCTCACTGTAATAGTTTCCTAAGAACTCTCCTAATAAAAATTCCCTTTCCAAGTTACTAGTTTTATTTTATTCTTAATTTTCATGGCAAATTTCTTAAGGCCCCATTCACTCAGTCCATTAATAACCCTTCCATAGACTTTCCTTAGTTCCTTGAAGACTCCCACCATTATATTAAGCCGAATCTCTAAAGCCACCAATAAGATCTTAGTTGTCATATATCATGGATCTTTCCCTATCTATATAATATTTAATTAATTGTTCCTACTTTTCTGCCTTTACTTCTGTGAGAATAGGGTCACTAGCTTCAAACTGTTTCTGACTCTTATCTTCATCTTATAGCTTCAACTATCACCTTTCTGTAAATGAGTCCCAATTACCAAGCTCTGGATTCTGTCTCCAGCTGTCTTCTAACCACCCACAGGAGATAAGATGTTCTTGACTGGAGGGAGGGAAGGGAGGTGTAACACAAGTGAACGGATCCAAAAGTAACACAAGCTCATCACTGAACGGATCCAAAAGAAACTCAACTTTCATTGCCTCAATACAAGTCCTCCTTCTTTGTTTCCTATGGTTCTTGTTGTCACTTTCATCCATCCAATTTTTCAAACCTAAAATCTTGGTAGCATCTAACTGGCACTACATTTAAGTCCTGTGTTCTACCTGAAACCTCCATTCTTGTCCTCATTCTCACTACCAGTAATTCAGGTCATAGTCATGACTTACTTGCCCAATTTTATCGAACTCTTTACTATTCTCCCACTTCTAATCTATTTCAGTTCCAATTTGTCTAGAACAAGATTGCCAGATGATTCTTCATGCAGGATGGCACTCTTTTGTCATGACACTACTTGGTCCCAAATCAGTCAATGCCTTCCAAATATCCCCAAAATAAACTTCAAGTTTCTTAGTCTGGAATTCATATCTTTACATTATCCAATCATTTCTTTTACTCAGTATGTAGTTACTTTTCAGCTTTGATTGGGCAATTAATTAAAAAACAGGTTAATTAAAATACACAATTTTAAAGCATCATGATCCAAGAAAAATGAATAAATGCATACTCATTTGTCAATCATTTAACATAAAGCCTAGGCTATTTCTTCCCTTTCCTTCCTTCCTCCTTCTTTCTTCTCTTTCTTTCTCTCTTCCTTCCTCCCTCCCTCTCTCTTACTATGCATTAATAATCTGCATAAATCACCTATTTTTTCTAGGTTTTGCTTCCTTAGAATGGAGTAAGTTCTTAGAGACACCTATGAAGCAGTTTGAATGCACAACCTTTTTACAGTTTAAAATTATCATCTAAACTTTTATATTTGACTTTTCCAACCACAAGTTCTGTTGTCATTTTTAAGTGATTCAATGCATTGACTTATTAACATTCCCAGAAAAAAATAACCACCTTCCTTTTTGTCTTTTTATTTCTTTGGCTGGCACACTCTCAAAAAGCTATATATTTACAATAACAAGAACCATTGGCATGAGGAGTTTTAGGAACAAAAGCAAGTGACTTCTCTTCAGCACACAATTTGTAGAAGCAAAAATGCACAAATGTGTTGCTGACTTTTTTAGCAGCCCGAGTCCAATATGCCACGAGCATCAGAATAATACCTTACAGAAACGAGGGCAGACATTGGTAATTCAACAATTTGAAGCTCGTTAAAGAAGATATGCTATACTTCTTATTCTCCATTAAAAATAATAGAATGACCTTTGCTTCCTACTGTCTTCCCACCACACAGCCCACTCAAATTTACAAGTATTTTAAGCATATTAACCATAAGTTCCAACTCAAACTCTACACTCTCTATGTTCAGTTCTTGGATGCTCCTACCTGAAATAGTTCTTCTATTTAAACTACAGTAACATTTGTCCATGTGAATTTTAGGATAATCTTTTCTCCTTTGAGTTATAGTTATTGCCTTGCATAGCTTGCTACTAAGTGCTTGGAATGCAGGTGTAGTAACTGAACTACCTAGGTATGCTTCACAGGCTCTAGCATGAAGAAGGCAAAATGATTATATTATTATCATATCTCCATACCATCTCTCTGTGGGTACTGAGCCTTCTATATACATCAAGGCTCATAATGGGATATATATATAATATGTGTATATTATATATATATGAAATATTCCCAAGAAGTAGACAGAATTTAAACATAGGTGTTCATTCATCAGATATCTTATCTTGCAGTTGAATATATTTGAAACAGGTAATTTCTAAGATTGTTGATGTTGTTAATTTTTAAGGTTTTATTAAAAGGAATTTACATAAATGGATATGCCCTAATGAAAGGATATGCAGTCATTTAAGATGCTGCTTATAAGGAGTATTTTGTAAAAGGGAAAAGATGTTTTATAATGACAAGTGAAAAAAAAAGCAAGACAGAAAATTAAACCTACAGTTTAAGTAGAACTATTAAACTTTAGTGGAAAAATAGTGGAAATTAAAAGACAAACATGTAGAGCAACTGTGGGTGGTTTGTTTCCTTCGTTGTTTATTTTATTCAAATTTTATACCAAGAGTATGTTTTAATTTTATGCTCACACGTGCCTTGATATTTTTAAAGAAAGCTGCTCAATTTTCATAACTTGAATTTGTTTCCTTTTATTAAGGAATTATTCTATTAATAGCTATAAGTAAATACATAAAGGAGAGTGGGTAGAAGCCCGGTGCAAATCACAGCACTATTGTTAGTTCTTGAAGTACATATGAGAATGCCAATGATTTATTTTCACAGTAAAAGGTGTCTGACTTTCAACTTCTAATCCAAAGATTAGATCAAGAAGAGAAAAGGTACATACGTGATTAAGATCACAAATTTTAATGTAACTCCTCAGAAGACAACAATACTATCTTTTCCCTTTAGGTAGGTGAGGGCCTAAAATAATTTTTAGGTATCTGCTACTTAATCTCACAGAGTCTCTGGGAGATAAGAAAGAAAACCAAAGACAATTAAAAGTAAAAGACCACGGTTTGTTTATTTCTTAAACGTGACCTGAGACCAAAAAAAAAAAAAAAAGTGAAGAGATTAAGGCCATTTCAATGACCCTTGATTAATGTATCTTCCCCTTTGGGCTCCCTCATCCATTTCAACACTACCCTTCCAAGGTTGACAGCTAACCATTGCAGGGCCAGCAGTTCCCAAAAAGCTGAGAGAACAGCTAAGCAGACAGACAGCTGATGAAGGACCAACTTCAATGGGGCTCAAATTTCAGATCTTTTGAGAAATATTTGCAGTCTTCTAGAATGGGTCCATCTTACTAACCATCCTCTGATTTCCTCCTTGGATTGTCGTTAACGTCCCAAAGTGATTCATCTTAAAAACAGGTATATTGGGGGGGTGCCTGGGTGGCTCCATTGGTTAAGTGTCTGACTTCGGCTCAGGTCATGATCTCCCAGTTTGTGGGTTCGAGCCCCACGTTGGGCTCTGTGCTGACAGCTAGCTCAGAGCCTGGAGCCTGTTTCAGATTCTGTATCTCCCTCTCTCTCTGACTCTCCCCTGCTCATGCTGTCTGTCTGTCTGTCTCTCTCTCTCTCATAATAAATAAAAAGAACATTAAAACAAATGGGTATATTGGCTTCCTAAAACTGCTGTAACGAAGTACCACAACTAACTATTTTAAAACAATATAAACTGTTTAATCTCCTAATTCTGGAAGCTAGAAGTTCAAAGTCAAGGTGTTGAAAGGGTTACGCTCTGATGCCTTGAGGAGAGGAGCTTTCCTTGCCTCTTCTTAGGAGATCACCAGTCACTGGATGAGGTATCCTCCTAATCTGTTATGATCTCATCTCAACTAATAACATCTGCAATAGTCCATTCCAAAATAAAGTCACATTCTGAGGAAGTGGGTGTTAGTACTTCAACTTCTCTTTTTGGGAGACTAACATGCAACTCCTACCAGCTGGGTAAAGAGAAACATCCTCCAGCCAAACAGTAACAACAAAATCAACAAACTGCCCTGAACACACCAATCCATTCCATTCAGGAACATGTCTCGTTATTCAAAGGCTAGTGAGGTGGAGATAAAATTATCTCATCATAAAAATCAATAAATCTATGACTCACTGAGATATCTGGAAACCAGTTTTGCCATCTTGTATATGCACACATACGCACACATACACAGATACACTACTGACTCCAATCATACTCCATGGCTCATTAACATGGACAAGTGACTGTAAGAATTGTAGCTTCTTTATCTCTGTGTGACAGAAAAAATAGCTTTTCCTTTCTTTCAACATGCTAAATATCTCTAATTTTGCAAACTCCTGCCCATGTCCCTTTTCTTTTTAAACCAGAGTGTTTTTTAGGCCTTTGTGATAAAAAAAAAAAAAAGAGGGACAGGAAAAACAGTAAGAAACAGAAATGACAGAGAAAGAAAATGAAATTTGGGCATAAGACAAAGAGAAAAAATGAGACATTTGGGAGTATGCAAAGTATGTGGTAAAAAGAAAAAAAAAGAAAGTAATGTTAACCAGTAGAGTTTTCAATTAACTGTTCCTTTAATGAGTCTGAAAATACAAGTAAAACATTTGAAATATTTTAACATCGTTTGTATTTTCTTGGATAGGACTTCAATCCCAGGGGCACAACACTATTGATACATATAGATAACACATACATAAGTGTTATATATAAAACTAAAATAACACTAATAATATATGCTTCATGATAGCAAGAAGATAAGATTATTTCTTAAACTCTGTAAGCAGTACCTGACACATAATAGGTGCTCAATAAAATTATTAGCATATAAGTCTCTCTTCTACTGCTCTCTGAATGTTTAGAGAGTGATACCATTAGAGTCTAATTACTCAGAAACATTTAGTGCCTCTCTAAGCTCCAGAGATAGAATGATTTTTATATAAAAAAAGTCAAGAAACATTCTGGCTACAATACCAACCAAATAACCAGAAGCATTAGATTTAATTCAATGAGTGCATGCCCTTTGCACCTGAATCAATTTTAAGCTTTCATCTAACATGTAAAAACAAACAAACAATATTTGTTGCATACACCATCCATTCATCCATCCATCCATCAATATATCCATTCACTTATTCAACAAACACTTATAGTGTGCTTGTTATGCACCAGGTAGTATTCTAGGAAGTAGATATACAGTGAAGACTAACACAGACTCTTCCTTTGCTTTTATGGAGTTACATTTCAATGAGTGAAACCAACCAGAGTAAACAGATAAAGAAATAAGATGATTTGTGATTTCTTGGCCTCTATACCAAGCACTGGCAATACATTCTAGATGGGAGGCTATAGGTAAGAGTGTTCTAGAGTGATCCAGGCTGACAAAAAAAAAAAAAAAATTAAAGAGGAAGAAGAGGAAAAGGAAAAAGGAAACACACACACACACACACACACACACACATACACACACACACCACAATATGTGCAAAGAATCAGAAGTAAAATTCATGTGACATTTCAGGACAGCAACTTCATCTAGATTGTACAGAGAGTAAAAGGGTGGGGAAGGTCACAAATGCAGTTAGGAGGGTAAGGAATATACAAGTTATACAAAGTATGTTAAATGATATCTTAAGTATCAGGACTGTATCCTAAGGCAAGAAGGCACATTTGAGAGATGTTAAGTAGGACATTTTACATCCCTGTGTTTTAATGTTGTCTTTCTGACAATGGTTACTTAAATTTGAAGTCTGAAATGAAAAAAAAAACAAAAACACTTATTTGAAGAACAACTGACTCGGACTTGGAGCCCTTTTTTATCCTGGCTTCTAGTTTTGAATTAAATTCTTCCCACATCATCCCATTTCTTTCTGAACCCAGGTTGCCTTTCTGGTTCCTATTTTGCATGTTTTGTTCTTCTTCAAAATGCTGCTCTTGATTCAGCTTAGTTCCTAGATATAATAATTTGCATTTATGCACTGCCTACCCGGAATTATTGTTGCTTCAACACTAGCATGTTCTGCAACAAGCCAGTGCTCTACCTTTGAGTATGCCATTGGCTTGATTCATGTAGTGTGATAACGGGAATAAAACATCTGGTTTTTGGGAGTCTGGGTGGCTCATTTGCGTAAGGCACTGACTTTGGCTCAGGTGATGATCTTGCAGTTTGCAGGTTGGAGCCTGCATTGGGCTCTGTGCTGACAGCTTAAAGCTTGGAGCCTGCTTCAGATTCTGTGTCTCCTTCTCTCTTTCTGCCTCTCTCTCACTTGCTGTCTTCTTTCTCTCTCTCTCAAAAATAAATAAACATAAAAAATTTTAAAAATTAAAAATCTGGTTTTAATTGACAGTCTTAATGAGCTCTTTAAAGGGACCATCACAAATTGAATTTCTTCCTGCAAAACCTTATATACCTAGGATGGATAAGGGGAATGACCATATACTTAAAACTAATATCACACATAATATAACACACAGTCATATTTTATATTATATGGCCATCATTTTTAACAACATCCATGGCACAAAAACTGTTTTCTCCCTAACCATTCACACACTTCTAAGGCACTTTCTGTTCATCTCCACATAAAAATCTAAAGAGAGAATGACTTCACTGGAGTCCTACAATAGCTGATAAGAGTATATATTCCATTGTTAATGACATGAAAGAGAGGGTGCTTGCTAGTGGGTGGGCATTTTGAGATTTAAATTAACTACAACCAAAATATATAATCAGAGCTGTTGGGATGAAAGTTGACTCATGAAAACATGTGTAAGAAACCAGGTAAATAAAACAAACTAGGTATCTACCAACAGTTTTGTTGGTAGATTGATGCAGGCACTGATGGTGGTGAGACACCATGGGGAGAAACAAAGGATGAGTGATCAGGAATACAGTTACTGCAGGTGAGAATCAGTACAGTCTTCTGGTCTCCTGCTAAAGGTTCCAGGATAGATCAGTGATCTCATTAATATTCCCTGGGTAAGGACACTTTGACAGCATGGTGGACTCACATCATAAAGGAATGGGGAGCTTTGCTTCATCTGATTTTAACATTGAAAAAGAGATGTAGGGGCACCTACTTGGTTCAGTTGGTTAAACATTCAACTCGATTTCAGTTCATAATCAGGTCATGATCTCATGATTTGTGAATCTGAATCCCTAGTAGGTCTCTGTGCTGGGTGTGGTGCCTGCTGAAGATTCTCTCTTGCTTCTTGCTTCCCCTCCCCAGCTCCTGTGTGTGCGCTCTCTCTTTCTCTCTCTCTCTCTCTCTCTCTCTCTCTCTCACTATCTCTCTCTCTCAAAACAAACTTCTCCAAAAAAAGTTTTTAAAAAAAGAGATCTGATTAAACAAGACATGCAAACGATATCTGAGATTCCTGATATTCCTGTAAACAAAATATGTATAAGGCAATCTCTAAGAAGTCATTTTAAAAAGACCTCTGTGAAGCCTAAACTGTAAGTATCCAATTGTACCAGATGTCAGCTCTCATGATTGTATCAATCTTCCTCCCTAAATAGATATTATAAAAACCCACTGGGGACATATGCATTTCAATAATTTCCAATGGGCTTCAAATACAAGCATTCTTTATCCATAAAAGAGTTACTACAAGAAAAGACTATTATCATTATAAAAATACTATTCCCCAAGGGAGGACTAGAGCTTTTCTTTGTAATTAAACTTCCTTTTAAAACAAAACAAAGAACATTTTTAGAGAAAGCTTCTAAATCTTGAGAACACTTTGCTTCCTTCTAAAAGCCATGTTAGATGTAAACGGATTCTTCCACATCTGATTATGTTAAGAAGCTATTTGGGACTGGTTTGTTTATTTTGTTTAAGAAAGAGTATGCAACAGCTGGATTTATCTTCTGAAAAAGCAGACATGTTCTAAAGCCATACATAATATGCTACTTTTGTAAGAGCACATAAAACCTATTTCTAAAACTAAGCAAAAAATAATTACATAAACAAGATTTAATAGCTGGAGTCAACTCTATCTTTAAGTTAAAATAACAACCGGTGAGAACAATGGTTACAGAGGCAGGACTAATTTATAACAAGGTACTTTCATGCCATGTAAATTTTATCAATGAAGCTTTGCTTTTATTTACATAATATACTTGCTCATATCTGTAATCAGACGGTGGCATTTGTTCTCTGGGATATAATATTCTAGAATATTCTAGAACCTTCTGATTCAGGTGCAAGATGTCTATATAGTATAACAGCCATGAATAGAACAGAAAGATGGAGATACATGTATGGCAATGATAATGAGGGGATTGGAGAAATATACGCAAGTAAGAAAGTATAACTTTAGGAGTAAATGAAAGTAGATCTAGAAAATTGAGTTTTGATCAATAGGTTATCCAAGCACCAAAAAATACATTAAACCTCTAGAATCTAGGACTCAAGCCAACAGAATCCTCAAGTTAGTCCAGGACATGTTCTGGGTCAGAGTGAAGCCTTAGGTTAATACTTTGCAAAAAGTTGTTGAGTAGTTGGATCCCTTTCTTTAAATGAAGTTTTAGTCAGAAACTTTATATTCCAAACAGTTAAAGCAAAGGAGTTTTGCTTAGAGCGGGTGGGGATAGTGCCAGCAACCTCCCCTTTGGCTACATTGAGGACTATGTGTGCTGGGGCTGGTTGGGACATTGGGACTGAGAGAAGTATAGTTCAAGTGACCTTGTTCTAGAAAAGTGCCTTCTTAGGCAGTTTCAAGCTCCAGATTTATAAGATGACCCTTTGTCCATCTCCCTGATCTCAGTGTTTTCCATAATATTATAGCTGAGTGAAACCAGCCCCAATTTCAGATAAGAACAGTTTCTGGATGTGAATATTTGCATTGTGATATCAAGCATATTGCTCAATCTTCAGCTTCTTTATCTTTAAATGGCAAAAAAAAAACACAAAAAACCTCATTACTTTCACTTAATGAGGAGTAATGAAGATAATGCATATAACAGATAACGTTAAATTTTACCAAAGCCTTGTGATCCTTGCAAACAGTGATGGTTAAGAAATCTCACCTTTCAACTTTTTGTGTTCTGGAAAACACCTTATTATACTGAAGCACCTTTCCCCAAAAGTTGTAGATAAGATTCAAGGATACCCTAATATTTACCTATGACAACGTCAGAAACAGATTCCCCAAATTCCTTTTTTCCTTTGCTACAGAAACGATTAGCTGAACAAATTTGTCAATCCTAATCAACTGGAACAAAATGTTTGTTAACGAAACTTTGGTTAAGATTTTTCTCCTTCCCTGAGGTCCCTGAACATTGGTCCACCTTCAGGCTGAGCCAGCACACAACTTTCTTTAACAACCACTCCCAACAATAGTTCCACTTCAGGATAAACTATTCCCTGATTTTCTATCTGAGCAGGCTACCTCCACCTGTTCACTTCATTCATCACATATCCCACACCTAGCTCTTTACAGCCCTGTTCACTCCTTCCTATAAAAGAAAAGCGTCTTTCTGCTTAACTCTGAGATGCTTGCAGAGCTCATGGTCTGAGCATTTTCCCTAGCTATGACCTTCCTCTCCCTAAAGCTTCTCCTTACCTAAGAATTTGCATGTTACCTAACACAAAAGAAACTACTAAGGAATTAAATAAGAAAATATCCAGGGAGGGGCGCCTGGGTGGCTTAGTAGGCTAAGCGTCCGACTTTCGCTTAGGTCATGATCTCGCGGTTCGTGGGTTCGAGCCCCGCGTCGGGCTCTGTGCTGACTGCCAGCTCAGAGCCTGGAGCCTGTTTCAGAATCTGTATCTCCCTCTCTCTCTGACCCTCCCCTGCTCACGCTGTCTCTCTCTCTCTCCTAGAAATAAATAAAACATAAAAAAAAAAATTAAAAAAGAAAAGAAAAGAAAAGAAAATATCCAGGCAGTATGTTCTTCCATTTGTTGCTGGGAGATAGAAGAATTGAGGGAAAAAAACCCAACAACGTATTTTTTATCATTTGTACATTAAGGCTCCGAAAGTTTTCCAGAATACTATCTATGATAGCCATATTTCTAAAAGCAGGCCTAGTAGGGTCACAACTGACATGAATCATTGGTTATCAACAACAGTTAAAAGTGATTTCAAAGCAAAAATGCTTTGCAAAGTATAAAGGATTGTATAAGTGCCGATTGAAACTACACAGGTCAGACAGTATTTTCCTAGTATAAGGTATTTTAACATATGTTTCTTTCATCTTCAATGACCCCATACTCCAAGCTAAGACCACATAAAGTCTCCAATATAGCCAACTAGGGAGTCTGCTAGCAATATCCTCACTGTGATCTGAGTAGAGCCACTGTTTTAACTATTTGCTGTATAAACCTTCTGAGTAAAATTTCACTTAAGGAAAATGATCCAATTATGAAAGAAAGAAAGAAATTAGAAAGAAAGAAAGAAAGAAAGAAAGAAAGAAAGAAAGAAAGAAAGAAAGAGAAAGAAAGAAAGAAAAGAAAGAGAAAGAAAGGAGGGAGGGAGGGAGGATGGAAGGAAGGAAAGCTTAAAAGTATAACCTAAGTCTTCAATTGGTTATATCATTCAGCTAAATGACAATAATTTTAATTCATCTCTGCATAATCAGACGTTATTTTGGAAAATGAGTTAACTCACTGGCCATGGTTTAAGTCCAATATCAAGTCAAATACTAGTAGTTAAGGATTAGTCTTATTAATATCAATACAAATCATTCCTTAAAATAATACCATTTAAGGCAAGATTTATAAAAGATAAAAGCATTTGATAACAAATAATAGACCTGACATCATTCTTTGGATTAGCTGTAGAACTAACATTCATGGAAAGCCCCAAATTAGCTCATTCCTTATTTCTTGCCATCATTAATTCCTACAGGTATGAGCAAGCATTTGCTTCCTGTTAGCTTTGCAACTACGGCCATGGCATGTAGATTTTTCCATTTACTCATCAATTCCTTCTTTCTGCTAGACACTGAGGATACAGGAGAGATGGAGTAGGTATGACCCCTGCCTTCAGGGAGCGTGTAGTCTAGAGAAAAGCAATATAGAAGAATCACTTGGAGGGTCTGTTGAAAGCTAAGGTACTGGGACCGACTCTCAGACTTTTTGATTTAGTAGGTTTAGGATGGGGCTCAAGAGGGGCGCCTGGGTGGCTTAGTTGGTTGAGCGTCCGACTTTCGCTTGGGTCATGATCTCGCAGTTCGTGGGTTCGAGCCCCACGTCGGGCTCTATGCTGACTGCCAGCTCAGAGCCTGGAGCCTGTTTCAGCTTGTGACTCCCTCTCTCTCTGACCCTCCCCTGCTCAAGCTGTCTCTCGCTCTCTCCTAAAAATAAATAAAACATTAAAAAAAAAAAAGGATGGGGCTCAAGAATTTGTTTTTCTAATGAGTTTCCACTTGACACTGATGCTGTTGGTCTGGGAGTTATTCTTTAGGAACCAATAGTCTAGTGGTTCCTAGAGATGTTCTTATGAACTTGCTGACTACATCTTTGTTAGAATGAGAAAGAGACTTTCTACCCTTCAGGATGAGACTCCAATATGCTGTTGAGCTCTGTGCATACTCATAAAGACTAATTACAGAGAGACTGAGTGGGTATTCCTGATAAACTCTGGATTACCTCTGATAACAAAAAAAATGGCTCACAAATGAAAATCAATCAAAGTGCTATGTTTTGATGTAAAAGACATTAAAATTGAACTTGGAGAGCTGGAGCTATTTTGTGTTAAAATCATGTGCTTGTCAAAGTGCTAAGCTCCTATGGTAATGACTTATACAAATATAGTTTAACAAAAACAAGCATTTACCCATTTATAGTGCAGAAAAGCAGAGTTTTGTGTCATTTATTTCAGAAGCCATGAAATATGTTCTGATTATTGGTAGAATAATAAAATAGATCTTTTTTATAAAGATAATTTATATCTTTGTGTTTCAAAAATTTAAGACCTATCCCTTTCTTATTCCTACCTTAGCCTTCTTGTTTTGGTTGCAGAAGAGGGGAGACAGAGGGAAAAGTCTTAGATAAAAAAGAAAGGTTGTTGTTTCATTGAAAATACCATAATATCTCTGAAGCCAATGTGAAATATAACAGGTTTAAATGACTCTGATTCTGAACTAACAAATGTGATAAAAACAGATGCAACCATCAAAAAACAATAATAGAATGCATGTCATATCGGAGCAATAGGGAGGCATCCTTTTTAAATGATGGATTTTTCAGAACTAATAAGTAAGAACTTCAATTAAAGGATCATATTAGTATGTATGTGACCTTCACTTCTTCTGGGAATAAATCATGATCTGATAAATACATAAATAAATAAAAATTTAAAAGAAGGGCTGCTAAACATCTACTCATATTCAAAGCTTTTTCAGTGTTTTATTGAATTCAAATAAAAGTGAATAGATTCAAAACAATAATAACAGAGGCACCTCCAGTGATGTTTCCACTGTCGAAGATGAGATATAAACCCATCAGGAACCTGGGAGATTTGTTCTCTAAAATGTCTCACCCAAAAGGTAATCCCCAGAATAAAGCAATCTGAATGATGTTCCTGAATCTTAACTGCACACTATGATTACCTGGGAAATGTTTAAGCCATAACATCATTAGTGCAGCCTTCCAGACTAATGAAATCCAACTCTATGGGTATGAAACTATCCAAATTCATTAAAAGCTCTCTAGTGTTACAAATGTGGTGGAAAGGTTAAGAAGCTCTAGTTGAGAGGCAAAACTGGTCTGTGTACCTCATATGTAATGTGACCTTTTCAGGTTATTCTGGCATATCCTGGTTAAGGTTAGCTTGCAGACATCACTTCTAGCATTGCCGAGTGAATTATTAACTTGTTTGAATCATTTTCTGAGTTCAAGAAGCATACTTTCTAGATTTTGCAAGCATTAAGAAACTAAAAAGATGCCACTTGCTCAATGTCACTTGCAATCATCACTATTTCCAAACCAGAGGACACCCAGGGACATTTCAACTTGATCGCCTCACCTATATCCCACTGAGGCATAAGGGAAGATGGAAATGATGTTGAACAAAAGTGAATGAAACCATAAACCAGAGCTGCTGAAGATGGAGTGTAATGTTCAGACTTCTCGGCTTTAGCTTTCAGCTGGGAATAGAATGGCTGTAAGCAAGGGTACACAGTGATTGCTTTCCAAGGTAGCCCCAAAGCAGCAAATGGGCATTGAAATGTGATTCAACAGAGGACAAAACTCCAGACACCAGTCCAAAGAAAAAACACGCAGTGGGAAACAAAGAACTTATTCATAATTTTTCCCCTAAACAGAACTATCCTAAACTAGTAAAAAAAGGAAAAAAATCATTCAGACATGTCTACTTAAATAAGTATCCAGACATGTACAGAGTCACATATGTACCCCACAGCCGCTGTATAAGCAGTGTTATGAATCTGTTGCATATCTCTCAAGCCTTTCCAGTGTATCCATTCATTAATATAGATAGGCAATATAAAATGATATAGATATATAGATATAGATACAGATACAGATATATAGATAGATATAGATGGATATATAGATATGTAGGGTCATGCAAAACAAATTAATAGTTAGCCTTCTTTGCTATTTAACATGTAACATAGTCCTCTTTTCATGTCTATAGCCATAGCTCTGTCTCATTCTTTTCAAAACTATATTATATTTAATTGCACGAATGAATTATTCTTTGGTTACCCAATTCTTCATTTCTAGATGTTTAGAGAGAGAGCTTCTAATCATCTGCACTTAAATCATCTGCACATGTCATATTTTCTCTGGATAACTTTCTGGCTGTATAGTCACTGAAACATAAAGAGTACACACATTAAATTTTGCTAGCATGGGGCTAGTATGTTACAGTGTGTTGAAGGCTAAGACAAGACTAGAGGCAGATTGCCTAGGTTCAAATTCTGTCTCTGATGTTTACTAAGTGAGCAACTTATTAGCAGATTGGAATTTCAATTTCCTCTTTTATGCAATAGTGGTAATAACATTGCCCACAAAATGATTACAAGGCCTAAAGGGATAAAACGTATTGAGCAAAGTGTACAGTCATAGCAAGTGCTCTATGCATGTTAAAAAGTTTTATTTATCTTTTGCCAGATGGTTCTTAGGAAAAATTGCACACATTTAGACAGTTTTGCCAATTTCTGGTGTTGACACGCTTTTAAACCTTTGACTCATCTGAAGGGTAAAACCTAATGTCACAAGAATGTCTACATTTTAATGTCTTTATTAGTGAAGGTGTGACAGGATTTCAATCTAAATGGAACCAGAGGTTATGAAATGGAAAATCTCCTGCATGTACCTCAGAAAAACATAACTTAAAAACTGAGAGATGTATTTCATTAAATGCTTGACTTATAGAAGAGAGGCTTATGTCGTTACCAATGAACATCTACCAAGAATCTTTCCCCATTCTCAAGTCAATAAACTAACTGCTTGGACTTAGGATGGACTTTTCTGTTTTGCACTCATTCATAAATATAGCCTGCACACCCATATCCTATAGGATTTGCCTGAAACTTACTATACAGCATGTATTTCCTGATTTGCAATTCCTCTGGCAATCCCAAATAAACTCAATTTCTGATTGTTTGAGCTTTCCTCAGGTTACCTCTTTACTTAAGGTGACAAAGCTGATGAGTTCTTATCTGTAGGATATTTAGGGTTTTTATAATGCCCGTAATTAGTAATAAAATTTTCCTCTCTTGTCTCTATTGTGAAAATATTGCATTCTATTTCAAGGACTGGCAAGCTAGAGTCTATGGTCCAAATCTTGCCTGCTGTTCATTTTTGTAAATAATGTTTTATTGGAAAACAGTCATATTCATTCATTATGTATTGTCTACAACTTCTTTCATGCTACAATGAGAGAATTAAATGGTTCCTCCAAAAATTGTTATAGCTCCAAAACCTAAAATACTTGCTATTGAACCCTTTACATACACACAAAAAATTGTTGACTGAATTCTATAGTAATTCTTCTTGTCCATCATCACCTCCCTTTCTGGACTGTACATGTGTCTATACATACCGGGCAGTACTTGGATCACGGCAAGCCCTTTACCTAGAACAGTCACAGAGTTGGTATTTACTGAATGTTTCAATATGTCATTTGTTTCATCAAAAATTATAACATTTAGAAAATTTAAATGAATGAAAAATATTGGAAAGTTTAATCCTGAACAAAATCTTCTCTTCCTTTTACTGGCAAAAATTCTGGTCATCCTTCAAGACCAGTCGAATAACACATCTTTTGAGAGTATTCTTTAAATCCATATCCTTCACAAACAAGCAAACAAACAAAATGCTTCCCCCCCTGTATATCACAAGACTTTGGAAAAAACCAACATTACAAAATTATAACTTATTTTAATTAATAACTTGTGATTGTGTCCTGTTTAATAGGATATGTCCTTTTTAGAGAGAAGATGTTCTATTTTATATTTTTATATACCCCTAGCATCCAGCAAATTGTGACCCTGTATTAAATATTCATTAAATGAATGAATGAAAAATATGTTCATTGTTAGTCTTAGCCTGGGTCATTTAACTTTCTTCTGTATTAACTTAGCCACCAAACATAATATTTCCTTACCAACTCTCAAGGTTAAGAGCTCTATCAGTCTACCCTCTAGTCAGATGCTTAATTGACCAGACTACATGTGGATGACACAGACTCATTCCCTTCTCACTGCAGGCAACATTTTGCTCTAAACACAGGTGAACATTTCCTTGACTGAATCTAGAATTCCTTTTTAACAAGGTGTCTGCTGCTAAAGAGAAAAGCATTGAACCCAGTAATTCCACTACTCTGATTCTTTGCATTGTTTACAGGAGCAAAGGAAGGGTATGATTAAGAAACTTGATCATCGGATTTCTTCAGCTCATTCACTTAAATATTTAATCAGCACTTGCTGAACTGAAACAAGCTATTTGGTAAATCCTGGAATACACCTGCTCCCTTCAAAAATTTATCTTTACAGCATGGATGAACCAGTCTTGTAAAAAGACTTTTTTTTTTTTTTTCCATTCTCTCAAGTAATGCATTTGAAAGAGTGTTGTCTGTAGGGGAAAAAGTCAAATAAAAAAGATAGCCAGACATTATATGGCAATCTACTACATGACAAGCCCAAGGCCATATAGCCAGTTGATCCCTTGGGACAATCTTCTCATCTGTGGAAGGGAAATTCCACAAGACAAATTCACTGACTCTAAAACCTCCATGAGATTATGATTGAAAATGGATTCATCAAATTGAAGACTGTTTCATCCCATTCAGATCCTTACTTTATTCTGTTTTATAGATTGTGGGTGATTTCAACTTTTAAAACAATTGCCTAGTAATTGTCCTCAGGGGAATAAATTTGCATTTGTAGAAATTAGTGTGTTATTATCTTTCCGGTGTTTGTCATCTTTGGAGTATGTCTTTTTTTTTTTTAACCAAGATATATCCTCTGTTTTTTTTTTTTTTTTTTTGTAATTCCCTAAATGATGTCATCATTAGATGGTAATGATGAATTCCTTAGCATTTAGATCCATCTCAGGGGCTCTCAGTCAGAAAACTACCTTCAGAAGGGTCATGAAGGCACTTAACTAAATAAAAAGCAAGGGGTGTTTAACTCTATGTATTAGGTCCAGTGTTTGGCTGGTAAAATTGATAGAACAATATTATGCTTGATCTATCCATCTATTCCATGTTTGGCTGCTCCTGTCCCTTGGTTTGGGAGAGAATTAGAGAAATAAAACCTTGAGACACAAGAGACATGATGTTTATAGTAGATCCTTCAGTGTTTAACCCTCTAAACATATTGACTTTAGACCATTGCAACTTTAGACATAACAAACACTTGGAAGCTCCAAGAATGAGGCACTTCATCAAAGAAGATGTACAGATGTAAAATAAGCCCATGAAAGAAGGTTAAGATCATTTATCATTAAAGAAATACAAATTAAATCAAATACCAAACTTGATTTGGAGGTGTGGACTTAGGTGGGTGAGGAATGGACTTAGCCCTTAAGAGCCAGGACTGTCTAGGAAATTTTGTTTTGGAAAAGCATATGCAAAGTTGACAGAAATGACCGTGATGGTCTTTATTTTCTTGGTAAGCTACCCATGAAGTAACAAGAGACCTTATTGTTGAACAAGCTCTCTGGCCAATAGCAGGTACAGCACACTGTGAACGAGCTCCTTGAATTCCTGTTTGAATTGTAATACCACCACTTACTAGTATGTGACATTCACAGAGGCTTTTCTCATCTGCGAAATGAGAATAATGACATTTACCTCATAGGGCTATTGTAAGATTAAGACATTCTATGTAAGATGAGACATTCTATATGAAATGTGTTAGCCCTGTGCATAGCACATAGTGATAATTATGCTAGCTGTTACTATTATCCATGCGGTTAGACCATCACAACCTGAGTTAGATCTCCATCCCTCTCTGACATTGCTAACTCAGGTCCTGCTTCTATCCCAAAAGAATATATGGACAAATACCTGAAGTGATGAACTAAACTTCCATTTTTTGATGTCATTTCAATGTATCTCTTGGAAAGGTAAAATTGATTCCAGTTCAAGGAATCTTTGGGGCAAAAAGGTCTTTCTGAAACATGTAGGATGGATAGAGAAGGGGTAAGGGTAGAGTTTTGCTAGGCTGGCCTTATTCAAGCATGGGAATTTTTTGGAGGGAGTTAGCACTCTATAACTTAGAGTGCTTAGTGGCTAAAGGAGTATCAGAAGTAAAGAGAAAAATCAGGAAAGAAAAAGTAAGTACAGTTAGAAAATCAGCCTGACCACCTAGATATTCTTAATTTAGGTAAGATGAGGTCAACTGAACATTGTTATCAAAATCATATAATTTTCCATGTCTCTGTGTCTTCTTTTCAACAGAGCGGATGTTAATTTCCTGTCCTCCTTTCATAAAAGGATACATTTAAATCATCCTTACAAAATGTATTTGTCTGTACAGCGCTTAAAATTCAGGAGTTATACACTTCATAACAGACTAGACCTTAAGTGCATCATTTACTAAGGGGCAATCTAGGTGTGGCTTGCAGCCTTCATTCTAATTGAAGTGCTCTTGCCTTACTCTGGCCACCAAAATCAGACTTGAACTTCAAGTTCCCTCCCACCCCAAATGCTATTTTCCATTGACACACTCAGGAAAAATTAATTATGATGTTCTACTTCATGTCATTCCACTTAGTTGGAAAGACTGCTAATATAATACAAATATTTGTCTATAAGTCTGAATGTCTACTTAAACTTTAGCTCTAAAGAAAAGATTACAGTAGGTTCTCAAAAAACTTTTTTGTTGTTATGTATCAGAAAATGATGTCATCCCATATTTTGAAAATGGGGCTCAATTATTTTTCAAAAATTAAAAATTATTTTCTCCAACTGCAATCTAAATCTACCCTATTGTTTTTTATGTATATCCTCTGATTTACATTTTTTTCTGGTAAAAGTATAATTTGGAGGAAAATGATTTGTATTATTTTTCTTCCTGCTAATAAAGCAAGGCAAGTGAGAGAAATAAAATATCCAGGTAAAGAAATAAAAAGTATCCTTTAATCACTGAAGCACAAGTACGATTCGTATTTGTGCTTCAAATACAAAGATTTGTGGAAATCTTCTCAGAACCGCACCTACTTTCCCCCCCACACCAGATACACAAAGAAAGCATCTTAATCAATTTTACTATTATCAGTAAGCTTCATATGCACACCTTCTAATAAAATATTTCTTTGTAGTTTGGGTGTTTGAAATATGTCTGCTGATTTAACAAGGTTCTGCTCTCCATTAACTCCATAGGACACCCTCCTGTTAAGGATGAGAGGTGCTAGTTTCTCCTCAGCTTAGGTCCTCACCAGCAAAACTGTCAACTAAATTCTGACTGCAGAATCTTTATTACTATTGATTATATAAGAAAAAGTACAGTGGGTGTTTTGGATTTTTTTTATGTAGAGTATGCTACATTTGAAGGCATTAGAGAAATATCGTCTAGCTTAATACTATGAGTCACAATGAAATGGACAGGACAAGGTATCCACATGATGAAGGAAATGAAAAATATAGAGAACACACAGGACCAGAGTTTGTGCAATATGGTACAAGCATGCACTCACAGAATCCCACAGCAAACACACAAAGATGTGCTGATCTGCCTCCTTCCCTCACAACTGAAAAATCTGGCTAAGGAAATTAATCACTTTGTAAAGGTCTCTTAAACATGAAGTGATAGAACTGCACATTCAAATCCAGGTCCCTATGGGTCTACAGCCAGTATTCTATAAGCAACCATTGCACATGGTTGCCTACAAGAATATCATATACTTGGGACTCTAACAAAGATCTCCAATAGCTAATTACCTAAATAGATAAATGTAACTCTTTTACCAGATGGAATTACACTAATAGCTAAACATTTTTAATGAAAATTCAGAGGGAAAAGAAACTATGTCTGTTATTTTTATAATGGCTAACATATAAAAGCCAGTACAAGATAATTTACATGTTTATCTCATTATTTCCCATAGAGTCTTAGAAAGTAGTTAGTACTATTAGGGAACAGATTCCATTTGCCCAGATATATCTACTATCCATCCTTCTCTATCCTTATACGTGAACTTGTGTGGGCTATGAGTCCGCTAGTGCTATGCCTTTCACTTGAGTTCACCAGTGGGAAAACTAGCATCAGGAGGAGGAAGGAGAAAAATGTCAGGGTACTGATATCCCTGGCTTTTATCCTGCAGGGGTCACAGCTGGCTGAATCCCTGGACAGAAGGCCTAGTTAGGTAGTGCTTTTCACACAGTTTTCTGTGACTTCAGATTACCATTACATCCCTCACTCTCCAGGTCCACAGGCAGTAAAAAGACTACCGAGGTCCGTGGTCCCTGTGGATTCTCTGTTTACTGCCCACACCTATGTGAATAGTTGCTGACAATACCTACGACATTGTTATCCTCATTTACAGATAAGGAACTGATACTCAGAGAGATAAGATGACTTCTCCAAAGTCACAGAGGTAGCAAAATGTTAGAACTCAGATTTAAAGCCAGGCTTTGCCAAATCATAGCCCACACCAGTCTGCTGCATTGTGCTGACTCTTCTTCCAGCCTATAAAATCCAAACTTCAATTCCCATTTTCTCTGAAGTCCTTGATAGCCTGATGGCCCACAGAGCAATGAAAAAAATTCAACTCCTGGATCAGCAGGAGGCATTAGTAATATCTTCAGCCACCACAGGAGAAAGGATAATTTTATGGACTCAGGTCTAGTTAGCATAGAAAAATGCTATGAAAGCCATCTACAAAGTGTACACATGGTAATTTACCTCTAAAATGCACTCATTTGTGCTACTAAATATTTTCAAATATAAGAGAGAATATTTCAAGAAATTTCCATAATTTAACATTCCAATACCAAACTAACAATGCCTAGAGAGCCATCAGGGTTCATAAACAGATAATATTGTACAAAATTAGAGAGAAGTGACCAAAGACAGATGATAGCATTATAGAATGGGCAGTTTTTGGGAGGTCACTTCATCTGAAGGCCATTGTTCTCCTTTCCAGAAAAAGGGGGAAAATTCTGATTATCAATAAACCAATATCACTACCCAATCAAGGAAAAGAAGCTAATAACAGTAGGTATGTCTTATACTGTGATATTCAAGATTCATTCTTATCCAAGAAAAATAAAGTTTTTCATGTTCTCTCTTGCCTCCCTCTCCATCTTAATATTTCACCCCCAATTCCATTTTATACTGTAGGTGAATCAAGCTACATATACCTTCACAAATCCATAATTCTTAGTTTCTGTGCCCCTTTCTCATGCGGCTCCAACTGCCTGGGGTTTGCTCCTCTTCCAGGCTATCTTGTAAACTCCACCACCCTTAAAGAATCTGATGAAACTCTCATCTCCATAAAAGCACTTAAGTTACACCAAACTGGAAGCTGCCAGAGCACACTGTACATCATTGCAGGCATCGTTCAACTGAAGTGCATACCCCTCAGTTTTTTCCATCTTTGCATCCTTAGAACATGGTACATGGCTCACACTGTTGACTCAATACATATGTACAGAATAAATTTATGAACGAATAATTAAATTTGCTCAAAGCAAAGTGCAGGGAGAAACAATGAGTAGCCTCCAATATTAAGAACAATGTTGAATCTATATAGGATTTGTAATAAACAGAGAATGAATTTCTAGGAAGCAAATATTATGGGACAGTCCTAGGCTAGGAAGAGCACTGTGTTTAACTACTCATCATCCATCATCAAATTAATTTACTAGAAATGGTATCCTGTCACATAGTATTTCTTTTTTCTCACTAACATCATGCCTAGTACTGTAATAGTCCCATAAGCTGTACTCTTCAGGTTTCCTTCTTTTTCTATTGTACGGGGCTGAAGGGTGGCCCCAACAATATCAGATCCTAATTCCTGCAATTTATAAATGTTACTTCATTTGGAAAAAGAGTCTTTGCAGATGTGATTAGAAATCTTGAGATGAGATTAGGAATTTGAAGATGTGATTAGGAATCTTGAGAATACTGGATCATCTGCATGGGCTCTAAATGCCACCATTAGAGTCTTTGTGAAAGAGGGATTGAGGAAGATGTGACACCACATAGAAGAGGAAGAAGGAAGGTGGTTAGGGAAGTAGTGTTTAGAGTAATCTGGCAACAACCTGAGAAATGCCAGCAGCCACTAGATGTTGGAAGAGGCAAGGAAAAGGTTGTCCCCTGAAGCCTCTGGAAGCAATGCAGCTCTATTTTCATGATGTTTTTAGCCCAAACTGATTTTGGAATTCAGGCCTCCAGAACTGTGAGAGAACAATGGCTACTATTTTAAGCCACTAAGTATGTGGTAATTTGAGAGAGCAGCCACAAGAAACTAGAACTCCCATAAAGCTAAGCCTTACCTTGACTTCAAAACTGACTCATAATTCTATAGTACTTATTGTGTATCAGGCACTGTTCTGGATGCTAGGGATGGGAGAGAAAACAAACTTTTCTATGACGTTTCTCTAGCCTATCTTCCTTTACTAGGTACAACTTTGATGTCTTCTTCTGTACTATATCTGGTCTTTGTACTTAATTTCATTATGGTCCTTATCACTATGAATATATTATAATGTGTTTGTAAATCTATCATTCCTTGAGGAGAATACCAATTTTTTCATTGATTTCTCTTTTCCTAGGACATTGCACCGTGTCTGGTTGTGAGACCATGTGCTCAGAAAATATCTGGTGAATCAAAATTAAATTGAATTATAAAGTTTCAAGTTTCAATAACATAAAAGGGATTTTTTAAAATGTGTGTGGCGTCACATGAAGCAAAACAAAAATGAAGACTTTTGGGGGGTAGAAGCGAAGTTAATAACTTTCTAGCAAACATCCAGACATTCAAACCTATGCACCAAGGAACAAACTGATAATAGTTGCAAAAACAAAACAAAAAACAAAACAATAACAACAACAAAAAAAACAAAAAAGAAACAAACAATTATCATCTTAAGATGTATTCAATCATACAATGGCATGACCAGCTTTCAGGGGTTCATCGGGATTACTTTTCCTGTGGAAGGGGCATTCCTAAAGTCAAAAAACAAAACTAAACAAAAGAAAACAAAACAAAACAAAAAACAGAACATGAAAAGTTGGACAAATGGAATTTTCTAAAATTTTGCAGAAGGCAAGATTTGATACAACGGCATGAGGACGTCAGTCTGGAGCTGCCTGGAGTCAGAACAGGTGAGAAGTATGTTTCTGAAGTTTGGAAAGAAGAAAGTACAAAACAGTGGCAATTATCATTTTATTTGATTGTGTAAGATCAAATTAGCTGCATTAAAAGTGTGACAGCTGGGGCACCTGCGTGGCTCAGTTGGTTGAGTGTCTGACTTTGGCTCAGGTCATGATCTCACGATTCGTGGGTTTGAGCCCCACATCGGGCTCTACTCTGATTGTGCAGAGCCTGCTTTGGATTCTCTTTTTCCCTCTCTCGACACCTACCCTACTCACTCTCTCTTTCTCAAAAATAAAATAAATGTTACCAAAAAATAGTGTGGCAGCCAATTCAAATGTGGTGACTCTGGTGCCGGTAACTTTTGTCTTCATTCTGAGCTTTAATTGTGGTGCAGTGCAAGCTCGAGAGACCTGGCTCCTACACCCCTGCCAGCCACATCTTGTGGGAACTCTTTGCTGAATTCCTCCCAACATCTTTGTAGAACGTACTTTACAGAGGCAAGTCATAGTCCCAGAATTTCTATTCACTGTGAACAGGGTTTGCGAGCTTACTGGAAATGCGGCTAAGTAACTCCACCTGACATTCCCTCATCAGAAACATATTTTACCCAGATTCTATGTTTATTGGAATGGTGTTTATCTTGAAACTTCATTGCACAGTAAGTATGGTGCTTTTAACTTAGTTCACCTGGGGTGACATTCAAGGAGGCTGATGAAGATACGTGAGGTTGCTTGACCTAAATATATCAGGGATGCTTAACTCCTTCTCTCATTCCATAGCACTCCTAAAAACAGCTTCATGCTCTCACTCCTTGAATGATGGGTTCTTATCAGTTTAGAGCTTCTGGAGTAGTGTGACATGACACATACCTATTCCTCATCAAACTAAAGCAGACTATGCATAACTGCTCCCCGTACCCTCCCTACAATTCCTATTCTAATATTAGGCATTGCTCACGGATATTTTTTGGGTTTGTAAAAACTCAAAAAATCTTTGAAGACACAATACCAGTATGCCTATTATCAGTCATTTCTCTCTCTCTTTTTCATCCTAAGTTGAGAAAAACCATTTAAGCTTTTTATGGCTTTCCAAATTAAAACCTGGTCTTTCTCACCCAATAAATGCTTCCTCCTAGCATGCACCCTTTTCAGGATAAAAGCACCATAAATCTGGAATTAAACAAATAAAGCCATCTTCCACGTGATGACTCAAAGACTGAGAAAAGCAAGATTCTGAGTCAGAGGAAGGATTTTAGCATTTTGTGGACAGATTTTTCTGTTTTGTTATTCAGCCTTGTGTAGGATTTAATGATCTGAATCGACTCTTTGTAAAACCCACGGATCCATCTACGCAAAGCAAAAATAAACAGACTTGTTAGAAAAGATCACAGCAATAGAAAGAACAGAGCACATGTGTGTCTGCCCCGGCATCACTGCAACTGCATGATGGAAGATCTCCTGAGATTTCTATGCTGAGAGGGGACATGATTACCCAACACGAACCCCTGAAATTAACCACAAATGGCAAGTACTATCACCTTAATTGTAACATGTCACTAATTTTCTTTCCAAAATGCCTGGGCATCAAGTAAATATTTTACTTATTAGAAGCAAATGAAGATGGCTTGGCCCCTTTAATATCTCACAATGCAATGGGAGGCCTGGCACCATTGTCAACATTTTCTACAAATAGATTTTTTATTAAAACAACAATAACAACAAAACATACCTGGCACTAGTGAGCTGTTCATTATTTGACATGCTTATTCAGTCTTTTGCAAATCAGTTTGTGAACACCTACTGTGGGACAGGCAAGATTTCAGGCACTGGGAATACATCAGCAAACAGAGCAAATGTCCTGCCTTTGTGGAGCCCATGTTATAAGGGACACAGTGAGCAAGTGAATTGTCTAGTGTGGAATAAAGGTGGTAGGTTTCTTAAGAAAAGCAAAAGTATGGCAAAAAAAAAAAAAAGGCAAAAGGAGTCAGGGTCGCAGTTGTAGTATTAAATAGGGTAATCAGGATGGGTTTCACTGAGAAGGTGGCATCTGAGTCAAAGTTTGGAAGAAGAAAGGTAATTAGCCAGGCACATGTGGGATATGTGTTTCAGATCAGGGAAGATCAAAAGCAAAGGATTTATAAAGGAAGGATGCTCAACAAGTTCATAGATCAACTAGGAGGCTAGTCTGACTAGAGAAAGAGAGGGGGGGTTGTGGAATAAAGGATACTAGAGAAAGAAAGGAGACCAGATCACAAAGGCTATGGATATAGCAAAGGAGAGCCACATCAAATTCATTAAACACAAACATTTATACATTAGTATCTGCACCTACCTCCAATTTTTTTCCTAAGTAGAATATGCTCTTCTTAAAGCTACAATTGATGGGAAGTAACAGCAGCAACAACAACAACGAAACTACATCTGGGCTCCTATAATCTTGCACTAAATGCCCAGGTTATCTTCCAAAACCTCGGTTTATGAGACCTGTAACCATGGGGCAAGGAAAGTCATCATCTCAACAGAAGGGAGAACAAGCACATGGCTTTGTTCACCTCCTAACTGAACACTGATAGGATTTTTTAAACACACCTTTTTGTGAGGTGGCTCTGCTGTACATACCGCAAATGAGAATTCAAACATTAGGTTAAAAGAGAATTGCCTCAGTTATGTCAACTGAGCCTGGACAGGTAGTCCCAATTCTAAAATCCTTTCAAATGAAAGAAAAGTACTTTTTTTTCTTAAGTGGATTGGATGAGTGGTTGCCGTATGCCAGGTACTGTTTACATGTGTTCACACATTTATTCTCACCACAAGCCTAGAAGTATACTATTACCCCCCCCATTTTATAGTGACAAGATCTGAGACACCAGAAAAATCAGCAAATTGTTCAAATTGACACCGTTAGTATGCAGCAGATCCAGGATTCGTTCCCTGTCAGCCTGATTCTAGAGTCATCATGCTCGTAGTTATATTATTTAAAAACAAGAAAAAAACTAGGTTAATAAGAATTTGAAGGGATTTCTGAAAAGTATACAAAGAATGGACAACAGACATCTTCGCCCCAGGATAGAGCAGTGAGTGAAACAAGGAAAGAAGCCATGAATGGAGAGTTACCTCCACAAGCAGAATAAAAACTACTATTTACTCTCCACCTCCCCACCCCAAACTGTCCCTGACATTCAGACCATCACACACTTTCAGAAGCAAATAAGTTCATCAGCACCAGACAGCAGCTATGTTCCCATCTAAAGAAGGGTAGGCAATCAAGAATTATCAAGCACTTGAAAAACAATACCATGAAAATTATCAAACTCAATGCACAGGAACAAATAGGATATGCAAGACCACAGAGTTAACAGAGCACACCAAAGATTTTTATAGGGCTAAAATTACATTCTCCAGTAATTAAGAGGCTGAACGTATCCATAAGACAAATCTAGTTCTCATAGAAAAAAAATTAAGGGGTTGGAGGTGGCAGGGTGAATTTCGATTTAGAACCAAGATGGATGCAATTCAAAGCTCAATAGCTGGGCTGGAGGACAGAATGGACAAGGCTGATAAGCAAATTAGGGAGTTGAAGAAGGGAATAAAACTGTTGTCCCAGAGTGCTAACGGTGAGAGAAAAATTTAGAGAAATGGAAAGCTGACTCTTATCTCTCTCTTCACTGCCTCCCTCATACTGTTCATTACTCTCCTTACCTGGATTTAGCCACTTTATGACACTTTCCTAGTCCTTTTACTTTACATTTGTGTGTTCATGCATGCACACCTGTTTTATATGAAGAGCCATACTGTATCTATATATTTTCTGGAAATTTCTCTTCATTAATATGACTAGAACTTTCAAATTCCATATCTTCCTCTATGTATTTCTGGTATGAGACTTTTTAATAGCATTCATCAAAGTACAAACCTAAAATATAGACTATATTGAAGACTTCTGTATACATTTTCTCAGTATAGATTTTTTTCCAAATTTATTCAAAACTTTTAACTACTTGAACTAGAAAATTCTGTTCTGAATATGAGTTGTCAATCTGAGGAATAATGGCCACATGTCCATTTATCTCTAATTAGTTTTAAAAGTCTTGAAAAGATGCAAATTGCATGTGTGTTTTTATTTACCTATTTAAATAATATTATGAGTAAAATGTAGGTGGCTCAACAGTAATAAATTTAAAAAATGATGCATGGCTTTTTCTCTCAGAATTCACTGTCTAGCAGAGGAAACATACTCAAATGACTATTATACAATTTTCTATGGGGATAAGAAGTTTGTACAAATTGCTATGGGAACACAAAAGAGGAAATTCTAGTAGTAGAAAGATATAGTAAGAGTCTGAATCAAAGAAAGGAGCAACATATTTAAAAGAAAAGTTCAGAGGCACCTGGGTGGCTCAGTTGGTTAAGCATGCGACTTCAGTTCAGGTCATGATCTCATAGTTCGTGGGTTCGAGCCCTGCATCAGGCTCTGTGGTGACAGCTAGCTCAGAGCCTGGAGCCTGCTTCTGATTCTGTCTCTCTCTCTCTCTCTGACCCTCCCCTGATCACTTTGCCTCTCTCTCTCTCAGAAATAAATAAAATATTAACAAAAAACAGAAAAAGAAAACAAGAAAAGTTCAGTTTCTTCTGTGAGGGAGAATCAAGACAACATGGCGACCAACCATATGGAATGCGGAAAGGAGGCAGAGTTGAGATGATGGTAACTCAGGTATTACCAATGCAAAACACCTACTTTCTGCTTCCATTAATTGAGATTGAGGGGAATAAAAGCATACTGTATTGTCTTTAAAGGAGTGTGGAGAATTGATGATTTTAGTTCAAGCACATTGGTTTCTTATGCTACAGGTCATCTAAATGGAGCAGCTGTCGTGTAGAGCAATAATATGGGTTTCATCATTGATATAGTAAAGATGCAAGAAAAATAAATGCCTGTGACAGATATCAGGAGATTGCTTATTCCATGTAAATCAGTGTTTTGTGAGGTGTGACTCTTTATAAAGACACTCCATGATTAATAAATCTAGAAATTCCCCAAGCTTGTGAGCTCAAGCCCCATATCGGGTTCTGTGCTCACAATGCTGAGCCTGCTTTGTATCCTCTGTCTTCCTCTCTCTGCCCCTCCCCTGTTCACATGCGCATATCCCCTCTCTGTCTCTCTCTCAAAAATAAATAAATGTTAACGATTTAAAAAAATAAATGCCCCATATGTCCTGCTTGCATATATTAAATGAACATGAACATAGTAAAGTCTGAGAAATCTTGTAGCAAAGAAATTTACTAAACTGACTTAATCACAGTGTCTCCTGCTTATTTTTGTTTTCCTAAATACGGTTACATACTCTAGAACAGGTTATTAGTAGAAGCTGGAAAATATTACAATATACATCTTAAAGTACATAGTGTTAAATCCAGATACTGGATTTAATGGGACCCTTTATCTACTCTTAAGGATACAGTGGTGTTAAGTACCTCTTCTGACTTCATAAGAATCCCATAGGCATCTCAATGAAACCCTACAGGTATAAGATACCTTTTAATTAAAATCATACCATGAACACTTGAAGTTACCTATGAAACATTCTGGCTGTGAAAGTTAACCTTATTGAAATGCTGGGTCAAAAACTGGTTTTACATTGCATTGTTGGCTGTACCCAAAGTTCCTGATTTATGTTGAGTCTAATAGAGTACATCTTACCTGTATGTAAGATAAAATAACTGGGGTCATTCCATTGTTATAGAGGCAATTGATCATTAAAATTAGAGCAATAATGTTAACGTTTTCAACCTGACAGGGTTGCCCGAGCATCAGAGAGCTAACGAGCAATAAACGCCACCCTTTGACCTGTCAGTCTGCGATGACACCAGGTCGTGGCCAGTCCTTCCTGACTGCACCCTCTTCCACTGCTCCTCGGGTCACTGTCAGCCCCTGGCACTGTATGTACCTGAGACCTCCAGTGTGATCTGTGTGGGATGTGCTCCTCTCTCCCATCATCATGCCTGTCCTCTCAGGTAGCCCTCTAAACCATCAGTGGCTAGACTGCAGTAGCCTATGGGTCAGGCCTGGACAATGTCTCTGAGCTAGAAATGACAGGGGGTCTGTGTGGGGCAGTCTGGTGGCTCACAGTTCTCCCTTTAGTCTGAAAAAAGTCCACAAAAGCAAGGGGGGCATCCAGTGCAGAACACTGGTGATGTTGGCTGTACTTGAAGAATGGGTCACTGACCTAGCAGCTGGCTGAACTTGGATGTGAGGTCAGAAGTTGGAAGCTTAGGGTGATGAGAAGCCACAAGGCAGAGAATCAAACACAAAGATAGTCAGCCAGGCTGGGACAAAGGATCACGGAATGAAGGTGCTCAAGCTAACAGAGCTTGAGGAGAGGGTCTTCCCTGGGGGCTGACATGTGTATCCCTCACAAGGGGATCAGCACACAGATCTAGGGCTGGACAAGAGGCATGTAGTCCTAGTGCCATGTTTTCACACCAGACCCCTGACCTGTCAGGAAGCACATTTACAGACGTGGTTCTGGTCTCAACTCTGGAGGCTTCAGGAGTCTCTCACATGAATGGGTGGTCTCACCAACTGGACATTAATCCAGAAACAAATAGAATAAACCACATCATGATTGATAGTGAGGGGAAGGCTCCTCCTGATGCTACAGGGCAGAAAGTCAGGGCAACATTCATGGATTCTCTGGACCCTCTTTAACCACTCAATGTCTTGTGAAATAGGAGACTTACATGATTGCTAAATTGAGGAAGAATAAAATGATTAGCCTCTACTCTTTGGGAGCAAACCATCCTCAGAGAGGTGTTTTTCTGCTTCTTCATGCTATACATTTTACCCATACAGCAATGTCTTTGGACAGTTAAGTCTGTGTAGCACAGCGTTTAGTTAGCATGCCCATTTGGCTCTCAGACTAAACTGTGTTTGTGTTCTCCAGTCTTGTCCATATCACTGGTAAAGTCATTACTTTGTCTTCCAAATGCATTAATATTTTCTCTCATTTTTATCTTATTTCTCAATTAATCCAGAACCTAGACAGTGAAGAACATTACTTACTGAATCCCCTCAATGATTCCTTTAATTTTATGAATGATTCAGGGATGTTGCTGTGTGAAGGATCTCACAGAGATTTCTCTCAGAAAACTCAAATGGTTGGGTAGATAAAGGAAATGACACTTCCTTTGCACCAAGTAATACCCTTAGCATGTTACAATATTTCAACCTCATAACCTACAAAGGAGGGTAAAAATTATTAATATTGCCATTTCAAAAGAACCTGAGGCTCAGAGAGTTTCAATAACCAGTACCATGTCATGTAGCTTCTAAATTCCTTGCTCCACTGCCCAGGCTCTGCCCCATCTGTTACTTGGAATTTCTATGAAAACTAAATGGCATACCTTCACTCCCTGTGATGTTTAACCTAGCTGAGGTCTGTGCAAACCTGTAGGAGATTGGATGTCTAGTGGTTTGGAATAGCTTAACAGTTAAGGATGAAGATTGCAAAACCTTTCTTATTTTAAATACAGTTCTAGCTTTGTCTCCTTAGACAAATAATAATGTGGACTCTAAGTCTTCAAATTTTTATCTCAAAAATAAGCAGAAAGCAATGCTTACCTCATGAATTGAAATGAGATGTTTCATGTAAAATTTTTAGCACAGAGACTGGCATGTGGAAAGCATCTAATAAATCTGCTTGGTCCTCAAAACCTGACGGTGAAGCCACTGTGTGTAGCTATGTTTTCCCTAGTCCCTAGAGTAGACAGCCTTGCTGATCTTCAGTATGAGGAAACATAATGAAAATACTTAATTTATTTATCATGCCTATGTTACTGCTTAATATAACATGCATTCCTTGGTCACAGAAACCACCTGTAATCATTCTATGAAGCTTCACACTGTGATGTCTGGCACAATGCACATGAAATTGTTATTGGTGGGTGGGTACGCCTCTGGTAAATAAAAATCAGATATTTATTTTTGAGAAATTCACTCTCTCAAAGGTGCCTGCTAGAAATGCTTTTTCCTGATCCCTGCTCCTCTCCCCAACTCAAGCTCCATATCCCAGAACAATGGACCCTGTGTCTACTTGCACTATGCTCATCCAGCATGTTTTCATTTCATCATAATTTGTTAGCCACCCAGGCCTGGAGTCATATCTGCCTTGTCTGGCACTGTTTCCCCAGCATCAAGCACAGTTCTGGGGACATAATCAATATTTGTCAAATTGGGTTGATTGAATATGGTACATCTTATGTCTGAGAAATGAGGGCCAGCCAACATGTGTAGGATCCTTACTTTATACTAGGTATTTTACATACACAATTGCAATTCTTCCTTAACAATGCCATGTGACACCCAATATTACCCATCCTCTACCCCAAATGACACTAAAGCTTAGAGTGGCTAAGTGTCATGTCCAAAGTTTGTCAACTGCTTATTAACGACAAATTCTGGATTCAAAGTCTGATATAGTTTATTACAATGCCATGACTTTCACCACTAAGTGATGAATGCAGCAAAAACAATGAAGTGTGTTTTGCTCTGATAGATAGATAGGTAGGTAGGTCGGTAGGTAGATATGGAGATAAATGGATATAGATTTTCTTTTCTGGAAGAAAATTTGTAACTCAGACACTTGAATAACAATATCACTTAAGATCACCCAATACTCTATTAGATCTTTCAAAAAGCCAAATGTACCACTTTGCTGGCATGCTTGGGATGAAAACAAAACCCTTTCCCAGCACTATTACCCAACAGAGAAGGTGAATTCTTCTGCTAATTCCTTTGAGCAGGCTGTAGCTCTTGACAGTGCTTTCCCTTTTGGACAATGGCTGTGAGATGCACCTGAATATCTCATTCATTTGCAGAGGGAACACAGACTGCCTCCAGCACTAGCAGATCAGCACATTTCATCATCAAATAATATAGCAGGAAATGGAAAACATTTACTCTATCACCTAACTCACACCACTCCTCCTTGGGGTGTGTTGACTCCAAACCTTTGTCCAATCTGGCTTTTACAAATCAAACTGTGGGGAACCACTTCATCATCTAATCAACTCCACAACTGGAAACACTTTTCTGACACCCACAGCTAATTAACAGTAATAATAAAACTAATGTGGTGGTACTGATACTTTGGCCAAAATACAGAATAGTGTCACCAAATTAAGCTAAGCAGAAGCTTCCCACTACCTGCCCATCTTTCATCTCAATGACCGCCAATAAAAAATCATGAGCCACACACTCCCCAGTTGTGATGCTTTTGCAGTCAATTTGCATAATGAACAGCAAAATTGAAATAAACACTAATTATGTACTGAATGGGATGTGGAGAGGTGATTCAAGTAATTTGACTGACTAATCAACAGGAGATTATTTCTCAGCTATGACTGTATATACCAGAAATTTACTTTCTGTTAAAAATGCAAATCAAGTGGTCCAGTGGTTAGGAGAGTGGCCTCAATGAACATGGACATCAGGACATCATGGTTCTCTGATTATCTGATAGGCCATGGATAACATGCTTACATTTTAGTGCTAGCTAACATTCATCGACCACCTATATGCTGCCTAGGCAGTTCTCCACAGAGTGCAACTAATTTTACCTGTATAATTCTAGTTTTCTTTTAAATGAGATGGCAAAAGCACAGAGAGCTTAAGTAACTTGGCTAACAGCTTACATTGGTGAGCAGTAAATTCCAAAATTGACCTAAGATGCTTGGTTCCAAAATCAAGGCTCTCTCTTACTAAGTTAGGTTACCTTTCCACATCTTTAAGTCCTTATAGATGAATGAATGCATTCTCAGTTTGATACAAGAGGATAACTGCCTCTAAGAATTCTATCTAATCATCATGTGTCAATTTCATGACAATGTTGGCTTTGGGAACCATTATCAACCAAATGACTAAGGTGAAGTAAAGGTAAGACAGGTTCTTGCACTTGGTTACCACTTGATCCAGAAATACATGATTCCAAACTTAAAGTGCTTGGAAGACTAAAGGAATATTCAATTATACATCCAGAGTGTTTCATTTCAGAATTGAAATGACTAAGAAAATCACTAAGATTTATTTTCACTTGGCTACTGTGTGCTGGGGTAGTTCACAGTGAAACCATCAGCAGAAATGCCCTCTAGCAGTTGCTAAACCAGGGATATCTCAGTTTAGGCTAAAGCCACTGGCTATCATAGGAGTTAAATTCCTTCTCTCATCACTACAAACACCAGACTGCTGTTGATGCAAATCTGAGATAGAAGTTACTGTCCCATATAACAAGGCTATATCCTGATACTTTACATGCATAATCATCATCCCTCACAAGAACATCATGAAATAGTATTACTATCTCTGTTTTGCAAACAAGAAAATGAACTCAGAAATGTTACCTAACTTGCTCAGAAATAGAGTGTGGTTTCCAAGCCCTACTTATAAATATTCTCCTAACAATCTCCAGATTAAGAGACTATAAGTTTTATCAATATATTCCTTATTTGATTTCTCCTTAATTCTTTAACATCTTTCCAGTGTAGAAGGCAAGCAATTAAAGAGAAAAGTCTCAAATTAAAACACAGCCTAGAAAATTGCTAAAGTCTGCCTTTTCTTCAAAGAGTTATATCACGTGACGATAGCAATTTCATTTAGTTCATCCTCATGTAATTGCACACCAATCCGTAGGAGCCCACTAGTATCAGAAAATACCAGGGGCTTGTGCTATAACCTAATGACTTGATCATATATTTGCCCCATATGGTAAATCTATAACATATGCTGGACAGGAACACTGAATGTAAGTAAATATTAAGGGATTATATAAGAGAATTTAAAGCTGGCTCTCCATTTTGAATATTTGGCTGCATATTATTTTATTTAGCATGATTCAGTTTGATCCATTATATAGCATGATGAGAGAAAAAATCCTTTGGCATGATTTTTTTAAATTAAAAATTATGTTCAACACTGAACGCAATTTACAGCAATAAATAGGACAAGACAATTGCCTTTAAAGGGATCTCAGATCCCAGATAGCAATTGAAAGTAGTAGGCTTTCTCATTTTTTATGTGTCCAAAGTAAGTAAAAAATACACAGTTCAATGTACTTTCAATTCCATCATAAAATGAATACAGGAAAACAGGATTAGATATTTCATAGAAAATAAATCACTACATAAGACTTGAAAATGTTTTTTAGGTCATCCATAAATGGTTAATTTAATATGAAGTAATCCTATCCCATGAAAAACAGGTTCAGGTACCCCAAAGTGGCATCATTTCTGAAAGAAATATGATCAAGAATACACTCTACCTGGGTGATCTCATCCATCTTCATAACTTCAAATACCACATGCGCTCCTGACTCCTTAAGTGATAACAAGTTTCAGCTTTTTGGCTTAATGTCCAAACCCATTTATACACTAGATATTTTTATCTGCATGACCTACAAGTATGTCAAAGTGCACAGAGTAAAACGTTCTAAATGAAACTGTAAGAAAATATTTTTATTATGACTTAAGCTGGTGGGTTTACTTGACTAAAATTATGTACCCTCCCTGCCATACCCCCCTCCCCCCAACTGCAACCAATCTAGATGCTTCCAGTTACCAAATGCAGCCTGAAAGACCCCCTGTGTGCTTCTTTCCTGTTCTCCTTTACATCACTGTGAAAATCTATAAATGATCACCAGGCCAGGTTCTGGGAAAAACACTTGTGGCATCTCACCCCATTATGACCAACTCTGACTAACACCCTCTTGAGGTACACTAAGCTGCCATCTTACTGCCTAAAATGCATGCAAACCTGATATGCAGAGGCAAAAGGCAGATGATGAAACCTCAGCAACAAAGAAAAGGCACAAACAACTGCAATTACTCAGAATGACTCAAATTAGCCTGGTGTTAACAAAGGAGGGGTGAACCTGGTATACAGCCTTAGTTGCTCTCTGGAAACATAATTCAGAGAAATAACTCAATGTGCTAAGCTACAAAAAAGCAATTTTGCATTCATGTTCTTAATCAAAAAATGTCTGAATGCCATCAAATCAATTTTCACGATCTGAAATAAAATCTCTGCCACATCTTAAATTGTACAAGTCTAGCAAGCCCATAAAATATTGCTCTGTAATTCCCTTTCCTGACCTTTATATACCACAAGACCATATGCTTCTGAGGAAGTTGCTGAGTCCTCAGGACTGACCACAATCACAAAGCCATTCTGAGAAGGCTCATGCCCATCTCTTTCCTCCAAAGGTCACTTCTCCAGAGAGGCCCTCCCTGTAAGGCACAGTGCCCAGCAATCCACCCTGGGCCCCCATGCTGACAACATCAGATTCTTGTTGTGCACTCACATTATCCCTGCAGTTTTCCTTTATTTGTTTCAGCTCTTACCCCATTTATGTTTCATTCACAGATTATGTTTGGGTTTATCTCATCAAAGGGCACCTGGGTGGCTCAGTCATTAAGTATCTGACTTCAGCTCACGTCATGATCTCAAGTCCGTGAGTTTGAGTCCCACATCGGATGAGCTCAAGCCTTACTCTGGGGTGAGCACAAGCCCTGCTTCCAATGAGCTCCACTTCTCTCTCTCTCTCTGTCTGTCTGTCTCTCTCTCTCTCTCTGCCCCTCCTGGGATTTGTCTCTCTGCCTCTTGCTCACTTGTGCCCTGCCCCTCCATTGGGGAAAAAAAAAAAATCTCTCTCCCAAGGGCTACTGGGTGGCTCAGTTGGTTTGACTTCAGATTTCAGCTCAGGTCATGATCTCAGGGACAGAAGCCCATGTCTGGCTCCCTGCTGAGCATGGGGTCTGCTTAAGATTCTCTCTCTCCCTTTTGCTCTGGATTCTCTCTCTCCCTTTTGTCTGCCCTTCTCCCCGACTCACACAATCTCTCTAAAAATAAAAAATAAAAATAATCTCTCTCCTTCAACCAGGATGTAAGCTTCATGCCTATAAAACTAATTCTGCTGTTTCTTTTTCTTCAATAATACATTTTTTTGAACCTAACAAAATATGGACTGAAAAGGTGACTGATTCAATATATAGTTTCTATCATTATATGTCATACTCCAAGAGAATTAAGAGTTCCCAAGATAATAAAATTGTATAATACAGAACCTGTAGGGGCCCTAGATATTGTTTTTTTTTTCCTTCAAATTCTTCATGGTATAAGTAATATAAATTATAAATAATATAAATAGATTAAGGTCAAAATGCTGAGATGGGTCCAGAAACCCAAGTTCTCCCAACTACTACTTAATGGCAGATGCCAGACATTTGGATAGTCGTTCCGGGCTGTTTTCTAAGATAGCATTTTGCTCTCTGATATATGTGACATACATGTGGTTCCAACAAATTCTCCAGAGTGGAATAGTCTTCTGGGCACCATTGTGAATTGACTTTAAATGATCTAGTGGGGCCATATGGGAAAATCAGCTCCTTCTATGAGAAATGTTGAAATTGAAAATTAACATAGAATCATAAAAAGTCATATTCTTTACTGTGCAGTGATTGTATCAGACCAACTCACAGATCTTTTTACACCAGCAAACATGATTAAGTTGAAATTAACAGCTATGGGTTTCAAAACTAGCATTTCCACAATCTCTTCTCTGGAGGGAGGGGATCAATTTAAGGTTAAATGAAAGCTACCCTGAAATTTAGATGAGCATTTACATTTCCAGTCTCATTATTTACCACTCTACCACATTCCCTATATCCAGTGACTCCACAATTCCTGAAAAGGACTGGCCATAATCTATTTTAGTTCTTTTCTTGCAATTTTTACCTGAAATAACTGTGTCTCAATTGATTATCTAGGTAGTTCACACTTCAAAACACAAGCTGAAAATCATTTTACCACAAAGAACCTCCTACTTACTCTAGACAGAATTAGTGACTCTCATTTCAGTGCATGGCTTAAATAAGAGGTTTTCATTTTTATTTAATAATCATATCAGAGGACTTTTCAGTATTCTTATGAAGTGAACCAAAGCAATATGAATAAAGTAATGTATGTTTTCAGAAAATGTCCAAATATTTAAATTCACAATTGTGAATAAATATTTATTTGAAATCACAACCCTTTGCATGCTTAAATACATATGAATAGTGGGTCACAGCTAACCATTGATTAATGAACTACAGAACACCTGAGCATCTCAATATTTTTTATTCCCAAAAGATAACAAGCAATTTGTCAATTATGCCTTGCTATGGTAGGCATCGAAAAAAAAGTTCTGAATGAAGAGGCAAATAAACTTATCATTATAGCAACATCATAATTGAGCTCATTTTGTGAACTAAATTTATCAAGTTATTTATGTATGAAGCTATGCAATATGGATAAGCTTATCACTGAAGGTCCCTTGAAAATAATTAAATGGGAAGAATAGTTTATCTCCATTGAAAACTCTACATTTTATTTCCTGGCTACTGATTCAAATGACAGAATAAAATAAAGATGTAAATACATTTCCTTGTAGAAGTCACAGCTTAAAAATAGTAGATCATTAAGTGTTCTATCCTTGGAGAGTGAATATATAATTTCTCTTGTAACTGGTCCAGTCTTTGGTAGAAGATGAAAAATAAATCAAAATGTAGGTATTGTTCTGGACTCCCAAATTCAGTGTTGGCTGCCTGGAATCAAATCTGGTTTGGGTATTTTTTTTATCTTCTTTGTTTTTCAGAATTACGTGGCCATGACATTTCCTGTCATAATTCATTTTCTTACCAACTAAACAAGGCCATTCAGTGATATGCCCAGTTGCATTTTCATAGTGTACACACTTTTAGGGTGATCTCATCTACAGCTATGGACTAAATTATCATCTATAGCCTATATCTATCTCCTAATGCTTCAGAGATCTGTACTTTTGGCTTAGGCCTCTCTCCTGGGCTCCAATTTTAGAACAATTGCCTACCTATACCTAGACTTGGATTTTGAACAGGCATCTCAAACCCAACGTGTCTAAAACTGAACACTTATCCCTCAGAGTCTCAAAGACTACATTCTCTTTTCAATCTTCTGTATCCTGCTGAATTTATGCAGTTACACAAGCCAGAAATTTGAGAATTTCATTAATGCCTTTCTTCTTTTACACCCTCATATTCTATCAGTCACCAAATTCTATTGGTTCTACCGCCGAAATATATTTTGAATCTGTCCATTTTTCTGTATTCCCACTATGGATACCTGAAATTCTCCTCCCAGTTACCATTCCCCTTTCAAATATTTGTAACCTACATGTGATTCCTGCAGCTTCTCTCAGATTACCACAACAGCTTCAAAACAGGTCTCCAGGTCTCTGTTTTCTTTCTTATTCCAACCCATTTTTCTCACAACAGCCAAAGTAATCTTACAAAAACCCACATCACTATATTAAATACTTGTTAATGGTTCTTTTATCATTCCTAAGAGTTTAGATTATTCTATAGGAATGAACAACTTCCAAATGTCAGTGACTTAACCAAGTAAAATATTATTTTGTATGCAAACTACATACCTATTGTGGATTAGCAGAGAAGTTCCCCTTGCCATTGGCACTCAAGAATCCAGGCTGATGGGCCTTCAGTGTTCACTGTATCAGTACAGCACTAGAGAAGACTCTTAAGTACAGCTGACCCTTGAACAAGGTGGGGGTTAGAAGCACTGACCCTCCCATGCTATCAAAAGTCCACATATAACCTTCGAGTCCCCCAAAACTTAACTACTAATCACCCATTGTTGAATTGAAACCTTGCTGATAACATAGTCAATTAACATATTGTGTATGTTATATGTATTATGTACTGTATTCTTTTCATTAAGCTAGAGAAAGGAAAATGTTAACAACATCATAAAGAAGAGAGAATACGCTTATGGTACTATACTAGATATGAAAAAAAAATGTATAAGTGGACCCCCATAGTTCAAACCCATGTTGTTCAAGGGCATCTGTACTGGCTCATAAATAAGGCTTCTGCCTTGATGTGAAGCATGGCATTTCTACTCACATTTAATTGACTAGAGCAAGCCAATGGCCACCTCTAATTTCAAATGGGGTAGAGAAAGAAGTATAATCTTCTCAAAAGCTGAAGAAAGATTATTTGTGAATGCATTAAGGATTTGCTATGTATTGCTGCTGAGATAAAACCCAAATTCTTTGACATAATTCTCAAGGCCCAGACCTTCCTCTGCAGTCACTTTGCCTGTCACGTTGTCTTCTTACCTGACACCCTCACAGCTTTATTCTCTTTTGAATATGTAACAATATGCTCTCTTTCTTCCTGGGTTCCCTTTTCCCCTCTCAGCTTGCCTAGTTCTTACTCCTATTCCAGTGTTATTAAAAGAGGCGCTTATGTTCTATGGGTAAGTACTCATCCTATACACTCCCAGAGAATTCTGGAAATTTCTTTTCACATGGACTGCTTCTTTAACTGTCCATCTTACCCAACTAAAAGTTAAAGTTACAATAGCAGGGACTGTAGTATGTGCATAACTGGATTCTACTGTATTGTCAGAGCCTGGCCATATGACACAAAGTAGGAATTCATTAAACATTTTTGGAACAAATACATAATATTTCCCATCCAGTTATTTTTTAATGAGTAATTTCAGTAGTAGAGCTGTAATATAGTTAAACGATACCTCAAGCCATGATTTTGGGAATATCTGGACCCAGAAGGATCTTTTCTTAGATAGCAGAAGATAGAGAAAGAACCATCTAAAGATAAGTATCTTTAAATTACAATTTAAATTAAAGTTAAGATCATTTGTTAGTTTCTTGTCTCTTATTTTTGATAAGTCCCTGTCAATTATTTTGCATGCAGTCTGGCTTATTGTACTGGTTGATTCATCAATTATGCATCCATTTATTCAGATAATTTATTGAGTGACTAGAAAACATTAGGAATGGTTCTAGATACTGAACATATAGGAGGAAGTGAATAAAGACCAAAATCCCTGTTCTTGTGTTTTAGGTGGGAAATTGATAATAAATCGATAAATACATAGTGTTTATACTAATATAAAATGATAAATGCTCTGAAGATTAAATAGGTGAGAAAGGGATAGGGAGATACCAGAGGTGGAGCAATGGGAGTGCAGGTTTTGTTTTTTTCATTTTTTTATGTTTATTTATTTTGAGAGAGAGAGAGAGAACATGAGTAGGGGAGTAGCAGATAGAGACAGAGACACAGAATCCAAAGTATGCTCCAGGCTCTGAGTTGTCAGCACAGAGCCCAACATGGGGCTTGACCCATGGACCATGAGATCATGACCTAAGTCAAAGCTGGACTCTTAACCAACTAAGTCACCCAGGTGCCCCTGGAGTACAGCTTTAAGTAGAAGAGTCAGAGTAAGGCCCCACCACCAACTGGTCTATGACCTGAACTACTGATGGAGGGAGCCCCTATATTTTGAGGAAGAAAATTTTGTCAGAGGAAATAGCAAGTCCTTTAAGGAGGGCCCATATTTGACTTCTAACAAGGAGGATTGTATGTCTGGGTAAGAGAGTAGCAAGAGAGTTTATGTTCACTGTAGGGGGTAACCTGGTGCCAAAAGTACAAATCATAGTTGGGTAGAAGTATTTTGCTGACTAACCTAAGACAAAATCAAAATGTGCCCTATTGAAAAAGGAGGGAGATTTTGCTTTCCCTACCTATGTATGAGTCCTGAGCAGTCTAGTTTGGGATTTGCTTGAGCACCTCTAGAGAGGACAGTAATATAATCCCTGTTTGCCTGCTGAGGTTTTTGTATGATCACAAGCAAATATGGTGGAACTCAATGTTCTATACTGTCATCTTTCTGCATATGTGCTCCTTCCTCCCTGTCTTCACCACTGGATGGATATTTTGATACTTAAATGAACAATGTTGAGAATCAGGGCCTTAATTTGGATGAGTCAAATCACTAATGATATGAAATGTTGATTCCCCTGCAATCAAAAGTAAGTTCCATCCCAAGCCCTCAAACCCGAACTAGAAATTCCAATTTGAGCACAATGATAATGACTTCCATTTATATAGTCATATTTCTCCAGAAGTATTCCAAAGTGCCTTAACAATTATATATGGGCAATCACATCTCCCATCACTAAAACACAGTCATGTCTAGGGGGAAAACGCAGTCACTGTTTAATAACAAACAGTAACATAACAAGAAATAAAGAAAAACAGTTTAGCAAATGCCAATGCTAAATGTGAGGAATGGGAAAGGGGGCAGATCAAGGAGCCAGATGTACCACAAATTGAGAATAAGTCAGGATATGTGGGTTTAAAGCTTGCATTTCTGCAGAATGGATGCTCTTATGATAGTGTTCAGTATTAACTCTTCTAGTGTCACTCAGCCCATTACATAACTGAAGCAGGCCCATACGGTAGCTGCCTTAGATTCACCAGGGAAATTAATAAACGTTCTGATTCAGGGGTCCCATATCAGATGTCCTAATTCTAATTGCTCAAGAGGAAGACCCAGGAATCTGGTTTTTGTTGTTGTTGATGTTATTTTGTTTTGTTTTAATAAACTTCTCACATAATCCACATGTGCAGGGATTGACAGATTTGAATACCACTGGTCCAACTAGGATGGAGAAACGAATTCATGGCCATGAAACATGCACAATGAGGGATGAGAGAGATCATGGAAATATGGGCATTTAGGAGCAGAAGCAATTCCCAAGGCCGTTTATCCCTGGGTAGATGTGGTTAAGGCCTTTGAGTTGCGTTCTCTATGAACTGTAAAACCATTTAGGGTACAGATCTGGTTTGCAGATGATTATTTTAGAGTTTGTGTGATCTAACACTTAATGTACAAAATTGGAAACTGAGGACAAAGAGATCACATGACTTTGCTAAGCCCATAACAGGAGTTTTGGATACATTACAATGGCCTTTTCACTAAAACAATACATTTCTGGCCTGAGGGTCTGATCTGGAAATGCCAGCTGGAATGCAGTTGCTTCCAGTAATTTTCTCATTTTCTTTCATTACCTCTCTAGTTCACCCCGATAACAGTCTTCTGCCTCTTTACTTTCCTATCATTTTTATTCCTTTCTCTTCTGCCTCTTCCCTCACATTTACTTAAAAGCCATACACTTCTCTCTGCTTCACTTTGTTAGGTTTTGAGCACTGCCAGACTTGCAATGACGCTCTGCAATGCAAAGAATATGGCTTCTGAAATCTAGAGAACTAAGCTTCAATCACAATTGGGTCATTAATTAACTTTATGGCATACACACCATTCATTCATTCATTCATTGGAAAATGATTTACCAAGCATCTACTATACCCATGCTATTGGTAAGTGTTGGGAACAACACACTCATGTTTTCTTCTCTCCTAGACATCACAGTCAATGAAAAAGACAGACATTAAACAATGAGTTGAATTAACAACCATGATAAGAGATATACAGGAAAAGTCAGGGCTGCTGTAGGACCAGCTTATCTACATATGACAGGACACCTAATCAGGGGGATGGGGAGAATCTTCCTCATGGAAATGCTACTGAAGTGGATGGAGACCTGAATGCTGAATAAGAATCAGCCAGACAGAGGGGGAGCATGAAAAAATTCTGTGGATAGATCTAAAAGGACATGAAAACTTCCTGAGATGGAAAATGAACTGGAAGATCAGTATGACTAGAGCTTGAGCAAGAAAAGGCAGGAACCCCCAAAGTAAGTGTGTGGCTGGCTCACGATACTAAATATATTACTGAGTAAAGTGGACAAAATATGACCTGCTACCAGGTTAATGTTGGCATAAAGTGAGGTAACTTTTGAGAAAAGAATTTAAGAGAAGCCAAAATAATTTTAACAGTCATTTGAACAGAAAGCATTTAAAAAAATAATAGCTTTCATGCATAAACTTGCTGTTTCTTCCCTACCTGTAGAAAAAGGAACTTTGAATCCAAAGGTCTCCAGCAGAAAAGGACTAAGTCCCATTTGAAACAAATGAAGATGACAAATCATTTGGTTCCATCTTGCCTTTTCATTCAGAAGCAAAATTTGAATTTGGGTGTGTGAATGTGTTGTTTGTATATGTGAATGTTTGATCTACAATGTCACTGACGAGGTCGTAAGAATGACTAGAGAGTACTGACGACTAAAATCACCCAAGGGCTGAGCTGGCATCTTTTAGATTCACAATTTTCCCATATTCTACAGGAACACAGTCCATGTATAGATCTTTGATCCAATGGCTAATTATTATCCTCACTATGAGACAGTTTTTGCTATCACAAAATGTCGACAATAAGAGTTTAAAAAGTGGTGCAATAATCACCTTCCAGTTTGATAAATTAAGAGGCAATGAGAAAAAAACATAATGGCTAACCCTCAGCTCAGCATCCTCATTTGTTGGTCATCATTAGCAAGACATGTTCTCCTTCAGACTCTGCTATCAGTCTTCATCTTTGCAAGAACTTTTAAGAATGTTGGTCATTAACAGATAACAAATTTTAATAGCTGGATAATGAACTGTTTCCCCACTCAATGAGTGAAGTTATTTCCCCTTCCCATTTAAAATGTTTTCTTCTTTGACTTTGGCCATATGAAAACCAAGACATTATACCTTCTTATTGTCCGTTGGTAGGATTCTTCAGATTTCTACCCCTACCTTCTCCCCTATAGCCAAATACACACAACCTTGCCAACATAAGCTTTAGAATTTTTAGGGATTCTTTTTATAAATAATGAATTTGGATGAAAGGAAACCTGATGCATATTGAAAGAGTGGTTTTGGAAAGAACTAGATCTCTTAGAAAAGACAAAGGCACAAAAAGCTATACTCTCAGTGTTCATCTGTTTCCTGAGCTACCACAATTTTCACTAAATGACTCAGAAAATAAATTTCCCAACACTCAGGAACCAACTGCTGCCATATAGCATTTCCAAGCTCTGTTTGCCTCCTTTAGAAAAGTATTCTTGATATTAACCTAGTAAGTTAGAAAGAGAAACATTGAGCTTATCAATTAAATGCTGAGGATCAATACCTAGCCTTAATAATAGATACCCTCAGAGTATTACAGTAAATTGGTAGTAAAACAAAAGAGAGCTAATATTTATGCAGTCCTGCTTGAACCATGACTCACAAATGAGCTACCACAGTCTGACCCCTTTCCCTCCTTCTCTAAGATTATCATTCACTAATGAGGTAAATACATAATACTAACCAATAACTATCATTTAGCTGTTTTACTGTTGTTCAAAAGCAAGTTAAGTTCTATTAGATTTTTATCTACCCTGTAGACAAGCCCATCTACCATGTTAATGAATTTCCTTAAAAAAATGCCTTTACTTTAATATTCTTTCCCTTTGAGCTACTACCTGAAAAACCACTAGCAGCTATTAGAATTTGTCAAAGAAGTTTATAGTGATGATATCTGTATGAGTGTAACCATCTTGTCTCCCAGTCCACAATCCCAAAGGCTTAACACTTACTTACCTCTGATATATTAAGTATTTTTGAATAATATAGCCACTTAATAAGTCATGCTGAAAAACTCATGTTTAAAATATTGATACTCCAAAAAGATTGAATGATCATCTGATAGAGAATATGGGACCAAGTGATACCATTCACATCATCCAGCTAACTCACAGTTATCACAATTACTTTGTAAACATAACTATGAAACGAATTTCTGGTTGTGTTCATTCATCCAATCTTATAGTAAAAAGACTCAAAACCACAAGATTTTAGAGGTGAACTTTCATTAGAGACATAGAAATTTGAATCTCTGTAATTTCAGGTTGTATAACAACTGGCACTTTTTCTAATACATGTAGTATGCATCCAAATGAGAAATTACCACATCCTCCAGTCAGAAAACCTAGGTTTAGAGTTTGACTGTAGCCACTACCTTAGGTGCATGATCTTAAATAAGCAACCTAATCTTTCTGGACCATAGTTTCTTTATCTGCACATTATTGGTAACAAGAACCTCTTCCATGGTTGAAACTATTATGGAAGTGAAGGTATCCTCGAAGAATTTCTCGAGTTTCTAATTAGATATTGAGTAAGTCAGCTGAGTCACTTATTAGGCCTTCAAAAAGTTCTTGTGTATACAATGCAGATATAATTTTCTACTGTCTGACAGTTCCAAAATATGCTCAGCAAAACTGACTCCCAGGATGTATTTAAGTATCATTATACACAGAACATTGCAAAATCTCATATTTTCCAGCAAGGACATCAAGTCCAACACGGGAAAGACCCTGTGAGTTATGGCAACCAAGAGACTTCCAGTGCAACTGGAATGCATGGAGAAAAGAGTGACAGGAGCTATGCTTGGAGAGTGGGGTGGAGGACTGGATCACATGGTGTCTGCCAGCCATGATGAGCAGATTGGGTTTATGTGCACAGGGAAGGTTTAAATGGAAGAATGACGTGATCTCATTTACATTTTTTAAATTTGGCTACAGTATTAAGATTGCCGCAGAAAGCTTAAACAGACAAAGAATCGAGGAAAGGAAGCCCACCAGGAAATTATTTTAATTAAGATAATGATCCATACCGAGGTGGTGAAGGGATGAAGAGAAATGGATAGACACAAGGTATCTTTTGAAATGAGAACAAGAGGCGGATAAAAGAAGGGGATGATAGTGAAGACAAAAGGGAAACTGGTAACTAGGAAATAAACTTCCAGGATAACACTTTTTTTCCACCTTTCGATCTATTTCAGCTGTACCCAGCTAGTTCACATTTCACTTCTCTAGAGTCACAAAGCAGTCCCACGGCTCCACACTAAAGGGCTCCTTCTTGGAATGGCTCTAGGATTTAATGCTGGCCTCACTCATGGCCTCTTGTGACAGTTTATGAAGCACTGCAGCTAACCAGTTCTTGAGTCTATTGTCCTATAATTACATTGCAAACAATAGAAAGCGGGGACCTAACGATCATGTATGAACATGGGTTCTGTACACTTGTAAGAACTGACATTCAGAATGATGTGTGGTCCAGATTCAATGCTGATGACACGTTTGCAAGACCACTCACTTTACATATTGTATTTATTTTTACATAAACAAGAAGGATATACATTATCTTGCTCTGCCCACTTGTCCCCTCCCCTACCCCTAGAGCCCCAGGTGGAGTGGGGCAAAAGGAGTGAAGGACCAGAGAGGTGAAACTCAAACTCACCCGTGAAATGTAAACAGCTTCATCTACTAATGGCCTTGAAAGCCTTATAATTAAGGCAAACTGCTAAAGTAAACAGACAATTAGCTTGTCCTTTTGGGGTGTAAACAAGAAGAGAATCCAAACATTTACTGGAAGAACTCAGTAGATAGAGAACGCCTTTGGGCAGGGTTTTATTCATCGTCTTGATTGTTAGAACAGCACAGTGCCAGGTGCTTAACATACTAAGTTTGTGGGAATGAATGAAGCAAGGAATGAATGAATGTCCTCCTCCACTGTATTTATCATTGCCTAAGAACTGTGCAGACAGACTTCCTCATCTGCAGCAATGTCGATGCATCGGCTAAACAACTTTAAAATGATGTATGCTTGACTGAGTGCATTTGTGTTGGTCCACACTTGCATACACAAAAATATATCAGCAAACCAGAGGCTCGATGTTTAAAATCTGAAATGATGTGGCACTAGTTTGGCTGTAGTTTATTTTCAAACATGCTGCATCTGCAGAATGTTGGGTAATGATGATGAAAGCCCTTTCAGAATAATTACAATCCAATCATTTAGCACCGAGCCCCTTCTGACGTTCACTGTCACTCGTTCAGCGCCTCAGAAATTAACGCCTCTTGCCACGGTGAAGAAAGTACTGCAGCAGTAACTTACTGGTGTATATTCCAATAATGAGAATTTGAATGATGAAGTGTGACAGCATCAGCTGGCCTTGCCTCATCTGTCTTAATAATTGATCATTGTAATCTGTCTTAACCCCTCCCTGCCCTCTCTTTCCCCAGCTATTTTCTCCTTCAGGGCAAAGTACTTTTATTCTACAGTCTGTAGAAATTTATCTTAATAGTGCCTTATTCATTTCAAGAATATTGGTTTGCACTTAGTCTCACACATTATTTTTATTTTAAATTAGGGTAGGCATAGCTAAGCCACAGTTCCTTAGACCCACAGTTTGCCTGGAATTTTCTCTAAATTACATTGAGTACCAAGAGCTTCTTGTGGACTCCTTTATTTATGACATGCAAAATGTCCTCTGCTCTTTCACTGACCTTAGAGTTGACCAATTGTAGCAGAAGTCTCTTGGTCCAATAAAATGTAGTCCTTTTACCCTGATACCAATTTAGCTAAATCCATCTGTTTTCCAGCCTATTGGTCATCCCTCCGTGGGAATGTAAAGGAAAAGAAAACACCAGTCCCTATCACGACAGCCAAACTATGTAGTGATCCAATCAAACTGTGAATAAGTCAGACTTAATAAAGAATGTGGCAAAAATTCTTAGTCATGCTAACCAGAGGGTGGTCCCAGAGGAGGTCGTTTATAAATTGAGCTTTGCATTTTAAACCTTAAGGGGATGATGCATTGGAACTGGGGAGCTTTGGGATGGCTGGTAGACAAGATGACTCCTGGGCTTGTCCCACCCACCCTCTGAAAAAAGCACATAAGCTCTACCTCTATCCACTTCATGTTTTAAAAAGGGTTGTGCAACTCAAAATATGTAATCATTTGTCTGGGGCACAAACCCTGATTTTAGAATCAAGTACACAAGTTCAAACCTTGTGTGTACACACATACACACACACACACACACACACACACACACACATTACTCAGCTCCTTTGCAGTCATTATTCCTCAAATCTCAAATAGCCACATGGAGCTTCATTCATTTTATTCACATTTCTACTTCAGTATCAATTTATCAGAGGTCTTTCATGGACATTCATCTGCAATAGCGCTATCCCATGAGTGGGATATTGGTTATTTAGTTTGATTTATTTACCTCCATAGCACCTGACTTGCTGCACATTATTATTTGTTATTGGTTCACTGTTGTCTTCTCACACTTTCATGTAAACTACAGGAGGTCAGGGACTTGTCCTTTTTATTGCTTTATCACAGGACTGGAATAGTGCCCAGCCCATAATAGACATTCAAAATATATTCATTGAATGAATGAATGAGTACCCCTTATTCCAAAAATTTTACAAGAGGTTTATTACCAGATAAATGAAAAAGAGGGAAAAGTGCTATTGTTATGAGAGCACTGAATTAACACTTGGATAATCAGTTCATCTCTCTGGACCTGTTCAGACATACTCATATCAAGGAAATTCAGGTGCTGAGAATATATGATTATGATTATAGAGAAATAAACCCCATTATCCTTTCCTTCTGGTTTTCACATTCTGTTTAATCCCCTTGAAAGTGGGTGAAACCTGTGATTTGCTTCTAACCCATAGTGTATAGCAAAAATGACAGGATATACCTAACTACACCACAGGAGATCATAGTAGCCATCTCGCTGGGGGACTCCCTTCCTTGTTTCCTTTAAGAATACAAATGACTCCTTGGGGAGGCTCATGTGACAAGGAATTCAGAGCTGCCTTCAGAGGTACAGAAAGCAAAGAATGAGACCCTCTGTCCCACATCCCACAAAGAACTGGATGCTACAATCAACAATGTGAGTTTGAAAGTGGACTCTTAGCCAGTTGATCCTCATGTGAGATTTCAACCCCAGAAAAGACCTTGACTGCAGCCTTATAAGAAAAGATCCTGAGGAAGGAGATCCACTTAAGTCATGCTGGACTTCAAACCCACAAAAACTACATATAATAAATGTGTATTAAGTCACTACATTTATAGTAGTGTTGTTATGCAACAGTAGATAACTGACATAGATATGAAATATTCTCTTTGCCATAATGGCAGGTTTATCAAACGTGCGGAGCCTGACACCAATGAAGAGAAGGGGCTAACTATGCCTCTTCCATCAGGGTTTCCAATTTAGATCACTGATGAAGTAAGCTTCCTTAATACACACACAAATAACCAATGCTTCCCTTAGCTACATTATCCCCAGTTGAATATTGCAGAATGAGCAAAGATGTATCTCAGATATAGTTTTTCTTTTGCTTTTCTATTTTTTTTTTCTTACAGGCCCCTCCATCCATCCTCTCTCAACTTCATTTCCCCAGATATCAATTCTTCATCAATTTTTTTCTCTTTAGGTTAGCAAAACAAATCACGTTGTGTGAACATGCCCTTTGCAAACTACTCAACAATGTAAACACTATTTAAATTAGCCTCATCAGAACTTGGCTTGGTCTTTTCAAAAATGCTGGCTTGACAAAATATAAACCAATAAGTCATGAGAATCTAGCCATTGAGAAAGGTGCAATTAATTAGTCCAAAAATGAAGCTGTTTTCAAAAATCAGAATTATTAGCACTGTGCACAGTGTCAATTCTCTTTGGCTTGGCAAGCAGGGCATGTTTCAGAAACCCACAGCACATGAAGAAGACAGGAAGCCAGAATATTTGCAGTTGTCTTTCTGTCTTTGACTCCAGGAAACTTCTCTGGATAAAGACATTTTCCCCCCAAAATAAGACACATAAAACTTAACAGCAAGGTAAGAGAGATAGGTAGAGGCTTAGACACATGTGTATTTTATACTTCCATGAAGTCAGATGCAGAATAATAGAATAACATAAGAAAGATAACTTACATTATATGAAATGGAAAGGAGGGACACCTGGGCAGCTCAGTCTGTTAAGCATCTGACCTCTGCTCAGGTCATGATCTCAAGGTTCATGAGTTCAAGCCCTGTGTCTGTTGGCAGGTTGGAGCCTGGAGGCTGCTTTGGATTCTGTGTCTCCCTTTCTCTCTGTCCCTCCTCCACTCATGCTCTGTCTCCTTCTCTCTCAAAAATAAACATTAAAAAACAAACAAACAAACAAAAGAAATGGAAAAGAGATTTAGATGGGCAATGAACTAAAGAGATTTAGATGGGCAATGAACTAAACAAGTTGTCTAAAAATGTGAAAGGAGCATTGTTTGTTTTGTTTACAAATCAATAAATCCTTTCAAACTTCCTTTCTTGTGTCTTCTTTTAAGTTAGAGTATACACAGAACTAGAGTAGGAAATGCATCACATGTAGTAGATACCAAGCTGGCCCTCTGAGTCAAACCTGACTTAGCCAATTCAAGAGGTATTTCTATAAGGAGGAAGACAGGGGAAGAGAGACCCACCTACTTTCTGCTTTACCTTCCAGATAAAATATCATTGATGAGATAGTTCTTTGATCCTTCCTTCATCCTTTGACATCTTTTGAAATTTATCCTAATCTGTTGCTTTCTTTGCTTTTCCATGTTGCTTAGAATGGCCAATTCCAGCAGCTCTGTGTTCTAATCCCAGTTTTGTTAATATCTTGTAATTTATTTAAACCGGCTAACATTTCCAGGGCTCAGCTTCCTAATCTTTTCTCAAAAGTCATTAAATTAGATAAGATAACGATAACTTCTGTAACAGAAATCCCTTAAGACTCTTAGCAGCTTAACAAAATAAGTTTTATTTTTGTTCATCTGATATTTATTATGGTGGATCCATTTTTATGCATGCCTCTGTTATTAAGTTCCTTTCATTTTGTATTTTGTATTTTTACCATCTCCCAGGACCTCAGATCCTTTACATGTTGCTGAAAGATAAAGAAAGGAAGGCCCTCACACTTTTTACCCATTTCAGTCAAAGAGTGATGTCCATCAGTTCAGCTCGAATTCTATTAGTAGGAATGAGTTACATGGCCAACAAGACTCAAAAGGGCCTGAAAAATAGTTGTAAGCTGAGAAGCCATTTCCATCAACAATCTGTACTATGGAAATGAAACTGAAATCTTTGGTGAGCACTATCACGCCTTCCAGAGAGATGATCTCTGGCTGCTTCTTGTAGCTCTATAATAATGTGTACTTATCATGTGAAGCTTCTATCCTAATTTAAAGTATAAAAGATGTAGAAGGAAAGCATAAAAAGCACAGAAAAGGCAAAATTTAGGAAATAAATCTCACACAGATTCCCATTAAATGCAGATATGAAATATACACTTTCATGAAAAAAAATCTTTGAGTGGAGAATCCACAGAGACAGAATGATATACATGGAAGTATTAATAAATAATTGTATCATTATAAGTAATTTCTTACTGGGGCTACAATTCCGGCAATAATCTAGGAAGATGAATCAAATTTTTACTAATTACTATGTGGAAAGTGCTATACTGGGTATAATGGTACGAATAAGAGGCATTGAAACACTTTATTAAGAGGGAAAATATCCTACTGAAAGAGAAAAATAGCACTAATATAAACTAAAAATATAACAGGGGTGCCTGGGTGGCTCAGTCATTTAAGCATCCAACTCTTGATTTTGGCTCAGGTCATGATCTCACAGGACAGGTGGGTGGATAGGTTGACACATGTCTGTTCATGTGACTGTCCAACATGTCTGAAGAAATTCTCTGAGACAGCAACTCAGCCTAAGCAGGGACTGACATTTCACTTAAGGCCAGGATCCAATTAGTCATTCAATGATAATATATATATTTTTTTATTATCTTGTGTCCCCAGTTTTTGGCAGGTAGAATATTAAGTATCTGATAAAAGACCTTCATTCTCTTCTATCAAACACAGGGGACTGAAAAGAAGCTGTGCATTAGGCTTAAAACTGATTTTTGTTTTCAGCTTGAAATTCCTTCTGTGGTTTCCCTGGACTAAACCTTGAGAGTAAGAAGCTGAGCCGCTGATCTGAAGCAAGAAGTTCTGTGCATGGAAGTACCATTTTGCTGGGAGGGCAAAGAATGTACAGTTATTCTTAACTTCAAGTGGTATAATTGCAATAAAGTAAGGATTTTTTGTTGTTATTTGGCAGTGGATTCATCTACAGATCTCTGTGTACACCAGCAGTCTTCATGGATACAACATAGGACAACACTATTTTAGAAAATAAGCCCTTTAGCTGATAAAGCCCAGATTCAATCTTTCTATTTCTAAAAGATGCCTGAGGTGGTGGATCCTGACGTCTATCCTGACATTTGGGAAGATAGGCTTATCATTTTATTGGGCTTTGCAACCCAGATGGTACCATGCTAAAAAAAAAAATAACTTCTGGAAAATAACAAGAAAGAAAAATCTGTTTGCTTGTCCTACACATCTTTGTGTTCTGTTTCTCTAGAGGATTTGCAGGTGTGATATTATTTCTCAGAAACACTCAAAGAACACTGAACAGCACCTGTTTTAAGGAAAATCTGTAGGTCTCCCCCAAACTCCTTACTATCAAAATATAGAGCTCATCTTTTTAATCCAGAGAGAGATGGAATTTCTTTTCACTGACACAGGACACTTCCTTTTATACCATTCACTCTGGTAGGGGTTGAATTTTCAAGTCATCACAGATGCTCATTGTTCTTCTAGCTTCTTCCAACTTCTTTTTCTCAAGATTTATTCTCATCAGATCACTTAAGGAAATAGCTTAATCATTCTAGGACTGAATTTGCATGGATAAGACAGGGATAGCAGTACTTCAAATATTACAAGTAAACAACTCATCACAATGCCTGGCATATAGTAAATGCTCAAAACACGAGAGTTGATATCAATAACATTAAAATTCGCTGTTCCCTCCAATGTTACTGGCATCCCCTCTGCCGTTATCATTACCAGCATCTTGAGTTCAAAGCCATTCTATCATTTATTTTACTTACTTAGAAAGGTAGAAGTAATAACTTTCTGTGAAAAAAAAATAGGCAGGATTGAAAATACTCATTTAAAATATGTAATTTACTTTGGGGAATTTATGACAGAAATAATGAAAGAACTGTAGCAAATTTTAGCAATAAATGAGTCCATAGTTGTTCAAATTACTAAATTTATACTATTTTCCCACTGTATGTGCCTTAACTGCTGTCAGATTTCTAGCAATGTAATGTTTATATACTATACATCAGACTAAAAACCTTTGTCTTCTATTTAAAACATAGCATTATGACAGAAATCTACATCACTATACATATGGCAGTCATCCAGGTTAAAAACATCATTCCAGGTGTGACTGAGAGTAATCTGTTAATTTTTCCGGAAGTGAGAAATAAGAAAATATTTAAATATTAAGGAAAAGGTAAGACAAGCATTTGAGAATCTAACTACAAATTGGGATCTCTACAAGTTGAGCCACTCCGAAAAGAGTATTTAAACAAAATATATGAAGGGGAGTCAAGGGAAATAAAATGTCCAAGTCTGGTCTACAGGAAAGATGGTTAATTTTCACTGAATTCTTTTTCAAGACCCGCTGGCTGCTGATACATTGGTGAGGAGTGTGATTTCATTAAAACAATAAAAGCCTCAGGAAAACAATCAAGAAACAAACATATATTTCAAACTTTATATAAATATAAAGAATAGAAGCAAGTCTCCTGGGATCTCTGTATTTACTCAACTGTTAGTTGACTTTTTTTCTCTTCCTCACTGTCAGTTCAGTAGTAAGAAAATCTAGACTCGTGTTTTAAGTACTGTTTTAGACATTTCATCTCGCAATCAAAATGTCTCTCAAAGTTTAAAGTATGAGGCAGCTTTATTTATTGAAGAATTAAGTCTTAATAAATTCACTTGACAAACAAATGTTTACTAGTCTGGATTTTATGTCTCTTCATGACACTGACTCTATGACAATATAAAGGACAACTTTATCAGCTATGATCCATTTTGTAAAAGTAGGAGAATTCTCAAAAAATAATAAATAAACCCAGGATTAATGAAGCCAGCTTTTGAGGGTTTCTCCCTTAATAATTAGACAGTGAGTATAGTAGCTCTGAGCATTTCATCCTCATAATACCATGTTCAAAAGCAGGAAGGGACTGGCAGGCCTCCAATGTGTCTTTCTCAGGACAGAAATGTTCTCATCTATTCTCTCATGTCTCATTGGTCAGAACTGGGTTATCTGCCAAGGTTTAGCAGCAAGGGAATAGGGAGTTACTGAAGAGTTGACAATTTTAAGCACCATAGTTGGGGGCTGGCTCTGCTCAGAACAGACGGGCTGGAAAAGGCTGTGTGGCTACTAACAGGGTTAACCACAGCATTCTTCTGACAGGCTTTCAAACTGAACACAACATTTCTGGGTGCTTCCATGTGCAAGACTTTATCTTAGGATACAAATATCAATAAGACTTGAAGGCTATGTTAAGGAGTTTGAATTTTATTCCAGCTAGGGTAGTGACTTTGGAGACTGGTCAGTTGAACATTTGCTTTGGCTTGTTGAACATTTTGTGTTAGCACCACCCACTTTTATTTTATTTTATTTTATTTTATTTATTTATATATTTTTAATGTTTATTTTATTTTTGAGAGACAGAGCATGAGCAGGGAAAGGGCAGAGAGAGAAGGAGACACAGAATATGAAGCAGGCTCCAGGCTCTGAGCTTTGAGCACAGAGCCCGACATAGGGCTCAAACCCACGAACTGTGAGATGACCTGAGCCGAAGTCAGCCACTTAACCAACGGAGCCACCCAGGCACCCCTACACCATCCACATTTTCAAGGGGAGTAAACCAATCTCTGTGATCTACTCAAGATTATACAGCCTCCAAGCCTAAACTTTCTTGCTTATTATCATCACCCTATTTACTTCTTCGAAAGTTTGTATAGAAAACCATGTTGCCTTTTGAAGCCTATAGCCCCTAATTTTACATCACATTCTTCATAGTCTTCCCACTTCTGAAATAAGTCATTTGTTCAATTCTTTGATACCTACTTTGCCAATTAGAATGGTAGGTACTTTAAATAATTTTTGGAGAAAGGAATATATCAATGAATTATTCTGAAATGTGTTAAATATCAGAAAATTCCCTGGGAGTGAAAAAACAGTGTTTTTATGATATAATGAGGCTTTCTACAGGTGTTTAAATCCTAGCAATTTGTGTATGCTTTGTGTTATGCCTGACTACTCTAAGATTGTATCTGGTTCTTTTTTTTTTTTTTTTTCCCTGATGATTTGCTTTATAGAGTTAGAGATCTATTCTCCTCCAGAAATATGGGTTTTTTTTGACATAATTTCTCTTTTTATTTTTTAAGGTAGAGTTAACCTACTAATCCTGAAAAATATATTTATAAAACTAATATCTCCAAATGCCTAGAGAGAGAGCTTGCTCTACCTGTATCAGAAATAGGTAAACATATGAAACTCTTCAGAACAGAGGGGCTCAAAGAATCCTTGAGCTTCAAACACAATCAACTAGCTTAATTGTGCTGAATTTCCATTCTCTATGAGTTCAACTTTGCCCTCCCAAGTTATCTACTTCTAAAACATATTATTTCTGGAATTCGTAGATTTTTCCATGATTAACAGTCAAATTTGTTTAATTATATTTGTCAGATTCCTAAGTTAACCCAATGACTTGGGGGGGGGGGAAGAATACTGGGGACCTAGGCTGCGCAGGGGGTACACAAAAGGGGGAGAAGGGGTGCCAGGGTAAGATGTGATAATGAAAACCAGTGGGAACTCTAGAATTTCCATATATGGGGCTTCTCTAGGGTGGCAATCAGTTGCATCCCTGCTGCAATTTTTATAGTAAGAGTAAGGTTATTTCTCAATTTGTATGTTAATTTCCTGTGTCCTAGGATGGGGGAACTGAAGGAGATTATGGGGGATACGAGACTAAAAAAGCCTCTCTTTCTCCACAATTACAATGTGGCCCCATTAAATCAAACCTCCCCTATTTCAAAATCTACCACCTGCTAGGCCTGCGTGGTAGGGTGAAAAGTTTAAATGGTTGTAAATACCTGTAAGACAAAGCAAAAAGACTCCAAAGATTTGACATGTGCAGAGTAAGAATCTCTATTTAAAGAAACTGAACAGTAGCTGAAATTAATCAAGAAGGTGCCTCTTCTTGTTTGGAACCAATCATTTAAGGAGCTTGTGTTCCCAAAAGTGATCTCAACGTGACACCTAGTGGCAGGTCCGGGCTTACCCCTTCAGGTCCTGATGGAAATACCCAGTCTCCAAGGTATTCAAAAATTTTGTTCCTGGAGACTCTAACTTCATTTCTGTGGGAGAAAAACTAACTTATTTCACAAAAAAATTAATTAGAAACTATTCTTTAGAAGAAAATGCTTGGGCATCATTTTGAAGACGGTTTCCATGCTTTTTTTTTTTTTTTTTGGTCTTTCTGATGTATGAATTGTCTCTTCTTGAGTCTATCAAGTCTTTTCCACCCCCACAAACCTTGGCCTATTTACAAATTCAAAGAACTGAAGCCCCTTCATTGGTATTCTAATTACTAATTTTTCTACTTTAAAAACTGATAGATACCTCAGAAGAGGACTCTGCATTGGTTTTCTTTCTAAGATCTTAGACTGGGAAATTTTCTTAAAAATGTTAAGTATTCAAAAGTGTTTAGGGGCACCTGGGTGGCTCAGTCAGTTGAGCTTCTGACTTCGGCTCAGGTCATGATCTCATGTTTCATGGGTTCGAGCCCTGACAGCTAGCTCACAGCCTGGGGCCTGCTTCAGATTTTGTATCTCCCTCTCTCTGACCCTCCCCTGCTCATGCTGTATCTCTCTCTCTCTATTCTCTCTCTTAGAAATAAAAACATTAAAAGTTTTTTTAAAAAGTGTTTATATACAAATGAGTCACATTGGTTTTGTTTGCATATGGGCATTTGTTTTTTGTTTGTTTGGGGTTTTTTTGGTTTGTTTGTTTTATTTTTAGATTCTAAATTTTTTTCAAGCACCAGAGATGCTTTTAGTTACTAGACATGTACGTGTGTTCACACACGCGCGCACGCGCGCACACACACACACACACACACACACCAGGAAATGTAGAATAGTTTTTAGCCAAAGTGAGAAAAAAACAGCTTTGATACTCTGCCTTTTAGAAGCCTTCGTGCCCCATTACTAGCAGCCCATCATCTTGGGCTAGAATTTGGTGATGTTCTCTTGGGTACTCCAACTGTTCCCTGAATGGACAATGTCAAATGTGTCATTCCCTCTCTATCTCCTAACTAATCTGATAGACTCTGCACTAATGAGCAAATGAGGAGGCCTCAAATGCTAAGTTTAGAGATGGGGTGGGTTTGTCCAAATTGGACTTCTGTAGACATTGACTAAACATTTTCTACTTGACTCAGAGTGATAGTGGTGAGAATTGCAGGAAATGATTTGGCTGGCCTTCCCACGGTTTCTGTACCATTCATCCACATAGAATTGTACTAGCTCACTGGGCAATTGGGAGTTAATTCTGCTGCCCGCCCCCCCCCAAGTTAACTATAAGCCTGAAACCAAGGATTTGGGAAATTTCTATATAATAATTCTCTTTTAAAATGAGCATTTACTGAGTGCACTCTATGTATCAGACATAATACTAAAATAATTTTGTATATTTTCTTGCAAGCCTTCCAGTAAGCCCTAAACCAGAGCTGTTTTGCTCTCATTTTAGATCTATGACAACTGAGACTTAGTGACTTAATGTCTTTTTGCTTGTAAATAGCAGCACTGAGAAATGCTTTTGTCTCCAATATACTTTTCTTGAGCTTCTCCTTAAATACTTGGGAGTGTGAAATGGACACTTTGGAGTATAACAATAATCTCCCCCAAAACAACTACTTAATTATAAACTGAGTCTCTAAAAGATTCATAATATATACACATATGCACACATAGTTGATAATATATCAAAGGAGTGCGATGTTATAATGCTTTGATCCTAAGTCACTGGAAACTCTTATTTTGAAAACTGATCCCTTTTATCAGCTTCTTGGGCTGTCCTCACCAGGGGAGGGCTGAATTCTTCAGAGGGTCATTAAACCCAGCCCAGTCCACTGTTCTCTCTTCTGTTCCTGCTGTCTCCTTAAGGATGGGATCCAGACAGACACTTAAACAGCCAAAATGGGTGGCTTACTCTCTGTAGCTTGTATTCTGAAGATCATACACACTTGTAAGCCCTATAACAAAAATCTAAACAGTTCTGAATATAAACCATTTATTTCTGCAAATCACATCCATGATGCTAAGGAAAAGATTGTTTCTTTGGTAACCAGGACTCAAACACTGGACAGCCATAGATGTAGAATTATAATTACAAGACTGAAACTCTGTCGAAAAACAAACAGGAAGCATTTTTTTCTAAAGCTATTGGCTTTAGATGATAACTATCTTTTAAATAAAATTGCAAGCTTTATTTTGATATGTTCAAGAGTCCCAATCCCATGCACACAGACTCAGAAACACAGAGACAACAAAGCTACTGCCTTGGAGGGAACAGGTTGCAGTAGCTAAAAGTCATTTGAATCCAGATTATCTAATTTACATTACATTCTTCCTTACCACGAAGGTCTACAACTTCATGGGTCCCCTTGCGCATTACAACTGATCTCTCTGTGTGTCAGTTTCTTCATCTGCTGAATGTGAGGGTTAAGTTAACTAATATATGGGCAGTTCTTAGAATGGTGCCTGGGGTAAGTTAAGCAATCACAGCTGAGTATCGGGATCAGAAGTGCTGTGAATATATCTCTATTCATCTCTCTTCACAGCCCACAGGCTGTGGGAGAACATCTTCTGGAGATGTTACTGACAGGTGATGTTTATGAGAAGTAGGAGGCATTTCAGCATTTTTTTCCTTCTCTCTCTCTCTCAATGTCTCTCTCTTTGAGGCAGCCACATACAATTGTTAAATCAAAATAAGTCTTCACATTTTTTCCTTTTGGATGATGGATGGCAAAACTAAAATAGGTCTTCTTGAGATAATGTTTTTGAGTGTCCAGCTGGTGGAGACAGGAAAAGCAATTTCAGTGAGACAAGAGTGCTTTCAAGAACAGATTTGCAAGGAAAGTATTATCTTGGCCTTCTAGAAATAGAAGTGCCATGATGCAGACTGCAAGGAATTAAGATTATCCACATAGGCATTTTGCTGCTCGGTAAAAGAAGAAACGATGGAAAACAGAAGATAGCCCTGCCAGATTTCAACGTGGCCAACCAGCCTGCTGACACTGATGCAGGCCTAATTGCGCACCATCTTGGGGGTGGCCTGATTGTAGCAGAGGCAGCTTCGTGCCCAAAACCTTACACAGAGGACAACCTCCAACCAGCTAAACACTTTCCTACCCGACAAGTCTAGAGACTGCCAGCCAAAAAATCACTTTGGGGGAGACACTGCTTTCCTACGGGGGAAAAGGACATTCTCAGACTCAGGGCTTTAAAAGAACTACTTTATTTTGACTCTTCAAGGTCTGGCTGCAGGGCGTCATCTGATTATCACTAAAACTTTTTTTTCCATTCAGTGATTAATCTTTCTCTTTATTATAGTTTTTCTTTTTTTAGTTTTCCAGCTTTATTGTGATATGATTGAGAAAAATTGTATATATTTAAGAGGTACAACATTATTTTTTCTTTAGTAGTGCTAAAATATATTGAGCACCTTGTATGTGTTTTCATTCTTTCTTCTTGTTCTCCCTTCCTTCCTTTCAATGATATTCATCAAAATCACTAGGTGCTAAGCGCTATGAAATAAAATGGTCAATTCAGACAAGATCCTTGTCTGCAATATCAGGAAAAGACACAATCCACAAGTAAATGAATGAACAAAGATAACGGTAAAGTACAGCAACATATACTGAAAAGATGACATATGATGTAGATCACCCTGAAGGATTGCCCAGTTTAGATTATATGGCAAGAGAGGACCTTTCTGAGGAAATGACTTTTAGTAGATATGTATGGTTGAAAAAGAGTACCAGCCCTTCTTAGATCCCACTTTTTTGTGAGCATGAACACGTACAAAAGCTCTGAGATAAGAAAGACTTTGGTATGTTCTAGGAACATTAAAAAATAGATAAATACATAAATACATAAAGAAATACATTAAAAAAAGAAAACAAGTGTGACTGAAACACAGTTAACAAGGGAGTGTTTGAGATAAAGTTGGAGACATTGGCATGGATAGATTGTCCAGGGCCATATAGACCATGGCTGTAAGATCAGGATTTATTATAAAAATGACACAAAACCAATAAATATATTGAAAAGGGTGGTGGCATGGTTATAGTTTCAACTGTTTAGACTGTTGCATGGCAACTGAGTTGTAAATGGGTAAGAATCAAACCTTTTACACCAATTGTGACGTCACTGCAATCCTGAAAGGTTATAGGTAATAGTGGCTTAAACTCAGCAAAGGAAGCTCAACCCACTTAACCATTACACCAAATATTCAAAGGAGAACTATGTCTTCCCTATTTCAGAAATGAGTTAACAAAGGCTACTAGCGATTGCTGCCTAAAATTACTCAGCTTCTAAGTGATAGAGTCAAGACTCAAACTGAGATCAGTGTGGTTCAAAAAAGAATTTCCTGTAGAGTTTGGATTTGTGCCTCTTTAGCAGGTCTTGCAAAAGAATCTTAAAATAGGCTTCAACGATCCCTAATACATAGTGATGCCTGCTATGAACCAGCCCTGTTTTGAGTGTTTTCTACGCATTGGCAAACTAAATTTCCACAACAATTCTGTGAAGTTTAGGCTATTATTATCCTCTTTTTACAGATGAGTAAGTAATTTGAGTCTTACAGATGTTAAACCAGTAAATGTCAAAGGCAAAACTTCAAAGGAGACAGGTTAGCTCTGTTGCCAGACACTTCACCACTAAGCAATTTAAGATTTCTCCTCTGCTGGCCAGTGTTTCTACACTCAAGTGGTATACTTTAAAACGTACCCAGGAAAATAGCCACCATTAACCTCCTTCCAAACTCCAATTAGGATAAGGATTTACTCAAAACATAGACAAGCTTTTTGTGGGAATTTAATAAACATGCTAAAGATGAGACAGGCCCTGCTTCTCACACACCTCAGATGAGAATAAGGGAACATCTCTAAAAGAAAGCAAACAAAAGATTTGTCTTTTAACCGTTCTGAGGTCTAAGCATCAACATTTCTACCAGGTCTGCTTTTTCTAACATAAATGTAGAAGACAGATTGAAATGCCAAACTAAACTGTTCAGTGTTTTAGAAAATGTGGTTTCTTGGGGCGCCTGGGTGGCTTAGTCGGTTAAGCGTCCGACTTTCGCTTAGGTCATGATCTCGCGGTTCGTGGGTTCGAGCCCCGCGTCGGGCTCTGTGATGACTGCCAGCTCAGAGCCTGGAGCCTATTTCAGAGTCTGTGTCTCCCTCTCTCTCTGACCCTCCCCTGCTCACGCTGTCTCTCTCTCTCTCTCCTAGTAATAAATAAAACATTAAAAAAAAAGAAAAAGAAAAAGAAAATGTGGTTTCTCATAGGCAACCTCAATTCAAGACTCATTTGTCTATCTTCTGCAAATTTTCAACAAGTTGGGTTTGTGGATTCTTAAAATTAATCACAGAAAAATCTCATATTCCTAGTGGAGAAAATAAAGGAAAACTCCTTGAGGTCGTATAGGTCATAATGGCGAACCGTCCAAACTGCCCAGTCTGGGTGTTCCGCACTTCCTTTCCCTACCTCTGGGTAGTGATGACCCCAAGTCACTCTACCCCTAGACATCCAAACAGCTTTAAATTTTTCGTTTAATGTTTTATTTATTTCTGAGAGAGAGAGAGCGCATGAGCATGGGAGGGTCAGAGAGAGGGAGTCACAGAATCTGAAGCAGGCTCCAGGCTCTGAGCTAGCTGTCAGCACAGAGCCCGACGGGGGGCTCGAACCCACGAACCGTGAGATCATAACCTGAGCCAAAGTCGGAAGCTCAACCGACTGAGCCACCCAGGCGCTCCACATCCAATCTGCTTTAAACAGCTCTGCTGGTGTGGGTGGGATTCTTTTAACTTTATAAGCAAATGACCACCTTTGTTCAGGGCTCAGACTTCTGGAGAATGATCTCCTCTGTGCCCATCGGTGTAAAATAAACCTCCTCCCTTCCAAGATCACCAAGTGCCACTTGGTTCTTCCGCCAGTGATCCAGATCAGATTTCCACAACATTCCAACAGAACAGAAGTGACCTAAAAAGTGCTGCCTTCATGCTCTACTAGGGCTCCAACAGCATCTTCACAAAGCTCAGAAATCAACTGGCATAGCTAGAGCTTTGCTCAGAGTGTCCCCTAGTTATCTTCACTGTGACCTTAACCACTGGCTTTAGAATTACTCTGCTATTTCCATTTACCTCTTGATTGCCCCAGGTCTCACCACTTTGATATGTAAAATTTAGCTAATTTTGGCTTTGCAGGGACTAAGTCTTGAATAGCTTGCTCCAAAGTGTGAGGATCTTAGTATATCAGAGACAGAGACGAGAGTAACAAAATAAACATTTTAGGGTTATTTCCCATCTAATTTCTTTAACTAATGCTAATAATAATACTGAGGGACAATAATTGAGACTTTGTGTAATCTCATTTAATCTCATAACAAAGGAGGATAGTGTTGTCATTTTTTAGGAATGTTAAGGTCATGCAATCAGAATTAGAACCCGAGGTGTCTGATTCTAGACATTTTTTATTACCTTATATTCCTAAGTATACTATGGTATATAGTAAAATTGTATATTTTCTTTAGTATTATATAATATAGTATATAGGTTAAAATAAGGACAATATACCGTACATATTCCTAAACATACTGTAATATGCTTACAATGCCAGCCCTAAATCCTCGTCCTTTTCCCCAGGCGGATTCACAACATGTTCTCCAATGTGGATTGGGCCAAACAACTTAGTCTCTGGTTTTCAATCCTATATGCAAATTCATAATCACACTGGGAGCTTTTGAAAAGTGCTGATTATCCCCTTCCCTGGCCTGGAAGATTCTGATTTAATTGTTCCGGTCTGTGGCCTGGGCATCGGTTTTTTAAAGATCCTCTGGTGATTATAAACATCTGGGAGTAGAATATAACTGCCCTGAGCAAGAACACTACCTGTACAGACTGAATGGTCTCCCCAAAATTCACACACTGAAGCTCTAACCCGCAACATGACTGCGTTTGGAGATAGGAACTTAAGGAAATATTTAGGGTTAAAAGAGGTCAAAAGGATGTCGCCCTGATCTGATAGGATTGGTGAATTTTCACGAAGAGAAAAGGACACCATTAGTGTGTACACACACAGGAAAGACCGTATGAAGACACAGCAAGAAAGTGGCCACTGCAACCCAAAGAGAAAGGACCTCACCAAAACTCAACCCTGGCACCATGATGTTAGGCTGGGACTTCCCAGCCTCCAGAACGGTGAGAAAATAAATCTGCTAAGCTTCCCAGTCTCAGGGATTATGTCACAGAAGTAGGAGCAGACCAACACAAGCGAGTGTTATGGGCCAGTAAAGACGCTGGTACCTGCATGTGAATAGAAAGGTGCTGGGGTCAGGAGCAGGTGGCATCCATCTGCTTGCCCTTATGGAAGCCAGTCTATAGAGTGAATAGAGGGGGAAAGAACCTCAAAGACTGGAAAGGAACTGAGCCTCACAGTTTATCATCTGTACACTGTTCAATGATGGGAAAGAGCAGTATTTAGAAAAGACAGAATCCAACTCTAAAAATGAGGCTTCCAGTATTCTTCCTTTCTCTGCTGCAGGGTAAACAGAGAGCCTGCTCTTCCCTCTCTATCACCCCCTAGTGGATGCTATGGAGTCCTTACATCTCTCCAGTTACTGAGCTGCCAAACTACTCTTAACCTTTATGTGCGTTTACTTTAAGGTATGACCAATGTGTGTGTGAGGCGGGGAAGAATAAAGGAGGGTTATAACTGGTCCTATACCAGGAACAATTGTGAACATTTGAAGATAAAGCATAGTCTATTTTTGCACAGCAAAGTTTTCTAATCAAGATTGCTTATGACCTGGGGCGCCTGGGTGGCTTAGTCGGTTAAGCATCGGACTTTCACTCAGGTCATGATCTCGCGGTTCGTGGGTTTGAGCCCCGCGTCGGGCTCTGTGCTGACTGCCAGCTCAGAGCCTGGAGCCAATTTCAGAGTCTGTATCTCCCTCTTACTCTGACCCTACCCTGCTCACGCTGTCTCTCTCTCTCCTATAAATAGATAAATAGATAAATAAATAAATAAATAAATAAATAAATAAATAAATAAATGAGATTACTTATGATCTTGGGTTTTTCCAGTGTCTTAACTAAAGACTTAATCGCAACCTTTTAAAAAACATAGGTGGATCCAATAAAATGTGAAGGTCACTGAAATATGAGAAAATTAATCATGGGCTGCAAAAACAGTGACGATTCACTGTTCACAACAAAAGTTAAAGCTGAGTATCTTCCCAATATCATAATGGTGTTTAAAACACGTGGTCTAAAGTAAAAATGTAAGCTCTAAAATCTATTGCACTGAATTGAAAATCTGCTAAGAACTAGGCTTCAGCCTAGGACCTTTGCTTGCTTTTCTGTGAAAAGGAAATAATAAAGCCTCCCTCCTGTGTTTTCTGGAGAGGTGAGTGTGTTAACATTTTAGAATCTTCTCAATTATTGCTAGAATAGGGGCTTCATAAATGTTATTTGATTTTCTTATTTCCTTTCCTAATTCTTACTTCAATACTCTGGTTATTGGAAGGTTAAAATCACTCTTGATTCTCAGTTTACATAGACTGTAAACTGTGCTGCATGGTGACAGACGGTAGCTGTATGTGTGGTGAGCACAACATAACATATATACTTGTTGAATTACTATGTCATACACCTAAAACTAATATAACATCATGTGTCAATCATTCTTCAAATTTAAAAAAAGTAGAGGAAAAACACTTGCATAGGATTATGATAGGATACGTGTTAATCCCTCCATAAAATGGTTGGTAACACATCAAGTTCTATGATAACATTTGTTTATATTAAGTTAAAGTATGTAGGGATTTGGGCATTAATTCCCAACTGGGATTTTTTTCTCATACAAATATCTCCCTTTCATAAATAACTGTGAAGCTGAAGAAATGAAAACTGATAGAGAAAGTGTTAGCCCACTCATTTTAATTTAGTTTAAGCATCCATCACTAACCGACAGGTCACGTGACCATCTGTTTTTGTCTTCTCCCTGAATCTTCTCTGCCATTTAGTGAATGTGTCACAAACGACAAAGGTTTAGTGCTACAAATTTGGAGTGATCACATTACTTCTTTGAATGGCAAAGTTGCTAGCTGTCAGTTATACAAGATGAAATCATAACAGACTTTGCATGTTAGGGTTGACACATCTATGCATGTGGTAACAGTAAAGTGCAGGATGAATACCCACTTCTGTACATACGCTTGATACTCTTCACATTTCTCTTCTCTTTGAATTACTCAAGTGCCCTCCCAACAGCCTTAATGAAACTAGACACAGACTGAATTACATTCTTTTAAAACTGAAACAATCACACATCAACTTGCATTAAGTCCTTTTCCCGAGATCTAACTGGTACAGAAAGAACTATGAAAGCACATCTTGATCTCCATTTGCTACTCTCATTTGTTTATTCTGGAATTCATTTGATTTGATCTCATTATAATATCTTTTAATGTACTAAATCTTGCATTAGTGAAAAGACACATGAAGCTTTTAAACGAACCTGTTGTTCTATCTCCATCCTGTGCTGTCAGTTTTTGGTCTAGTAGTCTGTGAATTACCGGCCTACTGCATTTAGTTAGGTGAAGCCTTGAAATCTGTTTTCAGCGAGTAAAAAAATGGACCTCCCCACTGCCCTCCAAATGAGTATATGAAGGACATCTTCAATCAGTGTTGGCCATGTCACTGTAGGTGTCTAGTCCTACAATGCGTTATAACGACAGCAGTGACCCAGGTAAGAAGGCAAGAAGCTCTAGATTACCAGGCTCCCAGACAGTAATTACTTCCTGGAGTATACATCCAGGTCCTAAAAGACTTACCACTATACCAGGTGTGTGTGAGTAACCACAAACACTTTAGTTCTCAATAAAAATGAAAAAAAAAAATCTTACACTAGTGAATAGTTGGCAATCGCCTGTAATTCAAACAACAACAAAAATATTTAAGTAAATTGTGGTTCATTTAGTTTAAGGATATTCTGAAATTATTAAAACTAGAAATGATTATAAAGAATATTTAACATGAAAAGCTTATGGTGATAAAGTGATAAAGTCATGACTTCCCCATTCACTTCCACCATTCCCAGTTTCTATCTTCTATTAATGAATGTCCTTTTTCTATAATATCTTTATTAAGATGTAAATCAAATACCAAAAGATGCTCATTCAGAGTATATATCTCACTCCTCTCTTCCTTTTTTTGTTCCTTGAGGGTCTGAGGGGAAAATTATATATCTTCAGTGGGTTTTGTATATTCACAAAGTTATGCAATGATCACCAATATCTAATTTAAATTAGAGCATTTCATCACTTGCAAAAAAAAATTAATGTTTGTTTTTGAGAAAGAGAGAGAGAGAGAATGAGCAGGGGAAGGGCAGAGAGAGAGGGAGACACAGAATCTGAAGCAGGCCCCAGGCTCTGAGCTGTCACAACAGAGCCTGATGTGGGGCTGGAACTCACAACCCATGAGATCATGACCTGAGACAAAGATCAGGTGCTTAACTGACTGGGCCACCTAGGTGCTCTCATTCTATCACTTCAGAAAGCAATCTTATATCCATTAGCAATCACCTCTCACTGTCTCTTGCCTCTAAACCCTGAATACCGGTAAGCTACGTTTCGTTTCAGTGCTGATTTTTATTTTTTGCTGGTTTGGAAAATGTTCTGTAAAAAAGTAATATACTACATAACCGTTTGTGTTTACCCTCTTTCACTGCCCATGATGTGTTCATACTTCACACATGTTGAAGCCTGTGTCAGTACTTCACTCCTTTTTAGGCGTAAATAATTTTCTATTGTGTGATGTACCATATTTTATTTATTCATTAGTTGATATACATTTGGGTTGTTTGCACTGTAGGGCCATTGTGAATAATGTTACTATGAGCATTTATGTGCAAGTTTTTGTGTTGATGTATATTCAATTCTCTTAGGTATATACCTACGAGTAGAATTTCTGGATCATATGGTAACTGTGTCTAACATTTTGAGAAACTATCAAATTGCTTTATAAAAGGTGTACTATTTCACAGTCCCATCATGCCATTGAAAAAAGCAAAAACAAAAAAAACCTCTTCAACAAAATGACGCTAACCTACTTAATTCTGGCATACTATAACTATGAGGGCTACAGATTTTTGCCTTTTTAAAGAGCAAAGTTCTGAGCTACAGTATTACTGTCTCATAGCAGTAAGATTTAGGCCTTGCAATTCATCATTCAAAAAGATTACGTCTACTCATTGCCACTATGAATTTAAGCAAAGCTGAAGACCAGAGAGAGAATTAAAACATTACAGGGAATTTAGGACCCAGAGAAAATAGAGTAGGAAAGGTAGATAAGTAAAACACTCAGGAAGCAATCAACATTAACTTTGCATTTTTATGTCAAGGAGAAAAAAATGACACTGAGATAAACAACTTTGAGATCTGTGAATTGAAATCAGTAAACTCCCACATTAGGAGGTTAAAAATAGGCTTTGGGATAAAAGTGATATTTTTCCCTTTACAGACATTCTTCGTGCAAATAGAGGTAGGTAGAAATTGAAAACAAATTTCACTAAATGCCAGTGCTTCTAACAGCCCAGCGTGTGAAAACCCAGCTGCTCTTTTCTGCTTCATACATTAGCAGGAATAATGGCAAAGACGATGACTTCCTTATTTGCTGACAGTTGTGTTGATGATGCAGGAGGCAAAATAGCATTTCTCTTCTGGGCAATGTTAATTATGGAGTACTGACAGGAGTTCAAAAATAAATCCCAATCCTTCCAGTCAGTGCCCCACATCAATATAATATGAAAAACGTGTAACCCACTGACAAGCATGAGGGAAAGGTACATTCTGCCTGCTGCCACTTCTTTTGCAGTAAGTAAAAAGATTATTCTTATTAAAAACCAATAAGAATAATAGGTTATGTAAGAATAACAATTTAGAGATCTATTATCTACATGTTTTATTTATATTGCTCACTTGGTTCTTTGAAGCGGAAAGAAAATGTACCCTTATTCTCTATTTTTCAGATGATAATCCCCAGGGTCTGAGAAATTAAGTCACACAGGAAATAACTGGAAGAACGAGGATTTTATTCCAGGGTTCTGTCTCTTCCTCCAATGCTAGAACTTTTCTGTCTTCCAGGCCAAATTTTTTGAGCACAGTCCAACAATTTTAAAGTTGTTTATATGGACAATGAGTCAGATTTTTTTTTTATTTGTGCCATATGATGAATTGTGTGTACTACACCACATAGTTATTTATGCAAGCACATTTCCTGTTAGAAATATATTAATTATGCCAACCTACAATATTTAGAACACTTCAATTTTATTGCCAAGGTACCTATTGTCTAAAGTACAAGGGGAATTTAATAAGTTTTTATTAACCTCTACTATAGTTTTTAAAGCAGCACATTAAATATTATGATCCCCATTTTTTTTGAGGCAAGAAAGTAACAGTAATGAAGGTTAAGGCAACTTACCCCAGATTAAATAACCAACAAAATAAATGTTTATATTTTGAATGTAACTTTGTCTGACCTCAAAGCCCTGCTCTTTGATAATGCAGGCTTGAGAAAATGTAGTTCAGCATTAGAAAAGTGCTTTTCCTTTGAGCCTGTAATTTCACATCTAGAACTATATTCTAGGGCATGTATTATGATTTAGCTAAAAAAACCTTCATATCAATATTGTTTAAAGTTGCCAAAAACTAGAAGTACCCTAATAAAGGCTCAATTAAACTATGTTCTATCCACATCATGGGGCAGTATGCAACCACTGAAAATGTTGTAATAGAAAGTTTTTTATTAGAAGAACAGTATTACAATGTATACTCTTTCCGGTAAACACCACTTCACTTGTAAAATTAAATTATGTATTGCTTCTTTGGTGGTGTATCTTCACCCTGTTTCTCATTCCAAATAAAACTAGGCTGACTCTCTCCTATGTTCCAGTAAGTCTATATATATGGCATATGGTAGTGTGCTTAGTTATTTGGGTATCTGTCTTTCCTTATAGGCTATGACTTCCTCAAAGGCAGAGAATAAACTTTAGCCACTTTGATTACCACAATCATATCTAATTCACCGGTTCATAATTAGTAGGAGGTATTCAGGGGCGCCTGGGTGGCTCAGTTGGTTGAGTGCCCGACTTTGGCTCAGGTCATGATCTCATGGTTCCTGAGTTCGAGACCCACGTCGGGCTCTGTGCTGACAGCTAGCTCAGAGCCTGGAGCCTGTTTCAGTCTTTGACTCCCTCTCTCTCTTCTGACCCTCCCCTGCTCGCACTCTCTCTCTCTCTCTCAGAAATAAATATAACATTAAAAAAATTTTTACAGTAGGAGGTATTCAATAAACATCCACAGAGAAAGCAAATGAATAATTCTTCAGCAGTGTGTTCAACCTATTTCATGCTAAGGATCACATAGAAAATAAGACTTCTATGACTTACTAGGGAGAACCATCATGCTTGTTCACAATGGGAGGAGAAACATCTTGAGGTTTAGTTGCCCTTGACCTTACTTTACTGCCTGAGAGCAGAAAGCAATTATGGCATCAGCACATGTATAACCCATTCACTGCATGGCATGGTCTTGTGATGTACTAATCGCAATGGTATGGCAATAAACTGAGACAATGTGGGAGTTTTAATGTGATATCTAGACATTTCCATAGGATACATTAAAAGTATTTATCAAATATATCTCTCAAAATTATCTTTAATTTTTATTTTGTGTATATATCTATTTTATAAGAATAGAGTCCATTAGCATATTTTACCAAAAAAAGCTACTAAATCAAAAAAGTTTAAAATTCACTGACAGATGCTACCTTGTTTTTAGTATATTATTCTAACTACAAATCATCTTAACTTTTAAATATTTACTTAATTTGTTAAGTCAAGATTTATGTTTTTGTTTCCATTTTGAGACTGGGGTTAGGTGACTTTAACAAATCCCATTAAAATGTAGTTAATGAGAGGATTTGTTCATTATTCTTTTCTTTAGACATTACAGTACAGCAGATATGCTTCCAACAAGATTAGAGAAATTCCTCTAGGAATGAGAAAATAAAGTTGCTACCTAAGAGTTCACTGGGGATGAAGATCTCTTTCACCCTTGGCATCTCAACAGTCAGTATTTACCTAAACAGATATTACCTAAAGAAAGTCAGAGAGAGGGTCATCGGGAAGAAAGTCAAATGGATAAGGGCCCAGGGGAAAAGGAAAAAAAAAAAAAAAAAAACACCGGACCAAATTTACAGAAGCCACATTCAGAAGGCTGCTTTCAACTACTACTCAAGAAATCTTCACACTTTCTTGAAGTTCAGTTGGATATATGTGTTCTTCAACATAAATGTGTAGCTGTGTTTACAGCCACTACATTTTTCAGAGCTTGAAAGAGTTTCTGTTTATTTGTCATAGTATTGTTGGCCAGAACCATCACACACTATGGCTTAATATTCTTCCTATAGCATTAGACTAGAAATGGTAACAAGGAAAAATGTCAGATGATTATCTTACTTTGCTCATTCCATACTCTGCTGAGTTAGGATTACATGGAGAGCTAGGAAATTAGGGATTTATCTCATCCCTTCCTATTGGACATGCATTTTATTTTCTTCTTTTTGTTTCTTCTGTGCAGGGGAAGAGGTTATACAGACACAACAATGGATGATCACCAGAGATAAGTATACGTTTTCAAATCATGAACTATCCTGCCACTTATATTTCTATCTATCTATATTTCTATAAATCTGAAAGTATGTGTAATCACGGGATTTTAAAAAGTATCTTGGAAATATTGGCCCTTCCCATTTAAAATCAAATGGCTTGGGGGCGCCTGGGTGGCTTAGTCGGTTAAGCGTCCGACTTTCGCTTAGGTCATGATCTCGCAGTTCGCGGGTTCGAGCCCCGCGTCGGGCTCTGTGCTGGCTGCCAGCTCAGAGCCTGGAGCCTGTTTCAGTCTGTGACTCCCTCTCTCTCTGACCCTCCCCTGCTCACGTTGTCTCTCTCTCTCTCCTAGAAATAAATAAAAATATTTAAAATAAAATAAAATAAAATAAAATAAAATGGCTTGGAAGGACTAAAAGATAAGAAAAGATGATCACCTTTTCTGTCTCTTTATATTTACACAAAAGAATTCTTGGTATGAAAATCTTTCCCATCACTTGTTTTAATAAATACACATAACTAAAAGCAATAACTTCATATCTCAAGAAAATTCAAATGATTCAATAATCAATTTTCATGGCCAAAGAGTCCTCATTACTTTCCTTATTCAAATAATATATATTCATGGGGCTACAACTTTGCTCTAACTAGTATCTATGTATGGGGTATACACAGCAATTAGCAAAACAGATCACAGCTCTGACTTCAAGAACCTCATATTTGAAGTAAAGATGTTTTCAGTATTAAATTACTGACAGTTTCTCTTAACTCAAGATATTTTATATTTATTTATAAAGTTTATAAATTTATAAACTAAAGAATACTGGAAAGAGTAAACTTAGATATTGAGACATACACAAATAATAGTCACTGTAACATAACTCTTTAACCACATAAATGACACAGATGCAAGTTCTTAATATTACTAACTCTCATTCAAAATCTCCTAAATGTACCCACACACAGCATAGAAGTCACAAACTCTGTATTTGGACTCATCACTCCCTCTATGGGACCCTACCTCTTAGGAACTCCTCTGTCCTCCTCCATCCCCACAAAAATCCCAGGGGATAAGCTTATCAATTCCATCATCAATAACATACCCTCTTTACATGACTCATAGCCAAATTAAAGCTCACATTCTAATGGAGCATAAGGTACCATAATGGTAAGTTATAAGGGCTAGACATAGGTGAATAATACATAAATACTTCAAATCGTCCACTAGAACTTGGCGACAAAAACATAATGCAGGAAAAGCATGTAGGTCAGACCGTGGTGCTACCTGAAATACACATATGGATAGTTCTATCAAGTGCTTATTGCACATTATTTAACACTGGTGACACTCTGGCATCAGACTAAAGTACTGGAATAAAAGTGCCACCACTTAATGACGTCATCATAGCCAAGGATTAATTTTCCTGACCTGGATACACAGTAGTCTGGCTTCTTAGAGAGACATTTCCCACACCCCCTCCCCTTAAAGAACAGGATCATTTGGAAACAAAAACCCAGAAGATATGGAAACTGGCTACAAATGAGTACTTCAGACAAACATCCTGGTAGAATGTTGACTAGACAGAGCTGAAGGTAAAAAATCTCCAACCCTATACAACTATACACACAAAGGTTGGGGCCTGGACTGTGATCAAATAAGGGATGTGATGGTGAACTTCAGTTATAAATACTGAGGTAGGAGATCAGAGAGGGAAGCTACAATTCTGCTACATCATGGAACTTCAAACACAATGTTTGGACCTCAGCTCCAAACCATCCTAGAGGAAGAGTTGATATTTCTCCAACCATGCAGTGTACTGGCCCCACAAATGAAGACTGGGACCCCTCCCAAGTATGACGTCTGGTGTTCCAGTTCCCTGTGCAACTGTGATTGAGAAGATTGCTCACCTGCTACTGCTCTCTGTAAGTTTTCCCCTCAGTAAAATTCTGCTCCCGGCTTCTGTGTGTGCTTTCGGCTCATTCACTTGTGATTACTGGATATTAGACGATTTTGGACAAGTTAATTCTCTGTGAATCTCAGTATCCTCTTCATCAAATAGGGATAATGATAGTAAACACTTCATTTGGTTTCTGTGAGGATTAAATGAGATAATCTATGTCAAGTGTTTATCACCACACCCACACATAGTAAACATCCCAAAATACTAGCTATTATTAAAATTTAGGATTTAATTCCAGGGGATTTTTAGTACAAATAAGGAGATCATGTCACATCTTAAAAGGAACTAAAAAAATAAACTTGAGGGCTTTCATTAAGAGACATAGAGCCCTTGTTCTGTAATGACTCTGTTGTCAATGAGATAGGGATGATTTGATGACTGAGTTAAGTCTCAGTTTCAGGTCAGAGAAATTTATCATGAAGAAGACATCCGCTTCATCACTACATACCTTTCAAAAAGGAGAATAAAGCAGTGGTGTGAAGCAAAGATAGCTCAGTGCCTGTACTTTCTCCCTATATAATTATTCATGTATTTATTTATTCATCTATGCATTATCTTTTTATTCAAGAGTTATACGTTACAAGACACTGTACTAAGCATCATGAAGGAATAAAAAGACAAATCAGACCAACATTAAGAACTGACTTGTCCAAAACTTATGCTCTGCATGCCAGTTTCCCAAAGAAAGATTTGCCTCCTGCAAAACATGTGGAAATCAGCTACCATAAACTGCTTCAGCAATCCATTCTGGACAAATGTCAAGGTAGCAGATTTGACCATGGTCAAATATGTCAAAGAGCTGGAACTCTAAGGCCTACCTACCAGCACACTGATCCTGTCAGAGAAGAGGCTTATGTTGTTACAACTATGGCTGTCCAATTTGGCAGCACCGGACTTGGAGCTAAGAAGCTAACACAGTTGATGGATTCCAGCTCTTAATCATGCCAGGGGAGGGGCTACTGCTTTCCTAATTTGTTTCTTAAAAGCCTCCGGGAGTCTAATGCTTACATTTGCTAGAACCTTGTGTGCTGCCCCCAAAATACAGTGGGAAATTGGAAAGCATAGACCCCTGCCGGTGTGAATGTCTCCAATGTAATGTTGTTGTTGTTGTTGTTGTTTCAATCAGTCCCAGTGTGTGAGCTTCTGGTATTTTGTCCTGGTTTGATCAACACACTTGTTGTTCTTAAGAAGCTCATTATACAAAAGAAAATGAGACTCTTAAGTATATTAAATGAATACAATTAGTAGAATGAGATGCTATGGAAAATTTAAAAAGTATGTGCCATGTCCAGGGGAAACCATCCATTTCCTTAAATGATAAATACTCAGCTCTCTTGGAAGTGTTGGCTAGAAGTCAGTCCTAAAGCCCTGACCACTTCCCTCCCAACAAGAAGAGAAATGGCTCTATTGTATAAGATCTGTGCACCTGTACTATCTATTCTAGAAAGGTAAGACCTATGTTCTAGTCCTATATCCAATTAATTGGTTCTGTACCCTATACCTTTCACCATCTGCCCCAGGGGCCAGTTTTAGGGGCATGATACTAAGTCTGCTTTGGCCTTATACACAAGAGGTATTTCTCAGTACAGCTTTACTGATAATGACATTGATATTTGAAAGCTTGAGGAAGTCAAAACTTCCTTGTCCATTTTTAATAGGTTCCAAATTTGAAAGAGACATTTAATTCAATGTCTCTTTTAAATTTTATTTCTTTAAAATTCAGAACTGAATTTGAATCCCAATTGATATTGGAGATTGAATTCAATCGTGAAATGTCAGTTGCACTCATTTCTCCATGGCTGAATCTATCGCATTGGGTTGTGTGAGCATTAACTGAGATGATGCATAGTACACAGTCATAATTCTGCTTGTGTGATAGGGCTGAAGAGAAGTCCAAGCAACGTCCTTGAGTGATTAAAGGAGCGGGGTTGATATTAGAGACTTTCAGTGTTGTTTCAGTTATTTTAAAAACAGGAAATGTTATTAAAAGTTGAGCAAATGATTAAAAATATGTTTTGAAAACTTTTCTCAAACTTTGACACCACTGTTCAAAACCAAGAGTCTGAGTATTATAGCAATACTAGAAGAGGACATTTAATAAATCACTGTGGAAGTAAAACATTAGTCCATGCCACTCCCCTCCAGAGGACATTGCTCTCCACGTGTCATTTAAAATGCAATTCCCTTTGAATGGGCACAGAGCAGTTCTATTACCAGACATGACTGCTTTTACTACTAGCAGTGGTTTAATGATTTTATGTCATCACAGTAATAGAAACATGACATTCAACTGTGACTACAGCTTGTATGAGTCTATTTTTGGAAAGCTGATTTTGTAGAGGACATGGAAATGTGGAGTCTTGGTTCCAATTTATTTCCCAAAAGGCGTAGCCAGTAACTTTCACACATCATCCCCTCTGTGGACCTTTCATGATTTTCTGAAATGAGTGTGGTGATATGAAGTCTCAAGTAATGATTGTTCACATACAAAAAGCCTCCTTTAGAGAAGAATTGGGTCTGAATCCAATTTTTCCGTCCTACGAAACATCCCTCATGGAGTATTTCAATGCCTGAGTCTCACTCTTGATAGGAAGAAGCACACAAACAACAACAAAATAACAACAATGTCACATTCAACTTCCTCTAAATCTCAGAACAAGTGATTTACAGCCAACTCTTCCATCTATGATCTAGATCCCAATCCCTCCTGTCCCTTTTAGGAAGGACTTTGATTCATCAGTGTTCTACCTTTGTTCCTATTTTCTCACTTTGCCCCCCCCTCTACTGGATTTCTCCTTACACTATGTTAACATTCCAAATTCCTTACCACCATCTCACATACACACACAGACATACACAGACACACACACACACACACAACCCTCTGTCTACCTCTAGTCACTGACCTATTTTCCTCCATGACCAACTACTTAAAATAGTTCACATTTGCAGTCTCCAAGTTTTAAATCTGTTTTTTCTCTTGCTTCTATAAATAAGTACATGATTTTTCCTTGCCTCGTTTCAAACAATATGCTGTAAACATTTTCTAATCTGTCTTTTCTCCTCTTCAACCCATGCTTGCAGTCGTCTGTTCTCACCAATCCCTCTATACTGCTCAGAGAAAGTTCATCAATGACTTTGCAAGAGTTAAATCCAATGGTTAATATAAGTAATTTGAACATTTTGCTTAGGTGTGTAACAGATGATACCACCTTTTTCTATTAAAAACTCTTTTCTCCTTTGGTTTTATGCTGCTGCTGCCTCTATTTCCACTGGTTACCATATATTAGATGCACTATTTTCTCCAACTACTGTGCCATAAACTTTTACACTGTTAAAACAACCCCGGAAGGTAAAGAATACTGTATTATTGTTCACATTTAAAAATTAAGCAAGTGAAAGAACTTGAAGAACTTTACCCCAGTTACACAGTGAGTAAAAGATATGGGGTAAGAACACAGTTTTATCTGACACCGATATACATTTTTGAAACTTGCTAACATAATTAAACCATTAAGTAAAAAAGATAATAAATATACCAAATAATTACAATCAACAAATCTCAGTGATCCACAAATTTAAATAATATTAATTATTTTGCTTTGTTGGATTATTTTTCCCCAGAATTGCTATACTGTTAGAAAAAATAGAAGCCCACTTCGCAATCCTCCCCAATTTTACTCTTTCTTTCCAGAGAAAATGATTGTTCCCTAGTTCGTTTATTCTTCATGTCTACATTTTTATCCTATTAAACTGATACAATCTTTTTATTCCTCCCCTCCTTCCACTTTCATCTAGATACTGCATATCCTTTTTCTTTTCTGTTGGTGTTCAGTCATAAAATGTAAACATATACACTTAAACGTTTACCAATAATCATGTCTCACCTCCTCTCAAATCAAATAGGGTTCATTCTAAACTTCTCTGTCTAACATACCACATTGTCTTGTTTGTGCCTTGTAAAATACCTTGTTTTAAATGACCAAGAAATTAGTAATATATATCATCCAATATACATCATCTATGTTACTTTTATAGCCCAAGTTTGCTTCCATTTACTTATATGTTTATCAGAATAGTTCCTCAACATCCTATCCTTATTTTGGAAGGAAGAGATTCAACTGCCTCTTACTGATTTTTTTCTGAGTGAAAATCTGAATGTTTAACTCTCACAGTATGCTTTAGTGGGAATTTGAATCTTTTTTTCAAAACCACCCCTGAATTATAGTTTGGTTGAGTTCAGAATTCTATCTTAACATTTGCTTTTCATCTACCATATAAAGTTTTCATTATACTATGTTTCTTGTCCCCATATAGCTGTGGAACAGCTTCTGTAACTCTAATTTTCATTCCTTTGATTGTAATAGATGGTTCATCTTTGATTGCATCTGAGATTTTTTCGTTTGTTTGAGTTCTGAAGTTTCAGTGAAATACATCTAGGTGTAGATTTGTTTTAAATCATCCTGTCAAGGACGTGGTATACTCAAGTCATTCTGAAGACTGGTATCCTTTCTCAGTCTGGGAAACTACTGAGCCATCATGTTTTTCATTTCTCTCTATTCTCTTCTGGAAATCCTCTTGCATATTTTCCATAGTATGCTATCTTATTTTCTTCTTACCTTTACACCTCTGCTGCATGCCTGGCTAATTTATTCATATCTATTTCCAAGTTACTAATGCTTATTTACACTTATCTGCATCTTTCCCACTGTGTTTGCTCACAATCTTCACATCATACAGCTCAAATGCTCTACAGCTCAAGATCGGTGTCCTTCTCTGGGTCTGATGTCTATGCTTATTTTCTTTATGTAAACACTTATTTAAACATTTACATCTGTATTTTCATGTCTCCTCAAGATCGTTCTATTATCTCTAGTTCTAGATTGTGAATTCTGCGTGTTGTATTTTCTGGCTTTCTTTTATTATGAGCTTCTTATGACTTTAATATTTGAGTCTCAAGTCATCTTCCTGGGGGTTATGAACTGCACTGTCCCCTCATCACAGAAGAGATAATTAAGGTTAAATAATGTCATAAAGTTGGGGCCCTAATCCAATGGCACTGGTGTCCTGAAAGGAAGAGAAACTAGGAATATGTGTCCGGTTGAAACATCATGTGAAGTCACAGAGTGAAGGTGACCAACTGTAAGCAAAAGAGAGGTCCTACCAGAACCAAACCTACCAACACCTTGATCAGATTACCAGGGTATAGAAATATGAGAAAATAAATGTCCATTGTTTAGACCACTGAGGCTATGGTCTTTAGTTACAACAGCTTGAGCATACTGATTCAGGGGTATTTCAGGAATCCCAGTTGCAACAACCCCCAACTGAGTGCCAGTTCCTCTTCCCTTCTTCATTATGTAATTGGCTTCAGTGTGTTTATACTAGAATTTTTGTTAATTTCTCAGCCTGCCCTTCTTATACCATATAAGCAAAAAACATTTGGAACTCACAAGTTTGCTTAGAGCTATTTCATATTCCCAGTTTTCCCCAAATAACTAATTTTAACTTATGGCTAGTGGTCAAAGTTTCCTAGTCCTACTTTCAAGAACATAGCAGAATAACTCCCTGTCTCAAAGCTTTTAGCAGGTAATATACATCCAGTGTCCTTGTGTATGGAGCCTGTGGCCTGGACTAAGTGTCAGATACTGCATTTAGGGGACTCTTTCCCAGTTCTGGTAACTCTGTGAGAATATGGACCTCTGATTATTGCTACTGCCTTATCTTTCCTCTGGAATCTAAATAATCCTCTTTCTTGATTCTTTACCAGGGCTAATATTTCAAAACTACTTCCTTCATAATTTATTCAATTTGGAGTAGAAGTAGAATTCTTCTGCATCAGCTTAATTTCACATATTGACCAGAGACCCTTATGCTCTCATTATGTCACCTTGATTGTCCCCATATCTCTGACTACTTACTATAGAATACTTTCTCTTCTTCCGCTTGACAATTAAATATTACTTATTTTCAGAGGATCAGTCATCTCTTCTGATAATCTCCTTAAACAAACTAGTCTACTGTTGTTACAAGTAACTCATTTTTTAAAAATTCAGATTTAATATCTCAACTCCCACATTCAATGGAGAGGCAAATTCCATCCATTAAGCCTCCTTAGCACTTCTATTATACAGGAGCTACCATCAACCCCACTTCTAGCTAAACAGTGCAGTCTCTCAGGACATTTAACTTGCACTGTAATCAATTAACATCCATGCTTCTAATCATTTTTATTTTCATTTAGTTTTCTCTTTGCTGCCAGAGGTATTTTTCTCTATTAAAAAATAACTAACCCTCCATCTTTTATTTATTTTATTTTATTTTAATAGTTTATTACCAATTTGGTTTTCATATAACACCCAGTGCTCATCCCCACAAGTGCCCTCCTCCATGCCCATCACTCCCTTTCTCCTCCCCCCCATCAACCCTCAGTTTGTTCTCAACATTCAAGAGTCTTTCATGGTTTGCCTCCCTCCCTCTCCCCCACTATTTTTCCCCTTCTTCTCACCCATGATCTTCCATTAAGTTCCTCCTAATCCTCCTATATGTGCAAATATATGGTATCTGCCCTTCTCTGCCCAACTTATTTCGCTCAGCATAACACCCTCAAGTTCCATCCATGTTGCTACACATGGCCAGATTTCATTCTTTCTCATTGCCATGTAGGATTCCATTGTATAGATAAACCACAGTGTCTTGATCCATTCGTCCATTGATGGACACTTAGGCTCTTTCCATATTTTGACTACTGTTGAGAGTATTGCTATGAACTTTGAGGTACATGTGCCCCTATGCATCAGCACTCCTGTATCCCTTGGGTAAATCCCTAGTAGCACTATTGCTAGGTCATAGGGGAGTTCTATCGTTCATTTTTTGAGTAATCTCCACACTGTTTTCCAGAGGGGTTACACCAGTTTACATTCCCATCAACAGTGTAGGAAGGTGCCTGTTTCTACACATCCTCGCCAGCATCTAGAGTCCTCTGATTTACTCATTTTAGCCACGCTGACTGGCATGAGGTGGTATCTCAGTGTGGTTTTGATTTGTATTTCCCTGATGATGAGGGACGCTGAGCAAGATGGTCTGTGGGCCATCTTGATGTCTTCTTTGGAGAAGTGTCTGTTCATGTCTTCTGCCCATTTCTTCACTGGATTGTTTGCTTTTCGGGTGTGGAGTTTGGCGAGTTCCTTATAGATTTTGGATACTAGACCTTATCTGATATGTCATTTGCAACTATCTTTTCCCATTCCATTGGTTGTCTATTAGTTTTATGGATTGTTTCCTTTGCTGTGCAGAAGCTTTTAATCTTGATGAGGTCCCAATAGTTCATTTTGCTTTTGGTTCCCTTGCAGTTGGGGATGTGTCAAGTAAGAAACTGCTGTGGTTGGGGTCAAGGAGATTGTTTCTTGCTGTCTACTCTAGAGTTTTGATGGTTTCCTGTCTCACATTCAGGTCCTTTATCCATTTTGAGTTTATTTTTTGTATACCCACCACCTTTTATACCATGGATCTTTCCAATACATTTATTTTGCCTCTAAGATAATGTCTAAACTCTTCAGCTTGCAAAAGTACATCTTGATCACTGGGCCTTTGACTACTGGTCTAGATTTATTATTCACATGGATCCATAATACCACTTTGAACTCCAGTTTAATTAAGGCATTTGTAATGCCACATTGCCATAACTTTGCTCAAGCTATTTCTTTCTCTGAAATTATTTCTCCTTGGCCCCTCCTATCCCCTTCAGCTCTACATCACTTTCTCAAATCTTTCAGTCTTTTCTAAGGGAAAGTTGACAATATCCTCCTTTGGAGATCTGCCACAAATAGTCATTCTTGGTACTTATAATCTTAATTCCTCTGATGTAATAATGTGTGTGCCTCCTATTCTGAGATTGTGAGATCTTTTAAGACAGGGTTTCTCAACCTCAGAGATAGTGATACATTAGAGCAGATTATTGTTGGTTGTGTGGCCTGCCCTGTGCATTGCAGTATATTGAGCAGCTTCCCTGTAATCACCAGATATTAGCCTAATCCACACCTTATCAGACAAGCCAACCAAAAATGATTCCCAATATTGTCAAATGTCCCTGGGTGTGGGGGGTATATAATCATGCCTGGCTCAGAGCCAATGCTTTAAGGTAGGGACCATAGTTCAAAAGTCCTGTGTCCAAGACCATCACCTACATTCTGGAAATATAAGTTGACTCAATGAGTATATAATGAACAAAAAATATTTTAGCAACAGAAAGTATATATGTATGTATGTAGGTATGTATGCATATACATGGAGAGATATAGTGTGTGTACAGACAGAGAGACAGACAAAGACACAGGGATTGAGATCTTCTCCTTATCTGGTATTTAGTATAAGTTATACTTTAAAATATTTAACTTGTGAATAATACTTTGGAGTAGTTCAGAGAGCTGAAGTTTAAATAATATTAAAAGGACATGAGATTGATTATATATATGCATGTCATACTGAAGGACCGGATGCCAACTAAGATACACAGTCAAGTAAGAACAATTAGCAATTTTGTGAATTGGCTGCTAGTTCAAATTTATTTTGCCAAGGCTAATGTTTAGTTAAGTCAATTTCTGCCAATTATAAGAGCCTTCAATGAATGAGCTTATGTTTGAATTTCAACAACTCTGTATTTAACCTGAAGGAAATATAATCTCCTGGGTAACTGTCAAAAAAGTGACTGTTGACAATGAGTCCTGGAAATAAAAGCTAAATAAAAGAAAAATCATATTTCTTAACTGTTCTTCTTTCAGACTTTAACAAATATTTAGAAAATGCTTAGAATGTGCTATTTTAAATATTTGAAGGAAATAAAAAATATTTTCAAAATCTTTTTACTCCTACTAAAATAAATAATTTCTGTATTGCAAATAACCTAAAGATGTGGAAACAAGAAGTTAAACTGTTCAAGTAAAATAACCATTCCTCTCTTTTGGAAAAATTGAGGAAAGAATCATATAAAAGACATCATAGAATTTCAGCCTTAGGGGAAAATGTTTGTTAATATCAGACTTATTTATAATATTGCAATAAAAACGAGAAAAGCCTTAACACTTAATATCAGCTACAATTACTTCCATTTGAAAATTTTAGTTTTAAAATCCACAGTTATATGCAAAACTATGTGTTCTATAATTAAATGATAACTTTAGGAAGCAGAAATTTGCATTCAGTTTGAGTTACAGAAGACTGATGTGTAAAATGCATTACATAAGGATCAAAACCTGTAAGAAAAGAGACCAAAACTTTAACAATCATTTCTGATATTGAAGGACTGACAGGAGCAATATGACCATTTTTTTAGACACCTCAGGATATTAAACTTATCATCAATAGCTATGTATTATTTTATATACTATAACTGGTAAGCTAAGCAAAAGTTTTGTTCTGTGATTCTACTCAGATTTGGGAATATAGAAAGCATTTCCTTTTCAAAATTTATCAGGCATTCATTTTATTCTGACAGAAGTTTCAGATACCAGAAAATAAACCCAATTTTGTCCAATTTTATCTTATACTTTGCTAAATGGTTGTAGATCATGACTTAGTAAGCAAGTAAAATTAATAATAAATTTGTTCCATGTTAAAGTTGTTATAGTCTTCCCCCCTCCTTTAAAATTTACTGCTTTTTTAAAAAAATAATGTTTATTTTTGAGAGAGCATGAACGAGGTAGGGGGAAAGAGAGAGGGAGACACAGAACCCGAAGCAGGCTCCAGGCTCTGAACTATCAGCACAGAGTCCGATGCAAAGCTCAAACTCACAACCTGCGAGATCATGACCTGAACTGAAGTGGGATACTTAACCAAATGAGCCACCCAGGTGCCCTTAAAATTTACTTCTTAAAAAATAACTTACTTATGTATGTACTAACCAATATATCTGCAAAATTGATTACAAATTATGTAAGCAGATTGCAAAAATGGTAGAAAGGAGACCAAATATCAAAAAGCTTAAATTCCTCCTCTTCCAAGAAGACTAGTATCATTGGAGTCTATACCGACATCATCCTTATTGAGATGATTCATACCACCTCTCTCTTATATGGGAGTTACAAGTTTAAATGTTCTGCCTCCCAGTGGAGTGTCTTAAGTATTCAGATGGAATCATTTATTCTTTTGATTCAATCCCCTTAAGCTGAATGCACTTTTAGGTTCTATCTAAATTCCAGAATTAAGAAATGTGCAAATAACCAGTGCCTGGTAAACAGTAGGTATTTAGTAAATATTTGAAAGAATGTATTTACAGTGAAAGGAAATTGGTTACAGAAATAACAAAACAATAAAAGGCAATAAAATAAACTTTGTGGTCTCACCATAATGTGGAGTTATAACTAGAGCAGCATACTACAGACTTGATCTTATTTCTTTCTCCATGATTTAGACTTTCCCAAAAAGTTTTCTCAGAGGCTTTCACTGAAAAAAAATCTTTTTTTGCTTAGTTGGACTCCAGCCTTTCCAAACACACATCATGTCTAACATGCCCCCATCTTGAAACCAATGTAAGTGCCATTCCTCAGATCCCTGCTCAAAGTCAAAGGTTGCTGGCTATTAGTTTCTTGGAAACTCGAGCAACAATCTCCCTGAACCTACCTATAAAAGAGTTGGGTAACCCTGCACGTTGGCTCAAAGAATATATTAATACAGCAGTTTCATGTAAAGCCCTTAACACTGTGATTTGCAATGCCATTGTCATGCAGGAAATGTTACCCTTCACTGCCAAAGATGATATTTCCAGTGAGGAAGACAATAATTGCCTTAGAACATGAGACTGAAAGGGAGTTCCACAGTCACAAGTGTTTTGTTTCTTTATCCATTTGCTTTTTAGCTTTTACACCATTTACATTATTTCTGAGATTAGATTTGGAGTCTAGGTGAAGACTTGAACTAGAAACAGTAACCTCAGAGCTGAGTTTCTTCTTTATCCTTCAAAGATCTACACCTGTTAGCTGGGTTTACCAATGTGCTCTTGACAATACGATCTTTTTTTTTTTTTTTAATTTATTTCTAGGAGAGAGAGAGAGAGAGACAACGTGAGCAGGGGAGGGTCAGAGAGAGAGGGAGACACAGATTCTGAAACAGGCTCCAGGCTCTGAGCTGGCAGTCAGCACAGAGCCCGACAAGATCATGACCTAAGCGAAAGTCGGCTGCTCAACCGACTAAGCCACCCAGGTGCCCCGACAATATGCTCTTTATTTGCTGTTCCTGAACACCCTCACATACTCTCCCCCTAAAGGCCTTTGTACCTACTGCTCCCTTTTTTTGCAATGTTCTTCTCAGAAATCCACATGGTTTGCTCATTTTTACCCCGGTGGTCTCTCATCCAAAGGTCACCTTAATAAGGAAAAAACTTAATTTTCACCTCTATCCCTCACCCCAGTACTTTCTCTAGCTTCCTTTCTCTTCTTTTGATGCTTATCATTATAATCACCTGAAATATTCCAGGATTTTTAGCCTACATTTCAGCCATGCACACAGCAGACAAAAAGCTTCATGAGGATAGAGATTTTGTTCATTGCTGTGACACCAACTCCTAAAACAATGCAGGAAATCTAAGAGCAGTTTAATGACAATTTGTTGAATGAATGAATGAATGAATGAATGAAAACATGAAATAAATGCTAGTTATGTACATAAAACTGGAAACAAAAACACAAGTGAAACACACAAACACCATTACTACTTCCAGAGAGTTTCCAATTCAGTCAAAGGTAAGATACTGAACAATTACAAACAGGATGAGTTTACAAGCATGGATTCAAATACTCTAAATGACAGTCTGGTATCTCCAACTCTGTCTTCTGCCACATATTCAGGGCTTGATGTTATCAGATGAAATGAGGGTATAGGTAGAAGAATTAGTAGAAGAAACAAATGAAGGTACAGGTAAAAGAAAGGTAGATTTGCTGAAAGATTCTGACTATCTCAGCTATGGAGGGAGGAAAACAAAGACCAAAAACTTCCCCCCACTACCCAGCACAAAATGTAAGGGAATATATATCAAATCATTTTTATGTAGGGTGACAGAATATATAAATTAATGAGCAGAGAGCCTGTCAGTAAAGAAATAAAAGACTTAGAAACCCATATGTCTCCTGTATTAGCTGGGTGACATCACCAAGGTATTTAAACTCTCTTATATATCAATGGATTCATTGGTAAAATGAAGACAAAATTAGAACTTCATCATGTTTCTGAAATAATAAAATGAGTACATTTAGGTAATATATTTAGAACAGTTATTTAGCAGATGTGAGTTATTAGTACTATTATTTAGTAAATTATTATTTTTTAGATACCATCTGCTTCAAAACCAGATTTTAAGAGGGGCACCTGGGTGGCTCATCCGGCTAAGCAACTGGCTCTGGATTTCGGCTCAGGTCATGATCTCTTTGTTCATGGGATTGAGACCCACAGGGTGTGGAACATGTGCTTGGCTCTATTTCTCAGGCTCTCCCTAGAGGTAGACGTAGCTATTTAATTAAATTCTAGTCAATGGAACAGAAGTGGAACTTCCTAGATGTAACTTCTGGGAAAGCACTTTGAAAAAATGGGAGTTAACTCAACTTAAATATGACTTTTACCTCTCAGCCTTCTCCTACCTTCTTCCGGAACATGCCCAGATGGAGCCTCACCATCCACGTACTAACCATGGACTAACTTCAAATATGGAAGTTCTGACCTGAGACTATGAGAGCAGAAAGAGGGAAAGAGCATGGCTTTCTGATGATATGAAAGAACCGTCACATCAGCCTGAACTCCTACCCCTTGATTCCTCTATAAGGGGAGTTTGGCTGTGTTTATTTAATCATTTCATGAATCTCTGCTTCCCATGGCGAAACAAAATCTTTAACTGATAGAGGTAAGATAATTATCCCAAATAATAAAGATTCAAAGACAATCTATTACATGTACATATAACTAAGCTGTTAACTTTCCAACAGCCATTGAAAAGGAACACAGTGAAAATAAAACTGGGAAAGATTATAAAATCATTGATTAATAAAAAGTCAAAGCCCAAGTCGATATACTGCTAAGCTTTTTCAGTCATTAGAATCCAAAAGAACCATTCAATGGGACTTTATGTAGGAGCACATGATGTCTTGATTTGTACATTTTATACTTTTTTGAAGATAAAATATTAATCTTCACTTATTTCTTATAGTAACTTTGACTAAAAGAAAAATGTTAAATTTTATAGGACTGTGAAAACATTGTTTTCTAAACGTATCATTTTATGGATGTATCACATGATTTAGAAGTAGAAATTGAAGAAGATGAAATAAAGGAAAGTTTGCACGAATCTTACACTTTTCCAAAATGAATCAATCAAGCCTTCCTACACACAGAGATAAATATCAATAATTTTGACATTAACATTGTTTGTGAAGTGCCTGAAACACTAGCATGATTTTAGTAAATAAAAGGTGACCATGTGTGCTCTAATTTGGGAGTGAAGTGACAACTGTGGCCATTCAGTTATAAAAATAAAGTGCTTGCTCAGAAAGAGGACTACCCACATACACTCCAGTGTGAAGCCAAAGGGTGTCTGGAGGTAAGACCAAGACATTTATTAGCCATCAGTTTGGAGTTTACTCAAATGCTTTAATAAAAGCTTACATGAAAGTCAAAGAGATAAGCACCCAAAGCATGGGAGATTTTGGCCTATTTAATTCTGAGAGCATAAACTACTGTTTGCTAATCTTGATTACCACAAGTAATTTTGATTGGGCTTATGTCAGCCAACTTAATAGTCTACTAGTGTCAACTCAGAGTAGTATTGGGGAATCAATGCCCAGGTATGAAATACTAAAATAAGAAACAAGAGAATGTCAACTGTGCATTCAAATGATGCTCTGCTAGTTAAGAAAAGTAGATTTTTGCAAGGGAAAGGAGTTCACCCTTAAATATGGAAAGCAAGGGAATTCAGAATAGAAAAGCTGACAGAGATAGGGCAGCCTTAATTTACATGTCAGCTATAATATCTGCCTTACAAGACTATTTACTTGGTAACTGGATGGCATTCCTTAAACTAGTTACCGTAGCAACTGCCACATGACACGTCAGCCTCCAAGACACAGAACATCTTCTGCAAAAGAAGAAGCACCATCAATATCTCAGAGGAACATTACCATTTTAAGGAATGCTGATGGTGTGAAGGAAGGGTGTTAGCCTGATTCACTGTGTTTTTTTTTTTTTTTTAATTTCTACATTCTACTAGTGTCAACAGTGCTTTCAGTATTTTTTCTCTCTTATCACTTCACTGTCTTTTTAAAGAATGTTAATTACCTAAATATTAGCTTTCATCTAAAGCTGCTAGAAAGCCTCCCACAAATCAAACTCCAACCTACCTTCACAGAAATCTCTTCCAGTCCTCTAGATGTAGTTTAGTTTTTCCCAAATGGTATTTCATAGATCACCAGTATCACCCCAGGTGTATAAATACCATCAGCAACTCATGGCTTAGCTTAACTGTCACTCTTTCTCAAAAACAAAAGTCTATTTCTCACCAACAAATTATAAACTCTACCACTTTTTCGCTTCTCTAATTTTTTCTAATTCTTACTTAAAAATTTTTTTTTACTGTTTTATTTATTTTTGAGAGAGAGATAGAGACAGCATAAGCAGGGGAGGGTCAGAGAGAGAGGAAGACACAGAATCCAAAACAGGCTCCAGGCTCTGAGCTAGCTGTCAACACAGAGCCCGATGCGGGGCTCGAACCCACGATCTGTGAGATCATGACATGAGCCGAAGTCAGACACTTAACCGACTGAGCCACCCAGGAACCCCTCTAATTCCTACTTTCTTTTGAATGGTATATTTTATGTGTTAATATGCACTTAAGGGACATTTAAGGGGCTCTCTCTTTGTACTCTCATTGAATTCTGTATAGCTTTTGATTACAAATTAGCCAGTGTATTACAATACTGAGATCAGAACATCTCTTTCACTGGTTACGCTATGAGCATAGTGACAATTCATTAATGTGTCCAAGTGCCTGAAACCATATTGATGTCAACAGATGTTTACTTAATTAGCCTATATTTAATAAGACTTAAAAGAACCTCTCAAAAACTTAACATAAGATTGTTCAGCTCTAACTCATCCCAGCTTCAAAAGAATTATAAACTGGTTATTATTAATACCCTATTTTACAGATGAGGAGACAGAGCCTGGGACAGGTCAAGCTACCTATCTGAGATACACAACTAATAAGTTACAGATCAAGATTTAAACATTGGGCTACAATAGGAACCCAAACTTTAGCCACTAGGTATAGTGCGCCTTTTGCTTAAGAGACCATGAATTAATAATATTTAACTTCTTTCTTATGGTCATGGGTTAGACTATAGATATTAAAGAATGCAGATATGAAACAGATATGTCATGCCACAAAGGGTTAGCCTTAACCTCAACAAGTTAAATCAACATCAGAACTTTCTCTGTTTTCATACCTCTTTACAATTATCATATAGATATCCAGAGTTGGTTGAAAAACAAACAAAATAATTAGCATTTAACTATATGGTCTTGCACAAGCCATAATTGTCCCCTAATCCATTTCCTTACCTATAAAATAGAACACTTGAATTGTATAATCTCAATCTGTAAGATTGCTTACAGGGATAGAATTCTAGGGTTCAGAATACCTCTACCCCATATTACATATTTTTAGGTCTAGAGAGGTAATGTCTCCCCAACCTTTTGGGCCATCCTAGAAAAGGCTTCCTTGCCTATCAGAATCTCCCCATATTTATCTATTTTACTTAGAGTAATTGCCAAAATAGTGCTAAAGGTCTACCAAAACTCACCCCTACTTCTCATCCCTCTCTCCTTTTCTCATACTCCATTCCAAATACAGTGGCTTTGCTGTTGTGCTTTCAACTCAGAGCGTTTGAGCTGGCTCTTTATTCTACCCAGAATCTCTCTTCCCAGGTAGAAACAGGGCCCCCTTTCACACTTCCTTCAAATGTTATCCTCTTACTCAGACTTACCCTGGGCATCAAATTTAAAACTGCATATCCATATTCCATCCTATTGGCTATTTTTTCTTATAATCTTTCACAAACTTCTTTCTTTTTCCTTTTCATCCGACTACAACATGAGCTCCAAGATGAGGAACTCTTGTGTGTTTTGTACCTTGATATGTCCACAGCATCAAGAATAGTATCCCATACAGAATGAATCCTCAATATTTGTTAATTGAATGAATGAAAATTTATTCATCTATTCTTCTTTTCATCCATTCATCCAAATAATTTTATTAATTGATGACTGTCAGGCATAATTCCAGTTGCTGCAACCTTAACAAATTTTGAAACCTCAGAATCTCACACAATTCTGCCCATTCAAGCCACTAAAAATGTGTCCATGTGAAAATGACATTTCCAATTAGTAAAGAGCAGGTTGTTACTTAAAAGAAATCAAATGACAAAACTTAGACTATGAACATTTATTTCAGCCTTAAAAGTGTGTCCTTGAAATCAGTGGTATGTTGGCACAAACAACAAAGAAAAATGGAAAACTTTAGTTTTTTTTATATCATGTGATTTGCAGGCTATTAGGCTAAATTAGTCCCGGTTGCCTGAAGGATGTCTTAGGCAACTGCAGCTATCCCCAAGCATTACTGAATCTAATTCTTGATGCCATGCTTTGGGGAAAATATAAAGAAATCAGAAATGCAGAAAGCCCCTATCACAATGATAAAATGCATGTGTAGACCAGACTGTGAGAAAGATCAATCAAATTAGAAACACATAGCCCAAAAAACCAGAGATCACTGAAGGGGTGGTTTCTTTTCTGGAAATATTAAAGGAAAGCAACAAAGAGAAATAGGCTATTATTCTAATTATGTAATGGAATACTGTTTTTAAAAGCATTTAGGTTTTATACATATGAGAATCCGCATTAAGCAAGACTGTCTTTTCACTTCTAGGGAAAACCAGCATTAGAAACCAAAACGAATTTCCCTTTCCCCATGAGAGACTCTTGAGTGCTGAGAAACAAACGGAGGACTGATGGATGTGGAGAAGAGAGGGGAGATGGGCATGGAGGAGGGCACTTGTGGGGATGAGCACTGGGTGTTACATGGAAACCAATTTGACAATAAACTATTTGTTAAAAAAAAAAAAGAAAGAAAAGAAAAAAGAAAAGAAAAGAAAAGAAAAGAAAAAAAGAAACCAAAACGGATTTCTCCAAATCATCATTCTGCATACACAGATTTCTAACTGATGTTATTAGGGACCATGAAGGACCCTACATAGGGTTGCATTGCTAAGTAATTGGAATATATAACATTCAGCTTTTACTGGAAAGATGGTTGGAGAAAAGCATACCAAACAATGTTCAAGTCTTTGAAATACCAGAGCAAAACATGGAACTTTATTCTTGTTAGATGGGAAAGAATCTCCAAAATGTATGCATTGAGATCTACTCTCTTTGTTCCATAACTATTGGCTGGGAAGCTAGAATGAGCCCTTATGTTGCTGTGCCAATGGAGTACAAGTCATGAAACCTATGGCTTTGCCCAGGTTGCAAAATTACCTTCTTTTTCAATTTTTGGTAAGTCGTTAACTTCTGTATTCTAAGCTGTTAAATGGGGTAGAGGTTATACTAAGTAACTTAGCATTGATGGTATTGAATGCTGTTTCTCTAAAAATGAGTAAGAATATTAGAGAACCCATTTTCCCCCAAAGTGAAACATTATTGAAATGCCTATGTAGTTTAAGACTTCTGCAGTTACCCGAAAGGAATGAGTAGTTCTCTGGGATCCATCAGACCCTGGGTTTCAAATCTTCCAAGAGATGTTTCCCAGAATAACCAATCCATTTTTTTTTTGTTGTTTGTTGTTGTTTTTTTAACCAATCTATTTTTTAGAAGCAGTAACACTTTCCAATAAAGCCTGCTTTTTTAAAGTTATTGCTTTATTTATTTTCAGAGAAAGAGAGAGAGTCTGTGATCAGGGAGGGGACAGAGAGAGAGGGAGAGAGAGAGAATCCCAATAAGGCTCTGCACTGTCAGCACAGAGCCCTATGCAAGGCTCGAACTCATGAACCATGAGATCATGATCTGAAATGAAATCAAGAATTGGACACTGAACTGATGGAGCCACCCAGGTGCCCTGAAGGCTTGTTTTTAAATGCAATCATGTAATATGCTGAATGTAAAAAATGTGGCTAAAGAAAGATAAACTCTAAAGTTATGGCCAGATCAAAAGTAAATGTTTATGAGATGGCAATAGGAAGCCAAACAGGTATAATATATAGAGATTACCACCAAGTCAATGGTAAGCCAGGGATTTAAGGACAAGACATGATGGTAGGATCAAAGGGTATAAGGGATAGGGCATAAAAGTTGAATAGCTCTGGGTAGTAACAAGTTTTGCCAACACCTGCTTCCCCACTCTAGAAGATGAACATTGTAATGGTGATGATGTTTGATTAGACATTTCAAAAAAGCTTTGTAGACCTCACTTTTCTTTTGGCAGAGCTCAGATGAATTTGACCCCAACTCTGTTCTCTCCTTCTTTTTTTTTTTCTCATATGTCCGTGGAGAGGATCTTTCCAAAGGAAGGATGACCTGTTTTCTCAGTTGTGCTCAGTGTGGCCACAGTGAAAGGGAAAGTGAGCCACTTCATAGCAGTAAGGATCCTCAAATATTCCAGATTAACTGGTTGTCTTTTATTTTGGTTCTGCAATACCAATGTTCACCTTTGGCTAGTGAGGAAAGAGTTGTTTAAATGTGTCTCAACATTATCATTTTCTGTCACTAAATTTCTCATGAATTGGTTAGTCCTGAGCATAACCCCCTTTCAAGATCATTCTTAGGAGAAACCATTCTGATCTAATACTTTAAGGTGTAGTATTTTGTTTTTTTTTCAAGGCATTCCTTTTAAGATTATAGCACTTTTAGGTTGATACAGTAATATAATAAAAACTACCAGTTTTTTATTTCTTTCTCTTAGCCATACCTGTACTTAGATACTAAATTATTATTTCTAGGGTACAACGACTTTTCTAGACCAAGTCTAAATTTTCCATGCACTAACATATTTTAGTTTTATTCACATATATTTTCCTCTTCCGTTTGAAATGTGTCATAAGAATCACACCATTTATTCTACAGGCATGCCCAGTGTTCTGCTGACTTATCTGTGTAGAAAAGTCCACAAGACTTTGCAAAGGATGTACATCACCTATATAATCCCAAAAATGTTAGCAAAGTCAGATATCCTCAACACCTGTTGGTCAAGTATAGAGTGATGATCAAAATGAAATATAAATTGTACTTATTAAGCATCATATAAATAATATTTTTGAATATAATACAAAATGTTCCTGCTTTCTATGTCTTTATGACTTTATCCTTGACCTTAAAAGTAGAAATTTACTATTGCTGAGAGAGCCATTTACTATTAGTACTATTTTATAGATGAAGTATTGGATAAGTGTCTACTATAGTGAATGTCTATGGGAACAAGCAATAACTAAAATGCCACATCTTATTCTGTAGATCCTAATACATATTTGTAAAATATTAATGCATTATATTTATATAATAACATTTTTCACTATATACACAGATAGCTATCTTGGTTTTTCTTTTTTTAATTGAGGTAAAATTACAATATTTGCTTCAGTTATAAAACATAATTCAATATTTGCATAATTCAGTGTGGCATACAAAGTGATCACCACAATAAATCTAGTTACCATTCATCACTATATATTGCATTCCCTAAGCCCCTCCTCCTCTGATAGCCACCGATATCTGTATCTATGGGTTTTGTTTTGTTTTTGTTTGTTTTGATTTTTAGATTTCACATATAACTAAACTCATGTGGAATGTTTCTTTCTTGATCTGACTTATTTCCTTGGTATAATACCTTCAAGATCCGTCCATGTTGTTGCAAATGGCAAGATTTACTTTTTTATAGATAAATAATATTTCTCTCTGTGTGTGTGTGTGTGTGTGTGTGTGTGTGTGTGTGTGTGTGTGTATGTATCATATCATCTTTATCCAATCATCCATCTACTGGTACTAAGGTGGTTTCCATGTCTTATTATTATAAATAATACTGCAGTGAACAGAGGGTAGAGTACACATATCTTTTCTCAAATTGTGCTTTTTCTTTGAATAAACACTCCAAAATGGAATAGTTAGACCATTTCTATTGTAAATATTTTTGAGAAATGTCCATACTGTTTTCAATAGTGGCCACACCAATTTACATTTCTATTAATAGTGTATGAGGGTTCCCTTTTTCCATATCCTGGCCAGGACTTGTTATTTCTTGTCCTTTTGATAATGGCTATTTAAACAGGTGTGAGGGGATAGCTCATTTTGGTTTTGACTTACATTTCCCCGATAATTAGTGAAAATGAAGATCTTTTCATATGCCTGTTGGCCATCTGTATGTCTTCTTCAGAAAAAAAAAAAATGTCTGTTTAAGACACATGAAAAGATGCTCAACATTGCTCATCATCAGGGAAATACAAATCAAAACCACATTAAGATACCACCTCACACCTGTCAGAGTTGCTAAAATTAACAACTCCAGAAACAACAGATGTTGGAGAGAATGTGGAAAAAGGAAAACCCTCTCACACTGTTGGTGGGAATGTAAACTGGTGCAGCTACTCTGGAAAAAAGTGTGGAGGTTCTTCAAAAAATTAAAAAGAGAATTACTGTATGACCCAGCAATAGCACTACAAGGGATTTATCCAAAGGATACAGTAGTGCTGATTCATAGGGGCACATGTACCCCAATATTAAAGCAGTACTATCAGCAATAGCTAAATTATGGAAATAGCCCAGAAATCCATCAACTGATGAATGGATAAAAAATACACAGTATATATATAAAGGAATATATATATATATATATATATATATATATATATATATATATATATATATATATATATATATGATGGAATACTACTTGGCAATGAAAAAGAATGAAACCTTGCCACTTGCAACAATGTGAATGGAACTGGAGGGTATTGTGCAAAGTGAAATAAGTCAATCAGAGAATATCATCTTTTCACTCACATGTGGAATTTGGGAAACTTAACACAAGACCATGAGAGAAGGGAAGGTAAAACTAGTTACAAACAGAGAGGTAGTCAAACAATAAGAGACTCAAATACAGAGAATAAACTGAGAGTTAATGGGGGTGGGAGGGTTGGGGGGGCAGGGGAAATGGGTAATGGGCATTGAGGAGGGCATTTGTTGGGATGAGCACTGGGTGCTGTATGTAAATGATGAGTTATGGGAATGAATTCCCGAAGCCAAGAGCATACTGTATACACTGTATGTTAGCTAACTTATTAAAGTTATTATTAAAAAAAAAAAAAAGTCACATGCTCTCCCAACTGAGCCAGCCAGGTGCCCCTGTTTCTTTGTTTTAATTGGTGCCAAATTAATAAATAAGAAAGAGTTGTGAAAATAGGTCCTGACTGGTCAAGAATAGGAAAATTGATTCATAGAGGCCTATGTTTTTGGGGCACCTGGCTGGCTCAGCCAGTTAAGTGGCCAAATCTTGATTTCAGCTCAGCTAGTGGTCTCGTGGTTCATGAGTTCAAGCTCCATGTCTGTCTCTACGCTGATAGCACTTAGCCTACTTGGGATTCTCTCTCTCTCTCTCTCTCTCTCTCTCTGCCCCTCCCACTTCAAACTAAATAAACATTTAAAAAAATTCTCTGCCAGTTTTTTAATCAGACATTTGTTTCTTTAGCTATTGAGTTGTTTGTGTTTTCTATATATCTTGGATATTAACCACATATTAGATACAGAATTTGCAAACATTTTCTCCTTTCCATTTTGTGGCCTTTCCATTTTGTTGATGGCTTCCTTAGCCATGTGGAAGGTTTTTTTTTTGTTTTGTTTTGTTTTTTAGTTTGATTTGGTCCCACTAGTTTTGCTTTGGGAGTTAGGTCCAAATATTCAGCACCAAGACGAATGTCAAGATTCTCTCCTATATTTTCTTCAAGGAGTTTTATGGTTTCAGGTCTTACATTCATGTGTTTAATCCATTTTGAGTTAACTTTTGTGTACAGCATAAGATGATGGTCTAGTTTCATTCTTTAGCATGTGACTGTTCCATTTATCCAACACCATTTACTGAAAAGATGGTCTTTTCCCTTTGGATGTTTTTGGCTCCTTTACGGTGAATTACTTCACCACATGTGTGTGGGCTTCTTTCTGGGCTTTCAGTCCTGTTCCATAGGTATATTGTGTCTGTGTTCATGCCAGTACCATAGTCTATGGGTTACTACAGCTTTATAGTTTAGTTTGAAATCAGGAAGCAGGAAACCTCCAGTTTTCTTCTTTTTTCTCAAGGTTGCTGTGCCTATTCAGAGTCTTGGTAGTTCCATACAAATCTTAGACTTGTTCCAATTCCGTAAATAAAAATTCCATTGAAATTTTGATAGGGATTGCACTGAATCTCTAGATTGCTTTGGGTAGTATGGACACTTTAACTATATTATTTCAACCCATGAGCAGAGAATGTATTTCCACTTATATGTAACTTACCCAATTTCTTTCTTCAATGTCTTATAATTTTCGGTGTACAGGTCTTCTTCTTCCTTGGTTAAATTTATCCCTAAGTATCTATTCTCTTTGAAGTAATTGTAATTGTAAATGGAATTATTTTTCTTCTGTTTATTAGGATATGGAAATTCAACAGATTTTTCTAGTCATTGATTTTTGTATCCTGAAACTTTACTGAATTCATTTATTAGTTCTAGTAGATATTTGGTGGTTTTTGGGGTTTTCTATATATCTAACATTATTTGTATGATTCTACTATCATGTCTTCTCAAAATAGTGACAGGTTTACTTCTTCATTTCCAACTTGGATGTCTTTTATTTCTTTTCTTGCCTAATTGCTCTGGCTAAAACTTTCACTACTATGTTGCATAAAAGTGACAGAATAGGCATCCTTGTCTTGTACCTAATCTTAAAGGAAAAGCTTTCCAGCTTTTCACTGTTGAGTATGATGTTAGCAGTGGATTTGCCATATGTGATCTTTATTATATGGAAATATGTTCCATCTATACCCACTTTGTTATGAATTTTTATCATAAATGAATGAATTTTAACAATGCTTTCTCTGCATCCTATGAGATGACCATATAATTTTCACTCCTTGTCAGTGTGGCATTTCATGTTGATTAATTTATGGATCTTAAACCATCCTTTCAATTCTGAAATAAATTTTACTTGATCATATTGTATCCTTTTATTGTATTCTTGAATTTCATTTGCTAATACTTTGTAGAAAATTTTGGCATCTGTGTTCATCAAGAATATTGGTCTATAATTTTCTCTTTTTGTGGTGCCCTTGTCTGGTTTTGGTATCTGAGTAATGCCAGGCTCTTAAATGAGTTTGGAACTGCTGGGATGCCTGGGTGCCTTAGTCGGTTAAGCGTCCGACTTCAGCTCAGGTCATGATCTCACGGTTTTTGGGTTCGAGCCCTGCGTCGGGCTCTGGGCTGACAGCTGGCTCAGAGCCTGGAGACTGTTACATATTCTGTTATCTCCCTCTCTCTCTCTGACTCTCCCCTGTTCATCCTCTCTCTCTCTCTCTCAGAAATAAATAAAACATATAAAAAGATTTTAAATGAGTTTGGAATTGCTACCCTCTCTCCAAATTTCTGGAAGAGTTTGAAAAAGATATCAATTCTTCTTTGAATGTTTGGTAGAATGCACCAGTGAAGCCACCTGATCCTGGACTTTGATTTGTTGGGAGGCTTTTCAATTACAAATTTAGTGTCCTTAACAGTAATCAGTCTATTAAAAGTTTGGTTTTTTTGTTTGTTTGTTTGTTTTTTTAATTTCTTCATGTTTCAGTCTTGGAAAATTGTTTCTAGGAATTTAAACATTTATTCTATGTTGTCTAAGTTTTTGGTCTATAAATTGTTTTATGATATTTTATATTTTTTGTAATCATTTATAACTTCTTATTTATATCTGAGTTATTTAATCCTCTTTCTTTTCCTAGGTGAGTTTAGCTAAAGGTGTGTCAGTTCTATTTATCTTTTCAAAGAACCAGCTCTTATAGTTTCATTTATTCTTTCTACTTGTTTTTTTTTTTTTGTCTTTTTCTTTCTTTTTTAGTCTCTACTTCATTTATTTCTGTTCTGATCTTTATTATTTTCTTTCTTTGACTAATTTCAGGCTTCGTTCTTTTTCTAGCTCATCTAGATATAAGGTTAGATTGTTTAATAGTTTTCTGTTTCTTGAGGTGGTCCTGTATTGCTATTAACTTCCCTCTTGGACCTGCTTTTGCTGCATCCCATAGAATTTGGATTTTCATTAGTCTCAGCATCGTGTGTGTTTGTGTTTGTGTGTGTGTGTGTGTGTGTGTTTTCTCCTTTGATTTCTTCATTGACCTATTGATTGTTCAGTAGCATGTTGTTTAATCTTCACATATTTGTGATTTTTCCAGTTTTTTTTTTTCCAGCAACCGATTTCTAGTTTCCTAACACTGAAAACATTTCTAGTGACCTAACATTTCTAGCGACTTAACACTGAGGTCAAAGAAGATGTCTGATATTATTTCAATCTTCTTAAATTTATTGAGACTTATTTTATGCTGTAGCATGTAATCTATTCTGAAAAGAATGTCCCCTCTGCACTTGAGAAAAATGTGCATTTTGTTGCTTTTGGATGGAATGTTATATAGATATATATATATATCTATATATATATATATATATATATATATATATATATATATATATATATTAAGTCAATGTAGCTTAATGTGTCAGTAAGGCCAATGTTTCCTTACTGATTTTTTGTCTATGATCTGTTGATTAAGTGTGGTATTAAAGCCCCCTACTATTATAATACTGGTGTCAATTTATCTCTTTAAGTCTGTTAATATATGCTTTATATATTTAGGTGGTCCTCTGTTGGGTGGGTAAATATTTATGTATATATATTTATTATATATTATATAAATATTGTATCATTTTGTTTGACTGACCCTTTTACCATTATATAACCTCTTTGTCTTTTACTGCAGTCTTTATTTTAGTCTATTTTGCCTGATATAAACATAGTTATACTAGCTGTTTTCATTTCTATTTGATGTAAAATCCTTTCCATTCCTTGACTTTTAGTCTATGTGTGTCCTAAGATCTGAAGTGACTATCTTATAGGCAACACATAGATGGGTCATATATTTATCCATTCAGCAACATTATATCTTTTGATTGGAGCACTTAGTCCATTAACATTAAAGTATTTACAGGTATGTACTTACTGCCATTTTGTTAATTGTCTTTTCTTGTTTCTTCTTATATATTATATGAATCAGTTTAACAATTTGCCCTTTGTAAGAACAAGAGAGATCTGTTCATGTTTTCAGAAACTAAAAGCCTATTCTATCAAAGATTATGACCCTATGCTAGCTTTGAAGAGTGCCTATTTTCAACCAAAGTTTATGTCAAATGCCTTTGATGTTTCATTTAGCTGTGTTTCATAAACATCTCTGGTGCTCCTATGTACAATTATCCCTTAGCTCTTGATTCTTTAATATACAAACACTTAAGCATTGATAAATCCACTCATTATAAAAGAAACATTCTCTTTTACAAAGATTTAGTCATTTTACTCCTTTTAATAGTTTCCATATCCATTATATTGTTTGAGCTATAAGATAAATATCAGAACAGAAACACATTTCAGTAAAGACTTTCACTTTGTTCTTTCAGTTCAGCTTAAAAGATAAAATCATAGGTACCATTGCCATCTGTGGCAGACACTCTTACTGCCTATCAATAAATATTCTCTCCTTCCTCAGTATTAATTAGCCCAATTTTTAGCTAGGTACTTTGCTAAATGGCATTGGTCCAAGTAAATGACATAGGTCCAAGTAAATGACATTACCACTTATTCCTCCTCACAGCTATGTGTGGACATCTAAGTCTCCAGATGCATGTGATTTGTCAGAAATTGCCTTGAAAGTTAATGGAGACCCGCCTTTTTAAATCCTTTTCTATAACATGCTGCCTCGAGTGGGGTATGATGGTTGGAATTTGAACAACGATACTGGCTCACAAGGATTAGAAGCATAGCCGAGAGATGACAGAGTAGTGGGCTGGAAAGAGATGAGTTCTGAAAGAACTTGGAGAACTACATTGGAATGCTTACATTTTGACTCAGAATTTTGGTGACTTTCATATATTATGCTTCGAACTTGTAACAGCACTTAGAGGTAGCCATGAATATCTGTATTTTACAAAGAGAGATATAAGGTTTCAGGAATATTAAGTGATTAACAGAAGAACATAACAAAACACAAGGTTTTGAGTCACATTTCCTAGTACAGCTCCAGATGCTTCCTATTAAATAATGGCTCCTATAAATTGGCCTATTTACCAAGCTAAAGGGGACCCTATTTAATTAAGCACTCAGTTTATAGTCAGGTTATGAGAAGACAATGGATAATTCCACTAACAAGGCCAAATTGGATAATTTTAAGAGTTTATTGGCCTCTATTTAATGTCAGCATGTTATTTTCAAGAAACTCTTTGTATTATAAGAAGAAAAAGGAGAAAAAAACCACAAAACTTTTAAAGTGTCAAACGGTTTGTGTCTCTAACTACCTGGAAATTTGTAAACCTGGATATAAACAAATAGAAAAAGATATGACACCCTTTATCCCAAGAGTAACAGAAGTAGAGTCCCATTTTATTGGGGGTGGGGGGCATCTTTCTAAAAGAGAGTAATGGCTATGTTAGATGAAGTCAAACAAAATGAAATAAAGATTAGTTTGAAGCCAACTAAGAGGTTGACAAGAGCTACTGACGCAAAAAAACAAAACAAATTAAAAACAAACAAACAAACCCAGGTTTTTAATGTAGTTATGAAGACAAAGGGCAGTAATAAAAATGAAGATAGCAACTTTATCAAGGGCAAAATAACAGCACAGGAAAGGTCTTATCCTGTTTGAATTACAAACTTTTAAAAAGTTTTTAGTTAAATTCCAATTAGTTAACAATGCAATATTAGTTACAGGTATATAATATAGTGAGGCAACATTTCCATATGTGCTCATCTTCCTGAGTTGGATTTGGTTATTTTTCATTTAAAATTATTAGATAATTGGCTTAAATTCTTTATTTTTGCTTTCCTGGGTGGTACCAGTTCTATTTCTTACCATATTGACCTGCCAAATTGTCACAAAGTAGAAGATGATGGGATATCAGAATTCCATCAATAATACTTAGCATCTGTTAAAGACCTATGACATGCCACGTAATTTGATTACATTATCTTTTTTAGTTCTCATGGTCCTTATTGGAGCCAGAGTGTGATTAAAGGAACAGACTTAAGCTCCAACTGCCTGGTTTAAAACCTAGTCCACGGGGCGCCTGGGTGTCTTAGTCGGTTAAGCGTCCGACTTTCGCTCAGGTCATGATCTCACGGTTCGTGGGTTCGAGCCCCGCGTCGGGCTCTGTGCTGACTGCCAGCTCAGAGACTGGAGCCCATTTCATAGCCTGTGTCTCCCTCTCTCTCTGACCCTCTCCTGCTCACGCTGTCTCTCTCTCTCTCTCTCTCTCTCTCTCTCTCCTAGAAATAAATAAAAATATTAAAACAAAAAAAACCCTAGTCCACACTTCCTACTAGTTCTAAGATCTTATAAAGGTTATTTATCTTACCTATGCTTCAGTTTCTTAATCTACAAAACCAGAAAGAAATTATACCCACCTGTCTGAACTCTTGATAATTAAGTTAACTAATAAAAAGGATTTAGAATGGTGCTTGACTATAGTCTTATGTGTATTTGCTATTGTCGTTCTTGCTGTTATCCTTTCCCCCATTGTATTGAGAAGAAAACCGCTCAGACACTTTACCCAATTAATAAGTGGCAGAGGTAGTATTAAGCTCTAGGGCTTCAAACTACTCAAGTCAGTCATCACTCCAAGACACCCTTTCATGCCTCATTCTAGTAGAGTGATGTTCAATGTGCAGAAGCAACTTTTCAGAATGTTCATTCCTTTTTTTCTTTTTCTTTTTTTTTTTTAAATTTATTTCTGAGAGAAAGAGAGAGAGAGAGAGTAGGGGAGGGTCTGAGAGAGAGGGAGACACAGAATCCAAAGCAGGCTCCAGGCTCTGAGCCGGCAGTCGGCACAGAGCCTGATGCAGGGCTCGAACCCATGAACCACGAGATCATGACCTGAGCCGAAGTTGGACGCTTAACTGACTGAGCCACCCAGGCGCCCCCAGAATGTTCATTCCTCAAAACTCATCCCTGAAAATGTCCTTCATTGCAAGGTTGGACTTTTGCCATCTTGCAGGGTGAAAGGAAGCTGACCCACCTCACCCTCTTCATTATAGTGTTCATTATAACTGGAGTGCAAGGCACAAATGGCTTCCAGCAGGCCAGCTACAATATTAAGGGTTATATGATGTGGATCTGAGTTATTAGTGGCTTCATGACAACCACAAAATGAATACAATTAGTTTTTCATCTTTGGAAAGAAAGCTCTTAGTTTGAAAGGACTGGAGACCCTTGTTTTTTCTTTGCTTCAATCTCTTCATTCTTCCCCCCCAAAAAATCCCTCCTGAGCTAGCCACAACCCTCTCAGTCCAAGTCAAAACAGTGTTTTCAAAAGATACCACCAAGGTGGTTTCAAACTTAGAGTCATTTGAGGAGAATTTTAATAAACTTCTTTCATTTCTTTCTGCTTTTCAATGTCTACCTAAGAACAAATAGAAAGTCAACTTCAATGCTCTTTATAGTTCAAGCCCAATAAAAAGACATTAAAATTCCAATAAGCAATAATGTCCTTTTACTGCATTTTAGTACTAAAAAAGTAAGTGGTTCCAAGACCGCTGTGGCTGTTAGTACTTAAATGACCAAATTATCTTAATTGTCTCAGAAGTGGTACTAAAGTTTGAGAAAGAGAGAGTGCATATGTGAGAAGGAGGGAAAGCTCCATCATTATCCTTACTTTTTTAGGAGGGAACATTTGCTTGCATTCCAGTCAACAGCAAGCCACTTCCTACTAAATCAAAACCCAAAGAGATGCTGATGGTGAAATTATATGGCATGTGCCACCCTTGGCTGAGTTGTAGTAAATTTAACTCCATTGTGCAGAAAGCTGCTGTGCAGAATTATGAGTCCATTTGATTCCAATTTAATCAACTTGAAGTTCCAAGCTGGCCCATTTTGAGGCTGAGGGACATTGCATTACAATGCATGACACATATTTTTTTGTTTGGCAGAAAGCTTTGGCAGGATTTTTGGTGCCTAACTCAATGGCTAAAGATGTCTGGGAGTCATGGGGAGGTGTGGAGCTAGGATGCACTTCTATCAAGCTGGATATACTGAATGGAGAAGAACCACTTACCTGAAGGCAAAGGAAAAGAAGGTAGTGGCAGAAATAATCGTGACTGGAACTAGATTTTCATTGTGTTTCCTAAACTAACTAGGTTTATCTCCCATAATAAATTATCCTTCTTTTCATACTAAGAGCTTAAATAATAAAAATCTTGCTTGCCTCACCTTTCTCAACAATATCCATAGCATCTATTTTTCCACCTTACTGAAAATTTCTGGAAATAATTATCTATCCAGTTTGCATGTCCTTTCTCTCTATTCTCTAGGACCTATGCCTAACAGGCATTTGCCCTCTTATTACATATAAATAATTCTTAACAAATCACCAATGAATGTCTAGTGATCATTGCTTAGTCCTCAGCTTCCTTGACCTATTAGAAACACTGGAGAGAGGGGCGCCTGGGTGGCTTTGTCGGTTGAGCGTCCGACTTTCGCTTAGGTCATGATCTCGTGGTTCGTGGGTTCGAGCCCCGAGTCGGGCTCTGTGCTGACTGCCAGCTCAGAGCCTGTAGCCTGTTTCAGTCTGTGACTCCCTCTCTCTCTGACCCTCCCCTACTCACGCTGTCTCTCTCTCTCTGTCCTAGAAATAAATAAAAAACATTAAAAAAAAAAAAAAGAAACACTGGAGAGAACTAATTTTTCTCTCTTTCTTAGAAGGTGTTCATTTAGCTTCCAGGGTGGTCCTTCCTATTGATTATCACCCAAACACAAATGGTTCTCAGTAGTTGGGTCTGCCTCCAGCCTACCCCACTGTCCCAATCTGTAGTTGCTAAAGTATTCCAGGACCCACCCATACCAACTTAATAGGTTGTTTTCATCCAACAACATAGGTTTAAGTTCCACCCACATGCCAACAACCAAATTTGCACCTCCAGTCTCAATATGTCCCAAGAAATTCAGACTTTATATTCAATAACCACAACTAAAAATGTAACAACTATCTTGCCAAACACACACTTAGTACATACTTGTTTCAATCCAAGATGCCATCTTGTCTCCTCTATCTCATTAACTAGCAATTCTATCCTATCACAACCAAAAACTTTCTTTTAGCCTTTATTTCCCTTTCTCACATTCCATTTCCAATCCATCAGCAAATACTACTGTTTTACATTCAAATATATTCTGAAACTGCCCACTTCTGGCTACTGCCAGTGCTACCTGCCTGGTACAAGGCACTGTCTTCTCATGCTTGGGTTCTTACAAGAGACTTCTAGTGATTCTCCCTACTTTCACGTAGGTTTTATTCAACATACAAATATCAGAGTAATTCTTTAAACACTTAAGTCAGATCAAATCTTCCCTCTATTCACAACCCATCTATGCCTTCCTGTCTTTATTCAGATTTACAACCTGATAACTCATCATGACTTACAGCACTCAACTAAGTCTTTGACTGCCTCTGCTTCTCCTACTTCCAGAGTGCCCATATTAGATCCACACCAAGTCCCCAACTATCCCTTAAAACCCCAGCACATCCTCTTATCAAGGCCTTTGCATTTGCTACTCCCACTGCATGGAACATTCTGTCCTCAGAGCATTCCTTCTCATGCTTCTTCTAGGGCTCTGAATCTATGTTTCTTTATCAGAAAAGATTCCCATGATTCCTGTAAAATAGCATCCTGGGCCAGTCACTGCTAATCCCTTTGTCCTGCTTTATTTATCTTTATAACATATTTTTCATTTATGTGTCACTAGCTCTCTTTCCTCATTAAATTTGAACATAATGTGGGCTCTCTTTTGTTTACTTCTGTATCCTGAGTGAAGAGAACAGTTCCTGGCACATAAGTTACTTCACAACAATGAGTAGAATCAACAAAATGGATTGTCCTCACCTGATTTAGAAGAATACTTAAAAAGCCATTAAGAATGACAAAGTTTGAGAACTCTTGACTTTCAAATATATAAAATTTGTGAGGCAATCTCAGCAGAGAGAACAGGGTCACACCAATCACACCTTGTGACACTTTGTAAAGGTCATGCATATTTGAAGTAAAATTTTCCTTGACATAATATAAAGTGAGCCCTGATATAATAATTAGGAAATATTGATTTGGGAAATCCAATGGCTCAGGCTTTCTGAGATATAGGGACAGAGAGCCAAGAATCACATGCTTATGATGACTTGGCATCTTTTTATCTCGCTTCAATCCATCTTTAGCTTGCATGAATCCACAGGACACATGCTCAGTACATCTGGCTGAGTGTTCTGGTCCTATAATGTTTCCCCATAACTATTAACATAAAACCACCTCAAATTAATATCTCTGCTAAATTAAACTTGACGTGGTTCAAAATGCAAGCCAATCTGTTTTCAATTCCACAATCACTCATCACTGTCATTTTATTAATTCTAGAGACAGAAGAAGCTTCAAATGTATTAACTTTGTTAAACAAAATCTGATTTTATGACGCAAATGTCAGTCTTCACAGTTCAGCAAATTCTTTTAAATATTCTACAGCATTTCCTATATTACTTCTACAGACAGTTATACAGAACTTTCTTTAATTTCTTAACAGGATAGATTTGAAAAAAATGCCAAATTTTATTCACCTCTATGGTAGCTATTAGTCTTTACGTTAGATGTGACTGAAAAAAACGAAGCTAAACAATAGTAATAATAATAATAATAATAATAAAAATCTCAAGATCAGTTAGCATTCATTTCACAAAAGCATTTTGGTTCTCCTTTGGACAGCAACTTGACACACCACCACCTTTGAATTAAAAATGTCTTTAGGGAGTATTTCAGCTCTACCATTAAGAAAATGGTTTCATGAGATGCAACAAATAAGCACATACACAGAGTATGTTACAATATGAACTCTCCTCTAAACTTCATCACCAACATCGAGTTATTTTTTTACAGCTCACTGCCTGCACCTACCACCTGAGACCCTGCTTATTCTACATTCTTTCTCTCACAAGTTACCATGCTCTGTCTTCCTATTTGTCATCTTCTAATATGTCCCTGTATAAACAGTATATGTTCATTAATAGTGAAATATCTGTCCTGATTACCCCTGCTCATCACTTATTTCTCCTTTTTGCATTATTCCAACTCATTTAGCACTCATAGCCCAATACAAGTATTTTTGGAAACAATATCCTCAATAATATATAGTCAAATGTGCATGATCACATTTTGTGGGGCACAATTAAGGACCGTGAAACAGCCTGGATTAATTTAGAGCTAACCTACCAGAATTGACTAACAACAATGAACATTAATTACTCTGTCTCCTTACTACAGCTGAGCTTCATTTTCATGGCTTTAATATTACCAAAATAACACAAAAATGAATACACTCTTGTGGCCTTACCATATGATAATAAAGGCTGAGCATTTGAACAAACGTTGTAATTGTGTGCTGTTACCCTGTTTAGCTAACATTTGTCTCAAGTAGAAAAAATAATACAGGCATAATATTTAAAGAGTGTCTTGTGATAATGATGACCATTATAGAGCAACACAGAAAATGCTTAGGATAAATGAAAATAAAGATGTAGACACACTCTGAGTATATGCATGCCATATGTTTATGGAAAAAGACTGAACAGGGATAGGAAGAAATAAAAACAGTGTTTCTTGTAGGGTTGGAGGATATCAAAGAAAAAAATGCATTGAGTGGAGAAACATGGAGGGAAGACCTTATTTAAGACTATTGCAACAGAGGAGAGAGACTACTGTAATGGGCCAGATAGACTGAACTCAACTCCACTGAAACAAAAGGTAGGAGAGTTTTTAAGCGCTTGGTGAGCTAGTGGAAAAGTACTGGAGGAAATTAGGGGAAAGGCTGGAGAGTTTTGTTTTTGTTTTTCAATTTGAAAGATTTTGATACAGTGTAAATTAGTGTCCCTGGTACATTTCAGCTCCTTCAATCCCAAACCCAATAGCACTGGTTGCTTAGTTTTTCTGCTTTCTCTCTCTTTATTTAGTGTTTATTTATTTTTGAGAGAGAGTGGGGGGAAGACAGAGAGAGAAAGAGAGTGAATCTCACGGAGTCTCTGTACTGTCAATGCAGAGCCTGACGTGGGGCTTGAACCCAGAACCGTGAAATCATAACCCAAGCTTAAATCAAGAGTCAGATGTTTAACAAATTGAGCCACCCAGGTGTCCCTCTGCTTTCTCTTTGTTCTCAGTAACCAAGGCATAAAGGTATCTTCTCATCAAACTTTAAACTTCACAATATCCTTAATATCTTCCTATCTCTATTAATGGGGAGCTTTATGATTATAACATGTGTTGGCTATTTGGCACTCACTGAAGATAGGCTCCTGCCCTTCCACAGAAACTGAAAGATAGGGGCATCATCTTTCTTGGTGATAATATTTCAAAGGGATGGCCAGTGGGTCCTTGGAAAGATATTTCGGGGCTATAAAACTGGCAAGAGTCTGGGAGAAGATTTATATCCCAAAGGGGGAGAGAAAAAAATTGGAATTTCGAGTTTTTAAAGTAAATGCTCTATAAAAAAGGAGTCAGGGGCCTATGGTCAGAAGGAAACCTGCTTAAAATTTAGTCAAGCTAAGGGGAACATCAAGGCCTTCATGGTCAAGGATTATGGATAATATTTTCTACTGCCTTTATTTTCTGTAACGTTATTTTTTTTTAAATTAATGTTTATTTATTTGTGAAAGAAAGAGAGAGAGACAGAGTGTGAGCAGGGGAGGAGCAGAGAGAGATGGAGACACAGAATCCAAAGCAGGCTCCAGGCTCTGAACTGTCAGCACAGAGCCCTCTGTGGGGCCTGAACTCATGAGTGGTGAGATCATGAACTGAGTCGAAATGTCTAACCAACAGAGCCACCCAAGTGCCCCACATTATATTATTTGTTAAAAAATTAATCTTTATTTATTTTTGAGAGAGAGAGAGAGATTACAAATGAGGAATGGGCAGAGAGAGAAAGGGAGACACAGAATCCAAAGCAGGCTCCAGGTTCTCAGCTGTCAGCACAGACCCTGACACGGAGCTCTAACTCAGAAGCTGTGAGATCATAACTTGAGCAAAGTGAGATGCCCAAATGAGTGACCCAGGCACCTCTATATTATTTTTATAACATACATTTTTTTAAAATGTTTTATTTCTAGGAGAGAGAGAGAGAGAGAGGAGAGAGAGACAGCGTGAGCAGGGGAGGGTCAGACAGAGAGGGAGTCGCAGACTGAAACAGGCTCCAGGCTCTGAGCTGGCAGTCAGCACAGAGCCCGATGCGGGGCTCGAACCCACGAACCGCGAGATCATGACCTGAGCAAAAGTCGGACGCTTAACCGACTAAGCCACCCAGGCGTCCCTATAACATACATTTAATTAAAGCCTAAAAAGCCACAAAAATTGCCTCATCTAATAAATTCTGAACCCACCAAAATTGTTCTTTTGTGCAAAAGCAGTTAAGCCTATCACTTATGTGCCTATTCCTCAAAAGAATCTTGCAAATTTGGTAAGTATAATAGTCCTCACTAGAGACCAGCTTTCAAAGTTTCAGTGAAACAAATCTGAGTATTTCCACTGCCACCATTTTTAGCTTTCTAATTCCTCAGGAAGTAAAATATCAGATCGTTGGGTAGCTCTGAGGTACATTGTGATCATTAAACTCAGGGCAAGGGACCACAGAAATCTCTTAGCTGGTTCCTTTTTATTTCCTTCAATTATCTGTCCTACTAAAATTTCAATTTTTATTGAGCAAGCTCCTGTCACCCTGAGTTAACTGGAAGTATTCAAACATATACTTCTTGGGATGCCTGGGTGGCTCAGTTGTTTAAGTGTCCGACTTTGGCTCAGGTCATGATCTTGCAGTTTATGAGTTCAAGCCCCACGTTGGGCTCTGTGCTGACAGGTCAGAGCCTGGAGCCTGCTTCAGATTCTGTGTTTCCCTCTCTCTGCCCCTCCCCAACTCATACTCTTATCTCTCTCAAAAACAAATAAAACAATTTAAAAAATATGTACTTCTGAATTTATAGGAGTTCAAGTTTACCCAAATTGTGAATCTGGCAGTGTTATAGAGTTATCTCATGTTTTCCTAGGACCATTTCAGCTAATCTGAATTTCATCTTTCAAGAACAAATGTGATAATAGTATGTGAGTCTTGACCAAGGAATAAAGAGGGCTGGGTATTGTCCCTGCTCCAGTATGAAATAGGTATATAGCAGCTGCCTACTATTGTCATATCACTGGCCAACATCACAGGTACAAATCAGTAACATAAAAAGGTTAAAATCCAAAATTACTAAGATCTCCTTTACCAAAACTTCATGATTCTGATTATACTGTCTTGCAAGGTCATTGTGAAACAGAAATTTTTTCAGATTTTTGGAGAAATATACAACTCTGCACCCCACAAGAAGCATAAGAATAATGTTAGCAGGCAGGTTGAGAACAAAGATCTACCATCCCAGAAATAGTACTCAGTAGATAACCAGGCACAAGGTAATTTTAACTTTCTAAACTCCTTCTATGGGAATTTCTGGAAATGATAATGTTACCAACCTCAACTCTTTTACTGTTGAATTTTAAGTGTCATTTTAATTTGTTTCTATAAGGACGACACAGTTTCCACAGTATTTAACAACAAAACAGCAAAACCCCTGAAGCCTCATAAAATACTCAACAGTATCCATTTATTGCAAAAAATATGTAGTGAGAGAAGATACTATGAACTTATTTATGCTTTATAGTAATATTTTTATGCATTGTGATAATATTTTCACATATATGAAATGAAGTGCATAGGAAGCATGTTACTTAAGTGGTATATAATACGTAGTTTGCACATAAAAGAAAGAACCACTTTACAATAAATCCACAACTATCCCCAACTTTTCCATCTTCCAAATCCAGGAATAACTGATCTACATACATTGGTCAGTCCTGACTTTGACTCTTTTTTGTGTGTGGGGGGAAGGTTTCACAGTTTTAAAATCCTATGTAGCTCAGATCACTTAAAAGCTGGGCAAATATAAATGCAACAGGCAAACCTGAATGAAATGGATCATTCATCTAAAAAGAAGTAAATCTTCTGTGATTTACCCAAGAGTCAGAATTCCTCCAATGACAAATCATATTTCATGAATTGTATTCTTTGCTACCCAAGGGGATCATAATATTTCCCTTTAGAAATTTGTGTAACTAATCACTCAGGGTTTATTGAGATGAAATAAGGAACTGATAGTTACAAGCATGCATGGTGAATAAGTTAATAGATTCTATAATTCATCATTTTTAATCCTCTCTTTACTGTGAGACCATCTACTCCTAAGAAAGAACACCTTAGAATTCTGACGTAGTGCTGTTTGAAACATCCAGGAATGAGACCTGGCAGAGAAAACACTGACAATTCCACATGCTCCATGGCATAGTATTTTCCTCAAAATGCAGTCTCTTTGGGAATGGCGAGGCCTTTTACCTTGGACTTGCTTTTAACCATTCTGGCTTTGCCTCAGCATACTGTTGGTTATCGATAAAGCTTTTATCATCCAAAGCTGCCAAATGAAATGTACCAAGCAACTGATCGTATCATGTTCCTCATTCCTCAAGTGAAACACCAAGGTTGTAGGACATCTGAGCCTGAGAACATTTCAGAATGTGAAAACAGTTGGAGTGGAGTAAAGCTACTTTGTGTTTAGTATGCACAGAAAACTGCTGAATTTCCTGAGTTTGATGCCACGGTGGAATTAACCCATTAGAAACTAAATACGCAAATGTAATGCAAATTGACATACCATACCATTCCCTTCAAGTTCAGCAAAGCTCAGCCTTTTCTTCCCAACAGTGTTCCAATGAACAGGCTATCTGGACACCTGCCATGTGCATGGAACACAATATAGAAAGGGCTTCCCTTGTTTACTAAATTAAATGCCCCTAGTTATTTGCCTTTGACCTTCAAAAAGCTTTGTGCCCTTATCAGATAAAATCATCTGAGTTGGGTGGTACTTAAAAGTAATTTTAAAATACTGTCAAGTAGTCAAAAGCTACATAATAGTGACCAGGGCTCAAAGAAATGGCTATAGTAGCTATCTGAAAGAGAATAGTCCCAAGAGAAAACTAACAGATCCTGGTCCATTTATCCCAGACAATAAATCATGACCTAGACAAATTGAGGTATATTGAGACTTGATTGTTTAATGGATAATCCATTGACCTTTTAATCTCTTGGATCCTTTTCTGTATTCATCTTTTTGTGCCAGGCAGCACATCACATACCAGGCAAAATTGTTGTTTTAGCCAAATGTGAGATTGTAAAAGAGAGTATTAGGAGCTCAGCAGCTACTTTTTTTTCCTCCCCATTGGCATTTTTTCACTCCTCCTGATAACCTTGAAAACCCATAGGTGTGGTGAAAGAGAATTCTAGAACAGACTCAACAGCTCTGTTCAATCCCAGTAATTAGATACAGACTGGGCCATTCCAAGCAATCAGTTGACATTAGCAACCTGACTACAGGCAACCAATATAATTTCTTTCTCTGCTTAAAGAAGCAGAGTAGCTTGATAACATCAATGATACCAAACTGAAGGCTGATTTTAGGGGAAAAAAGGAATCAGCCCTTTGGAATACTTGTAACAAGGAGCAGAGGAGAAACTTAGAAGTCTAATGCTCTGAACCCTGACAAAATATAGCTTAAAATAAGAAATTCTAAACGGTAGGTTAGTAGAAAGTAGCTTGATTTTTTTAAAAGGCTGGCTCCTGTATGTTTGTTTCTTTATCCAAACTATTTTCACCTTACAAAGGAACACAATCTCATTGCTAACACTCCTGCATAGCTCAGTCATCCTGGGTGAAAACATAACTAAGTACTAGGTACAGAGTAATCAATCAATCAATCAATCAATCTAGGAAAATGAGCAAGTCTCACCTGGCAGGCTCCCACCCTAGGGAAAATAACACACTATTGTTTTTATTCTATCAAATTCTATCCAAATCAGTAAACCAATCAGTTAGTCCATTCTACCACCAGTGTGGGTAGATTAAATACTAATTGCATTGTTTAGTCAACCATTCCAAACATCAAGGGGCATCAAGACCTACCACATTATATAATGCCCCATCTGTTCTGTTGAACTGGGTTAGAAATCCAAAAAAAAGAAAAAAGAAAAAAAGGAAAATGAATTCAGCAAACCCAAAGATTAATAGAAATCAGAGAATGGTATTAATAAGAAGAATCTAGTCATACAAATTAATCCATAAGTAGAAATGAAGCCTATCCAATTTCTGACAATATAGAAGTATTTGACTAACAAAAAAATGATAGTCTCTCTTTTCATAATTTGACTCTTGGTGACAATGCTGCTATAAATATTGGAGAGCTTGTGTTGGTTTAAAGCAGTATTTTTGTAATCTTTGGGTAAATATCTAGTAGTATAATTGCTGGGTCATAGTTTTTGAGTTTTGCTAAATATAAGTTTTTGAGGAACTTCCATACTGTTCTCCAGAGTGGCTGTGTCAGTTTGCATTCCCACAAACTTGTAAAAGGGTTCCCCTTTCTCCACATCCTTGCCAACAACACCTGTTGTTTCCAGTGTTGTTAATTTTAGCCATTCTCACAGGTGTGAGGTAGTAGCTCATTGTAGTTTTGATTTGTATTTCCCTGATGATGAGTGAGGTTGAGCATCTTTTCATGTGTCTGTTAGCCATCTGGATGTCTTCTTTGGAGAAATTTCTGTTCACGTCTTCTCCCCATTTTTAAATTGGACTAGGATGGAACTATAGAGAGTATTATGCTAAGCAAAAAAAAAAATTGGAGAAAGACAAATACCATATGATTTCACTCATATGTGGAATTTAAGAAACAAAATAGAAGCAAGAGGAGGGCAGGGGGCAGGGAGAAGGAGTAAAACTGAGAAACAGACTCCTAGCTATAGAGAACAAACTGAGGGCTGCTGGAGGTGAGTGGGTAGAGGGATGGGTTAAATAGGTGGTAGGGATTAGAGTGTATTTGTGAGGAGTGCCACATGTTGTATGGAAGTGATGAATCGGTGAATTCTACTGCAGAAACTAATATTTCACACTATGTTAACTAACTGGAATTTAAATAAAAACTTGAAAAAAGTGTCATGCTGGCATGAGTTATTTTACAAGGAGAGGAATTGGTGAAAGTCTGTTTAGATCACTTGAAAATCCACCACAATTTAAGCTTACAGACCATTACATTTTACAGAAAACTTCTTTATGCATTAGATCAAGAAATTAAAGTCCAAAGCTGACTTCTAATAGTCTTTCAGCTAGTTAGTGGAAGAGTGTATCTATAACTCACTCTTCAATATACCAAAAAAAATTCAAAATTGCATGTGCTATTGACATCTTAAGCTTTCCATTAAGAAGTTGAATACCAGGAAAGATTATTCAAACATTGAGAGAGAGCTGGAGAACAATGGACAAGGGACAGTCATCATTAAATACCAAAGTGCCCAGCAATCATGAACACCCATGATGTGTTTAGGGCTTATTCTTGCATTGGCGGTGCTGTGGACAGAACAGCCCTGACGAGATGGAGTTTTCTAAGTGAGCTCAAACAACCAACAAACCCCCAAAAATCAAAGAACAAAACAGTATATGTATAACAAACTGCAATTATTCAGTAGGGAAATAAGTGAAAAGGAATGAGAAATAGAGAGAATGTGAAAAAAGATAAATATACTAGTAAAACAGTGGAGTGGTAGTTAGCAACAAAATAAAGTTCAAAATGCAGAGTCTCCATGAGGTTGAGACTCAATCACATTTCCCCCAGGAAACAGACATCAGAGGTAAATTTGCAGAGTATTTAATAAAGGAACTGTTTATAAAGGTGGCCAGGTATAGGTAAGCCACGGGGTATGGTTCAGTACCCAGGCTAATAACAAAACAACACTAGTTATCTTCCATTGGTTTGTAGAACACAAAATCAGTTCTATAATTTGGTGAGCACTAGTTTATTCTCATCTTGCTCTCTTCCTCTCCTTCTATTTCCTGCTTATGAAGCTCTATGCTGGGAAAAACCAACAAAATGCCAGAGGGCAGAGAAGCCAAAAGGTGGAGAATGGATCTGGGGAGACAAAAAGAAGACGTTTTACACATGCACTAAACACTATTTCCAGTGTCTTTCTGCTGCTGAGTCCCTGACTTTGCTTATACCAGAATATTTACTCTTGCCACCTCTGTGCCCATCTCAGCCTTCACCTTCTCCATGAAACCTTACTGACTTCTCACCATATGAAGTTAGCTAGTCAAGATCTGCCCTGTGGGAAGTATGCTATAATTACGAGTTTCTTTTCTTCTATCTATAAACCAACTTGATGTTTGGTTTGCATGGGTAAAAAAATTGTATTATTTGGAAAAATAAGGGGAAGGCTTATGGGCTAGGTTAGAATATACAGTTATAAGACAAAACTTCGGGATAAGTCATGAAAGACTGAATTGGGAATTAACCAAAATAGCAGTCAATATCTAAAAATGAACAACAAAATGCAAATTTCCATCCATGATCCTGAAATATGATGTCTAAGTTCTGGTGGTAACTTTAACCCGAATATATAGATCCTTGATGTCACAGTTAATTATTTAAAATATAATGAAGCCTTTGAAAAATCAATGTATTTCCCTAAAAATATATTTTGGGATGATGTAGCATTTTAGCTGTGGGAATGGGGCTGAAAAAGGCTTATTATATCTGAAAGAGAAGGAGACACTGTGATATGTTAGACTCCACAGATCTTTAAGAACTTGGCAGTGCTGTTTCTTGTCACTTGTCCTTCTTTCCTGGATAAGGTAGGAGAGCAGGTGAATAAACAAGGTCTGATATATCTTTTAAATATTTAAGTATCTGTATTATCCAGTAACTCAAGGAAAGCAAATGAAGAGTATATGCTGATACATCTTAATCTTTTATCTTATTCTACTTAAAAATTTCTTTATTACATTCATCTGTAATATCACACCTGCTAGAACATATAACCATTGAAGGCAAGAACTATAGCCCAACTGTAAAATGTTCCTTACATAAAGGACCTCAGCAAATGTTGATTAAACTGAATTAAGTAAAAAAAAAAATGTAATAATGTAACTGACATAATAATCAACTAAGTTCACTGTGATTTAACAAAGCAAGTATTCACTAATGAACAGCAACCTTCAAGTTTTCCTGTCAACATAATGGAATATGTCATGTATTAGACATAAAATTAAGACACCCTGATGCTAGTCTTAGTCTATCTCTACCTCATTGAACTGAGTTGTATTGGGACTGCTATACTACAAATACTCCCATTGCTTCTAGTGCAAATCACCTAGAAATTAACATATCTCCCATTTCCTTTTTTTTTAAATTTTTTAAATTTTTTTTTAATGTTTTATTTATTTCTAGGAGAGAGAGAGAGAGACAGCGTGAGCAGGGTGAGAGGGAGTCACAGACTGAAACAGGCTCCAGGTTCCGAGCTGGCAGTCAGCACAGAGCCCGATGCGGGGCTCGAACCCACGAACCGCGAGATCATGACCTAAGTGAAAGTCGGACGCTTAACCGACTAAGCCACCCAGGCGCCCCAACATATCTCCCATTTCCTGGGAGTTGTAAATAAAACAATATAGTCCAGAACTTGCAAGCTCACCATTTATATAGAGAGAAGTGATACTACAGCAATTCATTTTCCAATAAGCATCCATAGGAGTGAGATATAGCCTTTCTAATCTCCCCATCATATACTGAGCACAATATCAACGAGTGGGAAACAACTGATTATGCTGAGGGTAATGAAAGTTTATATGAAAAGAATCTTGAAAGTCTGGGGAGTTCTAATTTCTCAAGAAGACATAATTCAGAGATCCTTTGTTGGTCACAAATCCATCTTATCTTTCTGATATAAACATTATCTCCAAACCTCCCTTCCAGTACTTTGTATTATTTTTCTCAATAAAAAACACTAGTACATGAAACTTAACTTTTAGTATTTCCTGGCAGGCATAGTTGTGTTGTTTAACTATCTAGCAATTATATTATTCTCATAGTGTTTACAACCCTAAAGATTTTGGAAACATGTACAGAGACCAATTTATTCTTATTGCTGGGTGCCTTTTGCTAAATACTTCTATCCAGACCTTGACTTATGGAATGACTGGATTCATTTATTTTTCCCTTTGAATTTTATATCTTAGGTCTGACAGTCTGGGATATAGAATAGGAAAGTGTTGGTTACCCATGTAGTACAGACTGTCTAAGATACATCATTATATTATATACAACACTGGACATGCTATTTTATGATTGATGAGGTATAGCCTATTTTGAGATTAGCAGAATGTTTTCAGGGTGCTAGTCAAACAACCTAGGCTTCCAGACTGGCCTCTAAAACTTACTGTGTAGAGTCTTGAACTATTCACCCATCTGTGAAGTTCACTTCTCTTCTGACAAAGTATAATACGTCTCCTGCCTCATGGTTTTTTCAAAAATTCAAATGGGATAAATAATACATATGCTTTTTTTAATGTTTATTTATTTTGAGAGAGAGCACAAGCAGGGGAGGGGCAGAGAGAGAGAGAGACAGACAGACAGACAGAGGATCTGAAGTGGGCTCTGTGTTAACAGCAAAGAGCCTGATGAAGGGCTTAAACTCATGGACTGTGAGATCATGACATGAGCCAGTCAGACACTTAACCAACTGAGCCACCCGGTGCCCCAAGAATATATATGTTTTTTAAATGGTTAAATGTTAGTCCATTATAAGCCTACAGGCCTTTATAAGTTTCATTATCTCCCTTTATTAACATGCAATCTATCAATGGTAGAATCCAATGGTGCAGTAAAAAACCTGGATACTTTGATATCTAAAACAAATACACCTGGGCTCAAACCCCAGGCTTATTCTTCCAGTGTTATACAAACTTGGGCAAATTTTGTATCCCCCTGGAGAGCAGTTTTATCATGCATTATTTGGGGGGAATATAATGCCTTCCAGCTGGTGGTCATCCATCTACCATTAACTATTGCCCTGCATCTTTCTTAGATTGTTCTCCTCCCCTAAAATACATAATGCAAAGGGATCTTGCCTTTTTCTAGATATTAAAACTTAGAAACTAAGGAGAATTCAGAAAAGTTCATAAGAGTAACAAGTGGCTTGGAAAACAGTATGGGTGAAGGAAGTTTAAGGAGCTGGGTTATTTAAAACAGTAGAAAGTAAGGAGGGGAACTGAAAATATCTTTTTGGAAATAAAGATAAGGAGACAGAATGATGATCAACTCTTTCCACTCATGAAGATGAGAGACAAGCAGTAAGCTAGAGAGAGATCAATAGTATGATTTTCCAGTTAAGTTTTCTGGGTAGAGTGCAGACATTAATCCTCTGCTTCTTCCCCAAATCAACCATGAGTGCAATTAAGAAAAATATGATATACATATGTTTTCTTTTTTTTAAAGGAAATAAGCCACCAATAAAAATGGAACAAGAGATAATAAAAACAATTAGGGATTTAGGTAGGATCTAGGTAGAGAGCAAGAGACATGTAGTAATTGACGAGCAGACTGAAAGGCTGAACACTATGCCGGCAGTAGGGGTAGGGATCACTGACAACCGACTGACACTCCAGAACTCCCTGTGGTCCAGATGCCTCGAAGTCTAAATGCAGTGAATAAAACCAGGACAATGAGTTCAAAGTCTGTGGGAAACTCTGTTAGATCCTTCTTTTGTCATCACAGCCTAGCGACTCCTTTCCCTTTACAAGCAGAAGACAGGGCATCTATTATTTTCCGAGTAGAAAGAGAGAGTCTCTGAAATGGGAGATACCAGTCAGAGTTGGTACTGGAGGACTAAACTGGAGACTGACAGATTCAGATAACGGAGTTTAATGGTTGGGAAAATGGAATTTATGAAGGGAGTTCAAAGTTGAGTGAACTCAGTGTTGAGGTCCACCAACTTTCTTCTTCCACCTGTCTCCTAGCAAGGATGACCTTACAATTTGTCATGGAAAACCAGGACACTTATGAGAAAGAAAAGGGGGTGTTTATTCACATTTATTTTGGACCACAGTATAAAGTAGATATCTCCCAGGCAAAATGGGGTTTATGGAATTATGGGTCTATTCCTGGAATTCTAGTAGCCAGACATAAATTCCCCAAAGGGAAGGTAGAAGAGTCTTCTCTAAGGGACTCTGAAGAACTCACGAATAAAAGACATAAAGAGGTGGATGTCCAAGATTCCCAAAAGAAACAGCATTGTCCACTAGCTCTGAAATTAAGACCAGACTCAACACATTTCAGCTATGAATGGCATCTACAAGCCAAAAGAATCCCAAACAGACCTAGATCTTGCTAAAATGACAGTAAAACAAAATTGGAGAAATAGAAGTGTGCATATCAGAGGTGTATTGAAGAAGTCCCAAAAAAGAAAAGTCAATAGATGAGGCCTAAAAATTAGAGATAAAAATTTAGATTATAAGCATGCTATTTCAAAATACAGAGGTTAAATTTAAAAAAAAAATCATACTTAAAGGGGTGCCTGGGTTGCTGAGTCAGTTAAGTGTCCGACTTCAGCTCAGGTCCTGATATTGTGGTTTCTGAGTTCAAGCCCAGCACTGGGCTTTTTGCTGACAGCTTGGAGGCTGGAATCTACTTTGGATTCTCTCTGTCTGTCTGTCTGTCTGTCTCTTTTTCTCTCTCTCGTCCTCCCCCACTCATGTTCTGTGTCTCTCTCAAAAATAAATATTAATTTTTAAATGATACTAAAATAAGTGAAAGAGATAGATTCTAAGGGTTTCCATAATAACTATTTGATCTTCTAACACAGGGGTTGGTCAACTGCAGCAAGCTGGCCCAATATGTCTGGCAGTCTGGTTTACTCATTTAAGAAAAAAAACTTAACTAGGGACACAGTCACACCCACTTATTTATATAATTCTATGGCTGCTTACACAGTGCAACTGCAGAGCTGAATAGTTGCAATAGAGACCATACGGCTGGCATAGTCTCATCTATTTATTATCTACCACTACAGAAAAAAAAATTCTGACCACTATTATAAATTATGAACATGCATAGTGATTTTTAAAAATTTAGAAAAATAGTGGTGTTGAATGCATTCTAAATAATGAATGCCTCTCTTCCCTAAAATGATGAGTTGAGCAAATTTCAGGGCTTCCCTTTCTTGGAGCTCTGCATTGGCACATTTTCATCTTTTAAATCATTGTGGATTATCCTTTTTGAAGCCAAGATGATGAAACGGTTGGTATATCCATGACAGTGGCTGGCCTGTGCTTCAAAGGAAGCAAAGCAAATCCTTACTGTTATTATTATTATTTCACTTCATCTATTCAGAAAGGTTTTGCTCAGTTGTCTATTTGGTTCAAAATACACAATATAGGTTTTCTTGAAATGTTTTATAAGTAACAGTATCTGTGTGCACACGATAATGTCTCTTAGCAAGAATGACATAATATGAGGTAAAAGCCTTCCTAAATGTGGCTCTCAAAGGAACTTAGTGACAGAGCCCAGGGCTCACTTCAGAGCCTGAGAATTTAAATGTTTTCCTTGGGGAAAATACTGCATTGTACTCTATCATGCATCTTTCTTGTTCAATTACCTTTACATCGATTATCTTAACATATTGCAGTGTTTCTTGGCATCATGTTTTAAAAATGCTTCCTAATGAACTGCCTAGGTTACAAGAAAGAAAAAAATAAACTTCCCATTTGTTTTGGTCACACAGAAAGTAACACCTTAAGAGGTCAATGGATTTCCACTCTTCACCTCCACCTAAAGCTTCAAACATCAGGTGTGGCAGAAATGAAACTGACTCATCCAAACTGTCAGGTTTGAAAATGTTTTCCAGATCAAGTGACACCTAACTCTTGGGAGTAAATATGCTCTTCCACATCAGCATTTACTGTTGATTCTTTGTTTCAAAAAGCACTTACAAGAGAATTAGTATCTAGGGGCGCCTGGGTGGCTTAGTCGGTTAAGCGTCTGACTTTCACTTGGGTCATGATCTCGCGGTTCGTGGGTTCGAGCCCCGCGTCGGGCTCTGTGCTGACTGCCAGCTCAGAGCCTGGAGCCTGTTTCAGTCTGTGACTCCCTCTCTCTCTGACCCTCCCCTGTTCACGCTGTCTCTCTCTCTCTCCTAGAAATAAATAAAACATTTAAAAAAAAAAAAAAAGAGAATTAGTATCTATATGTTCAGCAATATAAAATCACATCTGTAGTTGATGAAATGTGAATGAGTGAGGACACTCCCAGTAAAACCCGGCAAAAAATCCAATATTTCTTTTCTGAGAACAAAGTCTGATATTAGCTAGAGTAGAACCCCTCTTTGGAGCTATGGTTAAGAGTGTGTTTTATGTAAAGTCATTTAACAACAACAGAAAAGCAAAGCACTTCTTGGCTTCAGCCTTTTTATTATTCTGGATCTGTTAAAATAATTATTCTCTGCTAGCATGTGTAGAGGAATGAAGCTTAAATACAAGGAAAAGGAGACGTCTGGGGGCTGGGGACAGGTGAACCAATAGAAGATTGTTCATTCAGGTAATAGTTAACCATTTACTCAAAGAGTACTTAAAAGTACTTTTTATTTTATTTTATTTTATTTTATTTTAATTTTTATTTTAGAGAAAGAGAGCATAAGCAGGGGAGACGGGCAGAGGAAGTGAAAGAGAGAAAGAGAGAGAGACAGAGACAGAGACAGAGAGAGAAAGAGAGAGAGAGACTATTAAGCAGCCTCCATGCTCAGCATGGAGCCTGATGCAGGGCTCGATCCCAAGACCCTGAGATCATGACCTGAGCCAGAATCAAGAGTTGAACACTCAAATGAGTAAGCCACCCAGATGCCCCAAAAGCATTTATTGATTGAGACCAAACACAATGTTTAACACATAGTAGGCACTCAATAAATGTTGAATGTATGAATGAATGAATCAATGAATCAATGACTAGATCAGTGTGGACAAGAATGACTGAATAGAAGGGTGAAGAAATGCAACAAACCAGGGAGGCAGACTTAGAATGTATGAAATGAGCTCAGGGGTTAGAAAGATGTGATGTATATAATCTTCATTTAGTATTCTCTATCACTCAGAATCTACCTTTGTGATAACTATATTTAATGAAGAAGTATAATAACACAAGGATAGCAAAGTGTTTTTAGTTTCATTAAGATGGCAATTTGAAGAGATATATGCACCCCTATGTTTACTGCAGCATTACTGACAATAGTCAAAATGTAAAAGCAACCTACATGTCCATCAATAATTGCAAAGAGAATATGTAATAATGTGCGCACCTGCACTCACACAAAATGGGATATTACTCAGCCATAAAAAAGAATAAGATCTTACCATTTGTGACAACATGGATAAACCTAGAGGGTATTATGTTAAGTCAGAAAGAGAAGGACAGGGGCGCCTGGGTGGCTTAGTCGGTTAAGCGTCCGACTTTCGCTTGGGTCATGATCTCGCGGTTGTGGGTTGGAGCCCCGCGTCGGGCTCTGTGCTGACTGCCGGCTCAGAGCCTGGAGCCTGTTTCAATCTGTGACTCCCTCTCTCTCTGACCCTCCCCTGATCACGCTGTCTCTCTCTCTCCTAGAAATAAATAAAACATTAAAAAAAAAAAAAGAAAGAGAAGGACAAAAATTGTATGATCTCACTTATATGTGGAATCTGAAGAGCAAAACAAACAAGCAAACAAGTCAAAACAGAAACAGACTTATAGATACACGATGCAAACTGCTTGTTATCAGAGGAGGGAGGAATTAGGGGGTGAGAGAAATAGGGAATTAAGACATACAAACTTTTAGTTACAAAATAAATTAGTCATTAGGAATGCATGCATGGCAGGGGAATATGGTAAATAATATAATAACTTTGATGACAGCTCAGACTACACTGATCATGGAGATAATTTTGTAATGCATGAAAGTATTAAATCAGTATTATGCATACTTCAAAAAACAAGGCACTTCATAGCAATTTTATACTTCCATTAAAAGTTAAAAACAAAGAGTTTCAGATACATATAAATTGCCCTTTAAAGACAAGTTGCAAATTAATAATAAGAGCCTAGAATGGAGTCAAATGGCTCAAACTGTTGATATAGAAAAATTAATGGCAAGGAATACTGCTCTCAGATAGAACAAGAAGAAAGTTATACATAAAACATATGGACCCACATCCTCATACTCGATTTCTAGTAACAGGTTAACAAAACTCCTTAGAGTAATACCACTACACTTGAAAGAATGGTATATGCACTGAGAATACAGATGAGAAATAATGAAGCAAGAAATATTACTCTGTGTCAGAAACTTGGCTAGTCATCATAGTAGGGCCTGGGCTAGGGACAAGAGCTTTTCATTATTCTAAGACTTTGTCTTCTGCTCTCAAGGTGTTTGAAATCTAATCAGAAAGAAAAAGATACAGTTTTAGAATTGGCAACAAATGCAAATTACCATACATTTCTGTGCTCCCATCTATAAGGCATAAGGTCACAAACCTTTGTTATAAAAGAGAACAGTGAGATGATGTAAAATGACATCCAACTTCCCAGATGTGGGAAGCTCAAGGTCACAGAGATACGTCAAGACAGGAATGAGAATACAAGTCTGCTTTCTCCTGGAGTAGTCGGTTTTCCTCAAGCTACCAGGTAAGAGAACAGGTAAATATTGTGAAGGTTATGACATAATTCTGTTTTTTGTTTACTGTTCCCCTGCATTTGATATGAGGACTGACATAATGTAAAGCTCCACAATTCTAACGAATGGACAGAATAAGCAAAATATAGCCAAATACCTTGCAAGGAAGAATATAGAGGACAACGTTTAATGTTTTAGTCATTAAAACGGTGTCCTCTACATTCTTCCTTGTAAGGCCCATATTTAAGGCAATCTTTGCAGCAGAGAACACACAGCTGACCGAAGCTGAAGCGAGTGGGGGAAAGAGGAAGCAAAACCTGAAAGAGAACTTCAGGCCAAATCAACAATTTTTCCCTCATGGCACTTGTGTGGCTCAGTTGGTAAAGCATCCAAATTCAGCTCAGTTCATGATCTCATGGCTCGTTGGTTCAAGTTCTGTGTTGGGCTCTGTGCTGACAGCTCAGAGCCTGGAGCCTGCTTTCGATTCTGTGTCTCCCTCTCTCTCTGCCCCTTCCCTGCTCTGTTTCTCTCTCAAAAATGAATAAACATGGAAAAATTTAAAAAAAAAAGAATTTTGCCCTCAAAGCACAAGAAAGCAGGTAATCCTTGTGTAAATTCATGGAATAGTAATACAGGAAGCCAGAATCTGACCACTTTCTAGCTCAACTTAAATGACATTTACTAGCTTTCCTGAGAGAGGAGAGAGGAGAAGGAAGGGAAGAAACAGAAAAAGGAGAAAAATCCTAGTTGTCAGAAAATAAATAGCGATTTTACTTTCTTTTCATCAGCATAATGGAATATGAAGGGCATTCAACCTTTCAATAATGTTCTGGAATCTAGATTAGGTCCGTCCTGGTTCACAGAAGTGCGGCAACCTTCTTACTCATATATCGCCAGTTTCAGCTGAGGACTCTGCAAAAATTCCCCACTGGCTTCCGGCAACACCCACCATGCTGAAAATAGCACTGCATTGTTGTTTCTGGAAGCAGAGATGTAGCAGGCATATGGTTATTTTGTTTTGTTTTGTTTTTGTTTTTGTTTTTAATTGTTATGTTCTTCAAAGGTTGATTGTTCTTTTACAAGGTTTGGGGTAGCAGAGTTTGTTTAGTTTTTAACTAATTTCCTTCACATCCTTATGAATTCACTACACATCATCTACAATGAAGAGTGAAATTATGTAAATAAACTTAACATGTGGGAAAATTATCAAATGCAATACTTATTTTAATTAGCCAAGGACAAATAACCTCTGACACAGGATTTGGCTGCCTGACACTTTGCAACTTGGCTGAGATCTAGCACTTTGCAGGGCCCTATTTCAAAGCTTATCAATATCAGCAATTCTTATAAATCCAACAAAGTATATAATCCTGATCTTCCCACTTCTATTCAGGGGTGTAGCATGTTATTTGTTCAAAGGGAAAAAATAGAAAAATCTGATACTTCTATTTAATTATTCACAAAGAATAAATGTGACAGAACAATTGAAATGGGAGGAAAATAGACAAAATTAAATAAAAATGAAATGTGATTAGGTGTCCTTTTAATATTCTACTGGTTCTCTCATGATTTATTACTAGAGACAGAGGTGCATAAAAGAAAGCTTTATCTTGATTTTAAAATCCTCTTAATGTAATTTGAATCTCTTGCTTTAAGCCACACATGGCAAAATGCTAATGATTGCCTTCTTTTAGTGCCAAAAAAATCAACCTCCTTATCAGTGTGGCTTGTAGGCAACAACTCTCCTTTCTCTTGTTTTCCCTGAGTCTAATAATGATCTAATTTAGACAAGTGCATGACCGAATGAAAAATGAATGATATGAATTGTATGCATGTTGTTGTCAGTTCAAGGAGAATTTCACCTCTTGGGAAAGAAAGGGGATTACCATTTCTGCTCAACAGTTTAAGGACTGTACAAAGCAATATATAAATAGTACAGTAAACAATTCAGAGGCTATTCCACTCAACAGTAACTGGACCAGACCTAAAATTCCATTTGTTTTTAGCTTTCATTCTGCATTTCCCTAGCACTCAAAAGAGGAGCACTGGGCTGGGAGCACATAGTACTATTACACTAAGCAATATAAAAGAGACGGAAAGAAAAGAACTTGCACTAAAACCCCTGTAATTTAGCAGTACATGTAAAGGACATGACTGTCAGTTCTGCATGGGAATCCAGAAAGGGACCTGTTGTTAGAAGCCACGATCCCTAGAAGTTTGTTGGAATTTTTTTCTCTCTGCTACTATTTGGGAAGGGTGGCCTGATGAAGTGTAAAGACATTCAGGTAACCTTTAAATGCACTCTGTGTCCTTAGAGAAGTGACAGTCTCTCAAACCTCAACTTGCTCACCCAAAAAGGGGAATTCATTAATATCTTCATTGCTGGGCTGTTGCATATACCATCATAAAGGGCCCAATATGATTGTTTTATAAAACCTATTGCTACCAACAGTTCTACTTTTAGAGGCTGCCAAGAAATCTTCTGGAGTATTTAACTACACCAAATTTCTATTATTTAGTTATTTATTCTTTTGTCATGACACAGGTACAGATTTGCAATATATTCTATTTGTTAAATATAAATAACTTTGAATCCCAGATCTACCCTTGCTCACTGTGTGATCTTAGTTGCATAACTACCTCAGTCTACCTATGAATAAAGGATAAGAATAGTACTCCTATAATTAGGTCTTCTCAGTGAAATAATTAATACCTAAGTGCCTGGGATGGTATAATTACTTAATAATTTTAGTTATTTTCATTAGTATGAGGAAGAGTAGCAATATAAATAATAGTCAAATATTCCCCTGCCACAAATTGGGTTCCTAAATTAGCATTTCATCCTTCATCACGACTGTGCAGACAAATGTTTATTTTTTATTTGTTTTTTAAAAAATGTTAGTGTTTAATTTATTTCTGAGAGAGAGAAAGAGAGAAAGAGACAGCATGAGGGTCAGAGAGAGAGGGAGACACAGAATCTGAAGCAGGCTCCAGGCTCTGAGCTAGCTGTCAGCACAGAGCCCAATGCGGGGCTCGAACCCACAAACTGCGAGATCATGACCTGAGCTGAAGTCAGACACTCAACGGACTGAGCTACCCAAGCACCCCAAAATGTTTCTTTTTTAAACTTGTACTATGCTAATGCCAAATTCCTAACGGTACTACACCATGTCAGATTTCTTAGGTCTGTGCTGTGATTTCATGTAAGGTTAGGTTAATGGAATTCTCTTAAAGAACCCAAAGCTTGCTAGGGGCCTGCCATGAGTTAGAGTCATAGTTTCTGCCTTTTTCACAATGTGCATTGATCTTGGTCACTACTTGGAAGTAGATCATTTCCCAGTTGAACCTTACATAAGTCCTTAGCCTAGGCAGACACCTTGACTGCAGCCTTCTGTAAGGCCCTGAAGCAGAGAACCCGGCTCAGCTCTGTCCAGACTTTGACCTACAGGAACTGTGAGACAATCAGTGTGTGTTGTTGAAGCCACCAGAGCTACAGTAATGTGGTTATGAAACAGCAGATTAATAAAATACCACAGAATTTTATGGGTTAATACTCACATATTTACTTAAGTCAACCAGACTCTACATATAGTAAACTATTTATTTTAAATTTGACACATCACTTTATACAGTATTTGATGCATATACTACTTTTTTTTTTTTCAGGACTAATAATTGGTCTTTGACTCTCCTAATCTCATTATTCACATAAAACTACTAGTAACAAATAATTTTGGTGGAAAATACCACATCCAATATACACTGCCAATTCAGACCTAGTAACAACTGATTCAGTAACTAGTAACAACTAATTGAGAATTGGGTTTACTGATGCAATTGATGATATGCAAATATACAATGGGGTATCCCTAATTCCTCAGTGCCTGATACTGATGATGGTAATATCCATCTATACTTTGAAAGAATATGAAAATGCTCATCTGATGCTTGTTTTGATATAATTGTAAACATCTAAGAAACCCATAGAAAGAAGAAAAAAAAAAGAAAATATTCAGAGCTAGGCATGCAGAAAATATCTAGCCTTACAAAGAAAATTATTATCTTCTGTCTACTATCTATGGCCTGGGCCGGGTTAATCATGGCCAAGGTGTGGGTCATAAATTTGTTCTCTTTTAATCCAAAGAAAACATACTTTGGGACCAAATTAGTAGGATAGGCTAATAGTACCAGGCAACTGGTAGAGATTGAAGCCTCATGATATCTTGGAGGCAAAAGATAAAACAATATCTAAGTGATTCATCCAGGAGTATTTTCAAATTAATTGAGCCCAGAGACCAGGCTGCTGATTTTTTTAATGGCCACATGATGAGATATAAGTTCCAAAGTGCTCTGTGAGAAATGAGTGGGCAGTGTCAGAGAAGTGGGTCTGGCTCTTTCCATTTTTTTCCCCTCTAAGAAATGGGTTCATTACTCCAGGGTGTTTGGCTCTTTTCGCCCTTCATCTAAATTGTTGTGCCCAGAGACAGAAAAAGCCCAGGCTGAGAGTTCAAGCCACAGAGGTGAAAAGGGGATGACCCTGTCTGACTTGCAAGAAAAAAGAAAGAGAGGGAGAAAGGGAAGGTTTATTGAAACGAACTAGAAAGAGAGCAAACTGCCAATCTAATTAGCATTGAATGCCTGGATTCAAGTCAGAACAACAGTTCTAGACAGCCGGGAGAAGGCTGGCTTTTGATCAGGAAAGATGAAATGGCCAGTTGTACTGTTCTGTCTCTTTTGTGCCAGTTGTAGGAGTTAGGAAACTATGCTGATTTTCCTTTTTTATTTTATTTTTTACTTTTTTATTTTCCTTTAGAAATCAAGGAGTAATGACTTTCCCTCCATTCTCTGTGATCCTGCTCTACAACACAGTGGCCTAAATGCCCACAGGCTCCAGAGAGACTTCAGTATCATTCTCTATGAACTGCATGATCCTTATCACCCAAATTTAAGTAGTAGCTTTGCGTCCTTCAAGGAGGACTATGGCACGATTATTTTGGAAGCGTTGTGATAACCCACAGATGTACAACTTTTGGATTCAGTCAGGATTGCATTCAAATCCTAGCTCACTAGTTACCAACTGGATAGCAAAATATACAAACCTGTTTTACGTAATGATAAATATAAGGTTGGTGATTGGCTGGACCTCTCTAAGCTTTGGTTCTTCCATCTCTAAAATGGAATTATTATTTGTCTTTGGGGACTATTGCAAGATCTGTACTTGGCATGCAACAGCTATAGTGTAGGACTTAGCACACATTAGAAAAGTTGATGTTAACTCTCTATTATTACCTGAGAAATGTCAAGGACAAATAATGGCCCCATCTTCAGATCATCTCCACTCAAATACAAAATATCACTCTACTCATCCAACTGGTAAATACCTCCTTGCCTCCTGCAGTTTACAGGTAACTAGGATTAAGTTCTTTGCATTAAAGTGGTTCTCCATCAGGATACTCATTACCAGCTACAGCTAGCAATATTACACTATAAACAAATGACAAAGTAGTATTAGAAATAACTATGTCACATGGAAGTGAGAACCTTGGCTGCAACTTCTACTCAACCCTTACAGAGAAAGATTGAGGGTTGAGGGAAAAGGAGAGTTTCCCTTGGGAATTGAATGGACCCACTTAAAGAAGCATAATCTATTCACAGGGCCTGCTTCTCAGATGTTCTCCATCCCACAGAGAAGATATTCAAAGTATGAGAAACTGACATTCCTGCCAAATAAAAACACACCTTTGTAGTATGGCTTACAGAAGACAGTTTCTTTTTCTTCAGCCCAACCTTCTGTGGTCATCCATCCAAGAAATATTTTGCATTTTTTCCTATAAATGATCTCTTGGTTGCGTATAGCTTCCTAAGGCTACCCTCACAAACTACCACAAACTTGGTAGCTTAAAAACCTCGTAAATTTATTACGCATAATTATGGAGGCCAGAAGTTGAAAATCAAGGTGTTGGTAAGGTTGGCTCTTTTAGAGTGGTTCATTCTGTGTCTCTCTCCTAACTTCCAGTGGCTACCTGAAATCATTGGTGTCCCTTAAACGATAGACCTATCTCTTCATCTATGCCTCCATCATTACAGGGCTTTCTGTTTTGTATGTCTCTGTGTCTTGACCTCCCCCCTCTTTTGTCTTTCAAATCCAAGCAGTGGATTTAGGTCCCATCTTAATTCCAAAAGTATTTCATGCTGAGATTCTTGTTTTAATTACATCTGCAAAGACCCTACTGCTAAATAAAGTCACATTCAAATGTACCAGGGATTAATCATAAGACCTAGCATTCTGGGGGACAATGTTCAACCCACTACAGCTGCCTCATGGACTAACAAGAGAGGTCACATGAGCCTCATCATTTCTGACTCTTCCATAGTTCATTCTCAGTAAGTCTAACATAAGGATCTTTAAAATACAGAAGTGCCTGGATGGCTGAGTCATCTGACTCTTGGTTTCGGTCAGGTCGTGATCTCATGGTTCATGAGGTTCAAGGAGTCTGTGGAATTCTCTCTGTCTCCCTCTCTCTGCCCCTCCCCTACTTGTGCTGTCTCTGTCTCTCCTTAAAATAAATAGACTATATGTATATATACATATATATATATATACACATAAATAAATATCTCTCCTTAAAATAGACTATATATACATATAGTATATGTATATATATATATGTATATAGTATATGTATATAGACTATATATATATGTATATATATACACACATATAAATAAATGTGATCATATCACGTTTCTGCTGAAACCACCTCAAAAGCCTTCCACTGCAGATCAGAATAGTGCCACACACACACACAGAATAGGTTAGGGTGTATAGGATAGAACCTCACTCATTTTCCTCCCCACCTTCCACAACTGTCTTTCTTCCTTTCTCACATTTCCTTTGTTCCACAAAGACATCAAAAGGCTTTTTACTTTCTGTTCATGGACTTGTCTTCCCCCATACTGACAATAGGTGGTTCTTGCTTATCATAGGGTTGTTTCACACTGCCCATGTTTCAGTTCAGATGACACTTCCATAAAGAAACTATCCCTGATGAAGCTACCCAAACTAGCTCCACTCCTCTCATTCTTTATCCCAGACCAAGCTTTATATCCTTCAAGATATGTCACAATCTAATATTATCTTTGCTATCTTTTAGTTTGTATTCTCCTCACTAGAATGTAAGGGTCATGAGAGCATAAGGACAGAAACACCAATGTGTGAAACACTATAGGTGCTCAAAAGCAAGCTGTTTAATCAATGAAACAATAACATCATTGTGTCTCAAAGAAAAGAAGGGCAGAGAGGAAGAAGTAATATTGCTCAAAAACTACAATCTGCTTAATTATCTTCTTTACATATACTAGCTCATTGAATTTTCACACTGATTGTAAGTTCTGTTATTTCTGTTGTATTTGATGCAGAGAGGCTAAATGACTTTCCCAAAGTCACATATGTAGGAAAATGAAGATTTCACCTAAGCCAGATCCACCTGACCTTATGGCTCAAGATCTTTCAACAAACTCTACTCCACAGAGAAAAGTAGAAGAAAAAAGTAAGTTATATGACAGCATCAAAACATATTGAAGAAATAGCTTCATGATAAAAATGCCATAGCTTTTTAGTCAAACTCTTCTCAAGTGTTTCTAAAAGCAACACTGGTCTACACTGAACTTCTGGTAAAGCTACAGACTCCCATGGATTTGGGGTGGGGGAAGTGCTGGGTGCATTAAAACCTAACCAGTGTTTCAGCAAGTTAGCTCAAAATAACTGGGGTGGGTGTTTGCTTTTCATATGGGTAAATTTAATTAGCTTTGTGGGTGGCTAAGAGCTGATGTAGACCTCCTCTGGCTGCTGTACAAAATTATCTAGGGCTACATTTAGCATTTCTCAAAACATGCCTTTGATCTCCATCACACTTGCAGGGAGATAGGGTCTCTGGTCCCTCAGTCAGGAGAATGTTGAACCAGCACAAAGAATAAAGTTAAATTTAAGATAAACAGAATATAGTATTTCCTCAAGTCTATAATCTGCGGTTAAAAAACTATCATCTCCTGGTACATCCAATGACAACATATTTGAAAAGCCTTTCAAACAACGTTAAGTTGCTGTGGTTTGCTAATGAAACACACATGCACAAACACACACACACACACTTCACAGCAGTCACAAAAAGGAAAAAAATGCTGAAACAATTAACGTTTTAAAGAATTAGAATGAAACTAGTCTTTTGAGAAAATATATGCTTTCTGCAGTCCTGTTTCGAAAGAAAAAGAAGATATGCTTATTGCCACTTTTCCCTCCTTTCCTCCTACCTCATATTTATGCCACACTTAATCAGAAATGGTAACAATTTGCAGGGTATTTGTTTCCTAAACCATTATTTAAGTGTCAGAAGAATGACCCAGATTATTCAATGCTCAAGTATATCTGTGACCAGATGAATAAAGGAATTAAGGTCAGAACCTGGCTAGCCTTGAATCTGTGGCTCACACTTGCTTCATGCACATATGCATACATTCATCAAATAGTTATTAAGACTTTCTATGAACCAGTAACTGGCTGAGCAATGTAAACAAAGTACCTGCCCCCCTATAACTCCTATTTATTAAAGGGAACAGATTTAAAAAAAAACACATATATAAGTAAAGAGAAAACACAATTCCAGGTAGAAGTTGACACTATCAAGAAAAAGTAAAACCGTTAAGGGGATGAAGAGCGACTATGAGGGGCCAATGTTTTATTTGAGTAGAGATCTAGAAAAGTGAGGAACCAAGGCCTATAGATAATTGAGGGAAGGCAGAGAGAGATGGAACAGGAAATATAAATTTCCTAACATGGTAGCATGGTTGGCATGTCCAGGAACAGCAGGGAGGTTGGAGGCTGTGGGTGATTAGGAAGAAGAGAAGTAAGAAGTGGGGTTGGAGAGATAGTCTGTCTTTTTTTTTTTTTTTTTACTTTTTTAATGTTTATTTATTTTTGACAGAGAGAGAGAGAGCGAGAGAGAGAACAAGCATGAGCAGGGGAGGGACAGAGAAGAGACAGATTCCAAAGTAGGATCCAAGCTCTGAGCTGTCAGCACAGAACCTGACAAGGGGCTTGAACCCACGAGCTGTAAGATCATGACCTGAGCTGAAGTAGGACACTTAACTGACTGAGCCACCCAGGTGCCCCAAAAGGTAGCCTGTCTTAGAACAGGTAAGGCTTGGGTAGGCAGCAGAAGGCCCTAAGACTTCCTTCCTCCTCTGAGGGAAATCCAGTGGATGGTTTTGAATAGTAGAATGGCATTTAGAAGCACAGTTATAGCCTCTGGGTCGAAAATAAAATGAAAAGGATCAAAAGCTAAAGGCAAATGATCAAAATGGCCATTGTTATGGTCCAATGAGAGGGGACCTTGAGCAAGGGTGGGAATGCCAAAAGGGATGGTAAGAAGTCACCAGATGAGATATGGTTCCTAATGACTGGATGCAGAGAATGGACAATGAGAAAGGAGAAACAAGGATGTCCAGATCTTTGGTCTGAATAACTGAATGAAAGGCAATGCCACCTTCTTAACTGGAGGTATTTGCCACTCTATTAAAACAAAAATAAAACAAAAAAAATTCACTGAATGACTGCTTACTCCCTGCTATCACTGTCCCTTCATACACAGGAGAACAATGAGACATATTTTCTTTTGTGTTGTTTTTTTTTTTTATTAATTACCCTATATTGCTCAGGATGATTTTAAGGTAGCTCTTTGGGAGTATAAAATATGTCAACATAGCATAAATTAGAAATAGAACAAAAATAGCCTTTGGACCTATAGTTCCACTGCTAGGAATTTATCCCAAGGGAGACATGATGTATTGTGTGAGGCTAATACAAGGATGCTCACTGCTACATTGTTTGTTGTAGAAAAGATAGGGAAGGACATAGTCAAAGTAGTCACTGCACATTATTAAAGTCACTTCTATGAAATCAGAAATACTAATATTATATACAATCAATACAGGAAGTTTTCACTTTATACCATGAAGAGGAAAACTTCACGTTACCGAAGAGTATGTAAAACAACATTCTCTCTATAAATATGTATCTGCACAAGAAACATATCTGTGAGTCTATACACCAAATCATTAAAGGTGATTATCCAGGGCTTACAAAACTGTGGGATAACTTTTGTTGTTGTTGTTGTTGTTAATGTATGCCTGGCTTTATAAGGAAAAAAATTATTAGCTCCATGACAAAACGTTATTTTTACAGTGGGGAGGCGAAAGAACAAAGAAAAATAAAGTGTGCGCAAAGGGAAGCTAGAGGCCTAAAAATATAAATCAACAGGATAGTCTACCCACCTGCTACAGGTGGAACTAAAATTTAATAACAACTGACACTGAGACATCTTACTAATGACAAAATTCACAGTACCCAGAAATGCACATCAATATCGTCAGTATGAATAGTATAACCCTGAATGTATTTCCGCCGTTTGTGACCTGATGCCCCTCCCTCTAGATATTCTCCAGGGGCCTCTCTGCCCAGCTAACCTGCACAGGGGTGAACCAGGCTGTGTCTCTGTATCTGCTGAGTATCTGCTAACCTTGCTTTCAGGCTCCTGGTACATGTTCTCTCAATAGTCTTCCTCACATCACTCAACTGACAAGCCCTTCTCTTCATGTCGGTATACATTTTACTTTATTGCAAAAGATTCACTTCGTTCTCCCAGTAATAAATGATTTGATCTATGACTTATTCTTAGCACATAACAAAATTTGTAACTATATAGTAATTTGCATGACAGTTCTGAAATCTCCTCCATTAGACGGTATGGTCAATAAAATCATGCCCCTTCCCCTCAAGGTATATCCATAGCCTAACTCCTGGTACCAAAGAATATGTTACTTCCATGGCAAAAGGAGGATTTTTGTAGTTGTGATTCAGTTAAGGATCCTGTGGGTAGGAGGTTATCCTGGCTAATCTGGGTAGACTCAATGTAATCCCAATAATGTGGATAAGAGAAAGAGGGAAGCAGCAAAGAGAAGGCTATGGAGTGGGGTGGTATCCCCAAAGCTGAGAAATGTGGGCCATCTCCAGAAGCAGGAAAAGGCAAAGGGAACTGGATTCTCCCCTAGAGATTCCAGAAGGAACACAGCCCTGCTGACATCCTGATTTTAGGCAAGTGATCCATTTCAGATGTCTGGCCTCAAGAAATGCTAGATAAAGAACTGTGTTGCTGTAATCAAGTTGATGGCAGTTTGTTGGAGCAGCGACAGGAAACTAACACAGAACATAAGCATCTTGAGATGCAGCACCTTTATCCAGTTTGTTTACTAATATATTCACAGCATCTAACAAGGGGCCTTGCACATAGTAGGCAATTTGTAAATACTTGTTGAACAAGTAAAAGTTTGAATGAATTAAGCAGCAAACACATTTCCCAATTAAAAAGAGAGACAAATGCTAAAGTGGTAAATGACAACGTATTTACAAAAACAAACATTCTGTGAAGTCATTAAATCACTTATGTGAATTTCCTGTACTGACTAATCTTGTATAAATATCACCTGCAGTTACACTCAGTTTAAAAAAATCACTCCAAAATACACAACTCTGAGAACAATATCTAGGTATATCATTTATTTTCAAATATCCTCTAGAACATCTAGGAAGAATACTATATTGGAAAATATATTTCTACACTGGCAGTCAAAAGTAAAGTTACAAAATTTCTTACCCCTTACATTGTCATTTTCATACTATGGTGGTAATCTTTGTTGTTGCTTTGATCAATTTACCAGGTCATTTCACCAATAACCAAGTAGGGAAGCTGGGTGCACAGTGTGAGCCCAGATACTGATGACTGATCTGAGCTTCAGGGGAATATCAAATGTCAACAGACAATGCAAGGGATAATCCCATACCCGCAAATTCATTTGTGATGTTTAAGATGCTGCCCATAATTATATGAATCCTTTTTTAGAGAATTGGTAATTTAGCTTCTATTGTCTCCTTTTGTTGATAATCAAAGGCTAAGATTTAATGAGGAGTGTGAACTTTCTACCAGACATTTTATTAATTTAAAAATATTTAATATTTATTTTTGAGAGACAGAGTGTGAGCAGGGGAAGGGCAGAGAGAAAGAGAGAGAGACACAGAATCTGAAGCAGGCTCCAGACTCTGAGCTGTCAGCACAGAGCCTGACACGGGGCTTGAATTCACAGAATGCGAGATCATGACCTGAGCCAAAGTCAGGCACTTAACCAACTGATCCACCCAGGCACCCATCTACATTTTAAACACTTTCTGCCGTACAATGGTTCTCAAACTTGAAGGTATACGAGAATCACCTAAAAGGCTGGTTAGATTACAGATTGTCGGGCTCCATCCCCTGAGTTTGATTCAGTGAGTTTCAGCAAGGATCTGGAAATCTCATTCCAAGCCTCCAGGTAATGCTGCTTCTGGTCCAAGGGAATCAATGTAGAAGTCAAAGCTGTTAGTGTCCCACCTAGATCTCCTTTATCGGCTGTCTGATAGAAGCTCTCTTTTCTGTATGTTTTCTAAAAAGGATTCTCTGTCCTAAGGAAGCCACCATTCTGGGAGACTACAGAAATATTGCCCTTTTCATTCCACGTGCTCCCCCACCACACACATACACAAACAGATACGCAGGTAATGGCTACTTTAGATGGGTATTAGGGGACAGCTTCTCTGCCCTTTATCTTTTTTTGTGGTGTAATTCAAGCCCAAAATTTTCTAGCAGTCTAAAGCTCAATCACAACTTTATCTCTTTTTTTCTCTGTCTCATGAGGCTTCCCTCATCCCCATGTTCCCTGAGAGCATGTCCTCAGTAAGATGAATTCAAAAATGCTCATCTCAGTCTTTGCCTCCATGGAACCAGACCTCTTTTGGTCCTTTGGCTGCTTGGCTCAATACATTACTGACCAGCTGGCTCCTTGGACACCAGAATTACAATAAATATCTTTAATTATTAGCATAAAATCAGTAAAATGTTGTCTGTAGAACACCAAGACCCTTGAGATAGAAAATACGACTGGCCCCATCATAATTTCTTAACCCCTCATCCTTTCTGATGAAAACATGCTTATTAGAATCCTTCAAATCTGAACTCAAATATTATTCTTTCAGAGAAGATTCATTTTTGTCTGACCCCTCCATTTAATACTGGCTTCTCTATTTAAGGCTGTCATAATTTCCAATGCCTCAACAGCATAGCACTTATCATGGTTTTCAGTGAATATTTGATAATATTTTTTAATTTAATATCTGGATCCCTGCTAGACTGGGAGCTCCAGATAAGTAAGAAATAACTTCAGTGCTGAGTATTGGGTTTACTATAAACTATGGAGACAATACTTACTTGATGAATGAATAAACACTTAATGAAATGGCTAGTTTTGAAAGAATGGGAGACTTACAAGTTTCACCATATATGTCAGACTTCAACATCTAGTGAGTGCAGCAGAGATGGATAGCATGGACAAATGTGAATAAGTATACCCTCAGCTCTTACACTACACAGAAGAAGAATTTAACTGCCCAAATAGTCAAAAGTGAGGGGAGAAATGGGAAGTTTTGGAATGGTCTCTTTACCCAGAAGACTGATTTGCAATCCTACCTTCATGGTTATCGCTTATGTCTCTTAGGTTAAGTTAGGAATTAATAATATCAAATTATGACTTTATACCACAGACCATGTTCAACCCACTGTGTGCACTGTGCCTGATGAAATTAAGTTGCATTCACCAGTGTGTTTATGTAAAAGGCATCTGAATATCATAATGGACAAATTTTCCTTACTTTATGCTATAATGTGCAATTTTTAAATGGTTCCATATTTGCCAGATAATCAAAGGCTAAGATGAAAGGATGCATATTATTGTGGTCTCTATGCCCTTCTTGTACAGAAGTGTCAAATCATTACATTACCACAATAAATCTTGACACTTGTCTCCTGTAAAAATCTATTTTGATCTTGAGCATGAGAAAGATGGAAAGGCAAGAAAATATAATGAATAATTGTTGGAAAGCTAACTAAGTGGAGAAAGTGCAAACCAAAGACATTAAAAGCCAATTTAGAAACAAATAGCATTTTGTCAGACTTAAGAATTATTCATTACAGGTCGGAGGTATATCCCCATCACCAAGGCAACATAGAAAATGAGGCTTAACAGAAATAATTAACAATTAGGTTAGTAATTTCTTTGGGTTTTATTCTATTATATTTTAAAAGAATCTCACTTAACTACAAACCCTCACATACATCCATGCACACTCACATACACATGCCATGTAGGCATTTTCTTCCTGGGAATAAATCAAGTCACCCCCAGTAGTGCTAAAATCCAAAGTGCCATGCTGGAGAGCATTAAGGAATTTACTGAAATGGAAGCGAACTGTCTCCTTCTCTGAGTCATCAGGTTTTAAATAGAAATGAGATAGTAAATTTCTGCCTGCATCACACTGAGTGTCTTCTCTGATTCACTACTCTCATTCATCTTGCTGTTCTCTAATTTGTAAAGATGCAGGCAATGTATAAATATTCATGGCAGCTCTGGAAATAGACTGCACAGAGCTCAGTCTTCCGTTAGAAATGGGCAGAACGTCAAATAGGACTGGAGATGAGTCTCAAAAATGATACACTTGGCTTGTCAATGGAGTAGAAAAAAGAACGGCATGATTATGTCAGAGAAGAATTTCACAGCTGGATCTGTAAGCATTCCTCTCGACTATGGCTGAGACCAGAAGTTCTCAACCTTGTCTCCTAGCAGAATCACCTAGCCACTGGCATTTTAAATAATTTTCTAAATGATTCTCATATTCAGCCTGGATCAAGAATTACTGGTTCAGTTAATGGCAACACAGAATAAGCCACTCCAACAGACTTTAGTTTGGGACTTCACAAAACACAAATAAAACACACACACACACACACACACACACACACACACACACACGGCTGAAAATACAGAAACTAATTCATGAATTAATTGAAACTCTGCAATCAACATAATATAAATATTATAAGAGACAATTTTCTAGGTCATTCTATTTCCTAAAGATGAAATGAGATTCTTAAAAATCGTCTCATAGGCATTGATGGATATGTTTTTAATAGGTAGCTGGAGAAGACGTAGAGTCTTCATGCAAAAGGAAATTTCCAGCCAAGAATATTTCATGTTCAAAAAGATGTGTCAACTTCAAAGAAACTGGGGCACCTGTGAAATGTAAGTGGACTGACATGGTTAGAGAAAGCCCCCTTTTTTTTCCCTTGGTAAGTTTGTAAAATATACAACTCTAGCCACTGGACTAGACTTTAACTATGCTATGAAAAGTAAGATACCAGTTCTTTGAGATACAGGAAAGATTAATTTCCCATGTGAAATCATATGGTTCTAAAGAAGAAAAGAAGTTGGTTCAAAGTATATCAACCAATTAAATTCACCATTCGTATAATGGAGAATATAGAAGGAAATCCCTGTTGAGTTTAAAATGCCCCTTTAAACATCAGAACTGCACTTATGATTTAAAGTCTTGTGGCTTCATTATGGTGCCTGCATCCATAAATTCTAGTAGGGGAAGGGCCAGCTTCAGGAAGCCTAAGAACAAACACATACTAATTACTTCACAAATCTGAGACTTTACAGAGGGATTCTATTCCTAAAAGGTATATAGAAGCTTTGGGATGTTTGTCCCATGGTGTGGATCAGTGTGCCTAGTTCTTTCTATACTTAGTTACTGACTTCTGACATTTAGCATCAGTGACCAAGGTACTACAGGAACCCATTTAGGGCCCAATGTTAAGAGCATACATGTGACATCTAAGAGGAAATTAAGAAATAGATATTGGTCTCTGAATCCCAGGCTTTCATAGGGGTCAACCAATCAGATAAAACTCTGCCTCCTGAAGCAATGACAACCGCTGTCCAGTTGGGCAGCACTCAGTCTGTCTTTTCATTTTCACTGGCTTTTAAAAGCAATAATAGAGGGGCGCCCGGGTGGCTTGGTCGGTTAAGCGTCCGACTTTTGCTCAGGTCATGACCTTGCGGTTTGTGGGTTTGAGCCCCGCGTCGGGCTCTGTGCTGACTGCCAGCTCAGAGCCTGGAGCCTGTTTCAGAGTCTGTGTCTCCCTCTTTCTCTGACCCTCCCCTGCTCATGCTGTCTCTCTCTCTCCTAGAAATAAATAAAATATTTAAAAAAAAAAAAAAGCAATAATGGAGCACTTGGATGGCTCAGTCAGTTAGGTGGCCAACCTTAATTTTAGCTCAGGTCATGATCTCCAGGTTTGTGAGTTCAAGCCCAAGTAGGACTCTGCATCGAGAGCATGGAGCCTGCTTAAGACTCACTTTATCTTTCTCTCTTTCTGTCCATACCCTGCTCAAACTCTATCTCTCTCTCTCAAAAATAAATGAATAAACATCAAAAAAGGATCATGTGTTAAAAAATTAAAAGCAATACTAATATAATGTTATATGTCAATTATATCTCAAAAATTAAGAAAAATAATCAGTTAAAAAAAAAGGGGGTCTGGCTCAGCTCAATGCCCAGTGGGAAGGAGAGAGGCTTGAAACTCCTCAGGAGGGACTCGGCCTGTGGGTTTATTCTTCAGGCCGTATCAATGGGGCACTTGGACTAATATCTGGAAATGAGGCGTGGCTTGGGACATAGAGTACAGCCCACCTTGGCTACACCCACGGCATAGGGAGATCAGACCCAAAAGAGTGAGTTGCAATGCTTGGTTCAAGAGGGGACTGGGGCACCACCATTTTTCTCCCCACAACCAGCAGGGCAGGACCTCAGGGAGCAGCTCTTGGGTCACAGTGGAGGCTAAGACCTGCCTACACCAAACCACGCCCATCCCCACTAGAGAGCTGGCTTTTTGTTGTTGTTTTTACAGGATCCTGGGGGCAAGACCGATATGGATGCACTACCGTGATTAATTCTATATCAATCCTTTCTATTCAGATATATTTTCCATTGTTTCATCCGTATTTCTCCCCTCTGCTGGACTGGGCACTCTGGTCACTGGTTTGCTTAAACAGTCACATTTAATCCATTCTCTAGATGTACATTCTACACCTCCACCACTACCTTTCTATCTCTCTCTCTCTGGAGTAATCAGACTATATAGTTTCTCTGAGTAACATTATCTTTGTTTCTTTCTCCTCACCTCTTACCATATTCTCCTCTTTCTCTCTCTGAATTAAGCCTCTTAGCCACTCTGCTAGGTCATTTCTCTTCCATTTTCACTTCCTCCCCATCCTGTCATTTCTCTCTTTGTATATGCTCTTCTATCATCACTGCATACATCTGGTTCTTTATTTGTAGCTGGGAATTCTGGTTTTATGCTTTTTGACTGTCCTTCGTATTTTGGGTATTTCTTTCCTTTTTTATTTTTTATGTATTTTTAATTATAAATTTTATTGTTTTTCTTCCTTTCTCTTTTTTTCCATTTTTTTTCTTTTTTCCTTTTGGTTTGCATGTTTGTTGGATTTGTCTGTGCATTTTGTACCTTTGCTCCCTGTGTGTTTATCTGTCTGTTTTCTTTTCTAGGGCAACCTCAAGAAACAAGCCACAGAACACAAGGTGGAGAGTCCCAAGTACCACAACAAATAGGGAAATGAAATAACCAGTCTCAACAAGAGAGCCCAAGAGACACCACTCAAAGAACACTTCCTGAATGGACAGGCCCTGGAAGTCAAAGAGCCTTCATTAATACAGCAGTACTTGCAGCCGCAGAGTGCATAACAAGATTTTAAAAGTAACAAGAGGCAGAAAGCTAACCAAATGACAAAATGAAAGAACTGTCCTCCAAAGAAATTCCAGGAAGAAATGACAGATAAAGAACTGCTCAAAATAGATATAAGCAACATAACTGAACAAGAATTTAGAATAATACTCATAAAATTAATCTCTGGGCTTTAAAAAGGCATCAGAAAACTATTGCTACATAGACTATGGAGCTTAAAAATAGCTGTGATGACTAAAAAATGCTATAAATGAGATGCATAATAAAATGGAGGCATCCAATGCACGGATTGAAGAGGCAGAGAGGAGAATAGGTGAAATAGAAGACACAATTATAGAAAAAGAGGAAGCTGAGAAAAAGAGAGATAAACTGATCCAGGAACATAAAAGGAGAGTTCAAGAGCTGAACGATACAATCAAATGGAATAATATCCGTATCATAGGAATTCCAGAAGAGGAAGAGAGAGGGAAAGGTGCTGAAGGAGTCCTTGAACAAATTATGGCAGAGAACTTCCCCAACCTGGGGAGGGAAGTAGATGTTGAAATTCAAGAGGCACAGAGAACTTCCCTCAGACTTAACTTGAATGGATCTTCTGCATGACAGACATATAGTGAAACTAGCAAAATACAGCAACAAAGAGAGAATTTTGAAAGCAGCTAGGGATAAAAGGGTCCTAACATACAAAGTAAAACCTATCAGAGTGGTGACAGACCTATCTAATGAAACTTAGCAGGCCAGAGAGGAATGGCAGGATTTCTTCAATGGGATAAACAGAAAAAATATGCAGCCAAGAATCCTCTCTCCAGCAAACCTGTCATTCAGAATAGAAGGACAGATAAAAGTCTTTCCAAATAAACAAAAATGGAAAGAACTTGTCACCACTAAACTAGCCCTACAAGAAATCCTGAGAGGGACTCTCTGAGGGAAATGTTGCAAGGAACACAAGATACCAAAGACACCACCATAAGCATGAATCCCACAAAGGACACAATGACTCTAAACCCATATATTTCAATAATAACACTGAATGTAAACGGGCTGAATGCTCCAATCAAAAGACATAGGGTAGCACAATGGAAAAAAAATTAACTATTTGCTGTCTTCAAGAAACTCATTTTAGACTGGAGGACACCTTCAGATTGAAAGTAAGGGGATGGAGAAATATCAAGCTACTGGAAGTCAAAAGAAAGCTGGAGTAGCTATACTTATATCAGACAAACTGGACTTTAAAGTAAAGGCAGTAATAAGGGAATAAAAAGGGTATTATATAATAATTACAGGGTCTATCCTTCAGGAAAAGCTAACAATTATAAGTGTCTACACACCGAATACAAGGGCACCTAAATACAGAAAATAATCACAAACAGAAACAATCTTATGGACAAGAATATGCTAATAACAGGGGACTTTAATACTCCACTTACAGCAATGGATAGATCAACTAAACAGAAAATCACTAAAGAAACAATGGACTTGAATGACACATTGGACCAGATGGATTTGACAGATATATTTAGAGCTCTACATACTGAGCCCATGGAATTCACTTTCTTTTCAAGTGTGCATGGCACATTCTCCAAGGTAGATCACATATTGGGACATAAAGCAGCCCTCAATAAATATAAAAGAACTGAGATCATACCATGCACACTTTCAGATCACAATGCTATGAAACTTGAAATCAACCACAGGAAGAAGTCTGGAAAACTTCCAAAAACATGGAGGTTAAAGAACACTCTACTAAAGAATGAATAGGAAAATCAGGCAATTACAGAAGAAATTTAAAAATATATGGAAACAAATGAAAATGAAAATACAACAATTCAAACTCTATGGGATGCAGCAAAGGCAGTCCTAAGAGGAAAGTACATAGCACTCCAGGCCTATTTCAATAAATTAGAAAATGTACAACTACAAAATCTAAGAGCACACCTAAAGGAACTAGAAGAAGAGCAACAAGAGCACCCCAAACCCAGTAGGAGAAGAGAAATAATAAAAATAAGGGCAGAAATAAACAATACAGAATCCAAAATAAAAACAGTTGAACAAATCAATGAAACCAAGAGTTGTTTTCTTTGATAAAACAAACAAAACTGACAAACCTCTAGCCAGACTTCTCAAAAAGAAAAGAGGAGCATTCAAATAGACAAAATCATGAATGAAAATGGACTTATAACAACCAACCCCTCAGAAATATAAGCAATTATTAGAGAATACTATGAAAAATTATATGCCAGCAAACTGGACAACTTAGAAGAAATGAACAAATTCCTAAACACACACTCACTACCAAAATTCACACAGGAAGAGATAGAAAGTCTGAACAGACCCATAACTAGTGAAGAAACTGAATCAGTGATCAAAAATCTGCCAACAAATAAGAGCCCTGGACCTGATGGCTTCCCCAGGGAATTCTACCAGACATTTAAATCAGAATTAATCCCAATTCTTCTCAAGCTATTCCAAAAAATAGAAATCAAAGGAAAACTCCCAGATTCATTTTATGAAGCCAGCATCACTCTGATTCTCAAGCCAGACAGAGATCCAGCAAAAAAAAGAGAACTACAGGCCAATATCCTTGATGAATATGGATGCAAAAATCCTCAAGAAGATCCTTGCAAATCGAATCCAGCAGCACATAAAAAGAATCATCCACCAAGATCAAGTGGGATTCATTCCTGGGTTACAAGGCTGGTTCAACATTCGCAAATCAGTCAATGTGATACATCACATCAACAAAAGAAAAGATAAAAACCACATGATCCTGTCGATAGATGCAGAAAAAGCATTTGACAAAACACAGCATCTCTTCTTAATAAAGACCCTTGAGAAAGTCAGGATAGAAGGAACTTACTTAAACATCATAAAAGGCATCTATGAGAAGCCTTCAGCTAACATCATGCTCAATGGGGAAAAATTGAGAGCTTCCCGCCTAAGATCAGGAACATGACAGGGATGTCCACTCTCACCACTGTTATTTAACACAGTGCTGGAAATCCTAGCATCAGCAATCAGACAACAAAAGGAAATCAAAGACATCAGAATTGGCAAAGAAGAAATCAAACTTTCATTTTTGGAGATGACATGATATTCTACATAGAAAATCTGACAGAGTCCACCAGAAGCTTATTAGAACTGATCCATGAATTCAGCAGAGTTTCAGGGTACAAAATCAACAAAGAGAAATCGGTTGCATTTTTATACACCTGTAGTGAAGCAACAGAAAAGAAATCAAGAAAATGATCCCATTCACAACTGCACAAAAAACCATAAAATACCTAGGAATAAACCTAACCAAGGATACAAGAGATCTGTATGATGAAAACTATAGAAAACTTATGAAGGAAATTGAAGAAGACACAAAGAAATGGAAAAACATTCCATGCTCATGGATCAGAAGAATACATATTATTAAAATATCATTATTACCCAAAGCAATCTACACATTCAATGCAATCCCAATCAAAATTGCACCAGCATTCTTCTCAAAACTACAACAAACTATCCTAAAATTTGTATGGAACCACAAAAGACCCCAAATAGCCAAAGTAATATTGAAGAAGAAAACCAAAAAGGGAGGCATCACCATCCCACACTTTAGCCTCTACTACAAAACTGTCACCATCAAGACAGTACGGTATTGACACAAAAACAGACACATAGACCAATGGAATAGAATAGAGAACTCAGAACTGGACCCACAAATGTATGTCCAACTAATCTTTGACAAAGCAGGAAAGAAAACCCAATGGAAAAAAGACAGCTTTTTTAACAGATGGTGCTGGGAGAACTGGACAACAACATGCAGAAGAATGAAACTAGATCGTTTTTCAGAACATACACAAAAATAAACTCAAAATGGATAATGGACCTGAATGTGAGACAGGAAACCATCAAAACCCTAGAGGAGAAAGCAACCTCCTTGACCTCAACTGTGGCAATTTCTTACTTGACACATTCCCAAAGGCAAGGGCAAGAGCAAAAATGAATAACAGGGACTTCATTAAGATAAAATGTTTCTGTATGGCAAAGGAAACAATCAATAAAACTAAGAGGCAACTGATGGAATAGGAAAAGATAGTTGCAAATGACATATCAGATAAAGAGCTAGTATCCAAAATCTATAAGGAACTCACCAAACTTCACACCCGAAAAGCAAACAATCCAGTGAAGAAATGGGCAGAAGACACAAACAGACACTTCTCCAAAGAGGACATCCAGATGGCCAACAGACACATGAAACAATGCTTGGCGTTCATCCTCATCAGGGAAGTACAAATCAAAACCACACTGAGATATCACCTCATGCCAGTCAGAGTGGCTAAAATGAACAAATCAGGAGATTCTAGATGTTGGCAAGGATGTGGAGTAACGGGCACCCTCCTACACTATTGGTAAACTGGTGCAGCCCTTCTGGAAAACAGTGTGGAGGTTCCTCAAAAAATTAACAGCAGAACTCCCCTATGACCCAGCAATAGAACTGCTAGGAATTTACCCAAGGGATACAGGAGTGCTGATGCATAGGGACACATGTACCCCAATGTTCATAGTAGCACTCTCAACAATACCCAAAACATGGAAAGAGCCTAAGTGTCCAACAACTGATGAATGGATCAAGAAGACGTGGTTTATCTATACAATGGAATCCTACATGGCAATGAGAAAGAATGAAATCTGGCCATGTGTAGCAACATGGATGAAACTAGAGGGTGTTATGCTGAGTGAAATAAGTCAAGCAAAGAAGGACAGATACCATATGTTTGCAAGTACAGGTGGATTAGAAGGAACTTAATGGAGGACCATGGGGGAGAAGAAGGGGAAACATAGTTGGGGAGAGGGAGGGTGACAAACCATGAGAGACTCTTGAATGCAGAGAACAAACTGAGGGCTAATGGGGGTGGGCGGGAGGGAAAGGGAGGATGGGCATAGAGGAGGGGACTTGTTGGGATGAGCACTGGGTGTTATATGGAAACCAACTTGACAATAAACTATTTAAGGAAAAACAAAAGAAATGCATCTGTGAGGTACATGGGGTAATTAAATAAAAAAGAAAGTATATACCTAAGAAAATATAAAAATAGTAAAATTTTTATCCACAAAGATATTCATCATAGCATCATTTAACTTGGTCAATTTGTCTTTGAAAAAAAAAATTGAAACAATAAATATTCAAGTGCTGGAGATGCTCTCCTTATGGCGAATAATGCAACAATGAACCTAATGAAAGTATCCACACACTAATATCAGCAGCCTGGTTTTATTTAAGTCTCAAGTTAAACAGAGTTTTTACATTTTTAAATGATAAAATTGTTTTTAAATATTATTTTGTGACCCATGAAAACTATAGCAAATTCAAATTTACAGTATCTAAAAAATTTTATTGGGGCACAAAAATGCTCATATTCCTAATGTATCCTCATTTACATCTCATCTGTAGTCATATTTCTTCAATAGCATAATGAAGTAGTTAAGACAGACACTAGAAGACCAACAAGGCCTCAAATATTTACAGAAAAAGTCTGCTGACTTCTGATCAAGTGTACAAGGTAAGAAATCAGGTATTTTGGAATTGGACTGTTTGGTATAAAGTCCAACTCTGGTATTAATTATCCATGAGACACAAGGAAAGATACCTTCTCAATGTCTCAAGTTTCCCACTTTTAAAGTGAAGATAATCATAGTATCTGCTTCTTAGGGTTGTTTTAGTAATTGAATCATAATTCATGCAGCACTTAGACGAGAGTAAGCACAGTGAAAGCTAAAGTTATAACATTGCTACTAACTGCTCAAAAGTTCTGGAATGTTAGATGTAAAATCAGATAAAATTGTCAATATGGTATAAGTACAACTGTTAGTAAATTTCACGTAAAAAATGCCTGGCAGAAAATATGCCAAAATATTAACAATAATTATCTATCTTTAACTGGAGGGGTTTTTATTTTCTATTCTGTCCTTTCCAAGTTTTACTAAATGTACTCAAATTATCTATATAATGATAAAACAATCATGAATATAAAAAAGATGGAGATTGCTAGGCTACAACTATGGAAACAATTCTATGAAAGCACATTTTATATGAGGAATGAATGCACAAATGTAAGTAATGAATATTCTGTGTTCCAAAAGCTCTCCTCGCTCTGCCTCACAGATTCCACCACATTTTTCACAATTATATTTTTTCCTACAAAAGGGTAAGAGTGACATTTATGTACTTCACCTTTCACCTGTGCTGCTGGTCACTTGGAAGTGTGAGGTGACAAGTTTACCCAAGCTCATCTTATTATACACATTGCTAATTACCACTGACTTCCACTGACACCACACTTCATTATCCACACTGAAAAACATTCCCCAGCCTTTCTGCTCCAGGCACTTGTCTCCAGCAGCCCTCCCCATAGGCAGGTGCATTTTTATTCTGTATTAAATTCTTCTCACTACAATTAATCTGTCAATACAACAAAGAGCTTTCAGGTCAGTTCAAGGTATGTGACTGAATTCCTGGGGAAGGGGTTTGGATATGTGTTAGTTGAACACCAATCCTTAGTCACAATTTATTAAAACCATCGATTTCCCCCCAACACTATGTTGTTGGAAACAGCAATTTATGTACTTTCTTATTTTTTTAGTATATCTGAAAATAGCATTAAAACACAAAATATTATGAATATCTAGATAAGTCAGTTCTGTTAGTGTGAACTCATGGCCAAGGAAGGGGATTTGAGCTTTAATAAGACATTTACTTCCACCTAACTGGGAGGGTATTTCTTTTCCAAATGTCAGGTTATACTTTAGAGCTTATGTTGAATAAATGCAAGAGGCCTCAGGAAAAATAATTAGATTGTTTGGTCTAACTCAAACACCTAGCACATCTGACATGCAGACATCACCCATCTAGATTCAATCTATCTTTGGATCCATCCATCCATCCATCCATCCATCCATCCATCCATCCATCTGCACATGTATGTGCAGTTTCATGAATGAAACTGGGTAAAACAGAAACTTAAACTGACAGACTACTGGAAGTAGATCAGTAGTGTCACCTGTCAACAACTATCATTTATTTTGAAATGTCTACTGTTGGGATTGATTCTAAGAAAGATACTGATGTTAAAAACTAATCAGACCCTATCCTATCCTTTAATGTCCTTTAATGAACTAACAGTCAAGTAGGGACAACAGACAGGTGGACAAATACACTGAACACAATAAGGTAAGATCAACAATATTAGCATGCTTGAGATCCAGAGGATGAAGTGAGATATTCTATGGGGAGAAGGTTGGAGAGGATTGTCCCACAAGAAAGACATGGTTCCCAAATGGATGATGCTGAGTTTCTTAAAGATATCCCATCTTACTTTATCTCTGACTTTGCTGATAAATGTTCATGCATATTTGCACTTCGTTATCACACAGGGAGCAAAATATGTAACAGATCCCCTAGAGCTCAATCATCACATGGTCAATCTTTTTTGAAGAGCAAAAGGCCTCATTGCAAGGAACAGGTGAGTTGCCTTCATGTGTCCAATTCACATTTTGCTTCACTTTCTCCCATCCCACACTATCTTCTCTTTTTCTTAGTTTATGGAAGTGTTTCTAAAAATGGTATACTTTACAAAAAAATAAATATTCCTTAACATTATTTGTTTAGTTTTGACTCAACTGTTAAATTTGAAATTGAGTCAAATTACCAAAAGATGATGAAGACCTCCTTTTAATGGATATATAATATGTATGTGTGTGTGTGTGTGTGTGTGTGTGTGTGTATTTTTTTTTTTTACTTGAAAATAAGACAACTGAGAACTACACTGACCCAGCACAGACAATCAAGCAAAAGGAATATATATGCTTACAAGGATGATCTTTCTCAGAAACTCCCTGGGTTATATTTTTCATCTTCCAGTGAGAGCTCGGTTAGGTTTGGTATGAATAAAGACTGGCTGCCATTTTGGCCTTGGGGGTGAATCCTACTTTGCTTCTATAACTGTCATTATTCTTTTCCATTATTAACTCTGTGTGTGTGTGTGTGTGTGTGTGTGTGTGTGTGTGTGTGTGTATGGCATGGCTCTAGAAGTTAGAAAAGGGTCCTGTTCCGTAACAAGGAAAGAATGGAGACAATCACACCAGTTAGAATATCCATACCCAAGACCTGATAGTAAAAGGAACTAGCACAAGGTAAAATAAAACTTAGGCATTTTTTCACTAAATGTTGGTAGACGCTGGAAACACTGATGACTGATAATGATTTTGATGAATTTTCCTTTGTTCTATGAGCAATGGTAACAACAAAATGAGAACTAAATTAACGACAGGAAATAAAACCTCCTAACAATTTTCATTAATATAAGGCATCATTGTATCTGATAAGTCTAAGCCAAGCCAATGGATCTCATTAAATTTCATTAAAGAAGTTAGTCATGGTCTGGTTAATGCATAAACAGAAGGACATCAAGGAAAACCATACTGATACTTAGTGTATCATATTTGTATTTTTTATAAAGGAGAAAATCCTCAAGTTAGGCCCAAAAGACAATGGAGCACGTGCATGTGTGCAGTGTGTGTGTGTGTGTGTGTGTGTGTGTGGTGAAAAAGGAGGTGTTTTGTTTCAAAGATGAAAAACAGGGTCTGAAAATGAACTTAAATATGAACACTATAGGGTTATGTGGTTCTTTTTTTATTTATTTTTTGCAATAGAACATTACCCTCAGGAATGTCTGACTAGATTTTTATGTAGCCACAACTACCTAGAAACTATTTACAAAAATAACAATACTAAAGCCAGCATAAATACACAAGTTTATGGAAATTTAATCTACTGTAAACCTTTTGTGGATCAACTGATAAAGTCACCTCTTCTACTCCAGATAATTCTTTCCTCCCAAAACCTTGACCTAATATTCTGAGAGACCGTATTTTCTTCCCTGCCTATGAAACTGTCCCTGATTTCTTTAGCCCATATAAATAAATCCTACCCCTGGCTCATTAGTACTCATTCTCTGGGCTGTATGTATCTTTCTTTTCTTGTCATCTTCTTCTTCTTTTTCTTCTTCTTCTTTTTTTTTTTTTGAATGATTCTTATTAATGATCTTCCTTTCACTTCAACTAAATTATAAATACGTTAAGCCTTAGGCTATGATTTGTACTTGTTCAGCACCTTTTGATTACATGGGGAAAAACGCAACAGAGCAAGTCCAGACAAAAACCAGGCACATTAAATGATGGTGTATATATTGAAAAAAATATTTATTGACTACTTTGTGCCAAGTTCTTTACTAGGCTCAAGTTATTCATATAATGAAAGAGACACACTCCTTGTCTGTGGACATTATAGGCTTCAGGAGGCAATAGTCAATGAGCATGTAGGCAGATAAATGACTGCAACTTGTCATAGTTCAGGGGCGCCTGGGTGGCTTAGTCGGTTAAGCGTCCAACTTTCGCTTAGGTCATGATCTCACAGTTCGTGGGTTCGAGCCCCACGTCGGGCTCTGTGCTGACTGCCAGCTCAGGGCCTGGAGCCTGTTTCACAGTTTGTGTCTCCCTCTCTCTCTGACCCTCCCCTGTTCACGCTGTCTCTCTCTCTCTCCTAGAAATAAATAAAAATATTAAAAAAAAAACTTGTCATAGTTCTATAAAGGAAATACATTTGATTGGAGGACAGAGAGTAAGAATCAAGGCTTGACAATGTCTAATTTCCATTTTTGCCTCTATTTGGGTCAAAGCATTTGACATAATTCTAGTTCAGAATCTTTCACACACTAGAAGAAAAAAAACGAGTGTCCCTATCCAACCTCCATAACAGTGGCTAGAAATGAGGTTCTCAGACTGCATGGCTGGGTAAGAATTGATTCAAGAACTGGGCATGGAGAGTGTCAGGCTTCATAAGGAGGAAAATTTGGGAGTTCAGCAAAGAAAGTCAACAGGTTAAGAGACGGTGAAGGGAGACAGGGAAGGAAACTAGGATTACTGTAAAATAATCCTTTCTCCAGATTAGATCACCAATTAGCAAACATGTTCCAAGATATTTCATCCTAATAAGTGGCAGAACTTCCATAAAAAATGTATTATCTCCAATCAAATATCTGAACAATATCACAAATTCTGAATGTCAGAAATCTGCACATACTTCTCTTTCTAGGGTTTTACAAGGCTGAAATCAAAATGTTGGGGAGATATGGGGGTCTTATCAGAGACTTGGGGTCCTCTTCTAAGGTTACAATGCTATTAGAGTTCATTTACTTGCAGCTGTAGAATTCACTGTGGCTCACTTCTTCAATGTCAGCAGGACATTGTATCTCCTGCTTTGACTCTCTTTACAGGGATAACATGAACCTTCCTTTAAAGAGTTCACTTGACTAGATGAAGCACACCAGGAAAATCTCCATTTTGATTAACTCAAAGCCAACTGATTAGGTATCTTAACTGCATCCGTAGACTTCCCTCAACTAACTTTGTTGTGTAACATAACCTAATCATAGGAGATCCCATTACAGTTCAAGATAACTCACCCTCAAGATAACACAGGGCACCTATATCAGAAGATGGGAACATTAATAATTCTGCCTGTTATACCAGACCTGCATTTTATCTCTGAGAGCATTACATTACAGTAGTTGAGTGAAGTAGTAGTAGACTCCCTTTTAATGTTCTCCATGGTTTTCTGAAGTCATTGAATGTTAAAAAGAGGGAATGTAAATTATTATCTGTATAGCCCAGAAGTCATTGTTACTTTCATTTAATAATCCATTCATTCACTCATATATACATATGACCAACTTTACTCATTTCTGATAAATATTGACCTTAGCATATGTTTGTTTTCAATTCTAGACTGTGTTCTTAAATTTAAATGTTACATAAAAATATGTTCTCTGTGCTATAACATCTCAGATCCCCAAGCGCTCCATAGTCTAAGTATAGGACCTTTCTTCTATTAATCTCCTTTTGCATCTAATATGGTAAAAGGATATTCACTAATATTTTTATAAGTATTTTGGACTCCAAATAAATTAATAAAAATGTGTTTTATTCCTGGGTGGGTAAATAATAGGGCACAGACTTTATTTCTCTTAAGAGAGATAAAGATATTATCGTCTCCCCTTCCCATTTGATAACACTTCCCCTTGACACTAACCAAACACATTAAAGTTCAGAGCATATTTTCACATCTTTTGATTCTCTCAGTAACCCTGTGATTTAAGAAAGTTTTTTCCATTATTGTTCTTTCACTGAAGAGTAAGCAGAAGTAAAAGAATTTAAATGGTTTTCCAGTTTTCCTTCTTTCTTTATAAAGAAGATTTAAGAATTCTAAGTATGTATGCATCAAGACAGAGCTTTGAAATATGTGAGCAAAAACTGATATAACAGATAAGAGAAATAGGCACATGAAATGTTATAGGTAGAGATCTCAAAATATATTTCTCAACAGTTGGTAGAACAACTAGATATAAAATCAGCAAATATACAGAAGAACTCAACAATACCCCCCTTGGGCAGGAACTAATCAGCATTTATAGTCTGCTCTCCTCAATAACAGCAGAATATACATTCCTTAAATTATAATGAAGGGCTACCAAGATAGGCCATATTCTGGACCATAATATAAACTGTGAAAAATTCAAAGATACTGAAATTATGCATAGTATATTATTTGATCATAATGAAATCAAACTATAAATTGGTAACAGAGAGATATCAGAAAAGCCTCCAAATACTAAAAAAAATTAAACAACATAGTTCTTCTTCTTCTTTTTTTTTTTTTTTTTAACTACTGAAAGGATGCCTGGGTGGCTCAGTTGGTTAAGCATCTGACCTCAACTCAGGTCATGATCTCACAGTTCGTGGGTTCGAGCCCCGCATCAGGCTCTGTGCTGACAGCCAGCTCAGAGCCTTGAGCTTGTTTTGGATTCTGTGTCTCCCTCTCACTCTGACCCTCCCCTGCTCATGCTGTCTCTCATTCAGAAGGAAATAAAAAACACTTAAAAAATTTAAAAAATTTTAATATTTATTTATTTTTGAGAAAGGAAGAGAGAGAGCATGAGCAGGGGAGGGGAATGAGAGAGAGAAGGAGGCACAGAATCCAAAGCAAGCTCCAGTCTCTGAGCTGTCAGTACAGAGCCCGACCTGGGGCTCAAACTCACAAACAATGAGATCATAACCTGAACCAAAGTCAGATGCTTAACCAACTGAGCCACTCAGGTGCCCCTAAGAAACACAGTTCAATACAAGTGGCAAAGAGACATCTTGCTCAAAGGAGACCAAAAGTACATTTATCCACACGAAAACAGAAAAATCTCAAACTAATAATCTAAGTTCCCACCTTAAGAAAATAAAAGAAAAAGAGAAAAATGAAACAAAAGAAGGTAGGAAGGAGGACGTAGTAAAGGTAAGAGCATACATCAATGAACTTAAAAACAGAAAAATATAGAATACCAATGAAACAGAAAACTGGTTATTTTAAAAGGTCAGTAAAATTGACAAATCTCCAGCCAAACTGATAAAGAAAAAATACACATTGTCAATGTCAGCAATAAAGAGTGAATATCACCATAGATCATGTTGACATTATAGGGATATTAAGAGAGTACTACAAACAATTCTACACACATAAATATTTAATTAGATAAAATAGACCAATTCCTCAATTGCACAATCCAACAGAAGCTACCAGTTATGAAATATATAATTTGAATAGCCTTATTAACTACTAAAGACATTGAATTAATAACTTAAAAAATCCTTAAAAAGAAAAAAATCCTTGGAGAAGTGTCCATGAAGAAGTCTAACAGAAACTTAAAGAACAGGGCCGCCTGGGTGGCTTAGTCGGTTAAGCGTCCGACTTTCACTTAGGTCATGATCTCGCGGTTCGTGGGTTCGAGCCCCACGTCGGGCCCTGTGCTGACTGCCAGCTCAGAGCCTGGAGCCTCTTTCAGTCTGTGACTCCCTCTCTCTATGACCCTCCCCTGCTCATGCTGTCTCTCTCTCTCTCTCCTAGAAATAAATAAAAATATTAAAAAAAAAACAAAAAACAGAAACTTAAAGAACAATTTCCATTCATTCTACAAAAACCCTTTAAGAAAGTAGTAGAAGATAGAATACTTCTTACAGCATTTTCTGAAGCCAGTATTTCATTGATACCTGACAAACACAGTTGGCAAACAAAACAAAACAAAGCTATAAATCAATATCCTTCATGAATATAGATGCAAAAAATCCTTCACAAGAGATTAGCTAATAGAATTTCACAATATATAAAAATAAATTTATCCTATGACCAAGTGGCGTATGTTCTAGGGATTCAAGGCTGGCTTAATATTTAAGGGAAAAAAAATGTAATCTACCATATTTAATAGGCCTTGGAAGAACTATCACATAATCATCAATTACTTTAGAAAAATATATTTGACAAAATTCAGTACTTGTTCATGATAAAACTCTCTCAGAAAGTTACTTAGAAATAGAGGAGAATTGGGGTTAATCTGCAAAAAATAGCTAGATATCCACTCTCACCATTGTTTTTTTTTTTCCAGTTTTGTCATTTTGTTTTATTTTGTGTTTGTTTGTGTTTAATCTGTCTCACCATTATGACCTCAGTGCCAATTAAAAACAATGCCTTTTTACTCAGTGATTCCTTGAGAAGTAGACACAAACAGTAGCAATGCAGAGATAATGGATTTCATAAGTTTTCAGTTCAATGAGCTAAATTTCATATATATGGATCCAAAAACAAAAAAGAATAGCTTAGTAATGGCAAAATAAGAATCAAAATAAGAGATTCAAAATTAGTTTTTGTTAGTTTTAAATACTTGAGGAGGCACTGTTACCACTCTAATCTCATATAGTACTTTGGGTCTTGGCCAGTGCAATATAGTAAGAAAAAGAAATAAGAGATATTCAGGTCAGAAAGGAAGAAATAAAGGAGTCTCTATTTGTGGATAATGTAATCATGTAATAGTGATCTACTGATGTAATAGTAATGTTGTATATCATGAGGTGTCATGAAAATAAATACCATTCCACTATCATGGTTGGTGGGACATAAACAAGAGTCTAAGTTCTCAATGACTTTATAAGTCACTTCATCAGGTCTGGACTTATTTTTGGAATTTCTATTACTTGAGAAAACTAAACCCCTTATTCTGCTAAGATACTAAACATATAATCTCCTACCCATATGTGAAGAGTAACCTGTCTGTATGTAATCAATTTTCTTATCTTTAAGATAAGCATAATGAACTGTAGCTCTCAAAAGAAGTTAAGAAATTTGTATTGTGAAGAACAGCCCTTTGGACTGAATTATGCTCTCCCCACTCCCTGCCAACCATATGTTTAACCCTTAACCCCCAATATGACTATATTTGGAGAAAGGGCCTCTTGAGAGGTGATTAAGCTTAAATGTGCTCAAAAGGGTGGGACCCTCATCTGATAGGAGTGGTGTACTTATAAGAGAGACAATAAAGCTCGCTCTCTCTCTCTCTCTCTCTCTCTCTGTCTCTCCACACACAAATAGAAGAGGTCCTGTAAGGAGATGGCCATCTACAAGCCAAAAGAAAGCCTTTACCAGAAACCAACTCTAGAGACACCCTGATCTTAGACTTCTAGCTTCCAGAGTAGTGAGAACATAAATGTTTGCTGTTGAAGTAACCCAGACTGTGGTATTTTGTGATAATAGCCTGAGTGATGATTACAAATGCCATCAAAGAAACCAAGGAAGTAGACATTTTTAAGAAGCATTCTGCTTGGACAACAGTATTAAATCCAGAAATAAAATTAAGACAGGCAAATGAGTAGAAGTGGCACTTAAAAATCAGGTATATTGAGAATAAAACAAACAGGTAACTGTATTATTCTTATATTCACATATTCAGATTTTATGAATGAAGCTATGCCACATTTTTTATTATGTTTCATGAGAGTGAGTCATCTCATGAATATATATATATATACCAATATATATTGGTAGCTCCCTTACCATATATATGGTTATTTAATAACAGTACAGATATGGTGCTGTGTGCTTCATGAACATTCTGGGAGTTTGTTCACAATGGTGAACGATATCTTGGTGGAGAGATAATGGACCATATACTCAAAACCTCAGTAAATAAGACAATAAATACACAAGATTTCCTAAATGAGGAGAAAGAGATTAACTTAACAATGTAGTATGAGCTTCAGAGAAATTTTATTGTTAATGTAATGATGGAGGAATAATGGTTCAAAAACTGGAAATGGAGAAAAGTGTAGCCAATTCTAGCCCTTCGGTACAAATTTGTGGTACTGGCAGTTACAAAACAAGCAATTTGAGAAGTCAAAGCAAATAAATCTAGCAAATTTCTGAGAGACAGCAGTGAACAGATGACATACAGAGAAAGTGATCTAAGGGATCTCCAACCTGGAAATATACAAAATGCTTTGATTCTTCCTATGGAGCACTGACCATCACTGTGCTTGCTCCTGAATATATACTATTCACGTGTAGGCAAACCATTGAACATATGTTCCAACTTCATTCATATTCCTGGCCAGAGAACTTGAAAATCACTGAAACACATTCCAACACCAGCAATGAAGTTTCTATTATGACTGTCTACATTAGCCTGCCAGAATAAGCTTAATGAGACATCTTTCTTTTCTCCCCACTTTCTACCCCATTAGATTTTCTCCTGGGAGAAAACTATATTACTGTGGCTATCTTCAACCTTCCATGACCATAGAGCTCAGTGTATGGAGAGAGTTTTAAATGTACAAAGGCCTTAGTATAATCCAATGAAAAAAGAAGCATCATCAATATCCTTAGACCTAGATGATGGAGAGCCTCTGCCACTGAAGTTCCCGAATTTAGTTTGCCCTCACCCTGGGAAGAATATGGGCCAGCACTACCAAGCAACAAGGTATCTGCTATCTTAAGTGACAAGTGTTCTGGAAGATCTTGAATGTCAACTTTGCAAAAACTTAGCAAACAGAAAAGAAAGTAAGTTACAATGCTATCTATGGAATGAAGCTAAAATCAAAATAAATTTACCTCGATGAAAACATGTCCACGTGCAAGAGAAAAGGAAATTTCTATGGATAGCAATAGCAAGGTGTGAGCACATTTAAACATGACTTAAAGTCTTTTTGATTTTCCAGTATTCATGCCACACAATGAGAGTCAAGAAATAAGATTTACCATCTAGGAAGGAAAGAGGATTACAATGTGAGGTACAAATGACTTCAGATATTAGAATTGGATAGATTAACGTTTTCTATGAGGCACACAAAGGTTATAAATAAAACTGAAGAGTCAGCAATCATGTCATATATACAAATGACTTTAGATATTCTATTTTTGTCCTCACTTCACATAGCCATTTTATGTCCTAAGATATGCCAGGAATCTCAGCTCTTCCGTCCATTTAATATTGGGTCATATTCAATCTCTTGATATACTATGAAACATTTAAACTGCAAAATTCAGAGTTGTAACATTTTGCCAGAGATTACATTTTTTTTTGAGCTCCTCTTAATAATGAGAAAGGAAACAGAGAAAACGGATTTTGTAGAAAGAGATGGTTTTATAATCAACACAAATACTAGAAGAATTTTCATCATAAAAAACTGCAAAGGTCTGTAAAAAAGTTCTCTCTACTCTTCCCCAAACTGCAAAGAGCACTTCTAGATACACACACACACACACACACACACACACACACACACACACACACGAGACTGTACAGAACTTATATTTGAGCAGATTTAGCCTGCTAACCTTTCTTACACATGATTGTTTTCTTATACAGAAGCAATCAGGAAAAAAGACAGGGGGATTATAATTTATAAAATTGTGTGTAGGTAAGACAAATGTTGCATGCTTTAAAAACTGAACACTTAGAGACTTATTCATATGAAATCACTCATTTCATATATTACCTTTAAAGCAAAGGCTTGGGAGGCTTTGGAACACATTGAGGCTTGTACTAACATGGCGATATAGCATTGGAACACGTCAAAGTCCCTTCCCAATTTTGGACCCCCTCCAGAACCAGGATGTGGTAGATTCTATTCTGGTCCAGAATATTTGTTCCTACTCCACAGGAGAGAATTGAACATTCCTGCCATGTTCATAGTGAGTTTCACCATGTATTGGCTTGTATTGCCTCTCCTAGTGGAATAATTATATTTTTCCACCCTACTGATGTGAGAAACGGCAGTTTGACTCACTTTGGCTAATGGATTGTAAAGAAGTAACGTGTGTCTCTCCTGAACACAAGTTCAAGCATATTTATGGTTCCATCACCGATTTTCCCTGTGCCACAAGACCTATCTTAGCCAAAACAAAAACGGCTTCCACAGCCTGGGTCCTGGAGTGAAAATAAAGAAGAGCAGGGCCACAGACACCACAGCAAAAGGCAACATCAACAAAAGAAAATAATATTTTGTTTTATAAGTCATTGAGATTTGCAGGTTGTTATTATAGCATACACCAGTCTATTCTGAGGATACACAGAATGACATAAAAGAGAGTAGCAATGTATACAAATGCTATTTTATACTTAATATTTTATATACAAAGTAATATTTTTATACTTAATATTATTGCATGAGAGACTTAACCAATCATTTTGACGTGTAGTTAACTAGAGTTATGCCAGGTTATTGCTTGTAACCATTTTACGTTCACCTGGTGTTTCAGTAACATTACAGCTGATTCCGTGGTTTATGTACCATCTCATCTGATCCTCTGTACCATTTGGTAATATATCAACAAGTTTCAAATGCTCTGAGTTAGCAATTTCAATTTTTGGAAACCGTGAAATCAGTAAACAAATGCATAAAGCTTTTTTGTACAAGCATTCCTTACAATATTGAAAAAAATAGTGAATACAACCTAAATATTCAACAACCGAAGATGAGTTAAAGAAATTCTGGTATAACTTTAAAATAAATAGAATATTTCATGTTACAGAGGAACATTTACACCTGTGGGAAATGTTCAGAAAATATTGAGAAAAAATCATATTATAACACAATATATGGTGTGATCCAAATGTTATTAAAATTATATAAATGAATAAAATTCTGATAATGTAAAAACAGGTACTTTTTTTCTTATACTTATCTTTGTTTTCAGTATTATCTGCTACAACTCTTTATTATTATGAGGTAATAATGATGTTCTATGGTATATTATTTTTAATTTTTTTAATGTTTATTTATTTTTGAGAGAGAAAGAGAGAAAAAGAGTGTGAGCAAGGGAGGGACAAAGAGAGAGACACACACAATCTGAAGCAGGCTCCAGGCTCTGAGCTGTCAACACAGAGCCTGACACGGGGCTTGAACTAACAAACTAGGAGATCGTGACCTGAGCTGAAGTCGATTGCTGAACCAACTGAGCCATCCAGGTACCCCAGTATATTATTAAATGGAAAAAAAGCACATGATTGGTATGATACACCAAATCATATTGACATAAACACATCTTTAGAACAATGCATATAGAATTATTAATGTTGATTTTGGTGTGAAGCAAAGAGAAGACAATTTTCACTTTATGCTTTGTACAGTTTAATATCACACACTTTTTATTAAAAAAAGATATTAATTTATAATTTAAATATTTCACTAAGGTTATTAAACATACAAACACATAAACACACAGATGCATGTGCACACACACACACACACACACACACACACACACACACACTGGGCCTTGTAAAATGAGAGCCAAGTGAACTTGGTGTCTTCACCATTACAGTGAGATTTCCTCACTGAATAGAACAGGGACATAGCTATTCAATTTTCAAAACCTTCAAGGTAGAGTAAAAAACTAAACCCAGGCCAACTTCTATAGGCTATTTGTAGTTATTCTCTTAGCACTTATATTATGCTGAAGTAATCTACTCATTCATTTCTAAAAAGAGAACATACTGGACACACCCACATTTTCCAGGCTTTGGTCCAGTATTTAAGCCTCAAAACCAAAAAATCACTTGAGGAAAAAAAAATAAAAATAAAAGGCCCAATCTCAAGAATCCAGGCCACAGAGCCTGAAAGAAAACAACTTCACACACACACAAAAAAGAGGCGAAGCTTGGGTTTCTCAATGGCTTGCTCAACCTGTGATTTTAGATTGGCCAACCCTGACTCTTAGCTTCATTCATCTCTATACTAGGTATATTTTCCTTCTTCAACGTTAGGAAAACAACGATTGTTTAAGAGTAAATGAATGACAAGATGTTTTATCTTAAACAAAGATGTATTTCCATTTGATCATTAAAACATAATACATGTCATTTGTAAGAATATAAAAAGCAGAAGGATTTTCAGAGGAAAAAATTATTATATAATAGCATCCCCTTTCCTTACTGTTAAAATGTACTTGTTTCATTTTTCGTTTGGATTCGTATTCTAACAGAACTCACTCTTCAGTATGATCCATGACTATTTATGGTTCTACAAGTTTCATAATGTATCCCAATAAAACTATTATAGTAGACGAAGAGAATTAACAAGGATAAGGGTAATTGGATCATAATGCACAGTCTATGAAGTTAAAAATGTTCTTAATCATTAATGTAGCAATGACTAAAGGAATATAATTTTTACAAGTTCTAAGTAGGCTAAGGTGTGACTATAAAGGTGTGATTATAAAACATATGTATCAAAAATATAACATCTAGCTGCTTAGAGTACACTTAGACATAGTTGTCAACATTGCAAATTGATATGAGTTGTGTATATTCAAGGCCATGAAAGAAACACTCTCTTTCATCCTGTGATTTGTCAAGAACTAAATTTGAAAGGGGTAGGGGGGAAGCATTTGTAGCATTGTCTAAAATAGTAGAAAATGGAGCCAAGATAAATATCCAAAACAGAGGAGTACTGTTAAAATTTTTGGTGTGATTATATTTTATGTACATTTATGACTGTTCAAAATAAAATTATAAATACTAATGACAGTGGAGAATATGTATGATCCATACTGGTATTTTGGTGTCTAACATACGTCATAGAATGTGAGATGAAACAAGATAATACACAAAATATTTGTTGTGATTCAGGGGTGCCTGGATGATTCAGCCAGTTAAGCATCTGACTGCAGTTCAGCTCATGATCTCATGGTTTGTGGGTTCTACCCCATGTTGGGCTCTGTGCTGACAGTTCAGAGCCTGGAGCCTGCTTCAGGTTTTTGTCTCCCTTTCTCTTTGCCCCTTCCCCACTTGAACTCTGTCTCCCTTTCTCTCAAAAATAAAACAATATTAAAAAAATTTAAAAAAATAAATTTGTTGTCATTCAGTGATGCAGAACACCTATGCATGTGGGCAAAGATAAGAAAGGGAAGAGGCTTAACTGGAAGCACAGGTGTATTAGTTGGTAGGGGTTTAGATTATTTATTTTTCATTTAGACAACTGCATAGTGTCCTATTTTTATTGTTGTAATTTAAGAAACCAAAGAAAAAATATACCGCTATTTTCAAGTTCATATGTTCAGAAAAAGTGATGTATTAAAACAAACAAAAAATTCTGAAAACTTAGCACATAACCATGACTTTCAAACCAACACTTTCTGCAGAGTGACACAGAATCAAAGATCACATTATATCAACTATTACCAGTTTCAATCTGCCTTTTCATTTTCTCTATTTCCCTAGTATTTAACTAATTTTTCTGTTAAAGTCCAGGAATTTTGGGAGGGAAGGGCTTGTGATTGACTGGGTGGAATGATTTCAATTAGATAACTATGGTCAAGGTGGAATGCTATTTTTTGTAAGTTCTGTTCAAGTGGGTAACTGGAGAGGTGACATATGATAAGAAACACCTGAGTCAGGTTTTGTTGTACCTGCCAAACCTACTCTAATGTTGGCTAGAGATTTCCTAAAGCAAAATCAGTCAACAATTCAAAAACCCATGGTTCCCATAAGATTGTAGATCATTCTGTTTCAGAGCCTGGTAAGGGGGGAAAAAGGTAAAATAAGATGAAGATTAAATGATGATCACTGTATCCTACACATTTCTATTAAATGATAAATATTTTTTAAAGTTTCAGAGGGACAGAAATTCGGTGCTCAGGTTCTAGGAGACTGTTTTGCACTGCAGAACAGCAGTATCTTAACTGAGATCTCTGCTTTCAAAAATGGTCCTGGTAGTTATTCCTGTTCCTGTTTCTTTTCTTATATTATTATTATTGTTGTTTATTTTTTAACTTTATTTTTGAGAGAGAGAGACAGACAGAGACATAATTTGAGCGAGGAATGGGTACAGAGAGAGGGAGACAGAATTCCAAGCAGGTTCCAGGCTCTAAGTTGTCAGTGCAGAGCCGGAGGCAGGGCTAGAACTCACACACCATCACATCATGACCTGAACTGAAGTTGGACACTTAACCAAGTGAGCCACCCAGGCATCCCTGTGTTCCTGTTTCTTAGGCATGTGTTATCCTGGTGAGAAATTATAATGTGATATATATATATATATATATATATATATATATATATATATGTGTGTGTGATTATAATGTGATACACACACACACACACATATATACATACATATATATGTATATGTATATATATATATATATATATATATATTTTTTTTTTTTTTTTTTTTTTTGAGCTCTACAAACAAGAGGTAGGGTCAAATCCAAAACAACTTCTTTCAGTTTGGGACGTCAGTCCAAAAACTAAAGAAAATAAATTCTTCAGGATACTCCTTTTTCTTTCTTATTTCTCAAACCCTCACACACACACACAAAAACCACTAGCTTCTCAAATTCTTGATCCACCTCTAGAAGAAATGACTGAAAACATCCAAGTAGTAAGTCTCATGGTATTTTTATTTTTCTCATTACTCTTTCAGTAATATTAGATAACAAATAGATATTAGATAACATATATATGACTCTGTCATGATGTTTTAATAACATTTCTGATTTGTCTGCCAAGAATAAACAAATATGTTTATTGAGTAGTGTGGAAGAGAGGTACTCAGCTTGCTATTGAATAAAAACTTAGATTTTTTTCAACCAAGGGAAAATGAACATTTGTGGGAAAATACAATGTCTTTACCCTTGATGAAATATATTAACCAAATTTATACTGGATGATATTACACCAAATTCAAAGATAAACGGAAAACATTTTCTCTATGCTTACTATATATGTCATGATACTGATAGAAGTTATTTTTGATACCTGAAAACAGGTAAAATTTTATAAATGGAAAATAAAAAATACATTAGGAATAGATATAGATATAGATAGATATGACAAACCCACAGATAATATCATACTCAGTAGTCAGAACTCAAAGATTTTCCTCTAAGGTCAGGGACAAGACAAGAATGTCCACTCCTACTGCTTTTATTCAAGATAGTACTGGAAGTTCTAGCTGAAGGAATCAGACAAGAAAATAATACAAATTGGTAAGAAAAAATAAAACCATTACTCTTTGCAGATGACATGATATCCGTATGCAGACAATTCATTCTAAAGATATCACCGGAAAACTCTTTGTACTAATAAATGAATTCGGTAAAGTTGCAGGATACAAAATTACTATACAGAAGTCTGTTGCATTTTCAGCTAATAATAATAAAGGAAGCAATAATAAAGTGGCACAAAGTTAAGAAACAGTACTATTTACATTGCACCAAAAAGAATAAAACACGTAGGAAAAATTAATCCAACTAGGTGAAAGAATTATACCCTGAAAGCTATACAACACTAATGAAATAAATGGAAAATGACATGAACAACTGGAAAGATATTTCATGTTCATGGATGGAAGAATTGATATTATTAAAATGTCTATATGACCCAAAGCAATCTACATATTCAATGCAGTCCCTATCAAAATAACAATGTATTTTTCAAAGAACTAGAACGAAAAATACTAAATTTTTATGGAACTAAAGAAGGTCCCAAATAGTCCAAAAAAATCTTGAGAAAGAAAACAAAACTGGAGGAATCACAATCCCATATTTTAAGATACTACAGTGCTGTAGTAATCAAAACAGTATGGAACTGACAGACATACTGTCAGACAATCAAGACAGTATGGAACACAAACAGACACATAAATTCATGGGACAACAGAAACAGCCCATAAGTAAACCCATGATTATGTGGTCAACTAATCTATGACAAAGGAGGCAAGAATTTGTAATGAGGGAGAAGACAGTCTTTTCAATAAATGGTGTTGAGAAAACTGGACAGTTTTCTTTTGTTGCAAAAGAACAAAACTCACCACACAAAAAGTAAACTCAACAGGGGCACCTGGGTGGCTCAGGGTTAAGCGTCCAGCTTCGGCTCAGGTCATGATCTCACGATTCATGGGTTCGAGTCCCATGTCGGGCTCTGTGCTGACAGCTCAGAGCCTGGAGCCTGTTTCACATTCTGTGCCTCTCTCTCTTTCTGACCCTCTCCTGCTCATGCTGTCTCTATGTCTCTCTCAAAAATAAATAAATAATTTAAAAAAAAATTTAAACAGATAAATAAACTCAACATGTATTAAAGACCTAAATGCAAGACCTGAGACAAAAAAACTCTCAGAAGAAAACATAAACAGTAATCTCCTGGACATCAACCTTGGCAATGTATTTATGGATATTATTCTACAGTTAAGGGAAACAAAAGCAAAAATAAACTATTGGGACTTTACCAAGATAAAAAGCTTCTGCTCAGCAAAGGAAGGAAGGAAGGAAGGAAGGAAAGGAAAGAAAGAAAGGAGAGGAAGGAAGGAAGGAAGAAGAAAGAAAGAAAGAAAGAAAGAAAGAAAGAAAGAAAGAAAGAAAGAAAGGCAACGTAAGACAAGAATATTGAATGTAAGGATCTTTAACTTAAAAGGTTAATGCTTATTTGGCTACTGAATAGAAGAATATACTCAAAAGTGACACACCCAATAAGGGGTTAATATGTAAAAGGTAGGAAGAACTTACACAATTTAACACCCAAAAAGACCCCAAAACAACAACAACAAAAAAAACCCCAACAAACCAAAATTAAAAACATATACACACACAAATAATAGAATTAAATGGGCAGAGGACCTAAAAAAGTATTTTTCCAAAGACCACATACAGGTGGGTAACAGATACATGAAAAGATGTTCAACTTCAATCATCATCAGGGAAATGTAAATCAAAATCACAATGAGATGTCACTTTATAACAGCCAAAATGTCTAGTATCAAAAATATAAGAAAAAAATTCTGGTGAGAATGTGGAGAAAAGGAAACTCTCATGCACTGTTGGTGGGAATATAAATTGGTGTAGCCAGTATCAAAACTGCTATGGAGGTGCCTTGAAAAATTAAAAATAGAAATAAGATATCATACAGTAATTCCACTACTGAGTATTTACCCAAAGAAAGCAAAACCACTAATTTGAAAAAGAATATATGTGCCCTTGTGTTTATTGCAGCATTATTCACAATAGCCAAGATATGGAAGCAACCCAAGCGTCCATGGTTAGATGAAAGGATAAAGATGTGGTATACATCTACAATGAAACAATACTAAGCCATAAAAGAATAAGATCTTAAAAGCAGTGAAATAAAAACTGGCAATAAGAGAAAAGGAAAGAGAAAGAACGTAAGACTTTCTTATATTACAAAGTAGGGAGTCATTTCCATTAAAGTTACATTGTATCAAATCTTGCATAACTTTTGCTCACCTATTTTTTCAACAATTACACTTAAGGGGCACCTGGGTGGCTCAGAGGGTTAAGTGCCCACTTCACTCAGGTAATGAACTTGTGGTTCATGAGTTCAAGCCCCACATCCATCTCTGTGCAGATAGCTTGGAAACTGCTTGAATCCTTTGTCTCCTCTCTCTTTCTGCCCCTCCCCTGCTCATTCTCTCTCTCTCTCTCTCAAAAATAAACATAAAAAAACAATTACACTTGAAATCCACCTCACTGTTTTTAATTTTCTCTCTGGCCTGAACTGCCTCGAAGTCTGAGACTTCCTTGTAGTTGCTATATCCAGTTATTCTATAGCCTACCATCAAAAGGTCATCAATTCTATTGATCAATACATATAAATTTAAAAAATTAACTAAGATTAGGAAAGGAAGTGTCTAACAAATAAAGCCACTTCTTGGTGTGTGACAAATTTAGAAATATAAAAGCATTAAAACAATGTAAAGACAGGATAAAAGAAAAGTCTTTATTTCAGGCAATAAAAATGGAAATTTTCAAATAATTTATTCGTATTTGTTAAGGGATTGAAGCTTTCCAGAAAGAACAAATTCTTTATTTATTTCAGAGATCACAGAATGTATTTATAGCAACTTTTTAACTCTTCATATATTTGAGAGACTAACATGTAAAAGAAACATCAAATAATTTTATTGGATCAAGTAAAGCAGGACTGATGGTAGATAAATATAGGAAAGAAAATTCTGATTCACTTAGGTAAGAACAGTATTTGATTGAATTTATTTAAAAATGGGATACATTTCTGAAGGACATAATGAGTGCACAGTCATTGGAGTAGTTTTTATATTTAGGTGGAATTAAAAAAAAAATGTGTGCCCAAAATGATAGGAAGCATGAACAAAACTAGGTAACACAGATAAATAAAACAGCAGTGAGAATAGGGATGAGAATTTAGTAGTAGGGAATTAGAATTTAATATTTGGAATGTCAGGAATCATTGGAGAAACCATTTTCTGACACTTTGCAGTATTAGCCATGTATCAAAATTTGTAGATACTTTTATTTATTGGAGAATCTCACCAGAGTATCCCATATGAAACAATATTCAACTTGCCCAAATCTTAACACGTTGAGATCTCTCCAGAGTGTTAACTGATTATAGTTCATACTTGTATTAATTTATTTAACTTCTTCCCATGGGATCACCAATTTTCACTCATTCACAGCCTTGGAGAACCCATATTGCTTTTTTCCCCCTCTATGAATTCTATATCACTCTCTAAAGCAAGGAACCAAAACTTTTCCCATAGTTCTTTAATCACATATTTTATCACTGGTCACTAGACTCTAGTACTGTTATCCCTTGTTCAATGATGTTGGATTGGCACATCAATTTTGACAAACAATTTTTGATTTTCATTTCTCTCGCCTTCCTTTTTGTGAGTCTACATATCTTCAAAGAGGAGAGTGGCTTGGGGGCAAGGAATCCCTCTATTCCTTACCCTAACCACAACAGTCCTCCTCCTATCATTAGTCATGCAAAACCAGCCAGAATTTCTCAACAATCTCAGCGAGTAAAAACAGGTCAGCTATCATGTACCTAATCAGTAAATTTGGTGGGCACCCTTTCCCTAGAAAGCCAACTATCTCAGTAATTTTTTCTCTTTTCAGTGTTCACACAAAAGTTACCACTAGTGCATCTCGAGCAAAATTCAATTTCTCAATCACATTCTATAAATTTTTGGCAGTTTGGGGAGAAGAAAGGCAGAGTGACATGGGAGGAAAACATGTTTGAATTGTGTTATGGATCATCACTGAAGAGCCACAAGTAAACTTATAAATTTTTTATTTAAAACTTTTTCAATAATTTGCACAAAATTGGAATGTAGTAGAAACCTTCTTGAATGTCATCAACTTAATGGAACTACTGGATTGGCTGGTATTCTCAATTCTCTCTACTAGGTACTACCCATGCCTGCAGCACACTGTATGTTTGCTAACATGCTTCATCACGTGGGACACACACTTATCTGCTCCCATAAATTGAGATGCATGCTTCCAACTGGCTCCTGTATTCTTTCCTAAAATGTATGTATTTGTTATTGTAATTACAACATTTAACTGCAATTAAGTATTAATTATAATATCTTAAATATTACATAAACTTAGGAAATAGGTGTGATAGAAAAGAGAATCTCCACTTGTTATGAAATCACACTGAATGCATTGTTAAGACTTGATATCAGGGGCGCCTGGGTGGCTCAGTTAGTTAAGCGACCGACTTCGGCTCAGGTCATGATCTCAGGGTTCGTGGGTTTGAGCCCCGTGTTGGGCTCTGTGCTGATAGCCAGCTCAGAGCCTGGAGCCTGTTTCAGATTCTGTGTCTCCCTCTCTCTCTGACCCTCCCTTGCTCATGCTGTTTTTCTCTCTAGTAAATAAATAAAACATTAAAATTAAAAAAAAGACTTGATATCAGTGAATCTCTAAAAGTCTTCTTGTCAAAGAGGCATGGGTGGGAAAATGCTATAGAGAGATTTAAAAAAGCATGCAAAATAAATGAGTGAGTGAGTGAATGAATGAATGAATGAAACTTGCACTTGAATTGCTTTGCAAATTTTTCCTTTTAAAAATTCTACATCTAGTTTAGAAAACCTGGAACTGGAATTAAGTATTATGTTCTCAGAGTGGTTTATTATGTAAGCACGATGACTCAGAATTCAGTGGTGTAAAGAAATTCCAGGAAAAAGCACAGTCCTAGAACAATAGACTAGAGAAGAATTTTAATAGTTTTTCTGTAATTCCTTCCTCCTGCCAATTTCTTTTTCTTTCTTTCTTTTTTTTTTTTACAAATAGTTTATTGTTAAGTTGGTTTCCATATAACACCCAGTGCTCATCCCCACAAGTGCCCCCTCTGTCCCCATCTTCCCCCTCCCTCCCACACCCATGAGTCCTCAGTTTTTGTCAGCATTCAAGAGTCTCTCATGGTTTGCCTCTCTCCCTTTCCCCCACCATTTCCCCCCTTCTTCTCCCCCATGGTCCTCCGTTAAGTTCCTCCTAATCCTCCTGTACATGCAAACATATGATATTTGTCCTTCTCTGCCTGACTTATTTCGCTCAGCATAACACCCTCAAGGTCCATCCATGTTGCTACACATGGCCAGATTTCATTGCTTCTCGTTGCCATGTAGTATTCCATGGTATAGATAAACCACATCTTCTTGATCCGTTCGTCAACAATAGCCAAAACATGGAAAGAGCCTAAGTGTCCTGCCAATTTTTTTACTCAACTGACCAAAAATTGCTCTTGATTTTATCAAATGAGTTTCTATTTTTACCATAAATCTCTTTGGATAGTCTAGTTGTCTGTCTTTAGCTATTTATAGGAAATTTGAGACAAGAGCAATATATTCCTCTGTACCCTTCATCTAGATTCACTATTTGTTGGCATGTGCCACTTTAGATTTTGCATTTTTCAATCCACACTGTTCACTTTTACTACTTTTCATCTATAGTATTATTTTTTTGCTATTTGTGTCTATTTCTTTTACTCAAATTACTTTACTGTAAGTTGAAGATATCACATCATTTTACTCCTATCAGATTCAGAAAATTTAGCCTGGAGCCCATTCTATTGTGTACTATACAGTCCACAGCTGCATTTAGGAAAACATGTTAAATTTAACCAAAATATATTTAAATAGAGTTTGACATTGGTGTGACTGAAAATTAGAAACCAGGGGGAAATGTCAGCTTTCTCAGAATTAAACACTCAAACACATAATAGATAATAGTAATAGGATGTTACCAAAAATAGACAAATGTTAAAAAAGAATGGAAGAGGAGATTAACCTTACTGAAACCATTAACATGTACTCAGAATAAATGCATCACTCAGAAATGATGGAGGAGAAGCAATTCAGTTCTTGAAGAGCAAAAGCGAATGATAGAACCTTCCAACACAGCTGTTTATGCATGGTCTAATTAGGTAATGCTCTCTCAGTGAGGATATGTTTTGGTGGCATTTTCATTTCTACTGTATGGTACGGAGGATTAAGCAAAGTTGGTAAATATTGAGATCAAATAGTAAACTCTTTTAGAATTTGATGCACACTGAGGTGCCTGGGTGGCTCAGTCAGTTAAGTGTCCATTTTTGGCTCAGGTCATGATCTTACAGCCCCTATCGGGCTCTCTATTGTTAGCACCCAGCTCACTTTGGATCTTCTGTCTCTCTCTGTCTCTCTGCTCCTCCTCCACTCATTGTATAAATAAATAAACAAACGAACTAACTTAAAAAAAGAATGTGATACTCCTTGAAGAGTAAAAATTGATGCAATTTTCTAATATATCGCTTGTTAAACAAAGATGTAAAGGGGCGCCCGGGTGGCTTAGTCGGTTAAGCGTCCGACTTTTGATCAGGTCATGATCTCGCGGTTCGTGGGTTCGAACCCTGCATGGGGCTCTGTGCTGACTGCCAGCTCAGAGCCTGGAGCCTGTTTCAGTCTGTGACTCCCTCTCTCTCTGACCCTCCCCTGCTCAAGCTCTCTCTCTCTCTCTCTGCTAGAAATAAATAAAACATTAAAAAAAAAACAAAACAAAAAAAAAGATCTAAAACATAATGGGAGAAGGTCTTCATCTGTTACCAGTTTAACTTCCTACAGGACTTTCAAAAGTGTATTTGTTATTATTATTTTTAATATGATATCACGTTCTCCACTCAAAAATCTTCAACAGCTCCTCACTGTTTATACAATAATGATAGTTTTTGACTCAGAGATTCTAGATTGTTCATAATTTAGTCTTATCCTAAACTTGTGATCTAAATCTCTGACTTGTGACCTAGAAAATTATTAACACCCGCTACATGTTCCTCTGGTTGGTCAAATCAGTCACTCCTAACTTGCCAAAACATCTTCTTTTTCTCTTTTCCGTGCTGTTGGTCAATCTTCCTGAGCTTCTGTTTATAAAATATTGACCATGCCACATTGTAATGGAGACTGAGGCAAAAGGAAAAACAGTAAACTTTATTTAAATTATATGATTTTGTTTGGCATGATAATCTTTTGGAATTAATATTGATTTTGTAAAATATTGCATTAAAATAGGACTAATCTTGATTACTGAGATTTTGGACACTCCCTTAAGTTTTATACTTGAGGCACAAACCACATTTGCTTCACCCTAGAAGCTCCCTCACAACGATTTCCTAATTCCCATAGCTAAAAGTAAACTTTCTCTTGTTTGAAATCCCAGTGCACTTAGTTTCTCCCTCTTTTATAGCAATGAACAGTTCGACCTTTTCTATCAACACCCCAGCATCTAAGTTCATTGAGAGCAGAAAGCTACAGGTATTTTTATTTTACCTTCATTACTTAGCACTCTCCAATACAGATTTAATGTTGAAAAATAAAGATAAGAAGCAGAATGTTCTAATGGAATATTGAGAATTCCCTGAGTGTTCCTTAAGTTGTTCTCTACTTAGGAAAATTCTTTTAAGGGCTCTTTAGAAATACAAAGAACGGCAGACTATGAATTAGTGTTTTATTCACTGAAGAAATACTAACTAGGCATGTACTACACCCATGTGCTATTTGGGGTACAGAGTGCCCAGAAGTGAATGTGTCAGATACAGTCCCTGACCTCATGGATGATGCACCGTAAAGGGAAAAAATTCAAGAATTCAGTTTTATTACTAACTGCAATGAGTGACATGAAATAGAAATCAGGCACTGTTAAGGATGTCTATGCAAAAATTATGTAACAATGTACGAGTGAGAATGTGAACAAAATTACACAAGAAAGATAAAAACTGGAGCCAGGCTGGGAAAGCCTCATTTTGTTCTACTGTATATCATGCCCATATTAGAGAATGTCTGAGTAGTTAATTACCTAGTGCCAAATAGATTTCCTCTACAAACTAAGAAATACAGAGAAAGAATCAAACACACAGAGATTATTTCCATGCTCTATAGAGCTCAACTAACTAAATGACAACCTAAGCCAAAAATTCTGGATGCTTTCTAACTGTCCTTTCATTTTGTTAACCAGGGTAAACACAACTGTACTTCTCCAATATGATATTTAAACACATCCAGAGAGAACCAAGCAAGCAACTGACATCCTCTGGATGGAGGAGAGGGAAGGCACAAGGAAAGCACAGAGAGCAACTATTTTTTTTTCTAATTGGAAACACCATTGATAGTTAGAGATTACATATTTTGTGAACTAGATAAAGGTTTTTATAAAAAAAAAATTCCTGAGATTTAATCATTTATCATGACTTATTGTTTAAAACTCATAGCACGTCAGGAGCTTTATAAAAAAATGCTTTCTTGTCTCCCATAGTGGAAGAAGTCAAGCCCTAAGCACCCTCCCCCCACCATCTCTGGTGAATGGAGCAAGTCATTAAAGAGGAATTTGAATTAAGGAGTTTTTCATGGGATTTTCTGTCAAGACTTCTAAATAGACAGCCAATGAATGGGCCCTTACTTACAAACACAGCCTTGTTGCATGTGGGCTGAGCAAACAGACACCATTGTGGGGACAGGTGGAAAAGAAATATGAATGGACAGTGCAGTTTGCTGCTGTGGAGAATCTCATTACCAAATGACTTTGTGAATGGCCTCCACGTCTGGGAGTGTAGCCACCCTTCCAGAAACCCTTGGTCTTTTCCCACGTGCATCTTAAAGATTGGCAACAATAGGAGGCACAATTTGAAATTCTTTAGAGTAGAAATGTCTTTTCCCCCCTCCCCCTTATTATTTAAAACACAATTCTAATTTGGGAGTTCAGCTCCTGTACCTTTCTCATGGGAACTGAAAAGTCTAAATAAAATAGAAAGATTTCTTTTATGGAAAACTACTGCAAACAAGCGTTTTGTAAACTTGACAGTCCCCAGTGCTAATGGACATGCCTAATGAGACAGAGTCCTGTGTCCTATCGCCCATGTATAGGCCTTTCTAAAAGAACTGTGTGATCCTTACGACCTATATGAGACCAACATGAGTGTCCAGCTGTCATTGCCAGGAAATCCATAGGCAATAAAAAACTTCCCACAGTACCAACCTTGAATAAACAGTATCAACACAGACCAGGTACCGATTGCTGCCGTGCCTCTCTTTCAAGGAACTGTCTCTCAGGGAGTACTTTTTCCTCTATGGAGAAGCAGACATATTTTGGGGGTTTATAAACACTTGGAGATGCATTATTTGCAACAATATGGGCACTAGTACAATAACAAGAGAGCAATCTTTGATTTATTGCTTATCTTTTTCTAAGCAACACAGAGCAAGCCAATAAAATGCAATATCATATAGCGGGAGTTCTAGGCTGAGCTCCTGCAGAGTCCACTGAGATAGTTTTGACAGGTCTAACTGGTGAGGTGCGCCCCTGGGAAGTCTATTAACATGAAAGACTGAGGAGTAACCTTGAAACACAAAACTAAAGCCAAGTGGTTCTAAAAGAAGCTATAGAAGTAGAAGAGATATTCAAAGTATATGACAGCTGCTTAGGTTTCTCTCCCAGCCCAGACCCCTTTCTATTCAGGCTTTACTTTTCTGAAGAGCAAAGGACTATTCAAACAAAACCCAAGAGAAAGTTGTTTCATAGAAGGCAATGGGGAAAACGCTAACAGTGCAGGAACCCCAAAGCTGTCTTAGTGATACAGTATCTCTAACTATACAATACAAACCTGGGCTCCCGGACCCCAGCTGCTGCAAGATTCACCTGCACTGATGGGTGCCAGTGGCTTCATAAAAGTGGCTGTGATGAAAATGCAGGGGGAGAATAAGGCAGCCTATAGTACAATGGTGGCCTCAATGACAATGACACCACTAGGGGCAGTGTTCCCTGAAGCCACATGAACTGCACAGTCCAGTGGATCATAATTGAGTCAATGTCCAACAAAGGGGAAGGGCTCACCGACCAAAGCAAGCAGCAACACCTATTCACAAAGAAGTCTGGAAAAGGCAAAGGAAAAAATATTCTCTGATTTCTGACTCATTTCTTTTAGGAGCACACAAGGGACACTCCTTGGGTACTTCCAGAAATACTTGGATGTGATGAGAATCAGAGAAACATGGGTGACACGGATTATTCCCACTTCGTATTCATTAACCATGAGATTAACTAAAACTCGCATGCATACTGCACCTTCTCCCCTCTACTACACTATCAAATCTGATTTCAACATGTTTTTTAACATTTTATTTTATTTTTTGGGAGATGGAGACAGAGCTCGAGCAGGGAAGGGGCAAAAGTAGAGGGAGACACAGAATTTGAAGCAGCTCCAGGCTCTGAGCTGTCAGCACAGAGCCCGATGTGGGGCTCAAACCCACAACAGTGAGATCACGACCTGAGCCAAAGTCAGATGCTCAAATGACTAAGCCATGCAGGTGCCCCTATCAACTCTGATTTGAGATGTGGTACAAGATGACAGGGTTTCTGGACTTCACTGAAATCATAAATAAAGACCAATATGTTAACTCTCCATTATAATTTTCCATAGCAATTATTGAAAACATCATACATATTTCAAAACCAGTTTCACTCTCAGCTCCCTCTCCCTCACTCTTAGGAGATGAATGCACCTGGAAAATACGCTCTTGGCAAGCTCAGTTTTTGTCTCTTTTCCACCATCACACCACGTCCTTCTCCCCAACTCAGATTGGACCTTTCAATCTTCAGTTATGTTTGGTGTGTTAATATCCTACCTATCCCTCAAAATCTTACTATTTTGTCACTAAAGCTTCTTTCATCCCTCCCTCTCTGTGAGCTTCCTCTTCCATTTCCTCTTGAGAGACTTTAGGATTTTAAATGACCACAGTCTTAAACTGAGACACTAATGTCAGAAAAAAAAAAATCTAAAGCAAGTTGAAGCTGCCTTAGGAGAGGCACGGTGTCTAGACTAAGGGAGAACATCTGACTCTAATTGGCACTAGCCAGATTACATATCTCATCTTCAGTGTTGTTTTCAGAGCATATCACGTGTTAAAGAGATCACACTTTGAGAAGAATGAGGACTATCACATCGCCTGTATCTGGCAAAGTACAACTCATAAGACATACTGAATAAATATCTCAGACCCTCAACTTTTCTCTTTCTGCATAGAAGTTGTGCAAATACGGCCATAGACTGGATTTAAGAGCTGAACTCCCTGGTTTCAAGTCCCACCTCCAGCATTTATTAGAGAATCTAGGCCAATTTAAGTTCTAAACAAGCTCTTTGGCCTAGTTTACATAACCATCCACCAGGCATATAAGAGCATACACTCCCTAGAGTTAATGTGAAAATTAAATGGGCTTAACTCATTTAAGTATTTAGAAAAATACTTGGTGCTTAACAAGTAATCAATAAATGTCAGTTATTATTATTTATGAATCTTTCACTGACCTTAGATTAAAATTAGAATGTTTTACTAAAGCATTCACAAAAAATCAGTCCAAAAAATAAGTAAAACCCACCACAAACAGCCAACGTTGTCTTTATCCCTTTATGTATGGACATGGATCCTATTTTCCACTTTAAGATACAAAGTTTGAAATATAACTCTGTATACTGTCTGAGCAATTTTGCACCTGTATCTCCTTTAGTATATGGGCTCTAATGTATTTTTCTTTGGCTGTAGGCTGTGGAAAACTTTAGGAGACAATGAAACACTGTAACCAAGAGTCTTCAGGAATATTATTTCTAACAGTAACCAAGTGACCAGGCATTTGATTCCAGCTAGTCTTTTCAGTGAGAAAGCAAAGAAACTCAGTCTTGGAATTTATTTGAGGAACTCATATTTCATTTTTATTTTTATTTTTTACAAATAGTTTATTGTCAAATTAGTTTCCACATAACACCCAGTGCTCATCCCCACAAGTGCCCTCCTCCATGCCCACCCCTCCTCCTCCCCACATCCACCAGTCCTCAGTTTTTGTCAGCATTCAAGAGTCTCTCATGGTTTGCCTCTCCCTTTCCCCCACCATTTCCGCCCTTCTTCTCTCCCTTGGTCCTCTGTTAAGTTCCTCCTAATCCTCCTATACGTGCACACATATGATATTTGTCTTTCTCTGCCTGACTATTTCGCTCAGCATAACACCCTCAAGGTCCATCCATGTTGCTACACATGGCCAGATTTCATTGTTTCTCATTGCCATGTAGTATTCCATGGTATAGATAAACCACATCTTCTTGATCCATTCATCTGTTGATGGACACTTAGGCTCTTTCCATGTTTTAGTTATTGTGGAGAGTGCTGCTATGAACATTGGGGTCCATGTGCTCCTATGCCTCAGCATTTCTGTATCCCTTGGGTAAATTCCTAGCAGTGCTATTGCTGGGTCATAGGGGAGTTCTATTGTTAGTTTCCTTAGGAACCCCCACACTGTTTTCCAGAGGGGCTGTCAAGGAAACTATGGCTACAGACAGGAGGAACTCATATTTCAAATAACTCTGGAATTAGCAGCTTTCTCTAATTCGCCTTATGGACCTGCTTATGACACTGAGCAGCAAAACTATGCCAAATCTTGGAGTCCAGTTATTAATTTTTTTTGTATTCAGTTTGGATGATAATTCTGAAGGCTCATGAAAGCATGAGCAATTAATGAACCCATTCTCAGCACTGATAGGGCCAAGAGTTGCATACTAAAATACATATCTTACACATGGTGGTTTTGATGTGTCACACTTCTTGCAGAAACCAAAAGAAGGAAGCGCCACCCCGGGTTCTCCATCATTGTATTGAAACAAATAAGAACAGATTAAAGACAGGGGGAAAAGTCAGAACATTGTTGTAAGATTGCTTGGTAGTTAATATGTTTTAGTTAGGTCACATTAGCTTTTTATAAAGCTAAATCTACCTTCTCTACTGTATTTTTTTAATTAAGGCATAAAACACGTGCTCGTGTTCTTTTTAAGCATTATTAATAACTCATGTGTAAAGTCAGTCGTTTTGTGGTGACTTAACCAGGGAATATATTTTGGCATTTAAGAGTTAAGCGGCCTGTCTCAACTCAGAGAAATTCTTCGTAGAGTCAGTGATCCAATTCTTATTCATTATTTTACCAACTACAATAAATTGTTTCCTAAATGATGTTAAATTGAATTAGCAAACGTAGAGGAGAATGTGGAGCCTATAGGACTAGAAGAGTTACGTTACACAGGCTTTTGAGTCTCCAATTCTCTCTGCCATATGCTATAGATCTCCAGTATTGCCCATCCCCGACATCTTCTGTTCTGTGAAAGTCAATGAAGTGTGGGTTTCCATTTCTTAATTATAGCATCAGTCTGTGGATATTATACTACAACATCTTTATTGTCTCAGGAGTATATTCGGATCAGAAGGCAGCTTCTATTGAGGCAGGAACAACTCAGGCTGACACAGTTTGTAAGTTAACTGAAGCTTTAATGACAGCTGATGTTCATGCTAGTCAAGACCATGCCTCTCAATCAGTACAGACCTGTTTTCTGTGTGTTTGTTTTTTAAACTAAGTTTATGGCCAAAAAACCTCCACAAAACCCCAAAACTACCCAAATCTGATTATTTTTCTTCCTTGGTTTTTCTATATTTCCCATACCCTCTGCCTAAGTTTTTAGATCCCATAATTTCTTAAGTGGTCCAATGTATCTCTAAGCCCTTCAAAACGCAACCATTCATCCAGAGTTTCACATTTCCTGGGACTTTCAAAAATACGTTCCCATGCAACATTTCTAAAAATGAAAAGGCTTAAATCAATTGTATGAGCTCCACCAATAGGACAGTTTTATATCAGTACCATGGGCAATACTACATAGTATACACCAGCCCACAGTAATGTTTGGGAATTCAGATTACGGAGCAACCTGCCGTCAAATCCCAATGTGCTAGTTATTCAGTGTGTGACTGTCTTAGTCCATTCAAGTTGTTGTAACAGAATATCATAGTGTCGTAGAAGTCTTAGCAGGTTTTTGTGTTGGTGTTTGTTTTGCCATATAAGTGCCTGACTTGAGCTTTGATTGACGAGGCATATACTTGAAAGATGGCTCTCTTGAATAAACACATTGCCAGCCATACAACTAAATACAGAACCAGACTACCTCCCTATACTGAGACTTTTCTTTTAGAGATCTTGGTTGGCTTTGATAACTGACCATTTAAGCCATGTTTTTTCTCTTTAATTTCCCCCCTCATATGTTTTAAATTCAATAAAGCGGGAACCCAAGAAACTCTAAGTCCCCACCCACAACCCCAATAAAAGCAGATCACCAGGCCTGTGTGCTCTTCTCTCTACCCATGGCATCTCTGTGTGGCCCTATGTGTGCTGTTTAATTTCTAGGTTCTGTAAATAATACATTTATTTTTTTCAAATTCCCTGATGGTTATTCACTGAGGGCATCTTGCAATTGTATAAGAACCCTAAGGGCTGGTCCAGCCACAACAGTGGTTAATGACAGGCTGAGATCAGCATAAAACACATAAACTGAGTAGCTTAGAAATTAATTTCTCACAGTTCTGGATTCTGGTAAAGCCAAGACTAATGAGACAACAGATTCATTGTCTGGTGAGAGCCCATTTCCTAGTTCAAGATGATAATCTCAGTGTGGAAGGAGAAAGGGACCTCTCCGGAGGTTTTTATAAGGACAGTAATCCCACTCATGAGGTCTCCACCCCCATGAGCAAATCACCATTCCTAGACCCTACCTCTAAATACCATCATATTAGGAATTAGGTTTCAACACTTGAATTTGTGAGGGACATAAATGTTGAGTCTACAGCAGTGTTCTTGAGAAATTTGCTTAACATGCTGGTGCCCCTATGTCTCTCTGTGAGGATTTTCTGAGTTCAATAAACAATGAAGTGATAAGACCTGTGCCCAGAAAAATGTGACCTTAATTCAATAAACATAAGCTATTATTATTATATCCAGATAGGTTTTCTTTATGTTTATGTTCTTGGAATCACAAGGAAACGATAGAAGCATACAATAATGGAAACATGCAGTACAATGGGACATAGTTTCATGAACTCCAGAGTCACCCTGGGCTCCAGTTTTCTGAAATTTGAGCTGGGAAGCACGTTCTCAGGGAGCAAGGAAGGAAAACATTCGGTTTCCTAGATACAGCAGACTGCAGCCCCATTTATACGTCTCAAGGAAAGAGATTGGACTTGGGTTTGTCTGATGGGTTATTTTTTAACATCATTTATGGAATAATTCCACTGATCAGAGTCCATGTCAAGCATCTCAAGTTGTCTAGCCTTCCAGATGCCAGGCTCATCTTGGGGCCATTTTGCAAGGTCCTGAACCAATATATTATGATAAGACCGTAATGAACTTTATCTCCCTTTCTGAGCTTAAAGAGTTTTAGCAGTAAAGCAAGTTCTACATAACTATGGGGCTTCTGGATAAGTATGTCTCAGGAATCACACAAGCAAACAGGTCTTGTCCTGCAGTTTATCTACTTGGCAGTAGGGCAATTTCAGGATTGATTAAATTCTGAATTTCTGTAGAAATTCTCTGTAGAGCAATTCTCTGTAAAGATAGTGCTTAAGATACATTCAAGTATGTATAAAGCACTGTTGAAGAAGCTTTAGTTGGTCTCATTATTACTACTAATTGTATTACTATTAATAGTTGGACTTCATACTCTAGTCTGGTTAAGAAATGCAAATCACCTGATTTAGGAAATACTATACTATCTGTGATTTATTCTGTAATCCAAACAGTTCTCAGCATATACCTAAAAATTTGATTACTTGTTCAGTGGTTTGGAAATATGAGGAAGATTCTCCTATTTTTAAATAGCTATTGTAATTTTTTCTTACAATGCTATCATTAGCCAGAGATTGCCACAGTATCCATTCATTTTTTTTCATATAAATAACTTTTCTCTCCTTGGTTATATTTCAACTATATGAATATTTTTAGGGAGATTGGTCTATAGAGACACTAATGCCTTGATAGATAATATTTTTCTTTGGAGCCCAAGGTCCTTGGGCATTACTTGGTGGTGGGGATCAGGGAATGGTGGAGTAATGTTTAAAACATACAAGAAAAAAAAAGATATAGATTTGGTGCTGAATTTAACCCATAGAATCCAGTACCAGGTTTATAAAACACCCCTTAAATGCCTAAACTTTAGTTTTGCTGTATATCTCATACAACTAAGTTTAGCCTATAAGGTAGTAAAATCATGGTTATAATAACCTTTATTGAACACCTAATAAGTTCTAGAAACTACTACTAGTAGAAAGACAAAGAGAAGAAGTTATAGAATTAGATAGCAATAGGGGCGCCTGGGTGGCTTAGTCGGTTAAGCGTCCGACTTTCGCTTAGGTCATGATCTCGCAGTTCGTGGGTTCAGGCCCGGCGTCGGGCTCTGTGCGGACTGCCAGCTCAGAGCCTGGAGCCTGTTTCAGTCTGTGACTCCCTCTCTCTCTGACCCTCCCCTGCTCATGCTGTCTCTCTCTCTCTCCTAAAAATAAATAAAACATTAAAAAAAATTAAAAAAAAAGAATTAGATAGCAATATATACCTATATGCATACATATTATCTAAAGTTTATAATCACACCTCTAGGTTGAAGTTATGATGTCAGTTTCACATATGATTAAGTATATAATGTGAAGCTTTTTTGGTACTGTTATAAAGAGACTCAAAGCTACAATTAAGGTTGAAAGATGCTTTTGAGCTATTTGAATAAATATGATAAAATAGAAGCCCCAATGTAATACTAAACTCTCTGAATTTTAACTTTCCTGGAAAATTCATATCGAAAACACTTTTGAGTATTTAACATACTGATGGTCACTTGTATCAACATTTTGCCAAAATGTGAGTGATCTTGAGCAAATAATGGAAGTCTGATCAAAAATGTCTCATCATTTACAAAGTAAGACCAATTACAGTTGCTTCACATAACTTATAGTTTTGTGAAAGATAAACTGAAAATTTCTACCAAGAGAATAGTCTTCGGAGAAGTTAGTCCAGACTCCATTGGTCCAGTAGTGAAAAGTACTGTGCACTGAGATTATCTATGATCTGGAACCATCTGAACCTGCTTATTTTTTAATCTCTAATGTAGAAAGAGAAATATTTACATTTGGCTGCCAGTCTCCACAACAACACCCAATGATCCACATGACATTGATGACTTAGATCCCCCTCACCCCCATGTTAAATAGGACTAACCAGTGAAACCAGTAGGAAACTGCAAATGTGACTGTGGGTGATTTCAGAGGTTAGGACATAAGACACTGCAGCCTCCATTTTGCTTGTTTGAATTGCCTGCTTTGAGGGAAGCCAGTGGCTGTGTCATGAGGACACTTAAGCAGCCCCAAGCATAACCCTAGTGTAGAGGGACTGAGGTATACTGTCAATCACCAACACCAACTTAGACATAGATCTTCTAACGTTAATCAAGACTTCAATGAATGCAACCCTAGCCAACTTCTTGACTGCACTTCATGAGAACTTCCCTGCCACCCCCACCACTAGAACTACCCATATAAGCTTACCTTAATTCCTTACACACAAAAACTATGAGAGATAATAATTGTTTATTATTGGTTTAAACACTATGTTTTGAGGTAATTTGTTAAGCAGGCAGAGATTACCCACATAAATAAGCAAACCTACCTTAGAGAGTAATTGTGAGATTTAGAGAAAATTTCTCCATACATATTTCCATACTGTGGATCTACCTACAGTAAGAGCTCAATAAACAGGTATTTTATGGAATTAGACATTCATTGTAAACTATTTCACAATGAAAATGAACCCCATTTTCAGCTCCAGAAGAATGTTTTTGACAATGGCAATCAGCTCAGGAGTGTAAGTGATGTAAAAAAGTCTAGTCTTTCTTGAAATATTGGTAATGGTATGCTCTCTGTCTATAGCTGAATTCTGAAATCTATAACATATACTGATCAACAGGAATTCTTTAACCATGAAGATAGGCAGTGATTGGATGATGAAGGGTCTTTGAATGACAGAAACACTAGACAGAAATTTCAGACTTTTGTTGATTAATTCAATTAGATATGAAGCCAGCCCTATCTCAGGGCTTTCCAATTATGAGAGCCAGGGTATTCCTTTTTATTGCCCACTACAATAGTAAACGATTAAAATATTTCATTAAAAAGGAGTATGTAAGGAATATTTGTGTAATTTCTATCTTTTTATTACTTCCATCTTGATATATTATCTATAGAAATCAAAAAGAGTTTATTTTAAGGATTGCAAGTCTCATTTATTGGAACCTCAGTTCCACTGGATTGTGAATTACAGATTTTACATAATGGTTCATTTTGAAGGACTCCTTATATTTAGAGCTATTGTTTTCTACTCACTTGCCTTTCCATCATAATTACATTTTGTTAAATCTCTATCTCTGTCATTTTTTGTAGCAAAAAATGTGATTGCTATTCAGAAAAGAAAGTAGTTACTTTAATAGTTGAAAGCCAGCAGCCACTATATATATGAGAATTCACCACCACTTTTTTTTAATACCATTCATTCACTTGAAATCAGATTCTGGAATTTGTCCTTGTCAGCATGAAATGAAACCACGAGGCTGGCTCCAAGAGAACTGGCAAGGAATGACACTGGATATGCAGAGAGTCAGAAAACACTGACTCCCGTTGTGTGACCTTGTGGGAAGCCAGCTCTCCCAGACACTCGAACTCATTAACTTCAGAACTGGGATTCAGCAAAGGAGCCAACAGTTCCCTTTTCTGTACACAGACATCTTGATCTCAGAAGTCAGCTACAGCTCTCCTGATAGACAGCTTAGCACACGGTAAAGAACATAGGTTTCTGTATCAAACTCCCAGATCCAGTGCAAATTAGTCTAGATCAGGCAAACCTGAGTTAACTTCCACTTTCCTTGCAGCATAGCTGTTTGGCTTGGGAAAAGTCATTTAAGCTCATGAAGCCAGCACTTTCCCATCTTCAAAAGGGGAATGATACAATCTATTTCAAATGGTTAGTGGAATTAATATCTAGTTAATATGCTAACTACAAGTGTCAAGTCTTGCATATAGTATATAGGAGTTTCTTTCCCTTCTTTTCTATTGCAATATTGCCCTAACAGTAACTTTTGAAATGAGCTTGCTGAAAAAAAAATGCAATGAATCCAAAATTGGTTTAAGAAGAAATTTAAAAACCACACTAATTTTATACCTCCACTCTTCTATTTACACTCACATTCCACACCCAAGTTAAATTTAATAAGGGCTCTGTGCATATTTCTTCCAGACTTTCCCCCTATAGTTAGAATAATGCATTTGTTTTATTTGTATTTTTATTGTACACCATGCTGAAAATACCTTTATAGTGTGTGTGTGTTTGTGTGTGTGTAGTAAATATCCATGAGTTGTCAACCACAACAAATATGAAGGAAAATAAGACTGTGCAATATAACAGCCAGGGGGGTTTTATTCACATAAGAAAAATGTGAAGAATAAAATGCTACTTTGCTAAGTTTTAAAGTGGCTTGGACTCTCATAAATTGTCAAATAATTCAATCTTGCTGGAAAATAATTTAAGTATTCACCTATAAACAGCCTTGAAATAAGGGTGTTTTTCTTTTTTACATGTTTATTTATTTTTGAGGGAGTGAGAGAGAGAGAGTAAGCAGAAGCGAGGGACGGTCAGACAGAGAGAGAGACATGGAATCTGAAGCAGACTTCAGGCTCTGAGCTGAAAGCACAGAGCTGAACATGGGGCTTGAACTCATGGACCATGATAACATAACCTGAGCTGAAGTCAGATGCTTAACTGAATGAGCTACCCAGAAGCCCCAAAATAATAGTGTTTTTAAATGGGAGGTCAATTTCTAGGAATTTATCTCAAATAATTAAATGTGTACTCCAAAATTTGGCTACAAATGTATATGGCACAGAATTGCCCATAGAATCCATAAAAGGCGGGGGGGGGGAGAGAATATATATCTAATAATATGGGATTGACTCAATGAAGAATAGGTCATACATTCAACAATACAATGCAGACAGTAATGCTATAAACATAATATTTAGCAACATAAAGAGAGGTTCCTTTTATATTGTTGGAAAAACCAAGTTATAAAACAATATATAGGGCATAATCTCATTTTGGATATTTACCAATGAGTGAAAATCACTGATAATGGATATTTAGTAATAAAGATTATATATTAATGTGCTAACAATAGGTAACTTTAGGTGTAGATATGATGTAATTATTTTCTTCTAATGATTTATCTTTCTGGATTTTTCTAGAAAGAAAAAGTACAGCTTTTATGTCCTAATATATACTCCTTGGCCTCACCTGTTAGTACAAATGATTCACGTTAATAGAAATACAAAAAATTCAGTTATCTTAGACTTAATCAGCAGTAATTTCAGTACTCTCCCAAGATATCTAGCTTCCCAATTGTTCCCTCTTCTCATAAGAGATCTGGGTACAGATTTTCAAATTAACCAAAGCTGCTATTTGTAGCACTATGTGCTTATACTCTGCTGTCTGCTTTTCTCACCATCCCTCAAAGTCATTATCTACTTTTGCTCTAAAGCCTATAGGTTGCTACTCAAGCTGTTGGTGACCTTCTCTCAAAAAATAAACATCTGATACCTTTCACTCCTCATTTCTTCCTAATTAGTTCTTTCAGAGGGTTTTTCTACTGTATGTGAGTGAGTGAGTGTGTGTGTGTGTGTGTGTGTGAGAGAGAGAGAGAGAGAGAGAGAGAGAGAGAGAGTGTGTGTGTGTGTGTGTGTGTGTGTGTGTGTGTGTGTTCACTAGCTTCTCTGTTCCAGAAGATAGAAATTCTGGAAAGGAGCTGTTTCATTCATAGTTAGTTTAGGGACTGTTACACACAACCTCACATTGTAGCTCATGGGCACTGAACACCCAGATTCTGTTGTCAAATCTTTATATTGTACCTGAAAACACTCACAGGGAATTTCTTTCAGAGCACTGAAGTCTTGCCAACCAGATCCCTTCAGGGTCTGAACATAACTGAACCCCAGTCTGAGAACAAATTCGTATACTCTCCTGCACATTTCTAGAACCACAATAAGCCAGAGGATGTGGCTGGGCACCTGTTTCAAATTTCGCACCTTCTGTGGCAGGTGGTTTGTTGTTTGTTGTTGTTGCTGTTTTTCTGAGAGGGAGAAAGAGAGAGAGAGCAAACAGGGAAGGGGCGAAGGCAGAAGGAGGAAGAGAATCTCAAACTGGTTGTACACTCAGCACAGAGCCTGACGCGGGGCTCAATCACAGGACAAGGAGATCGTGACCTGAGCAGAAATCCAGAGTTGGAAACTCAAGCTACAGAGCCACCCAGTCACCCCTCTGTGGCAGTTTTGAAACTGACTGGCTGGCAGCCTACAAAGGATTTCTATAAGACCCTAATGCCGCATGATGCCAAATGAGACTATCTATTACCCGGGTTAATTACTGTTACTGAATACATAGAAAAAATATATATGTATATATTGTTTATTAGTGTTTATTTTTGAGAGAGAGAGAGAGAGAGAGAGAGACAGAGCATGATCATGGGAGGGGCAGAGAGAAAGGATAGACACAGAATCTGAAGCAGGCTCCAGGCTCTGAGCTGTCAGCACAGAGCACAATGCGGGGCTCGAACTCACAAACCATGAGATCATGACCTGAGCTGAAGTCGGAAGTTTAACCGACTGAGCCACCCAGGCGTCCCGAAAAAAAATATTTTTAACAAATAAGCATTACCATAACATTTGTGTCAAAAAGACAGGAAATATTGTCTAATAGAAAAAAAAGATACTGAAAAAAAAAACAACGAAATAAAAAAGAAATTCTAGATTTAAATCTGTCACATGTTAACTTTGATAAATCAACTCATATTTGTGAGTTGTCATAATTACCATATTTATCAAATTAGGCATTCATGTATGTAGTGAGATTTTAATGGGTCTTCTAGGTAGAAAGGAAGTGGTCTTTCTAGAATGAGGCAACCTCATTTCACTGGCATAATCAATATTTTAACACAAGCCAGATAAACTCAAACACACCCTACATGCCATCAATGCCAACTAAATTTTGATTTGGAACTTTTATTTTTCCAAGGCTTACCGTTGAAATGTATATAATTTTCACTATATTACCCAGTCTTTTCCCATTTTTTCCTTAAAAAGTAAAAGTAAAAACATTGGGCACTTTCTTTACTTTTTACTTTTATATTTACTTTTGTACTTTTTACTTTTACCCAATCATTTACTATAAGCACCAAGAATACAGACAAAATACAATTTGCGTAGTTGTTTTTGGCAAATATTCTAAAGGAAAAAATTATGCATTTTCATAGCTTTACATAGTGGTTTTGTTTTAAACAAAAGGTGTTTCAAGTGCAAGCTTCCTCAAACTTTACAACTGACCTTAATTACACTCTTGGGAATGGTAATCCATCCTTCTGTAATGAAAGACATAGATGAAAGAAAAGCTTCAATGAGGAAACAAATCTTGTGGAAAATGGTTCAGCAGTTCACAGTCAAAAGGTCAAGGTCTTTTCAGATGGTGAATCACTCTTGATTCTGTGAAAACTGCTTTCAATAGAATGGTGATTTCCATTTCTGTCTAATTAGACATCTATAGTACATTATATGAGTCCTTTTCATCAGCTCTACATACACATTTGCCAAAACAAGTGCTCCATTTAATTTTTGTTGTATGAAAAATGACTCTCTCCCCAAATCAGTTCAATCTCCATATATCCCTTTTTAGTAACTGCGTTAGTTTTCTGTTACTGCACAACAAGTGAAGACAAACTTAGTGGCTTAAAACAACACTCATTTTTTACCCCATGCTTTCCTTATGCCAAAAGTCCAATGTGGCCAAACTCAGGGTCTCATACTCAAAGTGTCAGCTGACTGTGTTTACATGTGAGTGTAAGGAAAAATTCACTTTCCACACACTGTGAGATTGTTGGGAGAATTCGGATCTTTGTGTTGTAGTAATAAGGTCCTCTTTTCCTAACTGTTAGGCAACTCTAGTGTCTGAGGTGCTGCTGATCATTCCCTGATGTGGGACTTTTCTCAGGTGCTTCTCAACATAACAACCAATGGCAATATCCTTCATACAAAACCTTCACATTTTGAAACTCTGTCTTCCTCTTTCACAATTAGAGAAAACTTCTTGTTTTAGGCTCCTGTAATTAGGCTGATCATCCCCTTCTCTTTTTAATTATCCTCTTTAGATTTTATTTATATTTGTTCAATTTTTTATATAATTATTGTCAAGTAGTAACATGCAGTGTATATGGTGTGCTCTTTCTTGGCTTTGGGAGTAGATTCCCATGATTCATCATTTACATAAAACACCCAGTGCTCATTCCACCAAATGTCCTCCTCAATGCCCGTCGCCCATTTTTCTCCACCCTCTCCACTCTCTTTAACCCTCAGTTTGTTTTCTGTATTTAAAAGTCTCTCATGGTTTGCCTCCCTCTGTGTTTCTAACTATATATTTTTTCTTTCCCTTCCCACATGGTCTCCTATTAAGTTTCTCAACATCCACAAATGAGTGAAACCATATTATATTTATCTTTCTCTGACTTATTTCACTTGGCATAATACCCTCCAGTTCCATACAAGTTGTTGCAAATGGTGAGATTTCACTATTTTTCATTGCCAGGTAGTATTCCATTGTGTGCATGTGTGTGTGTGTGTGTGTGTGTGTGTGTGTGTGTATATATATACAACTTCTTTATCCATTCATCAGTTGATGGGCATTTGGAGTGTGGAGTTTCCTCAAAAAATTAAAGATTGAATTATCCTATGACCCAGCAATAGCACTACTAGGAACTTATCCAAAGTATACAGACGTGCTGATTCATAGGGGCACATGTACTCCAATGTTTATAGCCGCATTAGCAACAATAGCCATATTATGGATAATCTCCTTCCCTTAAAGATGACTGATTAGTAGCCTTAATTAAGTCTGCAAGATCCTTTTGTCGTGTAATTTAACAGCAACAATTGTAGGGTAACAAGAGGGAACAGAGAGCATACCATAGTCTCCAAAATTAAAGTGGAAAATCTCAAGCAGTCATTTAAGAATTCTGTCTACCAGAGTAATGAATGAAAGGCAAAGTGAATTCTACTTTACTGAAAATCGTCTTTCCAATTTGACACAGTTCTAAGGTATATGGCAACACTGTTTAAGTGTTTGCTTAATGTGATAAATCTATGAGAAACTTTAGTTTTTATAACTACTATAGGATACATTTATCCAAGGACCAAAAAATAGTTTCCTATATTCAAAGAAACTGTAGAATTTATCTAATTCTCTTAATCAATCTACAAATTCCCTTTGAAACACAATAATAATAATAGCTGACAGCTCTTAATGATTTACCAGGCGTCAGTTTCCATTCTCAGTATTTTGCTAGATTTTACTCATCATCTCCACAATGAAATTAAAGTAGATACCTGTATTATTACCAACACCATGCTATATGTGAGGAACTTTAGGCAGAGAAAGATTTACTATTTTTCCCAGGATCATCCGCCTAGTACATGGTTCAACATGGTTCAGGCATTCCGGAGCCCACATACTTAACCTTCACTTTAAGCTCTTTCTACAAATTATGGTCATATACTTATTTCCTTAAATTTCACTTCTGTTGAAAAGTTCAAGATACCACAAGCGACTCTATTGTTATTTTTTACATATGTAATTACTAGAAAATTTTTTGGCCCTTACTTTGAATTTACATGTTTATAAATACTACTAATTTGTCCAGGTCTATCCTGTGCAAAAATATGAAATACATTTTAATGTCTGATTTTTTTTTTTTTGCTTAATCTTATGGGTCTTCAATACTTTAAATCACTTATTTTTTTTTTAATTTTTTAATGTTTTATTTATTTCTAGGAGAGAGAGACAGCGTGAGCAGGGGAGGGTCAGAGAGAGAGGGAGTCACAGACCGAAACAGGCTCCAGGCTCTTAGCTGGCAGTCAGCACAGAGCCTGACGCGGGGCTCGAACCCACGAACCGCGAGATCATGACCCAAGCGAAAGTCGGACGCTTAACCGACTAAGCCACCCAGGCGCCCCATAAATCACTTATTTTAAGTCACTTCAATATTTTAAATCGAGACTCTCATAGGTCTTTCTCCAGGATAAATATGCCTTGTTACTTTAATAGTTCCCTGTGTGGTACAGACTGCAAAACCTTTACCAGTCTAAATGTTGTCTAGTTAATTCTTAAACATCTTCAAATGTGTTCTGTCTGATGCAACACCAAATGCTAATTCTTGGGATGATTTTTAAAGAAATTTTTAATGTTTACTTATTTTTGAGAGAGAGAGAGTGCAGGGGAGGGGCAGAGAGAGAGAGGGAGATACAGAATCTGAAGCAGGCTATAGGATGTGAACTATCAGCACAGAGCCCAGTGCAGGGCTCAAACTCACGAACCATGATATGATGACCTGAGCAGGTCATACGCTTAACTGACTGAGCCAACCAGGCACCTCAAATTCTTATGAGATTTTAAACAACACACAGGTGTCAGTCATCCTATGTCAGGTTATGCTGAAATATAACCACCCGCTGCTAATTTCAATCACCTGATTGTGTAATTGTGTTCTATGCCCAGTATGAGTTAGAAGGGGGTGTGATCATCATTATCACTCAGTGAACAGACTGAGAAGTTTCCAGTTGGACATCTGCTTCCACAATCAATGGAACAGGCAGAAAATGGGCAGCAGAATCTTGCGTTGACACTTAAAACTTCCTCCTTGGCAATGACACACAAACACATGCCCAAATGTGCCTGCATGTGCACACACTCACACAAACACGCTTTTACTCGTTGTTCAAATGCATGAGTCAAATCAAGTTCTATGGCCTGCATAACTCACAGAGAGTCTAAAAACAAGTAGAATCCTATCATAATACCCAAAGAGAAGAAGAGAAGTAGAATAGTGAAATAAAGAAGGGTATCATCAGTATAAAAGTCAGGTTATGCTACAATAAAAATACCATTTATAATGGCCTTTTTGAGAGGGAGAGAGCACTCACAAGCACATGTGAGCAGAGGAGGGGCAAAGGGAGTGGAAGAGAGAGAATCTCAAGCAGACACCACACTCAGCACAGAGCTGGACTTGGAACTAGATCTCCCAAATGTGAGATTGTGACTTGAGCTGAAATTGAGAGTCAGACACTCAACTAACTGAGCCACCCAGGTGCCCCTACTTAATGACTCTTAATGACAGAATATGTAAAGTGTCCTTCTATTTAAAAATATCTACATAATCTCTTATTTTCTTTCACCCAATGCTCTCTGTGATCTCAATGCCAGTCTTCTATCCACACAGCCATGCCACCATGTTCTCCTTAAGCCTCTAGTTGAGAAATCTGGACACAACTATGCCTTGCAGACTGCTGTTCCCTCAACTTTTCTAAAAGGTCATCAAGGGATAAACTAAATCTATGCAAGTTTTCTGATCAACATAATGTAGCAAAGTCGGGGGGAAAGGGAAATAAGATGAAGACATCATATAGTGCCACACTGAACAAGCCATTTCACCTTATGATCAACATGAAATGAAGAGAAAAGTACAATTTATGGGAATGTCAGTTCATCTCTTTCAACTGTGAAATATAGTACAATATCCACCTGAAGGGAGGTGGATTTGTTTAATTTTACTCATTCATCCCCGATGCTCTCTACCCATAATATTCCTAACTAAAATTCTAAGGCATCAATGTGCTTTCCTTATAGACCTGCTTCATTACCATGAATGAAGCATATCTTTCATCTGGGAGGATTATTAGAACTAGAGCCTCATGAATGACTTGAAGGAAAAAATTGAAAAGAATGGCTTTCTAATGAAGGAACTGAAATAGTTCTGATATAGTTCTGGAGTCAACTTTATATTTAAAGGCAAATTTCAAAACAAGTATTGTACGTTCTTAAATAAGTGGACCACTTATTTTAACCAAGGTTTGAAGTGGCCACAGTGTACAAAACAAATCAGACACATCTTCATTTTGATAGATATCAAAAGTACTTAAGAAGCATCCATTATCATTAAAATATAGTTTTTTTCACACTGTGATCTGCAGACCACCTTTACCAGTATTTCTTGGAGAGTTTAAAATACAGGCCCTATCGTCCCATTTTCAAATTTCAACATCCCCAGGAAAGAGGTCTTCATGTTAATGTTAGAAATACTATTTTAGTAGGAAAGTGAGTTGAAATCACAGAACGATTCTTCAAGACATGAGCATAAGAAGGATAATACTTCAGAGAATTTCTGGTGAGGGTTTAAATGACGTCCTATCTGCAAAGCACTTACAAAAGCACCACACAGACTCAATAAATGTTAGTGCCTTCCAAAATGTCCCCCAAACAATAAGGACTGGTATTCTGTTGCAAGACCCAAAGCTGTCATAAAGCCAAATGTTGATGCAGTGAAGAGACTCAGTGAGCAGGTATTTCATCTATATAGTCAGGGATGTGGGAAAAATAAAAATGAACTTTGAGGAATACATTCAGAAGGAACCAATCTTTTTTATGTCTATTAATCCATCTTTTCTCAAACATCCCCTTCATCTTGCTGTGCATTTTTTTCTTAGAAAAGTATTTTAGGAATAATTTGGAGTCTTACACCTGCATCACGAATTTAATTCACAAGTTTGCTTTCTATATTTGAAGGCACATGCATAGTACATAATTTGAAAGAGGCTTTGCCAAATTCATTTTTGGAGCTCAGGTGGAATTCTGTTAATGGTGATGCCTTACATTCATGTTGAGTGAAAGTCATATAAAAGCCATAACACAATATGTTACATAAGTAAAGCCAGGATTGTGTCATGCCTAGTTATTAAATTTGAAAAACATTATGTGTACTATGTCCAGACATCCCCAAAAGAAATGAATTTAGTCTAAGAACAGTGTTTATATTCTGTTTAGAAGTAATGGGAAAAAATGAGGGAAAAAATGAGGAAGCCCAAACACTATGCCTCATACAAAACATATACACAGTTACTTTTAAGAATGGATTTTCTACAGAAGAAACACTCTCCCTTTTCATTGAAAACTAAATGTCACTTGTATTAGGCTACAGTTTATGCCATGATTATGACTAACTACACTGGAGATTGAAAAGGAATTCTGATTTTCATGTCTAAGTTCAAGGTTTCATTTAATTTGCAGTATTCAATGATCAACTGCTGTGTTCTCAGAATTGTACAGACCTATACAATAATAATATACTCTCCTATAAAATATATGTAATAACAATTTTCCCCTAAAATTATGCTTTATTTATGGGACACTTGTCTTTATTTTTTTAATGTTTTTTATTTATTTCTGAGAGAGAGAGAGACAGGGACAGCATGAGCAGAGGAGGGTCAGAGAGAAAGGGAGACACAGAATCTGAAGCAGGCTCCAGGCTCTGAGCTAGCTGCCAGCACAGAGCCCGATGCGGGGTTCGAACCCACAAACCATGAGATCATGACCTGAGCCAAAGTCAGACGCTTAACCAACTAAGCCACCCAGGCGCCCTGGGACATTTGTCTTTAAAGTGTCTGCATACACACGTACACTTGTATATGCACACCTATTAAAGAGATGGAGAAAGTTAGCCTGTGTATGGATGTTTACTGAGAGGCCCATACACTAAAGGAGATTGTATGCAAAATTTTGAGCACTTTTTTTTTTCTCAGAAGCAGTTCCATTTTATGTAGATTTTTAAAAAGCTTGTGACACATAAAATTTAATAATGAGTGATGTAAATAAGGCATAGCAGGGGTTTTCAATTTTTTTCTGGCCATGACACACAGTAAGATACAGATTTTAGTGGTGCATGGGTGACTGAGTTAAATGTCTGACTTCAGCTCAGGTCATGATCTCACAGCTCATGAGTTTGAGCCTGGCATCGGGCTCTGTGCTGATAGCTCAGAGGCTGGAGCCAGTTTCAGATTCTCTCACTCCTTCTCTCTCTCTCTGTCTCTCTCTCTGTCCTTCTCCTACTTTCTCTCTCTCTCTCTCAAAAATAAACATTAAACCAAATCTTAAAAATTTACATTGTGACTTAACACATGAGTATACAGGTGCACACACATATGCACTTGAAACAAAACTTTCACAAACCAATAGTTTGAAAGTTTCAGTTCACTCTGATACCAGACAGTTTCCATGCGGGTAACTGTAACTCTCGGTACTCTGTCACAATTAAGAGAAGCTGGTAGACAATATAGAAATCTCACATATATCATGCCATTCCTGACACCACAACATTCTGGCAGATTACGCTGTCAATCCTAATACACAGAGAGGGTAAAAAACCGATTTCTTACAGTGGCCTTGTCAATGAGCATATCCCGCTAACTATTTATGAGTTTCAGAGGTCAAGTTGTGACTGAGACACAGAAGACCAATGATTTAATTCGGTCACATGCAGTAGACCTCATTAAATCCCTTTTTTTTTCTTTATATGTTAACATATTCTGGGGAGAAGGCGACCTGCCTTCTTCATGGTCTGGGTATTATAATTAGTATTTTAATTAAGAAAAGTCAGGGCTAATCTCCCTTGATTTTTCAATTACAATGTAGTTGGTATGCCACTGTCTATCAGAGCCATGGAGGAACAGCTAGAAGCGTCTTGGTGTGAATGCCATAGCCGTTCTCACAAACAATAAAACATTACCTTCTACCTCTTTTTGATCCATTAGTGTCAAAATATGTGATTATTATTGTTTTGTCCCTTACCATTTGTGTTTTCATCAATGAATATAGGAAAAGTGAATTTTTAATAGTAAACTGGCTTCTAATACTCCAAATTACTCTGTGTTAGGGCCTGACCTAAGTGGCTTATGTTAATGAAAATGTGTTCAATAAGAATATTAGTGTTCATAAAATCTTATTTTTAATGTTTCACCACTTGTGGGTCTCATGCCTCCCTTTGACAGGTGGCTCTCTGTGAGTTTCTGGGAGCCCAAAGGTGTGTGTCCTGTTTGGCCAGAAGCAGATTGATTCCTGCTAGTACCATCGCTGCTGTGTTTGTGTCATGACTCCTTCCACAGGCTACCTGGGTCCTTCAGTCCCCTTCCTCCTGCCCCTAGACAGCCAAAGGGATAGCCCCTTCCCTTGTAAGAATAACACAAGTCACTTTGGTCCATGCCTGCTGGGTAAGATCTCCCCTTCCCAATACTTCTTTGAGATATGTCCCAAAGCAGTGTTCTTTAGGCTTAGCTGTTTAAAAATTTGTAGAAAAGAAGTGTCTACATGTCTCAGTTGGTTGAGTGTCAGATGCTTCACTACGGCTCAGCTCACCATCGCAGAGCTGTGGGATCGAGCCCCGCTTAGAATTCTCTCTCTCTCTCTCTCCCTCTTCCCTCTCCCCAACTTGCACTTTAAAAAATATTAAGAAAATAATTGGTGGAGTAACACTTTTGAACTTTACTTTGAATCCACTCTTTCCTTAGTTCACGTGTGTGTGTGTGTGTGTGTGTGTGTGTGTGTGTGTGTACCTAGAATGGGTTGGGATTAAAGGATATATTCAAGTTAAAGCCACAGTACTATACTTTTGTGTAGTAATTCCTCTACAGACAACAGTTCTTTATGAGGCCTGCTCATCTTTTCCATCCCTTTTGGTCAGGTGGCTTCATACATTCCCTTCCCATGGATGCATCTTGGCTCTCCTGCACGTAGCCATCTGTAACACTGTTCCCACCTGTGGGGAACTCCTAGCACCAGGAGGCTCTCCCATTTGAGGTTTTCCACAGGTAGTCCTCAGTCATGGCATAAAGAGGTTTCTGTCAGATCATGCTCTTTCCCTGGTTATCAGATGTTTCTGAGTACCTCTGATACTCAAGACAGGCCTTCACTTCACAGGTACTTCTGCTTGTTAATCTTCTGAACTGGTTAGTTTTATCCTCATTCTAAAGCTAAGAAAACAGAGCCCTGTAACGTTCAAGTGATTTATACAAATGAAAATATGTAAGTAAGATGCAAGCTGAGGGTTGTATCCAAGCTCCAATGTGCTTTGAATGCCATGTCCCATCGTATTCAACTGAAGAATAGTATGTGTTTCATGCATAACAAAAGCAAACAAATGTTACTTTATTCCTTAAATATCACTGGCCTATTTAACTTCTGGGTACTTAGGGAACTACTTTCTTCAAGGCTGCCCACTGGTAATTCATGACAGACTAAAACATGCGAACTTGATGGATTATATTTGCTTGTCTCTCTAACTGCCTCTGCATCTCCACCCCTCACTTCCATTCAGTTCCTACTCTGAAGAATCTCAGATCTATGTTCTCAGCTAAGATCTCCCCTCCTGAGTCCCAGACCAAAATTTCTAGCTACCTAATTGGCATATCCATGTGGAAACCCAGATATACGTCAACTGCTATATGTCAGGGAGGACCTGCTTACGTTCTCTTCTTCCAATGTGTTGCCTCCCATAGTATCAGTTTTATTTAATATTACCCAGTCACCCCAGAGCAAAATATAGCCAGGACCCAAATATCAATAACCCTTCTTTTTCCTTAACGTTCACTTCCAATCAGTCCTCCGGTTGTTGCTTTTCACATGCATCTCCTCTTCTTTATATTTATTTTTAGTGCCTTGGTTCAAGTCTCCCTGATCCCTTATACCTAGCAATCCCTTTTTTCAAAGTGACATTAATAATAAAGCCTATTTATTTATGTCCATTTTCTCACTATGTCCACTTAAAAGCTCTCAAAGAGTGCAATCCCACACATTGGCTTCAGTTTTGGAAATGTGGGGCTTCTCTGTTGTTATAGTGATGAGAGACTGTAAGGACATTTAATGGGGACAGCTGACAAAAGTCTTGCAATGCATGAACAGTTCCATATGAGGAGTGATTGTGCCAATCCTCAATAACTTCAGAAACTGACACACACACACACACACACACACACACACACACACACTATTATCTTACTACTGGACTTTTAATTCCATTAAAAAAAAAACATTGAGTTAAATACTATATACTGAATTTTCCAGAACTGTTACTACCTGTTGGACACTGAGAGGAAATGGAACTTCGTTTGTAACCAAACAAGAACACTTCTCCACTTTGGAAAACTCCATCAATCCAGCCACGCAGGCCGTATGATGGAGGCACCAATGCAACATAACCTGTGTCAGTTCACTTTTGTAGCTGTGGCATTCTTGACTATAGATAAGAGCATCTGACTATCTATTCTGTCATCGTACCTAACGATCTACATACTAAAATATGCATTTTATGATAAATCATTGTCCTTTATTTTTCACTAGCATTAAAAGGACTATTTTGATTTTTCATTTTAATTATCTGTGTAGATCAATTATTTATTAATTTAACTTCAAATTATTAGAGTATTTTTTAATAAAAATAGAGTTATTGAGCCTGCTTTGGTTGAAAATGATTTACCTAAAGTTGACTTTGACATAGCCTGGTATCAGAGACCAACAACATTTTGTCCCTATTTACTTCTCTCACGTTTTCCATTCTTCTAGAAAATACCCTGAGTTTCTACTCAAATGTAGATTTCTTTTTCTTTCTCCCTTTCTTTCTTTCTTTCTTTCTTTTCTTTCTTTTTTTTTTTTTTTTTTGCTCATGTTAATCTTCCTGTTTAAAATGACATTACTATATATGTCTTCCTCTCCCTGAACTTACCAAACGTGCTTTCTGGCAGAAAGTGAAAGATGCATGGATGTATACTGTATGCTTAGTGTTCTCTTTGGCAAATTATAATAAATGCTTCAGAACTTGGCTGGCCAACACCCATTCTCCCTCCTAACAGCAGCACTATTCCTCCTTGGATAAAGTCTGCTGGGATTGTAGTCAGGAGCTTGGCATTGTCCTAGCTAAAGAAATAAGCTCAAGGGGCTCCTGGGTGGCTTAGTCGGTTAAGCGTCCGACTTTCGCTTAGGTCATGATCTCACGGTTTGTGGGTTCGAGCCCCACATCGGGCTCTGTGCTGACTGCCAGCTCAGAGCCTGGAGCTGTTTCAGAGTCTGTATCTCCTTCTCTCTATAACCCTCCCCTGCTCACGCTGTCTCTCTCTCTCCTAGAAATAAATAAAAATATTAAAAAAAAAGAAATAAGCTCAAGATACAACCTGAGTATATTGAAAATTATTGTCTTCAAAACCTGAGCTGAAAGAAACAAACAAAAATCTGAAGGGAAAAAAAAAGTAGATTCCATTCATTTCTAACTCAGGCCCTGAACAAAGCATTTCAGTTCTGAGACCATACCTCCCCAGCACTGCAAACTTAAGTAAGATAGTACATTAGCATCATGGGGCTCTTTCTGGAAATCACTTGCCCTATAATTGCCCAGCTACCAGCATGACAAAAGCCAAATCTACAATGCACAAGTCATTCTGTCAAATCACTAGGAAGCTTACCTTTGCTCTTCTAATTCTCTAAATTGTAGATTACAACTGATCAAACCAACATATTCTGCAAAAAAGTAAACTGTCATAAACATATAAACTCTTGAGAGCTTCATCTCTAATACAGTGTGGAGTGCTTTAATGTTGCAGAGTACAATATACTGAACTGTTTTTTCTTTGCTCATGATATTTTTCAGTATAAAAATAAATGATACTTTCAGTAAAACTCTTATTAAGAAACCATGTTTCACTTGTTGTTCAACCCTATGAAAAATAAAATTAGCCTTCCTTTAAAAATAATGGTTTTAGAGGCACCTGGGTGGTTCAGTCAGTTAAGTGTCCAACTCTTGATTTTGGCTCAGGTCATGATCTCATGGTGGTGAGATCAAACCCAGTATTGGACTCTGTGATGTGGGAGGAAGAGCCTGCTTAAGATTCTCTCTCTCTCTCTCTCTCTCTGCCCCACTCACACTCTGTCTCAAAACAAAATTTTTTGGGGAGGGTGCCTGGGTGGCTCAGTCAGTTGAGAATCCAACTTCGGCTCAGGTCATGATCTCATGGTTCATGGGTTCAAGCCCCGTGTCGAGCTCTGTGCTGACAGCTAGCTCAGAGCCTGGAGCCTGTCTTTAGATCCTGTGTCTCCCTCTCTCTCTGACCCTCCCCTGCTCATGCTGTCTCTATCTCTCTCTCAAAAATAAATAAAACATTAAAAAATTTAAAAAAAAATTTAACTTCTGTCAATTCTTCCAGTGACTAACGGATTTGTTCTTTTAATACAGAGAGTTTTTTAGTAATTTGGGGTTTACTCATTACTATATATTTAACAATGACCCTTAAAATATTTTATCAAGCCAATAAGAGAGGACATTTTTATTCTTTTATTCCTTTAATATGTAAGGCAGAATTAACAGAAATCTCAACTCTGCTTCTTAGCAGTTGAGTGACTCAAAGTGAATTCTCCCTGTGTGTTGCACAGTATTGTCTATGAGCCATAAGTCAGTGTCTATGAAACATGCTTGAGTCTATGTCTCAGACTTTGCACTGTTAGATCAACTAGTCAACTCCCGCCAAAGGGGCTGATGGGGCATTGGCCCACTGGCACAATTCTACACATGAGCACTACAGTCTATAGAATACAAGTCTAAGATTGCTTTACTTTAGACATAAATTAAGAAGTCACTGTGTCATTACAAATGTGAGAAAGAGTATTCTTAAAGTTTGTGCCACTTTCTGGATAAATTCCTGATAATAGGACTCTCAGACTCCCCTTCCTTTTGTTCAAATGTAAAGCAGAAATAAAATGAGGAAATAGATGTGTTGGTGGGGGGTTGTTGGGGTGGGGAACACAGTATGTGACAGTAGAACCATGGCATAATGCCTGTGGAAGAAAAAAAGGGGAAAAGATCTTTACTTTGAGCCCTGAGAATCACAGCGCTGTTCCCACAGGGACAATCTATGAAATTGTATTTGATTTCAATAATGAGTTTCTCTTATAAAAGTTTCTGGATTCAGGAGGAGGAAAAACCAAGGTCAACTTAGGTTTTTCAATAAAACAATGTAGACATCTTAATCTATCTCTGACAGGGAAATAATATTTGAAAGGACAAACTATTACTATAAATTGCAAATTAAGATATACCATTTTAACAGGAAAAGACCAAACTAAGCAAATGAGCATGGTTCTACTGAAAGGAAAATATTCTCTAAATACTTTATAACTGATGATTCCAGGTATGACATGACTTCTACTGCGGTCAAAATAAATGTTTTAGCAGAATACATAAGAGGCCAACATCTTTTTCTCCCTTATACATAAAATATGCTCAGTCTTCTATTGGTATATTCTTGAATTAATTAGAAGATCAGTAAAATCATTAAAAGACGAATAATAAAGTTTTAAGAAGGACATGGGCATTTCTGCTGTACATATTTGCATATCCTAATAATTATTCTTCAGGTAAATTTCACCTGGCTCAAGTTTCAATACTGGGCATCCTCTTATGAAATTTCTGGAGTACATGACCAGCAGCAATAGATACTCCAACTAAAACTCACAAATGCGGAAATATTCAAAAAGCCAAATAACTACATACTAGCTGGTTGTTTTTAACAGCTTTACCTTGTCTATTACTGGCATTCAAGCAAGTGAGTTAAAAGGCCTTTAATTTAACAATCCTTTTGAAGACAAATTAAAACCACTCCTCATAGAAATAAAAGGCAGCTATTTACATGTTGTATTCTGCAGCCCAATTTGTTTTTACAGATCAACATTACTCTGCTTTTATTTGGTTGACATCATGCAGTTGGTTGCAAATGCTAATTAGACTTGTTTGTTTCATTTGTTAATCCATGACAATAACCAAGAGAGAAGATACTTCTGGAAAAAAAAGTTCATTAGTTAGATAACCCCTCCTACTTCTATGTTTCATAATTTTCTCAGAGAGTTACTTTCTAGAAAACTTCACATTTGACACTCCATCTCCCTCCTCTCCCTCTTCTGAAAAAATTTCCTTTCAGGTTTTATTAGCAAATCACGTATAAAGTAAGAACACAGAGCCTGGAAGTGGAATTAAGTAAGTGGTTACCATATAGAGGAAGTGAGATAAGAATTGAAAGGGAGCCCTTAAGAATTCACTCCGGTTCTCCAAACTCCTAGTGTTTTACCCATTCTAATAGCAGAAAATAAAAGCCTCTATGTTAACAAATGTTTCCAGTTTGCTAGCTTTGCATAGAGTTTTAAAACATTGAAATCCTAATGTCAGGTATCTTTTGTAACATCTTCCCTGATAATCAATGGCCTCCACCTGTGTTCTCTACCCCAGTTAATACTTCATCAATTTCACAGTTGGACCAGGTGGGAAATCTGGGTCATTTTAGACTTTGCTTCTCCTTTACTCTGTCCCCCCCCCCCTTGCAAACAATTGGCAAATCCTATAAAATTGGCAACTTACTGATTCAGCACTTTCCAGTAACTAACAAGTGTTAGATGCTCTGATACTCATCAAATACAGTGATAAAACTAAAAGTTTCTTCCTCCAAAGATCTTACCCAATGATTCCCTGCTCAAATTCAAACCGTCCAGCCTATTTCAGGCCACCAGCCTTCTCCCTGTTTACAGCCTACCCAATCTTCAATATTATACTCAGCCAACCAATGTCTCCTCCAAACATCCATAATCAAGCCATGTCTGTCTATTCAAAATCCCCGAAAGCACCCTCAGCCATATCAGTATCTGTTTATTTTATACCATTACCCATATATGAACTACTTGATTCCACAAACATTTATTAGAACGTAATACATGTTAAGCATAGCACTTAAAATATAAAGTTAAATCAAACATGGCCTCTACTCTAATGGACTCCCTCTCATTCTTAAAGGCAGACCAGTAAATTAAAAATCCCAGAGCAGTAAAAGTGAAGAGAATATGCAAGAGAGAAATTCAACCTTCCAAAAGGAAGGAACCTGACAAAACTTTATCTGACTTTCAAGTCCAGGTTGAAAAGATGATTCCATGAAACTGTGTTAAGATGTCAAAATGCCACCTAACCTCATCTTTTGTCCCTAATTTCTTATAGAGTCTTGTTTTTCTTCACAATACTTGCCTCTGCCTGAAACTGTTGTATGGTTTATTCTTATTTATTGTGTGATTCTTCCATAGATGTGTGATTCATAAGGGCAGATATTATGTATTTATTCATTCTTTCATATATTCAACAAGCATAAATTGAGTACCTATTGTGTATTCTCCACTCTATACCTCAGAATCTGTGTTTAAAATAGTCTTTGATTCATAATAGGTCATCAGTGTGCTTTTGATTTTTAAAATATGAAAGAATGTATGAGGGACTGAATGTTCCCTTAGATGCATTATAATCTCTCTCTTCTGCTCTTCCATTGACCTTTGTTTCTCTTCTCCAAACTTCTTGTTGGTTTCCTCTTTTTTTGTTAATGTTGCACAAGTATTTCTCGTTCACTAAATCACAAGTCCTAGAGAAGAGGGAGCATGGCACTCATACTTGGAATTCTACATGGTACCTAGCTCACTGACAGTCTGAAAACAGAAATGAATGACCAGGCATACCAAGAAGAAATTTAGATCCATTTAATTATGGAGTTAATTTAGTGGCTCTATTTTCCTATCTGGCATCCCACAAGAATTAGCCACTGGGCCCTTTGTGCCTCCTGCAAAAATGACTGTATGAGTAGCTTAGATATAGCTTTTCCTGAAGTAAATCCAAAGCATAAAACAGAATTAAAAGAAAAGAGGGAAATTAATTAGATTTTAAAAGGTTTACTCTAAAAGATGATTCAATGTGAATTGTAAATTTTGTTCTTTTGAATAAGGTGTTCTAGCATCGTCAAAATAAGTATCAACTTACCAAAATAAAAATATTTTCTTGCCTAGGTTTTTAGGACATATAGATTGTTTCAAGTAAGTATGGATGTAAAATCTTTTCCCCAAAACTCAGTCTCCTCAAAGACATTCACAGAGAAAAATTCATCACTGGCCAGAAGCTAACACAAAAACATTAAATACAGTAGAAAAAAATAAGTTCTTTTTGACAAAGAGTCAACAAGCAAGTGAGTGTTTGAAATCACTTGGGAATTTCTACACTGGTCCTCTTTCCTTCAGTTTATTCACTTTTCTTGATTCACAGATATCAGAAGATTAAAAAAGGAAACCATTAATAGTAGAAAAAAAAAGCAAAGGTCCTATGACTGTAAGAAATACAGGGATTCTTCCAAGCATCCAAATTCATGTTTCTTTTCCCTTGTGGCCTTGCCATGGCTGTTCCAGGTTTTCAGGCTAGAGGGGTGTCCAAGAAAGTCCCAGCCTCAATCCAGAGGGACAGAAAAGGTTTCTGAGATGTACTGACTATAGGTGGGTACCATGCTAGGTCTTCAACAAACATCATTTCATGTAATCTTTAAAATAATCCACTACAATAGCCACATTATATATAGAAGTGCAGAGGTATAAAATGGACAAAGGAAACTAAGATAGAAAAAAATATGAATATATGCAGTATGAAAGGAAGAATGTGGGTATCAGAAGCAATCTCATACAAAATTAAAATTAATCTTAAAGGCAAATAAAACTTAATTGAGTACTATCTAAGCATTGTGCATTGTACTGAGCACTTCGAATACAAAATAGGAAAACAAACACGTAAAGTTTATGTAGAAAGATATATCTGGATTTGAATTTTAAGTCTTCTAAAATCTAGCTAATGACCTCAGACACATTGCTTCACATGAGACTGTGCAGACAGATTCTTCATCTATAAAACTGGGATAGCAATACCACCTCCAAAGCTTGTCACCAGAATAAAGCCAAATGATATACAAATAAAACAAAGGAGTGTGTGACACAAGAAATTTCTAATCAAGTGTAGCTAATATCAAAATTGTGACAGATTAGCATGTTTAAAATGAAGCATTGTGTTTTAAAATGGCAAAGTTATCTACTGTATGTAGAGGTGATCCACAAAGTTCTCAAACAAAGGAAATGAAGTAGCAATCACTTCATTGCTCTCCACTTCACTGATGTTGCTCAGCCTCACACAGATAAAATATTAGAGGCAAAACACAAATTTTTAATTGAGCTTCTATAAATCTTTCCTTTTGCAAAGATTCTGCACCAAGAAATAGCCATGTTCTTAAATAAATCATGAGATTAAAAGAATTCAGAAGAAAGTGCAGGTCATGATTTAACAAATTCCTTCCCTTAGAATAGGTACTGTACATTAGAAATCATATCCCCAAAGATGTCCATCTCATAGAACTCTTAAGTATTGTCTATGACTTACTTTGCCAGCAAAGAGGCCAAATGAAATGCAAAGATTGTTTTGCAATTTCTTGCATCAATGCACCAGAATCTTTTAGAAGCTAGAAACCAAACAGGTAGAAGCAATCTCCCCCTGTCTAACAAGGATTCTTTCATCAATTCCTCTTGCCTAGTTCAATATCAAAGAGATGAGGGATTGAGACCATGAAATGCTGCCATGACTCAAACTCCTCTTTAAAGGACTCTCTCTACCCTTCCACTAGAGCAATAAAGAAGTCACAAGCAAGTTATTTTTTAAACAACACATGTTCCTAACAGTTTGAGCTATCCAACTGTACTTTGCACCTGGAGTGATGGCTGTTTAAGTGCTTTTACCAGAGTATGCTCAGCTCTCTTCCCTACAGAAACCCTAAGTGCAAAATATGTAACTCACAATTTCACAGACAGCATCAGAAGGCATCTAACAATGCAGGGCATTTCCTATTTATTGAGTAATATTTCCAAAAAGGTAACCAGCTGGTCTCTAGTCCCAGCGAAGTTCAAGTAAATGGCTTTTAACTGAGAAAAAGGCTGAAACAGAGGATTAAAAAAAGTTCTGATGGAAGACTAAGTATATAAATAAATGGCTCCAGAACTTTGGGAAATATTCCCTACATATTTGTTAAACAGAAAGAAGAATTTTAAAATGGAAAGATAACTTAAATGTAACTAAGAACTTTTTTGGACTACATTATCTTATGTTATCCTCATAATAATTCTATGTAGTAGTTTTTGTGCTCATCTTTTTTATAGAATGGGAAAGCAGAGGACAAAGGGATTGACTGACTTTCCAAATCTTACATGGATAAAACATTAGAGGCAAAACAGAGTTCTTATTTTTTAACAGTTCGCTTTTACAAAGATTTGACGTAAAGAAATAGCCCTGTTCTAAATTAAATCATGAAAGGAGAGGAACTGAGAAACTAAATCCTATTTAGTCAGTTGTCCTTTTTGTGCTATTGTAAACAAATTGGGGAAATGATTCACAGGAAAAATATATGAGGAATAAGACCTACTTTGAATCTCCAAGCCCTTAATCCCAAGAGTGAAGATCACAATAGAAAATCAAATTTGCTCTTTATAATTAAGAGTCTGTTTCTTGGTTTGCCTCTCTTTTTCCCCTTTACTTTTTTCTTTTGTTTCTTAAATTCCACACATGAGTGAAATCCCATGGTATTAGTCTTTCTCCAACTGACTCATTTTGCTTACCATAACATTCCCTAGCCCCATCCATGTTTTTCCAAATGACAGATTTCATTCTTTTTTATGGCTGAGTATAATATAACCACCTCTCCTTTATCTACTCATCAGCTGATGGACACTTGGGCTGTTTCCATAATTTGGCTATTGTAAATAATGCTGCAATAAACATCTGGGTGCATGTGCCCCTTTGAATTGGTATTTTCATATTCTTTTGGTAAATACCTAGTGGCGTAACTGGTGGATAGCAGGGTAGTTCTATTTTTAACTTTTTGAGGAAACTCCATACTGCTTTCCATAGAAACAGACTCTTATAGAGAACAATGTGACAGTTACCAAAGGGATGGGATGAGGAGATGGGTTAAATAGGTGGTAAGAATTAAAAAGTACATTTGTGATAAGCAATGGACATTGCATGGAAATGTTCAGTCACTGAACTAATACTAAACTGTAGGTGAGCTAACTGGAATTTAAATAAAGACTTTCAAAAAGAGATTTGGGTTCTAGTTTCAACTTGGCACTAATCTTCAGTTAAGGGACTGTATTTAAACTTCTTGATTAAACAAATCAATTTGTAAAAGAGACAATTTAGATAAGGAAGCAGTAGGCTATAGCATTTTTTGTCTTCAAAGTCTTTATCCAAACAAACTCAGAATCCCAGGACCAAATATTTCTGCACTAGTTATTACTAATGAAGCTTGAGAAAAGTTACTTCAGATCTCTGTTTCTTTCTTTAGAAAATAAAAATGACAGTAAAAACGTACCTTACAGTACTGCTATGTGGACTAAATGAGAAAATTTATAGATTTCTTTTAAGGAGAGTATGTATAGTCACACTTCATATACAGTGTGACTCAGTAAATGATGGCTAATATTGGATGAAATCTACACTCTTTCAGTTCTGAGATTTTTGCCTGCCAAGCTTGGTGTTTGTACTAATTAGAAGTGAAGATTTCAGAAGAAATAAAAGCAAGCCAGTAATTCTTAAACTGTGATCTCTCTCTCCATTAATCACTCAGTTTTCAGTAGATGTCTTAGAAGGCATGCTCACAGGGAAAAGAAATAAATGGGAAGGTGAAGAGTTAAACAGATTTGTTAAAAAAAAAAAAGGTAAAAGAAACAGTTTTACCTGTTTGTAAAAGTGCCATTGTTGTGTCACCACAAGGATTAGAGGTAGGCAGGGTGTGAAGGTGTTACTGAAGAACTGGCATAAATAACCAGAGCAAAAGACTGACAGCTCTCTTTAGTGAACTTAGAATGACCTAGCTCTGTGGAAGAGATTTTAAAATATGCAGCAAATGCTTCTGAGTGTGAAAAATAGCTCAAAAACAAAAGACAGACTACCTAACACATTATGGATCATATCTGCTCATCAGATACTCATTTGAGTTGAGAAGGAAGAAAAAGGCTTCTTTCCTTACGTCCATTCTCGGGTAAGGCTTTGCACTGTCCAGGAATCTGAGTGTTCCTGATTAATTTTCTCCAAATATACTTACTTAATACTGATTACTAGTTTTTCCCAGAAGAGTGTAAATTCTGTGAGATCAAGGATCATACCTCCTTTCATGGGTATTAGCCTGAATTAATGGCAATTTATTAAGCTCTCTCCTTAAAAGTATCCCATGTTTTAAAAATAGTATCAACTCCGGTTACCCACCTTAGGAAGAGGTACTCCCTACTGAATCAACAAAAGCCCATAAAATATACCTAATTCCAGGAGCTGTTTCCATCTTGAATAAACACCAGAACATTCCATCTTGTCCCTCCGAAATCAAATTTTCCCTAATGAAGAGACAACCACGTTCTCATTTCTAGCATCATAGTTTTGCCTCTGGTTGGACTTCACATAATAAAATTATATAATATGTACTCAGAGTTTTCAGATCACACTAAGAATGGCTGGAGTGGATGTATGTTTATCAGACAATACCAAAGGGTTACTATTATCGGTGCATATTTTTCACTTCACTTGAAATTTATCATTGTTACATGTTTTTCACATGTATTTGCTATTGCCAGTTTTTTTCCTTAATTTCACCTCTTCTGGTGAGTGTGGGATGACATTTCATTGTGTTTTTAATTAGCATTTCTCTAATGACTAATGATGCAGAACACATTTTCATGAGCTTAATGGCTATTTGTATATAGCTTTGTTTGTAACATGCTTATTCAAGGTTTTTGCCTATTTCTAAAATTGGGTTTTTTATTATTGAGATTATAAATCTCAGTGAAATTTTTCAGGCATTCTATTTTAAAAAAATGTTTTGGATATAATCTTTTATAGAAATGTGTATTGAAAACATTTTCTTCCAGGGGTGCCTGGGTGGCTCAGTTGGTTGGGCTTTTGACTTTGGCTCAGGTCATGATCTCATGGTCCGTGGTTTGAGCCCCATGTCAGGCTCCATGCTGACAGCTCAAAGCCTGCTTCAGATTCTGTGACTCCCTCTCTCTCTGCTCCTCCCACATTCATGCTCTGTCTCTCTCTGTTTGTCAAAAATAAATAAAAGTTAAAAAAAACCTGAAAATATTTTCTTCCAGGATGCTTTGACCTTCAATGCCACCTTTTGATAAGCAGAAAATTTTAATTTTAATAAAACAAATTTACCATTTTTCCTCTTATGATTGTGCTTTTTATTTCCTGACTACAAAAGCCTTTATTCTGACAAAAGAAAGATTATCTCCTGTGTTGTCTTCTAGAAGCTACATGGTTTGGGGGCACCTGGGTGGCTCAGTGAAATTTTTAAGGCATGGTATTTTAAAAACATGTTTTGGATATAATCTTTTACAGAAATGTGTATTGAAAACATTTTCTTCCAGGGGTGCCTGGGTGGCTCAGTTGGTTGAGCTTCTGACTTCAGCTTAGGTCATGCTCTCACAGTTTGTGGGTTTTAGCCCCATATCAGGCTCCGTGTTGACAGCTCAGAGCCTGGAGCCTGCTTTAGATTCTCTCTCTCTCTCTCTCTCTCTCTCTCTCTCTCTGCCTCTCCCTTGCTCACACAGTCTCTCTTTTTCTCAAAAAGAAACATTAAAAAAGAAGAAGCTACATGGTTTTAACTTGTACACTTAGAACTATGCCCCATTTAATATCAATATCTGTATGTGAAGTGAGGTAGGGGCTGAGGCTTTTCTGCACTAGGAAACCAAAGCATTCATTTGACTCATTTTCTTGTGATATTCAATTTATTGCCTTGGTCTGAAACTAACCTGCTATATCTCTAAGGTATACCCGTAGTTCAGAATTGATTGGGTGTTCTATTTTTATTATCTTGGACTTGAAAAACCATTTTATCTAATTTTTTCATCCACACCAATGCCTGATTTTCTCAAGAATCACATCCCTAAGAAATTTTTGAAAAGGAGTCTTTGAAACTTTGCACCTTCTACATATTCTTCAGAGAAGAAAATGGAGTCTAGTAAGATTAATGACTACTTTTGAATCTCAAGGAAAGATACCAATTATCACTGCCTCTATAACCACTCTACCACCACCATAATAATGGGAGTTAGCATCTTGAGCACTGGGTATATCTAAGTGAGGAGTCACTAAATTCTACTCCTAAAATTAACATTACACTGTATCTTAACTAACTAGAATTTAAATAAATATTTGAAAAAAAAATTATACTGATCACAATGAGCACTGAGTAATGTACAAAATTGTTTAATCACTATTTTGTACACCTGAAACTAATATAACAATGTATATTAACTATCCTGAAATTAAAATAATTTAAAACATTAAAAATAAAAAAAAATATGTTTGCTGTTCTATTATTTGCTGTAGATTTATCTTTATGCTATATTAAAAAAATTCATTTGAGTTCTTACATATATGGTGATAACAATTTTTATCATATAGCAACCCAATACTGTCAGTACCTTAAAAATATCTTTTTATCATTTAAAAAATAATAATTATAATGATAGCTAGAATCAATACTAGCAAGTATCTCCACTATTACTGACCCTGGACTCTATGAGTGAAAGCACTACTTTAATTATTAATAGTTTTTATTTCAGGTCAATATAGTTAATGTTTTCATAAGCTATTTTAGGTCAGATGACGACTAGTATGTTATTAGGTTATTGGTGACGTGCAGGCACTAAATAACCCACATTTAGTTATTCAAAGCTCTTCTCACCAATAATCATTCAGTTTAGGCCCTTTGCTCCCCACAGAAAGTCTTTCTAATCTTTTCCTGGAACTAATTACAAATGACCTCCCACTTAAAAGCTTGGCTCACAAACTTTTTTATAAGTTATTTTAAAATAAGTAAGAGCCCTTCCCCCACCTGTATTTGTTTCTTAGGCTGCCAGAGCAAAGTGCCACAGATTTGGTGACTTCAGTTAACAGAAATGTATTGTCTCACAGTTCTGGAGGCCAAACAAAGTGTCAAGGAGAGTCATGTTTCCTCTGAAGGCTCTGTGAAGGGGCCACTCCTTGCCTCTTCCCACTTCCTGGTGGCTCTCTGTATCTGTCATCTCACGGCCTTTTTCTCTTCATTTCTTATGACACTTGGATTTAGGATCCAACCAAGTAAACCAGCATGCTTTCATCACAAGATCTTTCACTTAATTATATCTGTAAAGACCCTTGTTCCTAATGAGGTTACATTCAGAGATACTAGAGGTCAGAACTGGGGTTTTGGGGACCACAATTCAAGGAAACCAGGACCACTGGTGAACCAAATGCATGTGTACATAAGGCTAACAACATATCTGCATCAAGTCACTTTATAACTCTCTTTTCTTGAAGGCTCCTGAGTGGCTCAGTCAGTTGAGCATCCCACTTTAGCTCAGGTCATGATCTCACAGTCCATGGGTTTGAGCCCTGTGTGGGGCTCTGTGCTGACAGCTCAGAGCCTGGAGCCTGCTTCAGATTCTGTGTCTCATTCTCTCTCTGACACTCCCCCACTCACTCTCTGTCTCTGTCTCTCAAAAAAAAATAAATAAATAAAATAAAGACATAAAAAAATTATGTCTCTTTTTTTAAAAGAGAAAAAAATATTGAAAAAATTTCCTACTTCAGCAAAATCTACCCTTCCAATTTTTTTCTAGGCCATACACACACACTGAAATAATAAAAATTTCAGGGAAAATGAAATTAATTTTGGAAACAATTAAAATATACTTTCAGGAATGAGCAATGCATACATACCCTTTCTTCCAATAAATAGGTTAATCAGGAAATGAAGAGTCTTAAACAGACATGTTAATCTTGGGTTTTTAAAAGCTTTTCTGGTTCAGAGTCACCTGGGTGGCTCAGTCAGTTGAGCGTTCAACTTCGGATCAGGTCATGATCTCATGGTTCTTGGGATCGAACCCTGCGTCGGGCTCTGTGCTGGAGCCTGCTTTGGATTCTATGCCTTCGTCTATCTCTGCCCCTCCCCCACTCGTACTTTGTCTCTCAAATAAATAAACGTTTAGAATAAATAAATAATAAATAAAATAAAAGCTTTCCCGGTTCAGCCCCCAAAACAAAATGAACTCCTCCAAAGGGAATATTTGAAATGAAGGTTAAATACTATTTTATTTTTACTTATCTAATAGATGTTAATAAAATTGCATATTTGGTTTTCATTATTTTTGGTGTTCTACATTCCAAGAAGAAATCCCAATTTAGATAACAATTACTATTATCCAACAACCGATTATACATTAAGTTTTGAGGTATTTGTACTTCACTCCAATTTGAGAAACATATTCACTTTTAATCTTATTTGAATTATCTTATTTTCTTTTAAAATTTGATGTAAAAGACATCTCTTATTTCAAGCTACTTGGTTAATAATCTTAAATGGGTGCAAAACTCAGGTGGTTTCTTATATCAGAATCTTTATCAGGTCTACGATGCATCTTATTATGTTAGTGAACATTATTTTAAATCTTATTGAAGCAAAATTTATACCTTTCCACTAGTCAGGGCATATAGGTAATTTTTGAATTTTCAGTACATTTAATTGATACTCTTCTCTTTCTAGAGCTTTCTATTAAATGAACAAATAAAAGCTGTTCTACTGATGTGTAACAAATGCCTTTGATTCCAGCTTTGATAATCTCAGTATTCATTCACCCACAATTACAACCCCAGCTTGAGCTCACCAATTTCTCCTCTGCCTCGGGAGTACAGCCATTTATTTTTAGCTTTTCTGGATCCCAGTGATTATTCTAGGACTACTTCATCCTCAGCTTTTCTGTAAAGCCTTTCTATCTTGACCCCTCCTCTCATTAATGACTGTCCTTTCTTCTAAACTTCTATAGCACTCACTGATGTCTTCTGACAAAAACAAATACACAAAACAAGCATAATGACTATCAGCAAAATTGAAGGAAGTTTGTAGTACAAATATGGATACAGTTTTTTTTCCGAATTTTACTTTTATCCCCTCAGTTAAAGGCTAGAAGCATATCTAAAATCTCTATGGTTCCACACTGAACAACACTGAATAAAAATTAATCAATACTAGCTATTTAATCCAAAATAAGTAAGAGGTTGTTTGAACATGTCCAATTGCAAATTAAAATATATACTTGAAAATGAAGAATGAGTGGAGTCAGGAGGGAGGATAATTTAAGTACAATTAACTCTGCTTCTGATAACTGTTGCTTTGAAAGTTGGACAGAAACACAAACTAATCATCAATATTGATTCTTAACCCCAGATGGTTTGACTCTTCCTCTTGGCCCAGAAACAGAATTTCTCTAATAAAAACAGAGACATTTGGCAAAAGTTAAGGCAAAGATTATAATGAAAGAAGCTCAGATTTCATGAAAAGAGGGCTGAACTGAGAGCTGTACTGGGTTCTAGCTCTTCCTTTTTGTCACTAAAGCTTGAGAATCCAAGAAGCAAGTTGGCTGTATCCTTAGACTTAAAACAGTGTGAGTCACAAACTCTTCTCTGCCTCAGGAAGGTGAAGATGAAAGAAAATAGCTAGCAGAGATAAGAGATCATCATTTGTCTATATGCCTCTTATAGTGTATGTTTAAAAATAAATCAATGTATTCTGTTCCAATTGTATCTAGTCTTTTCTAGTTGCTGGATACTCTGAAATTATATAAAATGAACTTGCCATTGGGGCATTTGGTGATCACAGTTTGATGGGGTCCAATCTAATCTACAACCATTAGTAGGCATTACTGCAACTGCTTTTTTCCTGACCTCCTGGTTTCCTCTTTTGCTTCCACACAGACCATTTTCCATACAGAAAACACAATGATGCTTTAGGAATCAAATCAGATATAACCACTTTCCTTCTTTTACCAACCAATGAACTTGCCATTGCGATTATTTTTAAACCTAAATACTTTATCACGGCTTAGGAGATCCCACATGATATGGTCCCTGCAGATTTCTCTGACCTCATTTATTCAGAATCTCTGCACCGGAAACAATAAAAGCAGAGTCACAAAGGATTTCATACTCCGATTAAAAAATCAAAAAAGTTGCCTGGTGGATCCTAGAATAGCTAGGTATTTGCAAAAGGATTTGTAAAATGAATCATTTAAAATAACATTTACATTAAAATATTTAATGGGGAGAGATGTGAGCAAGCTTCAAGTCCCTCTGATACCACTGTCCATAGAGATTTTCTCAGGGAATTTGTAGGCGTGACTCAGTGTTCTGAGGGACACAAAGAGTCGGAGGATTCTAGGTTCTTGCATGCATATTCATAACACCCTCTAATTTATTACCATGTTTACCACCAAAATTGCAGAGCAAATTATATTCCGTATCAGGCCCCAAGGGGGTTTTCATCTTCCTGGTTTGGCCTAACACCAAAACAAAGCACATTAAAGAGAGGAATGGCAGTTAGTCGTTAATATTTAATGTGATGGCGAAGTTGGTGTTCTTCAAAACACAGAGTGTTCACCCTTCCAGTGAAAAATTAAATCTATTCTAGTCGTTCTGCACTTGCAGTCAGAACCCTCCATAGAAAGATCCCCCTCCCTCTCAAAGAAACAATTAGAGAAACCTGGAAAGAATTTTCTGTGAATTCCTGCTAGGTTGACTATGCCTATCTTCCATTCCTCTAGGCAGAAAAAGCACAAAACAGACCTGTGCTTCCTTCCACTTTCTGTTCCTATTTTAGTGAAATTAGATCAGAATGAATCAAGAAACAGTGATGTCCTGGGGCACCTGGGTGGCTCAGTTGGTTAAGTGTCCGACTTGGGCTCAGGTCATGATTTCAGTTTGTGGGTTTGAGTTCAGCATGAGCTCTGCGCTGACAGCTCAGAGCCTGGAGCCTGCTTCAGATCCTGTGTGTCCCACTCTCTCTGCCCCTCTCCTGCTCCAGCTCTGTCTCTCTTTCCCTCAACAAGAGTAAAGGGTGGGGGGGGGAAGGGAAGGGAAGGAAGGGAAGGGAAGGGAAGGGAAGGAAGGAAGGGAGGGAAGGGAGGGGAAGGGAGGGGAAGGGGAAGGGAGGGGAAGGGAGGGGAAGGGAGGGGAAGGGAGGGGAAGGGAAGGGAAGGGAAGGGAAGGGAAAAGAGTGGTGTCCTAAAACAAATCCTCCTCGACAATGATTAAGTATAGTACAAGTATGTTTTTTTCAGACTATCAATTGCCTAAGATATCCTAGAAGAAAACCAGTAATCTGTAGACCAGAAAGTTTGCAAAAATACTGCAAATACCATTCTTTCTTAGAATTATACACTGTACTTCAATTTTAAAAGGTTGTAGGAGCGCCTGGGTGGCTTAGTCAGTTAAAGGTCCGACTTTCGCTTAGGTAATGATGTCATGGTTCGTGGGTTTGGGCCCCGCATCGGGCTCTGTGCTGACTGCCAGCTCAGAGCCTGGAGCCTATTTCAGAGTCTGTGTCTCCCTCTCTCTCTGACCCTCCCCTGCTCACGTTGTCTCTCTCTCCTAGAAATAAATAAAAATATTTAAAAAAAATAAAAATAAAAGGTTGTAAAACATTCTACAGTGAAGAATCCTATTTAACCTTGACATAGCATTCAAAAGTTGGGTGAATGCAGCACTCTTTTTCATGTTATATTGATCGGCAACTGAAGTATAGACTAGACAATCTGGCTAAAGAATTTGAGAAGTGGTGCTATAGGATAATGGTAAAAAATCATGTTAAATTCTTTTATTTCTTTCTATTCAAGTTAATTAGCATACAGTGTAGTCTTGGCTTCAGGAGTAGAATCCAGTGATTCATATCTTACATATGACACCCACTGCTCATCCCAAAAGGTCTTCTCCTTAACGCCCATTACCTGTTTAACCCATCCCCCCACCCACCTCACATCCAGCAACTCTCAATTTGTTCTCTGTATTTAAGGATTTCTTATGTTTTGCCTCCCTCTTTTTATCTTATTTTCCTTCCCTTCCCCTATGCTCATCTATTGTATTTCTCAAATCCCACATATGAGTGAAATCACATGATCTCTGTCTCTCTCTGACTTATTTCACTTAGCATAATACCCTCTAGTTCCATCTACAGTGTTGCAAAGGTCAAAATTTCATTCTTTTTCATTGCCAGGTAGTATTCCATTATACATATATACCACATCTTCTTTATCCATAGCTATACTCAATGCTGTATACATTGGCATGCATGTGCTAAATTCTTAATCATCTGCTCCCAAATTTAAAATACTGCATTTATAATTAATGCCAGACACTAATGTAATAATGTGTGCAAATAATCTAAAATGCAGAAGATTCTGTCCTCACATTCAAAACTATCACATGGGGAAGACTAAAAAAGCTTGATATGGCTGTGAAAAGTACACATGTCCATAGGTAATGAAATGGATGCTATACAGATCTACAAGGAAGGCTCATTTACACCTTCCCTGCCACATATTACGGTCATACTCATGGCACCACAGGGCCTATCTGAGGAAACTGACCCAAAGGCTTGAGTTACAGCACAGGGTTATTGTTATTCAGTTATTCATAATGAAAAGATTATTCAAACTCCATTCTCCCTACTCTCATATGCCACTTCCAGTTTACTCATGGAACGATGCTTCCTTATGTAATAAATATGGTCATCTAAGGAGAATTTTAAAGCTTTAGTTTTCAAATCCTATAGGAGAATAGTGATTGGATGCGATACTCCATGCATACACACAATGTATCTATTCCTGAGGACTTCTTCCTGAGTCACTATAATACAAATACCACTTAAGCATGTGTTTCAAAAATAGGAAAAGCTGTAAATCTTCAGTTTTCAAGTTTCAAGAGTCTAATGTTTTTTGTAAATTACAAATTTTTCAAGTACTTAGGCTAATCCATACAGATCATTTTTTCATGGATGAAATCAATCCTTTTCAATAGGTTACTACAAAGGTACTATATAAAGGAAGTGTAGATTTCATAATTTTACAAATGAGCTAACAGAATCATGAAAAGCCAGGGGGCCACATAGAGGTTTTTGGTCTTTAAAATGTGCAGCTTGAAGTAGCTTCAGGCAGCTAGTGTCTTAGAACAGAAAACACGAGTGGTGAACAGGGAGAATCCAGGTCTGCTACCCTCACTTCAGAGATGGTCCCTCTGAATTAAAAATTTGTAACAGTTTTCATAATAGGAACATTACATGAGATTTCATGTGAATTAAAACAAAGGTTCTATTGCATGTAGATATTTTTGAACCATTGGCTCCAATTGTTTGCAAATGAAGAAAATGAAGTCGTGAGAAATGAAGACCTTTGCCCAAGGACATAAAAGTATCCTACTGGATTATAAGGTCATTTGCACATGACCTCTGTCAGCTGGTTGATCACTGTCAGTGTGTACAGATCTTTATCATTCCATATTAACCTCTGAAGCATCATCCCTAATGGCAGAGCCAAAACTATAGCTGACATTGCTCTTGAATTCCAAGCCTGTGAGTTTTTTCCCTACTCCTTTCTACCTAAGTTATTGAAAGATTTCCCAGAGGTGACATAGAAAAGCTCAATAGGGATTGAAGAAGACACACCATTTTCTTTTACTCCTTCTGGCCTAATGTCTTTATTCTCTAATCACACTGCACTTTTTAAAAAGAACTCCATTCTATTAAAAAAAAAGAAAAAAGAGAGACAAAGAAAGCCAAAACACAATTCAATGTGATCAGAGATTTCAGAGAGTGGTTCTATCTTCCTAGAATTCACAGACAAGTAAGGTGTTCCACATTAAAAAACATAAATAAAAATCAGAACTATATCATCTACCAGAGGTTTAATATGCTCCTGATCTCCCACATCGTCCCATCTCAGGAAAGCAGAGAACCTTGAAGATTAAGATGACATGAACTTAACAAGAAAGAAAAAATATTACTCTCAAAAGAAAAATAGTACACTTCTGTCTTGTGAATCCTCAGAGTTTTTTATGCTTGACGTTCTTTCTTCCTGTTGACACCCATTCATTTTATTCTGCTTGGGTTGGACATAATGCAGAGAGGGCATATGAAATTTATGGGCTGTTAACCTCTAAACTCTAACATCCCCTCATTATGGGACAAGGAAAAGGCACCTACTTAAGAGAAATTCCTGCAGGAAATAATGGTGGCAGGTACAGCAAGTGTCACAGTTAGCATTAGTATTTGTTCTATGTTTACTGAACTCATCCAAGAAAACTGAATAATGCAAAGAGAGACAGAGAAATAAAGAGGGGATTCAGGGACAAGGATAGGATTGTTCATCTCCACTTTATAATTATATGTCTTTCTGATTAATAATTTGGAAACATGAAGAAGAAGGCAGAAAGTAAATATACCTTATCCTTCACAGAACCATTAGGAGCAGAAATTTGGGTCTAACTTATGTCCCTGAAAGTGCAGTCTGTGAAACAAAGCTGAAAAATCTGAGCACACAGACAGTTGTTTTGCTTTGTATGATGCAAACTTTTGGATGTACTATCTGCATAAATGTGTATTATCCTAAAATTGATTGGAATCTATGTTAACAGTGAATCAGGATACTGCTCACGTTGTTAATTCTTCCAAAGTTGTGTATATATATCTTGTTGAAACACTATATTGTACAATGGAAACTAATATGTTTGTTATTAATTACAACAGTTAACTGTATGTTAACTGACCGGAATCAGAATAAAATTTTTTTTAAAAAGTCGTGTATATATCAAGAGGACCTTCCCAGAGATAGTTAGATGTTGTATGGTTCATTTACATTAATGGCATATCATCCTTCCAAAGTCGTGTTTTCATTTTTCAGCTGGATGGTGGGAACTGAAATCAGAAGTATTACATGGTCCTTGCAAATGCTTTCCATTAGCATTTGGGTGAAATACCCATTTTAAGTTAAATGTGGCTAAATGTTTGCAATTTCATATGGTTCACTGTATAGGTGACATAAGCTTAAAAAAAAAAAAAAAAAAAAAGAACAGGTCAGAAAACATCCCCAAACTTCTTAAGCTAATACATTCATACGAAAAGAACTACTGTAATACAGAACTTGAAAATGTATCCTAATTAATGTAAATCAAGTTGGAAGAACTACATTACCTACATTTAAGTGTTTTTAAAAATTTTTTAATGTTTTATTTACTTTTGAGAGAGAGATAGAGACATCATGAGCAGGGGAGGGTCAGAGAGAGAGGGAGACACAGATCCAAAGACAGTCTCCAGGCTCTGAGCTAGCTGTCAGCACAGAACCCAATGTGAGGTTCGAACCCACAAACCTGAGCTGAAGTCAGATGCTTAACTAACTGAGCCACCCAGGCGCCCCTACATTCAATATTTAAGTGACTGGAAATAATATCAAAACCAAGCAGGCTTCCATTATAGCAAGATGATACAAATAACCTTTCAGGGGTTGCTATACATTTATAACATTCACCCTGCTACTTTGTAAAATAGAGCTTTGTTTCTGAAAATATACCCAAAACATTAACTTCCAACATTATGTTATGTATTCAATTGGTGCTAAATGCTATTGCACACCACTCCTCTTCTACTAAGTTGAACTCACCTGTTTCCATTATTTGTATCAAAAAGCTCACAAAACATGTTGAATATTATGAATGATGTTCTATCCACTATGGATCTCAAACTGTTGACCCTCATGGTTTCAACTCTTGACTCCAAATCAAGAACTGTCAAAACTGTCAAAAACTGTGACTTTGTGAAAATTATAAAAAGGAGCTTCTCTGCAGAAAGATGAATTACAAAAAGGCATGCCTGTGGTACCTGGATGGCTTAGTTGGTTAAGCGTCCAACTTTGGCTCAGGTCATGATCTTACAGTTTGTGCACTCAAACCCCATGTTGGGCTCTGTGCTGATAGCTCAGAGCCTGGAGCCTGCTTCGGATTTTGTGTGTCTCTCTCTCTCTGTCCCTCCCCTGCTCATGCTCTGTCTCTGTCTCAAAAATAAATAAAAGAGGCACCTGGGTGGCTCAGTAAGTTAGGCGTCTGACTTCGGCTCAGGTCATGATCTCACAGGTTTGTGGGTTTGAGCCTCACGTCAGGCTCTGTGCTGACTGCCAGCTCAGAGCCTGGAGCCTGTTTCAGATTCTGTATCTCCCTCTCTCTCTGACCCTGTCCTGCTCACGCTGTCTCTCTCTCTCTCTCAGAAATAAATAAAAAATATTAAAAAAAAATAAAATAGAAATAAAAATAAATAAATAAATATATAAAACATTTTATAAAAATTTAAAAAATAAAACAAAAAGGCATGCCTTCCTCCAGAGTCCAGATAGACTATAATTTAGGGATAGGACTCTAGGATTGGGGCCCAATTTACCTTTCTAGAAAAGTGTTATTATGCGTAAGGCACAAGTTGCACTGTTAGGTGGTCCTGACCAGCTGCCTTAAAGCCTAGTCATATAAAATCTTCTACATTTTGGATCACGGACATTTAACATTGTTTCTGGTGTGACACTAATCCTCCATCCTCTAACCTCCAATCCCTAAACATGGGACCAAGCATGTTAAGCACCTTGAACTAAGATACTCCACCTTCCTTAATTATGTGTTGTGATAGCATTGTTGAAAACTATCCTGGTTTCATCTGAATATTGCATTCACAGGAGCTAATTTGCTACTGCTAGATTTTCAACAATTTAGCCAAGTACCCAAAGCATGCCAATGCTCCATACATTCTTATGGGATAGTTATGCTATTGGAATAATATATGTGATGACTAGATAATGTAAAAAAAAAAAAAAATCATTAGGTCAGCATTTCCCCCAAGTATTTTTTACAAATCACCAGACCTTAAGGAAGCTATGCAAGAGTGACTCCATGGGTGGGCAAAGGCAAATTAACACATTAATATCTCTGCAAAGTCCTGAATTAAAGTAACATATTTATCATGTTTAATCCAAAATTTCCAAAAAACATGTGACAACAGCACTGATCTTCCCCTGCATTTTAAGTACTGTGGCTTTAGGCCAATCAAAGAAAAGAAACCTAAGACAGCATGAGTTTGTTGTCAGCCATCCCGAGGGTAATAAATCAGAACAAGTTATGTAAACCTCTCTCAGCTTAACTTTCTCCATTTTAATTAGTGGCAAAACTAATAACCTATGTAATGTTTATGATGTGGATCATGCCCTTAATTCTTTGGTGTAGGTTAGCTAGAAGTGGTGATAGCAGGAGCAATTAACGACCAAGGTGGAAAAGCAAGATCATGACTAAATGTGAAAGACAGCATGATGGTAGCAGCACTCTCCACAATAGCTAAAACCTGGAAAGAGCCTAAGTGTCCATCAAGATGAATGGATCAAGAAGATGTGGTTTATCTATACCATGGAATACTACATGGCAATGAGAAAGAATGAAATCTGGCCATGTGTAGCCACATGGATGGACCTTGAGGGTGTTCTGCTGAGCGAAATAAGTCAGGCAGAGAAGGACAAATATCATATGTGTGCACGTATAGGAGGATTAGGAGGAACTTAACAGAGGACCAAAGGGGAGAAGAAGGGCAGAAATGGTGGGGGAAAGGGAGAGAGGCAAACCATGAGAGACTCTTGAATGCTGACAAAAACTGAGGACTGATGGGTGTGGGGGGAGGAGGGATGGGCTTGGAGGAGGACACTGTGGGGATGAGCACTGAGTGTTATGTGGAATCTAGTTTGACAATAAACTATTTATAAAAAATAAATAAAATCTAATAGGTATCATTAAAAAAAAGAAAAAAGAAAGACAGCATGATGAACAGGACCTTCTTTTAAGAATATATGATATTTATTATATTATACAATAATATAATAATTATAAATAATATATAATAATTTCTTTGAAAATTCCATTCAAGGAAAGTGACCAACCTCTATTTTCTTGTCTTTGATTCACTGTTGGCCTATACTCCGAAAAGAACAAAGTCTCATAAAAGACTTGACTCTAGAAGTGTAGAGAGATTAGATTTAGGTGTCTTCTCTGTATTTCCTACTTCCCTAACCTTCTCATTCTACTTTCCCTTTTCTATATTGTTGTTGGTACCAGAGATAATTATGGGTGGTTTGTAGATATATTACTAACATCTCAAATAGCTAAGTTTAAATTTAATAGCATATCAGAAAACTATAGCTAGCAGAACAAAACCATGATTTTTATTGATATTTTAATTCAGGAGACTTTTAAAAAGAGGGAAAAGAAAGCAAAAAACTAAGGAAAAAGTGGTAATGAATATAGTAAACCACAGATATTCAAAAATCATAAAGATAATGCAAATGATTCAAATGTAGAAAATACTGCCGTGTAATATCTCACAAAGCAGGTCACCAGTATATTTCAGAAATAAAGGAAGCAAATCTTAAAGAAGGGAAATAAAGGGCCCAGCGCTCACCAGCAACCGGTTCAGCTAAATTTAAACTCAGCTTTCTGAATCCAAAGTCTATGTGTTTTGCTTCACATGCTGCCTTATAACTTTGCAAATATTTTCCACGAGGCCTCTTTTAAAGCCTTAAAAATTCAAGTCAGGTACTCTCTAGGGATGACCTCTCCATCTTCCTGGACCATCTCAAAGCCCATTAGCATCCCTCATGTGCACCAAGCTTCCACTTTCATACTTCTGATAACACTACTGGACTTTAAATATTCTATCAAGATGTATAATCATCTACGTTTAGCCAACAAGTTTGCAAGGAGCTTGGAATCAAGTGGAAAGGAAATGTACTCAGCCTCTACTTGCATGGATTTTATAATCTTGTGAAGGAAACAGACAATTGCTTTTTAAATCCCACAAACTTCTGATGGCAAACTGAAAGATAAGCAAAAAAAGAGAGTTATATAGTTTTAAGAAAAGAGAGAGGGGAAGGAGGACACATCACAAAAGAATGTATGGAAGAAGCCACGTTAAGTTGAGACTGAATAAAGAGAAGCAGTTAATTAAATGAACTGGCAATAAATGGATAAGAGTATTTAACCAGAGGAAAAGCATATGCAAAGGACCTATAATTAGAAAAAGCCAAGGAGGGGACTCTTGATCTCAGCTCAGATCATGATCTCACGGTTCCTGAGATGGCCCCTGTGTGGGGCTCCGCACTGACTGTGTGGGGCTCCGCACTGACTGTGTGGAGCCTGCTTAAGATTCTCTCTCTTCTTCTCCCTCTCTGCCTCTCACCAGCTCACGCACACTCATGCTCACTTGCTCTTTCAAAATGAATAAATAAACTTAAAAAAAAAAGGAAAGGAGAAAGAACAAAAGAAATAGGGCCCATATTGCTGAAACTGAGAGAGGGACTTGGAATACAGTTAAGGAGGAGACAGAGGAAGTAAAAGCTTACATGGAGTATCTTTTGTTTTGCATCATTATTTTCTTCTCCATATGCATAACCTTATTTATTTCTAATGATACACTTCCTAATAAGATACATTGAAATACTACCTGAAAACTACCACAACACTAGGCACCAACAGCATTAAATGAGTTGATATTAAAAAAGAATTACAACACATGACACATGAATTACAGAATATAAATAGTTTGAGCCTGAATCAAAGAGTCTGTGTTAAAATTCTGTACAGTGTTAATACCAGTCAGTTTTCCAGAAAACACAGCCTTGGCTTTAAAACAGGAAGGCAGCCTGACAGTTATCACATCCACCAGGCATGAGTGGATATTCAATTTATGAATATGGTGATGTTACCACAGTAGAGTGTTTCTCCAGGTCATTGGACCATGTTTGGAAAAGAGGCATCTTGGCTTCACCATGTCCACTGTTTTCCATTTTCATTAATGTTACAATAGAAAAATATGTCAAGTCCAGATCATAACCCATTCCGTCAACTTCATCTTCTGGTAGGAGTGAGAGAATATACACAGCAACTTTCTGTACTCTCTTCTCTATAAATACATAAGCATCCATAGTCAGCCTTTATTTTAAGTACCTTACTAGAAGTAATAGAACGTATGAATCTTTACATGATTTGCCCATGAACACTAGAAGTCTTCAATTTGAGCACTTTGCAAAATATTTGTTTTCCAAATACAGTAACCAGATAGTTCCAGTCACTAATTCCTCATAACAAACAATTCTGCAGTGATCCCAATTATGCTTATATGTGGGCAATAAAAGAATTTAAAAAACTGATATTAAGTCCCATTAGTGATGACATAGATAAAAATTATATAGGAATTATAATATATAGATACAATACATGGTAAATATCATTTAAATTCTGCCTCTGTATTCTACATTGAACTGTTGAATCTATAAGGTTATGACTAAACATATTTTTAGTATCACTAGAAAAAGTGGTATAGCTCTAGTGATTCTTGAATACAGTTCAAGGAACATAATTTTATTTTAATGCCAACTGATTAGTATATTATTCTTATATTCCAGTCCATATTCAATCCGAGTTCACGAAGAGAAGACACTATAATTATAATTAATAAAAATCTTATGGAAAATAATTTTCATTGAAAACTCAGACAACTAAGCAATAATTGATAGTATCAATGGTATAGTAAAATTCACTCTATATATACAGACACACATATACATACATACATAAAAATATACATATACATACACACACACTCTTTATATTTTTTGTATTACTAGTTTCTATAAAAACCAAGGAAATCCAGCTTTTGCTACAGTAAAGGTTAGCTTTTACTTAAACTATTAACATACGGACAAGAAAGGATCCTGCACTGACAGGAGAGCTCCAATCGCAGGTGCAGGGCCCAGGAGACCAGCCATCTCCTGCAAGCTAACACCTCAACTCTTTTGTGACTGGTCTCTCACACTTTTAAATTTACTTGCTCACAAATCACATCTCTTTTTATATGAATTAGCATCATTTTCTCAGGTTTTGTGCTGCATATGTACCAAACATTTTTTCTTTATTTATGGAGGTAAGAAGAGAAAAGAAAAAGAAAAGGACGACAAACTGAATGCAAGGCCTATAAACAGCTTCAGTGCAAAGTGATTTTAATGGAGAATCTGAGTAACTAAAAGTCACTGAAAATCTGTCTCTCTCTCTCTCTCTCTCTCTCTCTTTATTTTTCTCTCAAAGGTACCTGATATAAGTCCCTGCCCATCTATAGTCAGGATTGGCTTTCCAGAATCACTCAGAATCACTAAGTGGGGAAGCCTAGTATTTAATCTTATGATAGATCTATATGTGATATACCAATTTTCTGTTGGCACTGTAACAAATTACCACCAACTTAGTAACTTAAAACACCACCAATGTATCCTCTTGTAATACTGGAGGTCAGAAGTGCAGCATCGGTTTTGTTGAGCTAAGGTCAAGGTGTTGGCAGGCCATGCTCCAGTAGAAGACTCTAGGAGAGAATCCATTTCCTTACTTTTCCCAGCATCTAAAGCTGCTTTCCTGGGGAGCCTGTGTGGCTCAGTCAGTTAAGCAACTGACTTCAGCTCAGGTCATGATCTCACGGTTCGTGAGTTGGACCCCACATTGGGCTCTGTGCTGAGAGCTCAGAGTCTGAAACAGGTTTTGCATTCTGGGTCTCCCTCTCTCTCTCTGCCCCTGCCCCCATCCCCACTCATGCTCTGTCTCTCAAAAATAAATTATTGTTAAAATATTAAATAAAACTGCATTCCTAAGACTCTGGCTCACGGCCCTTTCTTCCATATTCACAGGCAGCAGTGTGGCATTGTTCTTCTGACTCTGCTTCCCTCCTCTTCTATCACATGACCTTTTCTTCCACAGCATCATCATCCATCTCAAGATCACAGCTACAAAATCTCTTCTGACATATAAGGGAACATGTATGGAAGACAGGACCTGGACATCTTTGGGTGCCATTATTCATCCCATTACAGACAGGGAAGTGGATACTCTCCTTGTTCTTACCCAAGTCCCATCCAACATGATTTAACATCTTTGCTTATTAGCCCACTGGTAATAAAAGTAAATAGAAAGGATCCCTTTTGTTTCTTTAGCTTTCTTCATGCCATTTCTCCTTTTCCTGAGCAAAGAGTAGGCTTTTTCTCCCTCTTACTGCCTCAGAGGGGCCAGGGTTAAATGGGCTGTCTTCTTATCTGAGTCTTCAGGTGTAAACATCTTCCTCAGTTCATCTAGTCATAATCTCAATCCTGGGGTGTCTCCAAGCACAGAAGTAACATTTTCATATAGAACCAGAGTATGATGAAAACTTTGGGGGTCACATAGTCCATTTCTTTGGCTTTAATTAGGTTTCTCCTCAAAATATCTATCAAGTTCTTAAAAACAAAATATCTATTCTGAGGGGTTCAGATAGACAAACAACCCCATTTATTTTTTTTATTTTTTTTTTTTAAATTTTTTTTATTTATTATTTCTAGGAGAGAGAAAGAATGAGCAGGGGAGGGTCAGAGAGAGAGGGAGTCACAGACTGAAACAGGATCCAGGCTCTGAGCTGGTAGTCAGCACAGACCCCGACGTGGGGCTCGAACCCACGAGCTGTGAGATCATGACCTAAGTGAAAGTCGGACGCTTAACCGACTAAGCCAACCAGGCGCCCCAACAAACAACCCCATTTAATACATCTTACAGCCTGATGCCAAATATCACCTGACTCTCTACATAGCTCATCCTCAACTCCACCCTCAGTTTTATTATCCTGGATAATCCAAATGAATCCATTTGCCTTCCTAGGACTTAAGATCATAGGTCTCTGGCTGTTGTCTCATAGCATGAATTAAACCAAGTAGGCACTTTACCATTACAGGAAACTCTTTCTTTGTTCCTATCAAATCCTATTGTTGTTTTTTCCAGTTGACCATAAACCGAGAAGTACACTTAAATTTTCATGAGTTAATCTCTACAAACATGCATTTAAACTGGGCATCACCAAATCAAAAGTGGCTAGAGTGCCTAATGGCTGACCGTACAAGGAGAAAGGCTTTAATAGACTAGTTATAGAAGGAAAGCAAGGAAATTATTTGACCAGTGATAGTTTAAGCAGTTGCTTGATTTGGGAAAGCCAAGTTCCCTGTTTGTGATGGGTTGTTCTTAAATTGATTTTCCTTGTAAGACGTGCATTTATAGGAATGGACTCTGGCTCAGGTTTCTATTGGCTTATATAGGCTACCATGGCATGAAAGCCACTTCAGGCTAATGGCCTCCTTTTTGAAATAACTTTAATATCTTCAAAAACATTCTTGGTTCATAAACATCATGAATAAACAAAAAACAGGAAAGTAAATTAACTTTCCCCCCCCTTTTCCTGTTCTGATATTTCTTGACTGGTGTATCTGGAGGAGTAAGTTTTCAGTGTTGTAGTTGATGACCGTTTTCCCCACTCCCCACCCCCACAGAACAGAGATATTTTACTTTGGCTGTATAAGTGCTATCTATTACCAAGTGGATTGTCTGACTTCTGACTGACACAAGTTTCAGTTAACAAAGTCTGATCACTTCAACATTAGCCTTAGTGATGAGAAAATACACAAATGAAATATTTATAAAGAGATCTCATTCAAAATCCCTTAAGCGGGTATATAATGTAATGGAGGTACTTCCACCATGACAATAGGAGCTCCATTCCAACAGATCCCTTTTTAGAACGTGATTAGGCAGTTCAAGGGATGGAGTTTGCACATTCATTAAGCTAGACACCCCCGTAAAATTCCACTAGATTTCACGAAGCTTTCGTTACTCTTCAAATTAGTCCCTGCATAGAGAGCAACCTTTTGTTCCTTATTAGCCACACAATACACACTCAACAACTTAGCTATTATTCACTAGAATTAAACTTAAGAATCTTCAAGCAAAACCCAAAAGGGAAAAATGCTGAATTAGAACCACATATTAAAAAAAAAAAGTAGCAGTGAAAAAAAAAATACAAAAAAGAGAAAAGTACACTTGAGACTATGATTGATCGTCAAGTGCAGTCAGAAAATTCAGGTGAAATAAAGTTTTATGATATAAGCCAGTTACCAGAGGGAGAAAAGCCTAGAACAAAATTTATTGCTTGTTTTCACTTCAAATTGTTCAAAACAATGAATTAGGCTCTATTTTTAAGAAATCCTCTGAATAATGTGTCTGAGTCAAAATGAAGCTTGTTTTCCTTACCTTAGTTTCTCCCACCTAGATTTGAGAAGAAATTACCTGGCGAATTAAAATCCCCAAATAAAGTTGACTAAGAGTTTAAATTCAAACCCTGGACATGGCTGGTATTTATGGTACATACAGAACTTGGTCCCCTCAAAATGTTTTTCAATATTATCTTTATCAGTATTATTTAAAGAATGGAATGATATGTGTGTGTGTGATACTTATGTTCCACTAACTATATGTTCCATATAACCTTTCTGTTCTGAAAAACAGATAAATGCGAAACAGCATTTTATAAGCCTTTTATGTAATGATGTTCAGAATAGTAGGGCCTGAGCTCTGAGTTTTCATCACATGCTCTGGTCCTGTATGTTCAATTACCAGAGTAAAACTAGAGAAAACCTGATACCACAAAATTATGTTAGTTTAGACACTGGAGAGCTAATTTCAAACTGAACAATACAGGATTTAACACACAAAACAGCTGCATGATGGGACATCGGGTGAAGGGTGCTATCTTCAGTCAATAAAAATTAAGTGTAGAAATCAGGCAAAACTGAATCTGATTAAGTTCTACCACTTACTAATCAGAAACTTTGAGAAATATTCAATTCCTCTGGCTGACTTTTTTGTCAATTTCAAAATGAGTACAGAAATATTACTCATGGAATCTGAGGTAGGCTTCACTGAGATAATGCACGTATTTAAATTTTATGATAATAATATCTCACGTAAAATAAGCATTTAATAAAGCTATTACTTTTTCCACCCGTTTTAGCATTTGTGCTTTCAAAATAGCTGCCAGAAGTGTTTGGTTATTTATCTCTTTGGTAAATTATATGAAGGGGTGTGTGTGTATGTGCGTGTGTGCGTGTGCACACCACTCATTCTCGTGTTTATGTTTATCCTAATCTAGGCTATCACATCAATTTACTTATACCTACTAGTCCACTCTACCAGCTATACTTGGTTGCTAACGAATTGTAATCCTAGACAAAAAATAAATAGAAACACAAATGTTTTGACAAAAGGCGGTATTAATTTAACCTTAAGCAAATGCAACACTGATTTGATATTTGTACTCTAGTAGTATAAGTTGAAACAAACAATACAATAATCCACAAAAATTTTTCAAATTTTTGAATAAAATATAACTTATACATAATGTATTTTAATTTACAATCATGTTACTGCATGCTATTTAGCTCTTTAAAGTACCAACTTAAATTAAATAGAATATGGATGTGATGGTCTGAATAGTGTCCCTCCAAAATGCATAGGTTGAAGTCCTAATCCTCAGTATCTCAGAATATGACTGTATTCAGAGATAAGGTCTTTAAAGAGGTACTTAAATTAAAATTAGTTAAGTGAAGTGGGTCCTAATCCAGTATGACTGATAACTTTATAAAAAGAGGAGATTAAGGGGCGCCTGGGTGGCTCAGTCAGTTCAGCATCTGATTTAGGCTCAGGTCCTGGTCTCGCACTTCATGACTTGGAGCCCCACATTCAGCTCTCTGCTGTCAGTGCAGAGCCCACTTTGGATCCTCTGTCTCACTCCCTTTCTACCTCTCCCAGGAGCACTCTCCCTGTCACATGCATTAATAAATAAATAAATAAATACATAAATACATAAATAAATAAATAATATTTTTTAAGAAATAAAAAGAGATTAAGACACAAACACATGGAGGGAAGCCCATGTGAAGACACTGGAGGAAGAAGTCACCTACAAGCCAAGGAAAGGCTTCAAAATAACCAAATTGCCAATACCTAGATTTTGGAGTTGTAGCCTCCAGAATCATGAGAAAATAATTTATGTTATTTAAACCACCTAGACAGCAGATCTTTTCTATGGCAGCCTAGAAAACCAATACAATGGATTACTTCCATTTTAAGGGTGAGGTGAATAGAGACTGAGAAACTTGTGTGAGTTCTTTAACTTAATAATTCTCTAGGGTGTTGCGGACGAAATGACACAAAGGACAAGACACACACAAAAGACAGACACAACTCCAGCCGGAGGAACAATTCTACGCAAGCCCCTCTTGCGGTTTACTTTATACCCGGTAATTGGATACAAACTGAAATCTACAAGATGCATGCCTTTATCAATTAAGAGCAAGTAGCCAAACACATTTCAAGGACAGGTGGGATCAAAGGGAGGAAGCGACCACAACATGTTTACTAAGAGGCCTGCTCACAATTCCAGCCTTCTCCTTTCTTCTAAGGAGGGCATGTTCCCTCGTTTGCAAGCGGACCATTAAACTTGGATACTGTGTGCAGGCCTCCTGGCAGAGCATCCTGTTTGCAGGAATGCCTTGCCCAGGCAGGGAGCTCCGTGTGCAGGCACATCCCTGCGTCCCTAACCACGCTTTCTTGTGGTCACTGTTGGGCTCCCACATAGAGCCTGAGCCAGAATTTCAGTCAATGTCTCCAAGGACAGCCTATGTTCTTTCACCTCACTACAGTACTTCTTGTGTAACCCAAAGACATAGGGGTGGGGCTTCATATGAGTGATGCATCAGCTCAGCACACAGTCAACCAACCGAGCTATGGTAATAGAACCATGACTCTACACATCTCCATATCTATACCAAGTCTCTTGTCTTTTACATATAGGTCATACTGGGGCATCCAAACCTGAATATAAATCCCTATTTTTTGGGATAGATTTCAAAAGTACCCAGAACCTTCACCTAAAATCTACTATTTTTTTTAATATTTTTATTTATTTCTAGAAGAGAGAGAGACACCGTGAGCAGGGGAGGGTCAGAGAGAGAGGGAGATACAGACTCCAAAATAGGCTCCAGGCTCTAAGCTGGCAGTCAGCACAGAGCCTGACGCAGGGCTCGAACCCACAAACCGCGAGATCATGACCTAAGCGAAAGTCAGACGCTTAACTGACTAAACCACCCAGGCATCCCTAAAATCTACTAAATTATAATCTTGAACAAGACAGATGACTGGTCGACTAAGCTGTATTTTTTAAGGAGGTTCTCAGATAATATAGACAGCCAAGCAACATTTGGGAACTCTAGATCTATGCAGTAGAAAGATGGAGTTTTGAATCAGACATTCATAAACTTAAATCTTCACTCTGCATCATAATTTACTTAACAATTCTCTACACATGTAAAATGAAGAACCGTAGCCACGCAGAGAATTATATATACATATCTATGTCTGTATCTGCATGTACATATTATGCCTATAGAGTTTTTCTTTAGCATGTTTTCTTTTAAACACTGAGTACAGGCTCTCTGGCAATCTGATTCAGGCATGTACTCTCAGCAAGCTGACTTATACTTGATCCCTGAAACTTGGCAATTGTAGTTGTAAGCATATTCAAAGGCCTCCCTGCCATATGGACTCCCAGGTACCCAGGCTATCAGGTTCACATTTGCCTTAATGATTCATGATCCTTCCTTCAACAGGTTATCAGATCAGGAAGAAAATTATCCCAGTAGGGCATTCAGATTCTTATGTGAACCAGATTTCTGGACCAATAGCAATTCCTTCCCCTCAGTTTGCAGCCAAAATGTGCCAAGTCATTTTACAAAGTGCTTAGGAAATTACTTTCAATGTGATGAGCCAAAATCTCATAGTGAGTTAGCATTTCATCTATTTCTGGTAGAAATTTCTCAGAGTACGCAGATCCCAGGCCCTAAATCACAGCAGATACCTAAGCATACCAATCATGGCGAGTTTCTTCTTTGTTTCAGAGAGTTGAAAGCCAGAATCAGCTTGACAATCCTACACTCCAATAAATTGCCAGCCAAACAGAATGAGATGCACCCATTATTCTTTCTGTCATTCTATCCTGAACAATCAAAATCCAATCTATTTGCTTCTCAGCTCTTTCTAAAAATCCTCCTCTCCCTGAGCCCTCTTCATGGCACCCTTCTTACTCCCCTAAGAGTTGAATAGAACACTGGACAAAAATCCCATTAAGTGCCCAGACATCCAGAATCTCCTCTTTACAAATTCTTACCAAGGGACAAGAGATCAGTAAGCAGAATAACTGAGTCCTAACTAACCAAACTGAATTAGGTAATGCTGTTTTCTCTTAACTGAATGAGCCCAAAACTCTAAAGAAAACTCTGAGAATGATTTTTTTTTTCAGCTGGGGCTCTGAATGCTTTATGTTGCAATGAATCATTATCTAATGTTGGTCTGCCAACATTCATGAGTGGCTGTGCCAGTAAAACATATGGAAAAATCTTCCGTACCTAAGGACAGTGACAGTTCATCTAACGTTCTTTGTGAGGTCCAAAGAAGAAGGAAGAAGGGACTCTTAGAGACCACTTTAAATTTGGCTGCTGGGTCATAAAACTCTATGGCACTTTTAGGCTTTGGAAGCTATCCTCTGTCTATCATCTGTTGCTGGATGCTTTTTTTCCCGCATGCTAAATATCTATTGTAAGAAACCATATGTACGCAAACCTGTTAAGCCTGCATTTTCATTTCTAAATAGCAGAGAAAGTTGAATACTTTTTAAAGGATGCCTTCTTATTCTCTATCTCACATGCATTTTTCTCCAAGGATGTCATTTAAATGTAAAACATCTCTTCCCATAGAACATTAGGTCATTTTTGTTTAAGAAATACTAGTTGAGCACCAACCTCATGCTAAGTAAAAATCTAAGTGCTAAATAAAACATGATAAATAAACTCTTTTCCTTACTGAATTTCCATTATTATGAGAGGAAAATTCACAGGAGAAAAAAGATAATTTTATATCATGTAGCAATTTTAGAGTTTTATACAGAATGTTACAGAAGTATAGCAGAATATTAAGCCTGACCTGATGGCAGGAGAGTGTGTTCGAAGTACATGTGAGATCAAAGCTAATTTATCAAGATAAGAAACAACTGGGTAGGGGGGCACCTGGGTGGCTCAGTCGGTTAAGTGTCTGACTTCAGCATACCGTTTGTGAGTTCAAGCCTGGTGTCAGACTCTGTGCTAACAGCCAGGTCAGAGCCTGGAGCCTGCTTTGGATTCTGTGTCTCCCCCTCTCTCTCTCTCTGACCCTCCCCTGCTCACACTCTCTCTCTCTCACTCAGAAATAAATAAAACACTTTTAAAAAATTAAAAAAAAAAAGAAACAATAGGGTAGGGATAAGGGATGGGGAGCATGAGATGGAGATAACAGGTGGGTGCTGTATTCATGCTATAAGTACATTAGTCTTGGGCATTGTAGAAACATTGCCAATTCAAGAACAAAGTAGTAGATGATGAGGTTGAAGAAGAGGCAACATCTGAGCCACAGATGGGTAGGATACTACTATAAGAAACTGAGATTTCTTCCTCAAAGTGATGAGTTCTCAGAGAAAAGGTCAAAGCAGGAGAGTGGCATAATCCTGTCAGTGGTCTATGGTCTCTGCAATTAAGGTGGAGGCTGGACTTGCAAAGGGAGAACTAGGTGCAAGGGGAGTAATTAGGAGGTGCTAGAAGTACTTCAGAGAGCTGACGGGGACTTCACTCCTCAATACAGAGGCAAATCTATAGGAATGTTTTAAATTATTCACCAAATAGTTTGATTTTCCCCCAAAATTAGTCATTGCTGAATACAAGCCACTAAGATGCAAAAGCATCTCTATAGATTTATCATATGTATTAAGATACATGGCATACAGTTATTTAAATTTACGTTTAAAAAGTTCCTCAGTATAATTTTTTTAAGTGAGATTGTGTAGATAACCTCACATTATTTAAATTATAACAAGTAAGAACAAATTTTATTTGGGCAATCTGCCTGCTGGTGTCTCTTCTTCTGTTCACTTCAGTTACAGAAGAAGCACGTCAGCTTTAAGACTGATTTACGAAAATGTTTCTGCCTGTTCTGGACTCTAATGAAACTTTCTTTGCTGAGAAAGAGGAGTATTTCCCTGCTGGCTACAAATAAATAAAATTAAAATAAACCCTGTTTCTGCTGAAATATACATATTGTTTCTTAAAAGGTTCTCAGCCTCTTTGATATATTTAATTTATCTTACCGGCCACCATCATCTTCATTCTAGCCTGGAAATCTGAGCAGGGATCTTTGTCATATTAACCATCACTCTTGGGAATAGTAGCTGATAAAATGTCTAAAACAATTTATTACATTTGATTTAGCAGCTGTGCTGTTTTGGAAATTCCCTCTTAGACCCATAGGAGAGCAGATTTAGGCACAAAATAAAACTTTCCAAAGTCTTCAAGTATTGGAATTCTGACTTCACTTGTATTAGGATGCCAGCTTATAAGGTCTAAAGACACAGAGAAACTCTGGTTTTGATTCTTTGGAAAATTTGGTGAGAGGCAGATGCTATATGTTGGAAGTAAAATCCATGATATTGAATACACGGAAACCCACTTTTCATCTCAGTTGTGAAATACTAACCCGGAGGTAACTTGGGAGAAGACAACTCAACCAAAAGGAAAGAAAACACACTATCCCCTTGTCTTCCAAATCATCCAGATTATCAAATAGGGATGATTTCCAGCATTAAGATTATTAAAACTGAATCCTCTTTAAAGAGATTTCTGACTAATGTAGCATAGTTATACATATTTATGAGGAAAAATGCATCAAGAACATATCAGAACTTTGCTGAACTCCTATCTACCCAAGCCCTTTGCAAGACCTTGCTGGACAAGACAGAGAGCCTTACAACATGTTGATGTATTAACCCCTACCACATTGATTTCACAGAAAACAGAGACAGAAACTGACAAGAGTTTCTACATCTGACTGGGACAGGCTGGAAGTGCTGTATTTGGTTTATATCAAGGGAGAGGTAGCCAAATCACTGTGAATGAAAAGAAGGAAATATTTATTGAGCTCTTACTATATATGTTGTATTACTTCATCCCTACCACAAACATCTGAGGCAATTATTATTTGAGTATAATTCTGCCTTTTGACATAAGAAAAAAATTTAAAGTTGGTGAGATTTCATAACATACTCCAGCTTGTTTATCGATATATGCATTTTGAACCAGACTTCTTAATTCAGCAGACTATTCCAGAAACAGAAATAGCTGATGTGTCCTATCTGATGGGGCTAATTTTGAAAAGTAGCCCTTTAAATATTATCAAAACTATGAACTATTAAACATCAAAATTTTAAATCACTATAAGGAGGCAAAAACAGTTATTCTTACCCATTTCTGGGCCTAACCCCATCTGTGATACCCACTGTACCGCTGGCATCCAACCTTAGGGTAAATCTGGGTTGGTATAGTATTTGGGAATAATCAGGTAGCCCAAAGGACTGCAGTATGAGATAGGTGTGGTTTGTGTGCAAAAGAACAGCTAAAAAGAAGTCATGGGGGGCACCTGGGTGGCTCAGTTAGTTGGGCGTCCGACTTTGGCTCAGGTCATGGTCTCACATGTGGGTCCGAGCCCCGCATCGGGCTCTGAGCTGACAGCTAGCTCAGAGCCTGGAGCCTGTTTCAGATTCTGTGAATCCCTCTCTCTCTGACCCTCACCTTCTCACGCTGTCTCTCTCTCTCAGAAATAAATAAAACATTAAAAAAAAAAAAAAAAAAGAATTCATGGAGTCACACACTCACTACCCTGGTATTTTCCAGAAAGGATAATACATCACTCCAAGTAAAATTTTCAATCTCTAAAAAATTCACTGTAACTTAAATATTTCTCAAATTAGTTTAATCACTAAACAGAGTTAGCTATTTCGTAATGAAATTTAATCTGTTTTTGTTTTTTTTTATTTTTTTTTTAATGTTTTTTATTTCTAGGAGAGAGAGAGAGAGAGACAGCGTGAGCAGGGGAGGGTCAGAGAGAGAGGGAGTCACAGACTGAAACAGGCTCCAGGCTCTGAGCTGGCGGTCAGCACAGAGCCCGACGCGGGGCTCAAACCCACGAACCGCGAGATCATGACCTAAGCGAAAGTCGGACGCTTAACCGACTAAGTCACCCAGGTGCCCCAATTTAATCTGTTTCTTATTTTAAAATCTAGAGGAAAAATGCATTTTCCTTTCTGTGGTTATGATTACACTAATACACTATTCATTTAGCAAACATTTTCAAAGATCATGAACTTACTTTCCCTGGACCAACCACATTTATGAGGGGAAGGAGGCAGAATACATATTAGACATTTGGAATGTCTACATTCTAATCGGATATAGGATAAATATACACACTTATATTTCCTAAAATATATTTGTATATATGTATACATCTAAATGTGGTCCATTTTTTTTAATATCAAATGGTTTAAAAATTCAAATCATTAACAAATCATTTATTTAGAAAATAAAAAATCCTTCATAGTGAAGTGAGGGATAAAAGATATAAAAAGGGCTGGAGTTTTCTGTTGCTCACATTATTGGTAGAAAAACAAAGATTTTTCCCTTTTTATAAGGTTGCTTCCACATAACTGCATTACAATAATGGTACTGAGAACATCCCTTGTCAATTTATAATCTAGGACTTGAATCTAGATTTCTCAATGCCTGTGATCTTTTGCTGAGTAAATTCTAAACAATAAAACTGTAAAAATATTTTACAAAACTCCTTTTACAAAACTTAGACCAGTAAAAATGTATAAACAGTAGCAGGTGTTTATCAGAATCATGGATTAGCATCTAAGTTCAAACAGTCAGAACTTCAGTAAAAGTATATACAAATTTCTACTTGATATGCCTTTACTGTTGTCCAATATTCAGTAAAACATTGGTTTTCAATGTTCAACACTAAACTGAATATATATCTTCTATTTATTTAAAAATAATTTTAAAATGGACCTCTATATATGTACTTTTATCAATATTTTGCCCATTCTATTAGATGCCATCAACCTCTTTTTGCCTCTAGTCAAATTTTATAATTCCCACATTTTTCACCCCAAGTAGTCCATGTAGAATGTTAATAGCATCATCGGGATTCCTTGCTTATCTGTGTGATCTTGCTGAACCTTCTAGATTTTGGAATGGAATTACTTTGAATCATCTGAATGGCCTTCCTTAATTAAAGGGATTTCTTGGAGCCAACACCTTACAACCTTAAGGTCTGAATTGTTATTTTTGGTCTCATGTTCTCTTCTATCATTTAACCTTTACCTAAGCAATATGCAGTATATACCAGATGCACCAGAATAATCACACCATGTGATATTATGAGGCTATGTGGTACAATCTTTTGTCAGACATGAGGATCTACTGATTTTATGCGTATTCAGGAGAAGAAAATAAAGCAATAAATATTTCTTTAATAGAGGTGAAAAGAATCTTACATCACATGTTTAACTTGAATATAATCAATAGTGCTCCAGATTTAACTTCCCATTTATAAGACATTAAGGGAATAGAAGAATAGGCTAATGATGCCAAGAAGTAATAATCATATAAATTTAGAAAACTGAAAACAACTAATATGATCTCTTTAAAACAAAAATGTCAAGAATAAAATAGAAAAAAGACCGTCCTAGATTAATAAAGATAGGACATAACTAAATGCAATTTTTAGACAGTTATTGGATTCCAGTTCAAACAAATAAACAGAAAATTACATTGTAGAGTTACCTAGACGGGATTTATTATGGATAGGACATTAGATGGTTTTGAGAAATTGTTATTTTTGTGTAAAATAATACTACAATTACATAGGAAAATGTCTTTACTTTTGAGACATTTATATGGAAATATTTAGGGATAAAATAGTTTGATATATATATATATATATATATGGTTTTATACATGGTTCACTTTAAAATCCAAGACAGGAGCACCTGGGTAGCTCAGTTGGATAAACATCTGACTTCAGCTCAGGTCATGATCTCACAGTTGTGGGTTTGCGACCTGCATCTGGCTCTATGCTGACAGCCTGGAGCCTAGAGGCTACTTCAGATTCTGTTTCCCTCTCGCTCTGCCTCTCCCTTGCTCATGTTTGCTTCTTCCCTCTCTCTCGTTCTCTCTCTCTCTCATTCTCTCTCTCTGTAAAATAAAAGAAAAAAATTTAATTCATTTTTAAAAAATATATATGAAGACAGGGCGCCTAGGTGGCTCAATCGGTTAAGCAGACGACTCTTGATTTTGGCTCAGGTTTTGATCTCGTAGTTCATGAGTTCGAGCCACACTGTCAGTGCAGAGCCTGTTTGGGATTCTCTCTCTGTCTCTCTAAGTAGATAAATATTTAAAAATATAATAAAATATTCTAAGACAACAATTAGTAAAGCAAATATGATAAAGGATCAACAATTACTAATAATAGTATTAAATATCTATATGTAATATATTCTATGTATTACAATATTTCCCTAATAAAATAGAAAAAAAAAAAACAAGGAAATTTTTAATGCCAGTTACTAACAGGAAATCCGGAATTGTGATATATTGGAAGTTCCTCTTTCCAATGATGTTTATATTGAGGAAAGGAGGAGATCTACCTTTGATAGAAGCATCATCTTTAGACTGAACTACTATGACTAGATAAGGAATGGGGTACATAAGTGCAAAAAAAGTACTATCTAAGGCTCAGATATGAGGTTAATGTATACAGTGCATCAGGAGAATCATTTATTATACTGGATCATTACAGGCAATATTCAGTGTGTGTTTCAATCAACTATTTATTCATCAACAAACATTGGAGTGTCATTCTTAACATCTATCATGATATAAATATTGTAGGACAGTTACTGCCTATGCCAGATTGGGAGGGCAGAAAGACAGTCAAATGGATATATCACCATTGTATACAATGTAGTCAAAGTAAGAATGAATAACCATGATGGCAGAGAAGAGGGAATAATTATTTTTGCCTGCATGTCTGAAGGATTCTGCAGACATGAATCCTATTTGAGACAAAGGAACACATCCTAAAGAATAATATATAAAAATACCTACTTGTAAGCAAGGAGATTTCATGAATATTAAGAAATGTAGTATAGAGTTTGGATAGACTTTTAAGAGAGAATACTGATTGGGAAAGTTTGGATCAGACTCTAAAACCTTTTGTATGTCAAATTGAGGAATTGAAATTAGGTACTTCATTTTAATACAGTATTCAAAACTATCATAGATGTTGTAGAAATCTAACAATAAGATGATCAGCATTAATTTTAGCTGCGTAAAATTTTCTCCTCCTAAAGAAAATCACTCTACAGAGAAAGCAAATGAAAATTTTCAACTCTAAAAGTGGACTGAATTCCCAGGAGAATTACAATATAAACACCCACTGCACTCTTTATTTCTTTGCCTGGCCACAGGGGAGTGGGTTTACTAAGAATATGTCACTTTGCCAGCCTTGCTTCTCTGCACAAATTGGGACTTGCTAAAGAAAGAAATAACGAGTCTGAGATGCCTTGCCGCCTTACAGATTGCCCACACGACTGCAAACAGGGCTGACTGGTTAACCTGAGAAGGTGACAGGCAAATCTCAGCTGGGTACAAGTAGATCTTTAACTAATGACTGGACAATAAATGCCAGCCCCCAGGAAATAATTATCTTATCTCCAACAGGAATAACAATTATATACTTTTGATAATGTTTAAAAACTAGAGACACTTAAAATGACAAACTGTAAAATGGCGGTAAAATAAATTACTATATCCATAAAGAAGCATATAACCTATATTCCAATGCATATTTGTGAAGTATTGATTAATGTAAAATTGTTAATTATAAATTTTAAAACATATAAACATGGAATAATGCACAACATATACATATACACAGAAAAATAAAATTAATAAAATAATTTAAAATATTGGTTAATTCTAATGACTGGGATTATGGGTAATTTAAATATTTTTCTTACACTGTTTTATAATGTACATTAATAGATAAATGGATATAATCACTACTCTTAATGAAGAGAAGAACAGAGGCAATTAATCCTCAATGGGAAAAAAATTGTAAAAAGGAGGACAAGTTCAATTAATAAGACTAAAATGAGCTAAATCTACTGTCGCAGTTTTCTGAATCCTGAAAGGTTATCTTGATAGTGTGTTTGTTAAGGGGGCCACAAATCAAGTTATGCTCATGCACTATCTGCAGTAATCCAGGGAATGAAATTTTGCTTAGATCTCTGAATAAAGTTTCAGGAAAAGTATATTCAAAGTGACATTTCTCTTCAACTAACTTCCCATTAAGTTCTCCTTTTCTTCTTTTCATTGTTCCAACAGATATTTTTTAATGAGCATTGTGTGGTCCACATTCTGATAACAAGAGCTACAAAGCCATCCTCCCCCCACCAAGGATGTTTCCAGCCTCCTGGACCACTACAAGAGGTCATCTGTCCCACAAAGACCACAAGAACATATACTCCTATTGTGTAATAAATAGCCTGGCCTGTAGTGAGGACCAAATGCTTCTGTGTTTAGATGTATAGCTCCACAGACAGCAGTCACCATTGCGCCTTCATGTTTCTTTCTTTTTTTTTTTTTTTAATATTTTATTTATTTCTAGGAGAGAGAGAGAGACAGCGTGAGCAGGGGAGGGTCAGAGAGAGAGGGAGTCACAGACTGAAACAGGCTCCAGGCTCTGAGCTGGCAGTCGGCACAGAGCCCGATGCGGAGCTCGAACCCACGAACCGCGAGATCATGACCTAAGCGAAAGTCGGACGCTTAACCGACTAAGCCACCCAGGCGCCCCTGCGCCTTTATGTTTCTTAAGAGGAATAAGAAGAAGAGATAGATATGCTTGTTGCTCAGTAAGACAGGGATGCTTGTTGCTCAATATTTCCAATCTCACTTCCTTTCCATGGCATGGCACAGAATCACTCAGAAGGACAGACAAAACGGAATCTTAAGAGTAAATGTCATTAGCAGAATGTCTCAAATTAGAGTGGAAAAGTTAAGTGAATTCTTCAAATACACAACACTGAAATTGGCAGTTGTGAAGGCCATCTAGAAAACCCTGAATTTATCTATCTATCTATCTATCTATCTATCTATCTATCTATCTATCTATCTATCTACCTACCTACCTACCTACCTACCTACCTACTTACACACCCACCCACCCACCCACCTAATTGTGCTGTCCTGTGTGTGTCTTGGTGCAGCCTGCTGGGAACCAACTATCTACTAGAGTCAAGGTCTATTGTCTCTAATGCCACTCAGTTAGCTTTACTATAAAAACAGCTTTTCGGCTCTTTCTCATTTGAGAGCACCCTACCAATAGTCAAAGCAGAAATAGATATGCCAAGAGGCAAGTGCCCTCTTGAAGTGTGGAGTAAGCCCTTCGGCTAACATTGGGTTAATACTGAGGCTCCCTGTTAATGTTCAATTGTGCATTAGTGCTTCAGAAATGGAGAGGACACCAAGGAAGGGAAAACAATTGCATGAGGTGAGTCTCCCTTGGATCTGAATAAACGTACTTAATTACCAGTGAGGCAATTTAGATTACAATGAGTGGAGAAGCAATTAAGGGGGAAGAAAGCAGTAAGCAAAGAGGTAGGATAAGGGGCAAAAGTCAGGGAAGACTTTAATCTAAGAGAGGCAAATACAACATTCCACTGAGAGATAAAGAATAGTGGAATGCAGGAAAAAAGGCAACAGAGAACACCAAGTGCCTTAGGGAAATGACAAGTTTTAAAATGTAAACTGTTTTCTTTCCATTCCACATTCCCTTCTTTCATTTCTGAAGACTAAATAAATGACCACTGGTACCAAAAATAGTCCTATCCCACAAAGTATTGCATTAATTTTGTGATTTCTAAGGGCTTTGCTTTTTGAATATCTGTTCCAAAATCAGCATTTATTTTTACAGGTAAAGACCAGAATTTACAGTTATTTATTTCTTAAAGACTATATCACTTGTGGTACCAACTCTGATTTTAAAAAAGTGCATCTGGGATAACTAAATGTGAGATCTGGGGTAAATAAGGATTTATATGTTTAAAAATCCAGACAAAAAAAAGAATAGAAATTTTGCATATAGATATTTCAAACATTAAACAGGTCATTGGACTTGAGATTACACTAAGTACAATTTAAACCTTTAGATTGTTACTATGAAGATAGATAATTTCATTGAGCTGCAACCATTAACTAACCTAAAAGCTATTCCCAATAACCATAATTTCCATCTTACAATTAAAATAGAAATCTTCATTTTCCTAAATTCAAGTTTAAAAATCAGTTATTGGCCTAAAATTCAACATCTCCCTAACCAAGACTTTTAGGAATAGAGACAATGTATAAAAGGAGGGTTAGCCAGAAGGTGTGCCTCCCCACCCCCGCCCTCTATGTTGCCTTTGCTTTCTCTTTCCTCGTTATTTCTTCAGTGTGTTCCTTTTTGTGCATTTCCTCCTATATATGCCATTGTCTGATACACACACACTCACACACAGTCACACTAACACTATACTCAGACATTACTCCCCATATCCAGGGGGCCTGCATTTAGGAAGCTTCTACCAAGACAATGGGAAGAAAGAATTATTATCTGACTGGGTCTCACCTCCTTTGGATTAGTAACTCCCAAGTAACTTGTCACTTGTGCTGTGGTTAAATATAGCCTGCATATGGTTCAAAACATCTGTGATTTTACATTCATGCATAAATTACTTTGTACAGTGGAGTTATTGCAGAAAGAACCCTCCCATCACCATGGTTACCAATCCTTCCTGTAGTGCTCTGTATTCACATTTACTGTTAGTACAATCACAGGGTAAGCGGTAGGAATCAAATTCAGAGATACAATTTCATAAGCCAATATGATGATGTTGGGTGGTACTGGTAATTAGCAGGAAGTTGGCAGTTGAAGAAGATTGATTGCCTTCCTTTTCTTCAGAAAGCCTTTAACTCTGGGCAAAAGATAAGTATTTTGCATAAATAATACAGAATAAAGTTAAGTTGAATAAAATAGCTGCATTATTGGAGAGTGACCATCAGTAGTCAAAGGCACTTTGACTAAACTTAAACCCTGAGGTCTTTATTTGTAGTTTTCTTGTCTATTTCAAAAATAGATAAGATAAGGTTCAGGGTCACCTTTCTCTGGAATTGTTTCCTATTGTCCCTGTCCCTGCCTCCAGTCTCTGACCTTGGTACATACCAGTGGAGGTATAAGAATAAGAAGACTAAGGGATTAGGAATTCAAAAGGTAGAGTAAATGCTGTGCAGGAATATGGATACACCATTGAAATAATTAAATAAGATCTATGTCCTTCTAATTATTCGCAGCGTGAAACTTAGTTCTCTCCTTAGTTTGCGGTTTAAAACCAGCTGGAATTCTCTCCTCCCAGCTGTGAAGTGCAAGGTAAAACCAGTCACCCTACAATGCTCCCTGATTCATAATTTAGAAACACATACACACAGGATTTTTCTTGATGGATGCTCATCTCATACAGCAGGATAAGACTGCCATGCACTGGGGAATTTTAATAATGTTAACTGAGTGGCAACTTTGACAAGAGGAAGTTCTTAGTTGAAGAACCATAATATTAGGGTAGACAAATAAAAAAATACAATCTATATTTAAAACTGGAGCATTGTGAACAAAGAGAACATTTTCAGTTGGGTCCCTTTTAATATAAGAGACCAGGCATTTTGCTTTGTAGTAGACAGCAACATGTTATAGCTCAGTAAGTGAGAGAAAGAGGAGAACCATACCGTATATATTGTTCTGCCACCTGAGAGAGATGAAGCGCAAATTTGTTTTGTGTATTGATTAGTAAGAGGGAAAAAATTCTTCCTCTTCTTTATCTCATTTGATATTCCTTCTCCTACTTCCAAGGAATAGGGCGTGTAGATAGACTCTTTTTTCAACTGAAGGTGTGGCTGCACACAAAAAAGACTCAATGGCTTGAGAAACTGAGCAATGATGAAATGTACAGTGAACCAAGGAAATATTTCCTTGTCTTTAATCCTTTTCTTGGATAGGAATCTTAAGTATATAAAGGGAAACTAACAGGAACTGGGGAAGGTATGAGAAACAGCCCCTACCATTCATCAATAAACTGGCAGAAAGATAAACAGGGAAAAGGTTAAATAAAAGAAAGGGCCAATAAAGAATAAAAATAAAACACTGAAGTTTGGTTTCGTTTGGGGGGAATTTGTCAGCTTCACTTAATTTGGGCCTCAGATTCATAATCTCAAGTGGAGTGTCCATTTGGGCCCTATAATAAAATACTACAGACAAGGCAGCTTATAAACAACAATATATTTCTCACAGTTGTGGAAGCTAGGGAGTCATAATCAAGACACCAGCATGATCTCATTGTGGTGAGGGATCTTCCTGGTTCCATAGCCCATGCTTTATGACTGTGGCAGAAGGCCTCTGGGAATCTTTTTATGTGGACACTAATCTCATTCCAAGACACACCTCAAAGGCCCCACTTCTGAATACAGTATCCTTACGGGATAAGCATTTCAAAACTTGAATTCAGATCATAACATTCTGCACCTGGCCCCCAAACTTTACATCCTTCTCACGTGCAATATACATTCATTCTATCCCAATAACCTCCAAAAGTCTTGACTCACTCCATTATCAACTCAAAAATCTCAGTGCAAAGTCTTATCTAAGTACCATCTAAATCAGATATGTGTGAGACTCCAGGTAAGAGTCACTCCAAGGCAGATTTCTTTCTTGCTATGAACGTAAGAATCAAACATATTTTGTGTCCAAACTATTTTGGTGGGACAGGCGTAGGGTAGACATTCCCATTCCAAAAAGAGCAACAGGAAAGAAGAAGACAGTAACAGATCCAAAGCAACTTCAAATTTCTAAAAGCCACTTAGGTGAGGTTCCTAGCCCCGTGGCTTTGGTCTGCCCCACTCACAACGCTTTTCTGGACTCAATCTCTTGCACTTCTTTCATGGGTTTGGATCTGTACGCCCACAGGTGTCTTGTGCTACAACCGTATAGTAGCTATACTGGCCTGGGTCAAGGGGTTGACCCCACTCTAAAGGCTCCACTTGGCATTGCCCAAATGAAACTTTCTGCATGTAGTGGTCCAGCTGCCAAAGAGCTTCTCTGTCAGAGTCACATGCTCACTAGGATCTACTGGAGAAACACAGTGTCAGAATTCTGGGAGCAGAACCTTTGATGTAAGGTGGTTAAAAGCCCAAGATCAGGATACCTGCATGATTTGATTCTGCTAACGGCCTTTTTCTGGGTTGCAGACAGTCAACTTCCCACTGTGTTCTCAGAAAGAAAAGGCTAAGGAGCTCTGTTGGCCTATTTTAGAAAGGTTCTAATTCCCTTGATTTGACCTAGTGACCTGGTCATCTCCTATAGAACTCAGACTTCCTAATACCATGACACTGGAGTTAAGGATTTTGACCTATATGAATTTTGAGGGACAAAAACATTCAGAACATAGCAGGGAGTAAAAGACAGGTGGAAGAGGCCTGCATATACTTCTATGAGGAGTCCAACAGAAGTGGACTCCTGCTCTCTCTCTCTCCCTAAACACACACACACACACACACACACACACAAGGGTTACATCTGAAACATTAGATTAGACACAATTCTACTCCCTCCTCCAATGATTACATGAAAATTTGTCAGTATAAACAATGATTAAATATGAGGTAAAAAAGTGGGGTGACTGGGTGGCTCTATAGGTTAAGCATCCAACTTCAGTTCAGGTCATGATCTTGCAGTTCATGAGTTCGAGTCTTGCACCGGGCTCTGAGCTGACAGTTCAGACCCTAAAGCTTGCTTCAGATTCTGTGTCTAACTTCTTTCTACCCTTTCCCCCTCCCTCGCTTTCTCTCTCTCTCTCTCTCTCTCTCAAAAATAAATAAACATTAAATAAATTTAAATACCAGTATTTTTTTTAAACGGGTAGAAAAATATCAGTCTTATTCAGCTCAGACACTTACAATGAGATTAGTGTTCTCAGAAGAAGAAAAGGAGAGGCACTACCCTTATGACCTAATTATGTCCCAAAGGCCCCACCCTCCTAATACTGTCTTATGGGAGGATAAGATTTCAATAAATGAATTTGGAGTAGACAAAAACATGCAGTCCATAACGATGTCTTTACTAAATCACAATCATAACACAACTTCCAGATGCTCTTATAATGGAAAATCATACTACCTGTGTGATCTGAAAGCCTCAAGCCACAAATGTAATTTAAAGAAGTTCTGGGTATAGAGTCCCTAGGCATACACTAGAAGCAGACATAGTTTTTCAGAGGAACACACTTATAACCTAGTCCTGGATAGTTCTAAAATATAATGTTTAAAAACAGAATCTCACTGTCAAACTCACAAACCGCTCTCCTCCTCCTGCCACCAAAGGAAAGCATCATGAATAAATGCCATCAGAAAAAGTAGACAAATTATACATGTGGAGACTTCAGTTATTGTAATGATTAGAAACTATTAAGTAAGTTTAGTATGGTTAAAAAAGAAACAAGTACTGAAAAAAAGTAAAAGTTATAAGCAGTCTAAAATATAAGCATATTTCAAAATGTTTCAAATACAACCTTAAAATATAATATGAAAAATTGAAAATTTAAAGAATCCAGTGTGCATATGCATACATATAAAATAACCATGCATATTTGAAAAGGTATCAAGAACTTTCTAATATAAATCTGCCTCAATGTATGTGTGTACACACACACACACACACACACACACACATTGTTGAAGTGACAGAGCAAATGAGAGAAATGGCAAAAATCTGAGATGCAAAGGTATGTTCCTTAATTAGTAAAGACTAGAAAAGCCATTAAATATGAAAGAGTATGAGGCCAATATATTCGAATGGGTAATTACTGATCATTTTTTCACAACAAATAAAAAATAACAACCTCAGAATTTCTAAATAATTGTAAGCAGGAAAGATACATATAAATACATTATAGGGAAACTGCAAATTACCAGAGACAATCAGAAGATCTTAAAACAAAATACAGCATCCCTTCTTAATAAAGACTCTAGAGAAAGTTGGGATAGAAGGAACCTACTTAAACATCATCAAAGCCATCTATGAGAAGCCTTCAGGTAATATCATCCTCAACGGGGAAAAACTGAGAGCTTTCCCCATGAGATCAGGAACACGACAGGGATGTCCACTCTCACCACTGTTGTTTAGTATAGTACTGGAAGTCCTAGCATCAGCCATCAGACAACAAAAGGAAATCAAAGGCATCAGAATTGGCAAAGAGGAAGTCAAACTTTCACTTTTCGCAGATGACATGATACTCTACATAGAAAACCCGACAGACTCCACCAGAAGCCTACTAGAACTGATCCAAGAATTCAGCCAAGTTGCAGGGTACAAAATCAACGTACAGAAATCGGTTGCATTTTTATACACCAACAATGAAGCAACAGAAAGAGAAATCAAGAAACTGATCGCATTCACAATTGCACAAAAAACCATAAAATACCTCGGAATAAACCTAACCAAGGATACAAGAGATCTGTATGATGAAAACTATAGAAAACTTATGAAGGAAATTGAAGAAGACACAAAGAAATGGAAAAACATTCCATGCTCATGGATAGGAAGAATAAATATAGTTAAGATGTCATTACTACCTAAAGCACTCCTCACATTCAATGCAATTCCAATCAAAATTGCACCAGCATACTTTTCAAAACTAGAACAAACTATCCAAAAATTTGTATGGAACCACAAAAGACCCCGAATAGCCAAAGTAATCCTGAAAAATAAAACCAAAACAGGAGGGATCACCATCCCAGACTTTAGCCTCTACTACAAAGCTGTCAGCATCAAGACAGTATGGTATTGGCACAAAAACAGACACATAGACCAATGGAACAGAATTGAGAACTCAGAAGTGGACCCAAAAGTATACAGCCAACTGATCTTTGACAAAGCAGGAAAGAATATCCAATGGAAAAAAGACAGCCTTTTTAACAGATGGTGTTGGGAGAACTGGACAGCAACATGCAGAAGAATGAAACTAGATCATTTTCTCACACCATGCACAAAAGTAAACTCAAAATGGATAAAGGACCTGAACGTGAGACAGGAAACTATCAACACCCTAGAGGAGAAAGCAGGAAACAACCTCCTTGACCTCCACCGCAGCAACTTCTTACTTGACACATCCCCAAAAGCAAGGGAATCAAGAGCAAAAATAAACTGTTGGGACCTCATCAAGATTAAACGCTTCTGCACAGCCAAGGAAACAACCCAGAAAATTAATAGGCAACCAACGGAATGGGAAAAGATAGTTGCAAATGACATATCAGATAAAGGGTTAAAATCCAGAATCTATAAGGAACTCACCAAACTACACGCCCGAAAAACAAACAACCCAGTGAAGACATGGGCAGAAGATATGAACAGACACTTCTCCAAAGAGGACATCCAGATGGCCAACAGACACATGAAACGATGCTCAGCATCCCTCCTCATCAGGGAAATACAAATCAAAACCACACTGAGATACCACCTCACGCCAGTCAGAGTGGCTAAAATGAGCCAATCAGAGAACTCTAGATGCTGGCGAGGATGTGGAGAAACGGGCACCCTCCTACACTGTTGGTGGGAATGTAAACTGGTACAGCCCCTCTGGAAAACAGTGTGGAGGTTCCTCAGGAAACTAACAATAGAACCCCCCTATGACCCATCAATAGCACTGCTAGGAATTTACCCAAGGGATACAGAAATGCTGAGGCATAGGAGCACATGTACCCCAATGTTCATAGCAGCACTCTCCACAATAGCTAAAACCTGGAAAGAGCCTAAGTGTCCATCAACAGATGAATGGATCAAGAAGATGTGGTTTATCTACACCATGGAATACTACATGGCAATGAGAAACAATGAAATCTGGCCATGTGTAGCAACATGGATGGACCTTGAGGGTGTTATGCTGAGCGAAATAAGTCAGGCAGAGAAGGACAAATATCATATGTGTGCACGTATAGGAGGATTAGGAGGAACTTGACAGAGGAACAAGGGGGAGAAGAAGGGCGGAAATGGTGGGGGAAAGGGAGAGAGGCAAACCATGAGAGACTCTTGAATGCTGACAAAAACTGAGGACTGATGGATGTGGGGGGAGGGGGGATGGGCATGGAGGAGGACACTTGTGGGGATGAGCACTGAGTGTTATGTGGAAACTAATTTGACAATAAACTATTTGTAAAAAAAAAAAAAAGAAGATCTTAAAACATTCTAGAGATTCAAAACAGATATTAGAGAAAGAAGAAGAGCTAAGTTCTCAAAAACAACAGAACCAAAGACAAATGGAATGATACCTTCTATTTGCTGAAAGAAAATCAAAGTGAAGCTAAGACTGTAGACTCTGCAAACATAGCTTTTGAAAATAAGGGTGAGAAAAATGAACATTTTTAGATATGCAATATGTTTTACCACAAAGAGATAACCACTGGGGAAAAAAAAAAACCTAAAGGATGGTCAAAGATTGTTATCTTTGTTGTTCATATGCTGCAATCATAACAGCTATATTTCTTGGAATGTAATGAACTCAGTATTTCTGAATTCATTAAGTAATAATAAACTTAGGGTGGGAAGAAAATGATTTTATATGGAAGATCTGAGATTTCCGTGATAAAATAAAGACCAAATATGTAAATAAAATTAACAAGCCATAATTATATAAAGTTAAAAATGAGTATTGTACACTTATAAACTAAAACTGAAATATATAGCCATAATTGTGTATGTCACAATGGGGTTGGCCACAGTTAAAATATTATATGGTCTTTTACTGTTTAGATGAATAGTAAAGATATTGGATTGCTTCACATATGATATGTGTACAATTTAAAATTCCTAAGTTAATCATTAAAAATCATATAAAATAAAAATCTATATATATAAAACATTGAATCATTGCCACTGAAAATTAATACAAAAGAAAATAAAACAGTTTAAGGAAATAATGGAAGAGAGTGAGAAAATACACACACAAAATAGTACAAATAGCACAGAATTTGAAATTAGAAATAAACCCAACCAATTAAGTAATTGTAACAAATGCAAATTGACAGAATACTCACAATAAAGACGGACACCTAGACTAGGAAAAAATGCAATTCTGTGTTGTTCACAAGAGATACATTTAAGTCACAGGAAAACGGACACGTATCAAGTAAACAGGGGGAAAGAGATGCCAAGCAAACAGAAACAAAACAGTCTGTGAGATGCAGACAGGCAGACAAAAGGTCAGGTTTTTGGTGCCGTTTTGACCTTGCCTCTGCTCTAGGACTAGTTTTATCTACCTATTACAGCCTTTTGTCGTTTGGTGTTATTTATACATATTATTGGAAATGAAAGACCTAGCAAGGTTTATTTCTAAATGTACAACTAACTATAGTCTGCACATGAGAGAAACATGTAACCCATCATTTGTTCATGATTAACAATGATACTGAGTGCTCTGAACCAATTAAAATCCTACTAATGTATATTCAATTTATCAGTATTCCAGTAGGAGGCAGTAGTTATTTTTCTGAATAAATAATACTGACATATACTATAAAATATGCTAGTCTCTCTGATTTAAATATATTTTTATCTTATCTGCTTCCGTCATTAGAGTAATAGAGTCAATAATAGGTATTATATTAGTACTTTTCTCATGTGGCTTATTTACTATCTCATACAATGGAATATACACCGTTAAACTTAATAGAACATTTAGGAAAATGGGTAAGTTAAGGTGAAAGAGAAATAACAGTAAACCTTATGTTGTCACAATTCTTATGGCTAAAACATAGCAATACATCTGCCATTTCTCAATTAATTGTCCTGGCTGGTGGACACATTTTATCAAGAATATCTCTGTTAAATTTGTGCGGTACTGTAATTTACTAGTGAAAATTAAAAAGAAGTTTCTGAAGAGACGATAAAATGTGTATATTCTGAACACAAATGAAGTGTTCAAGAAGCACTTAATGTTTGTTGAATGATTTCATTGTCAGTCGATTGAAAAATGTCTACCTATGTCATAAGACATGCTAGTAATTATCTATTGGAATTATAATTAAATGGACGCATCAGCATTTTAATATTTTTAAAAAGCTTATATGTTTATGCTATGAAGAAGCAAAATAGATTTTGCAGCAAAATCAATTTGGTTACTAGAACTGAAAGGAATCTGTGTAGAGTTGTATAGACAGGATTAACAATCATAAATTATGAATAATGCACACACATGTATACATAAACACATACACACATATATACTTGAATATATACAAATTATATAAACATAATTTTGGAAACCTAAAAGGAGAAATAGTTAGAATTGCTGCCAATTACAAAATTCTTACATTCCTTTTTCAGTAATTGACAAATCAAAAAGCTCCATGTTAGATCAAGTGCCCAACGTAAAGAACACAATAAACTTGTTCTAAAGGACTTAATGGACTTAACTGCACCCACTTACTATAGAATATACTTTCCTCGCATACACACATTACATTTATGGTATTTGCAGGTCTACCAGGCAATAGAACGAGTCTCAACAAATTTCAAAAGATTGCTACGATACAAAGATTTTTCTCCACAGTGCAATTATATTAATAAGTAGAAACAAACAACTAGAAATATACTTGGAATTTCAGAAATACATGCATAAATAACTCATTGGTCAAGGTAGAAATAAAAACAGAAAAATAATGATAATATTTAAAACTTAATGATTATTAAAACATACCTTTTAAAATCTATGCAGTTAAATGCTATTTACCGGGACATTCATAGTCTGGTATGCAGTAAAAAAAATTTTTTAATTGGGAAGTTATGAAATAAGCAAAATAATATGAAAGTTAAAAGAAGAATACTTAAAAGAAATTAATGATTTCTTTTAGATCAACCTTTAGGAATTACTAAAAGTTATGGTTTTATATGGTCTTTTGAATACTTTTGAAGTTAAAATGATATCCAGTTCACTGGATTGAGAATTTTATGTGCTAATATTCAATGTTGTCTCTTAGGTTTGGAAGCTTTTAAAATTTTCTTTAGAAGTGTTCAAAATATCACATTTTGCTTTCAATGAACTGGTGACATAACTCAGTCTTTAAAAAGCAAAACATATACAGCAAAAAAGAAAAAAATTACTCTTCACTGAACTTTGTAGCCAATTACTTTGTAGTTAAATACTTCAAGAGAAAAAAGATGGGGGACCTGGGGATTTCAACTCAGGTAATGATCTTACGGTTTGTGGATTCAAGCCCCATGTCTGGCTCTGTGATGACAGCTAAAAACCTGGACCCTGCTTCAGATTATGTGTCTTCTTCTCTCTCTCTCTACTCCTACCCTGCTCACACTCTTGTCTCTGTCTCTCTCTCTCAAAAAAGTTTTAAAAAACTGAAAAATGGAACAATACAGAAGGCACTCACATCCAGAACAAACTGGAAAACTCAAGGTTGTACACAGGTTTAAGGAAGAAGGTGATGTCATGAGTGCTTTTTCAAGATTTACTTTATTAACTTTCCGTTTTGAAAAAATTTTAGATTTATAGAGGAGTTGCAAAAACAATTTAGAGCATTCCCATATGCCCTCCCCATACAGCTTTCCCTGATGTAAAGAATTTCTATAACCTTGGTATAATGATCAAAACTAAGAAATTATCAAGTGTACAATATTATATGAATTATAGACTTTGTGCCCTTTTTCTATTCATGTTTTAATGTTTTTAATACGTGAATTTGTTAAAACATTCACACAGATACCTTAGCAAATTATCAGTTTCATCCCTTACATCAGGTATATAATTACTGTACCTACTGAGGGATTAAGTATTTCTCTGGTCTTAAGTTTCTATCCTTTCTATAGCTTTTCCTTACTTCAATGTGTTGCGCACTTTCTTTTCTGCCTAGAGAATGCTGTCATTCTTCACAGACTGATCTCCCTATCCCCTTACCAAGGTGTAAATACATATTACCCAAAACACTAGAATAGACTCTCCATGATCTTAACAAAGTTTCCAGCGGAGCAATAAAAATCATCCTAGTATATCAAAATGCCACGGTTCTTTATTCCTTTAGTGGTCTTCTTTTTTGGAGCTGGAAAATGACCAACACAATAGAGCTTTATGAACTAATACATGCTTTAAGATTAACAATCCAGTATTATAGCATCTAATTCTATAGAGAATTGTTTCATTTCCTGTAAATTCTCAGTCGGTATCATGTCCACATTGTACTACTTTACAGTAGCATTAGACTAATCATGTTGTTTTCCTTAAAGTACATAAAGATTTTTTGACTGTATGCAAAACAAGACTTCTGGGGCTGTCTTTATTGACTGATAAAAGGATTTGTGTATTTCCCCTGCTCCCCATCTCCAATAAAAATTACACAATATCTTAAGCAACGAGATAATGTTTTTAAGGCAAATGGATAATATACTTATCATAATACTTTATAGGAGGTACTTCTGAGGGCAATTGGAGGCAGCAAAGCCTAGAATAAAGAGAGATTAGGGGTAAAGGATTCCATTAGAAGGCAGGTGATAGGGGGAGCACCTTGGTGGCTCACCTGAGCATCTGACTCTTGGTGTCAGATCAGATCATGATCTCACAGCTCATGGGATCAAGCCCTGCATCCAGGTCTCTGCTAATAGTACAGATCCTGCTCATGACTCTCTCCCTCCCTCTCTCTCTCTGTCCCTCCCCTACTTGCATGTGTACTTTCTCTCTCTCTCTCAAAATAAAAAAACTAAAAAAGAATTAGAAGGCAGGTGATGGGAAACAAGGAGTGCTTGAACTGAATTAGTGGCAGTGAGATTAGAGAGGAATGTTTCAAACACAGCAGGGGTTTTTTTGGAAGGAAAAGCAACAGAATGTGATGTTGGTTTAAAAGGGTATGAGGTAGTGAGAAAAAAGCCTAAGTGGAAAACAAGCAAGATGGGACTTCATCTGTAGGAAACTAGATGCTACTTACATCATTCTTTTTATTTTTTTTAAACAGAGTATCTTTGGAGGAGAGATGGAAATTAATTACTGCTTCATATTTATTGAATGCAGGTGCTTGACAAAATTCAGAATTGAAATGTCTAGGAGGTAGTTGACCCTATCACTCCAGACAGAATATGATGGGTAATTCCCTGGTTAAAAACCCTTTAAAATACACTAGGTAGTTTCCTAAACACCCACCAACCCCTACCATCCCAGAGCTATAGTTAGCAGTTGGGATGGCTAGAGATGTAAAACCTCTTTGTTGACCAAGGTGTGTATCAGTAATGTTCCCAGGCATTATTTTGGGATGACCTTAATCTTAGTAGATCTCTTTCCAATCACAGTCCAAGATGTGACACATCAGTTTTATTCTTTCAATCCCTTTCTCCTTGGTATCTCTTTGAAATCTTTTTATTCTATAACCAACAGAGAAATGCGCCAAATTTGTTCTGAAAGGCATCAAAAGATATCAGGTTAAGGGAATACAGAGTGAACTGAAATAGACTTATGTTTACAGAATTGTTTAACATGTACTTTAAAGACTGCTTTAAGATTTTGTCTGCTATTTGAAAAATATATGTGCTTACGCATCCATTCAGCAAATTTTTGTTTAGGCCTTCCTATTGCCTATGTTTTTTGTTTCTTCGTTTCATTTTGCTTTACTAGACACTGACAGGGAAGAAATGAATAATGGACAGAAAATGTGAGGTACATCAGGAGTTTTGATGATTTCTGGAGGGAATGGGTTATAGTGTCAGGTTAAAGTAAAGAGCCCCAGTCAAGACATACTGAAAATTTTAGTTACTGGCTTGAGACACCTAGAACAATATAGCATCTAGGGCTAGATGTTTTGGTTCTAGGAGTACACATATACACATACCAACATATTCCTATTTGAAGACCATTCAAATGACCTGCCTCTGAGTTGTCTGGAACATATTGAGGGAAGCCTGCATGCAAACAATTATGGTAGAAGGTGGAAAGCACTATGGTAAAAGTATTCATAGAACACACCAGGGAAACAGAAAGGGTCATTGAACCCACCACATTGCTATGGAAGAGCTACAACTGCTGGTTATGTTTGAGCTGTGCCTTGATGAATGAACTGAGTTAGTGAAATGGGTGGAAGATGGTTGGCTAACTAGGAAAGACATCAAAAAATTACAAATCATTTTGGTTGACTGGAGGTGAGAGACAAGAAACAAGTAAAACCAAGCAGAGAAAGATATTAAACCATGGAAACCATGCTACGCCTGAAGACCCAAGAAGGAGTTCCTTACCCATAGTCTCTTGATGAAGGAAAGTAGACATAAGTGGTCCCTTAAATATCAATAACCATATCATAGTTTCCAAACTGTGCTGTGCATCCAAAGTTAATATATTTAATGATTAATTTAACTAGTCAGTTTGATATGCACCTAGGTTTGAAAAGTATAGGTCTAAAAAGAAGATAGTGACTCTTTTTTCAAAGGAAACTCAGACCAGAAAGTCTTCTCTATAGCTAAACTATAATCTGGCCAGAAAAGGATAAAGTGGCATAGTATTGAAAAAACAAAACAAAAGAAAAGAAACCTCTCTAAAAGGGAGACTAACTAGCTGAGAAAACTGGATTCTCTCACTATAGTATAATTAGGACATTCAGTAATATTCATTTATTCAGTAATGGTTGTAACAATAAAAAATAATCACAGAAATAAATCCCACAAATATATGCAATGAGAACACAAAGACTAAAGGTAAATGATCAGATACAGTAACATAAAACAACAATCAAAGAATAAGGTGAATTAACATAATGGCCCAGGGGCAGCGGATTGTGCCACTAAGGATTATAGAATCTCTAAAGCGGCCATTAATTTTGAACCATATTCTGACTCTAACTACATTCCGATTACCAGGGCCCCAACTCTAGGGCTGAACCTCAGATCTAGCAATTGTGATTCCTATCTAACTTATTTCTACATAAGTTATCAAAATAAGCCCATTACAACTTTGGGCATCCTAAGTGAACCTGTTTCTTGCCAATGAAAAGCAATTAGCTAAGTCAGAAATCTTTAACATTTAGAAATATTTAATATCAGTAATATTTATAACCTGAGAAAATTAAAAGTTAAAGGGCCCATTAGATGTAGCCCATTAGTAAATATTGCTTTTACATTTGTATTCTTACCATTTAAGTGACATAAATGATCTGGTTTGTGGAAAATAAAAGAGCAGTGAGTGATTAAACAGCTGCTAGAAATATGAATATGCATGCATGTATGTCCAATCAAATGCCATGGAAATTATCTTGTTAGGTTGGTGTTTTAATTTGGCCTATTTCCTTTGTGATAACAGAGATTGTATAATATCATGGGTCCTCTGATGGTGATTACTGATTGTCCCTCAATACCCATCCACTTCTTGTTTCTGAGCTGGGCACATGGCTGCTTGTAATAAAGTCTACATTTCCAGCCTCCCTTGCAGCTACGTATATTCACGTAAGTCTTGGGCAATGTTATACAAGGAGAGGTGTGTGATTATAGCAAGTGTCACTGAGGTATAGATTTAATTGCCTTTATTTCTCCCTGAGGGATAGGATAAAACACTGATATCTAGTGCTCAAATAACCATCTTAGGCCAGGAGGTAGAAGCCTTAAATTGATAATGGTAGAGCAATATAGACTAATACAGCATATTATAGTTCCTGGAGTGCACGTAACTGGCCCTCTATCCCTGGACTACTGATTTTACTCCAAGATACACTCCTAAGAAGCTGAAAAATTGCAAAATTGATTTATGACTCTGCAGAAATAATGTACTATAAGCACAGACCCTACTATCATCTCTGAAGCAGGAAGCCCTCTTATGGAAAGAGCCTTCAGTATTACCTGCTTTAATCACCCTTTAAAACCACACAGAATTAGCACAAACTCCAGACCCAGATTCCCCCTGCAGAACTTCTTTAGCACTCAAGGCCACCTTAACCTATGAATACCAGCCAACAAATGTGCTTCTATGCCTGAAAAAGTAACTGAAAAGGCATCAGTTCCTAAACATACTAACATAAAACAACATCACTAGATATGTTGTTAAAATACAGATCATCAAGCCTGACACCTACGGATTTATCTTTAGCAGGACTGAGAATTTGCATTTAGTCTAGTATCTAAATTCAGAAGCAATAGTATCTTGGCTACCTTTTAAGAAACACAGTTTATGAGCAAAGACTGGTTTAATCCATACCCACATCTACTCAGTGAAGAGGGATGAATTATTTAGAAGAGACAATAGACCTCAGCTTTCAAATGCCTGGCAGGGGCTCTGGGATATAAAGAACTTTGCAACTTACAAAATACAGTTACATAAATGTAGATGCTACAAAATGCTGTGATGTACTATTATGACTCTAATTTGTAAAAAAAAAAAAAAAAAAAAAAAAAAAGGAGACTTCAGTTTCCAAGAATTAAAAGCTTGTGTCTAAATTAGTACCCACTACCTCTTGACTCTAGTTCCAAGTCTCCATAATTTACATCATGGCTCTCTCATTAGGCTAGAAGTACAAAATCCTGGAACAAATAAGATGCAAAGCAACTAAATTTTGGTGAGATGTAAGGCAGAGGCAATACTATGGTTGGAAAAGCCAAGAAAGGGACGGCATACAGGCATTGGTGTCAGAGAATCCTGACCTCTGGGAAACAGAGGTCTAGAGGAATCTCTCAAGGAAGCATGAAAAATCACCAAAGATAAAATGTCCTGACTTTACAAGTTGGGCTGTAAACAATCTAATCTGGAATGTGAGCTAGCAGCAAACAGTCACAAAAGAAAATTTTAAAAGGGGTGCTCCTACCTTGTCTATAATTGCCTGTGATGAAGTAACACCTGGGCCAGACTGCTGGCCTGTGATAGACATGCAGCAGTAAACACATAAGTAGGACTCTGCTAATTAGAGTCTGCTTCTCCACCCTTCTACAATTAGCACTGAACAATGTTGTGAACATCTTTGATTGTGCCAACCCTGGACGGGAATATTTTATTCCTTTGGACCATACCCAAAAATTAACATACTTAAGAAATTATAATATGCTGTGTCATGTTAATAAGAGGAGCCTCTCCAAGGAAGAAATTGTACTATGGATACCCAATACTATTTACCAAGATAATGAGGAAATATTCTGTCCTGTTGTCCAATACCAGGTAGGTATACCCAAAGCTTGCATTTAAGAAAACTGATATATGTATAAAACTGCGTAAGAACATTATTGAAGTTAGTTTGTTTTCACAGGATTTGTAGGATACAGGACAAATGTCCTGATGCTTTGAGATAACTTGATCTACTCTCACCTCCATCATATGCAGAGTTACTGGGCCCTTTAAAGAAAGAGATAGCACTGGAGATGGATGGATATAAATTCAGATGGCTGGCTCTGTCAGGGGCCTGTTTTCAGTGTGTCAGGGTGAAAAAAGAGAGCTAGTGTTCTAAACCCTTCACATCATGAGGTCTACAAGCTTCTGCAGGATCTGGTACCCACCCATCTTTCAGCATCCACACCTCCTAGCAGTTTCTTTCTGGATCACTCTGCCTATGACACATTGGCCTCCTTTAAGTTTCTTAAATATCCCTTAACCCTTCCTGTTCCAAGACCTTCGTATTTGCTAATCTTCTATCTAGAACACATTTTTCCTGTTCGTCCATTGGCTGACTCCTACTCACTCCACAGGTATCAAAATCATCATATCCTTGGAAAAGCATTATCTGATCATCTCTGCTTCAAATTAGGTCAGGTCTCCAGTCTATGAATTCCTGTGCTTGCCTGCTTTCCTTTCACAGCACTTATTAACATAAAAATGTGTTGTAATCTGGGTGTTTGTTTAATAAATGCCCCCACACACACACTATAGCTCCATGTGGGCAATGACCCAGATTGTCTTCATCATCATTGTGCTCTTAGCAAAGTGTCTGGTATATAGTAACTACTATTAAGTAATTATTGACTAAACAAATGAATGATCATAACTTTAAGGAAAAACATTAGCATGCTAGAGCACTGCAGTATGAGAAACTGGGATTTGCTTTTAAAAAGATAAAAAGTCCCTTGGGCCATGAGAGCATCCATTTTGTAAAAGATTTAAAGACATAAGAAACAATTATTCGAAGACACCTGGATGGCTCAGTTAGTTAAGCATCCTACTCTTGATTTCAGCTGAAGTCATGATCTCAGGGTCATGAATTGAGCACCGCATGCTTAGCATAGAACCTGCTTAAGATTCATTCTCTCTTTCCCTCTCCCTTTGCCCCTGACCCTCCTCCACTCATGCTTCCTCTCTCTCTCTCTCAAAAAAAAAAAAAAAAAAAGGTGGAGGGGCTCAGGTGACTCAATCAGCTAGGCATCTGACTCTTGATTTCAGCTCAGGCCATGATCTCATGGTTTGTAAGTTTGAGCCACACACAGGGCTCCACAATGACAGTGCAAAGCCTGCTTGGGATGCTCTCTCTCTCCCTCTTTCTGCCTCTCCCACATGCTCTCGCAAAATAAATAAAATCCTCAGAAAAAAAAAAAGAAAAGAAATGATCATTTGGTCTATGATTTATAATCTTGTCCAAGGGATTTGGAAATACCTTAAATGAGTAACTTTCAAACATTGCAGTTTATGAGTGTAACTTATTAAATGTGTCTAACATAACATTTTGCTTTGCCTCACCCCCTCCTTGAGTGTTTCAGATTCAGTAAGTCTAAGGCGGATGCTAGGAATCTGTAATAAACAAGAACCTCAAGAAATTTTAATAAAATGAGTTATTCTAAAACTGTGTATTGAGCACCTAATATGTGCCAGGCATGGCATGAGGTAATGGAGACATGGATGAAGCCCTAGTTTGAAAGCCACCACAATAAATGATAACATGTTTCCTGATGTATCAGTTTCAGTGCTCACTTATTTGTACATTTAGAATTTATTGATGACCCCTGAAGCCCAAAGCTTGTAAGTGACAGACATTCTTTTTCCCTCCATTCCTGCAGTATCTAAGAGATAAATATTCACATATTTATCGACTATCTGCCAAACATCAAGCATTGATAAACATTTTTATGTTTTTTCAAATAGGTATGTTTATGAACACTTATTCAGAGGTCTCTAAAAAAGCGATATTTTAGTTCTTGCTATGTTTAAGCATTGTGATAAGTGTTTTTCATTGATTTTTTCATTAAACTGTCACAGGAATCCTATGAAGCAAATAACATTTGTAACTATGTTGAAACTGAGAGTTGAAGGAGATAAGTGGGCAGGAGATGGGCTAAATAGGTGGTGGGTATCAAGGAGGTCACTTGTGATTAGCACCGAGGATTATATGTAAGTGATGAATCACTAAATTCTACACCTGAAACCAATTTTACCATATATATTAAGTAACTAGCATTTAAAAGCTTTAAAATATAAGTAATTTAAGGTCACCTAATAAGTAGAATAAAAGGGGAAAATAAATGATTGTAAATAGCTCCAATATAAGGCTGTAGATATTAGATATTCATTGCAGCTACAGAAAACAGAAGTAGGAGAAAAGCATTTGAGAAAGAAAGAAATAAAAACAAGGGAGGGCACTACAACACACTCGTACAATTAATGATGAGGCAGTTTCCTATATGACATTATTTTTATTCATAAACAAGACTCACAAAGGGGTGGCATGCAGGTGGTTCAGTCAGTTAAGTGTCTGACTCGTGATTTCTGCTCAGATCATGATCTCACAGCTCTTGAGTTTGAGCCCTGCATTAGGCTCTGCACTGACAGCATAGAGCCTGCATGGGATATTCTCCCTCCCCTTCCCCACTTGTCTTTCCTCTCCCCAAATAAATAAATAAACTTTAAAAAAAGACTTCCAAAGGGACTTTAGCCACTCCAGCCTCTGTTTTCACATGTATACTGTAAGTCATATGGTGCATTTCCCTGTCAAAGTGGTTTCTCCGTTTTGCATCTTAAATATGGGTCTGTCTCACCCTTTCTTGTGCACGTGTTCAACCTGAGTTTATTCTCACATGCATTCAGGAGAAACAGTCTTCCACTGGGCTCTATAGAGTTCCACAATTCAGCAGCTTTCTTTCTCAGAGTACCACCATCAGGAGACAGCCAAAGAGTTCTGAATGAGCCTTGCTTGATACCTACTGCATCTAAGATTTGTACTGGGCTGAATCATGGTCCTCTGAGATTCATGTTCACCTGGAACCTCAGAATACAACCTTATTTGGAAATGAGTCTTTGAAGATGTAATTAATTTAGCTGAAATGATACTGGATTAGTGTGAACCCTCAATCCAACACCTGGTGTCTTTTTTTGTTTTTTTAATGTTTTATTTATTTCTAGGAGAGAGAGAGACAGAGACAGAGACCCTGACAGAGGGAGGGTCAGAGAGAGAGGGAGTCACAGACTGAAACAGGCTCCAGGCTCTGAGCTGGCAGTCAGCACAGAGCCCAACGCAGGGCTCAAACCCACAAACCGTGAGATCATGACCTAAGCAAAAGTGGGACACTTAACCGACTAAGCCATCCAGGCGCCCCCACCTGGTGTCTTTTTAAGAAGGCCGTATGAAGACACACACCAAGAGAAAAGGCCATATGCAGATGGATACAGCCACAAGCCAAGGAATGCCAAGGACTGAAGCCACAAGGGGCCAAAAAGCAAGGAAGGATTCTCCCCAGGAATCTTCAGAGAGATCAAGACCCCAGTGACACCCTAATTTCAGACCTCCAGCCTTCAAAACCCTAAGAACATATTTATGTCCTTTTAAGCCACCCAGTTTGTAATAATTGATCATGGCAGCAGAGGAAAGTAATACAAGATTTTATCAGAGAAACCCTTTAGCAGAGGGCATGATGACAATGTACTTCTACTACTGTGACGCTTTTTTAATTGCCCCAACAGAACTTCTTCTGATAAGATTTTAAATAATGGAGGCACAAAGTCAGTAGAAGTAGTAACTCCTGAATAGATACAAGCAATCTAACTTCGATATTGGAACTTAAAAAGAAGCACTACAAAAAACTCCAAGTGTTTTTAGATATAATTTTCCATTAGCCAAATTTGAATGTCAAAATTAGTGCTGCTCATATCGTTTATGGGAACCATCTGGGAGAAGAAGAAAAAAAGAAAAAGTTGCTCGAGGATATCTCCATGGATGCTGGGATGGCGTGGGGATTCATGGCAACAGAGATGTACTCTCACTCTGAGATTATGGATAAAAGCATGCTTTGGATATTACTATGATTATCTTTTCATAAGTATCTTCAGAGACAGCTCCCAAAGCTGGGTAGCACTGAAGAATGAGTGATCTTTGTACAGTGTCTCAATGAAAAAAGAGAGAGATGTGTGCACATGGATCGGTAAATGTGAGATTGTGTGAATGTGTGTATACATGTGAGTGTGCATGCATGTAACTATGTGCATGAGAGTCCATGAATGTGTGAGAAAAGGGGTATGTATGTATATGGGTATGAATGTGTGTGGGCACATGCGTGTATTAGAGGAGAAATAGTGAGAAACAGCAACCTGTCCTTTCTCTTTCAGAACTCTTCTCTTTCCAGGAACAGACCACCACTGTTTCCAGGGTGATCGCAATTTTGCAACCTGTAACCATGTTAAATTTAAAACCATAAAGGCGCCTAAGAAGAGTTTCAGCACAGTTTACATATACCTTATGGATTGTTACATTTTGCAGTTAGAGGCAATGAACTTGAATGGAAATATTGAGGACTTGCCAAAATTTGTGCAAATGAGACTGCCACATTTCTACTTTATGCTCCCGTGCAGTATCCTACCACATTTCGTATTCAGGAAATGCAGTATAACACATTTATAAAAGCAACAGGCCATGTTTTCAATAGTATTAGTGCTTCTAGCATATGCAAGTGAATTCTATAACATCCCTTTTCCTGAATATATTTACTCCTCACTATTTAGTTTACATGTTTATTATGGTGTGTTTAACCCAGTAATAATTTCAAAAAGACTAATGTATGTAAATCTGGAAGTCAGCCTAAATTCCTTCACCCACTTGTCCCCTTCATCAAATACATGCTCCACCATCACAGGGAACGTTGAGAGAGAGGATAGATGCTGGGGTCAGAGTGACATGGGTTCCCAGTCTCAGTTTTTCACTTTTCATCTTTGTGACCTCAGAGGCTGGATCCACTCGCAGTCTTTGCCTCCTTACCTGTGATGAATATAAGAGAGTCTACTTCAGGCTCAGCTGGTGGATGTGGATTCCACGTGACTCATATTTCCACGGTGGAAAAGAAGTATGCAGTCTGCTTCCATGAGGAAGATCTATGGAAGAAACTCTTTAGTTTCTCCTCACACCTTTGTGCATTCCACTTTGGAAAGGAGAAAAAGTATGTATTGGTTGAATTTAGGAGAAGGAACTGATAAGCACATTCCACCAACTCCTTCCCCTCTCCCTTTCCAGATCTGCCTCCCTATGAGGTCTCAGATGGTCTGTGCCTTCCCTCATCATCACTGAAAGAAGCCCTGAAGCTGGCCAGCTGGTCTAAGCAGTGGGTGCACACATCTTTCTAATTCATATGGGATATCTAAAGAAGCCAACCTAGCTGATGAGCCACACAGTATGTTCTCTGTTCAGCTCATCAGAAATCAAGTTGGGGAGAAAGACTCTTTGATCCTTGTAAGAAACAACACAGACTCAAAACGAAGGTGTGAGGACCGAATGGGATACTGAATGCAAAATTCAGGAAAGTGCTGAGGACACACTTAGCAACTGATTGTTGGCTGTTATGACAAAATATTTTTCTTAGTAGTATTACTACCACCTACATTGGTACTGCTACTGTTGCAGTTTGGTTTGTTCATAAAATTCTTCAGTCAGCACTATAGAGAACTGTGACTTTTTATTTGCATAAGTGTGTTGCACAAGAGTAAGGAGCCCTTCAAATATAAAGTCTGTGTTCAGCTTCATAATGGAAAGAAAAAGAAAAAGAAAAATGGAAAGGATATTAGACCATATGGCACCCACTTGGTGAGGACTTTCATACTCATACTGACCTCTCTGGAGATCTTCACTCCTGTTTCTACTGGGAACAGAGAGCACCTAGGTTCTGTGTGTGATGATAGCACAGTGCCATTTGTCTCCATTGGAGGTTTGCACCTCTCCATGCCCAGGACAGGGAATCCTGGCTAGAATAATGCTGTCTTAATGAAACAGGGGCAGAACACTGATGGCATCATCAGATTCTTAGTGCAAAAAGTAGGTAACAGAATCCCTCCAAGCCAGCAAGAAAGGCCAAACAAGAAATGATAACTTATTTTTAACATATGCAAACACCTCTTGTGGATACCAAGAAGAGTTCCTTAGGTTGAAACAGGTGCCTTATCAGAAACAGACCTGAGTCCCAGCAGATCTGAGAAGTAAACTGTCAAAATGTGGGTAGCAATGCTGTGTGACCTCATGCGTACCCAGCAAATAATGAGGTCTAGAGACATCTGGGTTACATAAGAATTTTTATGCCAGCCAGAAAATTAAATAGCAGCTGTGGCAACTCAGATTATGATTGGATCATTGCTATAATTTAGTCTTATTTAGTGCACCATAATTTAATAATTGAATAATTATATGTCAGAAAACATTAGCACCTTAAATTATAGAGAGGAATACCAATACCCATTCACTTCTGGAAAAAGTGTCCCTAAAAAAATATATGGCCATTTTTAATACCGATTTTACAGAGAGGAAAATGCTATGATCAAGGAATTATAACTAATTTCCCAATTTTACATAAAAGGTTGAACCAAGAATAAAACTAAGACCCTCTGACTATACAATTGGTTTCTGGTCCATCAAAATCAAGATGATTGTTCTGTTTCAATCTCTTCCCCTTCCCCGCAAAAAAAAAAAAAAAAAAAAAAAAGCCCATCCCTGGTCTTTCACTGCCTATGTTCTTCAACACATACGCACACACTAAGTACGAACCTAACCAAAAAACACAGTAGTAAGTAAAGAGTAGCCACATTTTCCTTTTTTCCTTCATTTTCAGAAACAGCCTAGTTTAAATATAAGGTAGGATCACAGAGAGATAGTAATAAAGAAACTAAGGTAAACAGAAGCTGAAAAAAAAAAAGGGAAGAGAAAATAGAAAAAGAGTGGAAGGTCTAAAACACTTCAAGAACCAAGTTATGATTTTGGAAATAGGTATGGCCCAGTTACTGTGTGAAATTTTAGCCTACAAAATTAAGATAGACATTAGAATAAATTCTTAACTTCAGATTAATTCTCAATGATGAATGAAAACATGAATTTCAAATTGTCATTATGAGATTAGATGATGTCTAAATCTTTGACTCATACGTAGGGTCTTCCTTTATTTTCTCTTAGGGTTTTTCTTCCATATTCTGATGTTTGCCATATAATTTGGCAGATGTTCCTCACATTCTCTTAATAGTTTGCTCCACTTAGAATGCTAATAACAGCAACTGCTAACATGTACTGAACACTCAACTTTATGGTAGAAGCTGTTATAATCACTTCATGTGTATTAACACATTTAATTATTTTATTAATCCTATGAAAATATGAATAATAATTTTTAAAAGAAAATTAAGGCACAGGCAGTGTACATTATCAGGATCCTAGAAACAAGCAGTGAGGCTGGATACAAACCAAGGCTGTCTCAATCCAAAGCCCAGAATCAATCACTGTCCTAAGCTTCTTTGAAACATATAAAATCTAGATAGAACCAAGATAATTATTAATGTTTATAACTTCTAATTTCTTCCTTTGTAATCTGAAAAGTTATGTTGTCTAGCTAACTAACACTAGCTCTTGTTAACATTGAATAAACTTTTATTTCTCCTTGAACAGGGAGAGATAGTGATGTTTCTGGTGGTGTAGAAGTCTGAACCAGTACAGAAGATTGAAAGTTATTATTATATTTGGTATACAAATGACCTTATACCTCACTCTTTATTTTAAGTTTTCACGTACTTATGGCTTAGAAAAAGATCCCTGATCTGAGTCCTATCTAGTTGCCCAATCACACTCATTTCTTCATAACTATTCCTTCCATTCACTATCACTATATTCATTCAAAAGGGATGCACTTTTGATTCTTGATGGTGGGTAATTCTTCAGTGTGTGTGACTGTCTCACACAATACAGGACTTTCAGAATTCCTGAATGTAGGCACTAAATCTCAAATGACAACCACAAATATTCCCAATTTTTCTAAATTCTCTTATGGGTAACACTGCACTTGCTTTAATAGCCAGTGATGCAGGTCCCCCAAGACAACCAAGTAATGTTTTCCCCAAATTTTTCATTTCAATTTACTCTTACTGTTCTCCCTTAAAGTGTGTGGATGCAGTCCCAACAGCCAGTATTATGACTAACACAGAAGTCCTCTACATGGTCTTCTCTGGACTGTTCCTGAGTAGCTTCTTTGGATGTGAATGATGTATTTTCACTATAATTTATTTATTTAAAATAATCATTTTAGGGATGGAAAACCTAGAAATGCATTTCCACACTTCATCACTGTCCTAGTACACAGTATCTTCATGTTCAGGAATGAAAACATTAACGGCTTCCCTTTGTGGCTGGTGAGCATTGGTAGTCCCTCTGTGCTAGATCTGTGCAAGACACTCATGTAAGCGAGCTCCCTAGTTTACTCTCCACATAAGTTCTCCATGGCTGCTATTCTTATGTCCACTTTGACGACAAGAAAGTTGAGATTTAAATATATTAAATAATTTGCCAATAATAACATTAATGAAGGTGACAATTATAAGAACAACACAGAGCTATAATTCTACTAGGGTAAACACTAAATTCTAAAGCTTTAAATGACGGAATTTCTAGATATTTCAGGATATCATGATAGTTCTATAGGAAAGTTATATAAGAGGGTATTACTAAACCCTCCCCAAAAAGAATCAGCTGCCACTTATTTGCTATTTGTCTTATAAGGCTTGAGGACTACAACCCAGCCTATTCATGTTTAGCCAAAGGCAGAGGTTGAAGGTCTCTATATAAACACCACGTTCCTAAAACAAATAAGATATGTAACAGACAATCTAGAACATCCTAGGAAAAAAATGAATAAAGCATCTGAAATTTTCAAATTCAAACTGCCATGGTTAGTTGTGTTTCTTTATGAGGTTGGGCTCCATTTCCTTATTTATAAATTAGAGCTGGGTCAGTGAATCCTAATATTCCTCTCAGAGACAGAATTTAAGGTTGCCAAGTTTCTACTGCATTTAAGAAACTTCTTCATTCACATATTGATTCAGTTTTCTTCTCTATTCTCATAAAATGCTTCCGAACGTATCTTGAATATACATGAGTGGGAAAATGCTACCTCTGCAAGAAGTATGTTTGTTTTTATGGGACTGGCTAGGGGAGAAAGATGGTGTGCAAGGCTAAGGGTAGGGGGAACACTCTATGTGGGAGGGTGCAGAAATTACAGTACAAAGGATCAAAGAGAAAAACTGCCTTTAGAGTGACAGGCTCTCCTTCAAGGAGAAGAAAAACCAAATAATTTATGCCTGCAGAGGTACTGAAGGGCTCATATTTTAGCCTGCAGAATTCCTCAGGATTGCTATAACTGAGCCTCTTGCAGGGAGGACCTATTAATCCTTTGCATGCTTTGCCATTAATATTGTTTATTGGGCCACAAGAAGATGACATAAACCTTTAATGTCACTTTTTCACACTAAAGATTTTTTCCTTAAAATTCAATGGTATCTGCCAATTTGATATGGCACTTTAAGGAGATTAGAGAAGCAGATGGCTGATACTTAATGACTAATTTTTTTTTCGTATCAACCAAAGATTTGTTATTTGATACAAAATACACAGAATAACAATGTTTCCCTTCATGGAGTTGGGCTGTGCTACCAAAAGAGAAAAGAAAGAGCTTTCACTGACAAACTATGAAGATTAGGTTTAGAAGTATCTGGAAGGATAAAACCTCATTGGGACTTACAAGATAACCATGAGGTAAAATTCTAGAGGAAAGTGGGGGTGGGGGGTGGGCAGTGAAGTACAACACAGTACTCACCACACACTCAATGTCCATTTGGAAGAAAGTCTCATGCAAGAGTTACAAAAGTCCATAGGTTAAGAGAAGAAACAGGTAGATATTAGTTCAAATCTTTAGACAGCCATTTGCACTCTGGATAAGTGGAGACTGTTAGATGGGTGTTAGTTCCAGTAAAAGTATAACTCAGGTGCAAATAAATCTCATAAAAGATGGTATTAGTATTAAATATTAAAGTACATATAATGTGTTGAGCTCAGTGCCTGACACTTAGGAAACACTCATGTGTTAACTGATATAAGTACGCACGAGGCACTTCTTTTCCTCCTTAGTAGTACTTTTTCTCCCACCCTCTGATAAATAGCAACAGTCTGTACCCCCTTCATTTTCTCTTTCTAATCAGTAACATAGGTTTTGAGAACAATTGTTTTTGGTCATCTTCCTGTGACCCTAACTCCCAACTGCAAGCAGGTATGTTGGGACTCCTGTGGATACTAGCAGGTAAAAAGACTTCAGGAAAACAAAAGAGAAGGAAAAGAAATGGGAGGCAGTTATTAAAAAACAAAAAACAAAAAACATTTTTCCCTAATGGGGTCAATAACAGAATAAAGAAATACTTTAGAGTTTGAACCAATTAGGCATCATGCTGGGAAAGGGTGGGAGGAGCCAAATATTGTGTATAGTAAAGGCAGAAATGGTTCTAGATGAGCAAGTCTCATTGTGTGTTGATAATGTGGTAATAGAAAGAAAGGGAATTCAGTGTATCTTTGTAAAGACAATCTGAGGCAGGAAAAAAAACAAACAAGTGCTGTAGAAGGCTATGTGGTCTAATAAGGTAGCCACATGTGGCTTTTTAATTTTAAATTTAAAAAAGACATTTAAAATTCAGTTTCTTATTTAAACTATCACACTTCAAGGGTTCAATAGCCACGAATAGTGGCTAGTGGCTGACATATATGATAGACTATAACAATCACTGTACACGTTTCTATTGCACAGTTCTTTGTCAAGGTAAAATAAGTTTCTGTTTGTTTACTGGTTATCCACTGACTAGCTAGCGTCATTCGTTCCTCTGGATGCTAAGATTTAGAGGGGTTACTAATGCAAAGTTCTGGCTCTCATGAAGTTTCCAGTCTAGTTTGGGAAATGGATGAAAATCAGCAAATAGTACCCATGCAATAAACTAATCACTGGACATAAGAAAAGTGAAGGAAACAGTGGGAAGGTGGTAAGAAATAATACTTAGCTGTAAAGGGAAGTGGCTTTGAAACATTACTTAACCTTTCATTAGCTATGCAGTTTTGGACAGGTAAGTTTGTTGCACCTTAATTCATGTATTAATTTGTTCATTCAGCTTTTACTTCCTTTTTCCCTTGGTCTTTCAATATTTTTTTTAAATGTCTTTCACATGTGCTATGCAGGCTTTGGATATTTGGATCCATTGTAAGATCTGGTTTAAATATAACCCATTTGATTCATCTCATTTTTCTATAAAGGAATGTCACTAATTCATTTCATGTTGATTACATCATAAGGGAATTTCTATCAGAAGTGTCTCATTTATTCATTTATCCAATAATTCAACAGATGTTACTGAAACCCTTGCTACATAATAGAAACCACATTAAAGACATACACATGTGAATGTCATGGCCTTTTCCCTAAAAAAATCTAGTGTGGGAGGCGGTGGATGACTGGCAGCAGAGTGGGTTTTGAAGAGGGCACCCTTCCCTTTTCAGAGGTGAGTCACATTTCTGATGGTACGATTTAAACATGAAAAGTGGAGGGGTGCCTGGGTGGCTCAGTCGGTTAAGCGTCCAACTTCTGCTCAGGTCATGATCTTGCGGTTTGTGGGTTCGAGCCCCACATCGGGCTCTGTGCTGACAGCTAGCTCAGAGCCTGGAGCTTGTTTCAGATTCTGTGTCTCCCTCTCTCTGACCCTCCCCTGTTCATGCTGCCTCTCTCTCAGAAATAAATAAAACATTAAAAAAATTAAACATGGAAAGTGGAGAAAAATGACTCCAGGCAGAGGAAATCTCGAGAAGAAAAGCTCAGAAGGGAAATATAAGATCTGGCTTCTGTTTCACTGCTTAGACACCATATGCCTGATACAAAGCTATGTATCTTAAGCATAATGTTTTATTTAATTTTTACAGTCACACTATGATGTGAGTATTATTATACCTTTTAAAAATGAAGAATCTAGGGCTCAAGGAATTGAAAATAGATGTTACCTGAGATAACAAACTTAGTATATGTTGAAGCCATTGTTCAGACTCAAAACATGATGACCTTTAAGTCTTCCCACTTAAGCATTAGAAATATAGATAGTCTAGCTGGTTTATCTGAAGAGAAGTACTGAAAAACAGGATTAGAAAGTCTACTCACACCAGATAATTGACAAACTTAAAGGCTGTGCAAAATTAGTTTGATCTATCTAAATATCACAATAAACTATTCCAAAGAAATTAAATATGTGAAAAATCATGTAAGTATATCTGGAATTTAGTTTAGCCATACTTCATAAGTTAGATTCAGGATATTTGAAATAATAAAATACTACACCACTGTTTTTATACGTTATATAGCATATAACATATAATGGTATATATACAAATTTATATACAGAATAAAATTATATATACCAACTATATACAGTGGACCTTTGAACAACTCAGGATTTAGGGTAGGTAACCCCACATACAGTTGAAAATCTGTGTATAATTTTAATGCCCCCAAAATTTGACTACTAACAGCCTACCATTGAATGGAATCCTCACCATTAACAGTCATTGACACATTTTGTATATGTATTATTACTGATTCCTACAATAAAGCAAGTTCGAGAAAAGATAATGTCACTAAGATCTTTAGGAAGTTTAAACTCATTTACAGTGCTTTTTGCACTTATCCAAAAACTCTGACATGTAAGTAGACTCATGCAGGTCTAGCTCATGTTGTTCAAGAGTAAACTGTACTTCTCAATCATCTTAGCCTGTAACAAAGGCCTAACCAAAGGAGGCAGAAGAAAGAGACAGAAAACTCAGTTACTGAGTTCAAGTACCTACAGATAACTATGTATGTGCATATGTTTATTTTTAAGTGGACATGTTAGGTCCTAAAACCACACCACACTAAATTCACAGGCTTAAAGCACAGGACAGAAAAAAAACCCTCCTTTTATGAAACTTGGGTGTCCGGTTATGGCAGCAAGGGTGCTACAAGACATACCAAGGAAGAGAAATAAATGTATGAACTATGCATGCTCTGTGCCAGGCAGTGACAAACAACTGATAAAGACTAAATTGGCCAGCATGAGTGCCAACCAGAGATTGGCTCTTTCCTAGGGGCCCTGTTGCCATCACACTATCGCACTTCTACAACGTGGAAATTAACCCATAGCACGAGGGTTGATTTTTGTCTTCTCCCATGCTCCCCTTCTCCTGATAGTAGTATCACTGTCACTCTCTGTTGATCGTGTCCTTACTCTCTTCATCATCTAGTCTGTTAAGATTAAATTGAGACTTCCAAGAGAGAAATTAGAAGGATTCATGCTCTGATCTTATTGTGGAACATGTCGTTTTAGAAGAGCAAGAGCTACACATGCATACACACCATGTATGTATGTACACACACACACATACACACACACACACACACACACACACACACACACACACAGACACAGGCAATAACCCTGCAACAGGATGAAGAGATTGCTGATGTAGACTGAAAATGATAAATGGAGCACAGTTGAGAGGTAAACTGCCCGAGGTATCAGCAAACATGTCTTGGTGATGCCAATAGTAGCACAGTCATTTGTTTCAATATCTGACAACCAGAAAGTTAAAAGGAACCCACCTCTGTCATTCGCTTAGGCTGCTGATTGATTGATGCCAACTTTTCTCTCCTTTCCTGGAATCCCATCCTCTTCTGTTTCTTTCTAACAAGATCCCTAAATTTCCCCAAGCAAAGAGCTCATGCCTATGGCAAGAGCTTGTTAATTGTACTTGATGGAGTGGAGATCTATAAAGGTCATGGTTGCTTTCTAACAAGCTGTCACCCAAACAAAGTACCTTTCAAATGTGACTAATTATCGAATTAGTAGAGATGACCCAAGTCTCTCCGGAGTTAGTCCAGGCAGAATGGGAGAGATCTCTGAAAGCAACGGGGATGTGTGTGAGGAGCTCACAGGAACACTGTGCTCTAACTGCTAGCAATCTAATCTATCTATCTAATCCACCTATATTGCTTCCACCCAGGACCCATCTGAAACGAAATGAGGACTCATGTCACAAGGATATGGTTTTAACACCTGTGATGACAAGTATGTTCTTAGTCCAGAAACCAGCTGGAAGACAGTACTAAGAAAAAAGTGTTTTTCACTTTTTTAAGAGAAAAGCACTTTTCACACTTAAGTTAGACATACATTCTTAGAAGGTTTCAGACCACTGCTTAGAAGAAAAAGACATGCAAACAATGTAACAGGTAAGTTAGTAGTCATGACCTAAGAAAGCAAATATAAAACTGGTAGGTTCACTGTGGTTTAAAATGTTAGGAGGTTATTCTTACTGTCACTACTGAATATCCATTTGGATAAGAAGGAAAACACATTCTACTTCTTCCCTCAAAATGGGCTTAGAGCATGTCACCATTTTATTATGTGATACATAAATCTCCAGTGTCTGATTATCTCCAGCAGTAACATGGGTCAGTAATATGGACTAGCTAAGGCCCTTCAATATCTGCTTACTATCACCTAAAATATTAAAGGATAAATTAAAAAAAAAAAAAAACATGTGACTGAGCTCTTTGGAAAAACTGGTTTTCAAACAATAAATTTCTAATTGAATAGACACATAATATATGTTTTCAGGGGTCCAAATCCAAGAAGGTGTCATTTAAAATGACAAGGTTTGGGGCGCCTGGGTGGCTTAGTCGGTTAAGCGTCCGACTTTCGCTTAGGTCATGATCTCGCAGTTCGTGGGTTCGAACCCCGCGTCCGACTCTGTGCTGACTGCCAGCTCAGAGCCTGGAGCCTGTTTCAGTCTGTGACTCCCTCTCTCTCTCTGACCCTCCCCTGCTCAAGCTGTCTCTCTCTCTCTCCTAGAAATAAAAATAAAAAAAAAAAATAAATAAAATGACAAGGTTTTTGATAAAAATCTCAGAATTTTATATTTCACAAATGTAGAATATTTACAAAATAATAACCGTAAAAAGCACAACTGGAATAAATTTGTTATTTAAACACTTTCCAGAAAGTTTTTTCTCTGTCATAGCAGGAAAAATCAAAAAATACAAAATAAAGGGGACAAAAGTTTAAATAGATTACTATTGAATCTTTCTAGCTGACTGTATTAATTTCTACAGACTATCTCAGGCTGTTGGGAAAATACAAGTAAAAAAAGAGCCATTTTCAAAGCAATTGCCATCTAAATAATTTAAATTTTGGATAAAAAAAGAAAAAGAAACTAAAGATATAAAAACAAGTTAACCTTGCCCTAGAGGGGAACTTTAAAACTTCATTTCATACCCTGACTTTCTTCTATTTTAAGTCACAGCAAGACAGGAACAAGGAAAAGGAAGAATCCATGTCATTTAGGACCAAATTGAATCATTTCTATTTAAAGAATATGGGGCAGGGGGTAAAGGAGACTATGATATCTTAGATCATTATACTCAGTTAATATTTACTGAGTACCTATTATACTTCAAGTACTGCAAATCTGAGAACATAAAAGTGAGTCTGGATCATGCCCTGAAAGAGCTCTCAGTCTAGTGAGATAAATAAATATAAAAGGAAATATGCAAACAAAAGAGGAAAACTAAGAATACAATGTTCTAAGTGGCACTTTCCAGACAGAGAGATATTACATTTCATTCATCCTGCAGCACAGGAATTCTAAGCTCCATTTTGGCAGGTTTTATGATGATTTGATGGGGTGAAGTTGGAAATGGTCCAGAGAAGAGCAGCAAACATGATAAAGGAGGCAGACAGACTTAGGGGGTCAAATTAAAGAAGCTGCAGAATTATTATTTGCCTAAGTGAGGACATACTAGTCTATAAATATTTTGACAGTATATAAAGAGACAATGTAAGGAGAGGTAAGTACACTGAGAAAAGGTAAAATGTCTCACATAAATCACAGTGGAAAATAGATAATATCACTTGTAAACTCTAACATGGAGATATTCCTTCTCTAGAAAGGTAAATTGCCATCTCTTGACTCATTTGATTTAGATCTTTTTCTCTACTGGACTGACTCTAGAAATTATACACAATGTTAATTTTCAGTTCAGGTCCTCAAATACTGCTTTAGAGCCATGTATGTGCTTGGTATTAAGACAAGTATTAAAAAAGAAAGAGATAGGGGCCGGCTACAGATTTGATATGTTGAAACCTACAGCTTATGAGGAAGAAGTCCACATGAATAGGATTAGTCCCATATAAAATGGGGCCCCAGAGAGCTCCCACGCCTTTCTGCCATGTGAAGCTACAGCCATGAGAATATGGTGTCGAAGCAGAAGAGTGACCTTACCAGACAATGAATCTCGCAGGCATCTTGAACTTCCCAGACTCCAGAACTGTGAGAAATAAAGGTCTGTGGTTTATAAGCCACCCAGTCAATGGTGTTTTGTTATAGCAGCCCAAACAGACTAAGGCAGGGCCCTGTAACTCAGGGAATTTACACCCAGAAGGAATTTTGGGTCTTTCCATCATCTCACATATGATCTACTTCCCAGTGATACCTCTCTATGGCTAGAAGAGTCCAGCCATTCCAGATTATGTGGTGTTGCTTGGAACTCCAGCCAAACCACCAGATATCCCTCTTGCCTCCTTCTCCCATCTCTGTCCCTCCCCCTATTCACACACGCATCTGAAGAAAGTCACTAGGCATTTAGTACAGTAGTGCCTAGATTCAAAGGTATTTGATGCAACATTCTTTGCCCTTACCGTAAATATTAAAGTTGACAATTCTGAGAAAAGCCCTCCTAATTAATCTATATTATATAAGTGGTTGGCAACTTCGAATGTTCATATTTTTGTGGCATGTAAAAAACAATTCTAAGAAGGAAGGATTGCTTACAGAAGTGAAAAGAACAATCCTACAGTCACAGTGTGGCAAGCGTATTTTTAGATAGCAGTACTTGCCTTTTATCAATCAATTCAATCAGAAATCATTAGAGGTACCTGTCTGTGTATACATGTGTGTGTAGAGTGTGGGTGTAGATTTACAGGCACATGCATGCATAGGCCTGAGTTGGAAAAGCCTTGGAGGTTTTCTTCTGTAGCCCAACTGCCTTATAATCACAGGTGAGTTGAGTACAACTAAAGGCAATGCAGCATCCTGAGCAACCTGCAGAGCAACTGGGTAAACACCTGGTTCAGACTCCAGGGTCACGCACGCACTCTTGTCCTCTCTTTGGGCTAGAGATCCCTGCTCTTACATCCTACGGGACATTCAGGGGCAACCTCATTGTACCTTGAGGATTCATACTACTTCCCCAATTAATGCAACTGCTGGGTCCTTCCATTATTTTTTTGAAGTTGAAAAACATCTCTGGTACCAATTAAAATGTAGTTTGTACTTGTCAGGTAACTGCAAAAAAATAACCCCAAGTAACAAAACTGTGCAACTCTTGGAAAAGTTCTTTCCAAGACTTGAAATAAATGCTATGTAAGATAGGAAATGGGGGAGAAGAGGATATCAAAGTTGAAGGATTCTATAACAAGCAGCACTCCAGACCAGAAACAATAAGGATGGAAAGCAATTCAAGATAGTACCATCCTTTCTCATGGTATGTTAATCATTACATTTCTCATCAAGTGTATAATATACATTATTTCACAAGTCTAGGAAAGTTGATTTTGGTAGATAGGACCATGCCCTTTAATAACTTTAGAAATTGAGAGTAAAAATATTCCTATATATGATGATTGCCTTACATGCCATACTGCTACTTTTATGTGTTATGTCAGTCAAGTAATCCTTGAGTTTTCCATTTCTCTATCACTCCAATGAAATGTGTCTGTTTGTGCTTAGAAAAGAGTCTAAACATCTACCCAGAATAGGTCTCAATGGTCTGTATTTTTGCCCAGCACCATATTTTAAAGTGTTAAGATTTAAATGCTTTCAGAAGAGCCAAGTTTGGACACAAGCCTCATCACATCCAAGGTATTATAGAGCCCTGATGCACTCATTTAGCACAAGCCAGGTCCCTGGAGGCACTGGAGCTAGAGATGTACAAGCTAGTCTAGCATCAACTTCTTACTACATATTGATGGACTAGATCCTTGTTCCAGCCAGAAGGCAGATATCTGTGTGGCTTTGAGCAAGTACGACATTTCCTCTGAAATCATTTTAGCCCTCAGTATTCCTTATCCATCAGATAAGCACAAGCATGTATCTCTCAGTCCCTTTGAGTTCTACAAGTGCCTTTTCTTGTTGGGAAAGTTTGTCTTCATAGGATAATACCAGCTAATCAATGCTAAATGGTTGAATTAAAAATCATATTTTTCCAACTTCTAAAGAAATAATAGATCTAAACAGTGATCACATAAAATCCATTAATTAGGTAAATGGCTAATGGAAACTTTTAACAGATGGTACTGCCTGAGGACCATCTGAACCCACTGATCAATCTTAACATCCTTGAAGAAAAGACATCATATGCCTCTTAAAGGAAGTACAGCGTACCAATTATCAACCATGTGCACAAAAAGACGAGAGCTCTTTAGGTAGTTTCTCCATGGAAAAGGTATATATGCACTTGTTCAAAGATCACAAAGACTTGAAGGGTACCTAATTTGACAAAAGAGGTTGGACACAAAACCAATGGAGATCTACTTGAAATAAGGAACTTAATTTTAGAAATGATAAAGGGAGGAAAGGTAGACTTCAAATTAAGTCCATATGAAAACAAAATTCCATTTTTATAACCTAATTTGCATGAATCTTTTCAGTGAAATTCTGTGTATAATTTAAAGTACAGCAATTTGAATGACTTACCACTCCAAAAATGGATGGTGGTTATTTGTGAGAAATTAAACAAAAACACAAATTTTTTCCCACTTTTCATTAAACTGTTAAATGTCCTCTATGACTTGTTCATGAGTCAATAAAAGATTACTGGAAAACAACCTAAGGCTACCTGCCTTCCTGAGTCAGCCTGAGAGAGGAAAAGATTGAGTTGTTTAGTTTTATAAATTCTGTCTCTGTACCAGGAGTCCTAAACTTCCATGAACACAGGAAATTCAATATAGACCCAGAGAGAAAATGACTGAAGATGGGAAGATGGGTTGAGGCGATTAATTCTCAAAAAAGGAAAAAAAAAAAAAACCCACCTCTCAAAGAGAGGTAAGATTCTTTACAGGTCTGCACAACCTAGCTTCAGTAGCCCCCTTCTTCTGTGTTAATGCCATCCTTCAAATTTTACTCCTCTTTTCTATGTTACTCTTTATTCTTACTAGTTCCACTGCTGTTCAGTTTTACCCAATTGATTAGAGTGGAAACTGTAAAGAATGAAGAGAATGAGATTGTTTGATTTACTGCAAGACTTCAAATCCTAAAATACAATGGCTTATATAAGAGTCTGGAGATAAAGTTTGGACATCCTCAAAGGGATTTTCTCTTCCATAAAGACCACTGCTCTAGAATCCAGTTTACACTTAGACTAAGTATTCTTCTATTCATTGAGACTTGACCATATTTCCCTTTTTTGTAAAGTGAGGTTAATGATGATGTCATCTAGGGAGTTATTCTGTGGATTAAATTAATTAATTCATGAAAAGCACTTGGAAGAATATATGATAAGCATTTGTTCATTGGTAGCCATTACTGATGTGGTTATTATCATGACTCCAGAAGATATTCAAGAAAACAATATGACCATAAATAACTTTCTGATATTAACCTCAAAAGAATCTGAGTTTACAAAGTTTTGGCAAGTTAATCAGCAAGCCAGATAAACTTGCCCACCCATGTTCAACCTCTTTTATAGACACTTAGTCTAGCTGGTAATATGACCCTTGGATTTCTGCAACTAACAGTGATCTAAAAATAATCCTGTCCATGGCATTCATCTACAAGATTGCCACTGAAATATGTGATAAAGCTTAAAAGCAAAAAATTGCATAGTACTTGAGTTAAATTTGATGTGTTACTGCTTAATAGATGTCACCTGAGCTATGTCACCTGATATCTGTGAGCTTGTCTCCTAGACCAAAATCTGTGAAAAACTTACAAAGATCGTACTGAATATAGGGTAATAATTAAATGATATATGTCACTTTAACACCTCCTAGCAATGCCTCAATATGCTCAGGGACTTATTTTGGAAGAAGATGGCTTCAGTGCTGTGCAGTTATACACATCAGGAATACGTTTCTGGCTCTTTCTCTTCCTCCTTGTGTGATTCAGGCAAATGCTGGTTGTCTCTGACTTGCTACATTCTCATTTGTAGAAACAGCCTAACTCCACTGTGATGATGAGTAATGCCCAGCACTCTGCTAAGAATGTAGAAAGCTCTCAATGCATGACAGCCATTGGTAAGTTCATTACTTCTTTACGAGGTTAAACTGACTGATTTGTGTTTGAGGGAAAGAGTAGGCAAGAATCTTCTTCCCACCCCACAAACAAGGTGTTCTCTCATCTAACTTAGAAATCAAGAATGTCCTCTCTAAAATTAAGCCATTTCTTTAATCGTCTTATAGGTAAAGGAAAATAAATCTCTGTTCTATGGGTGGAGGGAAAAGTCTGCCATCATAAGAGAGTAAACACCCCTTTGGTGTTTGTCTCCACAAACAGCATCAACAGGTCTGATGTCTTCCTTCAGCCTCTTCCACCTTCCCTACTTCAGGTGGAGAACTGAAAGGTAGGAGCTGCTCATTTTCCTTCTTACCTCTGTAACAAAGTGGTTGTAGTGCTTTCTTCAAGTCTTCCAGGAGGCCTGGTCTTTACAGAGGCTCCCAGCATAACATTTCACTGGCAGATGTTGCCTCTAGAAAAGCCAACCCTGGCACTTAGAAAGACAGAATCTGAGAGAGGGTCAGGGAGTTAAGGTCGAATTCATCCTCAACTCGAGAAAGAGACCAGGAAAGTTGAATGAGTCAGGAGAGAAAATTGTGCTATACATCATTAGTCTCCCAATTTCCCTTATGTTTGAATAATGGTACTCTAAAAACAGAAAGATAAGAGAAAAAATTAAAAACAAGAAATCTTCCCTGGCAATTTGATTATTAGGTCACTTCAAGACAGGCAATTTAAGAAACCAGCAAATGCCGCTGGGGAAACTAAAATAATAACAAGCAACACTAATACAGTACCTTTCCTCTTCAAAGCACTTTACAAACATGAAGTAATTAGGCCAATTAAAACTTGAAAAAGTAGCCTATTTAGACACAATCTTCTTTCCACATACAGGGCATCTGCTTGGAAATAACTCTTGTGCCTTGTTTTCAAAGCAGAAGATGCTCACAGGAAAACAAGATACCCATAAATAACCAGGGAATTTCATCTTAGAAGGATCTGGGTCTAGAAGCATTTGAGGCATTTAAATCAGAAGTGAATTTCCCACACCTTGATGCTTCCCTACCACAAACCCTGTGTAGTTAAACACAGCCTGACAGTGCCAGGCAGTCATGTATGGATGATAATAACAGATAACAAAGATAAACAGTCCAAAGAATGAATGGGCAAAAAATCTGAGGTCTACCTGTTCCTGGTAAATTAACTCCCAAAAAGGAAGCCCAGAAAAACTGAGCAAAGGGGCATAGTGCATTGAATTAGGAAGTGTATTAAACTGGGAGTAAGGAGACTTAAGTCCTTGTTCAAGTTTTTTTTTTTAATTATTTATTTTTGAGACACAGAGACAGAGAGAGAGAGACAGAGAGAGAGAGATTGGGGCAGTGGCAGACAGAGAAGGGGACCAAGAATATGAAGCAGTCTCTGTGCTGAAAGCAGAGAGCCTGATGTGGGGCTCAAATTCAGGATTGTGAGATCATGACCTGAAATTAAGGTAGATGCTCAACCGACTGAACCACCCAGGCTCCCCAGTCCTTGTTTAAGGTTAACCACTAATTCACTATGTGACTTGGGACAGTAACTTAGTTTGTTTCTGGCTTTGGTCTCTACATGTGAAATGAGCTGTTTGATTGGATCCATGGCTTTCATTGTATGTTCTGAAAGTACTGTGGGTGCCCAATGCAGAGTAGGTAATAGCTCTGAGCTTCTCTGGTTCAGAAAGAGCAGCAACATTTTAATTCATTGTAGGTGTTGGGTTTTTACGAGCTACAAAGAGTTCCATGCCTATATGAGTAAGAAAATCACTGGTCTCTAAATTTTCTGGCAACTCTGGTAATCTGTGATTCTATGAATGTTTATAAACCCCACAGCATATAGAGTATGTTTCAATGGCAACTTGCATTACATTCGCTTAACTTATTAAGATCAGAGAAGAGTGAAAGATCAAGTCAGTGCTCTTACAGTGTCCCTTGCTCACTCTAAGTCACTGTAAGTCAGGGTTGTATTTCTTTGATTTATCCGCACCTACCCTAGGTGAAGTAGGTGTTGCAGAGACCTCCACCAGGTCTCCATTCTCTCTGTTCCAGTTTCTCTACTTGCCCCTGGCTGGCTGGCTCTGATAATCTAGTCCTCAAATGTAGGTTGAGGAAGGACAGGGAGTATCATATTCCAGTCCTGACATTTTAAGAGAGCCTATATAAAGCTGTTAGTCTCATTTTCTGACTTATGAGTACATATACTCTATGATCCAGAGCCCTGGAGGAGAAGAGAAATAAATGAAAGGATCCAGACAAATAGCCCCCCCCCCCTTCTACTAATATTGCCTGCCTTCTCCATTTTTCCTGTCATCTAGGCAGCTTTTAGGAACCAAACCCTCCCTGACAGTCAACTCCAGCAAATGAGTCTGTTAGAATACCTCATTTATTCCCATGAACTATATTGTTGATTGTAGAGTGAAAAACCTGAGACTAAAAGAGTAAGCCACAAAAATCACAAGGCTTGGGTGGCAAAGCCAAAAATGGGCCATCAGGCTTTCGGAATTTAACTCCCTGACTTTCTCATAGCACTTAAGTACTTTCCTATTCACGTAACATAAACCAGTAACTCCAAACCCAACAAAGCAAGTTAAGTTTTGCTTCCAGTACCTGCCGCCTCCTACTCTTTCTTCTCATTTCTTTTCGGATTCTCATGGCTGGACTAGGGTGTCCAATGGAAGGAGTGTGGCTTTTTTTGAAGTCAGATCATCTGCCGTTGAAATTAACATGGCAAGTGGCTTCACTAAGGTCACCGTCTTAACCATGTCTAAATGATTTTCTTATATTGAAGAGGGTACATCTTAATACCTATCCAACACCTTCATAGGACATTTATAAAATTTAACCTACTATTGGTGGGAATACATCCAAATTGCTTTAAACTGCTTTACCCCTGGGGTCATTTAAGATATTTTAGTTTCTGGTGTTTTCCATCTCTTGCAGCACAGCAACTGAGTAAGGAGCCAAACTAAAGAATTTCCCAGAAGCACAGATTTCCCCAATGAAAATAAAAAATTCCTAATTCCAGATGGAAAGCATTTTGGCATTTCCTTAGAGGATACCAGTAGTGAATTGAAACAGAAATAGATGCTTCTTACTGAGTAAAAGTCTAGCAACTCGTTTATAGACCTATCCACACTCTAATTAAAATAGTACAATTATCTGGGAAATTGTGAGGAAAAGCCACCAAGACTGTTGACTGTTTTTGCAATGCCAACAATCACGGGGAATACTTAGTGACAACCTCAATGCCCATTTACAGATATAAAAGAAAAGTAGTAAGATATAGCTGCAGGATATTAGGGAAGTTTCCAGTAATGACTAGAGAAAAAGTAGTCTAACAAGTATCCATAGGTCTGTGAGAGTCAACTAATGGCACAAGTTTAAGCTACTTGACCTAAGCAAAAGTCAACTGCAGGTTGTAAACATTCCCCCCTTTCTTCTATAAGTCTGGACGCAGAAGCAGAGAGGTGCTCAAACTCAGGGTATGACAATGAATCTTTCGTCTCTGATTACATCAAGTGACTCTTGAAAGAGCAAATTTCTTACTAAAAAACACTACACAAGATGTTAACCTACCTTTCAACTTACTTTCTCAACTGTCACTGGCAATAACACAGGTCTGCGAATCAGCAAATCAGCACAGAAACCTCCACACAAGGATTTGACACTAATAAACTGTGCCCTACAAGGCTTCCAAATTTATTAAAAATGGAACCTACTGTTTTAGTTTTACCATCATCCAATGTCTTCATTCTCTAATTATCTAGCCTTACTATCAAATAGCAACTTAGGGAAGTCAATACCAGATTTAGTATTTTTTCAGTTTTGTTGAGATATAGACACAAAATATTGTGTTAGTCCAAGGTGTACAGCATTTGATGTATGCACATACTGCAAATTTATCATCTAAGGTTATTTAATACTAATTACCTCACATGGTTGCAAATGTTTCTTTATGGTGAAAAGTTTCAAGATCTCCTCTTTAGGAACCTTTCAAATATCCAATGAATTATAGTTAACCATAGTCACCATGTTATACATTACATTCCCAGACCTTAATTATCTTATAATTGGAAGTTTTTACCTTGTGACTACTTTCACTCATTCCCCTCAATAATTCCCACCTCCCCAAATATTTTTTTAATTTGCCCAAAATAAAGTGTTCCAAATGCCCTCTTGAGAGAGAGAGAGAGAGAGAGAGAGAGAGAGAAGGTACACACATGAGGTGGGGAGGGAAAAAGGGAAAGAGAGAATCTGAAGCCAACATGGGGGCTGGGACTGGATCTCAAGACAATAAGATCATGACCTGAGCTGAAATTAAGAGTCAAATGCTTAACTGACTAAGCCATCCAGGTGCCCCCAAATACCCATTCTCTATACATGTATAGAAATGTATTTATATGGCTTAATTCATACCTTTCCCTTTTCATTCTTAAGGCACCTCTAATATTTCCTTTCTCAACAATTACTACATGCATTTGCTAGTTCACACGTCTTACTTATATGCTATTATCTGGCTAGGCCAAATGTTCTTCTGTACTTAATCCAAATTCCATTCCTATTCCTATTAGGTCGAAAATCTAATGCTGTCATGTCAAGGAATGTACCTTTCCATGAACTACCAGACTCACATCGGCATATCTGAAATCTGATCTGTGCTCTTGAGACACAAATATTAATATCTTCAGAAATGTGGGGAAGCATGCCAGTCTTTCAGGTCTATTATTGACCAACAAAATCAAAACGCGCGCGCACACACACACACACACACACACACACACACACACACACACACACTTTTAGCTGTTTTGAAAATACACAGTTATTCCCAGAGACTCAATCAAATCAACTGAGCATTCTAAAATATCTACTTTTTATTACAGTTTGATAATTTACTTTTTCCCACCAATTTGGGGGAGGAATTCAACTTTATATCTTCTCTTAAACATTATTTGACATACGGGCCCCCTTGACCTGGGTTCCGAGAGCAGGCTTCATTTGGTATTGAAAACCTTTGAAGTCAGATATATTGCTGAGTGTGTTTATTTAGAGGCAAAATAATACTGTTTGTATTAAGTTCTCAGAATTCATTACAGCATCATAACTTCCCAAAAGGTTATAAAACACTGATAAATCTTCTATAATTTAACCTATGATCATTCAGTCTTTATAGCCTATAAAATTATTCAGTCTCTACATGTTAGCCCAATCCATAATCTTCTTTCAAAAGGTGAGAAATACTTAAATGGAATGAAATGCCCTCTTCCAAATACCATCTGGTCAATAATACTGTTTTAGAAGCCTGCCATTCATGTTCCTCACCTCTCTAAAAAAATCTCAAAAAATTCCTCTTTTGAGGTTCCTCACCTCAAAAAATCTCAGAAGTCAAACTCTAAACACTGCTGCCTTAGGCTTGCCGCCACTATGAGGAATTAAACTCTGGGTCCAATTGACCTGATACTTTGTGGTGAAACACAGTATTCAGATGTGTATGCCCTCAGAGATGAGGCATGAATTTCCACTTATGCTCTTCCTTCTACTGTTTTTCCAATAAAACCAGAGCGCTAAATGAATAAATACTATGCTCAGAGACAATGAGAAAATGCAAATTTTCCTATGATGAGAATTTCTTTTAAACGGTGCTTTCCCATTATTGTCCTCCTCATGAAATTAGCTATTTGTGGGAAATAACTGAAGCTTCCTTTAAAATAAGGTGATAATGGGGCACCTGGATGGCTTAGTTGGTTGTGTGTCCAACTCTTGATTTCAACTCAGGTCATGATCTCAGGATTCGTGAGTTTGAGCCCCGGGTTGGGCTCTGTGCTGACAGTGCAGAGCCTGCTTAGAATCCTCTCTCTCCCTTTGCCCCTCCCCATCATGTGCGCGTACACATGCACACACTCTCTTTCTCAAAATAAATTAAATTTAAAAATAAATAAAATTAAATAAAATAAACTGATAAAGAATAGATGCACTGTAGAAATAAATATTGCCTAGAATATGGATGTAGAGAATTGGAATTTTTGTGCAAGTGTGAATTTATTTCCTGATGGCATTTACAGAATCTCTCATGACCTTCTTCAGGTCAACATGAAGTACATGAGCTGGCCGACAGTACTATCAAATGGATTGGTAACTATCTGAACACTGCACCCAAAGAAAGTAGATTAAATTACTTTGGCATTATTCATCAGAAAGGTCTCCACACTTGAGTCATTGGTTACTATACTTGACCTTATAACGTTAAACAAACAGAATGTGTACCCTGTTAATTTATCCAAGAGAACAGGTGGGGAGTTAGATAATATAAATGTTAGAATAAAGAGATCTTGATGACTAGAAGAGTGGGCCAAAACCCAACAGCACGAACTATCGCAACCATATATTGATACAGCATGAAAAAAAACCTTTGAAGTAAAACAAACATGGACATAAATACATGTGCCACTACTTAATATCTATGTGAGTCCAGTTAAATTGTTTTTAAGAGTTCCTTTTTCATATGTTAAATAGGGACAATAAATTTTATTTTATAGGGTTTGTTGAGAAAATTAAATTCTATAGTATAAATTAAAGTCATAGAGTCTAGAATTAAATTAGAGTAACTTAGTTGTAAGTAGTGTATTAATTTTAAACATTATCTTCACAAGTAAAAATAGAAGGGATGCCTGATATTTACTCCTTCATTTTTCACCAATTATTTATAAAACACATGTTTAGGGGCATTTGGGTAACTCAGTTGGCTAAGTGTCTGACTTTGGCTCAGGCCATGATTTCACAGTCATGAGTTCGAGCCCAGCATCAGGCTCTGTGCTAACAGCTCAAAGTCTGGGGCCTACTTCAGATCCGTGTTTTATTTTCTCTCTATCACTTGCCTGCTTGCACTCTGGCCTCTCTCACTCACTAAAAAATAAACTTAAAAAAATAAAAAACACATGTTTAAACACCCAATATGTCTATTGCTATGCTTGGTTTGGGAGGTACAAATGCGAGCCAGTCCTGTCCTAAGAGTAGAATTGAAGATATATAAAGAAACGAGGAATATGTATATGGAATGACAATTCACTACGTAATATTACTAAGCATGTACTTTTAAACCCCCTACTCTACTCTTCTACTAGACTCTATTTGCAATAGACAGGCCATGCCTCAGAATGTCACCCTGTATGGGGGACAAGCAGGCCTAAATAACTCTAATGACCATAGTCTGAATGAGTATGTCCCTCAAGATTCACAGTATGAAATCCCAACCTCCAATGTGATGGGTCTGAAGCAGGGGCCTCTGGAAGATGCTTAGGTCATAAGGATGGAGCCCTCATGCATGAGATTCTTATTCTTATTTAAAAAAAAAAAAGGAACTTACAGGGCTCCCTACTCCCTCCACTATGTGAAGACACAGCAAGAAGCTAGCAGTCTGCAGTCTGGAAGAGGGCCTTCAGCAGAACCCAATCATGTTGGCACCCTGATCTTGGACTTCCAACCTTCAGAAGTGTGAGAAATACATTTCTGTTGTTAGTAAGCCTCACAGTCTGTGGCATTTGATTACAGTATCCCAGAGGGGCTATGACACCAGACCAATATACAACCAATTAGACAAAGCATCACATCTACAATGCTTTCCAAGTTCAAGGAAAATGCCCTTCCTTAGGAAAGTGAGCTGAGCCAGGAGATTTTCTTTCTCAAGAACTTGGACTACAAAACAAGGAGGTATTGGTGCAATTGGCAACGGGAACTAGGAGTGGAAGCATAAAAGAGACAGGGTTGAGACTGTGACAGGCCATGTTTATGAGACTATGAAGTATGAGATATTCCTAATAATATAGAATTATGAGATATTAGACAAATGGTTAAGCAGAAATATACAGGGAACATCATCCGTGGCATGTGGCTACGAGAGCCCGAGATTATAACCAATGCCAAGAGCTTCAAATTCCTGAGACAGTGATGAAGACTACCTCTTCTGGAGTGTTGACTCAGTTCTAGTTACTCTTCTAGCACTTTATATACACAGAACTCATGTAATCATTAAAAAAAAAAACTCTCCATGAAGTCATTACTATTATTTCTCTCATTGAACACATGTGAAAATTGAAACACAAAAAGCTAACTTGTGCAGGTTTCAAGACTATTGCCTACTGGAGCCGGGATTGAAACCCAAGCTTTATGACTTCAGAGCCGAAGCTCCTAATGGTCATACTCTACCTTTGTCCCTTTTGCCTTTATGAAACACTATCTTAAAGTAGTCTAAATGAGTCTTTAATTCGCTCAACAAGCAAGAAACTAACATAGCATCTTTGTATCTGACAGGGACTCAGCTTCAAACAAAGGATGTGGGAGGTCAGCAATACCATAGGCCTTCAATGCAGCAGGAGAACTGCCTTTTCCCCATAGAGAACAATTTGTACACAAAGCAGGATGGAATTTCTGAAGATTAGCCTTTGATAGTTGTTGAGGTGGCATTTGGGGATAATAGAACCTTGAAATAGTAATGAAGAAACTTTTCTTAAAATCTTCCAGGTGCTCCATAGGAATCCTCTTATGAATGTCTACATCATTTCTCCAAAGAGATCTAGCGGCAACCCAGCCATCCCCTCCTCACCATGCCATAAACAGAGGTAAAACATGACCCAGGGTGGTTTGCTCAAAAGACTTCTGAAGATATAATAGATGCTGTTGCCCTCAGTAGCCACTGTATTCTAAGTTGCGTGATTCCAGGGCTGTGGGTTGGGTTTTTTGTTTGTTTGTTTGTTTGTTTTGTTTGTTTGTTTTCCTTTCAATCATAAGACTTTTTGACAAAAAGGACTAAGGTCAGTTTTGCCTTTCTACAAACAGTGCCTAGTAAAGATAATGCACATGGAAAGTCATTTTTAAACTGGCTTTCAATAAGTGAAGGAATAAACAAGTTATATTGCTAATGGCATAGACACCTTCTGCAACAATAGGAGCACTTTTCACTTTGGTTCTTTCATCTTATTGAAAATATGTGTGTGTGCGCGCGTGCGTGCATTTTATTTTGCAATTATTCATCCAGACAGGCAGCATTCACATCCAGGCTCCAGAGCCAGATTTCTTGTAATTAGTCTTACTAATTACAAGCAAGCTATTTAACATTTCTCTTCCTCAGCTTCCCAGATGAAGAGACTCTCCGAAGACTTAATTATACCTGCCCGAAAGGGTCACTGTGAGAATTAACCAAGATCATAACAAGTGCCCCACAGTGCCTACGACCTAGTAAGCACTCAATCAATACTCTCCAACTATTCAGTAGATAAGAGGATGGAAGTAGAGTCCTCCCTGGAGTCACTACCTAAAGCATATGAATGCATGGGATGTATCAGCAGATAACATAATAGCTATGAATGAAGTTCAGGAATCTTCAAGGGTTCAAATTTGAATGTGACTTTGCATAAGTTTCTTTACCTCTCTGTGCCAAAGTTTCCTCATCCGTAAAATAGAAATAACACTCCTTGTTCCATAGGATTATGTAGTGAGCGCCTATAAGGAAAGCTCTTTGAACAGTAAATAGTTCACAGTAAGCTCAATACAAGTTTTTGCTATTATTGTTACTGTTACTTAATGTAATGATACCCAGATATAAAATCCTGCTCCTAGGCTTTATGTCTTCTACATGTGAAGACATCTCTGCGGCTCACACCACTGATACACACTACTACACTCCCATCTGCTAGGGCAACTGTTGCTAACTTTGTTACTAATCCAGAGTTCAGATTCAGTGGGAGTGCATCAGAAAATCTATAATCCAACAGAAGGCTAGAAGAAGCATGGCCACTTGCTTGGAGGTATTTTGCCCAAATCTTCTGATAACATTTTCTTTCTTTAAACCTGCCCGGAGTAATTATGGCTCTTAACAATTGTTATAGCTCAGTAGCACATGCTGGGTGACTCCTGCAAACAGTTTTATCAAACTGACATTCTAAAAAATGTCCCTTGCTAAATGTCAAGTGAGATTTCTGGAGGGGAAAGAAAAATGCCTCTTTTCTTCTTCCACATCCCATGTTTATGCAGATCAAAAAGACATTGCATGGCTGCCCGATGTTTCAGCAATTCAGACATCTGCAATAATCCACCAAGAATTCTTAATCAGCCATAACTCCATTCTTAACACTGGGGAGAATTAATTATGAATGTGGAATCAGCATCATGGTCGATCCGGGAAGCCAAACTGACTCGCAGTGACGCTGTCCTCCTGCCCTGTTAATTAAGCAGGAAGGCGTTCAAGGGCGCAAGACAGAAGCAGAGTGAGACTGGTAACTGGCCCAAATGCAGGAGATCCTCGTCCCTCTTTGTATCTGGAGTTTCATGTTATTCATGAAATAAATATTCCAAATTATAGGACCCCATAAGGATACTTAAGGGAAGATAATGAAATCAACTGTAATTGAATACAGTGAGTCAATGAAAAGAAAACAGCCTTCTTGAGAAGGTATTCTCTTCCCTAGACAGGAGTGATTAGAGAAATAACTACCCTTGGAAGGAGTGGTCCTAGTTATCTTTCTGTCCTATTACGATTGCCCTGTTTCTTCAACAGTAATTGAACAAATTTGGTTAAGATATGTAGTGACCATGGTCTTCAGAGGAGGCTGAGCTCTTCTGAGCTCTGTGGGCAAATCACAATGGACTTAAACCAGCTAGAGTATCCATAATTCTGGCCAGTAACTGGTTTAGGAAGGGCCTGTGACACAGTAGTCATCCATAAGACCTATGGGGAGATTTGTCAGAGGCATATCTTGTAAACGGTTTCCTCATTTTTCAAAAACCAATGCATGAGAGGAGTAATTGTGTAGAGAAGTGCTGCTTAGAATTTACCATAGCCATCTTGTGGCCACAAAAGTACATACTTTAGGTCAAAAGTCAGAATGCTAAAAATGTCAGGACAAAAACAAAGATGGCCTCAGAGTCTCCAGTCTATCCCCAAAACCAGTCTATCCACACCTGACCATCTCCTTATGGAATAAGTTCTCATTTTAAAGCAACTGTACTCAATTTTTGTTAATCATGGCTAAATCGTCTTAACTGATATTCTATTTTATGTAAAAAAAAAAAAATCCCATTCAATTAATTTATACTCCCAACTTTCTCAAGTAGGCATTTCCCCATTTTTACAAAAAGAAAAAAAAACTAGGATGTAAAGAAAATTAATGATCTCACAGCAGTGAGCCACTAAGTAACTAGCACAGCTAGAATGAATGCTCATGGGTGAACAACTAAAAGTCTGTCTTCTCTATACTACGTTGTGCTTCTAGTTTCATCACTGGAAATGCATTTGTTTCCATATTATTAGACTTAGTTTTTAGATGTCATAATATAATTAAATGCCAGGGATGAAAGCATTATAAAAAAAAATCCCTGTCTGTCAGTAATTAACAATACGATGTGAGGATACCTAACAATAGTAACAGCACTGTTCAGAGCTTCAGAAAGTAATGGCTGAGATGGATTTTAAAAACAGAGATTTCAGAGAAATTGTATAGGGAAGAAATTATGTAGCACAGCCAATAAATTTTAAACATTAATTTTATACTGACTAGGAACATAGTGTATAGAAAAGTCAACATTTATGTAATATTTTTTAACATACAAGACTAGATTTCAAGAGATTTCTTATCATTGGCTATTTCCTATTATGATTCATGCCTACAAAACAAAGATTAGCTATTCAGGCTCCTCTGCTCCAAAAAGTACTTTAGAAATGTTGAAAAATATTATCATTTGGGGGTCATCACGATGGATTCACTGTATCACATCAATCTTCAACAGACATAGAGCTCTATCTAAATTCTGGAAAGATTGAGTTGGGCACCTGAATCAGAGGTATCAGAACTTCTCACAATGGTGTAAAGGTCAGGGAAAGGGGCCAAAACAAAATCTGATCAAGTTCCCAGTTGTTACCTGGGCCTGGCCTTGGTCCATTTTTGATGATCTGGTAAGGGACTATTACAGACAAGTACAGGGATGGGTCACTGCTCTGGACTTTGTTCATTTTCAATAGGCTCTGGCCCAGTAATAGGAGTGATTTGAGACTTACGGTATAACAAATCTTTTGGGTGCAAGTGAGTTCCAGTTGGCAAGGACTTCAACTAATTTTGATAACAAAAGTCTTACAGGGAAGGCCCATAAGGCATTTTACACATCAAACAGCTCTTACTGAAGGTTGTTTTGATGAAATAATTACAAATGAATCAGAAGAAGTAAATTACCCTTGAAATAATAACAATACTTAGCATTTTCATTTTCAAAGTGTTTAACAAATTACTAATTATTTAATTTCCATTCCAGCATCAAGATAAAGGGATTTCTACTTCAGTTCTATAAGTGGGGGATCTGAGCTATCAGGAGGGGTGACATGCTCAAGTCAAAAAGCTAATCTAGAAAGAATGATAAACAGGTTTCAAGCAGCTGCTCCCATGAATGGATCCATGAGTGAGGAGGTGGGTAAGGGAGAGATTGTAATTCAGGTAGACAGGCCAATATCTTTCCATCTCCAGCTTTTGAAGCCTTCAGAGAATTCAATCATATTTTTTAAAAAAAGTTTATGAACTGAAAATACTACTCTAGAACTGAATATTGTTTTAAATTATATCTTCATAGATTTGTTGCTCCATAATTTGGGAAAGTGGAGTCACTATCTGGGAAATAAATAGCAAGGGCCAAGCTCCAGAAGGTTCCTTCAGGACAGCTAAGGGAATTGTGCCATGAAGACAGCACGAGGCAGAATACAGAACACACCAGTGACTTCTTTCCAGATTCCCTTCTCTTAATTACCTTGACTTCTTTTTCTACTACTTGTTCTTTGGTGCCTGACATAAACTATACCTTTTGATGTCTCATATTCCCTGGTGATTTCTCAGAATGCTTCTATGAGCTGGCATCCTGAACTCAAATTGAGTTGGAAGTTATAACCTGCTTGCTGTTTTCTGGAGTTGACACGGACCACACCTGGAATTTATTCTGCCAGCTCAGTTTCATGCTAAGACCTCACCATGCAAATGGCCCCCAACGTAGCCATATATTTTATGGCCACGGCAGCATACTGACAGCAATGTATAGCCCATGTTCAGGTTTCCTTGGACTGTGTAGCCCACATCGTATTGCAAAGACAATTAGGTAAGAGTTATGTCCCCTGCAAAACAAGCAAGCTCACTGCATATGCTCCTAACCTTTTCCTGCTATATGTTTTTATACTAGCTACGCATCTCAGTTATCTATTGTTATATAATAAACTATACTGAAATATAGTGGCGTAAAGCAATTTTTCAAGGTTTTCTGGGTCATGAATCCTGGCAGAGCTCATCCAGGAAGTTCTTTGTGTCACATTATATGGGAGTTACTCATAACTAGTCACTTGGGAGCTCCTCTGGGGTTGGAACATCCATGATGACCTGCCGTCTTTCCGAGCACCTCTCCACACTATGCCCAGCCATGTGACAGTCGAGCCCAAGAGAGAAGTAGAAGCTCTCAGTTTTAGGACTGAGTTTGAAAGTCCCAGAACATCAAGTCCACTGCATTTGTTTGGTCCAACACAACTGTAAGGGCCAACCTCAACTGAAAGAAAAGGGAAATACATTTTTTCTTCAGATTTGAAAAGTAGTACAGACATATACTGAGGGGTTTGTAGGCAGTTGTCAAGAGTTTACTTTTAATTCCAAGTTTGGTAGAAGTCACCAGAGAACTTTTAAGTATGTTTCTAATCTGTGCTTCTGAGGTCAACCCTGAGAACTAGCTACTATTTGGATTGTGGGAGGTGTGAAAGAGAGGAATTAAGGTTAACGCTCAGAATCTTATTTGAACAAAGTAGATGATGATACTATTTACTGCATTTGGGGAAAGAACAGCATATGGTATAAGTTTCTAATGTTTATTAACACCCTTGTGAGTTTCAGCTTTCTGCCTAACAATAATGAAATCTCTAGTGAGGTGAAGTTGTGGTTATTCGAAGAAACATTGCCTGGAATATCCATGAAACTCAGAGAGGTTTGAATAGCTTCTTATAGGTTAGCAAATGTGAGGAGAGTGGTCATACTCTCCTTGCTGATTGCATCCTTCCCTCAGAAGGAATACAATCAGCATACTAGGAGCAATGTCAGTGTGCTTCCTTCCTCTTCTTTCCTTCCCTAAACATTTAGTTGCCTATATAATGCCAGATATTGATCTAGACATTGAGTACTCTAGCTTGTAGTCTAATTGAGGAAGCAGATGTGATTCAAAAGTCCCCAAAGTCCACAAAGTTGAGATGTTGGTGACATGTATTGTTGGTATAAAGGCCTCTGGGGAGAAGGTAAACTACCTATAAAGAGTACTTCCTTTGAGGAAGGGGACTGAAGTCAGACATATCCTTCAGTGGTTTAAACCATGAACACCTTGGACAGGATTAAGTAGTCTTGACCAAAGTTCAAAAGCAAGAGAAGAAATGTACCAGTGGGAAACATCATTATGGAATGTGAAATTAGGACTGCAACAGGTTTACTAAAGACTACTGGCATGTAACTGAGTCTAAAACACTTTGAGATTACTCTTACTTTGTAATTGAATCTAAAACACTTTGAGATTACTTTTACTTTATGGAATCATTAACTGAGAATATGAAGATCAACCACAAGATCTCTTACACTGGTGTCTGAACTCCAGCCATCACTGTTACTCTCCTGGGAAAATGCAATGAAATGTCCACAATAATAAATAAGTGAAACGATGAAAAATATACTATGCAAAATGGCAAAACAATTGCAATGGTGCACTAAGAGGCTCTCACACTCCAGCAGCCTGGTGGTTTGAAATCCAACTAACCTTTAAAGTGAATGAGCACCTGGTGAGGGATATGAGAGGGGAAGAGAGACCTCGGAATGAGGCCAATGGCATTTGGCTAAGTTGGGCAGATGATGGTGTCTATAATAAGAAGTGAGAGAGGATCAGTCACATCAAGTAAAGCAACCACATTACAAATACACAGTACAACTTTTGGATTGTACCTAAGAAAGCAATTGTTGTTTAGGGCATAGAGTATAACCTCTAGAACCAAAGTGTCTAGGTTCAAGTCCAATTTCTATACTTATTAACAAGTTCCTTAACCTTTATGTGCCTCAGTTTCTAATAAATAACAGTAATAGGGTTGATTTTGATGATTAAATATTATAATTATCACAAAACTCAAAGAACACTAGCTGGTATATAAAAGACACTCAATAAATGCTTTCTATTTATCAAAAAATGCATTACCTTATAATTTACCACTCATGCTAAGTGATGGGTAATTGTTAGCAATTATAGCTATGTTTACACCCTCTGGAATTAAAAATACCTTATTCCTGTTTTGTTTTGTTTTTTCCCTTATACGAGGAAGGAAAGTAACTAAAATGGACTTTTGGAAATTTTGGCAACTTTCAGACAGCTAAAGAATCAACTCCGACTGCTGAGTGTCAGTTCCTAGACCACTATTGTCCTGACTTCAGGAAATGACTATACTTCAGAAATTCAAAGGAGTTCACAGTGACATACTGAGCTACTGACCAAATACATAGGGAACCAGCCAATACAACCAATACAAAAGACTAGATAAACAGAAGAGGTGTTATCTCCTTCTCCCTTTGTGGAATCTGTAATCATTTGAGCTGGACAGGAACAGGTTCAATTATATTTTTACGTTCTTTTGGAGAAAAGGGCTTGCCTATAAGTAATTAGAAAGTGATCTTACTGGAAATGTATTACTCTGATTTGAAGACAGTTTCCAAACATTTTAGTGTACTTATATTTGTACATAAATTGTTATTTACTGAGAGTGAGTCATTGAGGGCATTTACTTACTCGTTATTCTCACCTCCTTTTTCTCCCCATCACTACAGAAATGACTGTAGTGGAATTAACAAGAGGAGTATATTCCCATAGGTATATTCATATATAATATTTTTGAAGGGTAATGAATATTATGGCATATATCTCAACTGAACAGAACACGCATAGTTAAACAGATTTAAATTACTCAATAAACACACAATCATGTTTATCAAAGAATAAAAACATTTATATATACAATATATAAAATCCCTCATTCCTATCATTATACAGATAACCTGAATTTGCATATGTCTATGCATAAATAGATTACTTTCTTCATTCATTCACCATTTAACATTTGTTTGAGATCTACTATGTAAGACACTATTTAAGAACTAAGGTTGCCAAAAAAGAACACAAAACAAAAGAAAACAACAGTAAGAAATAAGAATCCTGCATTCACTTACAGTCTCCAACATAACATACAATAGGAAAAATGCCAATACAGAAGGAGACAATGAGAAGGAAGAAGAAATGAGGGATGGAGAAAGAAAGAAGGATGGCACTCTTGAAGAGCTTAGCTGGCCCATCATCAGAGGTATAACGTCAAGCTGGATTCAGAGATCTCTGGACAATTTCACCTAAAGTTGTCATCCATTCCCTTCTGAAAGCTAAACTGGTAATAGAAATGTTCTTATATAAAGGATTTGACTGCAAGGCTCTAAAATTGATTATTCTGTCCCATCACCTACCTACAAGAAGCAAGATTTCTGAAAGGACTTGTGTGTGTGTGTGTGTGTGTGTGTGTGTGTGTGTGAACACAGTTGAAACATAGGATTTTACTGTCTACCTACAGCCTCTCTTCAGGATAGACCTAGCTGTCTTCACATTAAGTCACATAAACATGCAGATAACCAAGTAGCTCATTGTTAAGTAGCACTATCTTGAGCATTTTGCTTTATGACAATAGGTATTTGAAATTTGGGATGTCTTTGAGGCCCACCTTTGCTTCTATGGTGGGCATGCTCTCTGATTTGGTCCAGCATGTAATTACAGAGACATCTAGTGGTTGGGTCCAGGAGTATGAAATCTAGAAGAGCAAGGCAAAAATGGACTCATTTCTCCCAGAGAGGTCATTGGCTGTATGACAGAAAGGGTGACATCCAATGGGAAAAGTTAGGCTGAAATGGTCCATTATGTTTAATGGTTTTAACTTGATGTTTCTGTAGCTTAGAAAACTTTGCGATGAAAATAAAGGAAGCAGTAAATACCAAAATAAAAACAAAATCAAGGTAAATTAACTAAATCACTCTCTATGGTATGATTTCCGTACTCCTGTTTTATTTAAAAGGGGACAACCCACCTAACAAATTTTAAGCCAGAAATGTCATAGTAGGCCATGAAAACTTTAGCATAAGATTTTATTTCTAAATCAAAGTACAAGTGTCCCTGGGACAAGCAACACCTAGATTTAGGTCAGTCATTGACACTTCATTGTGAATCAGTTGGTCAAACTCTAGGAGTGAACAAGAGTATAAGTTGACATTTGTAGGAGATAAAAGGTGAAGTAATACCTTCCTGGGTAGGAGAAAGGGCACTGTTGTCATTAAGTTATAGTGACATCAGAAATGATCTAATTTTAATTACTAAAAGAATTTTGTAGGAAAAATGTACAACAAAGTACACATGAACACAAACATGGAGCCTCCCTACAAAATTGTCTTCAAGACCAATGCCCTGGAGGAGATTTCAAATTCAATACTTCTGCTTCATCAAAATCTAAACCTACTGTAATGAGACCAAACCCCAATCTGGTGCCTTTTTTTTTTTAATTATGACGGAAGAAAGGGAAGTATAATAAAGCCCAGTGGTCTTCATAAATAGTCTCCAGAGCACTTTCTAATCTGTGGGAAGTTGTCCACCTCTACCTAAAATTCTTTGAGTTCACAAATTCGAAACAGTGGAATATCAAGTATATATCTCATTTGCTTTAGAAGATTGGATGGGGCGCCTGGGTGGCTTAGTCGGTTAAGCATCCGACTTTCGCTTAGGTCATGATCTCACGGTTCATGGGTTCGAGCCCCGCATCGGGCACTGTGCTGACTGCCAGCTCGGAGCCTGTTTCAGAGTCTGTGACTCCCTCTCTCTCTGACCCTCCCCTGCTCATGCTGTCTCTCTCTCTCTCTCCTGGAAATAAATAAAACATTAAAAAAAAAAAAAAAAAGAAGATTGGAGACTGCAGAGACGAGGGCAGGGGTATGGGAACAAGGAAGGATTCCACAGGTTATCTCACTGTGTCTTCTCTCAATGTCCCAGTAAAATGTCCTATTGTCCCTCAAATAATAGCCCAACATCTCAGATGAAGAAAATAATACAACTTTCAGAAAATACTAGAACATGAAATATAAAATTCCTAATATTAGTTGTTGTGAAATTTGTATCCTCATATTACCTGTTCATCAACAGTATAAAGCTTGTTCTTTTTGTTTGTTTATTTTATAAAAAAATCAACTTGTCAGTGCCACAGCATATAAGATTTTTCTTTCCCTCAGTAATTTTCATCATGCCTAGCCACTCTTGATTTCTATGCAATTTTCATGATATGTTTAAACCAAAACTAGTAATTCTAGAAGAAAGCTAACAAAAATGGAAGGCCAACTTGGAGTTTGTATTTTCTTTTCTGAAAGTTGAACCTATTTGTCTATAATTCTACTTTTTTTTAAATTTATGTAGGTAATCTCTACACCCCCAATGTGTGGCTTGAATGTCTAACCCTGAGATCAAGAGTAGCATGCTCTACTGACTGAGCCAGCCAGGTGCCCCCATAATTCTACTTCTAATACATCCCTTGGCCTTAAAAAAAAAAAAAAAAAAAAAAAAAAAAGCATTACCGGATCTAATTGTTATTTCAATTACTGAGCCTACTTAATAATTGATAAGTTAAAAGATCCTTGAAATGGCCTCTCTGGATGTATGGATCCAGGTATCCCCCCACTCCCCCAACCTAATCAGAATCACTTACAACCTAGTTACTCAGATAGTGGTCCACAGACCTACAGCACTGGCAACCATCACCTGGGAATCTTCCTAGAAATGCACATTCTCAGGCCCTTCTCCAGATTCCTGAGCTATTTGTAAGCAAGATAAAAGTTGGAAAGCACTGCCATAAGGTACTTTATAAGCCTTCAAATTATTTTATTCCCTCACTCCAAAACATGAAAACCCCCCATTTGTGGGGGAACAAAGGACTGGAAAAAAAAAATTTTTTTTAAGTTTGAAAACCTTATTTATTGCCTCCTATCATCTGCACATTTGGGAGTTTGAGACTGATAATGCATGGTCCAACTCTTTGGTCAAGTCCTTTTGCTTCCCTCAGTCTGACTTTTCTATCTCCAAAACAATATTCATTGGGTTGTCTAAGTCCCAGATGATACAATGCACAGGAAAGAAGCCTACACACATAAAAATCTACAAATAGAAGAATTCAATACTATTCTGCTGTACCTAAGGATATTCCTACTGTCTGCGTCCTAGTAGCTTCTATTCTTAAGAGACTGGGGATGAGTTTCCTTCTCTTAGAGATTCAGCTTGGGTAAGTGAGACTTCCTACTTAGGAAGTACTCAGGGATTTTCTCCCTTCAACATTAAGAGAAGGATGTGGGGCAGCTTCAAGTCTGGAGATCTGCTCAGCTGTGGCTCAGAGAGCAGCTGGTAATACGCATTCACATCATGCTGGCTCAGCTAAGAATACTCTTTCTATTCTTGCCTGCTTTTTGTTTTGTTTTGTTTTCAGGCTTAGGTGTTAGAGAAAGAAGCAATATCTCAATGCAGTTCCCGGTTTTCCTGCATTTTATAAACCAGTGAACCCTCTCAGCCACCCCCTACAATGGAGAGGCTGGTCCCAACAGCTACAGAGGCAAACAATATTGGGGAGACAAAGTGAAAGAGAAGTCCACTAGGTTCACCCTCCTGGATTTTCACTCAAAGATAGGATATCGATGGTGCCCCCTATTGCAATCACTGTTACCTAAGTACTAAAAATGTTGCAGGACTAAAGATAATGCTGTAATTCTAAGATGATACTGCATACAGTATGCTGTGCATGCAACGCAACAATATTAGAACGTGATTCCAGTAATATTTTATGTAGTTACTACTACTGTTACTATGGAAAGTAGTGTATATTAAGGAAAATGGATACAGATTCAAGAGTGCTGCCCACACATGCTTTCACTAAAATATTAGACCCCAAAAGGCCTTATATTCCATTACAAAAAAGAACAGGTTGATTTAGCATAACAAGGTGTAGGTTTCTCAATGCAAATTTACTGATTTACTAGTGGCTATCATTTATGAAGTATCTACAAAGAGTTAAGCATTTAACCAGATGTTCTCATACACTATTTAAAATGAATAGGTACCTAAATCTTATGTTCTTCAGAAACTTATGCCATAAAAATGTTTTATCTTCACATATTTACACGACAGTCACATGGGTATTTGTCAATAATTCTATTTCTATTCATAATATAATTATTATGTAGGTCATCATTTCCCAAATGGGTTTCATAGAACACTGGTAATTTGCTAAATGTTAACAGATGTTCCATAAAAATAGTGTTCCACAGTCAAACAGGTTTGGAAAATACTGAGTTAAATAAAATTAAACATGGTTGTTTAATACAAGACTCCTTAAATTCTCTAAATATTGGTTTTTACATATCACTGTAAAAAACAGTATGTTTTCCATAGATGCATGACCTAAAAACTGTTTATTCTCCCAATACATAGTATTTCTTGCTTTTTAAAAATATGTTGGATGTATTTCATGGCAACTCCGTAAGGTGGTCACACCCTACTAAAAGAAGCCAAAAGCAGCAGGGCTATCTTATTTATCTAATTATTTTTATAATTCATTTAGTATCCCTGATTTTCCTGTTGTTTTGATAGGCATGCAGGGCAAAAAAAAGTATGGAATTTCTGGGAAGACTAGAAGGAATAAGGAAGAAAATTAACGTCAAAGAGGTTAGAGGCTGTCTCAAGAGCTTAGTTTGAGCTCTTGAGAATCCATGCCTCTCTACCAGACCTTGACATTTGCCTCTGCAAGTGAGGTAAAAAACTACAACAACCATTTGTTTAAGCAATCAGTCCCACCCCCAGCCTAAGAATACATGTAGTCTTACTCTTTTGTTTTTTATACAACCAATCCCAATATTGTACTGTCAGATCATTTTTTTATGGTAGAGTAGATCCATCCACAGACAAACCACTTGATTAAACAAATCCTTGCCTTGTCCAAGTCCTACAGTGACAATAACGTCTATGAACTTGGCCAGAAAAAGCAGTGAATCTTTTACAGAAATGAATCACCAGTTTCCACTGCCTAATGTTGTACAAAAATCTTCTATGTGGACAAAATCATCATAGGGAGACTATTTTACAACACAAGCTTCCACTTCCAAAAGCAAAACAAGTTAAATTAAGGTTCTGAACTCCACTTCTCCAAATCATGTTTCCTTGCAAACCATACCATATGTCCATATGACCTACACCAATATTTCCCATGAGCTGAAAAGATAATTCTGCTCATCCTTCAGGAGTCCCTAAAACAAGTAGAGTCTTGAAGTTTCAGTGTCCAACATTTAAGAAGAGGGAAGAAACTATCTCTGTACTTTTCCTATAATGGGTTTCAGTTTTATAATCCAATAAATCTGATAAATCTCAGGATCTGAGAAATGACCAAATAAAAGGCATCATGGTACCTGCAAACATTTTAGGTCAGTCTTCCCATTTTAATCTAAAATATTCAACCTTTTCAAGCTTTTGACAGAAAAGACATTATTCCCAAATGCAACATAATAGCACAAATGCAAATACTAATTGAGCTTCCATAAATGGGTGTCATTAGAGATTGGATTTTATGAAAACTGACAACAAACTCTAACCTCCCACCCTACTCCAGCACCCTGAATTAACTCATCTCTGCAGTAATAATAAATATGTTCAAAGTGCTGATAAGTCTTGAACTAATTAGCTGTCTAGTCTAAGCTCTTTAAAACTATTGTTTACCTATTTTAATCCCATTTAGCTGTCTTCCTTTCCAACCACACAGTATCTCTCCCCTACCGCCAAATTCTCTCTCTCTCTCTCCCCCTCTCTCCCTCTCTCCCTCACACACACACACACACACACACACACACCCCACAAAGTGTCCTCTGTACCAGGGATTCAACAGGGAAGCAGTGATTCAGAGATCCTACAAGCCTTTTGTGAAATCACCTCCAAGATTTTTGTTGATCATCCTAGGGCTTTTTCCCTAGAATGTGCTTTTTCCTAATCCAATGACTATTTGTTAAGAGTCTCTTCATTCATTCATTTCACTGTGTGTGTGTGTGTGTGTGTGTGTGTGTGTGTGTGTGTGTATGTGTTTAACAAAATCCCCTGAATTCTTTATTCCAGAGAGTATGTTGGACCTGTGAAGAAAAGAAAATTACAACATGGTACCTGACTTAGAGGAGCACACAGCCTCATGACACAAGGAAGGGGAACTGGATAAAGGTCAATAATTCTCAGGCAAATACCACATAGTGGGTACCATTCCTACCTGCCTAAATTTGATTTACTGTTTGGTATTCAAATCTATTAAATAATTAGGTATTTCTAGGAAACCTATTACACTTAAGCACTGACTTGGACACTAAGTGGAAAAAAACCTCTCATGTTCTAGATCTTACATTATAATGGTATAGACAGACCCAATACAAGACAATTAATAAATAACACAAATTCTCAAAAGCAATCCAACAAAGAGCTTAGGTGGAAGATCTAACATAGTGATAGGAACTGTGCGTAGAGTCCTACTTTAGTTAGGATAGGTGGGGAAAGCTTCTCTGAGAAGGAAATCCATAAACTGAAATCCAACACTGACAAAGAAACAACAAGATAAATGGCTGGAAGGCTTCTCAGAGTAGGATACAGCTGAACCTCTGAGCAGAAAGAGAATGGCATCAGATGAAGTGTTGAGAAACAAGCATATTTCAAATCAATTAGGATACTACTCAAGCCAGTTTAAATTCTGGCTCCAACTCAATGTATCAACCCTTAGCACCAACCTTTTATGGTTTATCTTTCTAGCCAAACAGACCTGCTTCTTCTCATTACTTCATCATTCCTTCTTCTAATGAATGAATACTTGAGAACCATAGTAAGGATCCTGATGTTATTCTAAATGCAAAGAGATGCACTTGAGTGTTTACATTTTTTTCTCTTGTTTTAGCAATTTTTTTTTGAAAAAAAAATTCACCCCACTCTAGAGAATGGATTAAAAGGAAACAAGAAGGAAAAGGCAGACCACCACTGACCATGTAAACCAACAATGATGGTCAACTGGGGCCAGGGACAGTGTAGAAAGAAACCTATTCCAGATATACTTTAGAGATCTTAGGTATGGTTTCCTCGATATTTTTTCTCTTTCCTCAGCATTAAAAGAACTGCATAAACTTTTCCTGTAGGAATCAGATGAAAGCTACCAGGAAAGGGACACACTACACATAAAAAAGTATACTCTAAGAAACTGTACTATAGCCCAAAGATGCTATCTAATGGAAGGATGCTGGTTAACTCATTTGTTATGATAATGCTCAGTCATAAAAAGCCAGTCTTCTCAGGGGCAGAGGGGGAGAAGAACAGCTCCCACTCTTTTGTTTTCAAGATTACTTGATATGCATGACTGGAGAAACTCAATATCGGAGCTGCATGGGAATGGAGACTCCTGTCAGCTGTGTATGATAAGGTTTTCCCAGGACTACTGCTGAATATGCTAAGGGAATCTAAGTTCTTTGAGCAGACTCAAGCATCCTGGATGAGGGATTGAGGCTCAAACTCACTTCCCTTTCCAGCCTTTATGTTTTCTTTGTTTTGGTCTTATAAACTAACATAGAAGGGTGTTCACTAGAAGGCAAGGTGACTAAGACAGAAACAGGATCAGGACTACAACATTTTCTGGAGAAGAGTCCTATGGAAACCTTCATACTGGGACCATCCAGGACCCTGAAACATAGTTGACCATTGTGGGAGACATGGCTGACTGGCCACCCTAACGTTATTTCCAAGTTTATTTTTCTCAGCCTCCATTCCAGGTAGGAATGGCCACCCGCACTCTGTCCTTACTCAAGAAGCTTAAGCTGGGAGTCTTCTTTTTCTCCCAAGTAAAAAAGAGATAGATGGACTTGACATGTATCTTACCCCTACATCTTTATGCCTTGAATGTAGACAAGATGACAACCTCAGCATTCACCTGGCAACCACAAGAATAAATACCAACAGAATCCCCAGCCCAGACACTATTAAGTCACAGAATCATGACATATAATTTCTGAACTTGTTAAATGGGAAAAAGTAAACTCCCACTAATTTTGGCTTCTAGAGTCAGATTACTATTATTTGTAGCCAAGGGTTATATTAACTGGTTCAAACATGCTCTGCCCTCAGAAATAATAAGCACTTAAATTTAAAAAATTAGAAAAATAAAATAAAATTTAATACAACCATTATTAGTATTTCAGTATATAGGCATACCATGGAGATTGTGGCTTCACCACCATTAGCAAATACAGCAACAGAGTTTAATGAATTTCAGGTTTCCCAGTGCATATAAAAATTATATTTATATACTATACTATACATGTGAAATAGGATTATTTTTTTTTAAAAAGCAATGTACATTTGTAATTCAACATTTTATTGCTAAAAAGGCTAACCATGTGAGCTTTTAGCAACTCAACTTTTTGCTGGTGGAGGGTCCTGACACAATGTTGATGGGTGCTGACTGGTCAGGGTGCTGGCTGCTGAAGGTTGGGGTGGCTGTGGCAATTTCTTAAAATAAGACAACAGTGAAGTTTGCCACAGTGATTCTTCCTTTCAACAATTTCTCTTTGCTTTGTTAGCATTTTACCCATGGTAGAACGGCTTTTAAAACAGAAATCAATCCTCTCAAACCCTGCTACTGTTTTATTAACTAAGTTACAATAATAATCTAAATCATTTATGGTCATTTCAACAAACTTCACAGCATTTTCACATAAGAAGAATCCATCTTAGAAGCCACCAGGTGCCAGGGTGGCTCAGTCAGCTGAGTATCTTTGGCTCAGGTCATGAGCTCACAGTTCAAGAGTTCAAGCCCCAGATTAGGCTCTGTGCTGACAGCACAGATCCTCTGTCTTTGGATCCTCTGTCTCCTTCTCTTTCTGCCCCTTTCCCACTCACTCTCTCTCAAACATAAAAATAAAACATTAAAAAGAAAATAAAAGAAAAATAAGTGACTTCCTTTACTTACCCATAAGAAGCAACTCTTCATGTGTTAATATTTTATTAGGATCATAGCAATTCTGTTCCATCTTCAGGCTCCACTTCTAACTCTAGTTCTCTTACTATTTCCACTACACCTGCAGATACTGCCTCCACCGAAGTCTTGAACCCCTCAAGGTCATCCATGAAGGGTTGGAATCAATTTCTTCCGAACTCCTGTGAATATATTTTGACCTCTTCCATGAATTATGAATGTTCTTAATGGCATCTAAAATGATGAATCCTCTCCAGAAGGTTTTCAATTTACTTTGCCCAGGTCCATCAGAGGAATCACTATCTGTGGCATCTACTGCCTTATGAAATTGATTTTTTAAGTAATAAGACTTGAAAGTCAAAATTACTCCTTGATCCATGAGTTGCAGAATGGATGTTGTATTAGCAGGCATGAAAACACATGAATCTCAGTGTACATTTCCAGCAGGTGACCACATACATTGTCCGTGAGCAATAATATTGTGAAAATATTTTTTTTTCCTGAGTGGAAGGACTCAACAGTGGGCTTTGTAGTTTCAGTAAACCATCTTGTAAACAATGTGCTGTCACCTAGGCTTTGTGGTTCCATTTACAAAACACAGGCAGAGTAGATTAGTGTAATTCTTAAGGGCTGTAGGATTCTTCAAAATGGTAAATGAGTATTGGCTTTAACTTAAAGCCACCAGATACACTAGCCCTTAACAAGAGAGTCTGCTGTTAGGGGCTGACTTTTGAAGCTTTGAAGCCAGCCATTGACTGCTCTCTAGCTGTTAAAGTCCTAAATGGCATCTTCTCTGAATAGAAGGTTGTTTCATTTGCATTGAAAATTTATTGTTTAGCGTAGCCACTTTCATGAATTATCTTAGCCACGACTTCTGGATAAGCTGCTGCCACTTCCACATCAGCACCTGCTGCTCCTCCTTGCGTCTCTATGTTCTGCAGATTTCTTCTTGTCTTAAATCTCATGATCCAAACCTCTGCTAGCATCAAAACTTTCTTCTGCAGCTTCTTCCCCTCTCTCAGCCTTCATAGGATCGAAGAGAGTCAGGCCTTGCTCTGGAGTAGGTTTTTGGCTTAAGAGATTGTTGCGGCTCTTTTGAGCTTCTATTAAGAACACCAAATCTTTCTCCATATCAGCAAGAAGGCTGTTTCTCTTTCTGAACATTTACGTGTTTTTGAGAGTAGTACTTCTAATTAATTACCTTCAAGAACTTTCCGTTTGCATCCACCACTTGGTGAGCTACCTCACACAGATACCTAGCTTTCTGCTATCTCAATTTTGTGTAGACCTTCCTCACTAAGCTTAGTCATTTCTAACTTTTTTTTTTTAATTTTATTTTATTTCTGAGAGAGAGAGCGAGCGTGAGCAGGGGAGGGTCAGAGAGAGAGGGAGACACAGAATCTGAAGCAGGCTCCAGGCTCTGAGCTAGTTGTCAGCACAGAGCCCGATGTGGGGCTCAAACCCATGAACTGCAAGATCACGACCTGAGCCAAAGCATGATGCTTAACCAACTGAGCCACCCAGGCATCCCTCATTTCTAACTTTTGATTTAAAGTGTGAGGCATGCAATTCTTTCCTTTCTCTTGTACACTTAAACAAGGCCATTGCAGGGTTATTAATTGGCCTAGTTTCAATATTGTTGTGTCTCAGGAAATAGGGATGCCTAGGGAGAGGGAGAGAAACAGGAGAACAGCCAGTCCATGGAACAGACAAAACACACATAACATTTATGGATTAAGTTCACCATCTTACATGGGCGTAGTTCATGGCACCAAGAACAAAATAGTAACGAAGATCACTGATCATAGATTACAAGGCAATAATGAAAAAGTTTGAAATAATGAGAATTACCAAAATGTGACAGACACACAAAGTGCACAAATGTTGTTGGAAAAATGGTGCTTATCAACTTGTTCAACACAAGGCTGCCACAAACCTTCAATTTGTTTAAAATTTAAAAAGTACAGTAAAACACTTTGCAGCAAATGTTCTGCAAAATAAGCAGATATTTCTAATAAATTTTAATTTGATAAACAAGGGATGTCTTACAATATAAGTATTATAGGATGCTGAATATCACATGACCACAATTGAGCCAAAGGTTCTTCTCTCTGTCGCTGAAGGATTATGGGTGATCGGCTCCCATGCTCGGATACTCAGTCTCAGGCTGCAGTGTTTGGCAGAATTGGTGATTTTTTCAGAGTGTTGGAAGGTGCCCACAACTGGCACTAGTGTATTTTTTTCACTTCACAGCACCATAGGCAGGCCTCTGCTTTTCCATACAAGAGTAAGCTTAGGAATGCTTTGCTTCATTCCAGGTCAGGCTGCTTGCACATACAGATCCTTTCCTCTGCTGCCTTATTGCCAGTTACATTAAACACAGTATATGACAAGAGTTTATTAATACAGTACTATAGTCAACATCCGTTAGTGATAGTGAAAATCATCCTACAAAATAATCCTCCTCTCTCTTATCTCCCTCACACCAGCCATGAAGGTTTTCAAAGGTAAATGCAGATCAATTTGTTTATCTTTCTTTATATTTTGTGTTTTCATTACTTTATATATTACATTATAATAATCATAGTTATATGAATATTTTGGGGATGTGGAATGAATCGCCTGAGTTTCCATTATTTCTTATGGTGAAATTCACTCTGATATACAAGTGCTTTGGATTACAAGCTTGTTTCCATAAGGAAATGTGCTTACAAACCAAGGTTTTCCTGTATAGTGTTTGTGAAGTATAATAAAGTACAATAAAATGAGGTTTGCCTGTACTGCTATTTAGTCTTTGAAATTTACATATGCATGCCTATTTTCTTTATATAGTTGTCATTATACAAAGTCTTCCAGGTTGTAAATTTTAGTAGCTGCCTTATATCCATGCATAATTATTTTACCCCTATCTTTTTGTTTGACATATTGGTTGATGATTTCTTTTTTACTGTTACAATTTTATTAGCATATTTCTGTATATTGCATTTTTTATATTTCTTTGAGATAGGTTTCCAGAGAGGGATCAAGGCAAATGAACAATTCTATGACCTACAATAAAGTCAGGTTGCTTTTGAAAAGCAATCTATGAATATACACAGCTACCAACAACACATGAATATATCAGGTTTATTTACATTTTTTTCTAAACCGATATTAGCATATGGAAACAATTACTAATTTCATAGAAACAACATTATTTTTAAGTGATGATGTTTGTTCAAGACTTTCTTGGACATTTTTCTCTTTGCTGCCTCATTCTTGCTATAAAACCAACCATTAGATTTCTATACTGCATAATCTAAAAAAGTTAACCTTCAAAATGCACCCCAACAATTACAATGCCTTATATATACACAATCTTCTGCAATGCAGAAGATGTTTTTGAGACAGGTATCATCCCTATTCCACAAAAGAATGAGGCTGCTTTCACCAAGTACAAGCTCAGAGACTTGCCCTATGTTGTAGAGCTAGGAAATGGAAGGACTCAGGATTCTAATTTCAAGTCCACAGCTCTTATTTTTCCATATGCCTTATGTTTTATTCAATATAGGTGCTAAGCAAACCTCACAATATTAACCCTGACTTGCATGACCAAATCTAAGAAGAATTAACGAAGGCTTGGGAGAAACCAGTTAGTGGAAAGAAACAAATTTCACACAGTGAGTCTATATTTTATATCACCTTTTCCTTTGTTCTGAGTATATATTATGGGCACTTATGAGTACAACGTGAAACACAACATAGGAAAGCTAAGAAAAATCTTGGAGCAGATTCTTAGGAGTGAAGCAAAAGCAAATGCCATAGACAAGAGAGAATTTTGTAAACCCTAATGCTATTGAATATTTATAAAAATAGGCCCGGAGCTAAAAGAGTATAGTGGCTTTGAAAAGAAAAATGTAGGGGCGTCTGGGTGGCTTAGTCGGTTAAGCGTCCGACTTTCGCTTAGGTCATGATCTCGCGGTGGGTTCGAGCCCCGTGTCGGGCTCTGTGCTGACTGCCAGCTCAGAGCCTGGAGCCTGTTTCAGTCTGTGACTCCCTCTCTCTCTGGCCCTCCCCTGCTCATGCTGTCTCTCTCTCTGTCTCTCTCCTAGAAATAAATAAAACATTTAAAAAATTTAAAAAAAAATGAAAAGAAAAATGTAGGAATAATGAGTAACGCCTTTATACAGTAGTTCCTTGGTCATCCCGTAGACCAGGCATCGAACGAGGACTGCTGTAAAACTGAAGATGAACTCCATGATATTCTAGGTTACAAGTATTAGTGAGCGTGTGCCACTTAGTCTGTGTTCACCAAATGTTTATGAAGACAGACATGGGCTACATAAGCCTGAGTACAACAATCAAGTAAGGTAATGAGATTTCACAGAAGAAAAATAGTAAGTCTAGTAACAGAAGGAAGAAACTAAAATCGGGACATTTTGTTGATAAGGGGCATGGAATCTAAGTTAACTTTGACCCCTGCCGCTTAGATCTGGCAAGAAGCTGTATCTTAGGTATATAAACTCTACCTTAGGACTAGCAGAAAGTAAGATGGAACATGTAAACTTAATTCATCATATGTATTGCTTCACATGTTCTAAGAAGATGCTGTGCAAAGAAAATACTTTATATCACCCAAGAAATAACTTATGAGGCCTTAATGAGGCATTAATGGGAAAATTCCTTTTCCCCAAGGCTTACTCCCTTGACACCTTAATTCTGAATAAATTGACCATAAAAGCAAATCAGGACCCGTGTCACCATACAAAGGACTTTCTGAAGCACGCTGAAAGGCAAACCACATGAGCCAAGTGGTTTTCAATATCTAGAAAACAATGTTCTGTTCTTGCAAGAAGGGCTCCTTAGACACAGTACAGGAGAATTCCTACTTCCGGTCAGTTAGGGAAAGGGCCAATGTTAAAATAGAGTGAGAGAGGGAAAAAAATGGGGGAAAAAAATAGAAAGAGATAAAGCAGAGGCCTCACAGTCCTGGATGGAGGTAGGAGGTCTGTCATGCAATAAAAATATCCTGGGAGTAGAAATCAGATGATACCCATTTAGATTTTGTGTTTTCTGTCTATTAGTTGTATGATATTGAATCCATCACTTAATCTTTTTACCCTTATAACTCCCATCTGTAAAAATGGGAAAATAACATCTTTTTCAAATAGTTACTGGGAGAATTTGAACATGTAAATAAACGTACAAATTATTATAACATGGTCCAAGGAGGGTAACTTTTTCTTCCTTCAAATTAAAACCTGAGCAGGAAGAAGGAATGCATAACCTAGGAGTGTGAATGAGTAACTGTGTGTCTGTGTGTGTGTATAAAACTTAATACCTAGATGTGTGGAGGAAATTTACTTTACATAATAAATATTACATTATTTACACTGAGTATGCTTGGCACATAGTAGGTTCTACATATTTGCTGAATAATGAGTAAAAAACATTAAAAAATAAAGCTGAATGAATGCCAAGCTGCTAATTAGCAAAATCTAGACTTTTCATATCAGCAGCTCTGCAGTTGAAGAGATCTATATTCACAGAGGAGAGCTGCATCACTAGGTTACCAGGTTACTCTTTTTCAAGAGACACAGAAAGTCAACAACTTCGGAAATTCACACATCCACTCCCACCCCAATTTAAATCTTAGGAAATTAATAACACTGGTCTAACAGGTAAGCCTGTTCCAGTAAATTATGGCTGTGTAATAAATCATCCCAATACACACAGACTTAAAGATTTCTTCTATCTAACCACTCTCTGTGTTGGATGGGCTCTTTCTTTGCTTCGGGTTTCCTCAATTCATTCACACAGCTGCATTTAGCTGGAGAAGAAGCTGAGCTCGAAAGCTTAAGGTGGCCTCACTCACATATATGGCAGCTGGGCTGGCTTTTGAGGACATAATATGGGGAGATGGGTCCATGTTCTTCTGTGTATCCTCCAGCCAGATGGCCTTCCTTTCATGGGATGAAAATGGAAGCTACAGCTTTCTAACACGTATCCTTGTAGGTTTAGAATGCCATTCCTCTTACATTCTATCAAAGCAAGTCACAAACCCAGTCTAGTTTTAAAGAGTAAGAAAACAGGCTCTACTTCTTCATGGGAGTCACCGAGTAAAAGACCGTACATACTGGGATACATGGACTTTGAGGCCATGTTTTCATCTTTATCACAGAAAAAGGACAAATGTAGCCCACTTCCTTACCAAGAAAGCTAGAAGCATGTTTCTATTGGGCTGAATGCACCAGAAGATGGTCTGTGTTAAATTTAGTACATCCTAGATACAGCACAAAGAAATTCTAAACCCACAAAACCAAAACTAAGGCAAAATGACATCACATTGACCATCTGATCAAAGCCCCAAAACAAGGAAAAGTTTAGGAAGACAGAAAAGAATGCAGGCAATTTGAGTAGGCCATTATTTTAATTATGAAAATCTGGGCCATAATTTTAGCAGAAAGCATGCTGTGAATATGACCATACAGTTGGTAGACGGTGCCTTTGAAACATGACACATATTTTATCAAATCCCAACTCAGACAGTTACTAGATGTCGAGTTACTTAGCTTCTCTTAGCCTCAGTTTCCCCATCTGTATATGAAATGTAATTGTATTATTACCAGTATATGCCTATACTAAGAATTACACAAGATACATGTGCATCCCTGTCACTGACCTAGAATATGCAATAAGTGGTAGAAATAAATGAAATCTGCAACTACACAATTAACCGATTTCTACTTATAATTTCTATTAAAGTCTATTTTGACACTATTAAAACTCCATGAAAAATAATCTAGATTTAATTAAATGGATATTGTTCTTTGAGCTCTAAAACATAGAGATTTTAGAATCCCAAAGAGCTTGGTAGATAACTTGCCTTTTATTTTTGTCCTCAAAATAAGTTTACTGAGAGAATTTGGGAACCAGGGTCCTTCCCCCTGAGAATATGTGAAGAATGACTTCTAAGAAAACTTTAGTTAAAAGTACTGTAACCAAGAACATTCCAAGGTGATAATACCTATTGATGTGTTCAGGACAGGAAGCCAATCCTCAAAGCATATAATAAAACTTAACTAAACGTAGCTCCACAATCTAGTATAATAGTGTAACTATACAACAAAATTCAAATTAAGTAGAAACATAAAAGTTTTTTGGAGAATCTCAAAACAATGAGCTTCCATTCATTTTTCTTTGCTATAAGACTGAGATCATTGGAGGGGAGGTGATGGAACTGAGCAGTCCATCTATACACAGAAGTCCATACTGTAGACATTTTTATAGATTTCAGAATAATGTTAGTAACTTTACCTATTGTAATGTGTGTGTGCATGTGTGAGAGGGGTGTGTACTACCATCTTTTAGGGTTCCTTGAAGGTTTGTCTTTCCTTTGTACCAGCTGTGTTTCCTTAGAAGCCATTTTCTCTAAGTTACTCCTTCACTAATTGGGCAAATGTGATAATTTGTAATGGGTATCCAACTCATTAGTGTAATTTAGTCAGGTTCTACTGTATTTCACCAGACACACCAACCAGACTCCCGCTCACATCTGTTTTTAGAGCTCTATTTCATAAGCATCCACAATATTTCTGCTTTAAAATTGAGAAATGATTGCTCCTTAATCAGCTATTTGTTATACTGAGCTATATAAATATATGCAGTGTCATCCATAAATAATTTTAGGGTAGAACATAGTAACAATTAACATTTGCACAGAGCTTTAAAGTTTACAAAGCTTTTTCTTACATACCCAAACACAAAATCCCATGTATTCCCCTCTGAAAGAAGGGATCGCTTACTTTTTAAATGACTTCGACAGCAGCATACCATAACATTTCTAGACAAAGATACTTGCTTCATCCAGATCTCTGCTATGTGATCTTGGCCACTTATTTAACCTCTCTTAGCTTAAATGTTTTCTTCTTTAAAGTTTATTTTTATTTATTTTGAGAGAAAGAGAGCAAGTGAGGGAGGAACAGAGAGAGAGGGAGAGAATGAGAATCCCAAGTAGGCTCCACACCATCAGCACAGAGCATAAATTTGAGATCATGACCTGAGCCAAAATCCAGAGTCAAACGCTTAACTGACTAAGCCACTCAAGTGCTCCACATGTTTCCTTCATTAAAGTGTGTGCAGTATGTGCAATATCTACTTCCATTTCTTTCTTGGGGGAGGGAAGGAGAATCAAATTTTTGAAAATGAATATAAAGTTCTAAACACATAGTAAATGCTGAATAAATGCTGGCTGTTATCATGATCCCAATTTGGCAAAGTAAGAACACTATCCTTTTTAAAAGAAGCTTACATGGAATGAGAGAAAAGGGAGATAGTTGGCAAACACGTAACTAGGGTTTTCAGGTTGGGAAGCTGTGGAGTCATTATGCAAAGGCAGCATCTGTTCCTCATGCCCAGCAAGGGGGATGGAGGGTTGGACACTGCTCCACAGTATCACAAGCTGGGGCAAGTGGAAGCAGTGCCTTATAATCTGAAGCTCTGGGTTGCTTAAAACTGTGGAACTGTACAGAACAGAGACTAGAACAAAGAATACAGATTTGTAAGTAAAGATGTTACCAAAAAGGAGGAAGGCCTGAGGTAGAGGCTGGAAAACTTGGATTTGGAGTAGGAAATATTTAAAAAGCTGGAGAGAAGGAAGCAGGAAATTGGGAAGTCCTAGCAAGCTAGCAGCTGGGAGGTCTGAGTCAATGTCAGAAATAGGAGCTGTGGCCGGACAGGACTTTTTGGCATCCTCTGTAGCTTCCACTTGGCAAGAAGGCTAGGAAACAGGAAACAGGAATAGGGAAAGATTTCCTTATGTTGTGGACCCTCAAATCACTAACCACTATGGCAGGTGGCACAGGTGAGTAAAACAGACATGGAGGAGAGGAGGTTTTTCTGGAGCAGTACTCAAACCTCAAATAGGAAGAGGAAATCAGCTCTTTTCCCATTTTTGAATTTACTGTCTCTGCTCTCATCACAGGGGAGAATCAAAGGGTTATTTAAACACAAGCCTGGTAGGTGACGCTGTACTGTCCCCACAGAGATTGAAAGTAATGACCAAAGAATCAATTTGATTAGTGGCTTCCTCTTGGCAAAACCCTCTGCTGTTTTGTTTTTTATTCCTTCTTCCCGCCTACCACCTCCCAGTAAATGGCATGGTCAGATTTAGAGTGGACTAGCTTCTAAGTGGTCTGCCTTTTGCTTCTTCTGGATCCTTACCTTAGATCCAGGCCCTAAGCCAAGAAAAACGGCATCCTATGAAATTGCCTGACAAATTTTTTAGTTTACTGTTACGGAAGAATCAGCCTCCCCTGGCTTGAGAGAAAGAAACAGCCATCTACTACAGCAGAAGTCTCTCTCCTATCTCTAAGAATTCCAAACTAACAAACTGGGCTGCCGTCTGGAAGGTCAGAGAACATACTTACTTCTATCAACTCTTCATGCTTATGTTAAGTGCCATTCCATTCTGAGCTGGCAGTTCACAGACATGTTTCTCTAGAACATACCATTAGAGAAGTCTGGACCATCTGTCTGTCCGACAGACCATCTGTATAAAGCACTAGCTCCCCTTCCAGAAAATAGAAAAGGGACATAGTCAGATCTCTACAAGGAAGAGAAAGTAAGGATGCCAGATAGGAATCTTTGCATCTATCTTTGTTTCCAAGCTCTCTTTTTGGCGATCACTGGAGAAAAGATTCCAGGAAAATTAAGGTTAAAAAAAAAAAGTTACAGCAAACGGTTTTTACCTAAAAGAGTATAAAACAGTCTGAAAGGCGGTAGTGGAAAATACCGAACACTGTGTGGCTTTAAGGGTCGGCAAGGATAAAGATCATAATGGAGGAACCAAGTCACCTGGACTCTGCAGCCAGAGCCATCTAGGCACACATCATACTTGACGTGTGACTCTTCACCTGAGCAAATCACAAGTTGTCTGAGGTTGAGTTTCCCATCCATACCCTGAGAATCATCATACTTCCTTTTCACAACTGAAGTCCCCAGCATACCACCTGGAATATCACAATATTAAATACATAACTGGGTTAATTTTGATTCTTTTGTCTAGGTCTCCAACAGGACTCACCCCATATCTTTATTCTTATCTACCTACTTGTTGATGACATTTCCTTCCCCTATTCACACTAAAGCCCTCATCTCTTCCATTGCCTCTTCAGAAAAACTGGGTTTATTCCTAAATATAACATAAAGCAACAAGTTTAGCTTTCTTCCTTAAACTTACCGCATTACGACATCCCCAGTGATAACTTTATTCTGTAAATCATTCATACTGACTCCATTTTTTGGTTCTGAACCCTATGCTGCCTTGGTTAGCAAACTAATTTGCCTTTTGCTAATATAACATTACCAATAGTATATTAACATGTGAGGGGGAAAACATCCTTTGTTTACAACTTTGTCTTCCGCACTATAGCAAAAATAATAGTGAAGCTAGTAGATGTTCAAGAAACGTATCAATAAATGATACCGCTGAAATGGCCACAGAACCAAAAGGATATTATCCGCAAGAGCATTCATTCATAGACAATGCTGATTCGCTCAAGCAAAAGCAATCTTAATCTAGATCTATGTCATAGTTCTGAGATTCAGGAGTAGAAATATATATGTATATGTGTGTGTGTGTGTGCATGCGTGTGTGTGTGGGGGGGTACACATAGTTCCAGTAAAATGAGTCTTGGGGGAAAAAACATATACCAGATAGGAAAAACAGAATTCCACTTAGTGAAAGTTTAGAAAAAATCCGTCAGTGCCTATTGTGATGGCAGAAATGAAAATCCAACTTGAAAGGGTCAACACCAATCCTGGCAAAATCATGGCAGCAAGGCAAGACAGGTCAAAAAAGAAGAAAGGGACGAAGGAGGTAGCATCCACCAGATGAACACAGGAACTCAGCCATCTGTGAGCAAGACAGACTCAGGTTCATCAAAGTACCTGCAGTCAAGAGACACCCAGAAAACCTTAAAACTGCTTGTATATATACTCTTACTTGGGGCACTAGAATCAGAACAGGTTAACTGATAAAATGTTTAATATTTAATATAATCCACGTTCTTTGGTAGAAGAAAGATCCTGAGCAAAAGTCACATATAAACATGACTTTCCTTTAGGAAAAGTTTGAGTGGATTTTTTTTCCTTGTGTTTATCTGTCTCCTTAGTGTGTTTATCACTATATGTACAGAATGTCTCCAACAGGAAAAAAAAAAAGCACATTCAGCCACTCTTTGTATTACTAATCAGTCATTTTCAGGTACAACTTCACCTTTATTAAAGTGAACCGCTTGCACTTTGGGGTGCCTGGTTGGCTCAGTTGGATGGGTGGCTGACTTCAACTCAGGTCATGATCTCACGGTTTGTGGGTTCGAGCTCCGCGTCGGGCTCTGTGTTGACAGCTAGCTCAGAGCCTGGAGCCTGTTTCAGATTCTGTGTCTCCCTCTCTCTCCGACCCTCCCCTGCTCATGCTGTCTCTCTCTCTCTCAGAAATAAATAAAACGTTAAAGAAATTTTAAATTGCTTGCACTTCATACTTATGTTTTTACTGTTATGCAAACATTTGTCTTAATTTGTATAAAAAACTTTTCTTTACTGAAACATTTCTTCCACATCAAGTATCTACAAGGTCCCTGGCATATATGATCAAAAGTTTTAATCCCAATCATACTTTTCCAAAAAAGTATACCCTGAACCATTGTATGCATACTTAGTCCTTGCTTCTGGGACTTATTACGCACATCACGAATATAAAAATCAAGCTGTCCTACATAAAGAATTTAAATCTCCTATCCTGAAATGGCTTACCAAACACAGAGAATTCTGGTTTGCTCATATATATAAAAAAGGAGCATCTAGAACACCAAAAACTGATTTAAAAAATATCTACACTTTATACAACAGCTAGAAAAATTTTACAGGGATGAGAGAAAAGGCAGAGTTGAAATTTTCTTTGTCTCTGTTATAGTGTAAAGTCAAAGGAAGATGGTTACCTCCTCTCTTTATCAAGAAACCTTTCAAAATGTGACCCTTTTTCCTATTTACAGACAAGTGTGCACTACATTCCCAAGTTCACGGCATTTTAGGATTGAACAAGAGGAAAAATTCCTTAGCACATGAAATTCTGACTTGGCTCTGTTTCTCGAGTCTCCTTGAATGCCCTACACCACATCACTCTTTTTCCATCAGCTTGTCCCCCACTGACATCAATATCTGAAAGATAATTTTCCTCCTCTCGTTCATATTTTTATGGCCAGACAGACATGGATATTCATGTTTCTGTTCACTCATGTGAGGTAATAATTTGTATAACTTCTGGCACCGTGGAGTACAAGGTTTTATACACAAATAGAAATTCCTAAATTATCATATTAATACTACTGATTATTATAATTAAAATATATCATAATATTTACTTAATGTTCATTTATTTTGAGAGAAAGAGAGCGTGGGAGCAACAGAGACAGAGGGAAAGAGAGAGAATCGCTAGCACGTTCCTCACTGTCAATGCAGCGCCCAACACAGGGCTTGAACCTATGAACCAGGATATCATGGGCTGAGCAGAAATCAAGAGTTGGATGTTTAGGGGTGCCTAGGTGGCTTAGTCGGTTAAGCGTCTGACTTTCGCTTAGGTCATGATCTCATGGTTTGTGGGTTCGAGCCCCGTGTCGGGCTCTGTGCTGACTGCCAGCTCAGGGCCTGGAGCCTGTTTCGGAGTCTGTGTCTCCCACTCTCTCTGACCCTTCCCTGCTTATGCTGTCTCTCTCTCTCCTAGAAATAAATAAAACATTTAAAAAATTAAAAAAAAAAAAGAGTTGGATGTTTAACTGACTAAGCTACCCAGGCATTCCCATGATGTGTCTTTTATTGAACAGAACTAAATCCCAAGATCTATCTTCAGTCTCTTTTAAGTACAATTTTTCTTAATCTTTTTTACAACAACCACGCAAGAAAGAAAAAAGGTACAAAAGGAATCTATAACAAGTTACATAGAGAGAGACACTAAGAGACATTACCCATAATGTGCATTCATCAAATATTGCCCAATGCTACTTAGGATTTATTGTTACAGAGTAGATCCTCATTTCTTTGTCCCACCTCCCATAACTCCAGTTACTTTTGCCAGTACGCTACCAAACATTCCAATGAAATTTAGGTAATTGTCAAAGTTGGGCTCTACCTCAAAGCATTGAGGATTTACTACTATCAGGAACCCATTGGTTCAGGAGGTGACGCTTCAGGATTCCTTCCAGACAGAGACCACATCTTTCCACTGATAAAACGAGCCCTGTTATGGCAATGAGATTATTTGATTTGCATTTAGAGAAGGCTTGCTCTGGATTCTCTATATTCAAGGATTTATGTGAAGAAGCATTGGGTTTCCAACCTAAAAATTAAAAAAAACATGATATATATAGAACATATATCCTTATGAATATATAGAAGAAATACACACGAGCTTTGAAGTCAGTCTGAATACTGGACAAAGGAATGAATCACTTTTTGTTTCATCAGTAATATGGGAATCTCACCTCACCTTTGTTTTGAAAGTATAAATAATATAGCCTGCAACACAGCACAGCGTCTGGCACTCAGAACACATTTGTTGACTATGAGAGAATTTGTTATAATTTATGATACCATCTCAATGTGTGTATCTGCAGTATATTACTCTGGGAAGTTAGTTCAGTGCACTCCTCCAACCACAAATCCTGATGCTCCAGTCTATGGTTGAGAATTATAAACTTGCATTTATTATTTTAACCAACTGACATCCCTCTTCCTGTTCTTACTCTACTAGATTTGGATTTTAAGAAACCTGCCTTAAACTGCAGGGAATGTAGTTCTTGTCTTCCTTCTCGGCAAGCCATAAAATAGGCTCCATTCTTTCACTGTAAGGATAGAAAAACCTATAATCTGAAGGACAAAATCCTGCTCCCTCCGTGCCTAGGGAAAGGCTGACTTTGCAGAACAGAAATACCTGGGTCAAGTGGTACCAGGCGTGCAGAGTTAGCAAAGCAGAATTGAACTCATTACTGACAGCTCAGTTCAGCTACAACAGGAACAAGGATTTTTACATCTTTTGCAATATGTTCTTGAACTAAATAAAGGTCATACACAATGACATAGACCCACATAGATCACATTCTTGGGGAGGAATCTTAATCCTGTTTAACTATCAAGTCCAAATTCCAGGGGACAGCCTGGAAATTGCAGCGTGTCCCATCCAAATGCATGAATTTCAGCAAAGAAGCATGAGCAGAGAGAGGCTTACATCCCCCACAGGGGTGCTCACAGTGCTTGTACCTGGTAGGTGTTTAATAAATATGCATCCTCTCATTGACTGTGAACAAAATGAGATGTTAGATAAAGAGCATGTTAACACCACTTGCTGACATGCGAACTGTGTTTCTGCAGCCACATACGGATGGGTGCACATGATGCTCGCTACTTACATTCAGTATCATTTTGGAAGTTCTGAGCATAAGTGAGGTGACATCTGGAAAGGGCACTTTGGTTGCTCTGAGAAAGGATCTGATGAAATCATGGTACATGAAATGAGCTAATTTACAGAAATATAACTTTCTCTCTCCTGTGTTACTTAGCTCTCAGATTACATTTGGGGCTTTTGCCTACCCACATAAGTTACATAAATACACTAAGTTAGAGTGGTCTTCCTAATTCTTAAGCCAGATGAAGAAGGAGGAAAAATATATGTGAAACTATAGAGTTTCAGTTTTGTGTTAAAGATTTTACCAAGTTCTATACAGCTGACCCTTCAACAACATAGGTTTGAACAGTGTAGAGGTCTGCTTATATGTGGATGTTTTACAGTGCAGTAAACATATCTTCCCTGTGATTTGCTTAAAATTTTTTCCTCTAGCTTACTTTATTGTGATAATACAATATAGACTATATACTACAAATATGTTAATTGACTATGTTATCAGTAAGGATTCTGGTCAACAGATAGTAAGCTATAAGTTTCATTGGATTCAAAAGCTACAGGAAATTTTCTACTGCCTGGAGGCTGGCACCCCTAACCCCTACATTGTTCAAGGGTCAAGTACATATACACTCATTTATTCACTCATGCAGAGGCCCACCGAATGATTGATTTCCCTATTTTATAGATCGAATAACTGAAGCTCTGAGAGTTTAGGTATCCAACCTCAAGTCCACCCAACTTCAAAGCCAATGCCCATCACTACCATATTTTCTTACCATAAGGACCTCTAACTCAGCCCTTGAATTCTGGTCTATCTGTATGCCAAACACAACTCAATGTGACAATCATCATGACTTATGTTATCATTATAAACAAATGTCCTATGGATAGAACTTCCAAGTTTAACTCAAATTCTACTCAACAGCCTTATTGTAGAATGGAGTTTTCTAGAGTCTACAAACCCTATAATGATCCGTATATTCCCTCAGAAAAGGCTAGACGTCAAAGTCTTTCCTGGATATCAATGACAATGGATTCAGATCATCACATTTTCTATTTTTCATGAATCTGCAGTTATATCTCTTACAGATAGGTCAATTATCACACATGAATACATGTTCATGTGCACAGGCATGCACACATACACAAACCCAGAACTAAGAGTGTTCCACAGAAATTACTGAGATAAGGTAGAGTCAACACATTTTAATACTAAATTTTAATACCACAAATGCTGATCACCCATTATAAAGATAAGTTCTGCTTAACAGTTTGAAAATAATATTGAAGTTATTTTAATAACTTCAATTAAATTCAATTAAATAAAATTTAATAATTTTAAGTCTTAAACCATATATGAAGTCATCACTACCATAGTACATTATATTTCCATAGCAATGTATAATTACAGATCATTTCATATTTAGATCTTTAAATTTATATTTCAATATATTTATATCTATAATACTTCATCATAATCCTCATGACACACTATAAGGATGTTCATTTCTAAACTGTATAGGAAGAATGACCAGAGTTCTGAGACTTTCAGTGACTTACTGACCATCAAACACACTGTCAATGCTCAACTGACACCTAAATCTCAATCCTTCTCCTGATTCTACCCCCATCTCCACTGAACACCACTTTTACCGGTGACTACTGAGTAGTCCCAAATGAAGATTAGATAAATTGAGTGAATGGATTCAGTCCACTGCAAAGGCCCTGTTAATTAATCCATCTTTTCCTTTGCAATTTAACGGGGAACCCAGAGAAGGTGATAAAGAACAATAGCAAGAATACACAAACGTGCATCTGTCGTCAGAGACTAGATCTTCTTCATCCCAAGAGTCGGCATTTTCTGTTGTAGGCTGATGCTCCAGCCTATTAGCATTAGTCCCAATGTCAGCATCAGTTTGCAGAGCTAACACACAGCTCCAGGCTGTTGTAATGACTCAGCAATCAAAACTTCAAGTTCAGTTCGCCTGGTCCTCACCCACCTCCAGGGCCCAAGCTGCAAGAGTTCCCTTTTACTCTTCAATTTATGGGGTGATCTTTCTGGCTTCCTTTAATGGTTCTCAGTAGCTGACTTTCCAGCTGTCAGCTCTGTTTGTTACAGAAGGAAAGAGCCATTCATGTGTTAAGTGCCCTAGGTCTTAAAAACTTAGAAACACACTGAAGAATGTTGGGCCTGGTTGGTTCACTTGAGCCAAGACCCAAAGAAAGGCTGGCTAACTAACTGGAACTAATAGAGAAGGAATTGGAATTTCCTTTATTCTGTCTCAGATAAACTCAAGGCATCCCTTTACCAATTAATTATTTTAAAAAAAATAACTCTGTACATAGTCCTTCTTCCAGGAAGTCCAACTTTTTCTTTGTCAACTGACTTATTACCTGTACTGAAACAAAAAGTTCTCTCCCTGCCTTTTCCCTTTTGAACTCACTAAGCAAGAAAACAGGCCCTGGTAAACAAAACCAAAGACAAAACAAAAAAACAAAAGAAAACAAAAACCACTCTCTGTCACAAAACAAATCTGGAAAAGACAGAAGAAAGCCATACATCTGGAGCCTGTTCTGATTGAAAGCTGTTTACCTTTACTCTGACCTGAGGTAATAAAGATGCAAAGTTACAACTGCTCAAACACCATCAGGAAACCTTGACATAGCAGGGAGAGCCTTTATTCACTACAGAAGCTGTAATCAGAAAACCCTGAGTTGGCTTGCACCCCACTTCTATTATTAGCTTCAAATAAGTGATAATGAAAGTGTTGCTATTGCTAGAAGATTCACTCATTATAGTGATTAAATCTCAAATACACAAAAGCCAACATGTTACCCTGATTATTTTTAAGATGGTTGTTAGGAATAATCTTCAATTTTTTTAGAAGACTTGTTGGTGAGAATGGGAATGGGAGGGGAAGCAGTCAGAATTAAATAGCCTCAATACGAAGAGGCACTTACTTGCCAACTTCTAGAACAGCATTTTCAAAGGGCTTCCCTTTACTGAGAACAGTCCCCACACAAAATAGGAGACCTAACATACTGTCCTTCTGCACCTGGTACTAGTTACCACAACTGGGCTCATGAAGAGCTGCCCAACATAAGGAATCGTAATGGTCCAGGCACAGTGTGGGGTACTCCAATCCCCCACCTGGAGCATCAGGGCCCTGCACGCTCCTCAGAACAGTACTCAGTGTTTCTGGTGTATACACAACATTCACCTTCAGGTTTCCCGAGTCCCAGGTTGTTTGTTCCACAAAGAAAATGAAATTTTATCTGGAGTTTTTCCTAGGTTTCAAGTCATTTAAAAATGAAAAGAGTCCCTTTCTGATAAAAGAAATGTAACTGGAATCTAAGGAGTAACAGATGAAAATATCTGGAGCAGAAATAGTTGATAAGAATGACAGATCATAAATTATACTGACCAGAGACAGTTTTCCCACAGTATCTGTACCAAGAGCATTGAGTGGAGGAAGTGTCAGCTGGGTACAGGGCATCTTCGAACAGCTGCCTTCCTTAAATGGTTTCTCTAATACTACTTTGCAAAAACATCAGATAGAAGGGACGGTCCATGGTAATACCAGGGTATAATCTCATCTAAGTTTTTTTTTTTCTTTTTAGTTCTGAACTGGGGGGAAATCCTTCTTAAAGAAAATAGTCTTAATATTTCGAGTATGAGGTCTGACATCCCTCAACTTGGATGCCCCAGTAAATCTCTGACCTCCAATGGTCTCTGAATAAAGCTCAGGTTACAATTTGCATCATCTCCCTTGCTATACGTAGACAACCACACTTGGAGAAACACCTATGTGTGCTCTCCTCTGCCTAGTTAACATACTGTCAGCTCTTCCATGAAAATGTTCACAGTAAAAGTTCAAGTTGGCCAACATTCCATGAAATATCACTGTTCCTTTTAGGATAAACCATCCATAGAGAGAGAGAGACTGAGGAAGACGGAAGCTCTATTGCTTCTATCTAGGGGGGGGAGGGTCTCAGCATTTTAGAAATATATTTACAAGTGTTTCTCACCTCTTCAGAGAAGCTAAGTGATGCCAGTGCACAAATAAAAATACCTACAGATAGAGCAACACAGATGCTAACACAGTGGAATGCTATTTTGCCTTAATTAAATAACCTCTGGATGAAAATAGGTAAAATACTATCTGCATTTCACTTTGAAGGAAAGGGGAAGGAAAAAAAAAAAAAAAAGAGGCACAGCTAACCACCAGGAAACACTAAAGGGATGTCTGAGTTAGGCAAGATGTTAGACTAAAGTCACCTGAATTCCTGATACTGCCTGCTTGCTTTTACAGCCAAGAGTAGACAATTAAGAGCAATTTGCAACAGCACTCCCTTCTCTAGGGACCACGTAGGGTAAGGGGAAGTTCCAAAATGAGAGACACTAGTCTTAATCAGGGGGCAGAGTATTCAGAAAGGTTAATGAGATGCAATCGCAAGAGAATCAGTGCAAAAAAGGAGGTTCAAAATACTAAACAATTTCCACTTTGTTCTCATTTGTTCCAATTAAGAGCTGTTGAACCAGCTTCTCTGTATTCCACACATTCGCTACTCTCCAGAGCAGATATAACTATTCCAGAAAAAATAGGTACTTTGGGGGGAGGGGAGTCTACTATTGAGTTATCATAAAAGTCCAGATTACGCCCCCAACCCCCACCCTCAGTCTCTGAGCAGACACACTTTTGCCTCTTACTCAGAGTCTCTGCCAGTAGCTTTTCTGATTTCTGCCCCTCAAATTTAAAGAGTATTTCAAGGAGGGAGAAGGCTGGATTTTTCCCCCCAGATTTCACAGAAGCAGAAATCACTGTGAAAATGTTAAGTAAATAAAAGGAAGAGGGCTGGGGGATGGTTATAGAAATGGAAATAATCTCCTTGGCATGAAAATAACCCCAAAATGCCACACACTGAGTTCTTCTGAGCATTACAGGCTCTAAAAACGCACTTATAAACTGCATATGGATTTCCAAAAACAAACAGGAAAGCACAAACATTGCAAGAAACCAAGGACTAAGATCTAAGGAGTCCCGTGACTTACCTTCTTTACAGATCCTCAAAGTTCACCAAGGAAAATTTAAAATCCTCTAGCTTATCTTGAACTACTCTATTTTCTTCTTCTTTGTTTTTTTTTAAGTCACAGAGAAGAAAAATAACCAGTTTTCAAAGGTTCCATTTATCTGATCTTCCAGCACCAGCAAAAAACATGTCCAAGAGACTCCACCAAAAAGTAAGCCAAAAACTCATCAAAGGCAAAAAGAGAAAGGGGGACTTGGGGGGAGGAAGGGGATGGTGAAAGCTGGGGGCTACAGACTGAGTCCAAGTGCCCAGAGAATATTTTCACGCTGTTGAAATCTCCTACTGTACGACATACCTGCTTTGGTTGTCACACAAACACACACACACACTCACGGACACTCACACATCCCCTCTCACGCAAAACCAGGCACCCACACTCACACACACACACACACACACGCACACACACGCGCGCACAGTGTAATGAAAACTGTCAGTAGTAACCTCCAATAGCTGCTGTGTGCTGCAGATGGTTCGACTCACTGTTACCTTCCCAGATCGGTGTAGGATCAAAAGAACATCCAAAATCAGGGGGGCCCCCAGGACAAGGCAGATTCCAGATCCCTCTCCCTCAGGCAGATTCATCAAGCCAGGAGCGGGTCAATCACAGAGGTGTCTGCTTGCAGGGAGCCCCGGATTATGGCAAGGTTATTAATCTTGATGCGCTGCATCCCCTACCGCCCGCATTCGGCAGCCTGCATTGAGATGATTGCCAGAGCTGTGTCTGTCCCTGTTCCACTGCATTTTGCTCGGCCCTCTGATGCTGCAAGTGAGACACGGTGGAGGCAAGAATACTAATAAGCTGGTTAGCTACAGTTTCTTCAAGGCAGTCGGCATGCAGTACACAGTAAATGTGTACTTCCCAGGGCTCTGCGTGTGTGCCTGCGCGTCTGCAGGGAGGGCAGTGAATCCATCTCCGGACAGAAGGCAAGACTGTTTGTAACCTGCCTGTAAGGGCTAGATCATCAGAATCATCAGTGTCCTGCCATGGCATGGTCTATGACAGTATTTTGTTTGGAATAAAAATAAGCGGGGTGGAGGATGGGGGGGAGGGGGTAACAGTCCAGAAGCCTAGAGCTGACATTCGAAAGAGAGGGAGAGGGGAAAAAAACGTCCAGGGAGACAAATTAGCTTTATAAATAGGCTTCGAGGAGACCAAGGCAAAATTTTAACGTGCTGCTGCCCTGGCTGTTAAATGGAAATACAAAGCAATTTCAAAAACCAGCTCCAGCCTATAAATCTTGGAGCTGGCAACAAGTATCTGAATTTGACTGATGGGACTGTGGATAAATGAATTCCTGGTAATATAAAAAGTTTGCTCATGCATTCTGCTCTGCAGCCATGCACCGGTGTGTGCAGAGATCTAGGTATAGTTCATTCATTTTTTATATGGATTTAGCATCTATCCCTTCAGTTTTATTCTGATGTACAGTTTTTATCATGTAACTATCATATTGTGGAGAATGTCTGAGTGGCATTAGGTCATTAGAGGGATTGTGTGACAACTGTCAATAGTAAATATTACTATATGTGATATTCTTACATGGAGGAATTTAAGGTTTTCAGGGGGGGAGGGAACATGGATGATATCTCTTTTAGTACCAATCAACTAAAGAAAAAAATAAGAATATGCCAAGTGAATAATTCCTCAGCCTCCAGAGGTCTCAAATTTCTGTGATTGGATCTCATATTATATTACCTCTTCTTTAGTGAAAGATACTAAGGTCCTTAAGGTGAATTAAATTTGTATCATCTGAATATATAAGTATTGGACAGTTGGAGAAGGCAGATAAGAACGAATTATGGAACACTGCAATACCAGGAATTGTCAGCAGATGTCACAAAAGAGGATATAGGTAAAAATTCTACCAACAACTGCAAACGTTCAATCTAATTTAACAAGCAGATTTTAATCAGATTTATAAAATGAACTCTGCAATACTAACTTTTTATAAAATTTAGAAGTTCAAATAAGAATTTTGAACTTACATTTCCCCCAAATGTCACTCTCAAATCACTCGTTTACAAACCCTAGATTATCTGTTAATGATATTAAAAAGAAAAAACAATCCCATGTCACGAATGAGTATGATATTTATTGTATAAAATATATCATTTAAATATCTTCTTGTTTGTAATACAGCAACTACTAGATTAAACTGAAAAAACAGATCAGTAGGACAAAGTAAATTTGGCAATGAAATTCAATATAAAATGCTCAATATAAAATTTCAATGTAAAATTCAATATGAAATAATTCAATATAAAATGTTTCCACCTAAAAACACTAACTCTGTTTCATCTTGATCATATGTATTAAAAACACCTTAAAGTGATTATTTATGTTTGGGAGTTGAACATTATTATTAAATGTTAATTCATTTATTAACATATATATAACAGCATATATACAGAATACATAAAGAATTAAGAATGATCAACAATCTCACTTATGTTATAGCGTCAAAGGTTTTAAAAACCTCATGTATCATCTTAGCTTTTATTTAATTAAATGCAAGTTACTACTGTGCACCAAATCCCAGTGTTAATTAACCCAGTTGCCAATAAAAGTTAGTGTTAAAAGTCCGGGCATTGAAGACCAGACAGAACTGGGTTCAAATTTCAGTTCTCCCTTATAGCTGTTAGTCTCTCAATTGTCTCCCTCGCCCCTTTTTCTTCCTTGTTTTTGCTTTCACTTGCAAGCAGGACATTATTCCATACCTAGTAGGATTATTGTGAGGACTGAAATGAATTAATATTTAGTATGTGTTTGGCATGTTTTCTGACACCTAATAAGCGATCTAGAAGTACTACATGGGTCTTATACACAAAGTAGATGTTTGTTTCCTACCATGTTAGCTCTGTCTTTGCCAGTCACGGTGAAACAAGTAGAATCATTTAATCAATTCTTTTGACAGTGAGATGCTTGTTTTCAAATTTCCTTTTTACAAATAGTTGTGTTGATCTTATTTTTGTAAACGTGTAGTTAACTATGGACCCCTTTTTAAAGTGTATTATACACACCAATACATTTTTGCAAGGATCCTACATTCACTAAAACAGAGACTCACTTTCATGATTGAGATCATTTTGACTCAAACAGAATATTTAGAAAGAAAATCTGATGGGGCACCTGGGTGGCTTAGTCGGTTAAGCGTCCGACTTTCGCTTAGGTCATGATCTCGCGGTTCGTGGGTTCGGGCCCCGCGTCGGGCTCTGTGCTGACTGCCAGCTCAGAGCCTGGAGCCTGTTTCAGTCTGTGACTCCCTCTCTCTCTGACCCTCCCCTGCTCACGCTGTCTCTCTCTCTCTCTCCTAGAAATAAAAAAAAAAAAATTAAAAAAAAAAAAAAAGAAAATCTGATACCAGCTTACTTCTTCCCCCATCAAGACTTGCTTTGAAGCCAACAGTTCCACCAAGCACCAACGTGAAAGTGCTTAACGATGCAAGAAAAGACCCCAGAAATGGGTATAATTCCTAAATCAGCAATTCTATGACACATTACATCAGAGTATCTTCACACTTCAGATCATTTTTAAATGGGTATCTTGATATTGAATTTCATCGAATAGTTATGTATTCAATAGTTTATCATAGAAAATGAATACCCAGAATGTGAACCCTGTTCTTTTGAATTCTCAGGCATTTCCCCCGTGAAGCCTCAAACTGGACCCCAGATAGGAACACAGAGGAAAAGGAGAGCTGGAGAAAGAGGCAGGCCACTCCAAAGGCCTCGTCCCACAACCACAGGGCATCAGTTACATTTTTCTGGGTCTCTTGAAGAAATGTGTCAGATAAAAAGAATGAGGGGGTTATAAAATTAAACTGCTCACGGTGTGCCCATGGTTCATCATCCAGCATCCTGAAAATCCAGAGGAGCTTAGATATTTATACTAAAGTTGATGAAAAGTGTCTTTGAAATCTGATTTATTTAAATTTGTGCTCCCCCCCATTCTGAGAAAGCTTAGTATCAGCAATGGTCCCTAGTCCTAACCTGAAAGGTGGTGTATGACAGAGAACTGACAAGGGGTATATTTGAATTGCAGGAGAGCAGGGTACCTGTGAACCCTTCCCTTGACACTGAAAGAAAAGACTTCTCTCTCAGAAGATGTTAGTATTGGAATACTTCAACTTTTTTCTTTCTTTTTAAAGATGCATTCATTTTTAAGAAAAAGAGAGCACTTGTGGGGGAGGTACAAAGAGACAGGGGAACAGAGGATCTGAAGAGGGCTCTCCAATGACAGCAGAGAGCCCGATGCAGAGCTCAAACACAAAAACCAGGAGATCCTGTCCAGAGCCAGTCGAAGGGTCAACGAACTGAGCCACCCAGGCATCCCAGAATATTACAACTTTTAAGAAGTGCCCTAGTAATCTGGAACTTTTAAACAGTATGTTTGGATTGAAGGAGTAGGAAATTCACCTAAATCCACATTATTGGAAAATTCTAATTCCCAGAATTGGCTTGGGATCGTGAGTCAATAGCTACCATAAACTGTAGATAAATGTATAACTTTAAATTGGATGTGTTTTGTTTTTAGGGAATCAATGCTGAGTATGAAAGATTCCAAACAGCATCACTATGAGCAAATTCCTCTGGGAATTCTTATGTGAAAGTTTCAAGGTCTATTGTTTCCTTTAAATGCAGTCTACTTTCAGCATGTCACTATGCTTTTGTTTGTTCCCTACATCATATGCCATAATATAAGAACAGGAACTTAATATAGTATTTTTTCCCTCCTTGGCTTACTGGAAAATTTACTGTCTGTAATCCAAGTGTTCTGAATTAGTTTATTAACGTAAAATATTACATTCTATTATTCCATGTCTTTAAATTTATTAATTACATCTTGAAATTAGCTTGGATCTTTCATTTAAAGTGTTTCAACCAGTTACTAAGGTTTGGACATTCTTATGTTTCTCAAATTATTTAGCTTTCTTATTTATACCCAGAAATTGTAAGCTTAGGTAATTCTAGCATAAATGCTGAACTATTTGGATCAATTTCTCCAAGAGGTCTGTCTGGATCTCTCATCAATCTAAAGACTACTTATTTAACCCATATCACTGAACATTTATGTTTTATTATTTAACATACAACTTCAAAAGACCTCTTTTTGTCTTTTTGTTTCTGGGAGTGAGTCTAACATAGCTCCCTTCAAGTCCCAGGTCCAAGATAATTTTTTGTCAGTTATTAATGAAAATATGCTGTCTGTTAACAACTCAGAAACTTAATATATGATGTTCTTGATCACGGCTCTTCCTTTCTCAAGCCTTAAATAAACTAACAATAGCCTATGTATAGATTCTTAATTGTGGCATAAACTACTTTTTTATTAGCTCTTTACTAATTCATAATTCATTTTATGCTTTTAATATCTGGATGTATAGTGATCCCCACTCTCTCATTACTCATATTGGAAACTTGTGTGTTCGCTCTTTTTTGTTGCTGTTGTTCAATCAGTCTGGCTAGAAGTTTATCAATTTTACTGATCCTTTCAAAGAGCCACCTCTTTGTTCAACTGATTTTCTATCTTTGATTTCTAATTTCACTGAGTCCTGCTCTTTGTTTCTTTCCTTCTTTTTACTCTGGGTTTCATTTGCTCTTGTTTTTCTACTTAAGATAGAAGCTTATGCCACTGATTTGAAGTCACTTTATCTAACTCAAGCTTTTACTGCAACACCTTTTCCTCTAAAAGCATCTTAGGCTGCATTCTACAAAATCTGATATGTGTGTTTCATTTATCATTGTGTTCAAAATAGTTTTTAACTTTGCTTTTGGTTTCCTATTTAACTCATGGTTTATTTATGTGTGTTATTTAGTTTACACATATTAGATTTTCCAGATATCTTTCTGTTATTGCTTTCTAATATTAATTACTTCCACTGTGATCAGAGAACATTTTTTGTTTGATGTGAATTCTGTTAAACTTATAAACTTGATTTATGGCTTAGTCGGTAAATGTTTGGGCACTATTTGAAACAGTATGTGTTCTGTATTTGTTGGGTAAAGTGCTCTATAGTCAATTACAACAAGTTGTTTGATAATATTATTCAATGTTTTGTCTATGCTCTCAGTGATTTTCTGTCTACTTATTATATTATTGAAATTCTCCAATGTAATGGTGGATTTATTTATCAAATTTATCTGGTTTTGCTTTGTGCGTTTTGAATCTCTGTCCCTAGGTATATAAATGTTGAAGATATAATATATTGTCTGATGAATTAACTCTTTATCCCTATGCAATCCTCTTTGTCTCTGGTATTATATTTTTTTATAAAATCCATTTTATCTGGCATTAATGTAGCCACTTCAGCTTTTTGAATTAGTAATAGCAGTATATCTCCTTTGCATCCTTTGCATCTAACCTGTTCGTGTCTTTATATTTAATGCAGGTTTCTTCCAGGCAAGATATACTTGTATCTTGCTTTTTTAACCTAATCTGACAATATGTGAGTTTAATTAGGGATGGTTGAACCATTTAAATTTGTTGGGATTCTTGGGGTGCCTTGGTGGCTCAGTTGGTTAAGCGTCCAACTCTCAGTTTGGGCTTAGATCATGAAACCTAAGTCCAAACTGTTTCATGAGTTTGAGCCCCACATTGGGCTCTGTGCTGATGGTGTGGAGCCTGCTTAGGATTCTCTCTCATTTTCTCTCTCTCTCTCTCTCTCTCTGCTCCTCTCCTATTCATGCTATCTCTGTCTCTCTTAGGTAAACTTAAAATTTTTAAATAAATTTATTAGGATTATTAATAACACTGTCTCAAATAAATTTAATTTTTAAAGATAAACTTATTAGGATTATTAATAAGATTTGGTTAAAATCTACTATATTACTATTTATGCTTTACATATTTCATCTGTCCTTCCTTCCAATTTACTTCTTTTCTACCTTCTTTTGGATTTAATATTTTTATTAATTTCATTTTATCTTACTTTTCGGTTTATTTTCTTTTTTTTTCTTTTTTTTAATTTATTTTTTTTAATGTTTTTATTTATTTCCAGGAGAGAGAGAGACAGCGTGAGCAGGGGAGGGTCAGAGAGAGAGAGTCACAGACTGAAACAGGCTCCAGGCTCTGAGCCGGCAGTCAGCACAGAGCCCAACGTGGGGCTCGAACCCACCAACCGCAAGATCATGACCCAAGCGAAAGTCGGACGCTTAACTGACTAAGCCACCCAGGCGCCCCTTTGGTTTATTTTCTATACTTGTTTTCTTTTCTTTCTTTCTTTCCTTTTTTTTTTTTTTTTTTTTCTGGGGATATATTGCTTTAGAATTTACAGTATACACCTTTAGGTTTAGCGTGCCATCAAACAACAGTATCCCACCTCATACATGTTATAAATATACAACAGTATACATTACTTTCCCCTCTTTTGAACTTTGTGTTATTATTGTCATACATTTACTTTCACCTCTGTTGTAAAGCCAACAATAAATCAATATTATATTTCTTTAAAGTGAACTGAACTTCAAATAGGACTTTAACATTAAAAAAAAAAAAAATCTATGCCTAGATGGCTCAGTTGGTTAAGCGTCCTACTTCGGCTCAGGTCATGATCTCATGGTTCATGGGTTTGAGCCCTACATTGGGCTCTGTGCTGACAGCCAGCTCAGACCCTGGAGCCTATCTTTGGATTCTGTCTCTCTCTCTCTCTCTCTGACCCTCCCCTGCTCATGCTCTCTCTCTCTCTCTCAAAAATAAATAAAACATTAACTTTTTTTTGAAAAATAAAAATTGAAAAATAAATTTATATTTACCAACATACCATAATTACCATTCCTACCATTACTTTCACTCATATGTGTTGTTACACATTTTCATCTGGTACCATTGTGCTGGTGGAAGGGCTTCTTTAACATATTTTGGAACCAATGGGATAAATTACTGTAGCTTCTGTAGGTCTAAAAAATATTTGGTCCATTGTTTTCTTGCCTTCATTGTTTCAAAAAAAATGTTGAAACTGTTACTGTCCCTCTGTACATTATGATCCTTTTTACTCTGGCTACATTTTGATTTATTTTTATTCTTATTTATTCTTTATTATTTATTTTTCTATTTTATGGAGTTTGTTGTAGTTTTCATCAGATTCCTACTGCTTATGTTTCACTAAACTTCTTGAATCTGTAAATTTCTGATTTTCAAGAAAATTGGAAAAAATTAAGCATTATTTCTTCATATAGTTTTCTGTCCCCACCCCTTTTAATGATTCCAATTTACATGAATATTAGATAGTTTGCCACTTGATCTTGTCCCACATCTCACCAACACCCTGGTTTTCTTTGTCTTTTCAGTTTTTTTGTTCACTTAGTTTCTATTGCTAAATCTTTACATACACGAATGTTTTCTTCTATACCATCAAATACACTATTAATCCCATTTAGTACAGTCTTTTATCTCAGACATTGTAGTTTTCATTTACGGAAGTTCAGTTTGGGTCTTTTTTATATCTTCCATGACTCTCCTTAACATTGCTTATTTTTAATTAAAAATATAAAATATGATTCAAAATATATTTTAATATCTTATCTGCTAAGTCTACCATCTGAATGATTTCTAATTCAGACTGGTTCCAATTGATTGAGTTTCCCCTTCACTATAGATTGTGGATGACTGTTTATATGTCTATCTCATAATTTTAATGGTATGTCAGGAATTTGTAACTTTATCTTGCTAGAAAATGTTGTTGTTTTTTCAACTATTCCTGACATTTGTTCTGGAATAGTTATTTAGAAGACGTTTGAGTTTTTCCACTGCTTGCTTTTAAGCCTTTTTAGACAGGACCAGAGGAACCTTTAATCTAAGGATAATTTTCCCCACTACCAAGGAAATGCCCTTCTGCATACTCTGACTAGTGGCCTATGCCTCTGGGTTATTTCCCCCACTCTGAGTGGTGGGAACATAAAACATTCTGGGCCATATATGAGCCTTGGGGTTGATCCCCTTGCTCTTTTAGGTGGCTCTGATACTGGTAGTCTCCTCACCCACATGTTCTTGATCAGTTGAAGACCAGTATGGAACTTCTGAAGATCTACAGAGCTTTCTCTCTCTGTAGAACAGTCCTTTTATTGCTCTGCCCTGGGAACTCTAATTGGGATAGCCTCTACTTCTTCAACTCAGACTGCTGGGCTCCCCTCCCTACAGTATGGCCTAAAAACTATGTAACAATCTAGAAAACTGGTAGAACTTATTTATTTCCCTGACCTCAGGGCTAACTGAAGTAACCTGGTGGTAACCGTTGTCCAATGGGAAACTATTCTTCCAAATATTTTGTCCAGATTGTTTTAGTTGCTTAAAGGAGAAAGGAAGATCCTTTCCCTCTTAGTCTGGTTTGGTAGAAGTAGATGTCTCTATTTACCCACTTAAATACAAAACTATGTAACAACCTAATTTTTACCAATCACTGTTCTTTGAACTGGGAACACAATAATGAACCTGATAGACTGCATATTTGTAGTCATGGAATCTCTATTTTACTGGCATCTTACAGCCAATAAACCAATAAATGAACATATGTAGAAATACCTTACATGGTTTAAGAGCTGTGAAGAAAATAGAAGATGTTGTATGACATTGATGTGAGAGGAGACTATTTTTGATAAGGCTGTCAACAAATCTGCTCTCAAGAGTGACATGTGAACTGATAGATGAAGGATGAAGAGTCAGCCATGCAAAGATCTGGCAGAAGCACATTCCAAGCAGAATGAAGTGCAAAAACAAAGGGCCTACATTAGGAGTAAGGCTGGTCCCATCACCAAAAAAACTCATTATTAAATAGTTTGTCTTTTACTCTTGCACACACTTCTGTCTCTGCTGTGTGATATGTAGAAACAAAACTTGTAAAGGTCACTGACATGGTTTATTGCTGATCATGGACAGATGCCCAAAGCAAATACTTTGTCTTATAGAAATTATTTTCAAGAACTTTATCAACATGACGCTGGTTACTGGAGAAGACTTATGTTGTTTAAGACTTTATCTTTTTGGACCCGTTTAAGGTTCATGACAAAACTGAAGGGGAAGTATGGAGATGTCCCATATACATCCCTCCACACAAACATGCTTAGCCTCCACATTATCAACACCCCTCACCAGAGTGGTACATTGGTTACAGTTGATGAACCTACAGTGACATGTCATTATCATCCAAAGTCCATAGTTTACATTATAAATAATTTGTCATATTGTATGGAGAGGAGTCTTTAAATTCTTTCCTATTATAATCATTTTGGGTTACTAGATTATATTGTGGTAACAAATAAACAAAATCTAACCAAACAGCATCCCAAACCTCCTTGCCCACACAGTGTATACCTCACAGGTTGGCAAAAGGGCACATCTTATTGTTATCATTCAAGGTCTCAACTGACAAAACTTTAACTTTGATAGGTTAGTTCATAACCACCTTTGAATGAACGAGAAAATAGGTCAAATAACACAGTGTCTATAATAGTTTCTTCCAAGAAGTGACACATATTATTTCCATTTTTATTCTGTTTGTGAAAACAAATTATATCACAACACCTAGCTCTGAAGTGGTGGACAAGCACCATTCCACCATGTTCATGGAAAACACAGAGCCAGAAATATTTGGTCACACTGCTAACGATCAGCACACCCTCTACTAAGAAATCTGTATACTCATTCCTCTAATGACACTAGAAATTTGCTTTTCATTGTATTCAGCATGAAAGCATCGCACATTGAGTAGATCAGATATTAAGCACATACTCCTGTATATTCCAAATTCCCTTTACTTCTTTGAAATTCCAACCGGGAAAGTGGTCTACTACTTTTTTCCAAAAGAAAGATAGTATAAAAGTGATGACTTACTCTAAGAAAAGTTCCAGCATCATAAAGAACAAATATCTACACTTAAAAATTTATTTCTAACTGTTAAGTTATCAAACATTTCTTTAGGAAGCAAACATTTATACGAAGGCAAGTCTTAGAATGTTTCAGGATTCTATTGTAAACTGAACTGCTTCAATGAGAATAAGCACCTATGAGCCAAGACACAGTGGATTTAAGGAATAATTAAGCAGTGAAATAGGACAAAAATGCTGTTTTTTAAGAACTGCTTCCAACTACTAGAATCTGGGTATCTTTGCTTTTCCTTCTCCTCAAGGGGAGGGCATCAGAATTATATGTACTTTTACTCAGGAAACTAATTATCATGCTACAGTTTGGAGTTGATATATAGGTACAGAATATCTTATATAACTTTCTAGTCTTTGAATTTCTTTTCCTCCTTAGATTCTTCTTGGGATGATGTTTCTTTCTTGATTGATGTTGGATATAGGTCTCCTTACCTCACTCCAGGCTTTTGGTGGTTGTCTTAAGTGTGTTCTTTAAAGGCCTTAAGGAGTTATGCAAACTTTTTCTCGGTATTCCTTTCCACGGGATTTCTTCTTGTACCTTTTCCTCACCATAAGAAACAGGTCAAGCAAACCAATGAACTTGATTTAATTTATAACATTGGCCAAAGGAACAAAAATCGATATTGAACCTCATGAATTCCCTTCCCACCATATTCACCAAGGCTCTGGGGTTTTCTCCCACAGGGTTTAAACAGTAAAGGATAATAGCTAAAAGCAGGGATTCTGATTTTCTTGAAGATTATCCCAAATTTCCTTCTAATCCAGCATAGATTCTAATGCAGCATTGACTGACATTGCAGCAACCAGGGTAGGGGGCAAGCTTTTGGTCATTAGTATCACAACTATTTCAGTACATTCCATAAAAGGTAGTACTTATATAATTATTCTTCTGGCTCTTTTCTTAATAATCCAAACAGGATTCTCATGTTGCCTGATAAAAATATAGATGCTAATACTAAACTTTAGGATTAGAAAAAGAAACTATTAGGAAGGAAATATTTTCTTGTAACTCAAGAAGACTAAATTGTGTCTATGCACGTTCAACCCCAAACTCTTGCACCCACCTATGTAAGTATAGACTCTTTCCCCTTGCTTGTAACCAGAACCACCCACAAAGCATGATCCTTGGTACCTTGATCATGCTAATTCAGTCACCCTCCTTCAAAAGCAGTTTCCAGAGGCACTTGGATGGCTCAGTTGGTTAAGCATCCAACTTCAGCTCAGGTCATGATCTCAAACTTGGTGAGTTCGAGCCCTGCTTCAGGCTCTGTGCTGACAGTTCAGAGCCTGGATCCTGCTCCGGATTCTGTGACTCTCTCTCTCCTTGCCCCTCCCCCACTATCATTCTGACTTTTCTCTCTCTCTCTCTCAAAAATAAACAAACATTTTTAAAAAACAGTTTCTTGGGGAACTTAGTGGTTCTGTTAGTTGAGTATCCGACTTTGGCTCAGGTCATGATCTCACAGTTCTTGAGTTTGGGCCCCTCATTGGGCTCTGTGCTGACAGGCTCTGGATTCTGTGTCTCAGTGTCTCTCTGCTCCTCCCCAACTTGTGCTCCGTCTCTCTCAAAAATAAATAAATGCAAAAACCTTTTAATTTTTTTATATTTATTTATTGAGACAGAGAGAAACAGAGCATGAGTGGGGGAGGGGCAGAGAGAGGGAGGCACAGAATCTGAAGCATCACAATGGCTTGATGTCACTATGATGCAAAAATGATACACAATGAGTGGAAACCATACTTTGAATTTTGAATTTGTATCTTCTCCTGGACCAGTGATATGCAGTCTGATGCTCTCTCCTGATGCCATTCAGGAGCCTCAGCTGACATGGAGCCTCAGCTCCCAGTCAGCCCCAGGACCATGAGGATAAACAATTAATGCATTGACAACCATCCTGTTTGTCTCTGTACTTTCAGTACAGTACTCCATAAATTACATGAGACAGCCAATGCTTTATTTTAAAATAGGGTTTGGGGGGCGCCTGCATGGCTCAGTGCGTTGATCATCCCAGTTAGCCCACCTTTGGCTTAGATCATGATCGTATGGTTTGTGCCATCGAATGCTGCATGAGCTTCACACTATCAGCACAGAGACTGCTTGTGATTCTCAATCCTCCCACCACATCTCTCTCTGCTCCTTCCCCCACCTTCTGTTATCTAAATAAGGAAAAAAATGAATAAGTAAATAAATAGGCTTTATGTTAGAGGGTTTTGCCCAACTGTATACTAACATAAGTGTTCTCAGCACCCTTATGGTAGCCTAGGCTAAGCTGTAATGTTCTGTAGGTTCAAATGTATTAAATGCATTTTCAACTTAACGATGTTTTCAATTTATGATGGGTTTATGGGGATGTAATCCTACTGTAAAATGAAGTACTTAGTCACCACAAAAGAACTGCACTTTGGTTGTGATGAGGAGAAAAAGCCCCCTCTGTGTGACTTCCTTATTCACCCAGTGGTGTGGCAGTGGGAAAGAATTTGGAACACCTTTTATCTGCTTTTCCTTTGTCCCCATCAGCTAGGCAATTGTTTATCTTCTGCTTATTCCAAAAGATCCATTTAAATACTAAATCCCAAAAGCTGATTACTGCCAAAATATATTCTTCAATGTCAATCCTGGATGCTGTGGTTGCCACTTCCTTATTATTATTAAGGGCTGGAATTGTAGCTTTTTCTCATCAAAATACTGGTTAATAACTCCTAATAGAGTATAAGGCATTTAGAATTATCTCTGAATATAGTTGACCAAGAAATTCTAAGGACATCATTGTTCTGGGAAACATTTCAGACTGAAGAGGAATAAGGAAAAATGTCACAGACTAGAATATGTGATTTTCATATAGTTTTGGTTGTAATTTTTAGAAAATTGGAGGGAAAATGTACACCACCCCACAGCCCATAGAGATACAGATAGCTAGGTCTCCATTTGTTACAAATAACATCATCTATTCAAGTCATAGATATATTTTTAGGCCAGAATAACACAGTTCTAGCTGGTTTGTTAATTTTGTACCTTTTTAAAAGTATGAGAACAAGCCAACTGGGTCATTATATTAATATGATCATTGAACTAGAAGTCTTGTCTCTAAGGCTTAGAAACGGTGAGACATTAGACATTAGGCACTCTGTCTCTCCCTCCTCCCACCACACACACACACACACACACACACACACACACACACACACACGCTTCCTTATCAAAAGCCAAATGGTTGTAATTAACTATTTGTATCAGGCTTATGGTAGAAATCAAACATAATGATATATGCAAAAGCTTTATAAATACCATTACAAACACTACCAAAGGACATTATAAATAGTACTATTAATATTGTGATAAGAAATAAAATCCAAAATATTTTATTAAGAGACCCATTTCACACTGAAATAAGCTGTAAGAATAAATCTAAAGCACTTTCAATCAAATCTGAGGGAGCTACCTAGTAAGTAGTGCCATAGCGTATAGCCAGGACAAGGACCAGGATTAGAAATAACTAGGGGCACCTGGGTGGTTCAGTTGGTTGAGTCTTACTTTGGCTCAGGTCATGATTTCTCGGTTTGTGGGGTCAAGACTCCCATCCAGCTTTGTGCTGACAGCTCAGAGTCTGGAGCCTGCTTCTGATTCTGTGTCTTCCTTTCTCTCTGTCCTTTCCCCACTCTCACTCTCTCTCTCAAAACTAAAATGTTTACAAAATTAAAAAAAATAAAAATAAAAGATGGGTGCCTGAGTGGCTTAGTTGGTTGAGCATCTTAATTTAGCTCAGGTCATGGTCTCACAATTCATGAGTTCAAGCCCCACATCGGGCTCTGTGCTAACAGCTCAGAGCCTGGGACATACTTCAGATTCTGTGTCTCCCTCTCTCTCTGCCCCTTGCCCACTCACACTCTCTCTCTCAAAAATAAATATAAAAACATTAAAAAATAATTTACTTAAAAAATAAATAACTAGGACACCCCACTATACCAAGAATAACTAAGGAATAGTTATTTTAACCGTTACTTTAACTTTTTTTCCAAAAAAAACTGTGTTAATTATAAAAATAAACCCACCTGAGTGGCTCAGCCAGTTAAGAGTCTGACTTCAGCTCAGGTCATGATCTCACCATTCATGAGTTCGAGCCTCATGTCAGGCTCTGTACTGACTGCTCAGAGCCTAGAGCCTGGAGCCTACTTTGAATTCTATGTCTCTCTCTCTCTCTCTCTGCCTTCCCCCACTCATACTCTGTTTCTCTCTCTCACTCAAAAATAAACATTTATATATATATATATATATGTATAATATTTATACATAAAATATTGCATTTATATATACACACATATACATATACCCAATATTTTAATAGTTCTATTGTTTGTTTTGTCAAAGCTTAGCTGAAACCTTTCTCTGAATTCTGTTCTGGTTCAGTGTACAATAATTTGTCACTGTGAGAATAACTGAGATCAATAGTATGAAAATATGTTATCAGCTCTACTGAGTTTTATTTTTATATACATGTATGTGCGTTTGTGTGTTGTGTGGGTTATAATATAAAATGTAAATCTTGATCCCAAACTGCAAGTGACTGCAAACATCATCAGGGATTTATAATAAATATATCACTTTGTCAGTCTGTTTTGGTTGTACTTACATCCTATTAACTGGAATTAAACTGGAATTAATTCTCCTTTCCTCTTATTTGAAAAGGAGAGGTAGTTTCACAAAGTCTTGGTTTTCAATTAAACATTTTATTAGGGATCTACTATGCCTCTGTGGCTATGTAAAGTGGTGGAGATACAGAGAGAAATATGACAGAATACTGCCTTTCATGAGGCCCGAACCAAGAAAGAGTTACATCAGACAATCACTGACAGGAGACAGGTGGTTGAACGTCCAGCTTGGCCATTACGCTCTAGTTTTTATCAGTAACAATGTCACATCGCTTACATTCTCCATTTTCAGGAGTAACTAATTTATGTCTCTAAATGATTAAAGTTTTTCCTGGGACTGAATTGACAACTGAGGGGAAATGGTTTAAGTGAGGACTTCTTCCCTTTCTATCTTCAGGAGGCAAGAACAATACATATTTTGAGGAGCAGAAAAAAGGAAATAGTTCATCTCTTTTTTTTTTTTTTCTTTTCTCTTCATTCACTCTGTGTTCATTTTCTGCCTCACTCTCTTCTTTCACAATTGATGGTTCACTCTCTCTTCTATTGTTTATTCATCTACCAATATTTACTGAGCTTCACTCTTTGGGTCAGAGTGACAGACAAAGAAGAAAAGGTCTTTAACCTTGTGGGAAACTTTTACGGAACAGTATAGGTGCAGCAGTAAGTAAAGAGCAGGAACCCCAGTGTGAGACTTCAAGAGTTTGATTCTCACCTCAACTACTGAGCAGCTGTATGAGTTTGGGCAAATTATTTAACCTCTCTGTGCCTCAGTCTCCTCATCTCTAATATGAGGTTTATTATAGCATCTATTTAAAAGATCTAGGACAATGTTGAACCTATGCTTCTGGAAAGAAGCAATGGCTAGGAAATCTCCCACACCCTCTCAGGTTGTGGGAAATGGTTAGTTCTGAAAGGACCATACCGCTGTTCTGATTCTGAGGTCAGACAACTCAATGCTTCTTCATGACTCTCATAAGGTTCCTGGATGACTCCCTCTTCTACTTGGATCAACAGCCTATTGATCTCCATATAGGGATTCATGATTTATAGAGATTTTATCTCTGTTGGATGAAAAAGAACAGAGAATCTGATTTATTGTACTTTTCCAGTTATTTGTCTGTTGTGAGTTTAAATAAATTAATGTATACCCACTGAGAAGAGACCAGGTCTTTGGAATGCATCTGTGAATTTTGTATTCATTTGTTTATGCTTGACTCATGACCAAAATTATGGAATTAGATCTATATGTGTAGATCTCTATAATTCAGAAAAAAATATTCACATTCCTAGGTAAAACTTCAGGTAAAACTAGTTTAATAATTTTAGTTTAACACAAAGAACAATATTTTATCTGAGTCATCAGTGTTTTCAGTATGATGTGAGTACACTTTATTATACTTGAGTATGTTCTTTCTAAACGTTTACTGATCACATGAGCTACCATTATTTCTTATAAAATATGATTATGAAAAACATAAAACTGGCTTTACTGAATCATTAATCTGACAAACTTTATTTAAACAGTAATATTTTGTGGTATGGTAGTTTGAAGATAATTTCCAAAATGTTTACGTAATTTAAAATCTAGACTGCTGCTAAATTGAGCTCATTAACATATTCATTAAATAACTAGATAATTTTTTCAGAGGCGCCTGGGTGGCTTAGTCGGTTAAGCCTCCGACTTTCGCTTAGGTCATGATCTCGCGGTTCATGGGTTTGAGCCCCGCGTTAGGCTCTGTGCTGACTGCCAGCTCAGAGCCTGGAGCCTATTTCAGAGTCTGTATCTCCCTCTCTCTCTGACCCTGCCCTGCTCACGCTGTCTCTCTCTCTCCTAGAAATAAATAAAAATATTTTTAAAAAATAAATAACTAGGTAATTTTTAATACTGTATCATTAGTTACAAACCACAGTTTTAAGTCTATATAATTGTTTTTACCTTATATTTAAGAGATGGAGAGATATAAGACATATATTTAATGGAATAGAGAGGCTCTGTATGTTTGTGCTTGTTAATGAATGTGTTTATTTTGGCCATTCTGAGAATCCGTACTCTTAAATATGTGGTCTCGTTAAGATAAAAAAAGAGAGTAGATTTGTCTTAAGTAAAGTGACTGATTGTTCCAGAATAAGATGGAGTAAAGTTTAAGAAAAAACCTTACGAAAAACCTGGATATAGAAAATTGTAGAAGGTTCATGAAAATGGCATTTTATTTGTTGGTCAATTCTAGGTAAGGTTTATATAATGGCTTTATTTATAACATTTTCAAAAAGAGTTTATGTTTACATTTTTCTTGGAGTATTGGTCTAAGAGGTTGTAAAAGGTTTTCCTTTACCTTCCAAGTAATCTGCCTCAAAGGCAAAAGTTCTGTGTTCTATAAGAAAAAGTTCCCATACTTTCATGTTAACTTTATCCTGCCCTTGATTATTTAACATTACCAAGACTTCTCAATTTTGAAAGAAACAACGTTCTTTATAGTCATGTTAGGTCTTATGTCTACTTAAAAAAAATTATTAGCATTTTGATTAAATAAGAAATCAGTACTGTTTCTCTGTAACCCACAAAGATCCCACCTTAACCAAATCTCCTGACAACTTCTGGTATTTCCCTTTCACAAAAACCAAACCCGAAATTATATGGTTTGCACTTAAAACTGTCCTTGAGACAAAGATGAAGGGCAATATGACAGGAATTGTCAGGATACTTTTTTAGGTGGAGAACTCAGGAGAGACATTCTGTGGTGCCACCTGCCCAGATATGCTCTAGCAGACGTCAGCCTGCTTGGTTTCAACAGCAAATGAAAGAAGCCATTGCCTGGTGCTCCCAATGTCTGTTTCCCACTCTAACTTATCAAGTCAACCTTGAATTATCTGTAGGGTTTTCATGAAAATTAGTATGTTGTACTTTGAAACATTTCTCTCCATCTTTATAACACCCTCCCCTTTCTCTTCTGCTTCTTGAACTATAAGGAACTCATCTCAAGATGTGCGAAATGCTAGAATGCTTTATTCCCCACATATCTCCATGTCCCTCTATCTCACTTCAGTTTCTGTTTAACCTCATCTTATCAGATTTTGCCCAACAATCTACATAAAATGACAATTCCTCCTCCTATGGGACCCTCCCTCACTATGCATGCATACACTGTCTATCCCCTAAACCTACCCTGTCTTCACATACTTATTACCAAATTTTATGTTCTCTGTGTACTTGTTTCGAGCTTATTCTGGGATTCTCACCACTGGAATATAAGCTCTTTAGGGTGGCAGGGGGGTGGTTTTTCTCTATCTGAGTCCCTGCTGTATGTCCAGCTCCTAGAAAAGAGATTGGAAAATTTTAAGTGCTCAAGACATATTGGTTGAATATATGAATGTATTTGTTAACTTCTCATCAGAGGATAATGTACTGGAGAACTTTATGTCAGTATCCTAAATACAACTCTTGCCTTCACTGAAGAAGTGGAACGTAGGAAATATAAAATTCAGAGCTCAGAGGACCAAGATCTCGAGAGATAAGGAAAGGTACCATCATTGTACAAATGCAGGATGCAGGAGCTTCAAGGACATGAAAAAATTAGACAGCAACAATAGAGATAATGTTGCAGATTTGGGGAATAGTATAAGAATGATGCAAAAAGAAGCCTGGCTTTTCTTTCTCTCAATGGCTGAATGTTTGTGGCCACTTCCCAAATTCATTTGTTGTAATCCTAATTCCCCAAGTAATAGTATTTAGAGGTGAGGGCTTTGGGAGATGATTAGGTCATGAGGGTGGAGCCCTCATGAATGCCATCAGTACACTTGTAAAAAAAAAAAGAAAAAAAAAAAAAGCCCTATATAGCTCCCTGACCCCTTCCACCATGTGAAGACACAGGGAAAATAGTCATCTGTAAACCAGGAAGTGAGTTCGCACCAGCCACTGAGTTTGCTTGAACTCCCTGACCTATAGAACCTAACTAATGTTTGTTGTTTATAAATATAAAAGAAAAAACACTACTGTGTGTTTCCTTTACAACTCACACAGAACAGTACACTTCTGATATTTCTGGTCACCCACATAGGGGATTTTCCACACATCAAGCCATTATGCAACACCAGCTGGGTATCCTACAATTTAACTCCATTCTGACAGGATGCATCTGGAGTTACATTAGATCTCATGAGTCTAAGTTGTCCAAAAGCGCCCCCTACATACTTCAGATGACAATCATAAGTCCAGGTTGTTACTTCTGCTTCTGACCCACTGGCTATAGGTTTCTAGTACCTCCTTCTCAGCATTTGCTAGAGTGGCTCATAGAGCTCAGAGAAACAGTTTATTTACTATATCACCTGTTTATTATAAAAATATATAACTTAGAAACAGCTGGAGGCAAGAGATGTAAAGGCAAAGTATGTGAGAAGAGGTGTGGGGCTTCCATACCCTGCAAAGGCATACCACTTCACCACCTCTACCTATCCACCAGCCTGGAAGCTATCCAAACCCTGTACCATTGGGATTCTTATGGAGACTTCACTGTGTAGGTATGATCAATTATTACTGCATTTCTAGTCCCTCTTCTTTCACCAGAGAATGGGATGGGGGGGACGCTGAAAGTTTCAAGCTTCTATTCATGGCTTGAACTTCCTGGTGGCCAGCTCCTATCTGGGGACCCACTCAGAGATGCCCCATTAGAATAAAAACCACTCTGATCACCCAGGTAATGCCAAGGGATTTAGGAGCTCAGTGTGAGGACTCAAGGGCAAAGATGAAATATTACAACAAAGATGAAATATTAAAATTAATAAAATATTAGGAAATTCCAACAGCTTTAGGAGCTCTGTGTCAATAACTCCAGATAGAAACCAATATACTTTTTTCTATTATTCCAAAGTACTCCACTAGTCTATCGTATTTTCTTATAGCAGTGTGGATGGGCTAAGAAACTTTCATTTGCTTATTGAGGATTTACTATGTACCACTGCGGTAAGCTTTGAGGCAAGAGAGGGAGGAGGATGAAACCCACCCTTGTTGCTTTCATGGATAGTGAGAAAGACATGAAGATAAATGTTTACAACTTAGTGATAGGTACTTCACCAGACTGTAACAAAGAGTACATTTTACTATCAAAACACCTTACAAAAGAATTCCCTCCTAGGGAGAACCTGGCTTTGAGAACTTATCTTGAGAACCTGCAACCGCTGATTTGATTTCTGTTGTTATATCTGATTTATTCTACAGAATACCATAAAAATGCAGTTGGACAGTATGTGGTCTTTCAAATTTGGTATTTCACTTAGCATAAAGTATTTGAATTTCATCCTATGATTGTGTATATCAATAATACTTCTGAATAATATTCCATTATATAGATGCATCATAGATTTTACCCACTAGCCACTAGTACATCATTTGGGATGTCTTCAATTCTAAGAAATTATGAATACTGCCACTATTCAACATTTGAGTAGAGGTTTTTGTGTGAACATTAATTTTATTGGGGTATGCAGAGGTGAGACAGATAGATAACTATATTTTCACCTATATGAAACACCATCAAACTCTCTTCCAAACAACTGTACCATTTTGTATTATCACCAGCAGATGTGCAAGAGTTTGAGTTTCTTGGCATCCACACCAAAACATGGTACTATCCATTTTTTTCCCAGATGATTATGGTGATTATAATTACTATTATTATTATCACAAAGATGACTGGCAATCATAAGATGCTAGCAAGAGGATAAAAACCAAGAAAACATTCTTATCTAAAGCCTTCAGTGGGAGCACAGCCCTGCTGATTCCTTGATTTTGTACTTCTAGCCTACAAAATTCTGAGAGAATATACTTCTATTGTTGTAAGCCACCCAGCTTATGATAATTTGTTACGGAAGATCTAGGAAATTAATACATCTAATAGTCATGCTGGGTATCTTCTAATATGCTTGTTTGCCAAAGAATATCTTCTTTAGGGAAGTGTTTATATAGTTCCTCTGCCCATGTTTTTTAATTGTTTTTTTTTTATTGTTGGATTTTGAGAATTCTTTATATATTTTAGATACAAATTCTTTGTTCAGATACATAACTTAAAATCATTTTATTCCATTCTATGGCTTGTCTTTTCGTTTTATTAATGTTATCTTTCACAGAGCATAAGTTTCATTTAGTAGATTTCAATTATCCTTTTTTTTTTCTTTTAGAGACAGCAATTTCGGTGACCTAAGAATTTCTAATGGAATCTACGGTCTCAAAGATTTTTTCCTGTTTTATGTTTTTTTATTTTTATTTTTATTTATTTCTGAGAGAGAGAGACAGAGAGAGTGCGTGAGAGCAAGAGAGGATCAGAGAGAAAGAGGGAGACACAGAATCTGAAGCAAGCTCCAGGCTCTGAGCTAGCTGTCAGCACAGAGCCTGACATGGGGCTTGAACCCACAAAGTGTGATATCATGACCTGAGCCAAAGTTGGACACTTAACCGACTGAGCCACTCAGTTGCCCCTTTTTCCTGTTTTCTTGAAGAAAAATTTACAATTTTAGTTTTTGCAGCTAGAGATATTATCATTTTAATTTTTGTATAAGATCTGAAATATGGGTTGAAATGATTTTTTTTCACATATAGATGTCCAGGTTTTCTAGTACAATTTGTTGAAAATATTATCCTTTCTAATTTGAATAATCCTAGCAAGTTTCCCAAAAATCAATTGGCCACGTTGTTCTATGTATCCATCCTCCCATGAAAATGACAATTATGATTACTATAGCTTTACAATAAGCTTTGGAATTGGCTAATGTGAGTACTAGAGCATTGTTTTTAATTTTCAGAAATTTTTGGCTATTCTAATTCCTTTAACTTTACACATGCACTTAAGAAACAGCTTGTTGATTTCTATTTTTAAAAAATGCTGCTAGAATTCAGGGGATTTCACTGAATCAATTTAGGAAGAAATGAACTCTTAATAATACTGAGTTATGGGGCGCCTGGGTGGCTTAGTCGGTTAAGCGTCCGACTTTCGCTTAGGTCATGATCTCGCGGTTCGTGGGTTCGAGCCCCGCATCGGGCTCTGTGCTGACTGCCAGCTCAGAGCCTGGAGCCTGTTTCAGTCTGTGACTCCCTCTCTCTCTGACCCTCCCCTGCTCATGCTGTCTCTCTCTCTCTCTCCTGGAAATAAATAAAACATTTAAAAAAATAATAATAATACTGAGTTATGATGTATCTTTATATTTAATCTTCTTTGATGTTTTTCATCAGTGTTTTGTAATCTTCAGTATACAAATCTTACATGTATTTTTTCAGATCTATACTTATTTCCTGCTATTTGATGAAATGACACTCTTAAAATTATTATTTCTAGTTATTTGTTGCTGGTACATGGCAATACAATTGATATTAATATATTGATTTTGTTCTACAACCTCAATACGTTTATTTACTAGTTCTAAGATCATGTTTATAGTCTTTAAGATTTGCTACATAAACAATGTTATACACAAATAATTTTATGCCTTTCTTTCTAATCTGAATGTGTCTTATTTCTTTTTCTTCTTTTATTACAATGGTTAGGACTTCCAATATAATACTGGAGTGATAAAAGCATATATCCTTGACGTGTTTCAGATCATAGAGGCAAGCATTCATTCTTAACGATGTGTATTTTTTGTAGCTCACCATCATCATGTTCAGTATGTCATTTTCTATTCCTTAGAGTTTTATCATGGATATTATATTTTTCATATATCTTCATCTGTACTTAATTTTTATTTATGTAATATAATTTTGGCTATATTTGATTGTATTATTATTTTTACAGTTTTTCTAGAGACTCCATCTTTTCACAATACATGTAGCACTAACATCTTACTACATCAAGTAAAATGTAAAAGTTTTACGATCATTTAGGTCACTGTATTCTTCCCTCTTCATTTTATATTTGCCATACATATATATGTATATATACGTACATCTGCTAAAAACTTACCAGACACTGCTATAGTTTTTATTTGAATTCTATATATTATAGAATTCACAGGAGAAAACTGTCTTTTAAATTAGCCCAGATAGCTACTATTTTTCTTGCTTTATTTTTGAACCTTCAAGTTTCTCTTTAGTAACATTTTCCATCAGCCTGAATACTTCCTTTAGCATTTCCTTCAGAGTAGATTTTCTGGTAATAATCTCTTAGTTTCTATTTCATCTTCTTTCCTGAAGGGTCGTTTCAACAGATCTAGAACTCTTGGGTGATAGTTCTTTTATTTAGCCATTTAAATTTGTTTTCCCACTGTCTTATGGCCCTCATGATTTCTCAGAAATGAGAGGTAATGTGAATCTTTGTTCCTCCACAGGTATTAATTTTTTCCAGCTACTTTTAAGAACTTTTTATTTTTATCTTTGGTTTTCATCAGTTTCATTATGATGTGTCTGGATGATTTTTTACTTTTAAATTTATTTTGTTTGTGGTCTTCACAGGCTCTTAAATCTATAAATATATGATTTTCCCCTAATACAGGATGTTTACAGTTATATTTATTCAAATATTTTTCTGCACTAATCACTTTGTTCTCTCCACATGGGAAAAAAACTCCAGTGACACTGTTGGACATTTTACTATTGTCCCATAGGTCCCTGATACTCTGTTCATATTTAAATATTTTTCTCTTTTCTTCATATTGAAAAAATGCTGCCTATCTCTAAGTTTACCAACTCTTTCCTCTGTCATCCCCTTTCTCCTTTTAAGCCCTTTCCATGACATTTTTATTTAAGGTATTTTCTAGTTCTTAAATGTTCACCTGGGTTGTTTTTTTTTTTCATCATTTCTATTTCTCTGCTGAACATTTCTATCTCTTCAATTATTTCCACTGTGTTTACATTTATACCACGAAGCACAGTTACAGTTAGCTTCTTTAAAGTTTTTGTCAGATAATTCCAAAATCTGAGTCATCTCATGGGTGTCACCTACTGATAGTCTTTTCATTTGAGAACCTCTACTAGTTTTCTGGTTCTTTGCATATGGACTCATCTTGGATTGTATCCTGAACACCTGAAAATTGCTTCATAGGTGCTGGGTCCTATTAAAATCCTCTACAGAATATTGATTTTTGTTGAAGTTGTTTTGGCAGGCAATCAACACAGTTTGCTTCAAACCATAACTTCTATTTACTTCCTCTAGGTGCTAGTTTCAATGTCAATTTTGTTTGCAAAACCTTTTCTATGCTAATTTGCATCTCTCCTGCACATGAAGGTAGGTATGGACTCAGAACTTGTGCAGGTTCAGACACAGTAGTTGGGGAATCTCTTTCTCTACGTGTCTTCTCTCTGACATACACTCACATTCTTCAGATATAAAGATTCCCTTTGTTGTGCCTCTGGCCAATAATAAGGGATTCTTTCAAAGTTTTACTGCTTCCTCCACTGCTACCACAGCTTCAAGTGAGGGGAAAGAAACAGGAGGGGGGAAAAGAAGCTTATCTTTTTTAAAGGTTTTCTTCAGATATTTTGTGTGTATGTGTGTGTGTGTGCGCACGCGCATGCGTGTGTGTGTGTGTGTTTAGTCTATTTATCTTGAGAGAGAGAGCATGAGCAGGGGAAGGGGAGAGAGAGAGAGAGAGAGAGAGAGAGAGAGAGAGAGCAGATGCCACACTGCCAGCACAGAACCTAATGCAGGGCTTGAACCCACAAACCATGAGGTCATGACCTGAATTGAAATCAAGAGTCAGATGCTTAACTGCCTGAGCCACCGAGGCATCACTGTTGCCTCAGTGTCTGACAACAACCCCCCCTCCCCCGCCCAGGTCCCCTGCCTGCCTGATTTTGTTTTAGAGTGTTCAGCTCGTTTATTTTAATTTATTTTGTTCAGACTTTGCGGGTTGTAATCAGCAAGAAAGAATGGCATAGAGTAGACTTACCCTATCTTGAAGGGAATATTTTATTTTTTATTTTATTTTACATATTTGCTTTTATTTTTCTTCAGGGAATAGCTCAGTCCACTTTGGCAAAAAACATGGAGTGCTTACAACAAGGGACTGTAGGTGATAATGTGCAAACGTAATCTGGCAGTAGATTGAACAGAGGCTGAGCTACCTACCTAAGAACCCTGGATTTCTATTTAGTAGGTTATAGAAAACTATGGAGAGATTCTCATTCAAACGCCTCAGTGTGGTTGGCGGCCCTCAAAATGGTCTTGCAGCCTTTTCCTTTTTAACAAAAAAAAAACATTCTGAAATAGAATTCTGAAATAATTTCAAGTTTGCTTCCATATTCGAGTTCTGGCACCAATCTTATTTCCCCAGAAGGCGTTTCTATTACTGAAAGTGGCATTCAGGCACTGACGACCACACATTCCCTTATTATACATTGCATAACACAAGAAAAAAAGACCAATAACATCACCGGTCCTACTTACAGTGAGCCAACAGCATTTGGGGCAGGGCTGACTTTATGTTACAGTCACATCCCTCACAGATAGGTGGCTAGAGATTAACTGATAAGGCATTATGTATACTTAGCTCTGAATATCAAGCAATGCATTAAGAGTTAGCATAAAAGGGCAAAGCCTTCATATTTCTTCCTTTGCCTAATTGACTCTGTAAAACAATTCATACCGTTACCATAGGTGTCTCTGGTAAATGATGTATATCCAACATTTAATTACTATCTATTGTGGGTGCCTGCCTTAGACTGTGGCTTCTAGAAACAGACCATGAGATAGATTTGCATGAAGGTTTATTAAGGAGTACTTTTGACCAACACCCCTCACTAGTGATAGAAAGAGAATTGGTTAGAAGGAGATGCTAAACTGCAATTGGATTCCAATTCCCAATTCCCAGTCCCTCAGGGAATTCTAGAGCTAAGGCAGTCTTTCAGAGGTGCCACAAACCGAAGCAAGAGTGGATATTTCTACTCACTCACCAACTAGTCAGAGAAAGAGAATTTCCCCTTCGGAATTGGTGTGGACTGTGGCAAGTAAGCTTTCTTTGTTTTTAAGTTTATTTTGTGGGGAGGTGGGTAGAGAGAGAGAGAGAGAGAGGGAGGGAGAGAGAATGCACGCATGAGTGGAAGAGGGATAGAGAGGAAGAGAAACAGGGAGAGACGGAATCCCATGCAGGCTCCACACTCTTAGCACAAAGCCCAAAGTGAAGCTTGAACCCACAAACCATTAGATCTTTATCTGAGCTGATTCAAGAGTCAGAAGCTTAAATGGGGCACCTGGGTGGCTCGGTCGGTTAAGCATTATACTTTGGCTCAGGTCATTATCTCAGGGGTCCTGAGTTTGAGCCCCAAGTTGGGCTCTGTGCTGAGTGCACAGAGCCTAGAGCCTGCTTCAGATTCTGTGTCTCCCTCTCTCTCTCTCTGTCCCTCCACCACTCACACTGTCTTTCTCACTCTCAAATATAAATAAAACATTAAAAAAAAAAAAAAAAGAGTCAACACTTAACCAAGTGAGCCACCCAGGAGCCCCAAGTAAGCTTTCTTTGTAGAGGAAATTCCCCAAGTGGAACTCAGCTGTGAGCCTCAGCAGCCAACATTTCAGCCAGGTGGGGATACAGGCATGCGCTCCTGAAAGATGTACCACAGCATTCGTCACAGTGCCTTCAATCAACATGAGTTTTCTGGTCTGTAAAATGGAGGCAATAACCCAATCAAAGGTCATAGATAGTAGAGTAGTTTATTAATTTTGAGGGAAAGAACCCCTTTAACTAACCACACTATGAGGGTGCATCAGGAAACGTGTTTATGCATGTGTGCCTACATCATCTCCCACAAATATAGATTCTCAATATATGTTACTGTCTTTATGTTTCACAGAATATACCTCGGTGTAGGTATTAATATGAGAACTTTCACTTTAATGTCTTCTAGGAAACTGAGGTAAAAGAAGGTTAATGCTTGCCTACTAATTTCTACACAAAGATTCTTTTTCTAAATGCATATCCTTCCTGTTACTCCTCTGTGCAGAGCTTCTTCACGTCAAATTCCATGAGGGATTTCAGGTCAGACAGAATCAACCAGAATGGCCCATGTTTTGTTTTGTTTTTGTTTGTTTGTTTTCCCTACTAGTTGGCTTTTGCCTCTTAGGAGATTTCAGATTTGTGTATCCTCCATTCTCTAGGAGGGAGGAAAGAAGACTGCATGTTCTGACAAGTCCTTTTAAATTAAAAAGGGAGTGAGTTTAAAATAGAAAATGTAATTTTAACACATGCAGATATCCCCATGCTGAGAAGACAATTCTATTGTATTTTTCAAACATGCTTTGAAAGCACGGAAAAGGAAAGAAAGAAAAAAATACAATGAGACAGAGACAGTTAGAAAAATAAAATTAGGCCATGTTAGTTAGAATGAGCACAAGCAGGTCCCTTGGCAAAGTGGGCACAGACAGCCCCACCCATGTGCGACAGCCCATAAAGCGTCCGTTTTCGCTGATCACCACATATCATGGAATCCTCCAAATATGATATTTTACATCAGAATAAATAATACTGCAATTTTTCTCTTAAAGTGACTCAATATAATCTGACACATACCATTAGGTTGAAATTTCGGAAGTAGTTTTATTTCTGTTGGATGGAAGCTGGCATATTTATTTTGTGTTTTATAATTTTTGGGTGAGATAATGACTTGTCCTTTTAGAGTGTGCTTGTGTTTCTGTGTGTGTGTGCACGTGCATGTGTGATTCTAGGAGACACTAGAAGAGAAAAAACTCAAAGCTGCATGCACCCTCTTTTTATTTGACAGCAGAGACTTCCCCACTCATTTCCAACAGGCTTCTTCTGCAACAATTGTCACAGCAACACTATATTCTGTATAGCAAAGAGATTTCCCAATTCACCTATTTCAGGAAAGTCTGATTTCCAGTTTAACAAAAAATGAGTACAGTCCCCTGGCTGGCTGCAAGAGAATCAAGGAGAAGTAGAATTTAACAATAAGCATAATCTGCAAAGGACTGTTTGACCCAGACGTGGTGTCACGGATGCTAAACCACCTGTCTACCTTGATCCACTACTCCAGCAACCTATGGAGCTACGCATGCCTGTGTGGACATTTACTGCTTCCGCCTGCCCAAAACAGATCCTCTTCCTTCTGGAACAACACTCTGATATCCCTTTGGCAAAACATTCCTTCTCCATCTCAGTCCTTCAGATTACCCTGACTTTAACCACAGTTCTGGAAGGCTAGCCAAAAATGGACATTATTTTACTTCATAGGTTTAAGTTACATAATGGCATTCATTCCCAGCCTTTTACTAGAATTATCCAGAAAGTAGAGCTCTCTCTTTTCACTGGGAGAGAGGAGCCTGAAAGACAGTTGCCAAATGCTGACGGTCACCTTAGTATCATCATAGCACAGCAAGGAAAGAGCCAGCCCGAGACTGGAATCAAGAAAGAGGCAAGTAAAGATGAAGACAGATCAAGTTCTGTGACACAAAGTGCCTGGACTCAACCACACTCCAATTCAATTGCCTTGCTTTTCAGTTATGTGAGCTAATCAATTCCACTGTTCTGTTTAAGGCAAAGTGAGATGCTTTTGTTTTCCACTTAAAATTGAAAAAGTCCTGATGACTTCAGCTTATGTATGACATATATTCATTATTCACTAAAAAATATTTAGAGTTTGGAGGAGCTCTATTTCCACACCACTCCTTCCATGCCTTTCTCTGTAGTCCCACTAACTCCACCACAGGAGGGGGAGATATGCTAAATGACGGTGGTTTGGGAGGAGAACTAAGCTGTGTATCCACGCTCTCCTTTCATTTGAGACCTTGCCTGCTCTCAGAAGCTGGTGCTCTTTATCTGGACCATACAATCAGCTTAGCAGGAAAGACCCTCTGCCCATATGGTGGTCTAGAATTTGCCTGTCTCTGATTGGAAGACATTATAAAGCTGGTTTTTTTTAATGTTTATTTTTGAGAGACAGAGCACAAGCAGGGGAGGGGTAGTGAGAGGGAGACATAGAATCTGAAGCCGGCTCCAGGTTCTGAGCTGTCAGCACAGAGCCTGAAAGGGGACTTGAACTCACCAACAGTGAGATCATGACCTGAGCTGAACTCAGACACTTAACTGACTGAGCCACCCAGGTGCCCCCATAAGGCAGAATTTAGAGAGTTGTGCTTACTGAACAGTATAAACTACAACTCTAATATAAACATCGTCAGGATGAAGGCATCATTTTACTCTCTACTTAATCTTACTCTGTGTTAATCCTTCAACTAAATCTAAACCAGGCAGATAAGAGGAGTGTTTTCGATTGATCCCCTCATTACCCCACAAAACCCCAACTAGATATGTATATAGACACATAGGTGAACAAAACCTTAACTAGGGAATACCAAAGACCTTGCTGTGTCTAAAGTATAGGATACGTTGGGAGAATGGAGGAATTGGGGCTAGGTATGTGGGCAGGGGTGAGATTATAAAGGACCTTCTGAGCTATCAAAGGCGTGGGAACTCTGTTGTAAATTCAATGTGGAACCATCAAAAGATTTTAAGTAGTAATAGTTACAGATGTTTTCCAAAGAATACTCCACCATGAATGTGAAAAATGAAATGGAGAGTAAAGGAAATAGACAGAGAAACAGTATAAAAGGCTGGTATCTTCATCCATGTAATAATTGTCAGGAAGGCACCATGACAGACTCAACAGGTAGCCCAATACCTGATACCACATTGGCCTCAGTGTTTGTGTGCACGTGTGTGAGTGTATAAGAGAAAAGAGTCAGTAAAAGAATGAATCATCCAGATAAGAATGAGAAGCAGAGTATACTAACAGTAAACCTGACATTACATGTCCATCAGAAATCCCTAAGCTTAAGAGCTCTGTTTTTCACATTTACTAGTTCATGAATCATAGTTGAAACCATAAGCATAGGTTAGGTTCCACAAGGATAACATTTATTGAGATATTTTGTTATGCCAAGTGCCATTCTGGATGGTGGATCTTGTTTTAGGATCTAGGCCATGGACTTCCATCCTTTAATGAGTAAACACAAGACTGAGGTGGAATGATTAGAAAACCCAAAGAAGGAACTGTGGAGGATGGTGCATTGAAAGTCCAAGGAGGAAAAGTTTGAAGAATTTTAAGAGTCATTAAAATTCTTAATTAAGAGTGTCAAGTATCACAAAGGGATTAATAACTTGGTAAAAAAACTTACACTATGGATTGGGTAGGAAGTCAATGATGTTCCAAAGAAGGGCAGATGATGGAGAAAAAAAAAGTCAAGGGAATATGGATGAAGAAACAATGAAAGTTTTTTAGAAAACACATTCTAATTTTTTTTAAATGTTTTTATTTTATTTCTAGGAGAGAGAGAGAGAGAGACTGTATGAGCAGGGGAGGGTCAGAGAGAGAGGGAGTCACAGACTGAAACAGGCTCCAGGCTCTGAGCTGCCAGTCAGCACAGAGCCCAACGCGGGGCTCGAACCCACGAACCGCGAGACCTTGACCTGAGCGAAAGTCGGACGCTTAACCGACTAAGCCACCCGGGCACCCCTAGAAAACACATTCTAAAAAGGAGTATATTTTTATAAGCCTTGAAGTTTAAATAGGAGTTCACTCAGAATAAAAGAGGGAGAGAACAACCGAGCCAAGGAGAGTTGCAGTCAGATAAGGAGAAACTATTTAACCATTTAAGTATTATATACATTTTAATACCAGGAGAGGACAGATCTCTTTTGCTACCTAGAATATAGCTCAGAAGTGCCAGGACCAAATGAAATCTCTGCTTCATTGTCCTCATCCATAAAATGGAATACTAATAGCCCTATCTCAGAGGCAGTTGTGAAGACAGAATTGATTAATGTAAAGTACTCAGAACATTGCCTGGGTTATAGTAAATATTCTCTAACAGCTGTTATTATTTTTCTAATTATTATTATTATTATTAATATAATGTCTAGCTCTCTTGGGCAGTAGCAAACCTGAATAATTTCAACTTCCAGGGTTATCAACCATATTGTTCATACTTTGCCTATTTTGTGTGTCACCATATATAGTAGGCATAAATTTTATAAAAACTGAGGTGCTATGTCATATGAGATATTTGACTCATGTCAATTTTAAGAATATAGTGACATTAATGATTGTAATATTTTTTATCTATTTAGAGAAAATTTAACTTTTAATAAAAAAGGTAGAATTTTATAATAGGACAGAATGCATGAAATTAATAAGGGGTTTTTTATACTGCACCCTAAGCACTATAGATTCTAACTATAAAACCTATAATTTTCCTATTTTATGTTTCATTAATTCAGAGAAAGAGACTGTGAGGGTAGAATGCATAATGGATATGACATGAATCTAATCAACATGTGTTGTCATCTAGAGGAATAAAAAGAAAAAACAATGTAAGTTATTTTAAATGATTTATGTTGGCTGTGTATTCTTAGCAGACAAGCTCCATATCTGTGACCAATTAGTACTGTGACACTGAGAGACTTACATGGCTTCTTTGTGTTTAATAGTAGGTTTGAGACATTATTGGACTATCACATCATGAAATCTTCAGGGCACCATTAAAACAACAACTCCTCTAAAAACAGGTGCTCATTACCAGTCCACTGACAATCCCAGGCACATTCTGTCTGAAGGCCAGGGACAAAATCACACCAGGTGGCATCTGATCCAGTTAAAATATACACAGTTGCTCCATAAGTGCTTATAATTGAAAGGTTTTAGTAATACCAAAAGCCCATGACTCCTCTGTCTTTTGGAAGCTGATCTCTCCTTAATGTTATCTTTACTGAAAGCATAATGTATGGATTATGAGTCTCAAGAACTATTCCTTAACCTTGAGCAGAGGACCTGGCCTTTAGTAGTCTACATGGACACATACGGATACAAAACCAGGTAAAAAATCTCCAACTTCTTGGCAAAACCTTGGTGGAACTCCAGAAACATAGTGCCTTGGACTTAAAAGGACATCCATAAATGCATGGTAAAAGAATGAGTATATCTACATGGGGGCATAGCATACAGACTAGTAAGATCAGAAGATTTTAAGCTATTCCAACTTCAGATCAAATGCCAACTCTAACTATTCTAAGGTCACGTTGGGAAGCCTGCTTCCACTCTCTGAGTCTGTATCCTCTTCTGTGAGATAAGGAGGATAATACACATTCTGGGAAGTGCCATGAGTGGATGTGCCACTGAAATAATGTTTTTATGATGTAGGTTTATATGTATACGTATATATTTATACCCTGTAATGGCCAAGATTCTAGATTCTAACTTTTCTAACTGTCAAAAACCAATTCTAGCTAGTTTAAGCAAAGAGAGGACAGCTTTAGAATTCAGGGATTTAAAGGTAGGTTTTAAGTAAAAACAGATATGGGGAATAAATGTCAAGACTCTATCTTTGATCTCTTCCTCCTTCCCTGCACCTGCTTTATACTCCATTCTCTTTTCCTAGAGAATCACAATTCTGGAGTTTGCATATTACCCTTCTAACCACTTCCAGACTAACAGACTCTGAATCTTCACTTCATTTGCAAATCCATGGGAGAGAGAATCTATATGTCCTGGTTTCAGTAAGATGTCCATCCTGGCCCAATTTGCAGTAACCAGAGGGTAGGCTCACATATTACAAAAGTAACTATTGAGGGGATTGTAGCTCAGGTTAGAGATGGGCTTTCCAGATGGAGAATCACTGTGAACTGAACAGATGCACCAGAAGCTTGTAATCAGTCTCTAAATTTTTCTCCATAAAGCACTCAAAACAAAAATAAGATATGTAAGGTACCTGACAAAATGCTCAAAAGTAGCAGGCATAATTATTATGAAGGTCATAATTATTATAAAGATGAAATACAAATATAACCTACATCTATATCTTCAGTGAATCAGCTTTCACTGAGCCCCATATTACAATTTAGACACTGGGCTTCTGCTGGGACTACTGGTGTGACAATGGCTGCAGCCATTAGGATGCTCACTGTCACAAAAAACAGCGTGACTGCCTTGTTCATCTCTCCTTGCGACTCCTGACATTGTCCTTCACACAAAGATTTCTCTTCCCAAGACACAGTAATTTTGATGTTACACAACTCTAAAGAAATGTTCTTTCTATGTAATTCTCACAGTAAATTAACCTCATCTTTATAAGTAAGCATCTCTACTTGATTTGGAGCAATTCCATGCTCTTGTTACTTTCATACAAATATCCCAAAGAGCTTTTTGAAGGGTCATTAGTGTTGTGAGCCTACATCCCACTACCGCGCAAAAAAAAAAAAGAATCAAAGAGGTAACCAAAAGTCACTCTTACTGACAAGAGACAGACTGGGTTAGTGGATACCTTATTCCCTTCTCCATCCAACAAGGACTCCCATGATAAAACCCTGAAAAACTGGAAAGTCTCATGTAATGAGAATTACACATCTATTAGCCACAAAGTAGAAAACAAATCACCTGTATCATGTTGTCCAATCGCCACAGATTGAACACAAATACCCAAGATGAAACAGAAAAATCACTGTCTTAAAATATAATAAGTATAGAGGAAGAGTAGAGAGTTTTCATGGAAGCAGTTCAATACCTGGGCACAGGCAGAAACCATGATCATGAGGTCGTTTTCCCAGGAGGGAGGCTCATCCAGTGCAATCCAGACCTGCTGACCCCTGCGATTTCCCCAAATGTGGGAAATTCAACTGCCTAATTTGTGGTAGTGGGGGCTGTGTTCATGCTTTCCCCTGATGATCAAATGTTCAAAAAAGAAAAAATCTTTGAGTAAATCTGAGTTTCTGGCCTGGCTTCAATGTCTTCTACATGCATGTCTCTTTAATAAGCCTCTTTGTCCTAACTTGTGCTCAGTTTTCTCATGAAGAAAGAGTCTTGAGTTTTACATTTTCTATGATTCCTTTCTTTTTAAAGTTTATTTATTCTGAGAGAGAGAGACAGCAGGGGAAAGAGAGAGAGGGAGAGAGAGAGAAAATCCCCAGTATGATCTGTGCTATCAGCACAGGGACCAATATGGAGCTGGAGCTCCCAAAGAGCGAGAGGAAAGCAAGATTCAGACACATAACTGACTGAGTCACTCAGGCACCCCTACTCCTTTTCTTCTAAATCAGACATCGTGTTACATTGCCCGTGAGGGTATCAAACTCTGTTTTGTTCTCTTACTTTTTGATAACATTAGTATGTACACATGGTGAAAAAATTTCAAAAACACAGATGTGTGAACATGATATAAAAAATAAGCCAAACTCCAGGATGCCTGAGTGTCTCAGCTTTTTAAACATCTGACTCATGATTTCAGCTCAGGTCATGATCTCATAGTCCTGAGACTGAGCCCCATGTCAGCTCCACATTGTGCGTGGAACCTGCTTGAGATTCTCTCTCTCCTTCTCGTCCTGCTCTTCTCCTTCCCTCTCTCTCTCAAAACAAAACAAAAATTAATAATAATAAGCCAAACTCTACCTGCTAACCTCTCCTGGGTCCAATATTATTGTTTTCGGTCTTATTCTTTAGAGTCTTATTTCTCTGCACTCATATGTAATTTGTTTTGCAAAAATGGGGTTGTATCATGTATAAATTGTTTATGCACATTGTTTCTTTGTGCCATGAGCATGTGGGAATGTATATCATATCTACTGCTATCCAGCAACTTCTAAACACCTTAACTGTAGTTGAGGCAATCCGCACACCGCTCCGATGTAGATGCTCACTCTGTTTTCCAGCATCCTTAGCTGTTAGGATGTGGCCTAGGTGATCCAGGCTTCATGAGATGCTTGAGTCTTTCATTTGGAAGAGGGTGACATAACTTAGGGACTCCAAATGGAATCCATTTTTCGGCATGCATTACCAAGAAGCATGGAATTTTCAGGAGCAGCAGTGATGGTGTGTCAGTGGCAGCACCCTCTCTCAGAATCCAAGGGAAAACTTTCTGGTGTCACCTTTGGAAACTTTGAGGCTGTGTCTGCACAAATGACATAGCAAGGATGACACATTTTTCTTAGTTGTGTGGCCTCTGGTCATAATTATCTGACTATCCTAGAGATCAAAAGATTGTATGAGCTGATATCTGTTAGTAAATTCCCTTTGTGCTTAGATTTTGTGTTTTGGGTTGCTAAAAACTCTGGGCAACACAACTGTTTTCCCCTGTCAATAAATTCTCAGTTAAAATGTTGTTTTAAGGGCAAATACGCCATCATACACCTACAGTAATATACATTTAACTCTTCTTTCATTATCCATTTTTAATACAGTTAACCGTGTAATCTTCCCAGAATATATTTTGGTATATAAAAGTATTTGAAGTTTTAATATTTTCTCCCAGACACGTAAGCAGTTATTTCAGGCACATTCATTGAAAAATGCTTCTATCTCCTGGATGTATACCATATATGTCAAGGCTAGCATTTGCCTCTCAGTCTTATGATAATTCCATTATTCAGTGTGTAGCCTTTGGAGTTAATACAACAATTTTAAGCATCATATCCTTTCACTGTGTTTTAAAATTTGGTAACGAAATGCTCCCATGATTCTCCTTTGTCCAAACTGTATAGGCTCTTTGCACTTTCATATTCTTATGAACAGTAGTATGTTTTAGTGGCTAAGCAAGGCCTCTTGCTGTAAAAACTTTTAGTTCTTTGTGGGTGGGGTGATCTGGAGACGATATAAATTCCAGACATGAGCGACACAGGGTTGGTTGGAAAGTGATAGTCTGGATTATGACTCTTCAACTTTGGTGACACCTGAATTACACAGTGTAAGACGTAAAAGGGAGAGCTGCAACTGGCATCACAAATGCTTCGCTGCTTTCATCTTCTTTTATTTTTTCCTCTTTTCTCTTCATTGCCAAGTGGGCTAAGCCTCCAATGTTGCTTTCATTCTGTTCAACTAACTCTTTCCTATTGCACTATGCTCTGAGATGGAGGAGACCTTCCTTAGCAATAGATCTGTGAAAACGTTGACCTCTGGTGACTGAGCTCCATCTCCTTTGTATCTACCAACACAAATTTCTGTTCTGGTGTCACATCCTAATAGAAGTCTCCTGCCATGCCATGACATCTATGGCTGGATGTGACACAGCACAGATGACTACAAATACCGCCACTCAAAGGTATAGCAAATAATGTTTTGGGTTTTCCCCCCATACCATCTGAAAATCTACATTCTATCTACATGAAACGAGCTACCTTTAGAAATTATGCTTTTATTTATTTTTTGAAGGCTGGGGTAAAATAAGTTAAAATCCAATACCATCTTTAAAAGAACTGGGACTTTTAGCTCCAGGCTTTTTCTAGAATCAAAGGTTCTCACATGCTGGTTCTATTTTAAACATCTGATTAATTATCTCAGGAATTATAATGACCTCAGATTTTAGTCTCTGCAATCATTTTTGGCACCATATAATTATTTATTTAGTAGTTATGATATGCAGATCCAGTCCTGGAAGAATAGAATCGAATAAAATAGCACCAATCTCCATTTCAAAAACTAATTGTTGGGAAAAAAAATTAAAGATTTCTGATAACTCCTATATTCATACAATATAGTACAGATTTATCTCTCTTATCCGGAACTGGAGAAATTGCAAACAGTAGATGTCCATTAAAAGTAAAAGAAAAACAATTCTTTTGCATAAGCGCTTTCTATTTAGCTTCTGCATAGACTTGAAGTTCTCAAAGAAGCCAGAAGAGGGCAGAAGATGCTGTACATACGACTATATTTGCATAAAAAATACTCTATATTGAGATGTGAAATCCTATTTCAAAAGAAAGTGAAGATGCTTTGTGGTAACTAGTTTGAAGAAATCACAGCTCAGTCAGAAAGAGACACATTACACAGAAGGGTAATTGTGTTTTATTTCCACCTCAGCCAACTCTCCTACATTCCCTCCTTCTGAACCCAACAGTTTAATGAAACCAGTAAGAACCAACATTTATTCAGTCATGACATCTGCTACTTACATTAGTCATCTTGCTTAAATAGGTGAAGTTCTAGTATTAGTCCTATTTTACAGGTAAAGAAACTGAAGCTTGGAGAGGTTAAGTCACCAGTACAGTGTTAGAAAACTGCAAATCATAGCACTTGATTTTAAATTCAAGCAGTTGTACTCTGCTATGGTCTAAACATTTGTATCTTGCTAAAATTCATGTATTTAAACCCTAATTTCAAGGGTGATGGAATTAGTAGGTGAAGCCTTCAGTAGGGGATTAGGTTTTGAGCTCTCATAAATGGAATTCCTGCTCTTATAAAAGACTCTACAGAGTTTCCTTGCACTTTCTTTTTTTAAGATTTTTTTAATGTTTAGTTTTGAGAGACAGAGACAGAGTGCAAGCAGGAGAGGGGCAGAGAGAGAGGGAGACACAGAATCCAAAGCAGGCTCCAGGCTGCGAGCCATAAGCACAGAGCCTGACACGGGGCTCGAACCCATGAACCAAGACATCATGACCTGAGCCAAAGCTGGTCGCTTAACTAAGCCACCCAGGCGCCCTACCTTGCACTTTCCACTATGTTGGACTGTGCCAACTCTGGGCCAGTAAGAGACTCTCACCTGACCCTGCAGGCACCCTGATCCCAGACTTCTAGCCTCCAGAACTCTGAGAAATAACTTGTTGTAAGCTAGCCAGTCTGTGGCATTTTGTCATAGCAGCCCAAAAAGGCTATGACAGACTCCTAAATCTTCACCCCACCCACGATCAATACTTCTCTCTGCATAATAGTGACCATGTGACCATTCCAACACTACCAGGCACATAGAACTACTTTCCAGGTCTCCAGTCTTAGTTCTTTCTGCAAATGAACCAATCCTTTCTTTGCTAAGTTGGATGCAATCCTTGAAAAAGCTGTGTTAAAAACCAAATGAAAACCCAACTTAAAGTCAGCTCTGGACACAGAGCCTACTATGGGTAACTGGGAAGTTTGCAGTCTGGCTGGAGATCTCCTTCCTTTCCACCCGGTCTGTAATACAGAGTCGAGCAGCTCCTGTTTTCAGTAGCAGCAATCGGCATCCCCCTCCCCTGCTCCTTCCCTGTTTCCTCCTATTAGAACAAATCTCAGTTAAACCAGCTGGCTTGCCTAGACCTCATATTTTCAGCTTGTGATATCCTTCATCTCTGGCACATTTTCATTTGAAGAAAAATCAATCCCTTTACAGTTGGGCAAAATAACTTAGCTGATGGTAGACTTTTAGTTAGGGGTGACTGGGGTGGCAGGGTGGCAGGCTTACCATCATAAGTCTGGTCCTGATGAAACAACATGGCACATTCAGAGCCTTTGTTCTTATGACCTTAGAAAAGAGATGAAGATCTTTGCCAGAGAATTCAGACGTGGGATCTAGGAGATGAGAACTATCATTTCACTGGTGGAGGCCCACGAAAAGGTACATTTTGACCTGGATATCACAGAAGTTGGAAATTAAAAGTTGGAGTTGTTTGTAGAAGTCCACCAGATTGGGCTCTCTGAGTTCTGTATCCAAAATACTCTTGCTTATCTTCAGCCAATACCCTGAGATTCCCAGTATTGTAGTTAATTGGCTTAATGCTCTGTGTGACAGGCATTATATAAGACCTGTTGGGTAACGGATATGGCACTGTGGCTACTTCTGAGGACAAGGCCAGCAGTGACGAGAGACGAACAAGAGACAGAGAGAAACCCTGGGGGATCTCACCTATACTATACATGCTGAAAGTCAAAGTCACTTAAATGGGCTAAGGAATTCTTTTCATTTTTGTGTCTTTTACTTACTTCACCATAACTATTCTATGCCATTGTATGTTGCTATTGTTTATCCTAACAAAGAAGGAGGTATAGGAAGAAGAAAGGCTGGAGGGACAGAGGGAGAGATGAGACAGAAAATGAGGCAGGAGAAGAGAGGGGAGAGGAGCAGAGGAGGGAGGAATAGAGAGCAGGGAATGGAAAGGAGAGCTAGCACTCTGAAATGCTGAGACAGAACAATCTAGATTGGAAAGGAAGCTTTTGAGCTTGGGTTTCCTCATCTCTAAAATGGGATATGTAATGTATCTACCCTGTAATGTATCTAAAATGGCTAAAAGATTATATGAAAAAATGTATGCAAAAAAAAAAAAAATTACCCCCAAAAAACCCTTGGAATAACTCCGGGCACACAGTAAGCACTTGATGAGTGGTAATGATTATTATTATTATTAGCTTCTAGTGCCTATAACCCTTAATAATAGTCAAAACTCTATAGAAATCTATTTCCCCTTGCACCACAGAAGAAAAAACCAAGTAATTTTGCTGAACTGTAAATGCACCAAATTAAATGCCCAGGCATAAGAATTAGCATAAGCAATATCTCTCCACAAAATTGGCACTCAATATCTCTCAGCACATAATCTTTACCATCAAAGGAATGAGCTACCTAAAATAAGCACATTAGTCAGCTACCAGAGACAAGCAATGTTAATATCTACAGCAAGCTACAAATTATCCAACAACCACAACACATGTTTTTAGAGGAAAATATCAGAGCACAGAAAATCAGACTTTAGTGGAACAAGGCTCAAGCTACAATCAGCTTCCAAGGAGGAAATCAGGAAAAGACTGAACTCAGACAGCGTGGGGTGTCCCAACTGGGTGGAAGCCAGAGGCGTGGGCAGTGGAAGAATTCATCAGAGGCAGAACAAAGGAAATAGAGAAGTTTATTGAATACACTGCAAGGCAACAGAGGGCAGGGCAGCAAAAGAGAGAGACTGTCTGCCAGGAGGCCATGGTGAGGGGCCACTGTTCTCGGGTGGAGTAAATAAGAAGTAGGGAGTTTTCCCTGGTAACTGTGCCTAGTTTTAAGTAGCCTGATGGTTAGTTAGGGCCTATGGCTATTTTGAGGTGGCTCACTTAATGAGTCTGTTTGCATTCAGCTCAGTGGTCATGGTGGGCCCTTCGGCCTGGCTCATATTTCCATTGCTCAAGCCTGTTGCCTAAAATCAGCCTCTACAGAAAGCTCTGGAAAAGAAGCTGAGGAGTTGAGAGAACTAAGTGCTTCTTCCTATCTATAATTGTATGAAAGTAGAGCTCTGAAGTTTATTTAATAAGTTAAATTTAATATATTCTACATCTGATATTTTTTTCACACCCATCTTAATAAAAATCTCAAATATAAGATCGCATATTTCAGGATCAAACATTTTACCTAGTCCTAGTCTTGGTCACTACTACCCATCTTTCTTTTTAACTAAGGTGAAGTATTTATGAGGTGCTCTACTGTTAGGAAAAGAAAGCAGGTAAATCACATTCAGAGAGCACATTTGCTAATATTCTCATTTTGGACATGGAGATATAAGACTTGCCCAAGGTATTACTTCTAGTTAGCAAAATCTGAATTGGGACTGCACTCACCAGCTCTATTCATACTCCCCAGGGCCCAGTTTATGTCTTAGTTTTCTCTTGCTTAAATATTGCAGTCATTGGGGTGCTTGGGTGGCTCAGTCAGTTAAGCGTCTGACTTCAGCTCAGGTCATGGTCTCACGGTTCATGAGTTTGAGCCCCACAACAGGTTGTGTGCTGACAGCTCGAAGCCTGAAGTCTGCTTTGGATTCTGTGTCTTCCTCTCTCTCTGCCCCTCTGCTGCTCGTGTGTGCGTGCGCGCTCTCTCTCTCTCTCAAAAATAAACATTTAAAATGGGATGATGGAAAATAATTAAAATAATCAATCAATCAATCTTGCAGTAAAGTCCTATCTTAATGCAACCCATTGCCCCTTTTCCTTTCCACCCATGAATCTAGGTAGCTTTCTTTAAGTACATGTTTAATCTTGACACCCTTGCTGGTGTCTCCTCAAATTACTCAGTATACAGTCAATTATTTCACATGACAGTCAAGGCCTTGTGCATGATATATCTTGCTAACTTCTTCCCCATCAGTACTTTCCCATCCACCCACCCTCCAGACTTCACAAGCTGCCTGCTGTACCAAGAACCACTCCCCTTATTCCTGGGACTCTTTGCCTGGTCAACCCTTCACTCCTTCTGCTTGGGTACTGCCTCTACAGTGCTCAAGTTTACATTGCCAAGGTTAGAAGCCCCCTCTTCCTCATCCATTTGACTGGTATAAGGTCCTTCCTTTGTGCTCCTGTGCATTTCTTTTCTTATGGCAATGGTCATATCTGAGTGTAAAAGCCTCTCCGATTCTTTTTCCCTCTATATAATCAACACCTTGAAGGTCCAAACCATGTCTTATTCATCACTGTATTCCCAATGCCTAGAACACAGCCTGCCACACAGTGAAAGTTCAATAAATATTTTTAATCAAATGCCTTAACTCCCAGGCCTGAGATATTTCTAGTATTCTACCATATCTCCCTAGCACTTAATTATCTACTATTTGCTTCACATGGATTAGTCACAGCTCATCAATTATATGATAAGCAACTTGAGGGCAGAGATAGTATTTTACTCATCTTTCTTATCTTCTTTAGGGCCAAGCCTACATTAGGCAGTTTGCTATTGCTAAAGGAGTTTTTTAAAATCATTTTTAATGCAAAGAATTCTTTTTTAATATGGAATTTTAGGTAAAATAGTATATAAAATCAAAGAAAGAAAAAGAGAAAGATGCTCTGATTCAAATGGGGTCTCTGGAATCCCACCACCAATTCTAATTGCCCCTAAAGCAACATCTCTAAAAGTATATTTTCCAAATTGTGAGTCAAGCACCATTAGTGGAGAGTGACTATAATTTATTGAGTCTCCGTCTAAATTTACAAAATGCAAAATAAAAGATTAGGATTCATCATAAGCAGTAAAGATAAATATGTTATGGGAAATGATTATCTATTGTTATTTACTTATACATGGATTTCACTTCTGTTTCCTAGTCAGAGAATTAACGTGAGAGCTACTGTACAACATTGTGCTGAGAGCTGACAACCTGTATTGTGCACTTACAATCTGATGAAGAGGACAGAATCTCATATTAGGTGTTCTTAGAACAATAAAAGAAAAAAAAATTTTAAGTTTGAAATTCACTGCTTTAAAGTGCTTCCTGGGGCACCTGCTGACTGTTGGTGGAGCATGCAACACTTGATCTCGGGGTTGTAAGTTCAAGCCCCATGTTTGTTGTTAAGATCACTAAAAAGTAAAATGTGTTTAAATAAATAAATAAGTAAAGTAAGTAATTCTTAAAGTCCAGGTAAAAACATCTAGTATAGTGCAGCTATTCCATATGCTGGCTCATTTCAGGAAGACCTGTGGGATTTGACAGAAATACAGAGTCCCAGATGCCACTGCTGGAGATGCTGGTATATTCAGTCTAGGTTCAGCCCACACATCTGTTTTTATCAAGGTTCCAAAGTCAATGCGAAACACATATATGACTGAAAACCACTGAGATGGTCGAAAGGATACATATAGGACCACAGATCCAGAGTGGAAAGAATTTTAAAGTGTGTCTGCTTCCCTGATGTTTGAATACACATCCTCCATCTGGATACTCTCCTGTCATGGAACAGCCCACAGCATTCTAAGACAGTCACTTCTGTCTCTGGGTGGTCTATACCCTACACCTTGATTCTTGCGCCCAAGAAGACTAATTTAAATCTTCCTACCCGATAACACCTCATTATTTACTGCACACCTAGGGTCAACTTTCTTATGTATCAAAGTGGTTGAAAGAGTTTCACAAAAGATCATGGCGAGATGAATATGAATAGACATTGTCAAATATAAACCATAATATTAGAAACAGTTCATTTATTACTATAGTAGGAGCTCAGGAAATATTTTTCACTAGCTTTAAATATTTTTTTACATATTTCCTTCTTATATTCTAGGCTAAGCATTGCCTCCTCTTTCCTTCCAAACTGACTACTAGATTAAGCTTCAGAAAGCAGGGACCCTGTTTTTCACCCCATAGCACTGGTGCTCAGCACAGTGCCTGCCATTAAGTTAAAATCTGTAGATCAAATGAACCCACAAAACAGAAACAAAATTCCTCTAAGGGTAGTATATATATGTAGGTATATGTTATACACACACATGCACACACACACACATGTAGATGAGCTGCATCTCCACAGACCTTCTCTCAGCCTCTTTTAGTCCAGTGCTCACTCCCTCAGTCTTGCATACCACTCACTCTCCTCAATCCACGCACACGAATCCCGGAGGAGGTACTGGAGGATGGATAGAGCTTTAAATAAATTTTTCACAGGTCCACAACTTCTTAGCAATCTTTAATGGCACTTGCAGGAGAAATGACAAGAAATGGGTCTCTCATTCACAATGATCTGAGCAGCTCTAAACTAAACTGGCTCAAATGAACTCTGAGTCAAGCAAAGATATTTATGTGCACACACTTTTCTCAATTATAGATAAAACTTGGATAGTACAGCCTAAATTTATTACTTGACCCCCAAAATGTTTTTTAATATTTTAGGTTTTTTAAGTTTATGTATTTTGAGACAGAGGGCAAGCAGATGAGGGGCAGAGAAACTGGGGTAGAGACAGAGAATCTCTAGTAGGCTCAGTGCTGACAGCAGAGCTTGATGGGGGACTTGAACTCACAAGCCATATGATCATGACCTTAACTGAAACCAAGAACCTTAGCCAACTGAGCCACTTAGGCACCCCTAAAAATGTTTTTTAATAAACATGCTCCTTAAACAAGGAGGAATCAGGGTAAATTTCAAACATAGACTCTTATACAGATTATTATCTAAACCTATTCAAATGTTCTAAGAATAATTGTTTTGAAGGCATTTTAAAGTCCACTTTGTTGGCTGTAATGCTATAGTGAGTAAATGTAAAAGCTAAAATATCATGCCTTGGGGGCACATGGGTGGCTCAGTCCATTAAGTATCCAACTTCAGCTCAGGTCATGATCTCACAATTTGTGAGTTCGAGCCCTGCTTTGAGCTCTGTGCTAAGAGCTTGGAGCCTAGAGCCTTCTTTGGATTCTGTCTCCCTCGCTCCCTGCCTTTCCCCCACTCCCCCACTCGTGCTGTCTCTCTATCTTGAAAATAATCATTAAAAAGTTTTTTTTTAAATAATACAATATCATGCCTCTGATCTCTTCTACTTTATGAACACTTGGTCTATTTGATCATATTAGTGAAAAAGATTGCTGTTGATCTGAATCTTGGGAATTTTCTTCCAGAGCTAATCTAACACAAACTATTTCCGATCCATGGAGTGTGGGAATTCAAATCTCACTCCTGGCAAAGATAGACACATAAAACTATAGAAACCACAAAAATAAAAATACTTACTGTCCTGATGACTAAGTGGGTTAATCCCTCAAGGACAACTAGACAATTATTTTACATGTAAAATAGGTGGAGACATTTTACAACATTTGAACAGCAAAAGCTAATGCACTTCTATTCTCCTCCAATTGTTGTTTTACTCCCATCTTGCCAAACTCTGTCTTTTATTTCTTGTCTTAGCCTTAAGCATCCATTAACAATCTTCAAGAACTTTGTTTCAAAGAATCGCAATATAGATACTGCTATAAAAACCATTTTACAAATAAATCAACTTTAAGAGAATTTACTCAATGTTTCAAGATTCTATAACTACTAAGTTGCGTAGCTGAAAACTATTATGCAAGCCAAGTTAATGCTGTGTGTGTGTGTGTGTGCGCGCGCACATGCGTGCGCACATGCATCTGTATATTTAAAGCCAGAGTTGTCGTGTTACTAGATAAGGTTGTTGTTTGCTCTTAGCCAACCTTTTAAAATACCCAAATCGGTTACATGACCAGCTATAGATTTTGATGGGCTCCAGTGAAATAGGAGAATAGGGGGCTTGTTGATCAAAAGTATTACCAATTGCAAGACAGTAGCAGCAGACCCTTAAGCCAAGCATCAGACCATGTGGGAATGCACAGATCACACCCAAGAATCTGGCCCTGAATGTATAACAGATTTAGTGTGAGGCACTGATAAAGCTAATACATTAGTGTAGACTTTTGATATGACATATTAACAAGTTTCTACCTAACAAGCAAACAACCCCAAAAACTCAGTGGCTTAAAACTACAGTCATTCTGATGAGGTTTTCGGGTAATGGTGGGGCTCAGAGCTGATGGCCAAGAAAGAATTCTTGAAGACTTCTTTGGTGCAAAAAGGTGATTTTATTAAAGCTCATGGGTAGGAGGACCTGGACCCGTGGCAGAAAGAGCTGCCCTGGGACCATGAAGAGAGACTAGATTATATAGTTGGAGCTGGAGGAGGTAAAGTCAAGAGAATGTTTCCAGAGAGACTTTCATATGCTACACAAGACTCGCAGGGTATGGGAGGCCTAGCTATTGTCAAGCTAAGGTTGTTTTTCCCTCTAGCAAAGCATTAAGACACTAGGGAGTTCTAGGAGGAATGTTTTCCTCTGCCAGTCTCAAGTATTTGTCAATGGGCTGCAGGTTTAATTTAATCTTACTTGCCATTTCCTTCTTGCCTTTGTTCCCCACATCACTATGGAAGGGAGGGTGATATTGGGGTTCCAGGAAACTGAGTCTATAGGTTTCTGTGGAGATTAGGCTATTAGTAAAATTCTTTTTCTTGTAATTTACTAAGATATTGGTAAACTGGTAGAGACTCAGGTTCTGCGTGCCTGTGATCTCCATCAGTTAACCATTTGTTTTCCCCTTTCCTTTGTTCTTGGGCAGCCAGGAGTGCCTGAGGAATATCACACATATCCCACCCTGTACTTTGTCCTCAGCTTGCTTCATCAAGTCCTCATCCTTGATCAAAGAGTCAACAGTGGCTTGCTCAGGCTTGGGTTTGAGTCTGCTCTCTAGGTCTTGAAACCAAAGCTGAAAGAACTTTGGTGAACAGTCTCTTCACGGCCATGGCAGAAGTACAGGACAAAAGGTTTAAAGCCTCCGTTGAGTCACATCTATTCACCTTTCACTGAGCAAATAAAATCACACGACCAAGCTCAAGGTTGGTAGGGTGATGTGGTTGAGTCTCCTCCCTAAGGAATGTGGGAAAAAATCTCAAGATAAGGGAAAGCAACCTGACTATGTACACACAACATTCCTCACGACTATGTAGGTCTGTACCGTGACATTCCTCATGGCGCTGTAACAAAGACCGCCCAATCAAACCATAAGTCTGTATGTTACCATATGTGAGAGATGAAGTAGAAGACATTGTGTAAAAGGAACACCCCACTGCTCTCAGGGTTCAGTTTTTTGGGTATGAATGCACTGAGACTGTGCTGGCACAAATAAAGTAGCCTTCTGGAAAGAAACACCTCAGTGTCACAACTCTCTGCGTGAACCTAGGTCCTGTTACAGTGAGGGTGAGAATACTCCTCTCATGGAAGTGGGAAGGAAGAGTATTTGCTAAACTGTCATATAGTTTATCATAGTGTACAGTGGAAGAGATGGTGCCCTATTGAGAACCTAATCACTGAATAATCTAGCCAGTATTTGGAGAAGGTTTTGTTCTTTGCTTGAGATTCCAAGTTCCCCCAAGTGCCAAAGGCATTGATTGGTTTGTCTGTATATTCTAAGGACAGTTAAAAGACAGGGATTAGGAGTTGGGGCGGGGGGGGGTATGTGGAAATGGGCTAGGAGATACAATTTGTTTCCACTCTCTGAAACTGAAGAAACGAGGACCTTAGGAGACAAATGAGTGAAGAGTGTTAAATCTTACAAGAAGGAAAGCCTAGGATTTCATTCATTGACACAATGCCTATTAAGTTGCAGAGTTTGTGTTCCTACCCACATAAGACTGGAGCAGACAGAAAAACACGAGAAGGGCACTGTAGTGTTAAGGAAGTGCTAAAGCAGCAGCCCATACTTCTACCATCTGGCATGACAGCGTAGCTAGGGCTTACACTGCATTGCCTCCCCAAAGGGGCATCTTCTGGACTAGATCACAACAACAAAAGTCTGAAGAAACAACAACTGGAATCAAGGGCAAGGAGAATTAGGGATGGGAAAGCTGAGTCCAGACAGAGAGAACCAAGGGACTAAGGAGGAGGAGGCCACCACAAGAGCTACATAAAAGAACCAACAAACGTGCGTCCAAGGAAGAACCATATGTTGAGCACTTTGTGCACAAAAGGAAAGTAAGACAGCCGTTCAGTGTTGGGAACGGCCTCACCCTCAAAGAGCCAACAGCCATTAAAGTCCATGGTGATTACGGCTGAGGAAGAATGAGACGGCTAAGCTAACATTAGGTAATACCATCTTTCCCACTCTGTCTTCCTTATTTTGACATCAGAGAAGAAAACATAGAAAAAAGGGTGAGGTTTAGTATAGCAAGAAAAAATGGGATGTACATAACCTTTCTCCATTCCAACCGCAAGTCTAATCTACCCCCTGGGGGGAACAGGTGAGCTTTAGGGAACACAGGAAGAGAGCATTTTTAAAGAGGCCAGACTCAGTCGTGATGGGTGAAATGAGTCTGGTTTAGTAACTGAAAGCACCTGAAACATCCTGATATTGGAATGAAATGTCATTAGCAAGCACAATGAGCAACAGGAAAGGGGATCTTTCAGAGAAGAGGGTGCAGTTCTGTTTTACAAGTTTTTTTTCCTTCACAAAATTGAGTGAGTTTTGAGACAATACCAACAGAAGGTAGTTTCAGGGGTCAAAATCAATGTTTTACTCAACAAACATCATGTTTTTCTTTGGAAAACCAATGAAAGGAAAGATAGGAGGAGGGGAACAGTTCAACTCATGGGGGAAGAGTCAACAAGCTTGCATAGAATAAGAGAGGAATAAGGTTGGGGGGAGACAAACAATTCTTTACTATAATCACACCCACTTCAAGTCACAACTGGCTGTTAGGCAGATTGATATTAAAATACTGATGGTCATGAACAATTATTTTTATATACATTTTAAAGGAGATTCAATAGCTCCTCTGTAGGAAAACATCACACTCACTTTTGCATCTACTACCATATGCTATCTTGAATCAGAGAGAAAGCGCTGGTAGAATTACAGCTGGCTTGCCAAGAATTCCCCAGGTCCTGCATGGGAATGTGTCATTCATGTAAACACCATCCAGCATGCCCTTCTCCACTGAAGACAGTTGAGAACTATAACAGCAGGTAGCCACCCCCTCATTCTACCACACAACATACTACTATCCACTCCCTCTTCCTGAAGTACACAGCAGTTAGAAACATTACAGCAACAGAGACAATGTATTAACACAGGATCCCTACAGAAGACACTTTCCCTAGTGGCTTCTCAAATGAGACTGGGAGCAATCTGTAAGAGTTAGCTATGCAATAATACTGCATAACAAATCACCATAAAACCTCAGTGGTTCACTACAAGCATTTAATTTCCCTTCTCCAAAAGATTGCAACTTGGTAGAGATGGCTTGCTTCAGGCTGCAGGTGAGTTTGTGCTGAATGTTATTCTAGTACCTGTCACAGAAAGCACAGTGGCTTGGTAAGTTATCGGAAGTCTGCCCTCTGGTTCATAACTTGAGAGAAAACTTTAAAATGATGTGGCATAGAATAATGAATGGCACCAGAAGCTAAATGGGTAAACTGAGGCTTTTATATTGCTAATTTGTAAAGTTGAGATAAATTATAATTATTCAACATAAGAGCTTTCACTCTACTGACAGAATAAGAAAATAGCAGTTTGTAAAACACTAAGGACTTAGTACCTCATTCAATTATTGATTCCACATTAAATATTGTACATGTATGTAAACCAATGCATAGTGACTAAAGAGAGGCCATGTAGTATAGGGAATGAGAATGGACATTGGTGCTGGGTGTGAATGTTTTAATTATTATAAAAATATTAGATTGTGTCATTATATTCCCGATGGTGGTCAGGGAAATGAAAAAGGTATGAAAAGAGCTACACCAGGATTTAAAGTGGAGTTTAAGACTTTGTACAAATGTAATCTGTGGAAAAATACTTACCCACATGGACTCCTACCTCACCTGTAGATACTGGTAAGAATCTGGGAGGAGAAAGGACAAAGAGTAACATTGTTTTCTTCCCCATCCAAAGTTTGGACTGAAGAATACAATATACCTGTAGAATATAATGCTGAGTGAAATCAGCCACCTTCACAAGGACAAACACTATATGATTCCACTCTCATGAGGTGTCGAAAGAATCAAATTCATAGAAGTAGAGAAGAGAATGGTGGCTGTCAGAGGCAGGTGGGAGGGGGTATGGGGAGATGGTGTTCAATGGGTAAGAAGTTTCAGTTAAGCAGGATGAATAAATTCTAGAGGTCTACTATACAACATTGTCCCTACAGTTAACAACACTGTATTGCACACTTAAAATTGTGTTAAAAGGATATACACCATGTTGTGTTCTTATTACACCCCAAAATTTTAAAAGGTAGAGCAGTAGGCAAGGAAACTTTTGGACATGACGAAAATGTGTTGTTACCTTGACTGTGCAGAAAATATCATGGGCATCTGCCTATGTCCAAACTCATTAGATTGTATACATTAAACATGCTCAGGGGCGCCTGGGTGGTTCAGTCAGACAGGCATCTGACTTTGGCTCTGGCCATGATCTCATGGTTTGTGGGTTCAATCCCCACATCGAGCTCTGTGCTGACCGCTCAGAGCCCGGAGCCTGTTTCAGTTTGTGTGTGTGTGTCTCTCTGCCCTTCAACCATTTATGTGCATGCTCACGCTCTCTCTCTCTCATTCGCTCTGAGAAATAATAACTAAAAAACTCTTTAAAAATGTGCAGAGGTTTGGTTTTCTTTTTTCTTTCTTTCTTTTTTTTTGTATATAAGTCATATAACAATAAGTCTGTTAAAAATGAAAGATAGAAGGGGCACCTGGATGGGTCAGTCGGTTAAGCGTCTGACTTCAGCTCAGATCAGGATCTCATGGTTCCTGAGTTTGAGTCCAGAATCGGGCTCTGTGCTGACAGCTAAGAGCCTAGAGCCTGCTTCAGATTCTGTGTTTCCCTCTCTGCCCCTCCCCCACTTGCACTTTTAAATAAACATTAAAAAAATCATTTCAAAAGTAAATTGTGAAAGTAAAAATGAAAACTTTGCTTTGTTACTGAGAAAGCTAATTGGAGAAGGCAGCTGGAATAAGCAGCTCTGGTTGAAATGTTAACATTTCTCCCCCAGTGAGACAGACCCACCTGTCCTGTCAGGCTAAACAACTTAAAGCGGGCACCAGAACCTTCCACTGTTCTGATTCTCCTGGCACCAGTACGGGGGCAGCAGTTTGCACCCCAGTTGCCTCCTGAAAGCTCAGAACTTCACAAGAGCGCATGACTTAACCCCAAGCTTGAAAATTAAACATTGACTCCATTTCTCATCTCATGATATGCACGGTCAAGTGTCTCAACATATTTTACCAGAGGTTAGATAATGATTTTAAGTGATTGCATCAACTCCAGTAAGACTCTGCAGAATAAGCCCCCTCCCCCACCCCATCAATTTAAGGTAACTTCCCTGCCCTTCTCAAAAGTCTAGTGGAGATTTGGGAGAGAGCAAAAAAACCTGTATGGTAAAATCCAAGTAAATGAAACCCCACATGTATTTCAGACCTTCTGGATTACTATTCTTTCCAGTCTCTAGTATGCTTACTCACATGTCTAGGTAAAGGGATGCTCCCTTCTAGGGTAGCAACTGTGGCTTTTTTTTTTTTTCCTTCAGTGGATACATGTTTCTTAAAATCACTAAAATAGAGTGAATCTGACTCCCAGTCTCCTATGCCCTTGACTTTTTTACACTCTATTTTGAAAGAACTGAGAACCTATGAGAGGGTAGCAAAAAACAGCCTAAAGAAATGTTGTATGTAGGATTGCCAGAGAAACAAGGAACATCCAGTTAAATCTGAATATCATGTAAATGATGAATAATTATTTCAATATAAATATGTCCCCAATACTGCTAATAAAATACAAAACACTCAGATAAGTTTGAGTTTCATATAAACATTTTTTTAAAAATATGAATATATCTCATTCAATATTTAGGGCAGATCTGTAATAAAAATATGTTATTTATCCAAAATTCAAATTTAACAGGGTGTTCTGTATTTTTATTTGCAAAATCTGGCAACCCTACCTATATACTCTTCATTCCAGATTCTCCAAATGTTAGCATTTTACCATGTTTATCATTCTCTCTCTCTCTCAAGGAAAAAAATTAAGTTGAAAGTTGAAAAGATTATGTCACTCTGCCTTTGTAAAAAGGATATAGTCTCTTATATCACCACAGCAAAGGAAAATTGGGAATCAGGAAATAAATATTGACACAGTAGTATTATCTAATCTCTGTCCCACCAATATCCTGTTTCCTGCACTGGATCCCAGATCATGCACTTTTTCTAGCTTGTCTCATGTCTAATTAGTCTCTTATTTTCAGCCTGGTAGAATTTCTCTTTGTCTTTCATGTTTCTTGTTTTTCAAAAAATTTCCTGGTCTTTTATGACCTTGGCAGTTTTGAAGATTATGGGCCAGTGATTTTGTACACTTCTCCCTCATTTTGGGTTTGTATGATGTTACCTTAATATTAGATTCTGATTATATGTTTTTGGCAGGAATCCTACAAAGTTCTGCTATATTTTTCTCAGTACATCACATCAGGGTGGCTCTTTTTTAAAAAAGTATAGAACAGGGGTGTCTGAGTGGCTCACTGGGTTAAGCACCCTTCTTGATTTTGGTTCAGGTCATGTTCTCACAGTTCATGAGTTCAAGCCCAGTGTCTAGCTCCGCACTGTCAGTTCAGAGTCTCCTTGGGATTCTCTGTCTCCCACCCTCCCTGCCCTTCTCCTGCTCACATTCTCTCTCTCCCTCTCAAATATTAAAAATAGGAAAGTACAGAACCATCAGAGGAACACATGTTTGTCACGACACCAGCTTGTATCTACCATATCTAGAAACGTAAGCAAATACCCATTCCCTAGGACAGGTCTCCAAGCAAAACGTCATCACCATCCAGGTATCTATATGATTCAAACCCACCTTTGGCCAAAGATCAAGCAGAGATTCATTTCTATCTGAGGTAGTTGAGTAGATGAAGTAAATCTTGCTTTTATGCTCTCTATGGTACTAATTAAGCTGTGTCTCCCACCCCTGATTTGTGAGTTTAAACTTAATCTGTAGAAACTCCTTTTCAAGAGATTAATAGTGGTTCCTACATGTGCTCTGTAAGGGAAAAACCACATACAAAAAAAAAGTCCACATTTACACATTGTCCACTGTTTCCTTATGCTTTTTAAAGACTTGGAATAGTAGCTTTCACAATCACTTGATTTTCTTAGAGTTGTTCTTCTTTCTTATCCAGGATATCCAGAAGCCTTTAATGTCCTGCTTCCCTCCAAGCCTTAAGTTTCTGCCATGCTAGTACTGGACACAGGGCCATGGTCTGCAAGATCACTTTCAAGCAGGCAATTTCAGCCTGGCGCTAAAGTGCCTACTGCAACTCCTTCCTTATAAAGCCTTCCTCCTAGGAAAGGTGTCTACTTCATTCTTGCCTTAGATCTTGGTGAAGGATCATTCCCAACAGAGTCAGCTGATACTTCTGCTATTTCCACTCCAACTGTCACCATGGGAATGAATACCTTTGCCATGTTGTCCTGCTTGGCACCTTGCCCTTCCCCAAATTTTAAATTTTCTTAACTTATGTTATTTCAGTGGCTACCAAAATATTTTCAATGTTTTTATCCACAGATAGTGAAATATGAATAGGTCTCTAATGCTTTCCTCTCTCAAGTCTTTCTCTTGGCGGAAGTTCAGCGGAGATTTTCACATATTATGCTGCCCCTTTCCTTCTCTCCCATAAGTAGGACTAGTAAGAATTGCTAAATCTGAGGACTTCCACTCTTTCTTGCTTTTTGCATTGCTTTCTGGTCTCCATTTTAAAATTATTTTTATTTTTAGGAGCTCATTTCTCTAGAGTTCATCCTGTTTTACCCTCAATTTTGAAGAGATGAGATATTGATAATTTGGGGTCTGCTAAAACACACACACACACACACACACACACACACACACACACACACACACTATTTAAACAAATACCATACAAGCTCAACTCTTTGAGATGGAAAATCTCAAAGCTTTTCTGCCTGCAGAGCCACAAATGACCCAGGTCTCAGCTTGGGCTATTCTCTCTCAGCCTGGCTCAGTCCTTCCCAGGTTTCATCATCCTGCATTTCCATAGAAGCTTAACTCCATAACTTTCTTAAACATACTCCCTCATGCCAAAGAGAATACTTTTATCTTTCCCTAATGATATCTATGTCAACTTAGTGATCATCTCCAAGAGCTTGAGATCATCTACACTGATTCTCCTACTCTTCCCTCTGCAATCTCTCATTTCCTTCTTTTCGTGGTTTAAAACTATTCTTCAGAGAATCATTCCAATAGCTCTTGCAGCCACTATCTACAATGTTAAGAGGATACTTCTGGTTGGTTCCTCTAGGACTCTTGGTGGGTGCATTTCACGGTCACTGAGCTATTATCTCTCCTTTGCTGTTAAATTTGTTTTGGTTTTTGCCACGCTTTCTTATCTAAGGACAATTAAAATGTCTGCCCTTTTGCTAGCCCCCTATTAAAAGCAGTTCAACCTGGGTGCTTTCTTTTCCCTTTCAAGTGTATTTACCCTGGCTCCCAATAGCTAATTTCCTGTGCAAATCTATCTAGTCTATGCGTCAGTCTTTCTCATGTGAAATATCTCTTTTCTTTCGGCTTAATTATGCTATGTGTCCTACCTACTGCTGTCCTCTCCCACTTCATGCTATCATCTCATTGGTCTGATTCTGGTACTTAGAGTGAAATGCAGAATTTCTTTCCCCCAAGCAATTCAATTCCTTCTTGATTTCCTGAGCAAAATGGATTCTTTGAGAGAGTGTTCCAACTAGAAGCTTTTCTAACTTTTACTGGCTTATTAGCCATTGGGCTTGGAATAAAAATACATGAAGTTGCTTTTTTAAGTTTAAAACAAAACAAAACAAAAAGCCAATAGGCTGTTTATAATAAGGGCCTTCATTCCTTTTTATAAAATTTTCCACCCTCCAACAATAAAACTATGAAATTTTATTTTTTTTAATATTTTTTATTTATATCTAGGAGAGAGAGAGAGAGACAGCGTGAGCAGGGGAGGGTCAGAGAGAGAGAGGGAGTCACAGACTGAAACAGGCTCCAGGCTCTGAGCTGGCAGTCAGCACAGAGCCCGATGCGGGCTCGAACCCACGAACCGCGAGATCATGACCTAGCAAAAGTCAGACGCTTAACCGACTAAGCCACCCAGGCGCCCCAAAACTATGAAATTTTAAATCATACTCAAAGACTATGTAGTTAACCTATCTGGAGCCAAGGGGAGAACATTTGGTAAGGGTTTAAATCCTGAGATAAAACAAAGCCTGTGAGTCAAAGATCTTAGCACCTCCCTTCAGTTCTTTCTGTTGGTTCTAAATGCTGTTCAAAATAACAAATAGAGGGTACCTGGGTGGCTCAGTTGGTTGAGTGTCCAACTTTTGACATCAGCTCAAGTCATGATCGCACAGTTCATAAGATGGAGGCATGAGATCAAGCCTTGCCTAGGCCCGAGCTAACAACGCAGAGCCCACTTAGGATTCTTCACCTCTACCCACATTCCTCCCCCACTCGTGCTCACTCATTTGCTGTTTCTCTCAAAATAAATAAAGTTAAAAAAATAACATAAAAGAGGTAGAGCACTTGGGACATGGGATTTAGTTTAGTCTACTAAACCTGGCAGAAACCACATTCTAGAGCTCTGTGGAAGCTCGATGTCATACCACAGCTTGCAGACACAGATGAATCACCAAATAAAAGCAGCAATATATTGCTCCATCTTCCCATTCCAAGAGACCAAACCAAAAGGTCTATATACTAGACTCCTTCTAGTCTGCAATAACTGTGCCAAGTAATAAAAGTATTACTCTTCATTCCAATCTTGAGTTTTATTTGCTCAGGTAAAATCTGCTCCTGCTTGGGTCAGTCAGTACTACATGCAGCGACTTATTCTCCAATGCCGTGTTGCTTCTCACGAAAGCCCAAGAAGCTGGCTTCCTGTTAAAAACTATCACTGCCATCTACAAAAACTAGACCTAATTAGCAGCTGTTTCTTATCCAAGTGGGTAGTTTTGTGTCACCCTTGTCAAAATCCTAAAACTGAGGTCACCATTCTAGAATGGACTTCAAATCTGTGCCATTTTGCTCCCCCTAGTTTGCTGCAGATTAAGGCACAAGAGGTAAGTAAATACATAAATACTCTTTTCTTTTCTTCCTTAAGAATTGACTGATAATTAAGCCCTCTAGTTAATATGCTAAAAATGTCAGTTTAATTACTGATTAGGCACCAGGGAGGTACATTTAGATAAGCAGTCATAAAGCGCTTTCAAATATTTAGCCCTGAATTGTTCCGACTAACCTACCTGATCCTTAGCATGGAGGACAGCCTCGGCCGTCCCCAAAAGGAAGGGCAGACATACTCAAGTTTCTTGCCAGGAGGGACACCTATGAAGGCAAGCATATCCAGATGAAAAAGTAAGAGGAAATTTAACTAAGCTTCCTCTTAAACTCACTAATCAATCCTCCTTTGGAGAAAAAATGGAAATTAGGATGGAGTAAAGAGAAGCCAGAAACATTCTTCATTTTCTCTCCCAGGGTGTGAGGTAGAAAATCTCACCCATGCATGGAAATGTGGCTCTTGGAAAATAGATATTTTGCCTCTAACAAGCATTTCTTAATAGTTACCATAAAGTAATGGAAAACATTAGCAGAGAACACTTTTTACCCCCAGTCTTCGTGCTTTTGTGGGGAGGGACTGCCATTAGCATAACACCACTGATTTCCTTACTTATTTTTTCCTATATGAAGGCTAGTTACTTTAACGATTGTTAAGTTTTCTATGAAACAGCTTGGCTTGAAGAGTTTGGCTCCTTCCCTCACTATCTTTTCTTTCATTGTTTATTCTACTTTCTCATCTCTTTTCTTCATGGAATGGACTGTAGTTCGGAATAAGTCGCATTTAGGTGGAGTTTATTTGCAGGTACACTTGATTGCATCTAAATCACTCTCTCCAACAGCGACATCAGTCATAAAGTTGATATTGTCATCTCCTGCTGTCAATCCCCTCTGTCTGTCCCCCAATTGCTTCTGAACTCAAGTGGAGCAAAGACGGGATATTGTTTATCAGGCCTCTTCAGCTCCAAGAGTAATGCAGAGAAAATGTTAACAGTGTCTGGCATGGGGCAGGCAATTAATAAATCTGTCTTCCATTTTTAGCTTAAACGTCTATCATACAGATTCAAAGACTTATTTCATACCCCCACCCCCTTTGCATATGATTTAAAGACTATGCAAATGGATAAAAATCAAACTCTTTTCCACTCCTTGTATTACATGGCATGTCATGAGGTTAAAACAACACATTAGTTATATCTGGCAAACTCCTTGAGTGTTCTTTTTCAAATCTGTCTGTCCATATCCATAATCTGGGGCCCAACTGATAATGAGGTTTTGTCAACTCTCACCACTTTGAGTAGGCCTGGATGAAAAGGAGGATGAAGAACAATCAGGCAATATGGTGTAGTTAATTTCTGTGAGCCCAAAGACTCACAGCTAATGGGACCACAGAAGCACCAAGGGGAGTGGGTTCTTTGTTATAAAATGGGTCAAATTTGTTTTCCATTATGAGTCTGCATTGTGTAAGTCGGTGCTGTCATACTTCTCTTTTCTGTTCACAAAGCTCTTCTCATTCCTGCTGTGATAAAACAGGAAGATCTGTTTTCCATGAAAACAGACCGGCTTCTCAGCCTGGAGATATAACACAATGCACATCCCAATTGCAGATGTCCCAATTTGCAGCCACCATCCCTCTCTGGACAATCCCCAGGGCCATTCTTTAATAACAGCCTTCACATATAAGAAGAGCTATTGTATGGCAAATCTACTTCTGAATAGAGCTGAACAGGAGGAAACAACTCTAAATTACACCAAATCCATGCAGGTTGGACATTGGTAAGAACTCTCAAATAATAAAACTCTTGTTGGTCATGGATCCAGGGTATCCTAAGGAAATAAGATTATCCAGGTTATCCTAAGGAAAACATTGACAGGAAATCACTGGGTAGAAAGCTTTAGGCCTGAATAGGGTAACTATGTGGCCTAGGTGCCACCATTTCCTGTTCCCTAATCATAGCAGACATCACTAATTGAGCTCAGAAATCCTACTGAGCCCAGACATGGCACAGAATTACTCTCAATGTTGTGCTTTAATGGTATATTAGCAATAGATCAGAGCAGACACAGGAGACGAAAACTTGGCCATCACTATTTTAGGCCTGCAAAGAAGCTTCTGAAGTTTCACATATAGATACTGGCATTCAGCATTTTATTATTAAATATGCTTTCCTTTGATGTAATAAAGCACATTTGTGAAATTCCTTTATCCTTTTAGTGTAACACATTCCAAGCAAACCGGACCATCAATAATAAATTTTCTGAGGATGATGAACACAAAGATCTCTAGCTGAATCCTGTCACACATTATATCCCAGGAAAAAAAGGTGATGGGAGTAGGAGGTGGGGGATGGATATTCAAAGAAAGATCATCACATTGGAAAAAAAAGTCACTACACAGTGAGTTAAAATATTTTTATCAGCTCTTATTTCAAATATTTAGCAGAAAAAAAGGTTCAGGTTTAAAACCCTTTTAAGGAGGTTTTAAGAAAAATGCAAACAAACAAACAAGAAGACACATCATTTCAAGCAGACCTATGTCAATCACTGATTATTATGGCTAAGAATGAGCAAGCATGGACTTAAGAAAATTTAACAGAGAAAATGCAAAATGCACACACATAATTGTGAGAGATGTTCCAGTATGGATAGAGACTGCCCTAGAGGGATATCAGAATGGTTATTTTTTGTGACTCTCCATGTTTATTCTCTTCCAAAGTAATCATAAATGACAAAGGATTTTATGACATAATAGAGCCATGCAGCAGTTACAAGAACACTTACTTCCCTCATCCCTGACCAGCTGCCATGAATATAAGCCACAGGAATGCAGAGGTCCTAGTTAAAGTAATTGGAAAACAAACATTTTCATTTTTTTCAACATTTCTATGTTTTAGTTTCTATTATGTAAATGTATACACTTGCACATACAAGTATATGTAGCCTTTTGTAGTTTTCTACTAATGACATCATGCATTGTGAGCAACATGGCCTAGAGCCAGAAAGACCTAGTTTTAAAGTCCAATTCTGTCATTTAATTGGTGTGTGACTTTGGGCAAGTTAATTAAACTTTGTGTATGTTACTTTGAAGTCTTTTATTGTTATGGGAACTGGTCTGGATCACGCGGTCACCTGGCAGAAGAACCAAGTGGCAGAAGAACCAAGTGGCACTCGGAGATCTTGGAAGGCAGGGGATTTATTTTACACCAGTAGGCTCAGAGGTAATCATTCTTCAGAGGTCTTAGTCCTGAGCATAAGCAGAGGGGACAGTTTATAGTCTGTTCTCGCAGGCAAGTGAGGTGGGAAGAAAAACCCAGAAGGGGAGTCTTCACGCAGGGACTTGAATTCCCCTGTAAGTCCTGCCAGCCATGTTATCAGAGATTTTTCCCTATCATTATGACAATTCTATTCCACACTCTTATGAAGATGCTCAGTGGATTATTTGATGTAGAGTAGTGACTAAGCAAAACTATTTTATGGCTGTATTATAAAAAGCAAATAAACCCAAATCAAGTAGATTGACTTAATTTCATTTGCAGTTTATTTCTCTTAGAAATAAATGTAAGATGATCAAACCAGCAATTTGCTACTCTAAAACTCAGAATTTCAGCTGGTGATAGCCCCTGGGAATAAAGTTTCTTAAAATACATCCTAATATTTTTGGACTAATCTAGTAGGACGATAAGGAGTTTACCTGCTAGTGTCTGTTTAATGTGGTTTGAAGGGCCGGGCTTCTCAGCCGACAGCTAAGAAAATTCTTGACACATCTTTGGTGCAAAAAGGTGGTTATATTAAAGCACAGGGGCAGGGCCAGTGGGCTGCAAGAGCTGCCCAGGTACTATGACGAGAGACTGATTTTATACTTGGGAGTTGGGGGAGGTAAAGTCGAAAGGAAGTTTCCAGAAAAGACTTTCATATGCTAAAGACTACTCCTAGGATCCTGGAGACCTAGCTGTTGTCAAGATAAAGGGTGTTTTTTTCCTCCCCCTCTAACAAAGCATTAAGACAGTGGGGAATTCCTGGAAGAATGTTATATTCTGCCTGCCTCAAGTCTACAGGCTGCAGGTTATAAGGAAATTTAACTTTATCTACATTTCCTTCTGCCTTTGTTTCCCACATCATGTTTATGGCATAAGCAATATAACACAGTGAATGAGAATCAGATTGCTTGAGTTCAAACCTCAGCTCTACCACTTACAAGATACAAGACTTTGGAAAAGTTTCTTAACAGCTCTGTGACAGTTTTGTCATCTGTAAAATGGAAGCAATTTATAAGTGTCCACCTTATATGGATGTTCAGAGGAGTAAATGATTTAATGAATGAAAGTACTTAGGGTATTGTCTGACATACAATTTGTACCACATACATGTTACCTAATAACAACAATGTTTACCAAGCTTGTTTAATCTGATGCACATAAAAATTATTCAGGGTAAATACAGCCCCTTCCTTACAACAGATTGTATGCTATACAACTTTTTAGTAATAATTCAGTGAATTGGGACATGTAAAGGGTTAAGTTCCCTGACATTTATTTCATATGAATGGGAATATCTATTCTTGGAGGTAGACCTAACATTTTTTCCTCTCCAAAGAAGAGGCCAAATTTCTGTGTATTGAATTAAAGAAAAAATAAATAAATTTAAAAAGAAAGAAGAAAGAGAAAGAGAAAATAATCCTGGCAAATGCCCCTGAAATGAAAACCCTTCTCTCTTACTTAATTATAACATTCATAAGGACGAAGATGTGGCCAGCTTTCCCACAGCCTTAACCATGCATTGTCAGCTTTTCACTCTCTGCCTCTTCATTCAATTATGGATAGCACATTTTTAGTAGCCCTACATATAAAAGAAATTTCACTCTGATTAAATATTGAACATTAAGATGGCCAGGCACACGTGCAAACAAGGAAGGCCTGAGTCAGTGGGAAATCTCAGCAATAAGGAATGGTCCCAAGGAGGCTATCCATTCCAGAAAAGTGACAGAGATATTTATAAAACTGCCTGAAGGTTATAAATCAAATTGAGAACCCAAAGAAATTACTGTATGTTGGATATATAAATATATATAATCACGTATATACAACAATGATTCATGCCATGGAGGGACACAGAAAAGCTAAGTTTCAGTATAAATAATGCTGAGTTTCTCAGACATGCTTTTGTCAGGAGACAAGGAGCAAGAATGGAGCTCACTGCTCATTGGTCAAACAAGCATAAAAGAATTGACCGGAACCTGTGAAATTTCAGGTATGAGGGTATGCAGAATGACAACTCAGGCCTAAGCAGCACTGTGCTTTCCTTCCTCAAAGTACTTAGCAAATCTGACCAGTAAATCTCTCTAATAGCCCCTAGAAGGCAGATTGTGGCATTATCCCATTTTATGGATAAGCACTCTATAGAATGTAGGCTGGTGAATCTGCCCAAGGCTAGAGGCAAATTTGTCTCAGAGCTCCTTAGCATTTAAGAAGCTGTGCTATATTAGAAAGAAGGGTGGGCTTGGAGCCTGTCGAAGTTGTGAACTCAAATCTTTTATTTCAGACTTACACTTAATTCCTTCAACTGAAAAACGTGTTTTGTATTTTAATCGTGTCTCTTAGAGAATAGTTCATGATTGAGGAAAGAGGAACCATATGACTATGACTGACTGATCATGTCTAAAATTATAGCTAGTTTTGCCCATGGTAATTTCAGTTCTACATTTTCTATCATATCACCCATATCCCTTGACCTCCCTTACCTGCATTCTGGTTTGCGTCACTTTCTTCTCCCAAGCTATTGTGCCTAGGCTATCAGAGACATCTACCATGATAGGTCTATGAGCTCATTGCTCTCCTGCTCACAAATCTTTCATAGCTCATAGGACCAAGGTATTCACTGAGCAAGTACTTTGTATTCTGTGCTGTGTGGCATAGAAAGGTTATGGCAGCAAAACTAACGCTGATTAGTTGATAGGATCATTCATTCATTCATTCAAGCAACAATTATTTATTGAATGCCTACAAGTGTCAGGCACTTCCTGGGCAATGCAGATGCAGCAGTGAATAAAACAGACAACAGTCTCTGTCCTGAAAGAGCTCTATTCTAGTGGGATAGATAGAAAATATACAGATATAAAAGTAAACTATATAGCATGTTAGACAATACAAAGATTAAGGAGAAACAAAAACAATGTCGAAAAGGGGGATATGAGGTCAAGGAGGATTTTTACAATTTTAGATAGGTTGGTCAGGGTTAAGCCAAAAAGGTAGAATTTGACCAAAGACCTACAGAAAAGCAGTAGCTATGTTGTACCATGCACTTTAAATAAAAAATTACCCTATGAAGGCAGTATTATTTCCCCCACTTTACTGATGAGGAACTGGTCTAGTTAAGTCCAGAATTACCAGGTTTATCAAATAATGATAGAGTGTAGCAGGATTCTTGCACAGAGAGATGGGCAGAGAGGCTCTTCTTTCTAGGAAGCAGTTCTATTTGTGCAGGCATGGGCTCAGCAGGCTAAGACCCCGAAAAGGCTGAGGCCCAAGCTCAGCAGTGTATAACCTTTTATGCAATTTGTACTTCTTTATCTCCCATATATGGTGACACATAAAGTCTGACTGGACACAGTCCAAGCTACAGAGTCACATCAGAGTTATACATTCATTATAGTTGATTAGGCCACCCTGCATATTGCCTTCCTTTGTTCTGAGAAGGCCTCCACCACATTCCTTAGGGAGGGGCTCTACCACAACAGCACACAGAGTTAAATCTGAATTTCAGGTAGGTATATACCATGCAACATTTGAGATACTTAGAGTAAAACGAAAAAAATATATTGTTTTATCTGGAGTTTCTGGGGATGGTAAATGACTGTGCCTGAAGAGATCAAAGGGATTCTTGGGGTACCTGGGTAGCTCAGTCAGTGTCTGACTTTGGCTCAGGTCACGGTCTCATGGCTCAGGGGTTCAAACCCCACTTAGGGCTCCTGCTGTCAGTAGGGACCCCACTTCTGATCCTGTGTCCCACCCTCCTACTCCTCCCCACTCACTCGCTCTCTCTCTCACTGTCAAAAATAAACACTTAAAAAAACAGGGATTCTCAGTAACACTAATAATATTAAACACTTACATAGTGCTTCTGTATACCAGGCATTGCTCTGTATTAACTCAATAATCATAATAACACTAGCTAAGTACTATTATTGTTCCCACTTTACAAATGAGACAACAGAAGCACAGAGTAAGTTACCTTATGATTTTGAATCCTGAATTTGGAACTGAATTTGGGACTGGAAAAAGATTTTGTCACTTTGCTAATATTAAGATCTAATATTAAGAGATCTAATATTAATATTAGATCTAATATTAAGTAGAAAGCATTGTTTTAGGAAGGATTTTTATTCTTTTGATCTTGTTTCTCAACTTATGTACCATCTAAATAGATGTTTGTATTTTATGTTTATTTTGTGCATTTGAGTAGTTGCCTGTTTTTGAGCTATTATATTCCAAGATTTCTTCTATCTCTAGTCTTTCTAAAAATTAAAAATTTAAAGATACTTTTCTCAGTCAAGGGCTTGCTAAGTTCAATGGGCAACTTTTTTTAAAGTTTATTTATTTGAGAGAAAGAGAAGCGGCATGAGTGGGGGAGGAGCAGAGAGAGAAGATCTAAAGCAGGCTCCACTGACAGCAGACAGCCCAGTGTGTGGCTGGAACTTATAAACTGTGGGATCATGACCTGAGCTGAAGCCAGATGCTTAACTGACTGAGCCACCCAGGGGCCCTGATTCTATCTCATTTCAGATTGAGTTTAGGCATTTGTTAAATACGTAAGATAATCTGTGTATTCAAAGTCCATCTTACTTACTAATGGAATGAAAAAGTAAACATTTTCAAGATCTGCCCTTGTGGCCATAGTCCTGCGGGTCCTTTGAATTCTACTGAGAAGCATCTACAGAAGGCAGACACCAAATGCATAGAAGTGTGGATAGTGTGACCGTGTGCTCACATGGGACACACAGAAATGCAGTCTGAGTGGACACCTAAAAGGCAGGATGGGCTCAAATGACAGTCTCTGCATCACCTGATAGGGAGCATTGGTTTCACCCTGTAGCAAGTTACAATCACTAAAGTCTTTGGTCAGAAAAACTTCCTCATTCTCCCCGTTTTTATGATTTAGAATAACAATAGAATCACCTGTACTAAGGAAGGATTGAGCAGATAGGTCACAAAATCTCTTTCAGTGATATTTTCCTTTTAGTGAAATAAGAGAAATCATCCTCACCTTCTCCTGGGGCCCCTTTTATAAAATACAGATGATCCCCAACTTAATGATGGTTTGACTTAGGATTTTTCGACTTAGCAAAAGTGCAAACGTGATACACATTCAGTGGAAGCTGAACTTATAATTTTGAATTTTTATCTTTTCACGGGATGGTGATATGCAGTCTGACACTCTCTCTTGATGCTGGGCAGGGCAGTACCTGCAGCACCCAGCCAGTGAGATGATTAGGAGGGTAAATCATCGAGGCACTCACAACTATTCTGTATCCATACAGCCAGTCTGGTTTTCATTTTCAGTATGGTATTGAACAAATTACATGAGACATTCAATACTTTATTATCATAGGCTTTGTGAAGAAAAATAAATAAAATAAGGCTTTGTGTTAGATGATTTTGCCCAACTGCTGACTAATGGAAGTGTTCTAAGCACATTTCAGGTAGTCTTGGCTCAGCTGCAATGTTTGTTAGATTAAGGTGTATTAAATGCATTTTAGTTTACGGTATTCTGAACTTACGATTGATTTATCAGGACATAACCCTAATGTAAATCAAGGAAGGTCTGTGTATTTATACATAAAAAGCCATGACCTCCTTTTAAATGCCCAATACTCTCCGTGGCACCTACAAAAATAAACTTGCATATAATTAAGTCCCTAAACAGCTTTCTCAGAGAATCACAGAAATTAGGCAATAGCCCTGCATGATTAAGCACATGTTTCACTGGAAGCATTACTCCATGTCTTTCCTTAATGGAATGTAAAATAAAATGGAAAACTAATTGGGAGATTTGACAGGCTCTTTCCATCTTTCTCAATCAAAAAAGAGTAAGCAACATTCAAAATAGACTTAAACAACAGCAAGGAACATTCTTTTCTTTCAGGAGGGACATTTTGAAATTCATATTCCATTTGTAAGACTCTCACTGAAGTACTAAATTAAAAAAGAGTTCTAATTTCCCAGGTGCTTCATTTCTAGGAACACCTCCCTTTCTGCAAATTGTGCCAGTACTCCCTTGGCATTGAATAGAGCTTGATTCATATTACAACTATCAGAAATGCCAAGTTGAGCATTCAGAAAATAAGAGAATAAGGACCCCCCCCCCCCAGATAAAAATAAGAAGGACCCTCAGGTAAAAAATACTCAGATTTTGGGATGGTACCTTATACAGCAATGAAATGAAATCAATCTGGTTCCAGTTGACATGGGATTTACTGTACAAACATACACAGATTCCCTTAAACAACCAAAAAACACAATCTAATTACAAAACAGGCAAATGTACATGGAGAGACAGTTCATGAAGAGGAAGTAAAGATGACAGATAAGCACATTAACAGATGTTCAACATCATTAGGTACTAGAGGAATACATAGTAAAACTACAATGACTTATCAATACACACCTATAAGAATGGCTAAAATTAAAAGAAAATAGTGACAATACCAAATGCTGGTAAGGAAATGGATAAACTGGATCACTCATATATTGGAGGGAACATGAAAAATGGTGCAGCCACTCTGAAAAACAGATTTACAGTCTCTTTAAAAACTAAACATGTAACTACCTTATAACCCAGCAATTGCACTCCTAGACATTTATCTCAGAGACACAATAAATTACGTTCACACAAAAACTTATGCATGAATGTTATTTGGCTTTATCCATAATAGTCAAAAACTAGAAGTTTTTGTCTATCCATCCCATGCCACTGTAAGAAACTCTTTGTTTACTGGAGCTGCTTGATGTTCTTTGTATTGTAACAGCCTATCTAAAAGAAATGGAACTCATGTTCTGTGTAGGAGTATTTTGCTCTTACCTTTAAAAGGCTTGTACTCAGTCTGTCAGAGAAAGAACTCAATCTCATTTTCATGTAATATACACTGCTTGAAAACGGAGAAGCAATTGTTGTTGCTAATCAGACACAAATATCACACAGAGACAATTGCCTTTTCTTTTTCTGTGCAAACAATGTACTCACCCATTAAATTCAGGTGCACTATGACACAATCTGATAAGAAGCTGTTCTTAGCTCCAGATGCCTCAGAAATGCTGACTCAAAGGAACACAGTCACTATCTATCTACTTCTCTCTGAAGCCAGAAAGACATGCAAAATGAAAGCAGCTACTATTTATAAAGTACATAGTAATTGCCAACATTTATTGAGTACTTATTATGTATCAGGCACTATGAAAGGTGCTTGACTTATTTCCTTTTTCTTTCTTAGAACAAGCCTGAGATGTATATACTATTATGCCGAGTTTCTTTTTTTTGTGTAATGCTTGTTTACTTTTGAGACAGAGAGAGACAGAGTGCAAGTGGGGGAGAAGCAGAAAGAAAGAGGGAGACACAAAATCTGAAACAGGCTCCAGGCTCTGAGCTATCAGCATAGAACCCAATGCGGGGCGATTATGCTGATTTTCTTAAATAACTTACCCACGCTCACACTATTAAAAATGGCAGGAGAGGGACTCCAATCTAGTCCATTTAGATGACAAATATTATATCCTCTCTCTACATCCTCTAAGACTATGCAGAACAAGCTAAAAATAGCCAGCCCAATCACCCATTCAATCATTTATTCCACAGATATTTATTGAGCCCTTAATGTAAGCCCAACGTTATTCTGGAAAATCAAGATATATCACTAAAAAAGAACATAAAACCTCTGCTATTATGATGCCCACATTATAGAGAAATACATAAAAAGTAAATAGACCACACCCACATAGTTGTGTGTGTGTCTGTGTGTGTGTACACAATTTGGGAGGAATTTGGGAGGAAGATCAGAATTTCAGTTTTAGAAACATGAAGTTTGAGATGTCCATTATACATCCAACTGGTGATGTTGAGCAGGCAATTATACTTATCAGCCTGGAGTTCAGGACATTGGTCTGGTCTGGAGGTATAAATCTGGCCGACTGTGGCACTAGATTGGAGACCAGATGGGATCACCAAAGGAGTAGATAGGAAGAAAACAACAGGGCTAAAGGGCGGCGGCACTCTGGGACAAAACAACTGTAAGGGGTTCAGAAAAAGAAGGGGCGCCCGGGTGGCTTAGTTGGTTAAGCGTCCGACTTTCGCTCAGGTCATGATCTCACGGTTCGTGGGTTCCAGCCCCACGTCGGGCTCTGTGCTGACCGCCAGCTCAGAGCCTGGAGCCTGTTTCAGTCTGTGACTCCCTCTCTCTCTGACCCTCCCCTGCTCACGCTCTCTCTCTCTCTCTCTCTCCTAGAAATAAATTTTTAAAAAAGCATTAAAAAAAAAAAAAGAAAAAGAGGATGAACCTGCAAAGGAAGGTTGAAAAGGAATAACAAGTGAGATAGGAAGAAAGCAAAGAAAATAACATTCTGAAAGCTAAATGATGAGGCTGTGTCAAGGAGCAGGGAGACAACCGCGCTTAGAGTAGCAAGTGCCTCTCTAAGTGTGAAGACTGAGAAGAATCCATTGGCTTTAGTATCACCAAGATCTTGACAAGGACATTATCACTGAAGGGGATGGAAAGCCTGCGGTAGAAAATTTAAGAGAGAAAAGAAGAAAAATCAGAAGCGAGAGAATTGACAATGGTTTTAAGGACATAGACTGTAAAGGGAAGAGAAGAAATAGTATATAGAACTTGTGGGGGAGGAGTGCCTGGCTGGCTCAGCTGGAAGGGCGTGCAACTCTTCACTTCAGGATCGTGGGTTCAAGTCCCACATGGGGTGCAGAGATTACTTAAATTTTAAAAAATGGTGAGGGAAATAACCCTAAGATTTTTTTCTTCAAAGGGGGAAAAATAGCACCATGTTTGACTACTGATAGAAATGGTCCAGCACAGAGGAAAAGATCTCCTACACTGGAAACAGAGGGCATAATTGCCTGATACCTTTTGAGTAGGCAGAAGGGGATAGAATCTCATGAGCAAATAGGTATTGATTTTTAGTTAGGGATGCGGATAGCTCAACTACAGAAACAACAGTCATATTTTGGTTGAGTCCATAGGTAGGGTGGATGTGGGTGGAAAATTATCTTCTGATTGCTTCAATTTTCTCAGTGAAGTCAGAAGCAAAGTCATACACAGAGAACAGAGGTAAGAAAGAGAGTGAGTCACGAACAGTATATGGTATGGCTGCTGAGTACCTTTCAGGGCACACTTCAAAGTATGTGGTCATGAGTTTAAAGTGGGACCAAGCAGTATGATCTAGAAGTTTTATTCCAGGCACAGTCAAGTACATGGGCATAGCACTGGGGATGGTAGGAGTTGGGTTTAGCCAAAATGTTTCTCTTGTCAAAAAATATTAATAAATGAAAAAGAATCAGGGAATTGAAGATGAATGCAAAAACTAAGCAATTATAATGACTGGCCATGAAATTTATGCTAGGAGAGAAAACCACAGAATAAAAGGGACTGTAAAATTTATGGAGATTTAAAGATTTAGAGAAAGAGAGAGACTGGGGTTCCTTCTAGGTCTTCTGAAGGTTCTGAATTCCTCTCATCTCTTGATGTTGAGCCTGGGGTAGGAGGGTCACATGTCTACGACCTTTAAAGTGGATGATGCCTTATAATTAGAAATAGCATCTACCTCTTTATATATTCTCCCCAGTTCTAACAGATCTAAGGTTAAGTGGATATGAAGTTCCTTTTTCTCTCACCTTGAATCCAGGTTAGAGGTTAGAGGATCTAAGTATCGGAAACTCTCTCTTTAGAAATAGAAGGCAATCTATAGAGGTCTATGTGATCAAACAGGGTATCTGTATGTGTGTGTGGTGTGGTGTGGTGTGGTGTGGTGTGTGTGTGTGTGTGTGTGTGTGTGTTTTGTGTGTGTATTGAGAACAGTAAACCAGAAAATATATTCCCAAAAGACTACTTTTCTATTCCCTAGGTGATGAGGAATTGAGTGATAGGAGAGACTTTCTCCAAGAAGACTAAAAGCTAGCAGTTTTTAGCCTTCTAGCCAAAAGTAGCTGATAATAACAAATCTTTCCCCCCTCCCTATACCTGACTTTGATATTCCATAGAGCCTCCTGGGATGCATAGGATGCGGACAGCAATGGCTTATGTCCTGTAAACCTCTTTCTTACTCTTCCTTCTCATTCGGAAGGGGAGTGGTAGCCTTCAAACAAGGTTAGTATTTCTTTCCTCTATGCTAGAATTCTGCCACTTACCATATCATTAGTCAATTCTTAGTATTGAAATATTATTTATAATTCTGTACACTAATATGTAAGACTATAATAGCACTAGTTAATCTTTTTTACATGTCTCTAATACAAATATTACATTTAGCCCATTGTCAATTTTCTTGATAAGAATACCAAAGAATTTCCTCTACTTTCCCCATTCAAAGTCCAAATGAACTGCACTTTTATAATCCCTTTGGATCCTCAGTCCCTTACCATCCCTCAGCTGTCACTAGAAAGCCCTCTCAACATTTTCTGTAACTTGAATTTGCCATACAACAATCTTAGTAATTGAATTCTCTTAGCTTAGACAATAACACCCCTTCCTGGAAGCTTATGATAATGCATGAGACACTAGTGCTTCTAGAATTTTGGTCTCTTAAAAAGACTGTAGCATTGGTGGGTACAGAGTGAGTAGAGTGGAGAAAGGACTCTTCTTGAAACCCCTAGATATGGATACAAAACTTTTTCTTGCTCAAAAAAGAGAGAGATAGTAGGATATAAGGAACACTGTACAAATTTTAACATGTTGTATAAAAGTTAAATTATCTTTTCTTTTTTAGTCAGAAGCTGTGATATATAGGGAATCCACCCACTTTCCTCCCACATTTTCTACCCAGCTGCCAATACTGAAATGGTTCTTGTCTTCTTTGTCCTTACCTTTACCGAATTTGCTAACTTTTCTGAGTTTCATTTTTGTCTCAAAAGCAAAACCGATTATATATAAATGTGATGGAAAGAGAGAGAGAGAGAGAGATAAAAATGCCCTGCTTCTTCCAGTGCTGCTCACCCAGGTAATCAGGAGATGTGGAGCTGTGTCTAGGCTGTATTTCAAAGCAATTTGATAGGCATGGACGTGTGTATGTCAGTATGTGTCTGTGTATGTCTGAAAGTCATGTAACAGAACGAGACTCTAAGACTTGGATGAAAGAAGGTCTAAAACATAAGATTTCATTTGCAGTACAGGTAAGTGTCAAAGACTAATCATTAGATTTGAAGAAAGGGGTTGATCCCCCAGAAGAGACCTGATGAAGTCAACAGCTTTAGTGAGCAGATCATGAAATAAATCCCAAACACAAGTGGATACAGGATGATAAATATACCCAAACGTGGAAGGGATGCTCAGTCTGCTCAGCCAGGAAGGAGAAAGGCACACCATTGTGAGTCTAGTTACACAAGGATTGTTGATCACAGCAGATGTGTCCCAGGCTCTCTGCACATCCCAAAGGATGCTCGCCACAAGTGGAGAAACACCAGATCCTTCTGACGACTGGTGAGGAATAACAAGACTGCCTTCCTAGCCCTAAGAGAGAAACAAAATGATCTTTTTCCATCATTTGGAATAATGTGAAAACTGACTTAAAAGGTTTTTCTTTTAAACATTACCACTGGTGTGATATAAATACATATGGTCCTCATGGCACAAATTGTAGAATGGTGTTGCAGAGTATGCTCGTTTTCTGAAATGCATTCTGCATCGAGCTGTCACTCATGTGGCAAAAGACAATTGCGGGTAGCTTCCTAAGCAGGGCTCACAGCAGGGCTCTTGGATTTGTGGGCCACTGAGCTTCTAGTGCCACCCATCTTCCTTTGGTTGAGTGAAACCCCGGGGAAGTCACAGGGGCAGAAGTGACAAAAGTACTCAACTGAATGTCTTGTCCTCCTGTACCCCAGAATTATAACATGCACCTGCAGAAAGGTCAAAAGTGATCTTTGCCACACATTTCCTCATACGAGGCAGGGCTTATGGAAGCCAGAGACTGGGAGTAGCTTCATCGGGTTTTCTCAGTATGCCCCACGAATATCACTATGTCCTCTATATGCCGCGGAATGAAAAAAGATGTATCACACAGAACCAGTTAATAAGAGGGAATCTGGAATGTACATCCATGCAGAAAGGATGGCTCTTAGCATCTAATAGCAGGTAGTGTGACCATGTAGAAAGAAAACAGAATGTATAACAATGTAAATCTGGGTTTACAATCCGGATTCTACCAGCTAGGGGAAGTTTGGTTTATTTAACCATCCTGAGTTTCTGTTCTCATCTATGCAATGGATACAGCTACTTTCCCTCCTGGAAGCTTATGGTAGGGTTAAAAACTAATTGCTTGGCACTATCAGTGTGTAGTAATTGTTGGACAAATGCTATTTCCTCTCTCCGTCCTTAGTTCACTGTGACCATGGCTGTATGTGAATACAATTTCCTCACTTATAAGCCCAAACGATGCTTCAAATGGAACAAAAGCTCTAAACTCAGAGTTTCCGATATTAAGAAAAAGAGTTTTAACAACATCTCAGTCTTTTATTAGAATGTCAACTACTGTTTCCTTCTATTTAAATCTGACTCTATTTCTAGGTCTCAATGAAATGAGCTTCTTCTCTATGAAACATTAATCACTTATATCATCACCCTCCAATGAATTATTCCTTCTCCTTGGAGGCCATGCCTTTGCTTATGTACATTTGGTTTCTTTTTTTTTTTTTTTTAAATATTTTAATTTTATTTCTAGGAGAGAGAGAGACAGCATGAGCAGGGGAGGGTCAGAGAGAGAGGGAGATACAGACTCTGAAATAGGCCCCAGGATCTGTGCTGGCAGTCAGCACAGAGCCCGACGCAGGGCTCAAACCCTCGAACCGCGAGATCATGACCTAAGCAAAAGTCGGACACTTAACCGACTAAGCCACCCAGGCACCCCTGTACATTTGGTTTCTGATACCATCTTGCTCTGCATTAATGTTATTTACATGCTTGTCTGCACTAGGCATTCCAGGTTTCTAAATGATCTTTTCTGCTTGCTCTCTGAACTACTGCTCCACTTACACTTCTATGCCTGATAACAATCATTTATACTTACTAAAACTTCCTAAATTCTAGGGAGTGTTCTAAGTGTTTCACTTGAGAGAGACAATTTAATCCTTACAATGATTCAAGGAAATGGGTACTGCTATGGGTCATCTGAATTTTACAGATGAAGTTCTTAAAGGTTAAGTTGATGGTATATGGCCACATAGCTGTAGTTGTGGAGTCAGCATCTGAACATGGCCTGCTTCCAGAAGTCAACCTCTTTCCACTATTCTGGTGATACAGCATGTTGACTTAGAACACAGACCCATCTCGTCCCCTTCTGTCAGTCTGCAGGTGAGACTGCACAGGTAGAGTGACAGCACAGGCACATGAGTGCACGGCAGAAAACGTGTCTTTCAGAACCAAGTGCATTGGCAGAAGTATTTAAATTAAACTGTCATGTTCCCTCCCACGGACAGCGTAAGGATTTGAATCACCCTTTAGGAGTAGCAGCATGAGGCTGCAGGGAAACTGCTTCTTGCAGCACTGATTGGAATGGCAGTTCCCGGCCCAAAGCTCCATCTCACCACAAATCAAGGTAGATACTGTCTGTGCTGGGAGAAAAATGATGTCAAACATCTGCTGAAAAACATGTGTACAGATTGTAACAAGCCAGGCTTACAAACAAACACAGGCACAGACGCCCCAATTACCTTGGTGGTGGGAGGCTTACGAGTCCCAACTGGGTTCTTTCTGATGATAAGTTCTTCTGTGACAGATCATCTGGGCAAGGTGAGTGGGGTGCACAGAGAGGGGAGGACCCCAAGGGCAGCCCTGGAAGTCATCTTTACCGAGTTCCACGGACAATGTGCTATGGCAAGTGGTTTCTAGATGTTATTTTTTTAAATCGCTCTCTAATATGCATGTCTACATAATATATATACCACATATAACAGACAAATAATCTTGAAAAATTGTCTTTGAATATATTAAATTATCAGGGCAAGGCATTTTCCTATATAACACATTATAATTTACCCACTACTCCAAGGAAATCTAATAAATGACTCTGAGTGATCACCAGGCCCCTAGGAACACAAGCCACAGACTCCTGTGCAGCTGTCATGGTAGAGACATGGAAGAGTGCTAACACCACCACAAGCTCACCTGTCATTTTCTGTGCTCCTCAAAAAACTGTATATATGTGTGTGTGTGTGTGTGTGTGTGTGTGTATTTACATGTATATATACATGCGTATATACACGTGTATTTACATGTGTATATACACATGTATGTTTGCATATGTATGTATACATGTATGTTTACATGTGTATATACACATGTGTATTTGTTATATATACACGTGTGATATACATGTGTATTATATATACATACATATATACATGTGTTTACATGTATGTATATACATATACATGTGTATTTACATACATACATATATACATGTGTATTTGCATCTATGTATATACATACATGTGTATTTACATGTATATACATACATATATACATGTGTATTTGCATGTATGTATACATGTGTATTTACATGTATACACACACATATGTATATATATATATATACAATCACTCCAATCTCAAACAGCTTTCAAAAAAGCTTATTATATTTTCATTTACTCATTGGGCAAATATGCACCTAACATGTGCCATCATCATTCCAGGATCTGGGGATCCAGCAGACTATAAAACAGACATGGTCCTTATTCTCATAGAGAGGATGGAAAACAAAACAAAACAGAACAGCTCATCATTAGGTGGTGATAAGTGTTGTGAAGGAAAAAAAAGGAAACTCTGGGCAGAGAGTATGATAGAGCATTGTATTTTCAATAAGGCTGTCATGGAAGGCCCCCGATAGAGTGGCATTGAGCACAGTGGAAGGATGCACTTCTAGAAGTATACATAAGCCATGAAAATTTAAGCATGAAAAAAGCAGTGTATGTACAAGCAGCAGCAAATGTAAAGACTCTAAGAGTGAGAATATTTCAAACATCTGAGTTTGTTCTGTTATAGTAAGAACAAAGGGGCTGTTGAACCTGGATCACAATAAGGAAAGTAAAAGTGCTATCATCATCTACAGTAAAAGTGTAGCATCATCTACAGTGCTACGATGCTATTATACTTCTAGAAAGAGACTAGACCATGCCATCAGTGTCTGAAAAATAGCAGAAAAAAGAATGGTCATTAAATGTTATACTTTCCCAAAGGGAAGTAAGGTGGCCCTGTTTGGACCCTGAATAAATGATAGAGATAGAAGAAAATCTGGGACAGAATTTGGTTCTTTGTTCAGACAGACTGGAGACATCAGACTTAGAGACAAACCCTTTTTAGGGGACGCAAGGAAAGAGAGACAGAGGGAGAGACTGAGGCAAAAGCAAAAGACAGAGAATGTCAGGCAGAATGGTAATTTGTGTTGTGGGTAACGAAATGACAGAAGGGAGAAAGGAGGCAGTAAAGAGGAGAGGTGGAGAAGGAAATAGAGAGGAGGGGATGAGATGAGAAGGGAGGGGAGAGAAAGAAGGAAGGAAAGCCACAGAAAACATCATAAGATGAAGAGCTGTTAAGTTGTTGTCAAACCTAGAAAAAAGAAGAAATGAGAACATATTTCAGAGATGGACTTCCATACATCACTGTGCTCCCAAGTGTCTTCTGTAAATGGAAATAATGACAGTACCTACCTCAAAGTACTGCAAATATTAAATAACTTGTAGTAATGTAAATAAATGGACTAAGGCTGAGGAAATTAACTGCGGTATGGGGTTGGCTCCTGGTATGAAAAAAGGGTAGAATGTTAATTCATCTTTCTTCCAGGATAAATCTGGTACTGAAAGTGGTCAATCCAATAGTTTAAACATGCAACACAGCATAAGTGTGTATTTTCAACTGATTTGTCTATTCAAACCAAGATCCAAGTCAGTAGCTAAGAAGCATATAGGAAAGTATATATGGGAAATAAGATTCAATTTCTTGAAGAAATATTAAAATTACAAGGTCAAAAGAGTTATAAAGATTTCATCAAAGTAAGCTGGGTTTAGGTTCAACTTTAGTCCCAGTTAAAGAAACCAAGGCAGAAACCCAGCCACATTTCTTGACCCAACACAGAGTAGTCAGGGTAGACTTAATTGCCATATTGGCTTTTAGGACTTTTTCAGATACTTTCTAGACTGTATCTTCATGTGGTACTAGGCTCCTTGTGTTCCCCTAGCCCTAACTAAATGGAATGCTGGATTTGGTACTAGAAGATACATGGTGAAGATTATTCATGATTATTGCTGAACTAGTAGGAAGACTCAAAGCAGACCATCTCATTGCTAAGGATCTGTTTATTTTTTGAATGTTTTATTTATTTTTGAGAGAGACAGTGTGAGCAGGGGAGGGTCAGAGAGAGAGGGAGTCACAGAATCTGAAGACAGGTTCCAGGCTCTGAGCTGGCAGTCAGCACAGAGTCCGACGCGGGGCTCGAACCCATGAACCATGAGATCATGACCTGAGCCAAAGTTGGGCCCTTAACCGACTGAGCCACCCAGGCACCCCTGTTTGTTTATTTTATTTTTAAAGTTTATTTATTTACTTGGGAGAGAGAGAGAGCGAGAGCACACACAGGCATGAATGGGGGGTGGGGGACAGAGAGAGGAAGGAGAGAGAAAATCCCAAGCAGGCTCTGTGCTATCAACATGGAACCTAATGTGGGGCTTGAACCCAAAGCTGTGAGATCATGATCTGAACCAAAACCAAGAGGCAGATGCTTAACTCAATGAATCACCTAGGTGCCCCACATTTATTTTTTTAACAGTAAAAATGAACAGAGCAACTTTTCAGGAAGGTACTAAGTACCCTGTTCCTGAAAATCTCATACAGAAACTTCAGAGGCCACGTTATGACTTTGTTAAATTAATAGTTGTTAAATAGAATACAGATGGTGTGGTGGTGAGCCATGATTCAATAAAAGACTACAAGTGAAGTTGAAGTAAATAAGCTTATTACTCATAGGTCCTGGAGAAAATACACCTGGAGAGACCATACAGGGAGGTCAAAACAGAATGCAGATCGAGAAAGCAATAGATCTGGGACATATAACTTTATTAGGGTCTATGGGTAGAGTGCTTGAGAGTTTCCATATTAAATCCAGACTGTTCAATTCAAATCAAAAGAGTAGTATTTTGCTAAGCTCCATGAGGTCTTACAGCATGCACAAGGAGAAAGCTCTATCAGATGGTTGATCACAAGAGCTGTTGGGGATTTCATATCAGGAAGGTACATATGCTTGTGACTCTGCAGGCTATTATCTAGGGAAAGTACTTGTATGAGGGAGCTGGTGTTAAGGCCCTCACAGGTCACTTGCCCAACAAAATAAATGCCAACGCAGCAATTCTATGAAATAGCTTAAACTCTTAACAAGTCACCTCCTTAAGAGGCCACTGCAAATGTTCATACAGGAAGGGGTTCTACTAGACTTCTGATATAATACCTTGTAATTCTATGTAGTGAGATGAACAGTAGTCTTCAAAGTTACCAGACCTAATTTTCTAAAATCTGTGACTATTATCTTATAGTAACTATCTTATAGTAACCTTCTGCAGATGTATTTAAGTTACAAATCTTGACATGAGGAGATTAGCTTATATAATCTGAGTAGGCCCTAAATACTATCACATGTATCCTTATAAGACACAAGAATATCAGATACACAGAGAAGAGCAGACAGATGTGAAAAATGAGTAGAGCAGCCAATAGGCCAGAAAAGGTCAAAAGCCAACAGCCACCAGAAGCTGGAAGGACTCAGAAACAGATTCTCCCCATAGGGAAGAGAGCCCTGCTTACACCTTGAATTTGGATTTTTGGCCTCAAGAACTATGAAAGAATACATTTCTGCTGCTTTAAGTCACTCAACTTGTGATAATTTGATATAGCAGCCACAAGAAACTAATACATTCTGACTGCTGAATTTTTACAGACAAATAGAGGTATTTGATTATCTACCTAAAGATTGAGCAACAGCATTATCTAACTAAAGAATGAGCAACAGCAGTCAAATCCCATTTATGCTTTCTTATTTTCTGTGTTTCCTCAAAAATATTATCTTAATTAAAAATGTCCTTCAGTCTAGCTGCCAGTAGACGATCAAAGGAAATAAATTTAACAGCATCAAAAACCCAAAGAGTTGATAATTGTGTAATCAGATAGATTACATGAGGTAGTCAAACCACATTGCCTTCTCAATTTCCTCACAAAATATATAGGAGCCTATGAGGATGGAGTTCTCCTTAAGCAAATACTAATCAGACTCCAAACTAGCAGTTTATCGAGCAAATGATACACGTTCAAGGCAGTAGGCACACTAATACATCTCTGAAAAACAGCAGCCATGCTTTAAATGTTTTTACCAAAAAAAAAAAAAAAAAAAGACAGTCAAAATGGATTACTAATGATAACTAGCTAAAGGAGGATGATAGGGGGAGAGAGGAAAGGGAACCAGAGCGTCAGATGAAAAATCATGGTGACTTAGACTCTGGAGGTGGTGTGAGAAATCTATCTTTATTCTTTAATTCACCTAGTATATATTTTCGGGCCTCATCAGTGGGAAACTGCAGACAAATTTTAGACAAAGGCATTTCAATAAGTCTACTATTACTTTTGTGCAGAACTGGAAACAGTAAATGGATTCAAGCAGCAACGGAAATTAGCTGTTACCAGTAAGCCAGTTTCCTGATTTTCTTGGAATTTTTAATTCTGTGCTTTATAATTTGCTAGACCACGCTTTTGATCTCCTAAATATTGCTTATATGTTTCCAAATGTACTTGAATCTCCCATTACAATGGTTTTCATTTGTTGAAAGCATACACATTTGGACATGTGACGCGTGTCTTATCATATTTGGGAACAGATCTGAACAAATATTCACTAAGCTTTTAAAAATCCATAAATAAGCTATTAAAAAGCTATTGGGTTTTTATAGCTAGTTTTCAAAGTTAACAGATAAGCAGTTTGAAAGAGGAAGTGCTGTTGAAAGATGGAAACTAATAATACACAAATAAGAAAGTATGGGCTTAGTTTTGTCTCTAACTAGTAGTATGGACTTGGAAATGTCATGAACCTCTCTGATTACCCATTTCTTCGTCTCGTAAAGTAAAATAATGGACTTTTGACCTCTAAAATTTCATGAATATATTACTCATTTTTCACAAACTCAAAGCCTATGTTTTCCTTTTCCCTTACCCACAATCTACGCCTCACCTATTCACACCATTTTCCTATTTTCATTACAAGGGCCTATTACTTTTTGAATGGCTTCTTTGAAATGAATAAATAAAGTCAATTCAAATCATAAGGTTAGCGTCTTTAAATTTTTCTTCTTTACAGTAAATTGAATGTATGGTGTTTTCATGCACTAAACACATCTCCTTCCTTATATGAAGAAATCCTTTTATATTTTGTGGCCTCTCAAGCATTCAAAAACCATTCATTCCAAGTAAGACTGTTCTGGCTTGTTTCATATTTCCACGAACATAGAGTTATTCTAGAAGGCTTGGATTTCATTTGCAGGGATTTCCAGGTATATTCAGTAACACTCAATAATGTCTTTTCCTGAGAGGATATTTAGAGTAAAGATGTAAAGACCAATGTCTCTCATAAAGATTCATTTCTCTCAGATGATTTCCCACATGAGAATAATAGCATAATTCTCATGGGATAATATTCTATTCTTTAATACAATTTTGCTGCTTCTCCTCATGTGCTGAAGATGGCCAATTAACTGACATGCATATTAAAGAATAGTGGTGAAATTCTGAACTCAGAGACAAAAAAATAGCCTTATTATTTTACATACTTTATTTGTGATTTGGATGGTCTTTCACATTTTAATGCTCTATTTAATTTTGAAGTGGAAAAAATTTTGAAAATAGTAATACTGAGCATTTTTGAGTCCTTAACACACAGTGGGCTCTGTGACAAGCACATTATACATACTATTTCATTTAACCTTTAGAGTACTACTATGTATTTTCTTTTCAAAGATAAAGAATCTAAAGTTTTGAAAAGAAGGTCACAAGGACTCTCAATCTTTACATGGCTGCTGGACTGTAAAATTTATGTCTTAACATCTCTGATGTTATGATTTCTACTACCCCAAATTAGAATCATCATGTTGAATGTACAATAAACTGCTCAGAAATGATTGTGCCTTATTCACATATGAAGGATGAAGATGACAAAGATGATGATGTTGATGTTATCAGCCTCAAAATTAATTCTATGGGGATGAAATGCTAAGCTTACAGAATCTGGCAGTCTCTTCAATTTACAGCAATATCTGCTGCCCTCATGTGGTATGCTGTATGACTCTCCTCTCTGGTGTTCATCTGTCCCTCTACCAGTTAAGATAGTCCTGTCCTATTTCATGTGTTCTATTATTCCTTCTGCTTCCTCTAGAAGGAAGTAAATAATCAGGAATTATAATTATGGTTGGATGGAACTTAATAACTGATAATGTGTTAATGGTGTGTCTGGGCATGTTGGTTGACGCTTTAACTTAAGCAAAAAAGAAAATGTGTTTATGAAGGAGATACGAAGGGCACTTTTCAATATAGAGAAGCCATAGAAGAAATTCCACTGGGAAACCCTAGAAAGTCTTATTAACAGGAATTGTTATTCTGTCTCTTCCAGGCAATGATACTAGAATGAACTCCCACCATTAATTGTATCCTGGCCTCATTTAGGTAAAGTATCAGAGTTCAGCAAGAGAGGATCCAACTAATGAAACAAAGGTTATGGTCTAACCTCTTGACATACTAATTGGACAAAGGACCCATAAGGCAGAAGGCACCTCCAGAATACTTGCTGACTTTTAAGTGTTTTATTTCTAGGAGAGAGATAGAGAGAGAGACAGCGTGAGCAGGGGAAGGTCAGAGAGAGAGGGAGTCACAGACTGAAACAGGCTCCAGGCTCTGAGCTGGCAGTCAGCACAGAGCCCGACGTGGGGCTCGAACCCACAAACCGTGAGATCATGATCTAAGCAAAAGTCAGACGCTTAACTGACTAAGCCACCCAGGAGCCCCTACTTGCTGACTTTTGTAATGGTGGCACTGGGCAGCTTTACCAACTACTGTAAATTGAATAAAGATAAAATTTCTCCAAAGTATATTAAGCTGATTTTAGCATGGAAATATGAATGTTGGGCAACCAAATTCCACAAATGCTCATTAAATATGTCACCTTACCAGCCACTGGATTTTCATTTTTAAATAATAGCTGTAGAAACATAATGCTTCTGCATAGTAATATAGGTCTCTGACACTGTGATAATAGAAACTAGGGAAGTGACTGACTTATTTGTCAGATTTTTAATATGTGATCACTTAAAGCCTATGAACAAAACTGGTTGTTAAATCAGCAACAGTTGTAGCCAAGTATTTAAGGATATGTTTGCATGTGAATTTTTTCTGGTTGAAGCTCACATGATTTATTGTATTCCCAAGGGAATCTGTGCTATAATTCATCCCCAAATGTGTAAAATATCGAATCTACTGTGAGTCATGTATATGATAAAATATTCAGTGACAGTTTCTGCCCTCAAGAAGTTCATGACTTCTTCAAAGAAATGAATGCATGTAGGTAGATTACCATACAATATAACAGTTTTTTGTGTATACAATGTAGTGTATACAATGTGTAGGTACACACACCTAGTACAAAAAAAAAAAAAGCTGAACAAAATACATAAATCATCTGTTTGAATGCAATTAAGAGGCAGCATGAGAAAAAATTACTAAGGTTTATTAAAGAAAGAACTCCAGAGAAAGAAACTGATCCTCTGAAAATAGCGGCATTTAATGATTCTGGCTATGAGCAGAGAGCCAAGAATCTGAGTTAGAATCCAGAAAAGCAACAGAAAAACAAAAGAACTCTGGCAGATATTAAAGGGACGAGAAGCATATGGCTAATTATCCTCTTAGTGTATTTTCTGAACTCCAGCTCTGCTTGATAGGAGGAAGGCCATAACCTAAGCAGAAATTAAATACAAATTTGAACAGAGAAAGGTTAGAGTTTGTGATCTGTCAGAGGACAGGGTGCCATAGAACAGAGTAGATTAGTCAAAAATCTTAGAAAGACAGGGTAAATACCAAAGTTGACCCAGTCTTAATAGGACTTTGGTTTAGCCTTGACTAGCACCACTCAAGATTTGATTAATATCATTAGTCACCACCCTGTGTGCCTAGTGTAGGAATGGGTGAACTCTTGAGAGAGGAAAGATTATCCGAAACTTCTACAGTTTTTAACTAACAGACAGAAACCCAAGACTGAAGCAAGGAGAAAAAAGAAGCTATAAAAGTAGACCTATAGGTGACCAAGATACTGCAGTTAATCACAAAGAACCTTAAAATAATACATTTTTTTAATCAAGGAAAAGATGGAGGAAATAGATGAAGAAATTATTCCAAAAGTTATGACATACATCAATGTACCAATTTAACAAGTTTTGAAAATCCCAAGTGAATAAATACAAAAATAACAAACAAAAAGCAAAACAAAAACTGGACCATCAGCTCATCCATCATAACAGAACTGCTAAAAATTCAAGACAAAGAGCAAATCTTAAAAGGTGGTAGCAAAAAAACAAACAAAAAAGATAAATAACCATCAACGGAACAAGAATGAGACTGATAGCTGACTGCTCAGTAGGGATCATAAAAGCCGTAAGAAAATAAAAACAAATCATAAATGAATTTAAAAGGAGAAGCATGTTTTCATAACATCTGTAGATGTAATTTCTCATATATAATTTACTGAATTCCAATATATAAAAAACCCACAAAGACTTTGAAAAGTTGTAATGGAAAAACTATCCCTAGTTTGGCCTAAAACTATTCAAATCCAAACAATATCCTCTGGCCTAATATCTTTAGTACCCAGGAAACAGCCTAACAAGCCATCTTGGGTTCCAAGAATGATACATTCTATAATGTCACTTAAGAGATGATCAAGAGAAATGATGGGAAAAAATGATCTTTCAGAGGTGAATCAAAGAGTCATGGAGACCAACAGACTTGGGAACCATCCCAATGAACAGATCCATAGCCCAATCAAGAAACATTCAAGTTCCAAGAATAGCCAGACGAAGCAACTTTTGTCCATTTAGATTTCAGAATTTCTATGAAACAGTGATTGTTATGTGTTCCCTATTCATCATCCTTCTGATCTATTCTATTCCAGCATTAGGCATGTATAGTGCTGAACTGTATTTTTTTCCTCAAAATTTCAAACAGGAGGATGAAAAATGGTGATTTGACATAAAGCATAAAATTCTGGTTTTAAGCCTAATACCAGGATCAGATGAGACTTTTGGAATGATTTGGGGAGTAAATTCATTTTGTGTGTGTAAGGGATATAAATAAATGTCACCAAGAGAGCAAACTGTGATACATTGCATTGATATTCCCAATGTTTCACTATTCTCGGTATCCATATATGTGTTATGTGATTTTTCAACTCTTTCCTATAAGATAGGCATATACTGATGTTAAGCTTGGCCATTTGACTTCATTTGGCCAATAAAACATGGACAGAAGTAACAGTACACAAGTTCTCAACCAAGGATGGAAAAACATGTATTTTTATACTTATTCCTCTTTCCTTTTTCTACTGTCATGAGAAGAAAATGTCCTAGGTATTCAGTCCACTGATATAAAAAGGATAAGAAATATATATAATAAACCCAGATCCAATCAACTTTCAGCAACTGGAAACTCAAAACTGATGTGATTATAAATTGTTCAACTTCTGTTGAGTGGCAATATTCACTAAAATGTACCATATGTACACCTACCATTTCTATTTCTTGGTCTTGACCTCAAAGTAATACATATGCACGCATGTATGCATATACACATACATGTACACATACATATACAAACACATGTAAGCCCAGTGATGAGTCTCACAGATTAGTAATGTATGATTCCAAAAATCTCAAAAGAGGAAGAACTGATCTAAGATCATAGAAACTGGGGTAGCAATTACTCTTGAGAGGATGTGTCAGTAGAAGAAATAAGGAACTGCTGATTTGCTGCTAATATACTGTGTCCTGATCCAGGAGCTGATTTCTAGGTGTGTTCATTTAGTGAAAATTCACCACATTGCAGACTCATGATTTATGCCTTTTCTGTATGTATACTATTCATAAACAAAATGCACATGAAATGTGCTACAGGAAGACTAATGAAAGGGGACATTCTATTTTTCTTTCACATGCTACCTCTCCTTATGGTACCAAAAAAATGTATTATTACCTTATAACTTAAAAACAAATTTAGTTAAAAAGACTAAATTATTTATACTTGGATGAAGCAAAGAAATTGGTTCAAATACATGGAGATTACATTTATATTGCGCTTTGTAGATAAGTAGGTATATATCTGGTATTAAGGTGGTGAAAGTAAAAGAAAACTTTTCAAAAAGCAGGAGAGTGCTAAAACAGAAAAATTACAAAATATAAATCATATTAAATATACCCAAGGTGGAAGCTTAAGGTATGTCAAGCCTAAATAGATCAGGTACTTAACAAAAATTTCATGGATTAATAAATTGTATATGGGAAGTAAGTATCAAAATTACTGTTTGGATTTCCTGTCTTCTCAGACAATGGGGTTTCTCTGCAGCTTTTAGACTGATCAAAGCTTTGCTTTAAAAGCTATCAGAGTAGAGACCAGAGGAAAACAAACCAGTTAGAAGGATTGCCATACATTTTCAAGGCCAGAAATAATTAAAACCTAATTTGATCCACAAAAGGTAATTTTTATGGTAGTTTTTCAGTAACATTCCTAAAACAACACTATGCATGAGCTGGCCATATCCAATTCTCTATAGGAAAAAAACTTTAGTAATAATTCATTAAAAAATAAAAACAAGAAATAAAGCCCCTCTTTACATAGCAAAGTCACCATAGTGTTATCTAATGGCCAGAAAGACCCAGAACCTTCAGATGGAGCTCAAAATGCCTTCTTAGTACTCTCTTATCCTCTCCAGTTTCTGCTCCTGTACTCTCAGAGTAGAGATCACTCTACCATGGGATGCATGTCTCACCACTGGGGCTATGAGTCAGAAAAGCCTCTCCATATGACCAGTAGTGATAAAATCCCAGTTGATCCCACTCATGGAATGTCTCTTGGATTTACCTTTTTTTCCTCCCCAAGGAGAAAATAGACTGCATCTTATCCTTTCAAAAAATGAAGCCTGAAGTTATTATAGCATTTTGTTTATACCCTTTCTAACATGCATGAAAATTTCTGGAGAGATTAATTTTGTCTCTTTACTTCCTTTACGGTATAAGGAAGGCTGGTAAATTCCATTGGGTACATAGAAATCTATCTATGGGTTTCTCTCTAGGCAGTTAGAACAGATAACATAGTTCATACAATAAAATCACAGAAACATAGAAATGAAACCTTAAAGGCACTTAGAGTTTATCTAATGCAACACCCGTCTTTGAAGAAAGTCAAGAATGGAATTTGTCATTTGTCCCAGATGACTCTCCTAGTAACCAACATTCTAGGAAGGGGAAATATAGGTCTCTGGAATACTTTTGGTGTCAGGAACATTTTTTGAAAATAATTTAACTTGGAACTGAATGTTCTCAGATTCTTGCATTAAAAAGATGTAAGCTTGTACTTTCTTTTTGCCAACCTGTGTGTGTGTGTCTATAAATGACTGCCTCTTCTATGAGTGATGTTAATCTTGTTGGCAGGTACATTTTTGGGATTTGGATGACAACACTTGTGAAAAATAAAAATAAAATATTGGTGTTTATAAATATCCATACATATATGCAAACAAAATCTCATTCAGTTAAATGGAGCAGCTGAGGTATATATTCAGTCAATTTAATATTTAATTAGGAACTCTCTTATTAAAATTCACACCTGGTGGAATAAATATAATTGCTGGGGATCTGTCAAGGGTTCGCAGGCCACTGAAAAGTGATGGAAATATTAGAGATCAAATTTGTTGCCTGAAATTAAAATACTTTTCAAGTATCCAGAAGCAAATTAAAGTAATTGTTAGGGTGGTGACAGATACTAAAATTTTTCATGACATAAAATATCCATTGAATACCCAAAAGTTTGAGACCACGAAAGTGCTGACTGCCTGTGTGGCATGTGACATGCTTACTTCCTGACATTATGATGGTTTCCATGGTTGCAAGGGGACTTCGTACTAGAGGATAATAGGGAAAAAATGAGCAGCATAGTTATGGACTGAATGTCTGTGCCACCTAAAATGCACATGTTGAGGTCCTAATTCCTACTCTGACTATATCTGGAGATGGGGCATCTGATGAAATAGGTAAGGTTAAATGAGGTCATAAAGTGAGAGCAAAGATCCGATGGGATTTGTGTCCACATAAGAAGAAACATTAGAGTGCTTGCTCTCTCAGTTCACACATAGTGAGGAAAGGCCATGTGAGGACACAGCAGGGAGGCAGCCATCTACAAGCCAGGAAGAGAGCCTTTACCAGGCGCTTTGGGGCTGGACCTAGGACCTCAAGCCCCCATCACAGTAAGGAAATTAATTGCTGTTGTCTAAGCCACTTGGTTTGTGATGTTTTGTTGTGGCAGCTCAAGAAGACTTAATATAGACATGAAAAAGTGCTTCTGAAGCACCAGTTTATTCTAGTAGATACATGAACTTTAGAGACTTGGAAGAAAGCAAGCTAAAAACAAGAAAATAACAATGAGATCCCAAAGGAGCAACAGAGATAGAAAACTTTTGTCAATAATGTGGTAGTGGAATTTGATGACATGAAAGAGAAGAGGGATGTCTGCCTCTTTAGACTTATACATTATGTATAACGCACTTTCCTTTTGAGGAATAAATCATGAAATTAGGAATAAGGACCATCTATGAGGAATTACTTAGTTGTTTAAAAATGCATGTTTCCAGGGCTTGCTTAAAATTAGTGTGCTACTGAACTGGGAATCTGTGGTATTAGCAAGATTGTGTCAGAAACTTTTGAACAATAAAGTTTGATAACTGGTATAGTAGACTGTAGAAAATGTCAATCAAAGGAAGGTTTCATGTGACTTACTCTTCAGTTTTATCACTGACTTATTCTGTTTAAAATATTTTGAAATGAATTAAAAATTACATATAAAATAATAAAGCATACTTTGAATGACACTAAACTTTGATGAAGACTGAATCAAGATTTAATAAAACAACCTGCCCAAGACAGCACAATGATTAAGAATACATGTAAACATCCTAGATTTGTATTTGAAAAAATACTTCAAAATTTCAGACTGGGAAAGAGCCTATTGGCTAAGATATTTCTTACTTATACCAGAACTCCCTTTTGGAAGTTATGGCTCTGCAATCAACAGATATTGTGGTGGTGGTGGTGATGTCCATCGGCCAGTAGAACTTGAAAGGATTTGTTACCCTTGTGAAATTAACATGCCACACAGTACAACAAACTGATATCCTAAATTATCAAAGCAGAATATTTTTATCCACAATTTGCACAAGCAGAAATATCTTTTACATGCAACATTTTAGAATCATCCAAGCCACTGTAACAGAGTATTTGTATAATATGTCCCATATGTGTTTGTGCATGTGGTATGTGTGTGTGTGTGTGTGTTGGTAAAGACTGTAGATTACAAGAAAAAACTGGAATTTGCTTGTAATTCTGAAGGATGTATCCTTAAAAATCTTTTCCTGTTCTTTTCTTTGAGCTACATTATTTTTTAATTTCAACATCTGCCTGTATGCCTTATGGGATTTGGTCTTTTCTAGTTGTTCTTGGCACTTCCAAGAATTTCTCTTTATCTTTATAGTTCAGTAACCATATGAAGCTATGATTAGATGTATCTTTTTTATCACCAAGTCAACCTGCCATGTGAGCTCTCTTATTCTGACAAATCATATTTAATTTTAACTTAGGGTAATTTTTAATAATTTCAGCCTAGGGTTGTTTTTTATGTGTTTCAAGACTGCCTCTTCTCATCTCTTCCTTTATGAGAATATTCTCCTACTGGATATACTTATACTCACATGCTTGGTCTACTAAGTCTCCCCCTCTACCCCAGATCTATCCTACACGTCTCCTACATTTTCTCTCTTATTTTATACCTTTATTCAATTTTTTTTTAATATTAAAGCTATTTATTACATTTCACCTTTCAGGTCATGAATGTATCACTGGAAATCCAGTTTCCTTTTTCAGATATTATATTTTGGTGTAGCACATGAACATCACTGTCCTTTGCTGGATCATTTTTTCATTTTTCTTGTTCTACACTTCCATTTTACTCTTTCTATTAATTTGACTGATCTGCTTTGGTTGTTACTCTAAAGAAGTATCAACATCTTTCATCATTGGCTCATTTGGGGTACATCTGGCTGTTGCTGTATTTCACGAGGTAGTGGTTTCCTCTGGAATGGAATGGTTGGTATTGTAGGAATAAACAATTGAAATCCCCTTTCTGGGCAGCAGAGAAGAAGCTTCCTTATTCATCACATAATTCTCTTTTTTTTTTTTTTTAAGTTTATTTATTTTAAGAGAGAGTGTGTGAGCAGAGGCGGGGCAGAGGGAGAGAATCCCAAGCAGGCTCCATGCTGCCAGTGTAGAACCTGATACAGGGCTTAATCTCATGAATCTTGAGATCATGACCTAACCTGAGAGAATAAGAGTTGGACACTTAACTGACTAAACCACTCAGGTGCCCACCTTCTTTCTGATCTTCACGGCTACGGAGGACCCAGCTTACCAGTGCAGCATATCCTTGAATCTTAGGAGTCAGTTACTCTAAGGCAGGGTATATTAAAGGTACATATTGCCGTCTAATAAAGGAGTCTTAGACTCTTTAGCAGCAGGACTATATTAATTTCCTAAGACTGTCACGGCAAAGTCCAAAAACTACAGGGCTTAAGCAACAGAAATTTACCTCTCACAGTTTTGGAGGCTGAAACTCCAAGATCAAGGTGTTGACAGAAAGATCTATTCCATGCCTGTCTCCTAGCTCCTGGTGGTTTGCTGGCATTCCTGGCTTGTAGACAGATCACCCCAAACTCTGCCTTCATCTTTCACACAACTTTCTCCCTATTTGCTTATCTTCCTCCATGTCCAAATTTTTCATTTTTATTTAATTTTTTTATTTTAGAGGGAGATAGAATATAAGCAGGGGTGAGGGGCAGAGGGACAGAGAGAATCTTAAGTAGGCTCCAAGCTCAGTGCAGAGCCAAACATGGGACTTGATACCATGACCCTGGGATCATGACTGGAGCCAAAATCGACAAACACTCAAATGGCTGAGCCACCAAGGCACCCCATAAATTTCTCATTTTTAAAGGGACACGATCGTATTGGATTAGGGCTTATCCTAATGACTTTATCTTAACTTGATAATCTCAAACACCTCATTCTGAAATAAGGTCACATTCACAGGTACTGGGAAGTTAGGACTTCAAACTCTTTTGCGGGGGGCTTGGGGGGCACACAACTCAATCTATGACGAGAACTGTGCTTTGGGTTTTTGTGTGTTTTTGTTTTTTCAAATGGCATCTTACTCAGAAACCGAATATATAAAACAGATAAATTCAAGCAGATCTGGTTAAGTGATAGTGGGAGCAAAACATTTTTGACCCTGACTTTACCTCCTCATAAAGCCAATGAAATTCCCCAAGACATGTGCATTTTCCACAAAGCAGTTTAAAAATGGCTACTGGAAAACCCCATTTTTAATAGCCCAATGCTAAACCATCGTATGAGAAAATCATAGTTCATTTTAATAATGTGATATTTCTAGACTTTTCAATCTTCTATGCTGCTTATTTTTTCAATCTTTTATACTTTTTCACTATTACAAACAACATGGGGCTAAGCAACTGTGAAGGTAACTTTTTGTGTCCATTATTAATCATTTCCTTAGTGATGTCTCCCAAAGATGAAAAGGTTTCTTAAGTACCTAAGTATGTTAGCACAGTAGGTCAAATTGCATCATCTCAAAAAAAAAAAAATGTTCCAATTAATTCTCTTTCCAGCTTTATACTATGTACTTTTATGTTTAGCTGGCCTTCATCATTGAATATTGTGTTTCAAGATGGAGTTATTCTGTTCTGAATTTTTTTTGAGTGGAAGAAAAGCACTGGCTTTGCAAGCAGGTCTGTCCCACCCCACCCCAAAGTCACTTTTATACACATTAAAAGGAAGTAGGTTTGAAGCATCAAGAGGAGAGGGATTAGGCAGAGACGGTGCCTCTTAGCACAGAGTTCATTTTCCAAATAAGGCACTTCTTCAGAAAAACACCAAATGGCAGATGACCAGGTACTCTCCCTGGCAGGAGAGGCCACTGTGGGTTCTGCAGAGGCTTCAGCAGCGGCGTCCGAGCCCAGGCAGGAGTGGCAGAGCTCACAGAGGCAAGGCTGAGGACAAGAAGTGGATGCCCAACACCAAGCAGGGCCATCTGGTCAAGGACATGAAGGTCAAGTCCCTGGAGGATATCTATCTTTTCTCCCTGCCCATCAAGGAATCCTAGATCATTGACTTATGACAATGATCCCAGGGGTGTCCTTCCAGGATGAGGGGGTTTTTTTGATGATTATGCCTGTGCAAAAGCAAACCCATGCTGGGCAGCTGACCAAGTTCAAGGCATCTGTTGCCACACCAGATAACAATGGACACATTGGTCTAGGTGTTAAGTGCTCCAAGAAAATAACAGTTGCCATAGTTTCCAAGGGGTACAACAAATTACCACAAATGAGATGGACAGAAACAAGAGAAAGTTATTGTCTTATAGGGCTGGAGATCATAAATCCAAAATCAAGGTGTTGGCCAGGGTCACATGCCCTCTGAAGACTCTAGGGAAGAATCCTTTCTGGCCACTTAGGTTTTGATGTGCCCAGCAATCTTTGCTATTCCTTGCCTTGCACCTGCAACAGTACCAATCTTGGCTCCCTTCAGTATGTGGCTGACTTCCCTCTGTGACTTCATAGATCTCTCTCCTTACAAGGGTATGCCACTGAAGTAAGGGCCCACCCTAATCCTGCATAGCCTCATTTTAATTTAATTACATCTACAAAGACTCTTCTTCCAAATAAGGTCATATTCACAGGCACCAAGGGTAAGGGACTAAATATATATATATATTTTTGGGAAGCACAGTTTATTCTATACCAGGTACCAACTGAATTCTAGGGCAAAGGTGGGAGCCTAGGTTGGGGGCTGTTCTGAAGAGAAGTCCAAAGGAATCCCTAAGATTGACCTGGGCTTCTTTAGTTTCATTTAAGATTTAACCTCTTTGTGACCACTGATCCTTCTCCAAATGACAGCCTGGCTTGGAACCATCTTCTGTGTCATAGAGTCTCCTATCACTGACACTGAATGCATCATAAAGATAAATACACAATTAAGACATTTTTTACACTGTCACAGAAACTAATCGTATCCAGGCACACTACAGGATTATGCAGTGTGCTCTTTGCAATCACTGGGTTATTTCAATTGTGTTAAGTGGCTCTGCACAGACAGGAGTGGCATGTGCTCATTAAGATAAGTGGCACATTTAATTATAGACTCAGAAACACAGGTTTCAGTACATTCTGTGAGGAAGCAAATCATGTTTCATGTACCTGCCAATGCAAATATAAATCCTAAATCACAGTCAGAACAATGCATTTAAAGTAAAACCATTCCAGGTTCTCCATTTCACTAATCTATGGCTTTCTTTTTTCCTGCCCAGAGGTTAGTACTGCTTATAGCTGAGAAAGAGAATTCCAGCCTTTTGTGAACAAATATTTACAGAGCAACAGCTATATGCCAGGCTCCATTCTGGGTTCTTAGAATACATCAGTGAAAAACAAAAATAAAAAGCAAAAATCAGATGCAAGTTCCTTCTTTATTATGTTTATGTCCTACTTAAAATCTTCACTAATTGTTTTCATTTTTCTATTTTTGCTCTTAGTTTCTGATGGCGCCTCTTTGAGGTTAGTTGAATTTTTAACTGGAATCAAAATGCATAAGGATCAAAATGTTTTATGTGGGAAAAGCCTAATACTCTCCCTTCCTTCTTTCCTTCCATCTTTTCTTTTCAAAAAAAAATTTTTGGTGTTTATTTATTTTGAGAGAGAGAGGCAGAGCAACAGAGTGTGAGCGGGGGAGGGGCAGAGAGCGAGGGAGACACAGAATCCAAAGCAGGCTCCAGGCTCTGAGCTGTCAGCACAGAGCCTGAAATGGGGCTCGATCCCACGAGCCCTGAGATCATGACCTAAGTCAAAATCAGATGCTCAACCAACTGAACCACCGACACACCCCTTTTCTTTGCTTTAGTCTCAAAAATTGTATGAGTTATAACCAAGATAAACTAGCTAAGGGGAGTAAGTAAGGTCTTTGTCTTTTTTCTGATACCTTCCCTCAAGCCTCAGTGGAATGCTCTTTCTGAAATGTAGTTTTAGAGACATTTCTCCCAACTATTTTAGTGACTCCCTGTGTAAGGCACCAGCCTTATTCATAGATTTAGAGTTGATTTCTAAATATTCTTTGACTTTCTCAGTCAGAAAGAAAAAACTGGGACAGACCAGTGTGCCTCTATCAGAGCATGACATTTTATTTAATTTTCTCTTGTATCTTACTTTATTTTAACATTGCTTATTAGCCCCATTTCTATTGCTCTTAACACCATGAAGGCAAGAAAAATTTCCTTCTGTAATTCCTCTATTCTTCACGGTAAATACAATCCCATTCATACTACAGGTGTCAAATACTTTAAGAAAGTGATATTTTCCATTTGGCAATTCTTAGGCTTCTATAATTATGCATATTTTATCAAATGCATTTATTTACTTTCAACATCATGGGAGAACTGAACACCATGCTAAGAGTATAACTGGTCTACAACATATTCTCTTCTTTTCCCATGTTAAACACAAAATACATATTACTTTTTTAATGCTCGTAAATTGCAGAGATTTTAAGCCTTGAAGGGACCTTCCAGCAGCCAAATCTCAGCCCCACTACACTCATTAAATACTTGGATCTCCTTGCTTCATGATTCTTTTTTTTTTTTTTTAATATTTTTATTTATTTCTAGGAGATAGAGAGAGAGACAGCGTGAGCAGGGGAGGGTCAGAGAGAGAGGGAGTCACAGACTGAAACAGGCTCCAGGCTCTGAGCTGGCAGTCAGCACAGAGCCCGACGCAGGGCTCAAACCCACGAACCGCGAGATCATGACCTAAGCAAAAGCCGGACGCTCAACCGACTACGCCACCCAGGCGCCCCCTTGCTTCATGTTTCTATTTCAACTGTCCCTTTTCTGTATACTTAGCTCACAAGTGGCTCTGCTATTCAAACTGTTTGTCTTAACCCAAGTCCAAAGCTGTGTCTTTGTCACTGTCATTAATGAGTCTTAGTCAAGGATAGTAACTGGTTTCACATTGTGTAGTAGATTATAAGGTGGTCACTATAATCTTATCTTCACTCCCATGTGTAATTCCCTTTCGTTAAGCACAGTGGGTCCTATGACTTGCTTCTAACCTATAGAGTATGGCAAAAGTGACAGAATAAACAAGACTATGTGTACATAATTATATCACTTATGATTTTAACAGCCATCTTGGAAGAAATGTCTCTCTCCCTTGCCAACTCTGAGGAAATAACCTGCCATGTTGGGAAGGTCCATATGGCAAAAAACTGATGAAGCCTAAAGCAAAACATTAATAAGAGATTGAGGATGTCAGTCCAAAAATATACCAGAAATGGACAGCTGCCAAAACCACTTGATCTTAAATCCTTCTTCAGTCAAGCCTCTGATGAGAACTCAGCCCCAGCCAACATCTTATTTGACGACTTGTGATGCCCTGAAGCAGAAGACCCAGGTAAGTTATACCCAGCCCTCTGACCCTAAAGAAACCATGAGATAATAAATGTGCGTTGTTTTAGGTCACTAAGTTTGTGGTAATATGGTCACACACTAATAGATAATGCATGCGTAGCATATGCCAACTCTGGGCATTTAGTTAAATTTCCTGGATTACTGAGGTTAAGAACAATACTGAAGCCACATCTGATCTCAACAAGAGTAAGTCCCATAAAGTGCTAGTAATGTTTTCAAGGAGCACATTTATGAGAAGTAGTACACCTGACACTTATAATCCATCCACTGTAATTCACACTCTGTGATGAGACAGAACAAGTAAAATGTTCCACGTATAAACTCTTATCTCAAGATCAATGCCATAGGCAAAGGTTATAAAGTGAGTGATCATAAAAGAACAGGGATGAAACAAGCTACATGTAAGTGCTGATGCATAAATTGTGTGAAGGAACGTGACTGCAGCAAACTGTCCAGTTAGAAGGGCTCAAGCACCAGTCTAAAGGATTCAGCTGTTCCAACACTAAAGTACATGGTGGCTATGGAAGATACCAGTCCAGTGTTTCCAAGTCTACCAATGTTTCAATAGAAGCTGAATATTTTAATTTTTATGTGAAACTTCCCATTTTTTAAACACTATTTTTACACACAATTATATTAACTTTCTCACCATGTTAGTGGCACTATTGTTGGACAATAAGCTGCTACTGATGTGCTTTCTCTATAGAGTTTGCAGTTCCACCCATTATGCAATACTGATGTTACCAATGCCATTTCACTTCTGCCCAGGTGAAAGGCTATTACAAGCTTATAGAAGTAGGTGGGATAACAAATATCTAAGGATGAATCACATGGAATGCATAATTTCAAGTTAATGATACTGAAGGCAAGACTCTCCCCTCAATTAGATTTATGCACATACTTGCAGTCAGTGGGAATTGCTTGTGAATGTATGAAGTTGGTCCTAAGAGCTGCCAAAACAGATATCATGGTATGTATATGGTAGCTTATAATCCACACCAGTCTTTTTTTTCTCAGTGATCACCATAATAGTCTAATTTAATGAGTTTATCATTGTCTAGACACTGAAAAACTAATCATATCTCCAGTCTGTTGGCAATATTGATGGAGCACAGATCCCGGCATAAACTCTGAAGATCAGTAGGAAAAGCAGCACGTTCCCTCACCCCAAAGAACTTGCAACTTTAGTGGAAATTATGAATGTAAGACAAAAAAGAAAAACATTCTGATTATGTTACTGGTTTATCACATGGGCTGACCTCTGAAGAATTTTAACAGGAAACAAACAGCTCATTCTTTCTCTCACTGTTCTTATATATTCATTCTGTGGGCTATTTATTTTGGTTCTAGTGGATTAAATATTTGAGTGCTCCCAAAGCCTTTCTGATGTTCAGCTAATAAATGAATTAACCCCTTTACTTTGGCATAGACACAAAGTGTAGAAATGACTGATGCTGGTAGATGCAGCTTTGACTCTCCTTTGTAAGTTCTCAATGGAATCCTAGCATATCACTGTGGAATGTGGGGAAACTTGGTACCTACTTTTTTACTGACCATTATTGCATCTGCTGAAACCACAGGAAAAGTAGTGTTTACCATCTATTACTAATGCAATGGAGAGGAATATGAAAACAGGTGATACTTTGAGATGAAAAAAAATATTTAAACTTAGAGGAGAGAGTCTATTTGTATCCAGCTAGATACCTAATAAAATCACACTCTATTAGAGCACACAATGCATCTTTAAAACCTCATACAAATCCTGTGAAAGTTTAAAATAAAATTCAAAATTTCTATAGAGTAACTGTGTTTAAACCCCCATGTAGCACAACTCTCTATCTCAGCTTGGGAAAATATTGGGCCTTTCTTATTCCAATCTGTACAATTTCCTCATTTTAAAAATGGAAATAAGGACAAAAAAAACTATTATTTAAGTGATTATTCTAGGTGCCATTCTGTATATTTTACATGGATTATATAATTTAGAACTCATCACAGTCTTATAAAACTAACATTAGTACACCAACTTTGCTGACAATAAAAATAAAGATTAAGGTGACTAAATAAGCCGTGGCCAAGATACTTGCAGATATTTGAACCTCAGAAGTTTACTTATAATGCGCAAGGTCTTAAGTATTTTAACATATTCCCCACCTGCTTTCTCTGTGATTAAATGTGACAATGCCTATAAAGTAATAGGATCATAAAAGATTCTCAATTTATAGTTGTATTTACGAATTAGGGTAAAAGTCTTCAACACAGGAAAATAAAGACTGAAGAGTTGTATTACAGTAAAGGTGACTACTGATATATTTCCCATATTATCTTGCACAAATATTTTTTATACCAGTATATTCTTTTCTTGTCATCCAAGACCTCTGTTTTGAGGCTTGTATCTTCAGGGCCTCCTGTGAATTAGGTATTAATAGCCAAAGGAAAGTGATGTTCTCTCTGCCCCATCCTCCACTCACCTTGGAACTGGAGAGCCCTTTGGGTACACAGAGCCAAGGTCATGTGGTTGTTCCTAACACCCATGCTATTTACAGTTGGTTTCTTTTACTTTTAATGAGAGGAAACTCGTCTCCAATGTGAACAGCAATTCTGCATGGATTCTGCCTACAGAGAAATGACATCTAGATCTCACTCCAATTACAAATGGGAAGCTAGTTGCCAGTGAAATTTCAGAGGATTTATGAGGTTATGCTGACGCTGAAATTTAAGTTGGTCCTTGGCCTCCCCTCTAGGAAAAAAAAAACCCACATGGTCTTTTGGGGAAATGAGGGGTTGTAAGTAAAAACCATTCTTTTCTGTATGGTTTCTTATTTGTGACACCAGCAACGATACATGTTGATCAGACTACAGCAAATTCTTGGGTCCATTCTTGATAAATCATAACAGCCTAGTTTTCTAAACCAAAACCTGATATTTCTCATATGAACTATATAGCTTGACTAGATTTAAAAAAATAGAAAAGGTGTGTACATATTATTGTGTGATATGTCCAATAGGTAAAGTGAGAGATTCTTTACAGACACTAAGTGAAAGATGAGATGAATAGAAATTTAAAATGATGGGATGATATAGGACATTTGTCATTGTACAATAATTTGGAATTATAACTATAAAGGGTGAGGATATTGAAAACATGAATTCAAAAACTAAAACAATTTTATGATTGTAGGAATTTTAACAGAGGTAATTTAGTTACTGGTTGCCTTAAAAATTGCTATGGCAGAATTACTTCTAATATATGGTATTTTTTGTTGTTAAGTAAATGCTACTCCCAAGAGGGGCTGGAACTCACAGCCCTGAGATCAAGAATCACATATTCCACTGATACTGAGCCAGCCAGGCACCCCTAAATTATGGTATTTTTAAATCACAAACTGTGTAATATAAGTTTTTGTGGGCATCCACACATCCGTCACATCCAAGCTCAATGTACAGAAGCTTGGCCTATAGTGGGAGGAAAAATCACTGAAGTTAAAAAAGAGTAGACTTTAGGGGCGCCTGGGTGGCTTAGTCGGTTAAGCGTCCGACTTTCGCTTAGGTCATGATCTCGCGGTTCGTGGGTTCGAGCCCCGCGTCGGGCTCTGTGCTGACTGCCAGCTCAGAGCCTGGAGCCTGTTTCACAGTCTGTGACTCCCTCTCTCTCTGACCCTCCCCTGCTCACGCTGTCTCTCTCTCTCTCTCCTAGAAATAAATAAAAAACATTAAAAAAAAAAAAGAGTAGACTTTGGTTTGAGAATCAGTTTTACTCCTTATTAATAGCAGTTAGAAAATTTACATAATTATACAGGCCTTGTTTTACAATAAATGATTATAATGCCTACTTTGTTGTTCTGAAAAGTATAATGAGATGAAAGACATAAATGTACCTAATGTTGTATCTAGTTTATTGTAATGGTACTTTCTATATCTTTCCTGTAGAAAATGAGAGCAAAGATCCATTATGAATCAAGATTATTTATTCCTCTTCATGAAAAATTCTAAAAAGATAACACAATGTGTAGTATGGGGACTAAAATGTTTTGTAGTCAGCCATATTTGAAAACTTAATGTCTAACACTTATATGGCCCTCATTAGCTCACGGTGTTCTAAGACCTTACATGTATTAATCTATTTAATCTATACCACAAACCTATAATGTAGCTTCGAATTATTATTGTACAAAGAAAACAGAGTCATGAAAAGATAAAATCATGCTCCCAAGATCCTACCTTAGACCAGTTTTTAAAATTTTTAAACCCTCTGTTTCTATCTCTAAACTGGGTGCAAAAATATACCAACTTTTAGGTCAATATCAAATGTGAAGCTATACCCAAATTGTGTGGTATATGGTAAGAATTTAATAATATTAATTCAAAACAAATTCTTAAGATTATAAAAGTGACCAAAGGCTAGAAGAAAATGTCAATGATTGGGTTTAGCTGCTAGAAACAGACACCTATAACAACAATGGCTTTTAGAAAGATGATCTTTATTACCCTCTCTGTAATGAAGAAACCAGAGATAGGCAGTTCAGACCTGATTTTAAGTGAACAAACTAGGAATCCTGCTATGTTTCTTCAAGACCATACTTGTCAGCTTATGGTCACAAGATGGCTGCTAGGATTCCAGCATCAAGTTCAGATTCCACGCAAGAAGCAGCAAAAATTTAAAGTGTGTGATAACTGCGCACGCTCCACTTTAAAAATTTCTCAGAAATCCAGACCAACAACTGCATTTCATTAAAACCTTGTTGCATGGCCAACATAAGTGGTTCACAAGTGAAGTGAGAGAGAATGGTTATTAGACAGGCAATAGGCAATTCCTGTCACCCAAGATTAAAAGAATGATTTCAATGCTAAATGTTAGTCAAGCTTCTTTAAAGTCTCCAAATTTATAAGGAGACTTAAAAATCCAAAGCCAGGGGCACCTTGGTGGCTGAGTTGGTTAAGCATCTGAATTCAGGTCAGGTCATGATCTCATGGTTTGTGATTTCGAGCTCCATGTCAGCCTCTGTGCGGACAGCTCAGAGCCTGGAGCCTACTTTGGATTCTGTGTCTCCCTCTCTGTCTGCCCCTTCCCCGCTCATGCTCTGTCTCTGTCTCCCAAAAATAAACAGACATTGAAAAAGGAATTTTTTTAAAAAATGCAAAGCCAAGGGTGGAGGAGTTAAGATGGCAGAGAAGTTGGAGGACCTTGGGCTTTCCCCCATCCCTCAAACACAGCTGTACTGAGGTCAGATGACTTGGAAGACCCAGGAAATTAATCTGCAGATTGGCAGAAGGATCTCCACAGTTGGAAGAAGAGAGCATGACAGGTGCAAGGTGCATAATAAGTGAATTGAGGGAGAGAAACATTGCAGTCTCACTGAAGGGAGGGGAACCTTTCCTTGGAGAAACAAAAGGGATGGAAAGAAAGAGACATTAAAAGAGCACAATATCAGGTTCACACAACAGGAAAATCTCTCTGGAGCAAGGAATGAGGAGCAAGAAATACTGAGTGTCACTGAGAAATTGTGTGACCTTCTCCAGAGTTGCAGACATGGTGCATGCTCCTGGGGAAAAAGGGGCAGCTGGCCCAGGAGCGCATGGTGTGCAGTAGAGACCTCCAGGACACACTGGGAGAGAACATGCCCCTTACTGGAGGATGCTTTTTGGAAGAGAGCATATTGCTTCCCCAAGGACAAAACACCCTGTAGGTTTCAACAAAAGGCCTTTTATCGGCAAGGGACAGAAGCGCACCCAGAGTGCATAAAGCCTTTTTGCTGTTTGTCGTGGTGTTACACCATACAAACCGTGCAGATGTGGGACTGTTTTTCTGGAACAAACGACATCAGAAACAGCACAGAGGGGCTCGACTCCAGAGGAAGGTGCTTTGTCATTTAATGTTTCAAGGTTGAATCCCAGCCACTTCCCCAAAGAAGTAACACAGCAGAGCTGTGGCCCATGGCACACTGATGGCCCTCACTACTTCATGAAGGCTGCCTGCACAGTGGTTCTGGGGGTGTGAGATCTCCTGTTCAGGAAAGAGAGATAGAGGTGGCATCACTTTCTACCCAACACCAACACAGTGCATGACTTCAAGGAAGAGTACAGCTACCCAGTAGAGACAGGGCCCACTTACACCAAACCCTGCCCCTCTGTGCCTGGCAACTGCTTCTTTACTTGGGCAAAACTGACTCTGAGCCAATGCAGTGGGCCTCTCCTCCAGAAGACCAACACAGGCAGCACTGCATATGCACCAAGTGTATTGAAAATCAGGTGCTTCAAAGTGATACCTGCAGATCTAGTGGAAATAGGATCAGGCTTATGCTTTTTTTTTTTTTCTTTTTAGCTTTTCTTTCTTTTAGAATAATTTGTTTCATTTCCTTTTCTCTCTCTCTGATCAGCTGTTTTTCTTTATTTTTCTCTTCTTTTTCTTCCTTTCTTTTTCTTTGAAATCAGCCTTATAGTTTGTTTGATTCTTTTTTTAAATTCCTTTTCCTTTACTCTTTTTTGGGGATTAGTCCCCTTCCCTTCTTTCAGGCTTATTTTAACAAACAATTCAAAGCACAACAGTTAAAGGTCTAAACACTCCATCACTACAAGCAAGGAGCTCTGCAGAGGACTGACCAATTGGAAAGAGCAGACAAAACACAACAGCACAGTGCATGCAACATACACAAGAAGCACTTCCTGGAGTGCCAGGCCCTTGACAGTGGATGATCCTTTTATAATATAGTAGTACTCTCAGGTACAGGACACATAACAAAGTTTTAAAACACACGAAAGACAGAAACTTAGCCTAAATGACAAGATGGAAGAATTCTCCCTGAAAGAAATGTCAGGAAGAAATCAGAGCCAAAGAATTGTTCAAAACAGAAATAAACAATATATCTGAACAAGAATTTAGGACAACAGTCATAAGATTACTAGCTGGGCTTAAAAAAAAAAGCACAGAAAACACGAGAGAACCCCTTACTACAGACATCAAAGACCTAAAAACCAGGCTGAAATAAAAATGTGTTGACTGAGATGCAAAACCAACTGGATACAGTCACAACCAGGACTGAAGAAGCAGAGGAGAGGATAGGTGATATAGAAGATAAAATAAAGGAAAATAATGAAGCTGAAAAAAAGAGGGCAAGAAAACTATTAGATCACAAGGAGAGACTTTGAGAACTTAGTGATTCCATAAAGTGAAATAATATCCATATCATAGGAGTCTCAAAAGAAGAAACATGGAAAAAAGGGGAAGAAGGTTTATTTGAACCAATTACAGCTGATAAGTTCCTGATCTGGGGAAGGAAATAGGCATTCATGTCCAAGAGGCACAGAGAACTCCCCTCAAAATCAACAAAAACAAGTCAACAACATAGCACAGTGAAACCTGAAAAATACGAAGATAAAGGGAATTCTGAAAGCAGCTAAGGAGAAAAGGTCCTTCACCTACAAGGATAGACACATAAGGTTAGCAGCAGACTTGGCTACTGAAACTTGGCAGGCCAGAAGGGAGTGGCAGGAAATATTCATTGTGATGAATGGGAAAAATATGAAGTCACGAATTCTTTATCCAACAAGACTGTCATTCAGAATAGAAGGAGATAGTTTCCCAGACAAACAAAAACTAAAGGAGTTCATGACCACTAAAGCACTCCTGCAGGAAATTTTAAAGGGGGACTCTTTGAGTAGAGGGGGGAAAATGACCAAAGCAACAAAGACTACATAGGACCAGAGAACATCACCAGAAACACCAACACTACAAGTAACACAATGGCACTAAATTCACATCTTTCAATAATCACTCTGAATATGAATGGACTAAACGCTCCAATCAAAAGACACAGGGTATCAAAATGGATTAAAAAAAAAATCCATCTATATTCTGCCTACAAGTGACTCATTTTTAGATCTAAAGACACCTACAGATTGAAAGTGAGGGGATGGAGAACCATCTATCACACTAATGGATGTAAAAAGAAAGCTGGAGTACCCATACTCAAATCAGACAAACTAGATTTTACAACAAAGACTATAACAAGAGATGAAGAAGGACATTATATAATAAGTAATGGGTCTATCCATCAAGACGATTTAACAATTATATTTATGCCCCCAATTTGATGGCCCTGAAATATACAAATCAATTAATTACAAACATTAAAAAACTCACTGATAATAATACAATAATCACAGAGAATTTTAATATCCCTCTTACAACAATGAACAGATCATATAAGTACAAAATCAACGAGGAAGCGATGGATTTCAAAAACACATTGAACTGGATGAACTTAAAAGATATTTTCAAAATATTTCATCCTAAAGCACATACTCTTCTTGACTGCACACGGAGCATTCTCCAAAACAGATCACATATTGGGTCATAAATCAACCCTTAACACATTCAAAAAGACCACGATCATACCATGCATATTCTCAGATTACAGTCCTATGAAACGTGAAGTCAACCACAAGAATATATTTGGAAAGCCCTCAAAAACATGGATGTTAAAGAATATCCTACTAAAGAATGAATGGGATAACCAGGAAAATTAAAGAAGAAATGTAAAAATACATGGAAACAAATGAAAATGAAAACAGAACAGTCCAAACCCTTTGGGATGTAGCAAAGGCAGTCCTAAGAGGAAGCAATATTGCAATTCAGGACTATATCAAGAAGCAAGAAAGGTCCCAGATACATAACCTAACCTTACACCAAAAGGAGCAAGAAAAGGAAGAGTAAATAAAGTGTAAAGCCAAGAGAAGAAGGAAAATAATAAAGATTAAAGCAGAAATAAATGATATAAAAACAAAACAAAAGCCAGTAGAATCAATGAAACTAAGAGCTGGTTCTCTGAAGGAATAGACACAATTGATAAATCCCTTGCCATACTTATCAAAAAGAAAAGAGAAAGGACCCAAACATATAAAACCATGAATTGAGGAGGAAAGAGCACAATTAACTCCAAAGAAATACAAACAATTATAAGAGAATAGTATGAAATATACATGCCAAAAAACTGGGCAGTCTGGATGAAATGGATCAATTCCTAGAAACTCACACACTACCAAAACTCAAAAAGGAAGAAATAGAAAAAATTTTAATAGACCCATAAACAGGAATGAAATCAAATCAGTTATCAAAAATCTCCCGACAAACAAGAGTCCTGGGCCAGATGTCTTCCCAGGGATTCTACCAGATATTTAAAGAAGAGTTAATATCTATTCTTTTCAATCTGGGAAGCCTGTTCCAAAAAACAGAAATAGAAAGTACTCTTCCAAATCCATTTTATGAAACCAGCATTACCTTGATTCCAAAACCAGACAAAGACCCTACTGAAAAGGAGGACTATAGGCCAATATTCCTGATGAATCTGGAAGCAGAAATTCTCAACAAGATACTGGCAAATCAAACTCAACAGTACATTAAAAGCATTATTCACTATGATCAAGTGGGATTTATTCCTAGGCTGTGGGGTTGGATCAATATTCATAAATCAATCAACCTGATACATCACATTAATAAAAGAAAGGATAAGAACCATAAGATCCTGTTAATTGATGCAAAAAAAAAAGTACTTTACAAAATACAGCATCCATTGTTTATAATAACCCTTAACAAAGTAGGTATACGTGGAACATACCTCAACACCATAAAACCCATAAACAAAAGACCCACAGCTAATATCATCCTCAGTGGGGAAAAACGGAGAGCCTTTCCCCTTTGGTCAGGAAAAGACAAGGACACCCACCCTCACCATTACTCTTTTATACAGTGCTGGAAGTCTGAGCTTCAGCATTGAGACAACAAAAAGAAATAAAGGGCAAATACATTAGGAAGGAAGAAGGCAAACTTTCATTATCTGCAGATGACCTGATACTCTATGTAGAAAATCCAAAAGACTCCACCAAAAAATTGCTAGAGCCAATAGATGAATTCAGCAAAGTTGCAGGATACAAAATCAACATGCAGAAATCTGTTGCCTTTCTATACACCAATAATGAAGCAACAGAAAGAGAAATCAAGGAATCAATCCCAGTTACAGATGCACCAAAAACAGTAAGATAGCCAGGAATAAACCTAATTAAAGAAGTAAAAGATCTGTACTCTGTCAACTACATAAAGCTTATGAAAGATATTGAAGAGGATACAAATAAACGGAAAAATATACCATGCTCACAGATTGGAAAAACAAACATTGTTAAAATGTCTACATTACCCAGAGCAAACGCAATCCCTATTAAAATACTATCAGCATTGCATAGGAGCACATGGACCCCAATGTTCATAGCAGCACTCTCAACAGGAGCTAAAACATGGAAAGAGCCTAAGTGTCCATCAATGGACTAATGGATCAAGAAGATGTGGTTTATCTATACCATGGAACACTACATGGCAATGAGAAACAGTGAAATCTGGCCATGTGTAGCACCATGGATGGACCTTGAGAGTGTTATGCTTAGCAAAATAAGTCAGGCGGAGAAGGACAAATATCATATGTTTGCACGTATAGGAGGATTAGGAGAAACTTAACGGAGGACCAAGGGGGAGAAGAAGGGGGAAAATGGTGGGGGAAAGGGAGAGAGGCAAACCTTGAGAGACTCTTGAATGCTGAGAAACAAACTGAGGACTGATGGATGTGGAGGAGAGGGGGGAGATGGGCATGGAGGAGGGCACTCGGGGGGATGAGCACTGGGTGTTATATGGAAACCAATTTGACAATAAACTATTTGTAAGGAAAAAAAATAAAATAAAATACTATCAGCATTATTTGCAGAGCTATATCAAACAATACTAAAATTTATATTGAAGCACAAAGGACCCTGAAAACCCAAAGCAATCTTGGGAAAGAAAAACAGAACTGGAGGCATCATGATTCCAGACTTCAAGCTATATTACAAAGCTGTAGTCATCAAGACAGTGTGGTACTGACACAAAAAACAGATACATAGATCAATGCAACAGAATAGAAAACCCAGAAGTGGACCACAACTATATGGCCAATGTATCTTCAACAAAGCAGGAAAGAATATCCAATGGAAAAAAAGTCTTATCAACAAAGGTATTGTGAAAACTGGACAGCAACATACAGAAGAATGAAACTGGACCACTTCCTTATACCATACACAAAAATAAATTCAAAATAGATAGTCCTGTATGTGAAACAGGAAATCATCAAAGTCCTAGAGGAGAACATAAGCAGTAACCTCTTTGACCTCAGCCTGAGAAACTTCTTACTAGATAAGTTGCCAAAAGCAAAGGCAATGAAAGCAAACCTGAAATACTGGAACTTCATCAGGATAAAAAGCTTCTGCACAGCAAAGGAAACAATCAACAAAACTAAAAGGTAATCTACAGAATGGGAGAAGATATTTGCAAACAAGATATTTGATAAAGGGTTAGTAATCAAAATCTATAAAAAAAAAAAAACTTATCAAATTCACCACTCAAAAGACAAACCAACCAGTTAAGAAATGAGTAGACATGACTCTTTTCAAAAGAAGTCATCCAGGCGTCTAACAGACACTAGATGCTCAACAACACTTATCATTAGGGAAATACAAATCAAAATCAGATGAGATACCACCTCACACTTGTCAGAATGGCTAAAAGTAACAGCACAAGAAACAGCAGGTGTTGGCATGGATGGGAGAAAGGGAAACCCTCTTGCACCACTGGTAGGAACACAAACTGGTGCAGCCACTCTAGAGAACAGTATGGAGGCTCCTAAAAAAAAAAAAAAAAAAAAAAAAAAAAAAACAGAATTACTCTATAACCCAGCAATTGATTTATTAGGTATTTACCCACAGGATACAAAAATCCAGATTCAAAGGGATGCATGCACCTCCATCTTTTAGCAGCATTATCAACAATAGCCATGCTATGGATAGAGCCCAAATGCCCATCGACTGATGAATGGATAAAGAATGAGTGGTGTGTGTGTGTATATATACATATACATGTGTGTATATATATATATATATACACATACACATATATGTGTGTATATATATATATATATATATATACATACACACACACCATGGAAGATTATTCTGCCATCAAAAATATGAGATCTTCTTATTTGCAATGACATGGATGGAACTAGAGTATATTATGCTAAGTGAAATAATTCAATCAGAGAAAGAAATATATGATTTCAATCCTATGTGGAATTTAAGAAACAAAACAGATGAACATGAAAAGTGGGGAGAAGAGAGAAAAGGGTAAGACAAGAGACTCTAAATTATAGAGAACAAACAGAGGATTGATGGAGGGAGGTGGATGGGAGATAGGCTAGATGGGTAATGGGTATTAAGGAGGGCACCTGTTGTGAGGAAAACTAGTGTTGTATGTAAGTGATGAATCATTGAATTTACTTCTGAAACCAATGTTGCACTGTATATTAACAAACAAGTGTATAAATAAATAATAAATTAAAAAACACAAAGGCAATGGTTTTTTTTGTATTCAATGAATCTTTATAAATAAAAACGTTTTAAAGTGTATTAATTATAACAAAGTCCCTAAGAATCCAGTATCATTTTCCTAGGGTTGCTGAAATAAAGCACCACATACTGGGTAGGTTAAAACAATAGAAATTTATTCTTATTTTTCTAGAGGTCCAAAATCCAGTTTAAAGGTTTAAAATTCCAACACCAGGGGCTAGCAGTCTCAGTCAGTAGATCATCTGACTCTCTTTGGTAATGTTTATTCACTTTTGAGAGACAGAGCATGAGGGAGGAGCAGATAGTGAGGGAGACAGAAACTGAAGCAGGCTCCAGGCTCTGAGATATCATCACAGAGCCTGATGCAGGCTCAAACCCATGAACTGCAAGATCATGATCTGAGCCGAGGTCAGAACTTAACTAACTGAACCATCCAGATGCCACAGCATTTGACTCTTGACCTTTCGGTTGTGATTTTGACCCCCATGTTGGGTGTGAAGGCTACTTTTAAACTAAACTATAAATAGGAAAGAAACAGAAATAGAAATAGAAATGAATAGAAGAGAAAAGAAAAGGAATAGAAAGGAAAAGAAAGGAAAAGAAAAATGAAAGTCCAAAATCAAGATATCAGTAAAGGCTGGGTCCTCCTAGAGACTCTGAAGGAGAATTTGTTCTATGCCTGCCTCCTAGGTTATAGTGGTAGCTGGAACCTGATATGCTGTGGCTTGTAAACATATCACTTCAAAGTCTGCCTCTGTCTTCACCTGGGTTTCTCTATGTTTCTGTGTTTTTTCCATTTCTGCTTCATATAAGGGCACTCATCACTGGATTTAGAGCCCTCCCTAACTGCAGAATGATCACATCTAGAAATCTGTAACTTAATTACATCTGCATAGATCTAATTTCCAAAAATGGTCATATTCATAGACACCAGAAATAACCACTTGGTCATACCAAGTTTATTTATTTATTTAATTCATTTTGAGAGAGAGCACAAGCATGAGAGGGGCAAAAAAAGAGAAAGAATCCCAAGCAGGCTCTCAGCACAGAGCCCAACAGGGGGCTCAATCTTAGAAACTGTGAGATCATGACCTGAGATGAAACCAAGGTCAGATGCTTAACCTACTGAGCCACCCAGGCGCCCCAGAGGTATCTTTTTGAGGCAACTATTCAACCCACTATATAATCAAAAGATGGAGTTAAATGGTTAGGAGGGTCATATGCATAGAGTGTCAAGATCTTAACAGCTAAGACGGGAAAAAGATAGGAGTAAAGCCAAAGAGAAAACATGGCATGACTCCAATGATAAAAAGTACCTGGTGATCACTACCATCAATCAACTCCCTCAAGGAAAAAGTTATCTTTATCTGATTCCCAATGGTCCACGAGATTTTTTTTAAATTTTTTAACATTTATTCATTTTAGAGAGACAGGATAAACATGTGGAGAAGCAGAGAGAGAGGTAGACACAGAATCTGAAACAGGCTCCAGGCTCTAAGCTCTCAGCACAGAGCCTGACATAGGGCTTGAACCCACATGCCATGAGATCATGACCTGAGCGGAAGTCAGACGCTCAGCTGAGCCATCCAGACTCCCCTCCATGAGATTAATTTTTTAGCTTGCTCTAGATCAACAGAAATGGCAAACATACCTTTGTGTCAGTGATTCTTTTTTTTTTTTTCTGTCAGAACAGCACTAACTGCAGCATGGGATGGTCACCTCACAGTATCACTCTACTTTAAAGGCTGCTTTGATAGAAACAATTATGGAAATGTGGTTAATAGGTTGGTAGTCTTTTCTTTATTAATGAGAATTTCCTGGGAGTTTCTATACTAGGACTTTGAACACATTTGTTTAGAAAAGCCAGTGAAATGAGCTTTGTGTTAAAAGCCCTTGCCCTCTCTACTTTTATTGTCTTTTTAGAAAGAAGCAAGAGTTCAAAATTATTTTCATTTTCTATTAATTGAACTGTAAGAAAAGCAATGGCCAAATCCCATGGAAAGTGCCAAACATTCCTAAATGTTAGTGTCATGGAATCAATGGAAAATGATGAGACTGTGACCAATGGAGAAACCTGTGCCTATTCTAACAGGGACAGGCATGACTCAATTACTCTTATTATCCTAAAGGATTAATTGAAGGTTGTTGGTACCCAGCTCTTCTAAAGGTTTTTCTAAAAGAAGCCAGAAATTCTGGTGTTGTTTTTTTTGTTTTGTTTTGTTTTCATTTTTAATTTTTTAAGATTATTTATTTTTGGAGACAGAGAGAGCAAGCAGGGGAGGGGCAGAGAGAGAGAGAGAGAAGGAGAGAAAGAATCCCAAGCAGGCTCCTCACAGTCAGCACAGAGCCAAATGAGGGGCTTGAACTCACAAACCATGAGATCATGACCTGAGCCAAAACCAAGAGTCGGACATTCAACTGACTGTTTGTGTTTTTTTTAATAAATAATGTGATCATTCTCAATTGTAAAATATTTCCAACTAGTGAGAAATACTCTCTTATTTTTTTAAATTTATTTACTTATTTTGAGAGAGACATAGACAGCACAAGTGGAGCAGTGAAGGAGAAAGAGAGAGAATCCCAAGAAGGTTCTGTGCTACTAGCACAGAGGCCGATGTGGGGCTTCAACTCATGAAGCAATGAGATCATGACTTGAGCCGAAACCAAGAGTTGGATGCTTAACTAACTCAGCCACCTAGGCACCCCATAGAAATATTTTCTATTTTTTAGTAATTACTGAGATTAGTCCTATGAAGACAAAGCAAAAATTGTACGGGCTAAATTCAATGTATACTCTCTGCATACCCATTTACAGGTGAATAAACACAGACATGATTTTGGGGGAAAATATCCTAATTCTAAATTCTAAATCCAGACATATGCATGCAAAGAAGACAATCACACTTCTGTGTTTAAGAAAACTTCCAGCATGTATGTCTTTCTGAGTTCTGCATGACAAGGCTTTTCTTGCTAAAGGAATATTTTATTATCCAATCTTACATTTTGATTTGTTTGTGAGTGCCTTGTTGTTAGATGTTTGCTTAAGACATTTCTTTTACAACTGTGGTTTGATATGAAAATGAATTACATAGATCAGTCCGGGTACTGTTAAAGTCATTTTGAGGATCTTTTTTGTTTTGTTTTGTTTTTTACACTTTATATATTTGGTTGGTGAAATGATGCTATTGTCAAAGCCACTGGGACTGAGGATAAGACCAAAGTCTTGAACAAGTCTGCCTTTCACATCCTAGCAAGTTCCATATTATATTCAGTGTCTCAATGATATATTTTTCTTTGAAGATTAGTCAACTTGAATTTTGGTGATACAAAGGGTCTCTGAAATCTTGCAATAAAATTCCCTGGATTCCTTGCAAAAGTCCTAAGTCCTGTTTTACATTCCCTCAAGAAATGAAGGAAATAAATGGAACTCTTCAAACTAGAAATTAGGGTACTTTCTTATACCTTTGGCAAGCATTAAAAAGACAAAACATTCTACTCTGCAATCCATCAACAAAGTTTTCATTGACGCTTTTTAATCTGTGCTCAGCTTGTGCTAGGATCTACAATATCATTAGTGCTTTCAATTCTCAAGTCCTCAACCCTTGGGATAGGGTTTTAGAATTTCCTTAGAGGATAATGTATATCTCAGTGGTCTATACAAACCCTTTCTTATTCTTACCACAGAAATCAATGTGCTGACCACACTAAAGCTCTAATTCAGAACTCCTATACTTATAAATACCGAGATTCTGCCCATTGACTAATGAACAGTGATAGGCTCCATTAATAACCCTAGCCTGAAGGTACCCAGGTCAACGCAAACATTTTATAAATTACCAAATATATATCCAAATAGATGGCAGAAAAGTATTTTAAAGAAGAAACAAGTATAATAGGACTCCACTGTAACACTTACTTAAGGAATTAGAAGTTTATCCATATTTTAGAAGAGAGATTTGAGAATGGGATACTGTAGGGGTGGCACTACAGTTAAGGAAGCCAGAAGTTCCAGATTCTTGACTTGAGGTGTTCTGTTCTTCAGCCTCACAAGGTTATCAAAGAACAGAAAACCCAAAGAAGTCAGAGCAAATTAACGTCAATTCCCACGATTTTGAGCCTCACACATCAGTGAAAATCTTGGGTGAGCCAGATTGGACTAAACAAATGAGCCTAGGGGATAAATCCAAATCATAATCTAGGCACACACTGCCTATCAGCTCCAATAAAGAGGCAGAAACAGAAATCCACTGCTATGTGTGCTCCTTTGCAACCCAGGGGTTCCACCCATTCATAAACTCAGCCCAATCACTATTCTGAGTCTCCCCACTCAAGACAGCGCTTCCTCTGCTTGGAGAGAAGTGATGATTGGGTGATGAGAGAATATATATAGGAGGTTGGGAAAACATGTCGTTTGTTGTTGTTAATTCCCAAGTTAATTAGCATACAATGTAGTTTTGGCTTCAGGAGTAGAACCCAGTGATACATCTCTTATATATGACACCAAGTGCTCATTTTGAAGAGGGCCCTCCTTTACACTCTAGTTCCATCCACACTGCTGCAAATGGCAAGATTTCATTTGTTTTGATCACCAATTAATATTCCACTGTATATATGTACCACATCTTTTTTACCCATTCATCAGTTGATGAACATTTGAGCACTTTCCATAATTTATCTATTGTTGATAGCACGAAATCATGACCTTTCTTAGATGTGAACACCACTTCATAGACTCTCTGAGCTATAATAATACATAGTCCATACTTTATGGGACAGTCCCGTAGCATACAATGATACTTTTTAATTTTTTTATTTATTTCTGAGAGAGAGAGACAGCGTGAACAGGGGAGGGTCAGAGAGAGCGGGAGATACAGAATCGGAAGCAGGCTCCAGGCTCTGAGCTCGCTGTCAGCACAGAGCCCAACATGGGGCTCAAGCCTATGAACCACGAGATCATGACCTGAGCCAAAGTCAGACACTCAACTGACTGAGCCACCCAGGTGTGTACTTGTTAATAAGAATAAATCATGAATCGTGTAACAATGTGATTTCATATTTATAGCCTACACTTTTTTTTCAAAGATTCAAATGTACAAGTCTGAAATGTGTGTCTCTTATTGGAGCACATATATACATTTAAGAAAAGGCATTTTCTAGGTATGTGAGCAAACAATTTCAATATCGCCATCACTGCAAGAGCAAGAAGCTCAAAAAGCAAGAGTACTGATGAAGGGAGGTTTAACGGTGTGAGAGACACAGCCAATTCTAGGAGGTGTCATTGAGAAGGTTCTATCTATTTTAAAGGAGAAGTAGGAGTTGAGAAGACAGATGGGGTGGAGGAAGAAAGGTTTTTCTGTCACAGAAAACATAATGCTCAAAGGCTTATTAGAGAGGTAAAACAGCATGGCACGTTTGAGGGAGAGAAAACAGTTGCTCTAATCTCATGTCTTGATAAATGTAGGGGGAAGGAGTGCGGCTTACTTAGTTCTGTAAGTGAATAAACTCAAGACTGTATACAGCTCCTTCACAAAAGCCTATTAATATTATCTCTGCTTTATGTTTTGATTCGTTTCTCCAAAACTCAGAAATGATTAGAAACCAATTTTTTTTCTCCAGTGAGAATCTAACATTTCTGTCTAGGTTAATAACCTGCATTATCTATGGAGAATATTCTTACAGGAAGCTAGTGATGGCTAATCACCAGCAGGAGGGTTTTCTGTGGGTGGCCCATGCCTGCAGTTTGCCATACTGAAAAGTAATGATGGTGGAAAGTTAATTACTGGAGGGAAGGGAGTGGCCAAGAGGCCCTGAGTCATAAAACAGACAGAACCATGTTTAGGTTCTTTGGGACAGTGGGAATCTCTCATTATTCATGCAGTTTATTCCACCAGAATTTGCCCAGCACAGCTTGGTAGTGCAAACATTGAACAATAGAGGAACTGAAGAAGCAAAATAGATTAGGACAGCTATATTCATTACAATTCAGAACAAGTGGAAAGTCATCCCAGAACATTTTGCAGTGTGTACCTACTCCATACACAAGATTAAAACAAATACCTTCCATAGTTTCAATATTAAACTTAAGTTAAAGGAATCTGGGCATTTGCTTTAGCAGACTACATAATAGCAAATAGATTATTATTCTAGAACTTTTCAAGACTGATCCAATATCATAGAACGTTACAATTGGTTTTGTTGCTCTTGCTGTGGGACATCATCTCTTCTGTTGATATTACTTTTAAATTGAATTTCTCTTTGGATGTTTCCAAAACCAAAAGCAAATTGTGAGGTAAGGATTCTCATCCCATCCATATTTTTTCCACAAATGCTTCTGTTTCTCATGTATCCTTCCAGATAGGTCATTCGTATATAGGCAGCTAAAATGACACAATCATTTTCTTCTTTTTAGAAAAACAGTGGTAAACAAAACATACTTTTTGAAACTTTATTATTTTTCACTCAAAAATAGAGGCAACTGTACATAATGAACTTTGATATTGAATATGGTTGTATAGTATTCTATTATTTTGGTGTATTAAAATTTTTTTTTTTTAATTTCTAGGAGAGAGAGAGAGCGACAGCGTGAGCAGGGGAGGGTCAGAGAGAGAGGGAGTCACAGACTGAAACAGGCTCCAGGCTCTGAGCTGGCAGTCAGCACAGAGCCCCACGCGGGGCTCGAACCCACGAACCGCAAGATCATGACCTAAGCGAAAGTCGGACGCTTAACCGACTAAGCCACCCAGGCGCCCCATATTTTGGTGTATTAAAATTTAATGAACCAATTATAGTTATTTAGGATGTTACTACATTTTGGTCTTTACAAAAATCACTGCAATGAATAGCTTTGTTCACACATAATTTGGGCCTATGTAAGAATATGTCTAGGATAAATTTAAGAAATCTAATTGTCATGTTAAAAGACATGCAATTATAAATTAGTAAATAATGCTAGACTGACTCCATTATTTCTTACAAATATGCACATCACCCAGGAGTGAACGAGGTGTCTTTTTCCCAACACTTTGGGTCTCCAAATCCAACTGGAAAAATGGTGAGGTTTTCATTCTTTACCTAAATGTATCTGTTTCTTAGCCAGAAAATAAAGGACAAATCTCCCATGTTCCCAAATAAAACAAAAACATACCACTTCAAACACAAAATAAAGAAGTTTCTTCTTCGATCACAAAAAAAAAAACATAATTTAAAATAGACACAAATGAAATGGATTCAAAATTCCATTTACAGCAAAAAATGTGTTAAGTCTTTAGTGAGGATTTTGCTGATGACCAACTTTATTTAGGTTGTAATATAGCTAGAAGTTCCTGGTTTTTTGTTGTTTATTTGACATCATTTTTAACAGATTTCATTTCTTTATTGATAGTGTCATAATGTCCATATATTACAGCAATAAGGTGAATTTATGACACACGTGTGTTCCTTCCTGCATCTGCCCATGGTAAAACCAAAGACTCTTCTTAGTTTTGAGAGCCCATTTATTAACATCCAAGTAATAAATAGACAGGGAAGTCACAGTGAAACAATTAAGAGCAATTATCACATTATTGAGTTTTGAGAGGCATTTCAGCTTCAGGTAATTGATTTCAAACCCGCTGTGAATCAAATAGATATACTTGTGACCTGCTAAACACCTCTAGTGCCTCCTAAAAGCTCAGCAATGTAAAATCACTTTCGGCATTTCCAAAAATAAAAACAAATACAAGTAATTCTATAGTTATGGGTTTATCTGTTTGTTTGATCTAATAGACAATGAAGTCATCTAGTTTTCAGGATTCTGAATGTGAATGCACATATTAGTCATGTAAAGATTTTATTACAGTGGAATTCTGATTCAGTAAATCTGGAATCAGGCCTGAGATTCTGCCTTTGTAACCAACCCCCCCGTGTGTTGATGCCAGTGGTTTATGGACCACATTTATAACAGCGAAGGCACAGAGAAGAGGAATAGGACCCAGACTAGTAAAAATTCCATCTTTATATCAGACTCTGTTGTTACATATTGCTTCACACCTATTCCTAGCAAGTTCAACTGAAATCTGTGTCATTGTTACAAAAAAAAAACAGAAATGTAAACCAACTTTTTTGTCTTTCCCCATTATTAGAAAAACATCTGAAGAGAAAATTCAACAGTATCTTCCTATAAAAAGACAATCCTTGGTAGTAATTATATTAGTTTGCTGGAGACGCCATTGTAAAGACACAAGTCTAAACCAAACTGACTCCATGACAGGCTTTAAGTTTCCCCTCTAAACTAGAAAGCCTAAGTTTCAGCTTCCCCGAAACTATCAGGCAGTTACACATTACCCAAGGCAGGAGAAACCACCCTTGCAACACCCAATAAGGAAAGGCCAGCAACCATCCTCCACATTACTAAGGGAGAGGCCTATAGATAGAAACTATAGATAGGACCCTGTTACCTAATGTTAAAGTTAACCCATTAGTCACCAAACAAGACCCTAGGCTCGCTCTGTGATTGGTCGAATTTAAAGGTACTCTAAATGTTGTAATTGGATCCCACCAAAAGTAACGAATACTCTAGACAATATGTATGGTCAAACCCGCTGTCAATGATGTTGAATAATTATGATTGGATCACTGTTCCCATGCCACAATTTCTGTAACTCCCCCATTACAAACCCCATAAAACCCCTACTCTGCCTTTGTTTGGGGCTCTCAGCACGGATCCACTGAGTTGGTGACATCTGGGAGCCCGAGCTTAAGCCTGAATAAACGCCCTTTGCTTTTGCATACGTGACTCGGACTCCTTGGTGGTCTTGGGATTTTGGGGAGATTGCGATCTAGGTATAACACCATAATAAAGTATCTGAGACTAGAAAACTTAAACATCAGAAATTTATTAGCTTTCAGTTCTAGGTCTCCTTATATCACTTTCCTCTATGTATATTTTTTGTTACCAAATGTCTTTTTATTAATTATATTTATTAATATTAGACTATGGCCCATCCTAACACACTCACATTAATTTGATTACCTCTGTAAAGGCACTATCACCAAATAAGGCTACGTTTCGAAATACTGGAGGACAGGACTTCAACATATAAAAGTTGAGGTGGATGTAAGTCAACCCACACAGTACTCTTCCCCTAGCTATTATTTCTTTCTGACCAAATCTTCTGACTATAAAATGGGGAAATTACTGTATTGAAACATACTGAGCAGGCGTGAACAAAGGAGGAGCATCACTCCCCCAGGTGATAATTTCAAAGACATATATTAATTAGAGTACATGTTGAAACACTCTTCTATTTAATGGCTAGAAAGATAGCTAGGCAAAATTAAGGGCATGAAACCATAAACATGAGTCATCCTTTTGCATCAAGACTCCATTACTCACTAGATCTGTGACTTTTCACTCATTATGTGACTTCCTTAAGGCTCAGATTCTTTCTCTGTAAAATGGGATAAAATATTTCCTCATAGGATAGTTGACCATTAAATTATCTTGTGTGGTAGATTTTATTTTTATTCCCAGTCTGTGAGCCAGAGTCTTGCCATGGCAGAGAAACTACATAAGTAACTAGGAATTCTAATGTAATTAAACTAGTAAAAGGTGATTAACTATGAAAAGGGATAAACAGGGACTGTAAGGGGCATACAAGCAACAAGTACAGACAGCATTTGCTATCTTTAAGGTTGGGGGAGAATGAACAATCTCCAGGGAAGTGAGAAGCATCCTTCCCATCAAATCTAAGATTCGAATATGAATAGGCATCCTCCTGGTGGTGAATAAGCCTGCCGGAAGGTCTCCTCTGCAGGTGGTATGTAGAGAAACTTGCTGGAGGGTAAAGGCTACAGCTGACCTGTGGGCTTCTGATGCGACTGTTGCTGTGTTTCCTATACACCAGATTCTCTGTCTTCTACAGCAAAAAACAGCACACTGGCACCAGAATTGGGTTGCCAGAAATTCAAATTTCACTAGGTGATAAATGTTGAATGAAATTTCAGGGTAAGTAGATCTCTTGCAGTCTTTGGTACATACTTATGCTACAAAAAATTCATTATTTATCTGAAATTCAATTTTACCTGGCATCCTTTATTTTGTTTGCTAAATCTAGCTGCTTAACTAAAGAAAGCCTTTTTGCACCTGCTATGGCTTGGCAATATCCCTCCAGTGCCCTCTATTGACAAAGCCTAAGGGTGAGCCCATTGGCCAAATATGTCTACAGGGTTCAGCTCCAGTATCATACATAGGTAAGTCAATAAAATGCAGATTTGGAGCTGAGTCAATATATTAATAACAGGAAATGTTAATAATCCCTCTCCCATCTTAATAATAATCACCTTATTGAGGGTGTGTATGTGTAACATCCTTGACTATTAAGATGTGATTTGTCACATCTCACTCACCAAGGAATAGTCTACATCTCACCCCACTGAGTCATGTGACATGCACTGACCAATGAAACACACACAGATGTAATAAACGCATCATTAGAGCAAAAGCTGTCAGAAGCCTTGTGAGCTTCCACAAGTCATTATTCTTTTCAACTGCCAGAAAAATAACGTATCTCAAATAGTGACTGTTTCTTCGGTTTGAATCCCAAAATGAGAAAATTCATGGGGCAGAGTTTTGGCATCTCACCCACAATGGCTGACACATAATGTGTGAGAAAAGAAATGTTTATTTTATAAGCAACTGAGATATTTTTCTTCCTCTTTTTATTCTAACAGCAACAAAATTGACTAATATATTTAGCATACATAAGCACTGGTTGGACTGCCCAGAACATGGTTCATTTGTGGATAACAACACACAGTGTATAGAAAATAGTATGTATTTTGAAAGAAGAAAGATCTGCTTTCCAAACAAAGTTTTATTATATAATAATAAATGTTATTTTAATAATACAACCAAAAGAGAGCAGATAACTACTGAAGGATACTGGGCAGGATAGTGGCATTGTACAACTATGCTGTAGGAAGATTACAGTTTCTGCTGTAATTACTACAATCTGTTGCCATAGGGTGAAAAAAGCCACAGACAACATAGGAATTACTAAGTCTGACTTGTTCCAATAACCTTTTATTTTCAAACACAGGAGATGGGCAGGATTTGACCCTTGGGTCCCAGTTTCCTGACTACTGCTCACATGTAACTGTTCTCATCTTACTCCTTGATATCAATTCTCCACAGAGTAATCTATTTAAAACATAAAACAGATCATGTCATAACCCTGATGAATAACTTCCAGTGCCTTCCCAACATACTTAAGATCAACTCCACACTTTGTACCAGGACTTCTTAGACCTCTAAGACTTTGTACCATGCCCTGTAGGTTGCTAACCCTTGATTAATTTTCCTAAGCCATTGTGACTGTCACTCTACTAAATGGTTTATACAACATTTCTGATCCTTGTGGTCTCTTGTGCCAGCCACCATTATGGATGCCAGCTTAATTCACACAGCCACAACTTGACAGCAACTTCCATTATGTCCCACAGGGGGCCTCATACCTCCCACCCCATGGCTTCTCTATTTACAGCGAAGTGTGAAAAAACAGGATTCCCTGCCCAAAGCATGTACATTCCATAAATGTAAGGGGTCATATCTCATGATACAAACCCTTAATCAAGTGGCAAGGATAAGCCGGTGGGTAAGTTTCTCCCTTTCTCTCCTGGAGTTCCAGCATTCAAGTGACTTTTCAGAGGATTGTTTCTAAGGTCAAGCAGTCACTCTTAGCATCAGTTTGAAAACGCATCTTCATATTAGCTCCCCTGCCTTCTATATGCTCCACCCGCTTTGTGTCTTCTCCCTGGGTTTTCACTTTCTAATAGATGCCTGCACATGGCCCTTGGCTCAGGGCCTGATATCTGGGAACAGAGACCGAGGTGCTCCATCGCACTCACACTGTGCCAGCCATACTGCCCTGTTGTTTGCAATTGGAACTTGCAAGTTCGTGCCTATCCTAGGGCATCTGCACTGGCTGTTCTATCTGCTCCCAGGTCTTTGCAGTAATGGCTCTTTTGCATCATTCAGACTTCAGTTCAAATATAAATGCCCTAGGAGAGTTTCCCCTGACTACTAAACCTAAACAAATGCCTTACCACTCTGCACTATAATTTGTGCTTTAATTATTTTCATACCATTTATAACTCTATAAATAATTCTAATTTCTGTGTCTGATTGTTGTGTTAGTTGTCTCTCTTTCATCTGTTTCCAGTTAACTCCCAGTGGATCCTTAAGCTCCGTAAGAACACAACCTTTTTCACAGCACATGCTCAATAAAATACCTGTTGAATAAATGGAAAAAAAAAAAAAAAGAACAGAACCTTTTCCATGTTTACTGATGCTTCCATGCACCTAGAACAGTATCTGGCACCTAATAAGAACAAAGCATATATTGTTTTAAGAATAAGTATAAATCCAAACCAGGGAGAAGGGCTGTGATTTGAAATCCTACTTCACTAGAAATTGTGAGAATTACAGTCAAAGAAAGAATGTAAAATAGGTAGAAAATAAAAGTTTACCTTTGGAAAGAAGACCAATTGTTTCTGCGACTGGCATAGGTGCAGGTAGACCTAACCCAAGTCCCCCCAGGGTTCAGAGAATATTTGGAACCCTAAAATACACCAAAAAAGTTTTGAAAATGGTCTTAGGAACTTGAGTCATCAACTGGAATATCAAGGTGGTAATCATCACAAGAGAAGGCTAACCAACCATGTTAATTAACTCTTGAAACTAAATGAATTAATGAATGCAGGACGCAAGAGAAGTAGCTTCAAATGTCACATTTTAAAGCTCTCTGAATCAATTAAATGCATCTTAATTTATGCCTGGGAATATTAGATAAATGGCTGTGAAGCAAACCAAAGCGTTTGATAACTTTCTAGGAATCACTGTAAGAACTTAGTGCATTTCCCTCTCATGTTATCCAAGGCTTAGGTAGTGGGGGGGCGGAGACAGAGTGCAGATTACCTATGATTTCCCAAATGTAACAAAATAAAAATCCAGCAAATATAAAAATCTTTAAATATTGTTTCATTTTAGAACAGTTTATATTCTAACACTGGAGAATTGTCATGGGGAGTCTGTACCACTTCTAATGAGATGATTCCTTTACTTTCTTTGCTTCCTTAGTCCCATCGCATCATTTTGTCTTTATCACAGGACTGGCTTTAAATCTAACGTTGTGTCTGGTATATAGTAGTTACTCAATATATGGTTCTGAAATCAGGAATTCCTTATCCAGCTTAGGGTCTGATGTATCATTGGTAAAGTTGGGGGCAGTTTGGGAATGAGCATGCTAATCCCCTTCCATAACATCATCTTTATGTATCAGGATGCTATATGAATTTTCTTCCCAAAGACACACAAAGGATTCTCTATAGCAAGGAACAAGCGAATGATTGTTTATGCAACAGGACATAAGTTTCTTGATTACAGCTGTTACTATGAATTTTAAATACCCCAGGATACTGAAAAGTCCTCTTTATTGCATACTGAGGCTCAAGTCCATCTGTTCTTAAAGACAGTAGCAACCTGACCTAAATCAAAACCCAGTCTTATTAGAAGCCACACACAGGACCCGACTCCATTGGGCAAATTGTGGAGACCATCCTTACTTAGAATTGATGTTTTTTTTTCCCTCTTCCTCCCTCCCTACTTTTTCTATCATGACCTCATTAGAAAGAAATGAAAGGCCCCTAAGTATGGTGGTGGCATAGTCTATAATGAAGACTGTTGAGGTCCTGAAAAGAAGGGACAAATGAGTCCTCAGCTGAGAGTTTCCACTTCTAGCAGCACTAGGTACAGAAAAAACACTTAGAACAATAACTGGAGAAAAGCCCATCCTTTCCTGGTATTTGGCCCTAATCTGAGTATGAAGATTCAGAAGAACTAGAGAGAAAGGGAAATAAATCATTCATAAAGCCTTTAAAATATTTAAGCAACTCTACCTGAGACGGGGGAAAATGTCACCTGAACATAAAGCTCCTGAATGAAACTTGGTTGAGTTATAATGACCCAGCACAGCATGGGTGAAAAGCAAGAGCCCAAGATGGTTTCACACTAGAAATCAAGAAAGTATTCCTTGAAAATGTGGGAGTCCTTTCTGGGTATCACATCCCTTCTAAGAAACTCTTATTAACCCTGAAAGCAGAACCTTCAATTCTGTCACTCTCTTGAACATCTTGTCCCTAGCTAATTATGTCAACTATACTTAATTTAAAAAAAAAAAATTTTTTTTTTAGCCCCCAACTAGTTAAGTAGCTGTTTTTTGGTTTTGGTTTTGTTTTTTTAATTAAAATTCTGTGTCACTGTGGGATCTGGTAGGTTATCCTAGACACTGAGATCAGTAGAGAAGTTTAATCAATCCCTAAATTATAAATCAACTTTTTGTGCCCTTAGTAATCTCATTGTAACACATTGCAATTCAAGGCCCTTTCACTACATTTATCTTTAATGAATAATAAATGCTACATTGGTATTGACTGAACAAGCGATTAACTATTCCATCAGTAGCAGAACACAGAAATATTTTTAATTATTAATAAACCACAAGCTTTCCTTGTCAGGTACAATCATCTTTTGGTAAGACAACTTATTTTTTTTTATTATTATTATAGACAAGTGTAATCAAATGTCATTTGACACCACTTCTGGCCATTCTCTAGCATTAACACTGACAACTTCCAGTCTCACTTCTTACCAGCTGTAAAGGGCAATCAGCCTGGAAAAAGAACAAAAATGTGAAAAAGGTGTTCAGTTAATGTAAAAACCTGAGAAAGAGGGTTGGAAATACAATTATGTACTCAAATTTTCCTACACTGATTGCAAAGGATGATTGTAAAAAAGTACTTTGAAGTGTTATGAGACAAATACATAAAACTGCCAAGACTTTAAAGAATAGACTTATACTATATTATGCATAGAAGAGTTTGTCCTTGTCAGAGAGAGAAAGAGAGAGGGAGAAAAACTGAAACTATGTATGGAATACAGTTGACAAGCTCTTAAGTGAATGTAAGGGGACAGAAAATATGAAAATAAAACATTGGAGAAGTATGACAAAAGTAACCCAAACAGATCATAAAATTTTCTAAGAGTAATTAACACAAAGGTCAAATATTATAATGGGGTGGGCAATTATGGAGATATTTATTTGACATGTATTAAATGCCACTGGATTTTTGAGACCTCGGAGATAGAAAACCATTTGTTAGGAATTCTTTTTTTTTTTTTTTCAATGTTTTATTTATTTTTGAGACAGAGAGAGAGACAACGTAAGCAGGGGAGGGTCAGAGAGAGGGAGACACAGAATCTGAAGACAGGCTCCAGGCTCTGAGCTAGCTGTCAGCACAGAGCCCAATGCAGGGTTTGAACTCACAAACCGCGAGATCACGACCTGAACTGAAGTCGCACACTTAATCACTGAGCCACCCAGGCGCCCCAGGAATTCTATGATCTAAACAAGTAAAGCAGACATAGACTATGCCCTCAGAGGCTTCTTTACAGTATTTTGGAAAGGGAAAAAGTACAACTATCATCTAAATTATGAAATACATAATTAATGAAATGCTACATAATACATACATAATACATCATTATGAAATCAGAATTTTATATTTATATGTGGGCCTCTGAAGCTAACACAATGCCTGGCACATAGTAAGATAAATTAATTGAAGAATTCTTCATTCAGGAGTAATTTACTGAACATTCATTACATGTTTCATTAAAATACTGCACATGCAAAGATAAAGAAAACATCATCCTTGAACAACTCAGTCTATCAGAGGAATAAGATAGCAAATATTTGTTGAATTTTAAAACATATGGTCAATGCCCATCAGGAAACCTTAATCTGAAGAATTCTACAATGAAAAATATCACAAGAGTCATGGGAGATAGTAAGGAAATAGTATAATGACTGTATATCTAACCACACATCATCCATTAATCATTATGTGGTTTGGCTTCAAGTAAGATAAGATGTCATCAAGATTGCTTTAAAAAAATAGGGCTTTCTTTTTCTCATCTAACAAAACATTCAGAGGTTGACAATTGTTTGTGAAGGTTCACTGAGTCAAGTTTTCCTCATGATAGCAAGATGATTGGAATAGCATCATTTAAACATTTTGTTTTAACTATATTCAAAGTCAGAAAATATGAGATGGTTCAAAATACAGAGACCTCCTTCTTCTCACTTCATTTCAGTGGAAGTTTTTCCTAAAGGACTCCCCATTAGAGCACTATTTTGTCTCCTTGGTCAGAATAGCTATATGCCTATCTTTATTCTTCTTCTAATGTTTATTTTGAGAGAGAGACAGAGTGGGGGTGGGAAGTGGACAGAGAAAGAGGGGGGAGAGAGAGAGACAGAGACAGAGACAGAGACCTAAGGAGGCTCCACACTGTCAACGTAGAGCCCAGTGCCAGGCTCGAACTCATGAACTGTGACTTCATGACCTGAGCCAAAATTAAGAGTTGGATGCTTAACTGACTTAGCCACCCTGGTTCCCCTTTAGACAAATAATTTAGCCTGCCTCTTCTGAGGAAAAAAAAAAATAGCAGGTTACTGTTTTAAGGAAGAAGATAAAAGGGAGATTTTTGAGAGATATGAAACAATTAGTACTGGCCACAGTAAATGAAAAAAAAGCTATGTACACAACAACCTGAAAATGGCAAGAATAAATGACCAGGGTGGAACACTCTTATGATATAGATAAGCAGTCCATACCTGAAGGCATCTGCAATGCATCAGGGCCAATGTGAAGGCTATTTGCAATTCTACCCATACAAAAAGGTGAATAGAACAGACAGAAAATCACCAGGGCAGATGGTTTACTTTAAGTCAACCAGTATTTACTGAGCATTTATTATCTAATAAAGATTTTTGTTTAAAATTGGGAACAATTCAGAAATTTATCTTCCTCTAACATTTTGACTTCTCCACTGCTCTTGATTTCCAGACACTCACTATTTGTAAGAAAGGATTTATCCAAATTTGGGGACTTAATATTTTTTAAACGTGAGTAAACAATAGTCCCTGATTTAAAACAAAACAAAACAAAACAAAACAAAAACATTGCAAAGGCAGGTTTCTAAACTATCCACTGCATAATCAACTGTTAACCAATTGGGTTCTCCTCATGCTTGTATAATGGGTAAGGAGTGTATTAATAAATCGGTATTGTTTGCTTCATCCCCTGGGGCAGCCAAGGGGCTATTACTGCCAACACATTCTTCTGTTTACCCCAAGGTGCCTTACACATATTATTGGCAGGTTCTGTGGTGGGAAAAACTTTGGATAATCCTACCACAAGTGACAATCTGATATTAGTCCCTGGAATGGATTATTACTACCACTGTTTGCATGCAGCTGGAAAATAATGATCATTAAACATCAACATGCACTCGCTAGAACACAAACTAACAAACAAATGTTTTCCTTCTGTTTTAACATTTAAATAAAAATATCAAAGTGAGATTCTCTAATCAGGTAATAAAAGTCAAGATGAGACAATGTTTTCTAATTCCTAACAAAACACATTAAGATAAATTAACCAAACCAAATCAACACTGCACTCATTCAATTTTTACAGTCAACATTTTTTGAGTTCCTAAGGTATTCTGGTCCCTTTCCCAAGACTCTGAGAACACAAACCAGGCTGCCTTTCACTGTTTACAGTCCTCTTGTGTGGAACAGAGAGATTATTACGCACCGTCTGTTTCACTAAACGTGTTCATGGTGGAGATGGCATGGAGTGGAGTCACCGGGAGAAATGAAATCACCATATGTGAGCTGGAGGGCAGTCCCAGGCTGCACTAGTCATACCAATGTTGATGTTTCCATAGGAGGGAGATGTGTACCTGCTGAATAGTAGAGTCTGCAGACCTAAGAACAAAGTGACAAAGTCTGGAAGGTACTAGAAGCTGGGAAGAAAAGACTGAAGCTCAGTGAGGGTTTTGAATTTGCTCTAGTTCCTTGAGTAAACCCCAGTTAGGAAACTGGGAGCTGTGCCACCAAAGGGGGTCATTAGAGGCTTCCCAGAGCTTGCAGAACTACCCAACAAATGGTCCTTAGACCCCTGCCTCAAAGGCTTCTCCGTAGGCATTTAGGTGGTCCATGAGGTGGCCTGCCCAAAAAGACTCCTCCAAACTGAGATGACAGAAAGGAGATCTGCATGGTCTCTGGCTCCCTCTGAGAGCTAGTTTAGAAAATAAACAAGAATGTACCAAAAAAGGAGGGAGGGGACTCAGTGGTGGCTACAGAGAACAGAAGAAAAGCAGAGATGGAGGAGGCTATTTATAGTGGCTTTTCCATTTCACCAAAAGTTGAACTGAATCCATCCATTTAACTCCTTTTTCGTAAGAGACCTAAAATAGGTTACTGCTTTTTGTTTTAAATGTTCATTTATTCGTTTTGAGAGAAAAAGCGTGAGCTAGAGCTGAAAGGGACAGAGACAGGGGGAGACAGAAAATCCCAAGCAGGTTCCTGCACTGTCGGCGCTGAGCTCAATGCGGGGCTCAAACCTGTGAACCGTGAGATGGTGGCCTGAGCTGAAACCAAGAGTCAAGTCAGATGCTTAACTGACTGAGCCACCCAGGTGCCCCATGGTTGCTGTTTTGTGTAAAATAAAGAGACAACTGAAAAAGGAGAACAGTGGGTATAGCTCAGGCTAAGCAGTGGGTAGGAATGTAGTATTTCAAGTATGGGTTACATACACAAATACACACACTCAAGCAATTCATATTCAGATTAAATTTAGTTCTGAGTTTAATTAGCCAAGTATATAGACTTGTTGGAAGCAAAGTGACTGCGGATGCAGGGCAGGAGCTGATCAAGCAATTATCTCAAAGAAGCAGATAAGCAGCTGCTAGTAACACTGTCCAAGAAAGGTAAGATCTTGTCATTCCTGGTGTATCAGTACTTACTGTGGCCCTGTTTTTATACCAAAGGATGATATCACAGTTCTGGAAGATAAGTAGTGATTAAGAGCAGTATCTGTAGCAGCCCTTACAAGCTGTGGGACTAGCTGTAGGCAACTGTCTTAATCTGCATGTGCCTCAATTTTTTCATCCATAGAAAAGGCAGGCACTATTTTTCATTAAAAAGTAAACTGTAAGGTATAAACAAACATATACACAAAATACTTACAATAATGCCTGGACTATAATAAGTATGTTATTAACATTTGTATGATAATTGCACTAAAAAAAACTATAAACTTCCACCCAAGAAATAATTTACTAACTTTGGGCTTTCCTAGTTTGTAAACCAAAACCTCATGTTAGCAAGGACAGGTCGATTTCTAGAAGGACAAAGTTCATCACCTGGAGTTTCTGAAGAATATTCCTACCATTGCCTTTCTATCTTCCATGAAAATCCATTCCCCAGCAATACGGACTTTCTCACAAAAGTATGATTCACACAGCCCTGTCTGTCTCCCCTGTACGGTGGAAATGTATATAAAAAATTCTACTGCTCTTTCACACTTCTCTCTTTACATTAAAATCTCTTCCAGACGAGATCGGGCGCGTTCAGGGTGGTATGGCCGTAGCAAATAAACAGTAAATTCATCAGAGCAAAGCATGTTTAATTTGTCTCTGTAACTCTAACTCCTATGCCCAAAGCATAATAGGCACTGCTTCAATATTAGTCAGGTGGCATGGTGAAGAATGAATGGAGAGTAACGAAAAAGCAAAAACAGATGCAGATTAACAATGGCGAGTAGCAAATAAAACACATGACAAGTCTGGAAAAGAAGGCTGTAGGATCTTAGGACTTTGTAGTCAGACCAATGGATTGAATCTCAATTTCACAACTCTTTTGCTATGTGATTTGGACAAATTACTTCATCTGGAGAAACCTCAGTTTCCTCGACTGTCAAATTAGGGGTATAGTAGAATTTATATTATAGGACTGGCATAAGGATTAAATGTGAAATCCATTGAAACTGTCTGGAATAAGATCAGTGTCTTATAAATCTTCAGTCATTATTCTTTTGATTCTCATTCTCATTATTATATTAGTGAGAAGAAAGCAAAGAGTCTATTAAGGGATATGAAAGTGTCTTACAATAAGATGTGATACAATGAAGAGAATCTGCAAGCCTGAAAAAAACAAAAAAACAAAAACGAGAGATCCTACAAAAGTACAGGATCTTAATACATTTGAAAGCATTCTGAAAAAAATATATATATATGTTTAAATACCAGGTATTATAATTAGCCACTCAGTTCTGCTGCCTTTTTTTCTTTAATTAATGTTTTGAAAGAGAACGAGCAGGAGAGAGGCAGAGAGAGAGGGAGACAAAGAATCCAAAGCAGGCTCCAGGCTCTGAGCTGTCAGCACAGAGCTGGATGTGAAGCTCGAACTCACGGACCCCAAGATCATGACCTGAGCCGAAGTTGGACACTTAACTGACTGAGCCACCCAGGCGCTCTTCTGCTGCCTTTTATATCAGTTAGGATCCATTCAAGAAAACTGAAACCATGCTATGTATTTCAATAGATATAATTTAATATAGGCAATTTCTTAAGCATATGTCAGATAATGAGAAGCAAAAGAAATCACTAAATTAACCAGAGATGAAAACTAAAGGAAGTAGCTAATATCCCTAAGGCTGGGACATGAAGGGTAGTAGCTGGAGTTATGAAAACTTGAAGGTAATAAAAAGCAAAGAAGCTGGAGGCTGAAACAACAGCTACTGCTGAGGTGAAGCATATTTCTGCAATGCTGACAAGAAGAAAAAAATAATAGGGGCGCCTGGGTGGCTTAGTCGGTTAAGCGTCTGACTTTCCCTTAGGTCATGATCTCGCCGTTCGTGGGTTCGAGCCCTGCGTCGGGCTCTGTGCTGACTGCCAGCTCAGAGCCTGGAGGCTGCTTCGGAGTCTGTGTCTCCCTCTCTCTCTGACCCTCCCCTGCTTACGCTGTCTCTCTCTCTCTCTCTCTCTCTCTCTCCCCTAGAAATAAATAAAACATTAAAAATTTTAAAAAAGATAATAATAAAGAACACACCAGTCCTTTTTGCCCTCCCTGCCTTCCAGTTTCATACTGGTGCTTCCTAATGGCAGGAACTGGAATAAGACAGCTGGCAAAGCAAGGGCCCCAGCATCAGGGAGATGAGGATCTGAAAGGCAATAGTTTGGGAGCTTAACTTCATACCTGCTATAGTTCTTCTTTTCTTTAAATTAAAGAGAAACTTAGTTTACCTTTACTGTTGTTCCTAATTTCAATCCGGGCTTTTCCCCTTCTTAAACTGAAGAGGCACTTTCTCACATTTGATTGTATTGTTACTTATAAATATCCTGAAATAAAGATATTTTTTCCAGTATAAGGATCAAGAATATGCAGCTCAGACCACTGCTTCTGAACTGAGTATGCAGACAAACCACCTGGAGAGCTGGTTAATATGAAGATTCTGATTCAGTAGGTCTGGGGTTGGGTCTGAGAATATGCACTTCTAACACACTGCCAGACACAATGGGGCTGCTCGTCCAGGGACAACAATTTGGGGGTCATATACAATAAGAGGAGGATCTACAAATCACATTCAGGTATTCTGATAATACGTACCAGGTGCTCCCCACAGCAACTCACCATTTATTTCACTTATTTACACATACTGCAACTTTTCATCAATGTAATAATTATCTTCTAGTCTGCAATTATTTTAGATCCTATTGTAAATATAACTGAACATACGTATGTATGTATGTATATACACACACACACACATACACATGTAGATACATATGCAATTCCTAAGGTCCTCTCTCATAGATAAAATAAGATTTAATTTAAGGTTTATTGTCAGGTAAGCATGAGATTTATAGATGCCACCATCTTTTCTCCTAATATTTCCCTCTGGTTTCGATTCTCTGATTTGACCTATGCTTAGAGAGAAGAAAGTTAGGTCATTAAAATGCAGTTATGGTCTCAAAAGTGCCACTTTCCTATTTGTTTCAAAGTGCAGCTCAGTGCTACAATTGCTGACTTTACCTACAAAAATACATCATGCTCCTGCTAGCATTGCAAATTCTAAAGAGCAATGGGCTGGTTACACCGAATTCCATTCTGCATTAGAATCGTCAGCATAGTGCTGATGGCTGAAGCTCTGCAAGTTGACCAGAAGTATCTCACTGGTCAGCTTCACTGTGAAGGTAGAGAGCCATGTGGCTCAGGAAGACTAATTTTTATATTGCAAACTCAGCTCATTAAGGGTGGATGGAATGCTTCCACTTAGATACAGACAGAGTCAATGTCATCATTTCTATTTGGACTTTTAAAGCCAGAAAATGCATTTAAAAGCACATTGTAAAAAGTCAACAGTCACAATTTTTTTTAAATCACGATTTAGTGTAAACAAATTAGTCCATCCTTCTTATGCACCATGAATTTAACAGTTACATTTATAAGAAGGTTAGATAATTGGTTCATACACTATCTCATGGTTCAGAATGATACAAAATGATCGCAAAATGGTATATAACTTGTATAGCTTTCAATAACAAAGAGGACTAAGGATTGATTTTACCACAGTTTACCAATAGTCAATCATTCTAAGATTAATCAATTTGAAGTCTATCAAGATAATACCAGAACACTTTACTGACCTTATTCTAATTTTCAGATTTATAATTTCCAAACCAAACTAACTTAGATGCCAATGTTATTTCTTCTAGTTCAGTTACTCGGCCCACTGCTCAACAGTGTGTTACTTCATAGAGGAAGCCATGCCACATTCTCCAAATTTCCATCTGGAATCACTCTCCCAAAACATACATTAAGCTATGATCTCATCATTTATTCCTCCATACATGTCAAACCCTTTCTAAAATGTAACTTTATTTTACTTCTGCTTGGAATGTCCTCTGCCCACTTGGTTTCCTATTTTTTTTTCCCAAATTCATCTTTATATTTTGACAAAGCTGTAGCTTTACGTGTTGTACGAAATAATACAGAGACACGTCATGTACCTTTACCAACTTCTCCCAATGGCAGCATCTTGCAAAACCGTAGTACAGTATCACATCTCCACCAACATAAGGATTCCTCATGTTGCCTTGGATAGCACTTTTTTCCCTTTCTTCCTCCTTAAAGACCGTTTTTTATCTTCCCAAGCTGAAACTCCTTATCTGTTAAACAGTAACTCCCCATACTCCCATCACCATCTATTGATAATTACATTATTTTATTTGCCATGTATCTGACTACTCTAGATACCTAATTTACTGGCGGCATACAACATTTATCCTTTTATGTCTGGCTTATTTCACTTAGCATAATGCCTTCAAGATTCATCCTTATTGTCAGCCTGTATCAGAATTTTCAGCCTTCTTGATTTCTGCTCTCATCTGTATTATTTCCTTCTTTCTGCTTACTTTGTGTTATCCTCTTCTTTTTCTAGGATTTGGAGATGGAAGCTTAAATGTCTGATATGAGCCAGTAATGTAAGCGTTTAGTGCTATATTATTTCCCTCTCTGCACTGATTACCTGTGTCCCACAAATTTTGTTATGTTGTATTCTCATTTTCATTCAGTTTAATGTCTGTTTTAGTTTTACTTTTCATTGAGACTCCCTGTTTGATTCACAAATTACTTACGAGGTTTTTTTTTTTTTTTTAAATAATGTTTAAAAGGGTGAGTGAGCAAGTGGGAAAGGGGCAGAGAGAGGGAGACAGAGAATCCTAAGTAGTCTCCTCACAGTCAGCACAGAGCCCAATGTGGGGATCAAATCCATGAACCATGAGATAATGACCTAAGTCAAAACTAAGGATCAGATGCTTAACCAACTAAGCCACCCAGGTGCCCCATTATTTGAAAGTTTTTGTTTAGCTTGCAAGTAATGGGAGACTTTTGTATTATTTTCTGTCATTGCTTTTTAGTTTAATTCCATTGTGGTTGGAAGGCATACTCCATATGATTTCACTATTTTTAATTTTCAACTTTGTTTTAAGGCCCATGAGATAGTGCATCTTGGTATATGTTCTATTGGTGCTTGAAAAGAACTTATATTAATTCTGCTACTGCTGGGTGAGTTTTCTATACATGTCAATTTGACTCAGTGGCTTGATGGATTTTGCATATTCTTACAGATTTTCTAATTTTTCTATCAATTATCACAAAATATTAAAGCTTCCACCCATAATTGTGTTTTATTTCTCCTTTCAGTTTCATTTATTTTTGCTCATATATTTTCCAGCTCTGTTGTTTGGCGCGTACATATTTAGAATGTCTTTTGCGGTGGACTGACCTTTTTAGTATTACAGAATGTCTTTGACTCTGGTAAACTTTAAGGTGTACTTTATCTTTTATCAACATAGCCACTCTTTTAATTAATGCTTGCATTAAATATTTTCTCTCTTTTTCTTTCAATTTTTCTATATTGTTTCATTCGAAAAAAATTTAGTTGCGTTAAATATTTTAATCTACTTTGCCAATCTCTGTTTCTTATTCATTGCACTTGGACCACTTATATGTAATGTGATTATTCATATATTAGGGTTTAAGTCTACCATTTTTTTTCCTGTGTGGGGTGGTTTTTTTTTTAATGTTTTATGTTTCTCTTTGCTCTTACCTTCCTATAGATTACTTGATGTGCTTATTGGTTTTCTATAGTGTTTTTACTTTATCTTTTTATATAGGCCTATTAGTGATTGTACTATTACACGGTAATACAAAATTTCAGTCTTCTGGTGTTGATGTTTTTCCAAAGTGAAGTACTGAAATCCTACCTCCTTTTATATACATCTGCCATTTATAATAGCATTTTCTTAAATATTTTCTCTATAAGGGCGCCTGGGTGACTCAGTCAAGCATCCGACTTTGAGTCAGATCATGATCTTGTGGTTTGTGGGTTCAAGCCCCACATCAGGCTCTGTGCTGACAGCTCAGAGCCTGGAGCTTGCTTTGGACTGTGTCTCCCTCTCTCGGTCCTGCTCTCTGTCTCTCAAAAAATAAACATTAAAAAATATATTTTCTCTACATACACTGAGAATCACAAAAAGTGTTATCATCTTTGCTTCAAGTACCCAACATTTTTCTTCAAGTGTAGAAAACTCAAGAGGAGAAGATTTATGTATGTGCACACATTTTTTTGTCCCAAGCAAAACATCACATGGAACTAGAAGCCTAGATTTCTCCACTCAGCTTCTGTTGATATTCAAAGGGTAGCTCCTCCTTATTGCTGGGTGGAATTCAGAGTTCTGGTGCCCCACCAGATCTCTGCTTAGAGGAGATGGCTTAAGAGAGATAGGAGTCCTTCATTACCACTACCCTAATCAATTTCACTGATAAAATGGAAGTGGCCTTGTTACTGCTGGGTGGTGGCAAAAGTCTTGGTTCTACATTAGGCTTCCTTTGACATCATCCAGCAGAGAGAGTGGGTTCTCTATCCTTTGACCCCACATTGATTTTCAGAGCTTGGAGAATCTTGTTACAACTTGAGGAGGATGGAGCTCTTTGCTCGCTTCTCACACTTTACTGGTGGGGAGTGGGGTAGGGAGGCTTACAGTTTTCTGTGTGGTGTTTGGCTGGAATAAAGCACTTATTGTCAGAAAGCACTTCTTGACTGAAAGTTTCAGTCTTACTAGCATGCATTTATTAGACTTTTAAAAATTTATTTTAAATTTATTTTTCCAATGACCATTGGTATTTCTGAGCTGCCAGCTTTTTTTATCTTCAAGTATAGGATGTATGAAGAAGAAAGAAAACTCAGTGACTTCACCATCATGTAATCTCTTGAAGCCTGAGGCCCCTAGCCTGTCTGCCTTCTTCTCTTCTTTTAGAGTATTATTACATTTGTTCTATAAATAATGTTTAGGGTTTTTAATAGTACATAGAAGGAAAAATATGGAAAAAAAAACTTTGCTCCATCTTTCCATCTTTCTAGCATGAAAAGTCTCTTTTAAGACTTGAATATAAGGACACATCCTTTGTAAGTCTCAGCCACACCATTTCTCTTGATGGTGATACACTTTTCTCTGTAAGTTTCCAGGTACTTTTATTGTAATTTATTTTCCTCGCATGACTGTCTTCATAAACAATTAGGCTATGGAACTCCTGAGGGCACATGCTTTACTTTATTCTCTGGTATGTTCTCCTGAGACTAGCACAATAGTCTGAACATAGTAGTCAATGTTTATTAATGAAAAGATGCGTGTATGGTAGAGTCTCTCAAGATTTTTTTTTAATGTTTATTTTTGAGAGAGAGAGAGACAAAGTGCAAGTGGAGGAAAGGCAGAGAGAGGAAGACAGAATCTGAAGCAGGCTCCAGGCTCTGAGCTCTCAGCACAGAGCCTGATGCAGGGCTTGAAATCCACAGACAACAAGATCATGACCAGAATCAAAGTCAGATGCTCACTGACTGAGCCACCCATGAACCCCCTCAAGATTTTTTTTTTTTTTTTTAAAGATACAGACCACCTTTATCAGAAATCATTGCAGGAGATCTCCATACTGAGGAAGCGCCCTGTAATATATGAGAATATATTACATGCTTTTATATCCTTCTAACATTGCATCACAAGATCATTACTGGATTTGCTTCCCCTGCTACACAGAGAGAACCATATATATGATTTTCTTAAAGTTTTTGGTGGAGACTCTTGGTCATAAACCATAAATTGTATAAAATCAGGAACAACATTCGTCTTGGCCCATGGCTTACAGGTATTCCAGAACTTATCATGGTCCTTAAGTATAAAGTAGATATGCAAAAACCATTTGTTGAATTAATGAATGAAATTTTAAAAAATGAATGAGAATACAAACTCATCATATTATGAATGACTTCATTAGATATGTTACATAAAAAGATATCCAATTCACCTTCCCAGAAATGTCCAATTTGTCTCTTTGGATCTCAAAATTTAGGAGTTACACATTTCTAATTATATTAACACAACTTTTGTTACATACTTTTTTTTTTAATCAGAACTATTTTAGAAACTGATGAATTTGTTTGTGAGATACCTACGTGGGTTTTTCCCAAATGCCTTAATGAACTTGATTGTTGATCTCGAATATCTGATGAGACAGCATGAAACAGAAAGGGAAATAGCTTTTTCATGTGATCAGTGTTAGTAAACCGCACCTGAATGACTCTGTTGGAGACCAATCTAGATAAATGGCTTCACTTACTAGTCTCATAAACAGCCAAACCTATTGTTATTCTCTTAGTAACTCAATAATACTTCATAAATGATTTCTTAGTAGTTTATTTCCAAGTCTAAAATTCATATCTAAATCTCCAAAACCCACATCACTAAAACTCTTCTGGAAGAGTTATTTTAAATGTTGTAATATTCCCACATGAACACTCATCTTGCACAGTTAAATTATTTAACCTCTTCTCTGTATGCCAGTTTGTTAAGTATTGCTGAGAGTGAGGCAAACGAAAAGAGCTGCAAGGCAAGAATATTTCTTCTTTACACATGGCTCTAAGGAGAGACAGTGGATGACAAAATGTTACAGAAGGAGAGGAAAAAGGTTCCTCTGAAATCACAATGTGACAAAAATAGAGACAGATTCTGTTCCCCTAACATAATCCATTGACAGTCATTCCATTATATGAAATTGAGGTTAGGCCTTGGTGTTTGACATCTGCTCTGGAGGTTATATTTTAAAAGCTCGATCTTAAACTCATAGGATAGGAGAAATATAGAGGTTTTGATATTGCCATAATCTTTATAAAGTAGACATCCTAAGGGGTTCCACGACGCTGAAACATATGAATTATATGTAATAAAATATAGATTCTATTCCCCTAAAGAATGATTTATACAGATGTAACACTCTACACCAAAAAAAAAAAAAGAGAGAGAGAAAAAAAACTAGCGTGGAAAAGGAAAACAAAGAGGAATTAGTCTAAAATTCATATTTTATGAGGATTGATTTATAAAAGAATTAATGAAGACTGTTCTTTAGCATTTAACAATCAGAAACTATCAGCATAGCTTGTATTAGGTAATTAAGAAAATGCAATCAAATACTAACAACCTATCTTCAGACAAAATTTTCATGCCACTCATTTTTTTTTAAGTGGATCAGAACTGCACCTACTTGAAAGTACTCAGTAGTGACTCAGAATCCCTAAAGGTATAGCAAATATTCTTTACATGATTCCTATTATAACATGGCTTTTTCTATTTGCTAGCTACCCATTTGAAGATAGCTGTGCTTTTCTGCAAATAAACTGAATACTCATGACTGGCTTAAAATAGATTCATTGTGTATTTACCATTTTGAGAATGTAGCATAGATGAAGTCAAAAACAATCAGGTACACACTCCACTAACGGTTTGGGCACTACACCATATCTCTAAGCTCCTTGCTATCAAAAGTCCTACTTTACTCATTCATAGAATCCCTGTTATCTGATTTAGAATTGGGCAAAAAGTTGATGTTCCATGAAAGTGATTGGTTTAGGTAACCAAATCGCTATGTACGGCTCTCTAAACTAGGCATGGGTCCACATGACCATCAACAAAATTAAAGATTTTGTGATACTACAAAATATCTTCTCGCATAATTCATAGAGAATGTCTGGTCTCTGCTTCCTCTTCTGTGTTTCTATACATCTGTAGTTTCTGTGCTCTGCAAAGTCTGTTATCCTGTCTTATTTTTGAGGGTTTTAAGACTTTGAAAAACAGCTCCTTCTGTAATAAAAGCTGATGGCTACATATAGAATGAGTAACTACCACACAGTATGTCCATTCAGGCAATGCTCTTCACAGTCATCATACCATCCACACTGGTAGTTTCAAGTCAAATGATAGGCATTAACTAGGACAAAAAAGTCAGGGTTTCCCCATCCATCATAACATCTATTGAAACTATTTTTCCCCCACTTACTATTCACTTCTCTAAACTGCAAATTCCTTCTGATTATATGAGACACCTTATTTTCTGTTCATTTTTTAATTACCTAGGGACCATCTTTTCTTAGCTTCCTCTTGATTTCTCAGTGATTAGACTATCATGACTACACAGGCTCATGTAGAAACTATTCAGTCAAATCATTCTGACATACTTCACCCTGCAAGAAGATTTTTCAAGACCACTATCTACACCATATCTTCTCAATCATTATTTTAGATATAGTGCTTAAAAGCAAAGACGACCTTTATTTCCTGAAGAATTAAACAACTGTTTGTTTACTACCGGAAGCACCGAGGCCTCAAAAAAAAAAAAGAAAAAAAAGAAAAAAAAGCCTTGCAATAATCCAGTCTATGCGGCACTGACATTAAAAAAAAAAAAAAGGCAGGCTCAGCTTTTAGAAGTCTCATTTTGATTTCTGAGCCAGCTCTGTGACTAGGCCTTTCATGTTCTGTTAGCCCTTAGACATGGCTTTGAAGGTGTGGCTGTGAACCCTGAAGGGTGTGGCCAGCGTCTGCTTGATCTCTTCTCCCTTATGCTTAACTAACTGCCTAATGTAATAGCTGGTAGAAGACCCCTACTTGGAGGTACAAGTGGTTTAGCACTCACATGCAGAACTAAAATCCATCCTTGAAGTTTCACTTATGTCTATTTAATGCAAAGTATCGATTTCAGGGAGATGCCTAACTAGATGAACACAGGATTCCTTCCGGGAGATTCTCAGGAAGACTCCATCATGGCATAACCACCATAGTACAAGCACCCCATCAAAGAATTTTGCCTAAATTCTTATTAAGAAATTCAGCTGAGGTTTTTTTGTTTTGTTTTGTTTTGTTTTTTTGTCCAGGATTGGATGAAGTTCATTTCTCAGCATTTTCTAACCTGGGGTCCAGGTGAGACTCCAGCTAAATGGGGCTGACAAGCACTTAAGTCCTAGGAACAGTAATTTATCCCCCTAAAATACACAGAATATTTATGTAATTTTATGTGAGGTAAGTTCTGTATTTGCTATTGAGTCCTGGTTCTCTAATTGGGTATCAAGACAGTTCTCTGTTTAGCTGTGGCTTACAAAGGGTTGACTCATTACTTTGACTTCTATCTTAAAAGAGGATAGGGCAAATCAGGGGATTAGCTCTTAACTGTATACCTAGTAATTACCTGAGAAATTTAAAATACTTTACCTAATTTAGTATCAAAACAGTCTGATCTTTCTCTGCAGTGACAGAGTAAGAACTGGCAATAAACATTTTTATTCCTACACACTGAAAGCAATGATTTTTGCTTGTTCCCCTCATCATCATTGTAATATATACTTATTGTAGAAGTTTAGAAAGTACAAAAAAGCAAACAGAAGGTTGAAAAAAATCTTCCCCTGTAATGACACGAGGCAATGGTACTGACACCCGGTATGTCACATTTCAGCCTATCTCACCGTGCATGCTTTACAGACAAACTGTATATATATTTTGTCCTGCATTTTAGTATTTCCCCTGTTCTTAAAAACTACATAAACATCATTTCAACCACCTCTATTTTTCCAATTCAGCACTATATTAGTATTCTAGTATCTTGTTACATGTGAATTTACACTTTTAACTAAAATGGTTTACACTTTAAATCACACTATCAACATACAATGTATCAAAGAACATAATATATATGACATATATACTAGTTGTTTTTATTTGTATAATAAAGCAATATAAAGAGTTGCAGTTCAGGGCTCTTCTGACTAAGAAAATTTCTCATTTATCTTCAGCAGTCCTAAATTCATTTGAAATGTTGTTAAATAGTAGCAGATAAAACAATTTATTTTCACTCTGAGTGCTCAGTAGGAAGGCCAAACAGTCAAGAACTCCCTGAAAAGTAATACAACCATTTTATTTGCGAAATGACTTCCATCCCAATGTAGTAATTTATTTTTCACATTTTACCATGGCATTATTAGGCATTTTTGCAACCCACTAGACTCTGCCTGGCTCATTTCTCTGAATGGAATGGCATATCCATACAGAAGAAGCAGTCATTTCTCAATTACTTTACTGAGGCAGGAGAATGCTCCAGGTTGTCATAGAAGTACTATGGTTTTTCATGGACGGAGCCTACTATTCCACCTTTACCATGCAAGATTCTCTGATATTGAAGATCACCAGAAATGGAGGAGAACATATTAAAAATCTGTCCCTAGGGGCGTCTCGGTGGTTAAGTCAGTTAAGCATCCCCATCTTGATTTCAGCTCAGGTCATGATCTCACCATTTGTGAGTATGAACCCTGGGTTTTTCTCCCTTTCCTACTCATGCTCTCTCTAAAAATAAATAAATACACTTAAAAAATAGAAACTAAAAATCTGTCCCTTAAAAGTAGAAACTAAAAATCTGTCCCTAATGTGTCTTATTCCAACTTGTGTTAATTCATTGGCTGTGTGTCTATGGAGGGAAGAGAAGGGTGTCTTTTTTTGTTTTTTCCCCCAGTTTGGAATGAAGTGTTGTGGAGGCAGCAATGTTCACATGAAGGTAACAATATGCAATTTGAATGCATAATTCAAATGAAACAAAATAAATAGAAGGGGAAAATGGGACACTAAGGTGCCCAGGACTACAGGTAGAAAGTGCAGGAGGAGGTTACAGGCATGTAGAAGGAAAGGAGGCTTGGAGGATGTTCTGGAATCTTAGCGCAAGTTAATCGAGGCAGGTGTATTCACAGTTCCTCGGACCTTGACCTGATACACAGGGAGCTACTAAAAGTGTTAACAAGAACAGACCTCAAATACTCTGTGGATTACCTCTGTCATCGCCCCTAGACTAAACCTTGACCAAGAACGGTCATCACAAGGCAATGAAAAAATTTAGAAGGGTAGAGAAACAAGAAAGAGACGAGCTGACTAAATGTGGCAGAAATCTGAACACATCTGTATGAAATAGAATTTGAAGTGTGTTATAGAAATTTGATGTAGTGAAAACGCACATAAGGGAATAACAGTTTAATTGGGTTGCTCCCAACAAAATATTTTACAGGTCTACTGGTGCATCATGAAAGTAGTAACTTCATGACTATTTAGCACACAAATTACTATCTATACAAGACAGAATGATGGATGGAAAGCATTTTACCCGGGTAACGATGAACCCGCAAAGTGATCTTGCAAAGAGTAGTGGATTTCCCCTCTCACACGTCCATTTGTTTTTCCTGTGTTGGAAACAGCTTCGTACATAGAATTTAAAAGGTTCAGTTTTGGAGAGGGGAAAGCTGCAGACTCAAACTCCCCTACAATTGCATGGCAAACACTTTTTTCCATGGTAAAACACACAATGCAGTACTAATGTCTCAATACTGTGGTTACAGTGCGGAGAGACAGAACAACGGGCAAGTCAACCTGAACCTTAAGGTGTAGGGGATGCTTCTTGACATCAAAGGAGGCACTAATTCAAAGCATTACTCTGCCCCTTTTTCTCTTTTCCACATTGGTCTATTTAATTGTTCTGCATTTCAGTTTTAAAATACCATTGAGGAGTGCCTGGGTGGTTCAGTTGGGGAAGCACAGGTCTCTTTGATTTCATCTCACGTTATGATCTCATGATTCTTGAGTTCGAACCCAGCATCAGGCTCTGCACTGACAGCATGGAGTCTGCTTGGGATTTTCTTTCTCCCTCTCTCTGCCCCTACCACACTTGTGTTGTAGAGACACATTTTTTTATTTTGTCTCTCAAAATAAATAAATCATAAAAAGTATGTTTAAAATCAATACCATTGATAAAACATGAAAAGAGTAAAGGCTTTTCTTTGAAGATGTAATTCAAGTACAATATTCATAAGGAAAGTGCACATATTCAATTATACCAATCAACAAATATTTACAAACTGAAAACATCACTGTAACCAGCATCTAGATGGAGAAAATAGATAACCACCAGCACTCTAGAAGCAACTCATCCACACCCTCCCCAGTCCAAAGGAAATCCTTTTCCTCACAGAATAAACTAGCCTTAACTCTAATTGAACTGTATGTAAATGTAATCGCACATGATGTGCTGTTTTTTATTTGATATCTTTTGATCAAATTATGTTTATCAAATGTCTCTACAGTGTTACAACTGTGAAGATTTTTAATAAGGATATTTTTGTGAAAATAGTGAGGAAAAAGCTGAATTAAGTAGTATTGCTGCTTCTATTAGGTTCTAAGAAGTAATAATAAATGCAACAATTTTTTAGAAGCCTAGTAGTAACAGCTCAAGAGAACTTGTGAAGAACGCTACTCTACTGAGGACAGCTCTGCCAACATACTGTTATTTCTCATCAGTGTGGTCTAAAAGTAGAAGTCACCCTCTAACAATAGATTTTGAGCATGATGACTGTGCTTCCTCACACAGGTAAGTCCAAGTGGGGCGGCTTTCATATCCAAGCTAGGCTCAGTCTACACCACAGGAACCCTGACATTTAAAGATACAGAACACATTTATCACAATTGTCACTTGCCATTAATTTACATTCCCTTTATGCATCTGTTCAAAAAATAATTAGGATTTTATGCTGCAGTAAATATGCTTGTTCATCCGTTAGTGCAAAGCAAAAGATTAATTGCATTACAATGGGAATCAGGACGACAGCACTTGGAGCCACAATGATAACAGTGACAGCTGGGCTGCCCACAGTACTTTGCTCTGATAAGCTTCAAAAACAAGTGTAGATGGGAAAATAATTAAATCACTGACAAGATGGCACCAGCCTCATTTTCCCTCTTCTTGCATGCAGCTTACAATCACCAAATAAAAAGATTCTCCCTGCAAATTAGAGGACCTTTATTTTTTTTCCTATCTCCAAATGCCCTAGTTTAACGTTAGTAATGAGCTAGATTGCTAACATATCTCACTTTTATTTAGCCTCCTATCATTTATTTAAGCAAGCTAAAGAAGAGCTCAAGGTCGACCTGATCTAGTCTATTTAACTAGTATCTACTGAGAACCCAATAGACAGGGCTGGCACTGGACATGTGCCCACTGCAGTCACACACAGGGCATGGTGCTTACTTTAAAGCTCTGCTGTCACCATGTTAAAATTCTTAATTCTTTAACAAGAGCCCTGCATTTTAATTGGGTATTGGGCCTCATAAATTATGTACCTAGTCCTGCTAATAGATGTAGAAAGTAGTAACATAATTTCCCTATTATATATGTAATTATTATGTATATAATTTATACATAATGCATGTATTATGCACATCTGTATAGTATACGCATATTAATGTATATAACACATATGTCCATTACATATATGTTATATACATATTGTGTGTGTACGCTCACGTATGTATCAGTGAACACATCCATAGTCAGACTCACTGCTACAGTTCCCCAAAAGGAAACAAAAACAAACAGCAAACAATTTCGTTTTCCCCCTCTTTTCCCTGGTCAATTAAAAAAGAAAGTGGTGTTATTGAGTGGAAACAGAACATCTGTTTTTTGACGAAACATCTGAGAAGCAAGAGACGTGCTCTACTTGTATTCCAATTGTCTCCCAACTATGGATACTTTTCCATGGTTCAAAATACACTGATCATTGTTTTAGGGACAATGGATGTTAACAACGTGTTTAACCCTGGGTGGGAGTTTACCATCATTCAAAGAAAACATCTGTGCAATGATTTGAATAATGATCTAGCTTCCACCTCCTGCCTCCACCCCAACCCCCTACTACCAAGAAAATAAAAAGAAATAGTTATACAAGAGCTCAGTTCAAAACTACATCCTTTGATGTTTAATCAAGGTGACAATAAAAGCCAGATAACTGATCTCATTCTGACATTTCCACAGGAAGAAGTAACTGACAGATGGTCGTGATTGTAACCAAAATGTTTGGATAATCATCTTTGATGAATCATTTATCATGGCAGCTCCTCATATGACAGTGACTTCTTTGGAGTTCCCCAAAAATCTGGTCCATTAAAGAATTGCTCGATTGGGGCGCCTGGGTGGCTTAGTCGGTTAAGCGTCCGACTTTCGCTTAGGTCATGATCTCGCGGTTCGTGGGTTCGAGCCCCGCGTCGGGCTCCATGCTGACTGCCAGCTCAGAACCTGGAGCCTGTTTCAGTCTGTGACTCCCTCTCTCTGACCCTCCCCTGCTTGCACTGTCTCTCTCTCTCCTAGAAATAAATAAAACATTAAAAAAAATTGTATTATAAAAAAAAGAATTGCTCGATGACATAAGGTTTTTACTACTTAGCTAGAAAGTAGCCAGAACTTACCCTTCATCATGATTTTTTAAAGCTTTCTTTAGAATCCCTTGGATTTATTAAATTAATCACAATTTTTTTTTCTTCGATGGAGAACAAGAGAGGGACTTTTGTTATTGATAGGGGAGTAAGGCTTCGAAAATAGGTCAGGTGCAGCAAGATACTGCTTCAAGGGAAGGAAAATGCAAATTAACTACTGTAGACATGGGTGTTTTTGCCCTGGTAGCAGCTGCTGAATAATTAGGGCCCAAAGGCCTTCATAAAGGTTATAAGTCTTGTTACTGTGGCTAACCAAATCTGCCTGAGTAATTTTCCTTTCGCTATTGCAATTATGGGGTTTTAACTCACTAGGTAGCTGATTTTGTGGCATGTACATATTCGATGTGTCAGGGAAAATGAGCTTCCAAGGCTCCCCTCTGGACCACTTTACAGCAATGATCATAAATCCCCACTAAAGGGAAACTGGTTCTTAAGAGGAGCAATTCTACGGGTGGGAGTGGAGGAAAAAATGAGAGGAAGTAGGCAAACATTTCATAAGCAATGGAGCTGCAAATTTGGATTGGAGTACAACACAATATTATGAAACAATGTAGTATGCTAGAATATGTTGTATTTTATGTGATATAATACACATTTTATGTTTCATTATTATTATCACAGATAAGCATTCATCCTGGATGCTCCTAGAAAATTTTGCTACTACTTAGAATCCACTTTTCCTGAAAGTAACCTTCACTTTCTAGGGTCCCCTCAGAATTGTGAAACCATGGTCCTCATATCTTTTACCTTTTCTTGTGCAACTTTGTGCAGTGACTCTTTGTCTCACCTGTCTTTATCATCAACTCTGTCTCCTCTTTCCTGACACAATCTGCTAATAGAGTCAATAGTCAGAGAAGAAATGGGCCTGATTTCTGGGGATAAATATCTGTTGTATGAACCAGGTAATGTGACTAATTTATCTTAAATATAGTTTTACTTTTTGAAAGGGGAAATTACTACTTTTAGAGGTTTTTCATGGACATCAAATGTAAAAATTTATGGAAAGTGCTTTTTTAGGCTTAAATATATTTGTCTATCATCTTTCTCTCCCTCCCTTCCTCTCTTTCTCGGTCTCCGTTTCTCTCTTGTATCTCTCTATAAAGCTTCCATCCACCCACACATATTTCAATTTATTTTATCTTGTTCTTAAAGTGAATACAAACATATCAACATAGCTTGAACATTTAATTCACATCTTTACATAAAATCTATGGTTTATCGATAAATACTTGATATAATTCCAAAGCAGTTTTGACATTTAACAGAAAAAAAATAGTTATAAAACATAGTTTTAATGTGGCCAAAGTTTTTTTTTAACTATTACTTATTTATTTGGGGTGGGAGGGTGGAGGGAGGGAGGATGGGCAGAAACAGAGAATCCCAAGGAGGTGCTGCACTGTCAGCCCAGAGACTAACATGGGACTCCATCCCATGTACTGGGAGATCATGACCCGAGTCAAAATCAAGATTGGACACTTGACCAACTGAGCCACTCAGGACCCACAAAGAAGGTATTCTATTCAAAGCTGCACATACCATGAGCCTAAGAATTGGTACTGCATTGGCACTTAGATCACCAAAGGGCAACATGTAAATGAAAGCATATTTGCATCTCCACCGATTTTACATTCTATATCAAGGATCCCGGTTCAGCACATTCTTTTTCATTACAGAAAGCACTTTTCACACATAATATTCTTAGATATACATATTTAGATACACTAGAATTCAGGAGTACATTAGTAATTTTCCCTAACCAAATACAGTCTTAATAATGTTTTTCACTGTACAAGTGCCTCCTACACAGTGCTTTGTCAGTTGTTGAGGCTTCAAGAATTTATGTTGATTAATACAGTGTTTAATTGTTGGTAAAGAGCCCTAGTCCAGGACTATGTTATGTACAGAGGGATTATAGTCAGGAGATATAGGTAGTCATCTGTGAGAAGAGGGGTTTTAAAACTTTTTTTAATGTTTTATTTATTAGCGAGAGAGAGCGAGAGAGAACGCATGTGGGAGAGCGAGCACAGGGGAGGGTCAGAGAGAGAGAGGGAGACACAGAACCTGAAACAGGCTCCAGGCTCTGAGCTAGCTGTCAGCACAGAGCTGGATGCGGGGCTCAAACTCACGAACCGTAAGATCATGACCTGAGCCGAAGTTGGATGCTTAACCAACTGAGCCACCCAGGTGCCCTGAGAAGATGGGTTTTAAAAATCAAAAGATGGAGTCAGTGTCAGGGACAATTTGTAATTGTGAAATCTTCTGCATTCTCCATTGAACCCTAAAAGGATAACAGTAATAATCTTTGATGTGGGCAATTAATATTTATGAAATCTTATGTAAAGTATGAATTTTTAAAGTCTACAATTACTTTCATTCTGTGCAAATGCATATTTAAGACAGAGTTTCTAATCCCTGTCCCCTCTAACAAACCCACTGACTTGAATGATATCACTGTATTCTCACATAGAATTTCAGAAGCCAACCATCATGGCAAGCGAAATTCAAATCTATATGATAAAGACAAGTTCTCCAAACTATAGGGAGCTCCTATGAGTAACACATCTTTAGGACTCAAGAAGGGGAGATAGCAAGGGAGTGGTCTTACAGTATAATATCCAACAGTATCTACCATAGAAATCTCACCTTTACAGGTGAGCTTGCCTGTGATTAAGTCAGGCTGGCCTGAAGAGTCATATTTGGGGTACAGACAAGTAAAATACCTGTATCATGGTACTCTCTTCTTTTTAAATTTTTTTTTTTACATTTATTTATTTTTGAGAGACAAAGTGAGACAGAGGGCAGGCAGGGGGAGGGGCAGAGAGAGAAGGAGACACAGAAACCGAAACAGGCTCCAGGCTCTGAGCAAGCAGTCAGCACAGAGCCAGACGCAGGGCTTGAACCCATGAACTGTGAGATCATGACCTGAGCCGAAGTTGGACACTTAACCAACTGAGCCACTAGGTGCCCCATGTGACTCTGTTTCCTAACTTCTCCATGATCTGACACAGGATGGAATCCCTGTCTCCACCCTCATGATAGTTCCAAAAGAGTGGAAAGGCTACATAAAATATTTGAGTTCAGATGTTAGTAATGGACAAAGGTGGACTCTAATCACTCATTAGTTTCTTGACTTGAACGAGTTAATTTTTTTGAAACTAACTCTAAAATGGAAATAATAGTTAAGTAAAAGACTGTGGTTTTGGGTCAGGTCATGATCTCATGGTTCAGGAGTTAGAGCTCCATGTCAGGCTCTGCACTGATGGCACAGAGCCTGCTTGTGATTCTCTCTATTGCTCCCTTTCTACGCCTGCCACACTTGCACACCCATGGTCTCTCTCTCTCAAAATAAATAAGTAAACCTTAAAGAAATAAAAATAAATAAAATAGAATAAAAATACCTATTTTTGAAGGGCTAGTGTCAGAATGGAGAAAATGTACATAACATTATTTGCACAGTACTTAATAGAAAGTAATACTCCATAATGTTAATTATTACTATTACTATTATCAATAGAAGAATATCTTAAATATGGTACATAATCATGTAGACTTTATTGCTCTGAAATGAGGTAGAAAATTTTTAGCATAACATTCAAATTCCCCACAAATATCTTGTTCTGACATGGCATAAACCAAGTGTCTAAGACCCACTCTGGACTTCCATCCACCACTTCCCTCCTTTTCTCCACCAGAACAAATTGACCTGTGTGTATAAAACCTTTCCTGATAACTGTATTCAACTGATTTCTCACTTTGTTCACTGCCTATGTTGTTAACTGTACAGTATGTTAGTATACTTTATTTCTGCATTGCAATTTCTCCTCTGTCTCATGTGCATATTGCTTTATTAATGCACCTGTTAAATTCTTAGAAGTCAGGGATTATGCCTTATGTTTCCTGTAGGCCTCCCGTGCTACATAACTAACACATTCTGGAAAGATTCTAAGTCACATTGAATCCTCATTCCCATATTCAGCCTCCCATAGTCATCTTATTTTTGATACAATTCCCATTTGGATTTAAACTACTTGCTTTCAAAATGCAATTTCCCTAATAGTATACAGTGTTCTGATAATGTCCTGATCAATGCTACTTCAGAGTTACTGCTGATTATACACGTGTTTCTAAATCCCGGCATCATCTAGTGTTTTTCTTTTGTGTCCTTTTTAACTGTTAAGCTATTATGACTTCCTAATTTTTTGAACTATCCAGTTTATGGTCTAGTTTGGTATGTCGGTTTTAGTTTATCTCAATGTAGTAATTCTATAAAAGTCCCTTACCATTTGGGAAAAGCTATGATTATTATTCAGGGAATATCATGGTAATTTTTTCAAGAATAATCACATTTTAAAATTAATCAAGATTTTAAATTTGTATTTCCTGTTACAGAAGCCTCAAATCAAACTTGATCAATCATTTGACCATGCTATTATTTTGAAAATCAGAGACTGAGTGCACAAGATGCATACGTCTCGGGGGAATATATTTTTTTTCTGTTCCGACTTAGAACATCTTTCTCTTTCAAAGGAATTAAATGGTCATTGAAGAAAATTTGGGAAACACAGAGAAATGCATGTAGATCAATAAAATCCCATGGAAACCCCTACCTATAAATAGTACATGCACATTTTTTAACTTTTTGTTTTGAAGTAATTTTAAACTTACAGAAAAGTTGCAGAAATAGTTGAGAAAGTTTCCATATATCCCTTAGCCAGCTTTTCCTAATGATAGCATTTGGCACACCAACACTCCCAGGATCAGAAGGCATTGCCGTGGATAGAATATTACTAACTTGTTGGCTATTATTCTTTTCCTAGTCGCCACGGTCTTAACCATCCTTGCACAGATTTCCTCAGGCCATATCAGATTGGCAAGCAAACATGGCAAAGTAACAGTAACAAAACAGTATTTTTCTGAATACAAATTCATTTACAGGGCTAAGAAAACTCCTGGACCTTCCTTCCATGCTTCTCATTTATTCATTAACAATTTGCTTCCAACTTCCTAAGAACCTGGCATTATTTTAGGCTCTGGAGATACCAGTGTAAACAAAGCCTTTCCCCTGATGGAGTTTGCTTCCCTACGTGAAAGACGGACCATGAAAATACATTTATATTACAATGGTAGGAGGTGCTATATCTGAGCAGGAAATAACTGAGATAGAAACTGATAAGGAGGAAATGACTTTACTTATGTGGATCGGAAAGACCTTTATGATCATGTAGCATTTAAGCAGAATTCTGAATCAGCCTGGTAAATACCTAAGGGAAAAGGTATCCAGGCAGAAACCACAAAGAGGAACATACCTGGCAAGTTGTAAAAGCAGCAAGAAATGGACTCTATAATGAGGGCAGGCCTAGAATCAAGTTCAATATACACATCCCAACAAACTCCTCCTGACTTTTAATGGAAATTGTGTATAATTCCTCTAGGCTGCACCAGAGATTCCACCGGTTCCTCCCCTTGGGTTGTCATGATGATTTTTGTTGATTCTCATGACCCACAACCTTGGCTTTATGTGTGTGTTCCAGGAATCCAACGAGCTGGCTTCCTGTTCCAGGCTTTTATTCCAGACAGTACCCTCAGGAGGTGCTCTGGCTCCCTGAGTATCACCTGATAGACTGAATAAACAAACACACAATGTCTACATCATATATAAAGGTAGAATTCTGATGCACACCTTGCGACAGTCTGCCCAGGAAACCAATCCATTATCTACCATGAATAGACCAAGAAGCCAGCCTACAGGCTTTCAGGAGGCCAGGTGGTATCTCCAGGAACAATTTAAGAAGCTAAACAATAACTTCTTTAACAACTGGCCCCAAATACCTAGATTGACAGATTCCCTACTTTTGTCTCTACTTCCAACTTAGTTAGCAACAGCCAAAGCAAATTAAATCTACTCCCCTAACCAGTGATGCAGGATGCCCCACTGCTTCCAGCCTTCCCCATGCCAACAGCTTCCCATCAGGACATACTTGAAGCTCTTCCCTTTTCCAGTAGAAAGTTTTCCCACTCTTTTGCCTGCTAGGAGTCTCTGTGAGTGGTAGTGACTGACTCTCTTGTTATAGCAAGTTCTTAATAGCCTTTGCTTTTTTCATTTGGTAGATTTATTTCTGCATACCTTCCTGCAATAGGGAGAATCCCTCAGCCTTCAACTTCCATAGTAGTAAATTCACACACACACACACACACACACACACACACACACACACCTATACTGTATATGATGTGATTAGATGGTTGAACTAAGGTTGAAGTTTGAAATTTGTGTGTATTATACAGTCAAGCTTTTTCCTTAAGGTTTCATGGAGTTTGCATGACATATGCACAACTTTTGCATGTAACTATTAATGGTTTGTATTCCTCAAGGTTCAGTCCTAAGCTCTCATCTATTTTCCTCTTTATGTTTCCTTCCTCCAGTATTCTGCCTCTATGAAGAAGACTTTTTAATTTATTTATGTTTCTTGCCCAGACTCTTCATCTGAGCTTCACTCTCCCACTATCTCTTCAGTTTCATAAAGACACCACTAACTCAATATGGGTAGGTGATCTTCCTCCACTAATCTGCTACCTTTCTTATGTTTCCAAAATCAGCGCTATTTACCTGGTTGAACCTGAAGTCTCACCACCAATAACATTCTTCCATTATCTTCCATACAATATCCAGTCATCTATCCTTCTCAGTTTTAAGTATGTATCAGTAGATATCTGAGAATTAGGAACCATTTCTCTGCTTCATTGCCATTTCTATCCTAGTTTGAGCTACCTCATCTTTTACCTGGTCTTCTGCAATACTATCTGTATTGAGTGCCCATGGCTGCTGAAACAAAGTACTAAAAACCAGGTAGTTTAAAACCATATAAATTTATTGCTCATTATTCTGGAGGCTCAAAGTTCAATATCAAGGTGTTGGCAGTGCCATGCTCTGTGCAGTGGATCTGGGTGAGAATCTTTTCTTGCTCTTCTAGCTTGTGTGTGTGTTTGTTGGTAATCCTAGGTATTTCTTGGCTTATAGTCGAATCACTCTAGTCACATGGCTGTCTTTTCCTTGGGTCTTCACATTATCTCCCCTCTCTATATGTCCACCTCTAGGTCTAAATTTCCCACTGTCATAAAGACACCAGTCATACTGGATTAAGGCCTACCCTAATGACCTCCTTTTAACTTGATTACTTCTATAAAGCCCTAGTTCTACATGGCAATGAGAAAGAATGGAATCTGGCCATTTGTAGCAATGTGGATGGAACTCGTGGGCCATCATGCTAAGTGAAATAAGTCAGGCAGAGAAAGACAGATACCATATATTTACACTCATATGTGGAGCATGAGAAACTTAACAGAGGACCATAGGGGAGGGGAAGGGGAAAAAAACAGTTAAGGGGAGGGAGGCAAACCATAAGAGACTCTTAAATACTGAGAGCAAACTGAGGGTTGATGTGGGTGGGGGAGGGAGGAAAATGGGAGATGGGCATGGAGGAGGGCACTTGTTGGGATAAGCACTGGGTGTTATATGGAAACCAACTTGACAATAAACTATAATTTAAAAAAATAAAAGTAAAAATAAAGCCCTAGTTCCAAGTAAGGTCACCTTCTGAGGTACACATTCTGGAGGTTAGGACCTCAACTCATCATTTGAGGGGACACAATTCGGGACCTAAACTGGTCTCCTTGATTCTCTCAGGTTGCCCAATATAGATTTTCCACTCAGTAACCAGAATAAATTTTTTGAAGTCCAATCTGATCAATTCATTTATCTCCTTAAAATCCTTCCATGCTATTCTACTAGTCTTAGGCTAAAAACTCAACTCCTCTGACATGGTCCTCAGTTTGGTCCAGCATACGTCCTTTATCATGCCCTGCCTCTCTTAGTTCTGTGTTTAGTAAAAATAAATAAATAAATAAATAAATAAATAAAAATAAAAAAATAAAGATTGTATTTTTCTCTTCTTGTCTGTCATGTTCTTTCTTTCCCCAGAAAGAAAAATATTTCTCTTTTTAATATTTATTTTGGGGAGACCACAAACAGGGTAGGGGCAAAGAAATGGAGACAGAGGATCTGAAGTAGGCTCTGTGCTGACAGGCTAACACCAATCAGCCCAATGCGGGGTTTGAACTCATAACCCACAAGATTATGACCTGAGCCAAAGTGAGATGCTCAACCAACTGAGCCACCCAAGTGCCCCTTCCCAGAACTCTTATATGTATTATTTCTTCTGTCTGGAATGCTCTTTCCTTCCTTCTTTTACCTAGAATCCTTAGATGTGTCCTCAGATTCTTTTTTTTTTTTTTTTAAGGCAATCCTTCTCCAGCATGTCTTCCTCCAGAATTATAATTCTAAGATTTTGGAATCATACCAATCTCTTTGTAGGACAAGGGACTTAAATAATTGATTTTTATTTATTGTTTTGTGGAAATAATTGATCTTTAAAAGTAAAAACATGTACACTAAAGCACTGCTGTTTAGCTTATTCATTTGCCGAGTACACTGGAACCTGAACAGTGGACAGTGTTTAAAGATAACTGCTAGTTCATCCTTTTTTCCACTCCCTCCATGGCCTTTTTATTTATTTTATTTATTTATTTATTTTTTACAAATAGTTTATTGTCAAGTGGTTTCCATATAACACCCAGTGCTCATCCCCACAAGTGTCCCCCTCCGTGCCCATCCCTCCCTCCCCACTCCATGGCCTTTTTAACTGGGACCACCTCAACCATAAAGTAAGCCCTGAGGAGAAATCTGCCATGCTGATCAACTTAGCCCCTTAGTATTTGTCTACCCAGCTATCAAGAGTTACAGTGGGTACTCTCCATCTCAAAGTGGTGACGATAGAGGTCTCCCAGCTTCTTAAAGTTTCTGATTGCTAACCTAAGAGTAACTGCTGATAGTCTCTTTTTGTCAGGAAGATATCTTACTGGAAAATCTAACTAGACACATAGACCAAACTCTCTATACAGGGAATCCTTCATCAGCCAATACTTAAACTTACTAACTAATAACAACTATAAAACAGTTTTTCCAAACATTACGACTCTCTATCTTAGGAATGGCCATATACATGTTTTTTTTTTTTTTTTAAATTTTGTTATGTTTTTGTCAGGGTTTCTCTGAAACCAGAGCGTTTACCAGCCAGTTGAGTAGGTGTTCTCTCTTTGTCACCTGGAGCCTGGCAAAGTTTCTGGCAGAATTCTTCTATCTCAGGGAGACTTACTCATTTGGAAAAGATTAGAATTATCTGTCTGGTACAAAATTACTTTTGCAGCAAGTGGTTCATTATCCAAGACATTTATGGTGACAGCTATTAGCTAATCTCTTAAACTTAAAGAGGATAAAAGGAAAAATGGTGTGTCTATACCAACTTTTAAATCTTAAAGTAAACTTTCTTCCCAGAAGATCTAGATGTCACATCAACCAGGACTTCTCCAATAAATATTCATTGCATTCTTGAGCTATAAATGAGCTGAATGAGATGTAATACATTACCCAGGGTACTGGAAAGGAAGGGATGACCTATTCTTTCGTAGACTACCAAACAGGAGCCCCATGTTTTAGAGAACTCTGATTAGTCCTCTTCTAGAGGATACCCCTTCCCATGGGAAAAAAAGAGTTGGTAGTCTACAAAATTGTGTCCTCCAGAAGGAGAGAATTGTGTCTCTTCTTCTAGGTCATGCTTCAAATACCTGGTACCTCTGAAATTTCCTATCAGATGGCTTATATCCACTTGTAAGTTCTGCAAAGGCCTTTCCAAAAATTCAACTTGTCAAAGCATACTACCAGTATGCAAACCTATAAGCTCAATGAGTGGCTGTGTGTCTACAGAAGGAGCTTGAACACACAGGCTGGGATGTCTAACATATGTGCATAAAGTCCTCAAGGTGTAAGATGATGCCCACATGGACATATTCACGTCCATATTTAACCCTGGTCTTCATGGTTTTGTAATGAAACATTTGTCAAGATAGAAGAATGGAACTTTTTTTTTTTTTAAGTTTATTTTGAGAGAGAGCACATATGAGTGGGGCAGAGGCAGAGAGAGAATCCCAAGCAGTCTCCTCACTGTCAGCATGGAACCCTACATGGGGCTTGAACTCACAAAAATGAGATCATGACCAGAGCCGAAATCAACAGTTGGAAACTTAACCAACTGAACCAACTGATTGAGCCATCTAGGTGCTCCGAGAATGCAACATTCTTTAAGCAGTTTGGTTGAATGATTTAAATCTTCTAAATATTTAGGCATATGGTATATAGGCTTCAATTTTTCTCTGCTCTTCCCCACATATGTTAGGGAAGATCTGTAGATGGCACAGTGAAAAGGGAGGAGTAAAGAAAGCTTAATATTTGCAAAGGTGTTACAGAAATTAAGAGAAATCAGTTGCTGGTAACAGCAGGTATCTACCACCATCTCTAGGCCCAAGGATAAGAAGGGGATTTGTTAGGGGCGTCTGGGTGACTCAGTTGGTTAAGCATCCAACTTCTGCTCACGTCATGATCTCAGGGCTTGTGGGTTCAAGCCCTGCATCAGGCTCTGTGTCTGACAGCTAGCTCAGAGCCTGGAGCCTCTCTTCAGATTCTGGGTCTCCCTCTCTCTCTGACCCTCCCCCACTTGTGCTTGTGTGCTCTCTCTCTCTCTCTCTCAAAAATAAATAATACATTAAAAAATATTTTAAAAAGGGAATTTGTTAATGGAACCTGGAGAGAAATCATCTAAAAAAGAGAAAACTTTCCTCCAAAGGTTGTAGCCTGACAACCCAGAGCACAGAGAGATGGATAAATGAATCCACAAACCTCTCTCTTCTTGCTCTCTCATCTTCTGGTGGTACCTTCTATTGGATAAACCCAATCAGAAGCCAGATGCAAAGAGTTTGGTCAATAGAATACATAGAGTATAGCCTTCCAGCTTACAGTGCAGAATGGAAGGGTAGAGAAAAGAAGGGTAGAGAAATGGAGAGTATCCAGCCTATGCTGGGATCAAATTTCAGATTCAAATCTTTCCTTTAATAACTATGTGGTCTGGAAGAAATTATTTATTAATGATAAGTCTCCATTCCTCATCTCTAAAATGGGTCCCTTAGAAACACCTCTATTACAGGATGTAAGGATTAAATAAGAACATTTTAGGGGTAGGGGCATCTGGGTGGCTCAGTCAGTTAAGCGTCCAACTTCAGCTCAGGTCATGAAATCGTAGTTTGTGAGTTCGAGCCTTGCATTGGGCTCTGTGCTGACAGCTCAGAGCCTGGAGCCTGTTTCAGATTCAGTGTCTCCCTCTCTTTCTCTCTGTCCCTCCCTTGTTCACACTCTGTCTCTCTCTCTCAAAAATAAGCAAACACTAAAAAATTTTTAAAGAACATTTTAAAGCATTTAGCATAGTACCAAATAACTGGTAGATGCTTAAACAAGAACTTATACTAGGTACTTAGGGAAATCTACAAGATATAGTCAGTGCTCTTAGTACTTTCAATCAGAGACCCTAACATTTACTCATTCATCAAGCAAACATTTGTTGAGTGCTTACTACATATCTGTTACAGTGCTGGACTATGGGGTAGAGAAATGAAGAAAACAGGTGACAAAAGAAATCCCTGCTCTTTTGGATGAAGAAGAAAAAAAAAAAAACCCTGCTCTCATAAACTAAGCACGAGGGATACAATGTCTAAGAGCTCCAGAATCAAACTTGTTATCTGTGCATCTTAGATCTTCTACTTCCTAGATTACTTGGGGCAATGTTCTAGTTATACAAAAATTAGCAACTAAAAACATCTGATTACACTCATAGGTTCTGTGATCATGGATTTAGAAAGCACATAATGATAACTTATTATATTTATGGAGTTTCAACTAAGAAGCCTTAAAAATTTAAGGGAACTAGAAGCTCAAGGCTGAATCAACAAGAGTTGTCTTCATTCACATGTTTAACAGTACATGCTAGCTGAGGATTTGTGAACAAACTGGTGTGTGCCAAAAAGTCTGTGATACTCCGACTTTGTGGCAGCGTGGTGGCCTCAGATATTTTGTCTGGCTACTAAAGTTCTAACATTGGTGTCCCAAGAGAATAAGTTGGGAGCTCTTGATATAGCCTCCAGTTTAAGAAACCAGGGGTGTCTCTTCTGTAATAAGTTTCTCCAGATTCAGGAATGGGAAACAAAGACCCTCTCAATAGGAGAACTGTTAAAGTCACATTGTAAGAGGGCTCATGAATTAATACACACACACACACACACACACACACACACACACACACACATTGTGGCTATCTCTTGGAAACTGTAGCCACATTTAACCCCTCTGTAACTCTATTTTCTAATCCATAAGATGGATATTGTATTAATACATATTTAATAAGATTATTGTGTTAAATAGAATGTCACATATATGCTTTAAATAATGACTCATATATAACATAGGTTCAATATACATTAGTAATATTTTTCTAAACTAGATACCATTGGAAGAACATAGATGAGGTCCCTGGGCTTGAGGTGGGAGGTCAGCCAGACAAAGGTCTAAACTTAGATATAAAAGTAAGAACTGCCCATGCAAAGCACAGAGCAAGGAAAATGAACACTGTTTCCCAACAATACAATAACATAAAAACAACGTTTCTCTCTTCTAGGCACTCCAAATGTGAATGCCTAGGTCAGCCACACAGCTCTTCTTCTCAATGTCAGTATACACCTGAGTTCCTTTCACATTTTTGGTTCTCAAAATTTTTTAAAACATTTTAATATTTATTTATTCTTGAGAGCCAGAGTGCAAGCATGAGAAGGGCAAAAAGGCAGACACAGAATCCGAAGCAGGATCCAGGCTCCAAGCTCTAAGGGGCCAGCACAGAGCCCGACGCAGGGCTTGAACCCACAAAGCACAGCATTATGACCTGGGCCAAAGTCTGACACTTAACCAACTGAGCCACCCAGGCACTCCTGCTTCTTAACTTTCTAAGATACAGTTGTTGGATATCATTGTCAAAGCTGGTACATAATATTTGGGTTCCAACCAGTGGAAAGTGTAAGGATATGAATGAGGCAAACCCACAATATTCACACTCAGGCCTGGAAGCAACATACATCACTTCTCTCCTTCCTCGGGTACAAACTAGGCCATTATGACTTCACCTGATTGCAAAATATGTGGAACATACAACCTAGCAGGGCAGCACTGTGTCCAATACGAAGAGTGAAATGGATACTGTTGTACAACTGTCTTTTACACCCAGACTAAGGAAAACTATCCCAGAAGGAAGAGAGACCCTGCTGACTACAAGTTATAATTTTATCAAATAAAATGGACAGCAGAGCATGAGGAGGGAAAAGAAGCCACATTGAAAAGCCTGGAAGGAGTCAGATCATGAAGATCGTTGTGAGCCAAATTAAAGACGCTGTGTTATACATACAGTGGAAATCCAATGAAGGGTTTTAACAAGGGGAGAATGTCATCAGACCTAGGATTTCAGAGACTGATCTAAAAATCACATGGAGAATGAATTAGAAGAGATAATATATAGAATCCTGAAGATGAACTGAAAGAGACGGTTATAATAATTGAAATTTCAGTTCATCTGTACTTTCTAACACAACACAGGAGATCATGTCTAGGCAGGATGTACTTGCAAAATAAGGTAAGATTACTTAAAAGTAATATTACCTAATTCATTGCCTATTTCCATGGCTTTTACATAATGAGAAACAGGAATTAACAGATTTCTGTATGTCAGAATTTATGGCCATAATTCAAAATCTACATTTGTTTTGTGTTTTTAAAAATTTCTGCACTGTTTCAGCATGTCAATACTACAACTGATATTATATATAAAGTATAGAATCATTCTCTATGAAGTCATCTCCCAGATATGTGACCTTATTTTGGCAAATGCCCCATTTGTTTAGAGTTGCTATATATAAATAAACCAATATAGTTCAGTTATCCCAGAATTTTCCACAAAGGAATTTACTTTTCACTAATATTCCTGAGCATGTGAATTAATTTTAATATAGATTTGACGAACAAGTACAAAATAACTCAAGTAGAACATTGACAAAATGACCCCGGGACGATGACCAAAATGTCATATTAGTTATATAATGGTAGCTGGAAAAAAGAATCTACATTTTCATGTAGGGGTGCAAGTGATAAACACTTGGAAAGAATGAAGACCTAACTTAGATTTGCAGATTGAGAAAGGTTTATTAGCAGTCAACTCAAAGCTTGGGCAAGTTAGAAATGTATATGCTTCAGAAACAGAGCTAGGATTTTAACCCCAGGTCTGTCACCTACAAGCTGTTACTCTGAGAGGTCATTTTACTTCCATGAGCCTATGCTATTTTCTTCACATTAATAACAATAATAATATCTATCTTACATGAACTAGGAATATTGTGATTATTAAGTAAATTTCTCTACACAAAGAATAAGTAACCTGGTATCAAGTCACAATATACTTCCTAGAGAAAGCCTATCTGCCTCAGAGCAACTTTTCCTCCCTTTCTGAGATTCTGTTGGCAGCCAAGCCCCTGCAACCAGGAACTCTACTAAGTGCATCAGGAGCCAAATGCTTAAGGATTCCAGCTTTGCACTGAAAACAATGTGTCAATGTAGAAAGAGAACACTACATGGAAATACAAAATGTAATGAATTTTTAATTTGTGAGGAATAATCTTTAATAAGGTGACGAGACAGAAAATTGAAAATAATAGTTCTCCGTTTTAGGAAGTGTAGTATGATACAAAATCAATAATACTCTGAAGCCCATTTATATGAATGCTATAGAATAATAACCTATTCAAAAAATAAGTGTAAGATACACCCTGTCTTATATTTCTTTCTAAAATGAATTCACTTTTAAATGAATATAGAATGGTATTCAAAATCTGCCCCAGATAAAATGTCAAAATAATCTTAAAGGATAACAGGAATTTTTTTTTTATTGGAGACAGCAAAAAGAGCGAGCAACAAGAGATTTAGCAATAAAGCTTGGTGAATCTAAATGTTACCATGTGTTTTTAAAAACACATTCTTCAGTATTTTGTAAGACTGTCCATCTTTTTGGTATTAATGACTGTAAATGAAGCCTTATGAGAAGAGTTAGGTCACATGTTGAGTATCTGACCCATATTTCCCAGGCCAGTGTAGTGGTGAGGAGATCCGTTTTTCCCCTAGGAAATTTCTCTGTAGCACTTTTAAATTCAACTTAATAAATGCTATTGTATGAATGTTACAGAATAGCACAGGTTAAATGGATATGGTGGGGGGGGAACCAACCTAACACCATGACTTGTCAATATTAACAAGATCAGTGGATTTAGCTACAGACACACATTGACGAATTCTTCTAAAGTTGGCTTCAGTTTTATTTTAAAACGCAATAAAAATTGAAATCGGATATGTATTTTTTGTAAATAAGAACATTAGGGGAGAATGTGCAATAATGATCTGAAGGAAGAGGATATTAATTCCATAGTATGTGGTAGTGAAAGAGGTTCTTTGGAAGAGGCAGCATTCAAGGCTGGCTGTGAGACTTGTACAGGACTTCAGGAGCCAGAGGAGGCACAAATGACAGAGAGTAAACACCACAAAGGCACGAATGAATAAGGGGAAAATGATCTCAATGGAAAAATAAGTGGCCCTCTGTGCTAATATGTACAGACTATGGGTGTTGAGATGAGGATTGGTAAGTAATTTGTAGGAAAAAATAAATGAAAAGGGACACTTTTTTCAAATAAGACTTTTACTGAAATATAATTCAGTACCATAAAATTTACTGATCTAAAGCATGCATTTGGGGGGGCACCTGGGTGGCTCAGTCGGTTAAGGATCTGACTTTGGCTCAGGTCATGATCTCGAGGTTCATGAGTTTGAGCCCCACATGGGGCTCCATGCTCACAGCTCAGAGCCTGGAGCTGGCTTCAGATTCTGTGTCTCCCTCTCTGTTCCTTCCCGTCTCACACTCTGCCTCTCTCTCGTGCGCGCTCTCTCTCTCAAAAGTAAACATTAAAAATTTTTATTTTAAAATTAAAAAATAATAAAATATGTATTCGGTGCAGGATTTTTGTTTTTATTTTTCTACCATATTTATAGAGTTGTTCATACATTAACACAATCAATTTTAGGATACTTTCTGGGTCCATTAGCAATTACTCTTTATTTCCCCCAAGGCAGTAAAAAACAAAAACAAAAAACAAAAAACAAAAACATTGACCTATTCTGTGAAGGACCTTAAATCTTAATTTGCTAAGTTACCATGGCAAAAATATTCAACTTTTTTCAACTTTTTTAGTAATAGGGTAACATGATCACCATTGTGCTTATCGAAAAGTATTCTGGTAACAGTGTGTGGTCTGCAAAAGAACTACTTAAATCCAAAGAATATTTACTCCTACACATTCTCTGATCTACCGTAATTCCATATACCTATGGAAGTATCTTTGCGCGAATCTCCCAATTATATTCCACAGAAATTCCTTCATTTACAACATTTCAAGCAAACCAGTAAATATTTCCTACGTAACAATATGCTCACAACTAGGCTACTCTCTCCTTTTGGTTTAATTTTGTTCTCCTTAGACCCTGACTTTAAAGCACAGTAATGACTTTTTTTTTAATACTTTTATACGTCTCAAAACTACCTGGATGACTTATATGGTAGAATTATTATCCCTGTTTCACAGTAAGAAAGCTCACAATCAGAAATGTTAACGCTTTCTCAGGAGACAGACAATTACCAAAAGCCCAAAACGTAACTGAATTTCTGGCCTTCTTTCTGACTTTGCCATCAGGCCTTTTCCAACCATAGCACAAGCTGCCCCCATGTCTGTTAACCAGGATCTGCCCTTATGTTTAGTCTGCAAAAATAAGAAGTCTGCTCCACCCAGAAGTATGTCAGATCTAAATAATTAGAGAGGAGTTAGGATATGTGGTCTTCAAATTTGTTTTTAAATCGTTTAGAAACCCAAGTATGAAATTTGGAAATGTGTTTTATAAAAGAACTTCAGGATGCTGAGTTTTCTTAGAATGAATTTGAGAAGGAAAGCACAGCAGGTGAACAAAATCTCTTGCTACGGACAATTTAAATCTCAGGGAAAGCCTAGTGCATAGACAACCACCAACCTAGAAGCTGAAACTCTTAAAAAGATAATCCTTAATAACAAACTTTTCACTAATAACCAATTCTGTTATTCATGTGGCCATCAATTAATAAGTGTCAGCAGGTTGTAAAGGTCACTTGCAGGCACCATCTGAGAGCAATTCTCCCAGCAATTCTGTGAGGTAGAAAGCTAAGGCTAAGAGAGGTGCTAAGATTTGCCCAGGCCATTAAAATCACAGTCTTCTGGCTCCAAATAACAAGAGCTTTTGGAAGAGCTAACCACAGAATGCAGACTTTCTTGTTCTCAGTGAAAGGAAGACCCTTTCACTGAGCAAGATTAAGACCAAGTTATGGGGCACCTGCGTGGCTCAGTCAGTTAAGCATCTGACTTAACGCTCAGGTCATGATCTCGCAGTTTACAAGTTTGAGCCCCACGTTAGGCTCTATGCTGACAGCTCAGAGCCTGGAGCCTGCTTCAGATTCTGTGTCTCCCTCTCTGTCTGCCCCTCCCATGCTCAGACTCTTGTCTGTCTCTCTCAAAAATAAATAAAACATTAAGAAAAAAAGATTGAGACCAAGTTCTATGCCTTATTCAAGTCCTTGGCATTCAGCCCTGGTCTAATACAAGCTTACATTCCCAGAGAGACATTTTCTTTCCTTCTAAAGTGCCATGCCAGGTATAAAGAACATGAAGACAAATAATCCTTCCCAACTCAAGTCCTCTACCTTAACATTAGCCTCCCACTGCATCAATAATATTCTGACTCTCTGGTTCTTTATATCCTTCTTAGTGAATGTTTCTTTAGGAATCTGAGAATCCTGAGTTCTAATTCCTCATTTCTTTTGAACATTCATAGACAGGTTATGTGAAGATGCAGAGATCTCTGGATTCTGTATGGCTTCCTCCACTCTTTGACACTTCCTTATGTCAGTTCTGGCTACAAACTTTTGACAGGAATAGATCGTGTGTTTCACTGGCTATCCTTTGAAGTGTTGCCAAGTATTTCTTGGCAAACATAAGAGGCAGGCTAAAGAGAACGGCCCAAATTAAACACATGGGATCAAAACACAGGGGAAGAACCTCTTTGGAGTGAGAAGATCCCTCCATAAAAGGTTATTATGCGGTAGGGTCCCCTCCCTAAGGGGAAAAAAAGTCAAGGCAACCATGCTTTCATGTACTTGACAACATGCCTCATCCCTCACTACCCTGTAACATGAGACCACTTAATCAGACTACATGTTTATGTGTTACCATATATGGGAGACAAAGAAGTAAAACATATATAAACAACTATGCCATGTAGTGTTCAGGGCTCAGTTCTTTGGGTACGAAGCTAACTGAGCAGTGCTGGGAGGAATAAAGTTGTTTCCTGGAAAGAAGAGCTTCAATGTCATAACTGTACAAGAACCCTGCTACAATCAGAGTGATTTGAAAATTATCACCCATGCTGTAATAATGCAGCTTCCTACTTTTGTTTCTAAGATGAGGATGGCAGGAATGGGTTTCTCCAGGCCCTTGCCTAACATTGGCCAGAGTACAAACGGAGAGCTGTTTGCCCTATATCTAAATATTTAAGAGATGGTAATCAAGCGGTTTAAAAAAATATGCTACCCATGACCTTATAATGACCTTGAAGTCCAGGTTGGCATTTAGAATTCCAAGACTCCTCAGAGTTCTGTGCCAGAACCCGGCTGCATGGGAGGCCTGGCCCGGGCGCGGCTATCTTCTTTTTCCGTACCTTGATTTGAGGACCTCTGATGCATTTGGGGAGACACCTCAGCCTGTACTCCCTAGCCCTATACACATGCTCCCTCTTAAACGGTCTCCCCTGAGGCCTCGAAGTCAACACATCACCAGTGAATTCCACCCTCAAGGACAGAGCGAGCCTTGGGAGGTGTGTTGGGATCAATAGAGGCAGGGTATTCTTGTGTTCTGATATCCACTGTATCATCTAGAGGAGGGCATCGTCCAAATGTGGGCACATTGCTGGGGCCCTGAGGAATTATTGCTTAAGTGGGAAAACCTGTGACTGGAGGTGATTCAGAACAGACCCTTTAAGGGGGGCAGGATGCAAGGCCAGAGCCCCTCTTGTAAAGGTCTAAAAGACTACGGTCTTCTCTACAAACTCCAAGCAGTCAAAAACAAAAACAAAACAAAACAAAATACAAACAAACAAACAAAAAAACCCATTAACTTCCAACCTTGAAAGTCATCATGAACCTACCTTCAGCTTCTACTGTAAATGGAGGAGTAATAACATGGATTGAACAGAGATTTAAAATGCCACCAAGGCCCTCAAAGTGCGTAGTCAACCAGGACAGGTGGTACATGAAATGCCAAACAAACTTAATACAGTGATTTAAGTCATAAAATATCACAGTGAAGTTTACCCCTAAATAATCAGTAAGTGGAGAAATAACACACCTAAAACAGCTGAGGAGACACTGATTCAGAGAAGTAAAGTAACTGGCGAAAGTCACACTTACAGTAACTGGGAGAGACTCAGTCCCGTAGATCCACCACCAAAACCACAGGTTTCTTCCACTTCTTGGAAACTATCTGTGGAGGCCTGATGTTCCAACAAAGATATTTGCTTGCATCTTCCTTTTTTCTTTTCTTATTTTCCTGCATAAATATTTTAAAGGCCATCTTTTTAAAAGATAACCTTCCCTCAAATAAACGCTTTACCCCCTCTCCACCGGTTTCTTTCAGAAACAGCTAAGATGACTTGTTTCAGCTTTTGTTAACCTTAAAAATAAAACTGCTGGTTATTTTACCAGCAAGAGAGGGGTGTATTTGGGAATAAGGGAGAATAGCTCTGCAGAACAAACAAGCTCCAGGAAAAACCTCTAGGCAAATTCCCTGAGGCCAAGCTGAGGACTGCTCTTTTATAAGGTGGGGGGTTGCAGGGAGCCCTGGGAAGGCTGATGTAAACAAAAAATCCATTGGAGTAAACTGAGAGTTGGAAGTATAGTGACTTCTCCTTGGCTGGGCTGTGACTCTCTTTCATTGGCTGCACTATTGCCAGGGCGGGGGAAAGCCTTTCTTCCTCAAGCCCTTGTAGTGAAGTAGCATACACCTGCGAAGCTCCTCTCTTTAATTTGTACTTAACAAGGAGTCGCTGGCAGTGCATGAGAGGGGCTCTCTGCTCCCCCTGCAAACCTCTCAACTCCATATTTTAGTAAGGTTTCTCATTATTTTCATATTTTGTTCATTTTTACCTTTTTCACAACCTGTCTTCCCTGTTCCACCTCATCCCTTTTTCTCTGTCGCTGGACTTCTAAAATTCCAATCTGTGAAGCTCAGCAGGGAATACTGCTTATGTGGGCATTTCATAGGAAAGGAGAAACTTGCCTTTGAAAAGCCAACTCTATCTCCCCTGCATGGCTCACTTGGCTCATTACCCATTAAAAAAAAAAAAGAAAGAAAAAAAGTTCTTCCTTGCAAGTTTTGCACTAGGTGATTATGAAAAGAATTAAGTGATGTAAATTTCTTAATCAATTTCATGCTGAGAGGATCAGCAAGTTATAACAGGAAGAGAATTTTAAGGGAATTAATACCCTCCTCTGTTTCCACCAAGCAGGTCTGGATACTCAATATCATCAGCAAAAATAAACAATAAATCAGTGGATAAATAAAAAACAGTAGTCTTCAGCTACAAGACACCTTTTCAAATACTAGTTATGGGAGGCTGTGTGTGGAATGAGAGTGACATTTACAACTATTCTGGAAATTTATCTCTTCATGAAAATAATTAAAATAGTTCCAGCTTGTAATGCCCTACTAGGATCCAGATGTTTTGTATTTGCATTTCTAATCTCTGCATTTATTGGAGTTACTTCACTCCTCAAATAAGAGGTGAAAATAAAATACACTGAGATGCAGAGAAACTTCCCTAAGATTCTCCAAAATTGTCAGTAATAATCATAAAATGACATGAATAATAATTATGATCAGAAAAAATGCAGTGAGAATTGTCCTTTATTAAACTTTGTACATATACATATCATTAAAAATAAATAAATATAACAATACAAATAAAGGGGGAAAGGAATGAATTTATACTTTTTTAATGTTTGCTTTTGAGAGAGAGAGAGAGCAGAGGAGGGGCAGTGGGAAAGGGGTAGTGGGGAAGAAACAAAGAGAGAAGGACTGAGGATCTGAAGTAGGGCTCAAACCCACCCACTCAGATCATGACAAGAGCTGAAGTCAGACACTTAACTGACTGAGCCACCCAGGCACCCCTGAATTTATACTCTTTAACTGCACTAGCATTTCTTTGGAGAAAATTTAAAATAAACAGTGCTCTATTGGTGTGATAACATTATAATTTAATAATAATTACAATAAAAAGACAAAAAAATCTATGTTACAGATAGTTAAATTCAGTAAAATTTATTTAATGCCTGACTTACTATATGCAACCAATAAAAATGTTACAGTTCACACTCTCTTTAACTTTTAAAAATTTTAAGCAGAAATAAAAATTTAATGAACCACACATTATAGCAGAAGTGAAATAATTCAATTGTAATTCTTTGTGTTTACAGTCACTGTGTCATCGTTGTTTATTTCAAATATTCTGTAGGGAGCCTACCTAGAAAAGGAGGCTGGAAACTTTCTGAACTTTCAACATAGTTGCTCTAGAAGGAATTTGCTTACAATTCAGCCTGTGGGTGGAAGCTCTTTTAGTTTCCTGGGGCCACTGTATCAGATTACGTGATGGTTTAAAACATTGGAAGTTTATTTTCATATAGCTCTAAAAGGCAGACATCCAAAATCAAGCTGTTAGTAGGGCCACACTCCTTCTCTAGGCCCTCAGGAAGATTGTGTCCCTTGTCTTCGAGCCTCTGATGACCTTTATGTTCCTGCATTTATGATGTCATCACTGTCATCTCTGCCTGTCTTCCAATGGCCTCTTCTCTATGTGTGTCTCTCTCCTGTATGTCTCCTAAAAGTCTACCAGTCATTGGATTTAGGGTTCCCTTTCCTCAATAATCCAGGATGGTCCCATCTCAAGAACCCTAATTACATCTACAGAGACCATTTTTCAGAATTTACACAGGTTCCGGGAATTAGGATCCTAGCATATCTTTTGTGAGGGGGTATCATTAACTCACTACAGAGATCAAGTGAAAAAATTGGAAGTTCTCTGAATAAACTCTATGTAGAATATAATATTTATAAAAGGATAGCTTCAAAAATGTATGAACTAATTGTCAGTTTATATACATATTTTTGTGCCCGAATCGCGAGTCCCAGAGACCACCAAGGAGCCGGCACCGATGCAAATACAAAAGGGTCTTTATTACAAGCTCGAGCAGGGGCTCACCCGCCTACCCGTGTCATGGCAGCAAGGTGAAGCGAAGAACAATAGCAAACAGGGTTTTTAAGGAGAAAGGGATGGGGGTGTACATGTAGCATCATCACATAAGCACAAATTATAATTACAGCTTTGACCATGCAGTATCTGTGAGGTGTTCATTACTTTTGGTGGGACCGATTCATGACTTTTGAGAATCCTTTGAAAATGACCAATTATGAGGTGAGTTCAAAGGGCCCACGTGGGGTTCAGGCAAGCGGTGAGAAATTGGCTAGTTTGTATCTGCAGTTCTCAGCCTTGACTCAGACAATAGGAATGTTTTTTGATTAGCTGAACTGAGGGCCGTTCGAGGATGGCTTTAGTCTTGAACAGTCTGAGATGGGGACTGGGATTGGGGCTACGTGCAGCCCGAGGTTTCTCTTAATGGAGGACTTAATTTTTGGCTCTTCAATATAACTCAACATTAACTGCAGCAATTATTTAGAACTTTGACTAAGAAAACATTTTTACATGGGAAAAGCGTTTTATTACTGACATTGTTTAGAATAGCGTGTGTATGGGGATAATAAAAAGCAGACTTGTGGTGGTTTTATCCCTGCTGTTGAATTCTTTTTTTTCCTTTTTTTAAATGTTTTACTTATTTCTAGGAGAGAGGGAGAGACAGCGTGAGCAGGGGAGGGTCAGAGAGAGAGGGAGTCACAGACTGAAACAGGCTCCAGGCTTGAGCTGGCAGTCAGCACAGAGCCCGACGTGGGGCTCGAACCCACAAACCGCAAGATCATGACCTAAGCGAAAGTCGGACGCTTAACCGACTAAGCCACCCAGGCGCCCCACCCTGCTGTTGAATTTTTGTCAGGGAATCTCTGTGCCCAGGACAGACCCGGCCCCCTCCGTTTCCTCCAAGGGCCTTCACTACCCACTACCCACAGGGCACAGCCTGCCTGCCTTCCAATCCTATAAATGTATCTAATGGTTCACCACTTCCTAGGACTTGGCCCAGAGAGTGGATATGAGGGTCCTTTTCTTCAGGATTTACCTTCAGTTCCACTCTCATTTTTTCTCCCGGATCTCATTTTATTTTGATCCTAGAGAATTCTTTCCTAGTGTAAAGGATGGAGTGATAAGTAAATAGGAGCAAGTAAACTTGAACTTCTCAGACTGTTTCTCCCCAAGTGCTCCCTATATGCCAACCGTAAGATTCTCTTAGGGGCCTGGGCATTTTAAACCATACAGTCATAAAAAGCCATTCTTTCCTGCCTTCTGTTTCACATACTTTCCCTAAGGCATACCACGCTTTGGGGACACTGCTGTAGAAAATAAAACTCTTCATCTGCAGCTCAGGTTAGTTACTATGTTTCTCCACTAGCACAAGCGGAGACATCTGCTTAAGGCTCACTTGTTTCCCAAGTGCCTCCTCACTTGACCAGAAGTTTAAAATTAAAATATATTTCCTTGGGCCTTAAGCTTTTGAATCTGCTTAGTTTAGTTAGTCTGAGAAAGATAGGGAAATGGATACTGTTTAGGTTTGATTCCTATATCCTCAATAGTCACCACATGTGCTATGATGTCATGAACATGTGTGATGTCACCATATATGTATATGTCAGCTGGTTGCAGATCCGAGTCCTATATCCTAATCATCACGTAAGGGGCAGGAGGTTCTGATGCATAAGCAGTCAGCATTCCTTCCTCTTCACCTCCGAATATCTGTTAAATGCATACCCCCTCACATGATATGTCTCCATTGAAAATATATGGTATAAGGCACAGCATGGTTGATTCCTAAACATGAAAGGTCAATAACAAAGAGCATAATTTAACCCTCAGTTCTTACAGACCAAAGCACACTCAACGGCATCGTATTTCCAAACACTACTCAGGGCGTGGCATCGACATCTTACCTGCCTTTCCATATTATGACTGTTAGACCAACATGGTAGAAATCCTATGCTATGTCCAAATTAACACTGTGAAGGAGACTTTAAAAGGGAAGGTTTTTTTTGTTCTGGTAGCCTTCCCAAGAAACATCTATGAATTGTTAAGTGAACTATTAAACTTCTTCATTTGCTCGTGCTTCATTATTCATTCACCTCAAAGAGAAACTAGGCAAAGTCTAAATGAGAATTCTGTGTCCACCACAAAGTCTTAGTTCATCTTGCACAATTTATTTCTTCTATTTTCCACACAGTTGCAACTTCCCTCTTTTATGCTGAAGTTGATTATACAGTTTCTGTATTATCTTGGATATCTTATTTGTAAAATGTGTTTGTGACAACTTTCATTGGAGGTTTCTCTGATTTTACATATGTGTTCAGGCAAGATCTGAATTCTGCTATATGAGAAGGATGGGGAAATGAATTTGCCCAATGGTTGCCTTCTGAAAATAATACAGCTTTGGGGATAGAGCGAGAGGGGAGAATGCAGCTGCCAGGAATGTGACCAGGGAAGAGGAGACAGGCCAGTAGGGAGCGCAAACGTGACTGTTGGCATTTCTTTCCAATAGAGACTGTTCAGGATATTGAGGAAACAGCAGTTAGCAGGAAAAATCATCTGAAAATGAATGCATTTTGAGGACTAAAGAAAACAGAAAGGGAGAAAAAAAATGCACGATGAGCTTATTTTATGTCCACTGTTTAAAATACATTATCTCTTGGGGCGCCTGGGTGGCTCAGTTGACTAACCGTCCAACTTTGGCTCAGGCCATGAACTCACAGTTTGTGGGTTCAAGCCCCAGGATGGGCTCTGTGCTGACAGCTCGGAGCCTGGAGCCTGCTTTGGATTCTGTGTCTTCCTCTCTCTCTGCCCCTTCCCCACTTATGCTCTGTCTCTCTCTTTCTCTCTCTCTCAAAAATAAATAAAACATTAAAAATATTAAATATATATATACATATGTATATATATATTTATCATCCCTATTTTACAGAGAAGAATCCAGATAGGTCAGTTCCTCCTCCCATAATATAGTGTTCATGGTAATGTTTATTGCAGTTGAGGCTATCCATTTATTTGCTGATTCTTTGACAGGTGTTGTTTCTCCTGTATCAGTCTATCACCTTAGTGAGAGCAGAAATGATGCCTCTTGCTTATTTGTCTGTTTGGTTGCACAGAGTACTCCCAGTGCCTTAGGGAAAAAAAGTCATATATAATGGGCACTTAGTAAATATTTGGTAAATGAATGCACCAGCTTCATGCCTTAGTGTTAGAAAATGATACCACTGAGATCAGGACCTCTGTCTGCCATGGGAAAACTCACCATACTAATTAATCTATTGTTTTCTTGCTCATTTACTTCTAACAAGTGCTTTCACTCAACAAGATGGGTTTTTAGATAGTGTTGTAAACAGACATGATAATATACATATGGCCCGCAGGCTGTTTGACAGTCCCTTAATAAAGACATTTTCCACCAATCCCAGGAATTCTGTCATTAATCATGTAGTATGTTCCAAAGCTCACCTGCTAAATCTACAGTTTGTCATGATTACTCATCAAATGTCTGATTTGGGTCACAATATTGAAACCCTGGGAGCCTTAAAAGAGACCTGTTTCAGCAGTAATGCATATGCAGATTTTCCCCTTGGCATCTACAAATATAAAACTATGGTAACAGATGCCTTCTAAGTTTGACAGTAAAAAATTATATATATAGCTATTTAAATATTTCACTGATGACTACACAGTTTAAAAGGGAACTCATTATCTGAGGTCAAACAGCACAGAAGCTTCATAAATTCCACCTTGTTGATAGATTCCAATTAAAGGCACACACACACACACACATACCTTCTCCCGCACAAAGCTTTGCTGGCACCATAAACATTTCTGGAGTTAAGAGATGTGTACTCTTACTGGTTACATTACCTTTCTTCTCTTAGCCTAACTCACCAGGTTTATACCTCAGCTTTGAGGGCTGTTTCTCTAAAAAAGGAAGGATCCTCCTCCCATCAAAGACCAACCACTGAATATATACAAGAATGGCTCCTAGCCACCTAAGTGATTACTTATTAGAGGTGAAAGGTATAAACAAGTTAAATATCAGACCAGTTTAAAATATGTTGAAAAATCATAATGCAAGGGCACTAGTGGAAAAAAATGTAAAATCAGATCCTAAGACAGCAATCAGAAGCTGATGGAAGATGGACAATGTTAGGAACCCATCCACACTCATTCTACAATAAAGATAAACATCCAGTAACACTTTCATTCTCTCTAAATGACACTCTCTCCTGGATACTTGAAATGCTTCCATTACATATATAGATCATATCTCTACACCTTTTAGTCGTCCCTGGCAACATACAGAATGGTGTCATTTTAGAGCCACAGTAACTTTCGGAGTCCACTCAAATAGGATGGGATGCACATTTATTAATTACAAACTGCAGTCAGCATAATTTGAACATCCATTGCCAGAGTTTTAAGTCCATAGGCAGACAGTGTCCAACTTCATATTAATTGGGGTTAAAATGGGTGGCTCAGTCAGTTAAGCATGTAACTCTTGAATTCCACTCAAGTCATGATCTCACAGTTAGTGAGATGGAGTCCCACAATGGGCTCCTTGCCCCTCCACTGCTCTTTCATTCTCTCACTCTCTCTCTTTCTCTCCCTCTCTGGCTTTCAAAATAAGTAAACATTTAAAAAATAAAAATGGGGGGGCGCCTGGGTGGCTTAGTCGGTTAAGCGTCCGACTTTCGCTTAGGTCATGATCTCGCGGTTCGTGGGTTCGAGCCCCGCGTCGGGCTCTGTGCTGACAGCCAGCTCAGAGCCTGGAGCCTGTTCCAGTCTGTGACTCCCTCTCTCTATCTCTGACTCTCCCCTGCTCACGCTGTCTCTCTCTCTCTCTCTCTCCTAGAAATAAATAAAAATATTAAAAAAAATAAAAAATAAAAAAAATAAAAATGGGTTAAAACTTGGAAAAAAAAGAATGACTTTTATTTATAATGATTGCTAGGTTCACTTTGCTTATAATTTCTCATAGCTGCATCAATGAGAGAGGGCTAGATTATGCTGTAGAAAAACCAAGTATCATTGGCATGAAACAACAACAAAATATTTACACTGCCTTCCAATCTCTGGTTGGTTGGGCACTCAGTCTACTCATTGTCATTGCATTCCATGCTGATTCAGGAACTACTGTTTGGAAATCAAAACTTATAAGAAGGAAAAAGAAAGCTCTGGAGGGTCTTTGCACAAGCAATTAAATTCTCCTGCTGAAAGTGACACATATTACTTTTGCTTAATACTCACTGACTAGGACTCTCATTTGCCCTACACAAACAAGAGATCCCAATAAATATAATTCAGTCCAGTGGCTGGAAAGTGACAAGAAAATAATGGTTAATAAGCACTATTAACAGCCACATTGCATGAGGTTTATAACGTTAAGAGGGAGGATAAAGAGATGAGAAAACCTCAAAACCGTGGTCCTACCAGAGCATAAGACATAGCAATGCAGTGCTTGTCTTAGTTTCCCTTATTTTTAGGGCTCCCATTTTTCCAGACTCCTTTGTTTCACTCATTTCCCTTTTTAATTATCTAACATCCTCAGTGATATTCTGTATTGTCTTTTATATCAGAATATATTGTAGACTCAGTGATAGGTTTTCATGACTGATTGTTTTTCCTTCCTATTATTTGCTATGTAGAGTATAGGAGACTTCTTTGGTGGTCACGTTCTCTATTGTCTCTGAAACTTGGAGTAAGGGGGATACTTTCAACTCAAAACAAAATATCTGAAGTCTAAAAGTCAAAAGTACTCTGATTAAAAGATTATCTTCTACTGATTGACTGTTTTATATCACTGGATGATTTCCTTGATAAAATATTATGAAAATGGAGAGAAGGATTTGTCCATATCTTCAGATGGCATAAATCTTTAGGGAAGAGAAATTGCCATTATTAGAAAAGGAATCAACCAATATAAATGGAAAAATTTATGTCTTTGAGCTGCAGTTGAAAGGCTATATTCCGTCTTATAATATTGGTCAAAAGCCCAAGATAAAAGCATTTTCTAAGACTCTGCAAGGAAGACAAAGCTTGGTCTTTGCTCTGCATAAATTACTGGGTCACTACAAAGAGTTCAAGGTTACTGAAGGGATACAGTATCAACAAAAAGGAAATAGAGATAAGAGGAGGGCCAATTAAAATAGGGATAAAATAAAGGGGAAAAGAAAATACATAGAGGAAAACACAGCAGATTAAAAGCATTCTTTTATTCTTATCTTTCCATATCAATATTGGTATTGAGAAAAAGCCATTATTCAATGATTCCCCCACCACTTCTCCCAGTGAGTGCAGAGAGATGTCATTGTACTCAAGGTCTTCTGTGCAGTAAAGGATTAACTTCTTCCACAGAAATGTTTGGCCCTTTGTCCTGACTTCCAAGAGATCATCTCTGAGCCATTGGTCTATCCGGCCCGATAAGAGGGTCTTTGTTTACCTGGAGGTAAACACAGAGAGCTGGAGGTAAACACAGAGAGCCTATGCTAACAATCCAATTTATGGCAAGAGTGAAGGTGTTTAGGACTGTGCTTGTCAGCTCAGGCTCTAAACACCACAGCCTGGTTGAACTTTCATGGCTGGCAATACTCGATGCATGTTGTTGCACATCTTTGATGGGAAAGGTAAGCACTGTCTGCTTTCAGTGAGATCTGTAAGTCTTTCTAGAAAATTATCAAGTTGGACAGTGGTCTTGGAGAGCCCTCAACTGGCAATCAGTGTCAGAATGAGGATAGACCTGCAAACTTGTGCACCCTTAATAGGTTATTGCATTCAAGTCCCTCCATCATATGATTCAAAGTTATGTAGGCTCTCTTATAATAGAAGAACAGATAATGAAGGCCCCTTAATCACTAGGGCTTACCAGTTGGAATATATAGAAAGAAAATATAGGAGAAAACAGTGTTGGTTCCCTGAAAGATCAGGCTTTATAGAGAATCAGAATACGGTTCAGGAAAAAATGCAGTTGATTTTTTTTTTTTTTGCAGTTAATTTTATTAACGAAACATTATCTTTTCTTTTACGTGGGCAATCATTCTAATCCAATACTGTTCTCATCATTCATGGTGAGTAACTCATCTCCTTATCTGTTCCAGCTAATCATACTCTATCAACTAAGTTTTCTTTGCTCCCTCTACTGCATGGATGGTGCTTGTTCAAGCATCTAGTAATTCACAATTACTCTCACATTTGCGTATCGTCTTCTCTTTGTGTGTCTTTTGACTTACATTTCTACTACATGATTCTGTTATGTTCTGCACATCATGCACACAAAACTCTCTGAGACAGGATGTAGTTGATGAAATTTCTGTGTAATTTGGACTATGCATACTTGAAAGGATGGTCACCATGCCAACCCACTGCAAAGACTGTAGGTTGCCTTTCAATGCTGTCCAATAAAAGTATAATGCAAGCCACATATGTGGTTTAAAAAGTTTAGGAACTTCATCTTTTAAAAAGGGAAAAGAAACAGATATACTACTATATCTAAATTATATCTAAAGTATTATCATTTCAATAAAGTAGCATTAGCTACTTACTAGCTGCATGTGCCTGGTGAATAGTTGATAGTCAGGTGGAATGGTGATGAATCCCACACTTCAAAACATGATTGTTGAGGAAAAAAAAAAGTAGGATAAGGATTACTATAGAAGATTTGGAAGCTAATGCTTTTACCTACCATTAAATTTGAGCCCTATCACGTACTAGCAGGAAAGTCTTAAGAAAAAAAATTAAACTTCTAACCATCAATTTCCTCATATGTAAAATAAGGCTTATGTAATATATTCCTAATTAGGCTATGTATCTTTTGAGATTGGGAGGAAGTAAACTGTACACTCAAAGGGAAGGTTTATTTTTCAAAAAATTTTTTAACATTTATTTATTATTGAGAGACAGAGCATGAGCATGGCAGAGAGAGGGGGAGACACAGAATCCAAAGCAGGCTCCAGGCTCCCAGCCGTCAGCACAAAGCCCAATGTGGGGCTCAGACCCACAAACCATGAGATCATGACCTCAGCTAAAGTCAGATGCTTAACTGACTGAGCCACCCAGGCCCCCCAAAGGGAAGGTTTATAAAATGACTACTTACAGAAGGGATGAGCGAAGTTAAGGAAATTAGCAGAGAATGGTGAAGCACCCAGGGGCTAGAAAGGGTGACAAGACTTTATTTCACCACTCCATTTCCTATTCTGACCTTAAAGGGATGTTGTAACCAGAGCTAGCTAGGCTGAGAGTTTCGAGGTTTGGATGGGTAGCCACATCAGGACAACTGACAGAACCCTGCCTCTACAAGAACGGTCGCATGGTCATTTGGGAGCAGGGTCTTCGGAGACTACTTCTCTGAATTCTTCCACCCCTGTTCTGTCTCCTACTAGTGGTTCTCACTGCTCAAACCCAATCATAATTTAGGACAAAGAATGAAATCTGTGGAAGTGTGTCACCTGGGTGACAGAGCAGAAGAATGGGCCTGGATGGGAGAAGCCAACTGACAGTAATAAGCCAGGTTATTATGTGAGTTAAATGAAGAAAAAAAATCTATGTAAAACATTTAGCATAGTGTCTGGCACATAGAACACACTCAATACATATTAGCTATTATTATTAATAAAATTGTTTTGTTTAAGTTCTGTACTGACTGCTGGTCTAATCAGCTGTAATCAAGGTAGTAAGGCTGTGCGTGGATTAGGTGCTCAGAAACTGATTGCTTCTTGACTGACATGTTCCCCAAACTCTCTTATAACATATCAACATTTCCTGTCAGATACTAAATATTCAGCCAAATTAAACTTACTATTCTCAAAATTTCTCTAATTATACAACTTGGAAGCAATCCACCATGAGGAAAATCAATTTACTGAAAGCTTGTTCCATTTGCCAAAAGATCAATTTGTCAATGACAATATGCCAAATTCACCAAAAGATACCCACTTTCTAAAGATGTTTTTCTTCTTCATTTCTGTCAATAATGTTTATGAGACTTTTTATTCAATGATTTGACAGATTCTAGGAGGGCTGTAGAGTTAGATTCCACTCAGAACCTCTACCCATTTCTCTCAGTTCCATGTCTCAGTTTTCCTTCTCTCTGTCCTTTATTCCCCCATTTTTGGCTTCTTGGTACTCCCTGTCTTTTGTGGATTTTCAATCCCTTGGTCTTCTTCTCCATTGCCTCTGTTTTCCTACGTTTTATCAATGCCAACATCTTCCTTCTGGATCAAGTTTCTTTTTTTCCATTCTCCTCTCTGTCCTAAGACTGACTTATAGGTGCTGGGAACCTCACAGACCTCTCTGGATGACAGTCACAGCAAGGAAATGGCAGTGTTTGCACAGCTCCTGTCATGAAAAACAAAAACTGGTATCTCCTTCTGCTACTACTGGCTCATGTTGGAAGTGATCCTGCTGGTATTGACCAGGCCTCACAATATTCCAAATCAGACCGATATTCTGAACACAGATACCTCATAAGGAAAAGCATATTCCTGCCTTTTCAAAAGAGATTTTAGATGAAAGCACTGTGGATGATTGTCAAAAGGCTCTTCCTATGGGTCTTGCAGATCCAAGACTTAGATAATAAAGGGGGTTAAGAACACAAGAGTTACAATTGAGCCTGGTACCGAGACAAAGAGCCTAATTTAGAGTTAAGGAACAGATAAGGGCAGAACTTAAGTTAATACTTACATCCTCTCTAACTGGTGATGTATGACAGTCCCTTCTTTAGGCCTACTTTCTGCAAACACCCTCCCTTACAGGGGTGGCTGGGATGAGGATACATAAGAGTAGCTAAAACATAACCCAAAAACAAAGGTTGACGCATTTAGGGCCTCCATGGTGTTTACACATTCAGCATCAAGTCAAAAAGGTTCCCACAAACAACTTATTAACCAGTTAAAAACATTCATCCTCTGTGAGCCAGACAGAATGACTCTTAGCCCATCTATACACTTAACCTATGACCTAACCTTAGCATTATTAACTTAGAACGCATATGTATGTTATCCTTTTTTTCACTAAGAATACCCTGTTATTTCCTTAGTTGTAAGATTTACTCAACCTCACTATAATTGGAATAGTTCTACAAGAATATTTCTGCAAAACCTGCTTCTGTACACTTTCCAAAGCATCTTATCACAGGGAGTATCCATTGTAAAAATTCCTTTTTCTGATGCCATGTTATCATTTAACCTATAAATAAAGACACCAAAACCAACAGGACAGAGATACTTGTCTAGGGATCAGAAAGAATCTTGGGGCTCTCTCACTCTCTCTCTCGCCAACACCGTGCATCCTTCAGGGACCCCCGGACCTGCTGGAGCCAGCCTCTGGCATGTAGGGATGGCATCAATGGGCTCTCTTGTCCTCTGGCTTTCAGAAGGATCAGGCCAGACCAATGGGAATGACTAGCAAGAAAGTAAAAGACAGTGAAACAAGTTGGAATATTTATTCCACTATAATAGCTACTGTTGGCACTGTCCACAGACCAAAAGTCATAGCTCCTGTCAGATAGCTCTTCACATACAGCTCTTTCATCTACAGATCAGAAACTTCTCCCTCCTCTTAAATTTTCATAACTGGGTGGCACTCTAGTCTTGGGGCACTAGTCCTATATCAGCAACATTGAAATAATCCTTCTTTATAAGTCTTTTTGAATTATTCTCATTCACAAGTGCCATCTTTTCTCGGTTTACTGAACATTATCCTTTAGTATTTTTACTCAGCATCCTTCAGTTTCCCACTTCTTCTCTGCTCAGTATTTTCCATCCTCTTTGGCAGAGAGGGTGGAAGAGGGGCTGAAGACAGGAAAAAAAAAAAAACAGATGCAGAGAGATAAGGAGATGGGCAAGGGTTAAGAGAAAGACTGAGAACAGAAGAAGAATAAAAATGATGGTTAGCTGGAGAGGTAGAAAAGAGCCATGAGGAGAACAATAAACCTTGCAGCAATGGAATTGTGGTAGCACAGCCTCCACCATGTACCCATCCATTGTCAATGGTTAGAAACTCAAAACTTATCTTTGATACTCTTTTTTTTTTCATTTGGCAAAAATCATTTGTTGAATTGATGTTTGAAAAATTGATGATATTTTTTAGGTTTGCTTATTTGACTTCTTATTTTTCCCTTACTTTCCTTCTGAAAACATCACTAATTAAAAGTCAAAGATTTGGCTTGAGTTCTTCTAGTGTTTTGAAATTTTTCACGACTTTTCCCAACAAGAAGTACATTTTCTGATATTGTACTTTCCAGGGCATGTACCTATCAAAGTAAAAATTCCCCTGGACAAAGTTAAACATGCTGGCAGATGTAGTTAAAGTCATTCCAATAGAAGAAAGAAACCAAAATGCAGCTGGAACTCAACTTCACTAAAACAAATGATGGAGAGCTTTTAGAATGAGTAGATAGAACAGATCATAGACCATCTGGGTTTGTTAATTAGCCTTACCCAAAAGAAAAGTAAATGTTTACCTTTATGGCAAGAGAAATTTTACAGTGGAGCAGAGATGTTTGGTTTCTATCCTATAGAAATCAGGAGACAGGGATATTATCTTCTTCAATGCGTTTTATTTCAGAGAAATGAATCCCAAGTCCTTGGATGGTCAGGTGTTAAAAAACTAGTGAGAGACTTCTAAAAACAGTTACCTCCCAAAGGAGTAGAAAAAGATTTTACAATTATAGATTTATTAAAGTAAATGTTCTAAGAAAAGGTGGGAAAGATCTTTGTGATTAGGCCCTCTGGATTCTATAAAACCAGAGTGAGAGGGAGGTCAGATCATGGATACCTGAAGAAGCTATCAGACTTTTAGTCAAGCTGAGGCAAAAATTAAAGCCATTTTGGTCAATGCTTTCTCCTCTTCAAAACCATTTACACATTTGTCATATACCATGTATTGCATTTTAGGCTTTGTGAAGACCTAAAGTCTGATTGCTGCCATTTACATCTTGTAAGAATTTAATTGTCTTGTAAGAATTGTAATTAAAAGGTAATAATAAAATACATATTAAATAAATGTACTGAACAACAAGGGTGAGAAGAAGGGGGGAAAAGATGGGGAAAAGGGAGAGGCAAACCATGAGAGACTCTTGAATGCTGACAAAAACTGAGGACTGATGGATGTGGGGGGGGAGGGGGGATGGGCATGGAGGAGGGCACTTGTGCGGATGAGCACTGGGTGTTATGTGGAAACTAATTTGACAATAAACTATTTGTAAGAAATAAAAGAATACACTTATCATGATGAACACTAAAAAAAATAAAAATAAATGAAATAAACAAATGTAAATACTAAGAAATTATAACTCTGTGTGTATGAGTGTGTGCTGGTGTAAGGATGTTTTCTAAATTCATCCTATTACTCTCCATTTTGAGGAGTAACTTGGCCTCCATCATCAGTAGTGTTAAAGATGTAATTCTAATAATGCTTGAAGATCGCACTATAATCTTCTTCCCTTGAGATGTGCTGACAACTCATATTAATTGCCTATTTTGCTGACATTTCTCTGGAAGCAGGTGCCATTCTCTCAGAGAAAGCTCTGTCAAAAAAGGAAGTAAAGCAAGAAGTCTGTATAGCAATATCAAGAATGAATTTGATCAGGAGACAGACCTTCTACCAGCTTCTCAAATATGAGCCTTAGAAATCAGACCTGTGCAGGGAAGTGTGTATTAAGGCAGTGATAATGTGCTAAGCTACAGGTAAGTTCCCAGAGGTAAGAATCTACTCCATTATTTGCTGTGACTAAGTATTATCTAAAGCACCACATAGCAAGCAACTTTTGCATTGCTTATCACATAGTGCACCCCAAAGTTACGAAGTATAGGTGATTAGCCCCAGAATAATAAAGCCAGGATTGATATAGTCAGAGACTCTAAAATCTATGCACCACAAATGTGAAAACAAACAAACAAAAAAGAAGCTAAACAAACAAATTCAAGGAGTCTTATGCCTATTGAAGACTATCTTTTGATTGCAAAGCTGAAACTGTTTTTGCTCCAGCTCTGATCATTAAAGTATTTTGCTTACCATAAATGAGAAAATAGCCAATGTGCAATAGAAAGTCAGTCACTCTAGAGAGCCTTGAAGGTCTGTAGGTCATTTGAAAGGATAAATCATCTCCAACTGCAACCCTGATTCAATGCAAAGGTAATCTCGTTTAAAGCATTTTCATCTCCAAAATGGCAACATATTCAGTTGTTTTGCTTAGAAATATGACCAGAAAGGCTTTGCTCAAGATTTTATTCATACAGTAAACACAACCAAGCTTTTTAGAGGCACTAATCCCTCTGGAGTTCTTAGAGTGAATGCAAATACAGGAGACTCTTGCCCACAGAACAACAATAAAATCACCTTTTTTAAAGAAATGAAGCCTAACCTTTTTGTCTACTTTATTCCTTCTTTTTCTACCTTCCACTGAAACAGATTCACTTGGTGGAAAATATATGTATGTATGTATGTATGTATGTATGTATGTGTGTGTGTAATTTACTGCAGGACAAATCAAGTGAAATAAATGTTGTAGGTTGAATAGTGTACCCCCAAAATATATATTTAAGTCCCAGCTTTCATACTTATGAAGGTGACCTTGTTTGGAAATAGGTTCTATGCAGACATAATCTGGTCATGATGGGGGAAAATCTGTTATAAGATGGCCGGCAGGCCTGATAAGGAAATACCTGTCCCTGATCAAAGGTTCCCTCTTCCAGGTTCTTCTTCCCACACTGCTTGTCTCATGCTTTAATGAGGAATGCGGAAGTAACAGACTATAAATTACTCCATCTGCTGATGCTCTGGGCTCAGACCTCTGGAGAATGATCTCCTCTGAGCCCACCGGTATAAAATAAACCTCCTGCCTTCCAAGATCTCTGAGTACTGCTTGGTTCTTCTGCCGGGCGATCCAGGTCATGGATTCCGTAACAGTTAAAATGAAGTCATATTTGATAGGATGAGTTCTAGTCTAATATGTCTGTTTTCCTTGTAAGAAGAGAAAACAAACACAGAAAAGAGAACACCATGTGAAGACAAAGAAAGACAAAGAGATGATGGTCACAATAAGATGAGGGCAGATGGTGGAGTAATGCTGCTGATGAGGGAGCATAAGGCAAGCTGATACCTGGGAAGTTCCTACCTCCCCACCCCCTTATGTGTGATATTATTCAAGCACTCCTGGCTGCCTAAGCACAAAGGAAAGGGAAAAATCAATGGCTAATTGATAGAAATCACAGGCATCCAGGACCTGAGTCTTCATCAGTTTGCCAATATCTTAGTAAATTATAAGGAAAAGGCAATTTTTTTCAATAACCTCATCTCCACAGAAACCTATAGACTGTTTTCCTGGAGCCCCAACATGACCCTCCCCTCCATAGTGCTATGGGGAACAAAGTCAAGAAGAAAATGGCAGATAAAATTAAACTTCCTTAATACCTGCAGCCCATTGACGAATACTTGAGACAGAGTAAAACAGTCCTCCAGGAACTCCCTATTGTTTTAATGTTAATGATTTACTAGAGGGAAAAACAACATTGGCTCCACAATAGCTAGGCCTCCAGTATCTTATGAGTTCTTAGGAAAATCTTTTTAGAAACCTCCCTTAATATAGCATATAGTATTAATCAGTCACTCCTCACAACCCCCATGCAGCTCTTCCTGCCCACAAGTCCTGTCCCCATGTTTTAATAAAATCACCTCTTTTCACCAAAGACATCTCAAGAATTCTTTCTTGTCCATTGGCTCCAGACCCCACCCCCCCAAACTCTTTCAGTGCCACAAATCAAAGAATCCTGTAGCTATTAAAAGCTGGAAACTAAAAGGAAGAATCCTTCCCTAGGGGCCCCAGAGGGAGTGTGGCCCTGTCCGCGCCTTGATTTTAGACTTCCAGCTTCTAGAATCATGAACTAATAAATGTATGTTGTTTGAAGCCACTCAGTTTGTGGTATTTTGTTACACAGCAGCCCTAGGAAACTAATACAGTGGATTAGTTGCCATTCTAAAGTGTAAGCTGGGAAATGTCACAGTATTTCCAGTCATAAATAAAATTATTATGTTTCAGGACCTGGAGATTCCCCCTGACCCTAGGGAGTGAGCTCTGCCTAGTGAAAGGTAAGAGCCTGACAGATCTCCATTCAAATTTCAACTCTGCTCCCTTCTGGCAGAGTTATCTCAGACTGGCAATTTGCCCTCTATAAACTTGACTCCTCTCAGTAAAACTGGTATCATAATAATAGCTACTATGCACTATTTTGTTCTGATGTTGTTTTGTTTTTTTTAGGATGAACGGAGATAGTATATGTAAAACAACTGACATATGAAACTTTCAGGTAATCTAGGTCCCTTCCTCTTCTCTTCTTTTTCTTCCTAGGCACATACCTTCCCAACAACCAGCCATCAGCTAATACCCCCTGAGGTTCAAGCTGATAATAGCTTCACATTTTATATATCCCAGAGATATCTGTAATTTAACAGACAACCCTTAAAGGCAGAAAAGCCCTTGAGGCCAAAGCAATGAATTCTATTAGAAAACTTTAAGCTTTTTGATAGGCAGTGGAGTAGTTATTTTTTGAGCTGGAGAACTTGGCACTAGGCAGTCAGATCATACCTAAAAGGCCTCTGGCCCTACTCATGTAGCTATCCCTGCTTGGTAATAGTTTCTTTTTAAAAAAGTGATTCCTTATATTTTCTAGTCAGCTGCTTTTTTTTGTACATTCACTTATTAATCAATTATTCTTGTATTAATTCTCTCACTTATTAAGGGTATGGTATATACAATATATTAAGGAAATTACAAAGATCAGCCTAAAAAGCTATTGCTTGCCTTTAAGGAGCTTGTAGTCTAGGAGAGAGGAGGAGAGACTCCTATAAATAGATAATCAGTGTGATTTTAAAAGTTCCAGGGGCACCTGGGTGGCTCAGTCGGTTAAGCATCCGACTTCAGCTCAAGTTATGATCCCACAGTTAGTGGGTTGGAGCCCTACGTCGGGCTCTGTGTTGACAGCTAGCTCAGAACCTGGAGCCTGTTTCAGATTCTGTGTCTCCCTCTCTCTCTGACCCTCCCCTGCTCACACTGTCTCTCTCTCTCTCAGAAATTAAAAAAAAAAATAAAGTTACAATTTCCAGAACTAAGGTTTTGTTTTTGTGAGTGTCCTAGGCAACCATTTAATAACATAATTTCCTCTAGTTCTTTACTTTTACCATCTCCCTTTTCCTTCTTCCCTGTCACTTTTTTCTTCTTTTAGTAGTTCCAATTTCTCATTCTTTACTTTTTGTTCACATATTCTTGAGTAAGAGCTACTTTGTCTGTGCTAAAGCTGTGTGTGTGCGTGTGTGTGTGTGTGTGTGTGTGTGTGTATGATCATCTCTAAGTGAAACATGAGTTTCTCTCATACTAGTATAAAATATTCAGACTATTCTCATACCTCACATTTACCCCCACTGGACATTATTTTAGTATTTGTCTTTCATTAGCACAAAGTCATTTATTCATTCCACATTTACAGAGCATCTCTTATATTGTGGTAAAGACCCTCCTTAAAGAATGTGGTGAAAACCTCAAGACAAGGGAAGGCTACCTGGCTATGTGCACATGCACAACATTCCTCACGTCTCTGTAATGTAGACCACCCATTCAGACCGTATGTTACCATATATGAGAGACAAAGGAGAAAAAATTGTACAAAAGGCCATACCTCGCTGCACTTAGAGCTCAGTTTTTCAGGTATGAATCCACTGAGCCCATCTCAGCATAATGAATAAAGTTGCTTCCAGGACATAAAAGCCTCAGTGTCCCATTTCTCTCTGCAAGAATCCTGCTCCAATGTCAGGTACTGTATGAAGATGCTTCTCACATTCTTTATTTCCTCAAGTCCATGTAGCATCCCTCTGACAAATTAATCCTTTCAAAACAAGCTGTTTCTCTTTGATGACTGCTAGACTTTAGAGCAATAAATCTCAGTTTGTGTTTTTCCTCTATTCTTAAACATTTGCCATATTCTTCTTCATCAGTAATAATAGAAATACTACTAATAATAATGATAGTAAGAGTTTATTATAACTCCAATTTGTTGGGGATTTATTTATATTCTAGACACTGATAAAATTCAAAGAGAATTAGAGCACTACATCAGTAATGCAAACGGAAATAGATTTAGTTTTTGATTTTTAATATAGGCTGTCAAAAGCCCTAATAAAACAATAGCTTTTAAAGTCAAAGTATTTGATTTGCAGGAGTCAGGTGTTTCTGAGAAAACACCTAGAAAGGAAATCCTTACAGGAAGCAAGATATAGAGTAGATGCCTTAACGATAGATTGAAAAAGAAAATAAAGAATTAATTATTCCCAAGGAAAGCTATATGAGGATTGACCAGGCTGGGAAGGGGCAGAAGACTGGAATATGAAGAGGCATGATCTTCGATACCTAGGACAATGGGAACAGAACAAAACTTTGGAGGGGACCGCATAAAAGGAGAAAAAATCAGGATTGAGATGGTACTAGATGTTATCACTGTGATCAGAAACGTGCACATTGGCTGGTCAATGACTATGATGATTAGTTTTATGTGTCAACTTAACTGACCATCTGTCCCTGACCATTCACTCATACTATTTATTTGCTGAACACATAGCTAATATTAGTTTGGAGATCATCAGTGGGGTCTGAAAAAAAAAAGGGGAGCAAAACTATGGATTCAAAGAGCTCATAGCTGACCCTGCAGTAACTGAAAGAGTACAACACTTAGCAGTAGGTTCTCTTAGGTGCATGACATTGTCCTGGAACAGAAAGGAAAACTCACAAAGTAGTACTGGAGAGTCAGAAAAGGGAAATGGAGGCAGTTAAGCAGATTTCTGTTCCTCCTATTACTATTGTTAATAGGCTGTAAGGCACCATATAAATGTGAAATGAAATAACATTATTAAAAGATCATTTATTCACCTATTCCCTCATGAATGACCACTGCCTACACACTGAAGTCCAAACTTTCCAGATTGTTTCTGTTTATAATCTCAGTGTTCATCTCATTACCCTGGAGTGGGGCTGAGTTTTATAAGGTCAGAAAAAAAAGTTCCATCTCATATCAACGTTTCATTCTATTAAAATCTGTTTCTTCACTCTCAGATTCAAGAAGCTAGGTTTGCATCAGAAGGAGGACATAGGGAAAAGGAGTTTTGTATTTTCTAGGGTTGGCTTTGCCATAGATTTGCTATAGTCATTCTCTTCAAGGCAGAACACTCTACCTTAAAATGGGCTGTTTGGACAAGATGACCTTTTCCCTCTGTTCTATAAATTCTATGAAACTGTGAGATATTTTGGTTGAAAATGAGGATTCTAATTAGAAGACAAAGCACCTGTATATTTCATTTGTCAAGCTTATATCCTTGGGAACATCCTTTAATTTCCATTCACAACATTATTTTCTTTTTTTAATTTGGAATTGCTTATTTCAATATTACTATATTTGTATCAATCTTGGTTGTAAATAATGAGAAACAATCTGCCTCATGTGGGCAGAAAGATAATCTTTTGAAAGCATAATGGATAGTTCATGAAATGAAAAATGGTCAGGAATGGAGGAAAGCTCCTCAGTTGTTGGAGAGTCAAAAGTAGGCAGGATGTCAAGAAGACTAAAGGAATTAGTACTATAGTTAAAGTCATACCAGCATAGGAACAACATGGTTAATAGTGGGAGATATCACCAGTCCAGATGCCACAGACACCACAGATGCTGCATGCATCTTTGATGTTAGTATTGAACATGTTTTATAGTACCACAGGCTCCACTTCAAAGTGACAGAAATACCCAACTGGCCAAGCCTAGCTCATATGCCTGTACTGTACCTAAAGGCGATGGAAAAAAGGAGTATCTAGGCCTCTTTACTTTTTTAGTGGTAGGCTATGTTTTCATCAAGTGAAAGGAGCCATAATATGAGGAACCATAAACAATAAATCGTAAACAATAATAAATAAAAAACAATAAAGCCATAAACAATAAATCAATGTTGCACTAGAGCCTTAAGAGGATAGAAAATTATAAAAGTCAAGCGTGATATGTTATGTGTAGCACATAGTAGGTACTCAGCTCCTGGGACTTGTATTTAGGAACTGAGCTCTACTGATTATCTACCCCATGACTGAAATGTTAAAATTTATCAGCTCACTAAGGATGCTAATGGTGGCCAAAACATGCAGAGTCTCATGATTAGTGAGAAGCAAATAAAGCCAAGTGTCTGAGCGCAGCACAGGCCAGAGAGAGTTGTGGCCCAAGGTTTTAATAGCACTATTGCAAAAGCTGCAGCTTTTGATATCCCAGTCCCTGGTGGAGACTCTGTCAGGTAATCCTCCTCTCTCCAAAGCCTGTCAGCTGAATTCATGTCTGAGATAGTGAGCAGCTGTGAGTCAGAGCTCTCTGGCAATTGGGGTAAAAGCTCTGCTTAATTGTTCTCAGTAATTGCACCCTCTAGGGAGCTGGCCTAAAGAAGTTGCTCACTTCCTCCTCTATTAATACTCTAGTTACATCTTCAAACAAAATGCCTAGTGTGAGAGAGACTTCTCTCTTTCCATTAGGAATAATAATAGCAGTTGCCCTTATAAAGTAGAATTCACATTTTTTTTTAGAATCTATGAAGTACTTCATATATATTCTCTCATTTCAACATCACAACATTAATAGGAGAAACTAATGATCAGAAAGACAAAGGATTTTGCACAAAATTATTCAGAGAGGCAGACTGAAGATTGAAACAGCTCCTGTTATTTTCACTACTTTACCTTCTTCTAAACTCCCCATAGTGTAGGACTTATAGAAGTCACACAAAATGTCTGTAAGGCCAAAGTGAAAGAGGAATTCAGAGATCAGCATTTCTTAATGGATTGGCAAAGGTTTAAGAAAGAAGTCCCTGGAGATCATATAATTTGCCAAAAAACCGTCTAACTACAAGATCCATCTTTAAAAGTCTAGGTAATGCTCTGAGATTAATGCAATGTTTCAGGACAATCTGCACTGTTTGAGTTGTGTGCTTTTTGTTGTTGTTTTTAATGTTGTTGGGTTTTTTTGTTTGTTTGTTTCAAATGGAAACTGAAAGTATAGAGTCAGGAATCTGAAGTACCTAACTTGGAATCCTAGCTCTGGCACTTCTCTGCTTTCTAAACCACTGGAAGCCTAATCTGTAAAAGCTACATTTGAGGTTTGCCATGGTTGATAATTAATAGGACAAGACCTCCTTTTATGAAGTCTCCTGCCTCTGAATTCCAGGATAGTCTATTACCAACTTCCTAATTACTTGCAGAACATGAGCAAGTCTAGCTTCCAGCCAGAGGATGTGGAGGTGGCTAATTTCCTTCTGATTTTGACCTTAAAGTATATCAAATCCAAAGCAACATATACACCTTATGATGAAGGAGGGTGATAGATTTTGATGGGGCTCAGGGCAGGCCACTTCAAAATGTGCTACTTCGGCATGTGTTTTAATTTGAGAAGACAGCCAATGCTCAACAGACTTAAGAAAAGATTTTTTCTTCTCCCTTAATTACTTAAAATAATTTAGATAAGAGGCTTGTATCAAGAAGAGAGCTTTTACCTGAAATAACTTTTTACACCATAAAGACTTATCTGCATGGCATGGCAAACATTTGTTTGGCAAACATTTGCTCCTTTCATCCTCCTATAAATTGTCTCTCTCCTTCTGAAGTCCCAGACCCCTATCCCTCCTCCTTAGCTCAGGATGGCATATAAGCCTTAATTGCCTGATTAGTAGAAAGCCTCATATCCCTGGGGTTCCCATATGGGCAAAATTAAATTTGTTGTTTTTTATCCCTGTTAATCTGTCTTATGTCAACTTGCTTATTAGACCAGTGAAAGAACCTAAAACAGAAAAGGAGAAAAGTTTTTCTTCCCTACAATCTCAAGAGAGTCACTTTTCTCTGACCATTGTCTAAATGAGAGTCAAACAGCAACATTGTCAACCTTCATTCTTTTTGCAGAAGATTTAGGAGTCATCTTCATGTTCTTTTGATATCAACTTCCAAAGCTAGGTAGTGTTTCTGTAAGGCCATAAAAATGGGGCCATGGAAGATTCAAGGATAAATCAGGCTCTATTAGGGGGTTCTATGCATTTCAATGGCTTTGATTTTGCCAGACATTTGAAGGTTTTTGAACTTCAAAGGTAATTGAGACCTCCCATCATTAGTTGAACTTTCTAGAGAAGTTCATGGAAATTTAGAGTTGTTTGATGAGCTGATTCGGCTGTTTCTTAGAATTTCACAATGGACAAAGTTAAACAAAGTCCTCAGTCACATATTCTTTACATTGTTCTGGTGTCTGAAGGCACTCAGTACCCAAGTCCAAAGAGAAGTGAGTAAACAGAAAAAAATGCAATGATTAAGATAAGGACATCTTAATTTGGCAGCTAAGAAGGATGAATAAGAAACATGAGATTCTGATGATCTCAAGTTACTTGTTTATCCTTTTTTTTTTTTGCCACAAACTAGTCTAGAGAACAGTTATCACTTCAGATCATTCTCAACCATGAGAAACTTTACACTTCACAAAAGAGGCTTAGTAGATCATTAAAGTGTAAATAGGATGTCTGTCATTAAGGAGTGAAGGAGCTTTCTAGTCAAAGGAAGCAGCCCAAGGGTATAAATGATACATTTGCAGACCATCTCAAATAATTGAGTATAGGGTAATTACAAAGAAATAGTAGAAAATGACACCCAGCTATGTTCATAACTCAATTCACAAATGATAAACCCTAGTCACAACACATGTCATTTCTAAACCTCAAATATAACATACCAGCTATAAACTTGCCCTTTCATTGATAGTTTTGTATTTCTTTTTGAACTGTTCTACTGATCAAAAGGTTTTAAAAATCCATGGTGTTGTTTGGGTGATTTAATTTTTTAACATTTATTTACTTTTGAGAGAGAGAGACAGAGAGCAGAAAGAGAGGGAGACACTGAATCCAAAGCAGGCTCCAGGTGAGGAGCTGTCAGCACAAAACCCATGCAGGGCTCAAACCCACAAACTGAGATCATGACCTGAGCCAAAGTCAGAAGATTAACCACCAAGCCATCCAGGTGCCTCTGTTTTGGTAATATAATTATGATCCCACACCTGAAAGGAACTGGCTATCTGAGACTCATGCATGAATACCATTTGCGGTGTGAATACTATAGAAGCTTAGGGAGTGAAGAAATGGCACATAGAGTCTAGTGCAGTGGTACTCAAAGCCCAAGTCTTAAACCATCAGTATTGGCATTAATTTGGATCTTGTTAGAAATTCAATTCTTGGGTCCCACCCCAGACCTACTAAATCTGCAGATGAAGTCCAGTATTTTATGTTTTAACAAGCCCTCAAGGTGATTCCCATGTGTGCTAAAATTTAAAAATCACTAGCTGAGTGGTTAGATATACAGACTTCCTCAATTTAAACAGTAATTCTGTTATTGACAGCAGAGTGACATTAGGCAAAATAATTTTTATATGATCTTTTCCTCATCTACAAAATGAAGATGATATTAATACCTGCCTCAGAGGTTTATTGTGAGAAATAAATTAGTCAACATCGCCTAGTCCCTACTAAGAACCATATAAATGCAAGTTCTTACCTCTGGAGGTAGAAATGGCACGGTCCTTCAGCCCTGACAAAAAACCTCTGTTTTAGTGCTTAGAAACACTATTTTTAGGGTTGTTGGGCTATTTTCAATTATAAAATGAGAACAATAAATTGTTACTACCTTCCTTTAAAATTTGAAATAGATTCCTCAATAAGGAGCTGCTTTCCTGTCCTTAATTGAAAGAAAAATATCCCTTACATTCTGATGCTGAAAAAGTACCCATTACATCTGATGTACTCTTGCCACAAGCCTCAGGATATGTGTTCCCAGAGTGAATTACAAGAGCCACAGGCAGCAACTATTGCTTTTCAAGTAGCTCAATAATCCATCACTCCACCTCCACTTACTCTCCTGCAATTCACCTGGATGCAAAGAGCTTTCTTCCTAACTTTTTACTGAAACATTAGGAATTCAAGCCCCAAGCTAAAATCCTTGTCTTCATCTGCTTAATATTTTTGAAGAATCTGACTCTTTAGTATTGATTGACTATCCAAGCAGGCAATCAAAATACTTAATCAATAACGGTCACTCACTTCATGCCATGTTGTCCTTCCAGAGCAATAGGTGTTTAACCCCCCTTGACCTTCTCTTAATTAATTCCAGCCTTTATTAATAAGCCCATTCCAAGCCTCCCAAGCCCAGCAAAATTGCATCTCTCAAGAAGAAACTGCCCTTTGAGCTTTCCCAAAATCCGTGAGAGTAAAGCCGAAGCCCTAAGAGACGCAGCAGGCATGGGGATGTAGGGGCTGGGGGTGGAGCTGGGGGAGGGCTCCCATGGGCTAACCTAGCAGCAGATAGATAGAAGCTCAGACCTTGAGGTACAGATAGATCCCTGCAGATGTCCCCACCCTGGCTATTTGGTTCAGGGCAGAATACAGGAATGGTTAAGTAGTATTGCTACTGACTTCATTGCTTTTGCGCAGAAGGGAAAGCCATTGGAATAGGAACAAGGAATTTGGGTCCCCAAAAGACAACACCTATAATTCTGTGTGGTGTGCTTACCTGGAAGTCCAGAAAACTGATTGCCAATGTCATTTTTGCAAAATTCCTTCTACTGTCTGGACTTCAGTTTTTTCATCACTCAAATGACAGCATCATCCTGGATGGTTTCTTGCATTCTCCTCTACCTCTGATCTGCTAATTGCTTTATTTCTTAGAGCCACTTCTCTCCCTGCAGTCAGAATTAACAGGGCAAGATTTTGCAGATCTAGGTCCTCTGGACAAATGCCAAATTCCATTCTCTTATGAAATGTTCCATTAGCTCATCCATTGCAGATGCTGCACACACATGACCGTATTTGCCCTCTCTAGTCAATAAAAATATATTCAGATTTCAAGGGCTAAAATTCCCCATTACATATATTGATTTCTTTCATTTAGAGCATTATTTTTAGAAAATAAGAAAGATTTTAAAAAATGAAGAATGGTATAATTTATAAGTGTATGCACACCTAAAATAGACAGTAGTTATTTTTGTGAAATTTGCTGTGTCTATTTTTCTAATTGCAAAAAGATATATATTATGGATAAAGTTAAAGTGTGTTTTCCTTTATCTATCATTCCATTCCCATTCTCATCCCCAGGCAACTATGTTTATAAATTTGATGTGTATTATTTTAGTCTGTTAAAAAATACAGATGGATATATCTGTAGACTGATAGAAAAATGGACAGATTTATGACTGCATAAAGATTCCCGATAGATATATACTGGTAAATAGATAGGCAACACCTATTTATGTAAGCTAATTTATAATGTTATATATGGTTTTAAATTGGTAAATATCCTTGTTTGATGCATCATTCTTCAAATTGCTATTTCATTCAAAATTTGTTTTTGAGATAACTTATGTTAAAAGCCTAATTCATTCCTTTTAATGACTGTCAAGTATTGAATTGTGTAATATATCATGTTTCATTTTTTTAGCTTTTCGGTATAAGAGTTTTGTCAGTTTTAGTGTTTTGCTATTATTAACAACGTTGACACAAATATTCTTGCACAGATATTCTATTATACAGGTTAGGGAATTTCTATGGGATATGAACCCAGAAATGTAAGCCTTACTCATAGGGTTTGCACATTATCAATTTTACTAAGCATTGTCAAATAGCTTTCCAAAGCGTTAACATCACTTTGTGATTCAATTTCCCCACATCTTTGCCAACACTTGCTACTGTTAAACTTTATTTTTGCCTCTCTGCTGGGTGTGAAATGGTGTGTCATATTTGTGTATTTCTTTTTTATTTGCCTCAGGTTTGCCATTCCTAGATCAGCAGGGTTGAGAAATTTTACACATATGTAATGACAGTTCAGGGTTCTTCTTCTATGAGTGACGTATTTATAACCCTTGCTTTTGTATCAAGTTATTTTATTTAATGATTTTTTGTGACACCTTTCTATATCTAGTAATTCATTTATTATCCATGTTACAAGGTCACTTAGATTCAACAAAAGTCAATCTCTGGAGAAACATAAAGGAACTATTACTTTACACTTTTTTTTGAAGCCTAGTGTCTTCAAAAGGTCACATTATGATATTTTGACACACACTGTTTTCCTTTCCTAAACTGGCCTCCTAACTCTTCATGCCCACAGTTGGAAAAAAGTAAAGAGTCCCAGAAGTTGCCGAGACTACACTGGGATCCCAGGATCTAAAATGTACAATTAGACCTTTAAGCACTGTCGTTTCTTCCTCACATCTACCAACTATTATGTTCAGTATGGATTGATTATAAATACTTTTGCCACCACTTAAATAGGTTCCCATTCCAGCAAAAATTAGACAAGAGGTATTTCATATAGTTAGCCACTACCTCTAACTTAGTTTTTCTTTTTTTAAAAAATTTTTAACTTTATTTTGATAGAGAGACAGAGAGAGCAAGTGAAGGATGGGCAGACAGAGAAGGAGAAAGAGAATTCCAAGCAGGCACTGCACTATCAGTGCAGAGCCTCACGCGAGCCTAATTTTTAGTCTTTCTAATGCAGTTGGATGGGTGGTGTCACTCTTGACATAAAAGTGAAGGAAGAGGGGTGTACAGAGGAAAAGTAAATTATTAAACTAATACAATAATATTAAATTTTCATATTCATTTACTTATGCTATTCTTATGAAACCTCTTTAATAGTGGCATTATCATCCCCTTATTACTTCATTTCAGAGAAATAGTTTCTGTGACAATGGTCACAGAGCAAAGAGTTGGCAGAGTCAGATTTTGACTCCATTCCAGAAGACTCGCTAACACACTCTTACCTTTATGTCTGCTTCAGACTGGTCTGGAAGTTTGAAATCTGAACCAAGTTCACACAGTAGAAATAGTAAAAGCGGGCATCGTTAACAGAAATATGAGGTTTAGTGGTTTTTGTTTCTTTTTAATTTTTTCAACCTTTATAATATGGTTACATAGTTTGAATTGATAATCACAGCAAACATAATATATAGGTGAGCATTTTTCCAAGTTTGTCTGAGATATATGCCTATTGTCTCAAATACTGTTCAGTTTGACATTTGTATAAGGTTTCTCATTTTTTAGTAATGCATTATTAATAATAGTTGCATTAAAATTTTACTTCCAGTTCCTGCCATGATCTTGTACAATAATGGATAAAACTCATGTGCACTGAACATAGTTCTAACTTTAACACACGGCCATCAGATTACCAGCCTTTTTTCACTCTCCTTTTCCAGATAATATAACATGTCCCTTTTGAGAGCAGAATGTATATTTTATGATAAAACAGAATGATTATGATAGGACAGCTAGCCAACAGCTACACTTTTCAGGTCTAGGAAAGTAGTGGGAGAAGTCTTTGGTCACTGCCCCCTACTGGCCACTTGGATACCAGCCATTTAGGACAGGATTAGTGCCATGATTTTTGATAGAAGCCATGAGACCTTCAGTTAGTCAAGTCAATGTGAAATTGTAGGTTGACATGTACCTACAATGTACAAGAAACAGTAACTATATAGTCTAATCAATAGTTGTAGAATAATTTTACCATTGCTGCTGTTTTTCATATTTACTGAATGTTGTAAATCTATCGATATCTAATTTGTTTGATGGTATTTTATTTTATTTTTATGATTGTAATAAACCCTTTTGGCAGCAGTAAGCTAGACAATTAAAAAATTATTTCCATGGGCAGCTGGGTGGCTTAGTCTGTTAAGTGACTGACCCCTGGTTTCACCTCAGGTCATGAAGTTACAGTTCATGAGTTTGAGCCTTGCGTCAAACTTGCAACTGGCAGTACAGAACCTGCTGGGAATTTTCTTTTCTCCCTCCCTCTCTCTCTGCCCCTTCTCTGATCATATTGTCTTTGTCTCTGTCAAAATAAATAAATTAATTTAAACAATTTTTATTGCCAGAATTTCTATTTCTCAAAAACTTGGTAAATATTTAACATGAATAAAATATTGGTTTGACATTGCTTACCATCTACTATCAGGAAAAGGATGAAGTACATATTGATGCTTTTTCTGCAAATTTATGTTCGTTAGCTTTCCTCTGGGTGTTATATGAAAGTGAAGAATCACTAAACTCTACTCCTGAAACCAGTATTACACTATATGTTAACTAACTAGAATTTAAATTAAAATTTTGAAAAGTAGGGATTCCTTGGTGGCTCAATCAATTAAGCATCCGACTTTGGCTCGGGTCATGATCTCGTGGTTTGTGGGTTTGAGCCCAGCATTGGGCTCTGTGCTGACACCTTGAAGCCTGGATCCTGCTTTAGAATCTGTGTCTCCCTCTCTCTCTACCGCCCCCACTGCTCATGCTCTCTCAAAAATAAATAAACATTGAAAAAAATTGTTTAATTTTGAAAAATAAAATAAAGTGAGCCATAAATGACAGATATGTCCAGCTTCAGAAAGGACATTAATATAAAATCCCAGAAAATAAGACTTTTCATTTAGATCTAATGACTTTTTCTTAAGCAGATAAGAAAAGTGAAGGAATAGATGACACCGTTGATGGCATTAGCAGAAGAACTTCACCGTTAAATGATATGTATATCAATGTTACCAGATACTTCAGTAGAAAATCAGTTAATTCCAGTAACGGATTAAATTTTATCATTTAAAAAAAAATTTAATGTTTATTTTATTTTTGTGTGGGGGATAGACAGGGCACAAGGACGAAGGAGCAGAGAGAGAGAAAGACACAGAATTCAAAGCAGGCCCCAGGCTCTGAGCTGTCAGCACAGAGCCCAGTGTGGGGCTCGAACTCACAAACCTCAAGATCATGACCTGAGCTGAAGTCAGATGCTTGACCGCCTAAGCCACCTAGGAGCCCCTAAATTTTATCATTTAATTCACAGCTCCTTACACAAAGGAAATACCAATAAGTGTTACTGCCTCCAATGCCTTAGTGCTAAGTAATTCAGTAATTCAGTAATTCATGGGATTCAAGTAAAGTTGTACAAATTCATTTTATTTAAATATATAATACCAGTGTGAATGTTATTAAAATACTCAACATCAAAGCTAAAATATTTAGTTTTTACAATAATGAAAAATATGAAATACTAATTTGTTAGAGCACAGTACTGTGGTAAAAGTATTGGTCTTAATGAAATTAAAACAACAACAACAACAACAACAATTGACCAGGAATATACTTGGAATTTCTTGTAGCACATAAATTAATGATGAGCTGAAATAGTCAAAATGTATAATTACTTTATGTACAGAGATTTAAAAAAGACTCAATTTCTGTGTGTGTATGATTAGCTTGATGTTGCATTACAAAAACTTTCAGTATGAGTTTGTGCTTTCTCTTTTCTGCCCATCATCAGCTGGATTTTAGCAACATTTTAACATTTCAGTAATTACTTTGAAAAGCAACTTAAGTGTTCTACAGTAGTATTGAACTTGTTTTCAAACCAAGGTCTTTAAATTTGGGTTGCATTGTTTTCAAAATCATTTGAAAATCTTTAATCAAATTATTCAAGAAATGAAAAAAATAGAAACTTTCAGCTTCCCAAGATTTAATGAATCACAATTATTAAAAATAAAGCTTGCAAACAGAGAAATATTGAAATTACTCCCACAAAAGTAACTGAAGATTTGAGATAGTTAATTGTAAGAGCTAAAATAGAATGCAGGAGAGGCACCTGGGTGGCTCAGTTGGTTAAGCTTCCAACTTTGGCTCAGGTCACGATCTCACTGTTCTTGGGTTCAAGCCCTGCTTTGGGCTCCGTGCTGACGGCTAGCTCAGAACCTGTTTCAGATTCTGTGTCTCCCTTTCTCTCTCTGACCCTCCCCTGCTCATGCTCTCTCTCTCTCGGAGAAATAAATAAAATATTAAAAAATATTTAAAAAAGAAAAAAGAATGCAGGATTTAATACTAAAATCTATTGTTAATTTTATAATATTTCAACTTTAGAAGGCATATATTCAGGGAAATCTTACTTTTCATTGTAATCATTTATTTTCTGTTTCTGAAAAGGAATGGAATAGAGAAGACCTATACTTTTTTCATCTCAATCTAGTAAAATAAAAACAATTTTAAAATTTCAAATAAAAATAAACCTAGTGCAATAGTCAAAACAATCATTTAGATACATTTTTTTAAGTTTATGTATTTATTTCTGAGAGAGACTGGGGAGTGAGAGAGAGAGAGAGAGAGAGAGAGAGAGAAAGCAGGGAAGGGGCAGAGAGAAGAGAAAGAGAATCCTAAACAGGCTCCACACTGTCAGTGCAGAGCTGGATGTGGGGCTTAAACTCATGAACTGTGAGATTATGACCTGAGCAAGAGCCACCCAGGCTCCCTGAGACACATTTTTAACAGGCATTGTCATATAAAAACATTCATTGAAGCCAGTGCTCTGAATATATGCAAAAAGACAACAGAAACAGAGTTGAAAGGGGATATAAAATGTTTTGGAATCATTTATTTGACTCACTATATCAATGTTCTTACTCTTATTTTAGCTAAGTAAGACTATATTTCCTTACCTTTTAGAATAAGTTTGATTTGCATTTTCTATTATTGTCATCAAAAGGAATCTGAATGGTGATAAAATATGTGTATGTTTTTTTTAATTATTCTACCTGAGAAAAGAAGAGTACCTATCTTCTTCAACTTATGTTGGGGTTATGCCCCAATAAACTCATTGTAAGTTTAAAATATTGTAAGTAGAAAATGCATGTAATACACCTGACTTATGGAACATCACAGGAAAGGGAGTTTAAATAATTGAACATCCTTTGGGTGAATTATTTATATTTTATTAAAATTCTCTTATTTTGAAATGCTTATGTTGATTTCTCCCTTACAAAATATTGTCTGTTTTGCAAATTGTCCTTAAAATGCAATGTTTCTAAGAACTATAAAACCTAAAGAATAGCCATTTCCATATTCTACAAACACTCAAGCATATTTTGCTATAGTGGAATTACCCCAGGACCAAACACCATACTGAGAGCATCTATTAATATAGATTAGTCAATTTTACAAAATGGACTATAGTGTATTTACTAAAACACTGCAGAGTTGCATCAAGGTAATTAAAACTAAATCTATTAAAATAAATTAAGTGCAGCCAGGGCTGCACTATTCTTGCTCCTATATAATTTCTTTTTATTTATTAGTCAACTGTAAAATATGGCAATCATCCATGGTGGCTGTAACAAATAACTGCAAACTTAGTCACTTAAAGCTACACAGATAATTATTATCTTTATAGCTCTGGAGGTCAGAAATCCAAAATTGGTCATAGGTTTATGTTAAGGTATAGTAGGGCTATGTTCTTTCTGGAGGGTCCAGGGGGAATATCCATTTCCATGCATTTTCCGGCTTCTTCTAGAAATCACCTACTTCCTTGACTCATTGCCTCCTTCCTCTTTTTTCAAAGCTAGCAATATCTGGCTGAGTTCTTGTCACCCTGCATTACTCTGATTCACTTTTCTTCCTCTCTCTTCCAATTTTAAGATCTCTTGTGATTATATTGGGTCCATCATTATAATGCAAAATGGTCTATTTAAAGGTCAGCTGATTAGCAAACTTAATTCCTTCTGCAAATTTAATTACCTTTGCCAGGTAACCTAACTGTTGTAGGTTCTAGATATTGGGATGTGAACATAATTCAGAATATCACTATTTTTCCTACTACAATAGAAATATGTAGCAGCAACATGGTTTTAGCCGATCTGAAATCACGATAAATCTCCTGTAAGAAACTTCACAGAAGAACTGAATTCTAACAGCTGAATCAGGCATGACATAAATGGCCAGATTACATACATCAAAGCTGGCCTTACATAATGAAAAGTTCTAAGAGTCTCATTCCTCCCTGTCTTCTGTTTTCTTTCCCTTTTCTAAATCTCTTCTTCCTGAAAGGAAGACATAGACATTTTATAAATGTCTATGATGTGCTCAACCCTGGGAGACCTGTAGATAAAATAACAAGACAACCAACTTTTCAAGATTAAGGAACTCACAATGCAATGTATGAATTGACAATCAAATACTTACAATAAAGGCTGATAACTGAGCCATTGGAGGTATGTAAAAAATGTTGGGGAAGAGTTTTCTGAAACTTATATTATGGAATATCCATCTTGGAATTGCTCCAGGGCACCTGGGTGGCTCAGTCGGTGGACTGCTCTACTTAGGCTCAGGTCATGATCTCACAGTCCTCAAGTTTGAGCCCTGCATCAGGCTCTGTGTTGACAGCTCAGAGCCTGGAGCCTGCTTCAGATCCTGTGTCTCCCTCTCTCTCTGCCCCTTCCCTGCTCATGCTCTGTCTCTGTCTCTCTCAAGAAATGTTTAAAAAAAAAAAGTTGCTCCACATAAAGAATTCCAAGTCATATGTGTTAAGAAACACTCTATTGTGTAACCATCTGCCTCCTCTACCCAACTTTCTTACTCCTGTCACTTGGGAGAATTACAATGCACATCAGCATATTACAAACTCTAAGAAGTCCTGCAATGAGAAAATTTGTTTGGTAGTTTAATCCTTCACAAACTTATATGTCTAAAGAAAAAAATTTTTCCCCATTTTCCATAGAGGGCCTATTTGCTTCTCAACACATCTGTAAAACACACCATCAGAAACACTGTTCTTAAAGAGAGACAAGAAAATTATTAAGTTTACCTGAGGTCTTTTAGACATTGTGACAACCTACTAGAAGATGGAAATAATTAAGCTGGACTTATGCTGCAGTTGGTGGTGTTCAAAGAAGATACATATGACTCCCACCTCCCACCACAGCTGCCTCTTAAATGTGCATGTTGCTCCTCACACACTCCTTATGTGAAGAAGAGAGTTTACTTCCCCTACCTGTGAACCTGGTCTGTCTTTGAGTTAGAGAATGCAGCAGTGTTGTCTGAAGCTGTCAGGGGACAGGCAGCTTTCACTTCTCCCCCTTGGAGACTAGCTGCCATGCAATGAGAAACCCAAACCATATAGAGGGGAAGTAAGATCCCCTGATGCATGGCTCCCCCAGCTGAACACTCAGTTGACAGTGAGAATTGATTGCTGCCTCAGATATATGGCCCAAGTGGACTTCTTGCTGTCAGCCTCCAGCTCTTTGAAATTCTGGGGCTAACACTATGTTAAGCAGAGATAGATTGTGCCTGCCAAGTGTGATGGAGAATTAAGCCAAAGAGAGAAATTAGGCTGAAAAATGGAAATGAATAGAATCCTATGGAATCCGGGGCGCCTGGGTGGCTTAGTCGGTTAAGCGTCCGACTTTCGCTTGGGTCATGATCTCGCGGTTCGTGGGTTCGAGCCCCGCGTCGGGCTCTGTGCTGACTGCCAGCTCAGAGCCTGGAGCCTGTTTCAGTCTGTGACTCCCTCTCTCTCTGACCCTCCCCTGCTCGCACTGTCTCTCTCTCCTAGAAATAAAGCATTAAAAAAAATAAATAAATTAAAAAAAAAAAAAAGAATCCTATGGAATCCTAGATTCAGCTTTGTTCTGTTCAGTTAGAAAAAATAAATAATTTTTAAATATTTTCAATATTTAAAAATAAATATTTTAAATAAATGATTTTTTCCCCCACTTAAACTGTTTGAAGTTCAGTTTCTGTCACTTACAACCAAAAAATTCTGGACTAATAAAAGAGAACACAACCAAGTTTTTATACACATATATAATATGATTGTTTGGATTCTTTATAGATAACTCTGGCCTTAATATGGAGGAAAAGGGAAAACAAGAGTAGAAATTATGGGCAAGAGATCATGAGAACTGTCCTAGCCATGATGTAGAAGTAAGGAATTAATTTTTTAATCTTTTCTTCACAGCGAGGAGCTAAAGACAGTAAAAGGTAGAATAAGAACTCATCTGAATTATTAAGGAGTATGAATATATAATAGTTCACATTTTAATCAGTCACTCATTTTATTCATTCAATAAATATTGAGCTCTAACTCTGTTTGACCATGGATTCTCAACCCTGCTGCTTATTAAAGCACATTTCTTGACTAAGCCTATTAGCATTTTTTAAAAGATCACTAGGGAAATTTTTTTTGCAGCTAGGATTGCACCTTAATAAGCTCCCAAATCATATAATAACTTCTAACTTCTTTAAAACACTGATTCATTAGCTCGATCACATAGACATTCTTATTCTATAAGATTAGAGCAAGGTAGAGAATCAGTATTTTTCAAAACACAATATAACTTCTACCTACCAGCATTTCCCAGTCTTTGCATCATTATTAAGCACAGGTACTGGTATATCATCAGTTTCAGATTGGTCAGTTTAAGAGCTCTTATACTCATTCTGGCGATGCGACAGCAATGCACTGTAATAACTCATGGGAATTTCTGTGCCCATCAACCTGCTTTCTTTTAAATTGGTCTATTTTATGAACAAGGCATAGGCTTACAGGTACCCCATTCCCAGACCCATAACTATTCAGACACCAACCAGAAAAGAAACCTTCTTTCAATTAATTAACTGGGTCCTGGCAGTTTATTTAGTTTGTGCCAAGAACTCCCACACTGAGAAAGTGCCTAGTTTAAAAAGAAAAAAAAAAATCATAGCAAGAGGAACAGTGTGACTGATGCAGAATCAAAGAACAAGAAAAGTCAAGAAATTAGATCAGAGTCAGCTTAGGGCCAGAATGTGTAGGGCCTCACAGGTGATAACAACTTTATCGTTAGTCTGAGAGAAAGGAGACACCATTGAAGGACTATCCCTGCAAACATAACTTCATCTTACTTTTAATAGGACCATTCTAGTTGTTCTGTTTATAAGATTAAATAGGGCAAAGAATCATAGAGACCAGTTAGAAGACAATAACAATAATTTGAACAAAAAAGATGATGATGGGTTTGTCCAAACTGGTAACAATGGACATGATTAAATTGGTAAGATTCTGGATATGTTTTAAAAGTAAAGTCAGCTGACTTTGCTTATTGACTGAAGGTGTGGTATAATAGTATAAGAGACAAGAGTTAACAATACCTCCAGAGCTTGAGGACTCTCAAAGGATGTAACTGAGGGGATGATTCTGTAGTTAATAAGACTAAAAGAAGAGAATGTTTTGAGTTGAGAAATCAGAAACTCATTTTTGAGATTTCTATTAGAAATACAAGTAAATATATTTAGTTTTTGAGTTATATATATGATCCAAGAGTTCAGGAGTCATTTCTGGGCTCAGAGTATAAAACTTGGAGTTATAAGTCTACAGGTACTATTTAGGGATGTATTTAGATGAAATCACCATGGAAAGGACTACAGATAGATTTTTAACAGAGGTTTAAAGACCAAGTCTTTGGGCAGTCACACATTTGCTCAGAGAGAGAAAGAGGAGCCAACAAAAAGAGACTGAGAAGACTACTTCCAATAAAATAAGAAACTATTCAAGTGTAGTGCTCTGAAACTCAAATGAAGAAATTGTGTCATGGAGGAAAGAATGGAAACTATATCTAATTGCTGGTGACATGTCAAGTACAAATGATGACCGAGTTTTATCCATGTATTTAGGAATGTATCTCTCAATGGTTACCTTAATGAGAGCCATTTTAGAAGAGTATTCAGGGGTATAGCCTGGCTGAACAGGGTTCAATGAAGAATGAGAAGAGAAAAACTACAGCCAATGAGTAGAAACTCTTCTGAGAAATTATTCTGTAAAAGAAAATAGGAAAATGGTCATGTTATTGGAAGATAAAATAGGGTCAGAGGGGTTTATTAGTTTTTTAATTGAGAAAAGACACTTTTTTCATGTGAACTTAAAAAAATGAGGAAGAGAAAAAATGAATTGTAGGAGAAGAGTGAATAGCTTAAAGGGTACTGATCCTTGAGAGATAGTAAACAAAGGAAGTGAATTATACTGTGCTGGTTAATTTTATGTGTCAATGTTCCTGGGCTACGAGATGTCCAGATAGCTGGTAAAACATTATTTCTGGATATGTCTGTGAGGGTGACTCCAGAGACATTAGAATCTGAATGAGTTAGACTGAGCAAAGATTGCCCTGACCAACATGGTGGGCATCATACAGTCGACTGAGGACTCAAATGTAACACAAAGTTGAGGTAAGGCAACCATCCATCTTCTTCTGCCCTCAGAGACAGAGGTGATACTAGTTTTCAGGCCTTTGGATTTGAGCTGGAACTACACTACTGACTTCCCTTGATCTCCAGCTTGCAGACAGCAGATTCTGGGACTCCTCAGCCTCCATAATTGTGTGAGCCCATCCCTCATATCAAACTTCTTTCTATATATCTCTATACACCCTGTTGGTTTGGTTTCTCTGAAGAACCCTGACTAATGCAGTATAAAACTGAATAACGGAGATTTGTACAAGTTATGGGGGCCAATGAAAATTTTCTAGAGGATAGTTCTTGAGGTAAAATGCTCAAGAATTAGAGGGGAAGAGGTAAGGGTGGGAAGGGCATTCCAGACATTGGCAGCAGCCCGTGCAGTCTTGCAGTGAAAGTAAATATTGTTGTATGGGACCTACAACAGCCAGTGTGGCTGAAATGGAAAAGAAGAAGAAACTTGATTATAAATATTGGATAGAGATGTCTCAGACTTTTAAGGAAATTTATTTATTTTGTGTAAGCACTAGAAAATCTGTGAAGACTTTGACAGGCCATGAAATTCAGAGTTTGCAATTACTGGATCTGTGTTTTAACAAGATAACCTGGCAGAATGAGGAAAATAGATTAATGGAATACCGGTAGGTATAGATCATATATTTTCTAGACCAGTTTTTATACTTGACCATCCTCCATTTTTTATTATTCCTTTCTTTATATTCATAACTCTTGCCTTCCCAAATAGATTTTCATCTATCCCAGGGTAGGTCATTTACCTTTTATTTCTTTCTTCTTCATACAGCCACCAATGAGGGCTTCAAAAAAAAAAAAAAAGTTGAGATTCAATCTTATCACACTGGTGCTTAAAATAAAGTTCATGACATTTAGGAGATGAACAAGGCCTTTTACGATCTAACCTGATATTAAGTTTACAATTTTATCTTTTACCTTTCCTTCTCTGTACATTGCATTACAATCTAATTACACTTCTTATCATTCCTGAGGTACACCATGCTCTTCTTTCATACTTTTATAAATTTTGCTGTTTGTTCTTCCTTATTTTTGTTATCTGACAGCCCACCATTTTCCGTAGCATATGGTAGGGAATTAACAATTATTGTTTTAATTTTTTTGAGTTTGCTTTTTAAAAAACTAATTCCTAGTTTAACAGTGGGCATAGAGTGTTTTAATGATGACAACAGAAGATAGTCAGAGGCTACAAAAGAATAAGGAAACGTTGTGAAATTTTGAAAAGTTGTGACAAACTGAGAAGTTTCTTAAGTAAAAAATACCATGTCTTCTAAATGATTGGCAAATTATACATATAAAATATTATGAGTTTTGTGCTCTTAGATAATATTAAAATAATGATATTTGTGAAAATACCTACTTGCCAAACTGATAAAGGATATAGTTGCATTCACTGTATGGCAAAATGACAACAGGGAAAGGCAATATTAGCATTGCAGATATCTCCCCAAACCCAGTAATTTCCCAAAGAGACCCATTTAGGTTGTTGACCTTGATGACTACAACCTGCACAAAGTGGATTTTACTCTGTCTGGGAAACTCACTATGGATTTTCTCCACAATCATGATTTTATAGGTGTTTATTGTTTGATGTTACATGGAAAAATCTGCCAGCCAATGTCTAGGTACATCAATTCCTTCTTTATTTCTCAGCTATAGGAAGGAAGGAAGAAAGAAAGAAAGAAAGAAAGAAAGAAAGAAAGAAAGAAAGAAAGAAAGAAAGAAAGGCAGGAAGGAAGGAAGGAAGGGTGAGTCAAAGCACTTAAATGTGTAAATAGAAAGTTAATAGAATATTCACCTTTTGAATGTTTCCATTGAATGAAACATTCATTAATATTAACTGAATAAATAATATATTCTCAGATGTGTACTCTCTTTTTAAAAAATTTTTTGATGTTTATTTTTGAGAAAGAGAGACAGACAGACAGATAAAACATAAGCATTGGAGGGGCAGAGAGAAAGGGAGACACAGAACTGAAGCAGGTTGTGGGTTCTGAGCTGTCAGTACAGAGCCTGATGCTGGGCTCAAACTTACGAACTGCAAAATCATGACCTGAGCTGAAGTCAGACGCCCAAACGACTGAGCCACCCAGGCACCCCTCAGATGTCTACTTTCTATAGTATAATTCAAAGATAGTCCACTGATGATCCATTTCCCAAACAGACCATATGTACCTACTAAATTTAGGGGTCTGGGACAAACTGAGATGAATGAGATACTTCAGGGTCTAACGGGATGAGATCAAAATGCATTTTGTGATCCCAAATATACAACTTAGAAAACAAGATTCAAAGTTAAGCCATGTTGATAGACTATACCTTCAATAAGATGTGATGAAAATAGCCCTTTATCTCTGTGGGTTCTTCCTCCTAAAAACATACAACCACAGTTTAATCATGATAGAAACATAAGAAAAATTCCAGTTGAGACAATTTACAAAATACCTGAACAGTACAAGAGAAGTCTGAAAAACTATTACAGCTAAAAAGGGCCTAAGTAAATGTAATGTGGTATTGTGGATGGTATGCTGGAACAGAAAAAGGATTTTTGGCCAAAAGTAAGGAAATATGAATAAAGAGTGACTTCAGTTAATAATGATGTCTTAATATTGGTTCACTGATCGTAACAAATGTACTATACTAATATAAGATGATAACTCTAAGGGAAACTGAATGGAGCTTATGGAAACTGTATTGTCTTTGCAATTTTTCTGTAAATCTAGACCTGTTCTAAAATTAAAGCTTACTTAAAATAAAACAGTAGTTAAATTTGAATTTCAGATAAACAACAAATGCTTTTAGTCTGAGTATGCCGCATGCAATATTTAGAGCACACTTAGACTACCACAAATTTGTTTTTTATCTCGATTTCAAATTTAACTGGGTGGCCTATATTTTATCTGGCCATCCTATATCTGGTGTATGAGCTTCTCAAAGTGTTTGCCTTCCTCAAGTTCCTCCTTTAATATTTCTCATTGCCTCTAGAACCAAAGCCAAAATCGGTCCTACTATAGCCTAAGCAGGGAAATGTGAACTTTGTTCCAGGTAGAAATTGCCCACTACTAAAGGACTCACAGGACCTGACAAATTTGTCCCAGAATGAACCAAAATGAAGTGTTGGGGATGTTGCAGTGGGGGGCAGGGAGGGTTAGATCATGGCTAGGGGAACATTTACAGAAACCATTTAAATCAATTAAAATCTAGGATTTAGTTTATATCAAGAACAACCAGAGCTCTTTTTAATGTCTGTTAAAATAGTCTCTTTTCTTTTCTTTTTTTTGTGCTTGAATATAACCATGGTTTATCAGTCAGTAAGGTGGAGGTACCAACCCTTTTGGAAAAGTATGGAAGAGGGCCAGAGGTTCAAGAAGATGAGGCTGTTAGAAATGATTTTGTAAAATATAAAACTTGAGAACCTACCAATTCAACATGTTCTCCAGGAAATGTAGGTGCATCCAAAGTACTTAGGGATTTTGTTAAAATGCAAATTCTGAGGGTCACCTGGGTGGCTCAGTCAGTTAAGTGGCCGACTTCAGCTCAGGTCATGATCTCATGGTTGTGGGTTCAAGCCCCGCATCAGGCTCTGTACTGACAACTCAGAGCCTGGAGACTGCTTTGGATTCTGTGTCTCCCTCTCTCTGCCCCTCCCCCACTCATGCTCTGTCTCTCTCTCTCTCTCTTTCAAAAAATGAATAAATGTTAAAAAAAAATTATGCAAATTCTGATTCTGTATATCTGAGTTGGGCCATGAGATTGTGCTGCTGGTGTGAGAACTATACTTGTAATACTAAGGGAATACCAGACACTCCCTTTATTAAGTCTTTAGAAACACAGTGGCACATGGGACATCAGCATGTTTGAGAAGCTTGGTGTTGGCTATTCTCTGAAGGCTGGGCTTCATAGTGAGAGATGCTGCCATGTAACTGGTGTCACTTAGATAATGGGGATGATAAGATCCCCACATGACAGACAAGCTGACAGCACATAATAGACAACAAACCACAATGATAATAAGGTTGCCTTGATCTGTAAGAGGATGATAGCTAATAGTGATGTTTCTGTGAACAAGATATGTTGGCACTCAACTGTGGTGTTGCTGGATTTGTATAAACACAAAAAAGGGGGAAAAAATAAGGAAAGAATAAGAAAGAGAGAGGGAGAGGGAAGGAGAGAAGAAGAAGGCAAGAAGGGAGGAACAAAGGAAGCAAATAAGCAAAGAAAAAAATGTTTAAGCATGTTCAAGGATACACATGTGAATAGGTATGTATGACTAAAAAAATGAAATTTGTACTTAACTTCTTGGATCCCAATTTTTCTTTCTCAGAGATAGAATGTTATGTCAGTATCACTCTAGAATGTGGCACTAATCTAGTTCTAAACAACTTTTAAAGAACTTGGAGGCAGAAATGCTTTTTTTTTTTATGTGGGTATTTATTTCTACCCATTCTTTGACTTCCTCATTTCTCCCCAGTGTCTTGTCTTGCTTATGTTAAATGTTCAAATGCAAAATAGTTTTAAGTGCTCCGAGTTCTCCTAATTTTTGCAGATAAACTCTAGGAATGAGTTTAAACCCCTGATGAAATGGTATGATTTTTTTTTAAATAAAGTAGATTTCTGAGGTTTTTCTGCTTTTTTTTCTTTTGGTCTTTCCCCTCTCTCCTTTTATTGAAACATAACATACATAACGGAGGGGATACCTATCCCAACTGTGCAGCACAATGGATTTTCACAAAGTGAACACATTCATGTAATCAGAGCCCGAATCAAGAGACAGAGAATCAACTGCATTCAAGAGTCACCTTCAGGGGCGCCTGGGTGGCTTAGTCGGTTAAGCGTCCGACTTTCGCTTAGGTCATGATCTCGCGGTTCGTGGGTTCGAGCCCCGCGTCGGGCTCTGCGCTGACTGCCAGCTCAGAGCCTGGAGCCTGTTTCAGTCTGTGACTCCCTCTCTCTCTGACCCTCCCCTGCTCACGCTGTCTCTCTCTCTCCTAGAAATAAATAAAAAATATTAAAAAAAAAAAAAAAGAGTCACCTTCAGGCCCCATCTCTGTTACCAAGCACACAAGAGTAACTGCCATCCTACTTCAACACTAAAAAGTAATATTCCTCTTTTTAAATTTCATGTGAATGGAATCATTGGCATGTACTATTTTTGTGTCTGACTTCTTTGGCTCAAAATCGTGTTTACGAGATTCATCCATGTTTCTTGATATGGACTCAGTTCATTTATTGTCATTACTCTGTAACATTTCATTGTACTCATCCTTTCCATGATTAATGATGGTTTCCATTATCAATTGATTACAAATAATGCTTCTTTGAACATACTTGTATAATACTTTTTGTGAACATAGTGTGCAGTTCTGCTGAGTGAACATTAGGGAATGGAGTTGCTGGATCTCAAGTTATGAACTAGCTTGATTTTAGTATCTACTGACAAAGTGCTTTGTAAAGTGGCTATCTCAGTGTACATTCTCACCAGAAAAGTATGAACATCCCATTTGCTTCACATTCTCAGTTAACATTTGTAATTATAAAACTTTTTTTATTCATTTCAGTCATTCCAGTGGTTTTAATTTGCATTTCCATGATGGCATATAAAGTTAAGCACATTTTCTGAAGTTTATTGGCCATTTGGATTTTTTCAATGAAATGTCTATTCAAACTTTTTTGCACTGTTGGTGAGAATGCAAAATGGTGCAGCTGCTATGGAAAACAGTATGAATGTGCCTCGAAAAGTTAAAAATAGAATTACCACATGGCCCAGCAATACCACTTCTGGGTATTTACCAAAAATAATTGAAAATAAATGTTAACACTCCTGTGTTCATTGAAGCACTATTAATAATTACCCAAATGTGGAAACCTTAATATCCATCTACAGATACAATGGTATATTATTCAGCTTTAAAAAAGAACACAATTGGGGCGCCTGAGTGGCTCAGCTGGTTAAGCATCTGACTTCAGCTCAGGTCCTGATCTTGCAGTTCGTGAGTTCGAGCCTCGCATCAGGCTCTGTGCTGACAGCTTAGAGGCTGGAGCCTGCTTCGGATTCTATATTTCTCTCTCTCTCTCTGGCCCTCCCCCACTCATGATCTGTCTCTGTCTCAAAAATGAATAAATATTTAAAACATTAAAAAAAAAAAGAACACAATTGTGCAATATTTGACAAAATGAACAAATCTTGGGACACTAAAGTAAGTGAAATAAGCTAGTTACAGAAAGATGTGCATAAATACTGTATTCTTCTGCTTTCATGAGGTATCTAAGAGAGTCAAATTCATAGAATCAGAATGGAATGGTGATAGCCAGGGCTGGGGGAAAGGGTAAATGGGGAGTTACTAACTAATGAGCATTATTCCATTTAAGCAATGGGAATAAGTTCTAGAGACCTGCTGTAAAAATAATTGTACCTATACCAACAATATTGTACTGTACACTCAAACATTTGTTAACAGGGTAGATCTCATGTGAAGTGTTCTTACCACAATAAAATAAAATTAAACCAACAAAAATGTCTGTTTGAGAATACTGTCCATTTTTTCTAATGATTTTTCTTTTTCCTTATTTATTTATAAATATCTTTATATATTTGTAATATTATTCCTTTGATAGATACTTGCATTGGAAATATTTTCTCCCATTTGAATTTGCTTTTCACACCCCTATTCATATCTTCAAATTAATCTTAATTTTAATGTCCGTTCTTTTTTTTTTTTTTAAGTAGATTTTAATACCCAGTGTGGAGCCTGGTGTGACCCTGAGATCAAGACCTGAGGTGAGATAAAAAGTCAGACACTTAACCAAATGAGTCACCCAGGCACCCCTAATTTTAATGTAACTTCTTTATCAAGTTTTCTCTTATAATGAATAACTTCTGTTCTTGTTTCAGAAATCTTTGAGTACCTTAAGGTAGTAATGACACTTTCAATATTTTTCTAAAAGCCTTATAGTTTTTCTTACACATTTAGATCTTTAAATCATCTGGAACTGATTCTCATATACACTGCAAGAAACAGGATAAGATTTATTTTTCTAGATGAATATCTAGTCACTCCTACATCATTTATCAAAAAGACCATTCTTTCTCCCATTGAATTGTGGAGTTAACTTTGTAAAAAATAGGTAACCATACATGTGTGAGTCTATTTTTGGATTTTCTGTATACTTCAACTGGTCAATGCACCCATATTTTCATGCCAGTTTCACATTGTTTTAATTAGTAGAGTGTTATGTATATAGGCCTCAATATGATAGTCATCTAACTTGTTTTTCTTCCGTAATGTCTTAGTTATTCTGTGTTATTTGCATTTCTGTAGAAGTTTTAGATTTAGTTTCTTAATTTTTACAAAAAGGATTTGCACGTACATGAACAGGTGTACACACACACAAAACCCTACTGATTTTATTTGAAATGCATTTAATCTACAGACCAGATGGGGAGAAATTAACATCTATAAAATATTGGGTCCTCCAATCCATGTATATGGAATATCTCCCCATTTTTAAGTTAACTAACTGTGGTGTAATTTCATACAATAAACTGCATCCATTCGAAGTGTACAACTTGCTAAATTTGATGTATGTACCCGTGGAGTCACCACTACAATCAAGATGCATAAAATTCTTGTCTCCTTCTAAGAATCCTCAACATCCTTTTGTAGTCCATTCCTGCCTCTGCTCCCAGCCTCAGGCAATAACTGATTTGTTTCTATCACTAGAAATTAGTGTGCATTTACCACAATTTTAAATAAGAAGAATCATACAGTACGTATTCCTTTGTACCTAGCTTCTTTCAATAAGGATAGTGATTTCTGCGATCCATCTATGTTGTGGGTATCCATAGTCAGATTCTTTATATTAATGTGCGTTACTTCATTGTATGGGTATAACATAACTTGTTTAACATTCACCTGCTAATAGAAACCCTGGTTGTTTCCAGTTGGAGGATACCATGGATAAGTTGTTATAAATATTCATGTACCACTCTTTGAATGAACATATGTTCATTTCTTTCTTTTTCCTTTTCTTAATGTTTATTTATTTTTGAGAGAGACAGAAAGAGACAGAGTGAGAGCAGGGGAGAGGCAGAGAGAGAAGGAGACACAGAGTCTGAAGCAGGCTGCAGGCTCCAAGCTGTCAGCACAGATCCCAACGTGGGGCTTGAACCCATGAATTGAATCATGAGATCATGAACTGAGCTGAAGTCGGACACTTAACTGAATGAGCCACCCAGGAGGCCCTATTTCTTATAGGTATGTACTTAGAAGTAGAATCTCTGGGTTCCTTTTTCAAGAAATCATCAAGTTTTCCTAAGTGGTTATACTATTTAACATTCCAGTAGAATTCAAGAGTTCTTTCCTGGTTCGTAAACCCTCTAATACATTTAAATAAACACTTTTTATATTTTACGTGGCTCTCATGCTATTTATTGGTTATTGTACAATCTTCCCACCATATAAGCAATGAGTGATTTTACTTAATCTTCATAAAATATACTGCTGTACATGTTATTATTCCATTTTTTTACATTTGATGAAACTCATGTATATAGAAGTTGAGCTGAGTGCCTAAATTTTTATAGCTAGTCAGTGGTGGAATTAAGGTTTGGATTCATGTTATTATTAGGGTTTGGTATCTCCTATTATGCCACATTGTTTCTTAAAATACAGTCTTTTGTAAGAATTAAAGACCTTAGGAATTAATTTTGAGAAGCACTGTAATGTTAATTCAGACTCAATTTACTTACATTTTACATGGTTTATAATAATAAGACTTTTCTTACAGGGCCATTGTGACAATTCAGTGTGATCAATGCAGGTACATGCTTATCACAGCTCCTTACACAAAGGAAATACCAATAAGTGTTACTGCCTCCAATGCCTTAGTGCTAAGTAATTCAGTAAGTAAGTAAGTAAGTAAGTAAGTAAATAAATAAATAAGACAATCAGGGGCACCTGAGTGGCTTAGTCATGGCTCAGGTCATGATTTCACAGTTGTGAGATTGAGCCCATGTCAGGCTCTGCACTGGGCATGGAGCCTGCTTTGGATTCTGTCTCTCCCCCTCGCTCTCCATCTGCTCCTCCCCCACTCTCTTATCTCTAAAATAAAATAATATTTAAAAAAATAAACAAGGACAATCAAAGAAACTGGTAATAAAAAGAAAGGAAAAGAAATCTCTTGAATAACTATTCTATAAAGTGTTCAAGATTTTCAACTCTATTTTTAATATTTACATCAATAACAAAATATATAATTACAGTAAGTTTAAATTCTCCTTTATAAAATCTAAATTTTAGCATGCTCTCCCTGGAGAGTAAGAGCTGTAACCACTGCCTAAGCCTTGTTAGCAGTGGCCATATTTTATCAGATGGAGAGAGTTATATGCAGAATAAAGTCAGAGAGAAGAAAGCTGACCCAGGACAAATGTGGAACAGCATGTGACTGACACTGAAATCAACCTTACGTGAAATGTAATTTCTTTGTATCTGAATTAGTTAGAATTGGATTCCTGGGGGGTTGTATTCAGAAGACATTAACCTGATACACAGAGTCAGTATTTTTGCTGGGCCTTCAACATCCCTTTCCTGAGCTCTTTTTCCTCATTTTGGTTTTTCCTCATTCCTCCAGGGCTACCCCATTTTATGACAGATGTAGGAATCCTCACTAATGAGTTCTTAATTTTAAAAAAAGATGGAAAAAAATGAATACTTTGTGGTAAATTTACTTTGTGGTAGAATTTCAGGCATCTTTTCTCAGGAGTGATGACAAACACTGGGCACAACACGTCATACTCACTCACTGTTTTGGGAGGTCAGGGCCCATTTTCATTCCATGACCACATGACTTTTCACTATTCCAGTAGCCTTTTTTATTTTTTTTATTTTTATTTTTTTTTTATATTTTATTTATTTCTAGGAGAGAGAGAGACACCGTGAGCAGGGGAGGGTCAGAGAGAGAGGGAGTCACAGACCGAAACAGGCTCCAAGCTCTGAGCTGGCAGTCAGCACAGAGCCCGACGCGGGGCTCGAACCCACGAACCGCGAGATCATGACCCAAGCGAAACTCAGACGCTTAACCGACTAAGCCACCCAGGCGCCCCCGGGGTCTCTTTTATAAGGGTACTAATCCTATTCATGAGAACCCCTCCTTCATGAGCTAATCAACCCTCAAAAGCCTCCAAATACCATTGCACTGGAAATTAGGTTTCAACGTAGGGATTCTGGGCGGATAGCCACATTTGGTCTGTGACACACACTATACCATGTAGCTCTTCTTCACAGTATCAACTGTAATTGCATCCTGGCATCTGATTTGGTATTTGCCATACACTAGACTATAAGCCGCATGATGCTAGAATCCCTGTTTTCCGTCACTACGTTATAATCAGCAACTGACATAGTTCCTCCCCATGTGTAGTATATATCAAATAAACATTCCTAAATAAATGGTCTTAACACATTTCACCTCTGTACTCTTTCTTTGGAAGGTAGGACCGCGCGTTCAACAGGAAGACCCTTTATCCTGAAGGGAAATTTAGCCCCCAGGAATGGTTTGATTCCCCAATGACAATAAAATGCTGTGTGTCTTTGCCTAATTTTAGAGATATTGGAAAGTGTTTCCTAAAAAAATCATATCTTGCAAACGAGTTAATTATTTTTGTTTGGATTGTGGTGATTCTGTAATTGTAGATTAATTGGTTCCATCTGCTGTGATTTTCCAATTAACAGGTAATAGCTTTCGAAAGTCAGTTCATTTCTGACATGTGGAGGAATGTATTTAAGATGGTAATTTCTCCCCCTCATGCTCTCTGTTTCTTTCCTTTTCTTTTCTTCTTCTTCTTCTTCTTTTTTTTTCTTTTCAAGTCCTGAGGCAAATGGCACATTCTCCCTCTGTTACTTAAGGCCTTTCCAGGACAAATCTTCCTGAACAGGGTCATAAAGTTTTTTCTTTGCAATTGGGGCTCTGGATTCATTTATTATTTGCTGCTGTTCCTAGTACTGATTAATTACAGTAATTTTTAAGACTAGAGGTGTTTTATTATTTTTTTAATTTAAAAATTGACTGACTGTTTGATTAAGTTTCTTCCAGCTGAGTTTTCATATTAATAGAGATTCCTGACTGCAGAGTACTGGCGGTAAGTGGATAGGGAACGCAGGGAGTGAAGGGAGGGGAGCTTTCAAAATTATCTGAGCATAAATACTCAAGTCTTTCACTTAGTACTAGAAAATTGACCTCAAATGTCACATTTCCTAATTGTAGGTATTATGAAACACTTGAAATTTTTGGAGTATCTCCTTTCCTGCTCCTCATCATAAATACCATCAAGGTCTAACAATTTTTAGAACCTCCTAGGTATAATTTATATGATTTTGATAAACACTGACACACTGTGAGCTATAATAGAGAAACTAGTCAAGCAGCCAAAACTTCCAGTTGGATCAGTGATTCCTCTTCAAGACAAAAATAATGTACTATAAAAGATGAGGGGCTCCTGGGTGGCTCAGTCAGTTAAGCATCCGATTCTTGATTTCAGCTCAGGGTGTGATCTCACTGCTGTGTGACTGAGACCCAAGTTGGGTTAAAATGCTGGGCATGGAGCCTGATTGGGATTCTCTCTCTTCCCTCTGCCTCTGCCCCTCCCTCACTCCTGTGTGTTCTCTTTCTATCTCCAAAGAGAGAGAGAGAGAGAGAGAGAGAGAGTTCAAACTATGAAAAACTATGAAATGATATTGCCTTATTCATTATTTATTCATTCATTCAACAAATAGTTTTTAACATTTACTATATGCCAGAAACTATTCTAAATGATTGATGTACCTTAGTGAATAAATAAATCAAAGATATCTTTTCCCTTATAAAGTTTACATTTCATTGTAAGATAAGCAATATAGAAAATAAATGAGTAAATCAGCCATTTCTATTTCAGTCCATGATGGAGTAAACAGAGACTGGATTTGTCTTCTTACTAAGAAAACAAACAAACAAACAAACAAAAAAACCAAAATCCACAGAAACACCGGGAATAAAATATATGAAACAAGAGTTTTCAAACATTGGAAAATAAGCAGCATAAAACCATGGTACTTGAAAGAATGCTAAACAAGGTTAGCCCTGTTTTTGGTCAAATGTCATGTATGGAAGTAGTTTCCAGACCATGGTGCAGACAGGAAGAATTCAAACAGATCAAGATATGTGGCTGCTTTGATGACTGAGAACGTGGGTGCCCATAGGATAAGATGGTTAGATTTGTGGGGCAGAAGACTAGAGATAAGGAAGAGAGGGAAGCCTGGAGACTTCATGGGGTCTCCTCAAGTCTCTGAGTATTGACTTTTATAAGAATCAGAAACTACCCAAGGCAGTGGGAGAATAACCAGAAAGCAGCAGACCAATTCCAAAACCTAATATATCTGAATAGTTAATATTTTAACTACCTGAGTAGGAAGTCATTCTAGTTGGTTCATGATGCAGAAGGTAAAAACCTCAAATGGGTATTATTTCCATAACAAGGTTAAATTAATCCTAGAATAAAGCATGCTTTGTGTCTGCTCTAACAAAGTTAGAGACTCAAAAACATAAAGTTGACTCGAAACAAATTAAATATGTGCCCAAAACCCCAGATTCTCCACTATTTAAAAGAATAAAGCAAAATCTGGGGCACCTGGGTGACTCAGTTGGTTAAATGTCTGACTTCAGCTCAGGTCATGATCTCATAGCTCATGAGTTTGAGCTCTGCATCCAACTCTGTGCTGACAGTTCAGAGTCTGGAGCCTGCTTTGGATTCTGTGTCTCCCTCTTTCTCTACCCCTCCCCCACTCATACTCTGTCTCTCTTTCTTTCAAAAATAAATAAACATTAATTTTTTTAAAAGGAATAAACCAAAATCTATTACCCACTAATATAAACTAACATAAAATTTGCAATGTTTGGCATCCAATTAGAAATCAGGCATCAAAATAAACAGCATAATTCTAAATTTAACCAGAAAAAAATTAAGAGACCTGAAGAATAGATATGGTAGAATTTAAAGACAAGTGTGTTAAAATAGTTATTATATATAGAATTAATAATATAATATATATGCATATGTTTAGACAGGTAGTATAAAATACAAATATTACAATGAAAGGAATGGAAGATTTAATGAAAGATCCACGTGGAATTTCTGAAATTGAAAAATAAATATCTGAAATGAAAAACACTTCAAAGGAGATGTAATGACAAATATGAATGCTGTAGAGGAAAATATAAATAAACTTAAAGACACAGCTATAGAAATATTAAAATTGCAGCACAAGTAAAAAAATACAAGACTGAAAAAATTTAAATAACATTATTAAAAATGAAAACCATAAAAACCTAATATCAGGTGGTTAAATATATGTAGAACTATGGTCCAAGAAGAGAGGAAAAAGGACAGGAAGAAATTTTATATATATATATATATATATATATATATATGTGTGTGTGTGTGTGTGTGTGTGTGTGTGTGTGTGTGTGCATATATACACATATATTTGATTAAATAATTGTCAAAATCTTTCAAAATTTCATGAAAATTATGCAATCACAAAGACAAGGAGGTCAATGAAACACAAACTGAATGAACATAAAGAACACAAAAAACCTAGGACAGAGAATAATTTAAAAAACTGAACTTCAGTGATAAAACAAACAAATGAACAAGTAAATGAAAGCAACTGTAAAGTGGAGGCAACAGGAGAGCAAAGTTAAGGAAAGCAGATATCTCATCAGAAACTACTCATGGCAAAAGACAAACATGGGAGACATCCTTATATAATGAAATAAATAAAACACTATATCCATTGAAAATATTTTCCGAAAGTGAAAGTTGAGAGCCCCTCCTTGAGCAGTCTGGGGAATAGAGAATAAGGGGTGAGAAAGTGTAGTTGGAGGAAGAGGAAGAAAATCCATCATGGATATTTTCGCTTCCTCCCATACTATTGTATCTGGTTGCAAGTGAGGTTGAGGCTTCCTCCAGTAAAGAAAGAAGAGAGTGTGATTCTCTTGGACACTTGGAACAGATCATGAGGCAACTGAACTCCTGGTGACTTCAGTGGTCAGCTCTACCACTCTGCGATTTTGGTTCTGCTCCGTGTTGACAGCATGCAGAACAAAATCCTGAGCCCGGCTCTCAGTGGCAGAGGAAAATACGATCATGGATGTGATTCACCTGGCAGTGTTGACCAGACCTTTGCCTCACTGAATTGTAGTCTATAAATCACATGATGTAAACTCTACCCATCGTGCGGGTGGGGAGAGCTTCTGTGGATGTGTTCTGGCATCCCCTTCTCTGCATCTGAACTCTGTTGTGAAGGCATATAAATAAAATAGTGGCCAGAACTCTGCTCATGTCTTCCCCAGTGAGTAGGATGAGGAGCACAGCACCCTGTACAGAACTCATTAGGGTGTAGCAGCTTGGACAAGCATCAAACTGCAGCCCTCAACTCCATCTAGAATGTCAAGCAGCAGCCAATCTCCAGGAGCTCAGTGAACTCATCAGTGTTCAGTGACTTGGACTGGCAGGCACCCTTCCAATTAGATGCCCATCACCAGCACAATTAGCCTGTGGAGAAGGGAGCCAGATGGAACACCCAGTTCACCATGGATGCACCTGCCATTTCACATATTCAACCAGAGTGAACCCTGTGTGTTCATTCTTGGGAGATCTTTTCCCCAGATTCTTGAAAATTGTAGACAACCTTAAATCAGATATCACCACCAACAACTAGGAAGACAGCACTATCGTGTTAGAGGCTCTTTCAGTCTTCAAGAAGACATCTAGGTTCTCAGCTTGTAGGCTTCCAGTTCTGCTGATATGTCACAGTTGCATGTGGCATTGCAAATTGAAACAAGTTTTGAGCAGGAAGCTGCAGCTGATAAAAGCTATGAAAATTCCATGTTGGCCTCTTTGAGGAGTACATGAGAATAGTAGCCATATCAGAACTCTTAGGTTCCACGGGTCTTAGGAGGAAGCAAATGAAGTGGCCTCACCAATAGAAGGCAAAAAATCCAGGGAGCTGGAAGGGGAGTGGTCAGTGCTGAGAAGGCAGACTGCAGAGGTTTTCAGATATCTAGTCTAGCATTGGCGGGCTAGACCATATCCATATTTTAGAAGTCACGAATAAATCAGAATATAAGTCTACTTTTAGCAATTCATTAGAGAGAGCAGCAGGGGTTATGTGAGCACTGGTCAGAACTGTAACGACAATAATCCAAATGTCACTAGAGATTGTAGGCAGGAGTGCAAGGCTATTTGTTTCTTTAATCAAGAGGCTTGGCTGACAAGCTGGTCTGATTTGGGTCTCCTCTTTTATTTCTCCAGGGTAATGATGGATTCTTTAAGAGAAGGAGTCCTAGGGTGCTTTTCTGTGTGTTATTTGAAATATTTGGGGCTTTTACACAAAGGAGGGATAGGATCTAACTTGTAGTAAACTCAGGGCTATTTTTTAGGTGAAGGAGACCACTGGCAGTGGTCAGGACCCAAATCCCAGCCAACTACTATTCTATTCTGTCTCTCTCTACATATTATATATTATAATAGAATATATAATTTATTCCTAAGGAATATTCTATTCCTTAATAAATTCCTATTATATTCCTTAATAGAAGCATGGGAAAAGAGGCATCCTAGATGCAATTAGTCAAATGTGGCCTTTGAAGTTCAAATCCTGAGTGCCATTTGCTAGTAACCTCAAACAACTTACTGAATCTTTCTAAATCCTGATGTCCTCATTATAAATAAAGAAATGTCACAGAATTGATAAAAATTAAATAAAACAATGTGAATAAATGTTTGTCTACAGGATCTTGTAGAAAGGAGGCCCACATCAGGCTCTGTGCAGGCAGCTAGCTTAAAGCCTGGAGCCTGCTTCAGATTCTGTGTCTCCCTCTCTCTCTGACCATCCCCTGCTCACATACTCTCTCTCTCTCAGAAATAAATAAAACATTAAAAAAAGATTACCTCCACAAGTAGCTAAATTATGGATTTACATATTAGCCACAGATTTAAAAAATGATGATTGGAAACCAAAACACTGATGTTTATATAGAGGACAGAATTTTATTTCAAATGTATGTCAGCAACTCATTCCCCCAAATAACTGAACAAGCAGAGAAAGTATGAATTCCTCACTGATTTAAAGTTCTTTGCATTTATGGGCAAAGGTAGAGACCAACTGTTAATTGCACATCTGTGATTACTATGATCAATGTTAATTTACTATAAACCAGATTTGATTATTGATGTTTATCTAAAAACAACATATGCAAAGGGACTCCCTGTTTGAAAACATCTCTATGGTCTTGGCGAAATAGGAGTTAGGAACAGATTTCAAGATAAACAAAAACACTCTCCTGTCCTCATTCACATATGAAACATAGAAACCCTATAAAAATGGAAACTGCTTCAGTGCCTAGGTTGAAAAGAGACATGATTCAAAATGTTTCCATTCCTAGATACAGTTTGCATATTCTCAGTAAACAACAGTTTCATGGATGTATTCTTATCTCAAAATGCATTAAATTGTATATATTAAATATATAGGGATTTTTAATGTCAATCATATCATAATAAAATGTTTTTTTTTTTTTAGAAAGACAATGAAACCCATTGAAATTGGAGACATTCTTCTAGGAATGTCTGATAGATGTTTTGAATTTTTTCTGAAATGTCATCAAATTTATTCTTATGCATCATTATCTGAGTTGAACTCCAAATGAATTTGGCCATCTCTTTACATAAGGGGGGAAAAATAGTCTGATTCCTTAATAGAGTTAATGTTATGTTGGATCTCTTGCTTGCTTAGTTCAAGCCAGCAATGTAGAAACTGGGCAACAATGGGCAAGGATTAATTGGGGTCATGACTTTACACTTGTAAAGTCAAGAAGTGGTCACTTTGTATCTTTTGGGAAGACCGGGGATATTCCAAGAGAACTAGTTTATCAGGGAGTACAGGAAGCTTATTAATTTCATTTCTGGTTTCTTTCTCATTAGACTATTCCTTTCTGTTCTTACCTGCTCCTTGGTGTCAAATCTCAAAGGTTAGAGGAAAAGAGAATGAGTAACCATCATTTGGCCAATATTTGCACCATAGAAAACCAGCCAAGGCAGAGGGATAGCTAAGATCCTCCTGAAACCACAGAAGCCATTCATATGTATGGAGACCATCAAGTTGCAAATTCCAGATTGTCAGCACCACAAGCCTTCAAAGTCCATCAGGGAAAGGAGTACAATTTCACTTAAAATAGTTAAGCAGCTGCTTGAAAACTAATTTTAATTTAAGATACATTGTGGTCCCTGTGTTTTCACATTTTGCATGGAAAAGCTCTGTTGGAACCATTGCTCAGATTCCATCACTTATTTTAGTAGGTCCTATTTCTTTTAATTTTTCTTCTGTAAATCAATAAATTGCTGTGGTGATGGCTTTTTTTAAGTTTATTTATTTATTTTGAGAAAGAGAGAAAGTATGAGCAGAGGAGTGGCAGTGAGAGAAGGAGAGAGAGAATCCTGAGCAGGCTCCACACTCAGCAAGGAACCCAACATGAAGCTCAGGCACACAAACCCAGAGATCATGATGTGAGCAGAAATCAAGAATCCATCACTTACCGGAATGAGCCACCCAGATGCCCCATGGTTGTGGCTTTATGACAGAGAAGTCAGGTTGCATGTGGAGTGGGTATATTTGTCTCCCTAAGTTAGACAAGGCTCATCAGAAAACCCGCTTGTACCTCCTATCTACAACCAGATTGCTTGACTCTTAGTTCAATTAATATGTGTTTCTGTGTTGTTTGAAGGGAAAAAATCAGTAAGTTATTTGTGATGCTGTTAACAGAAATAATACTTTGCCTTATTAAGATGTGCTATTTTTGACATTTACATCCCTAAGTATCATTTAAGAAGAATCATCTGTGATTTTTTTTTCTTTTCTTTGTTCAGAAATAGATGGCCTTTGATAAGGTATAGATGTGTCCTAAAACAGGTTTTAAAAGAATCATGCTAAAGAATCATTTAACAATTCATGGAGCTGTAAAAGGATAGCAATTAAGGAAAGTTTAGGTATATATCATATCCAAATAAAATAAGAATAGATAAAAGAACTAACTAAACTGATTAAATGATAGAAAAATAATACAAAGGAAGAATATGTTTCATATCTAGGAGGAATAATTCTAAAATAGCATAATAAACTATACAATGAGAAGATAGATATTTTTGACTATATTATATATGTATATATACACATGATTACAATTGCATCTATAAAATTAATAAATAGAAAAGCATAAATGTTCAGGCTGCACAAGATCTTTACGAATATATTTTTAACAAACAACAGCATTTGTGGGACTTGTACTTTTTAAACCATGCATTTATAGATTTCACTTATTGATATAAATATAACTTTGTAATTATAAAATAAAATTATTTTAGACAATATAAGAAATGTAATTCGATACCTAAAATAAGGAAGGATATTTAGAATAGACCCAAATCTTAATGTTGTGATTCTCTTTTTCTTATAAAATAATGTTGGTGAACTTTTTTTGATCTCTTAAAAGCCTCAGGTTTGCTTTGAGGTTTTTAAAAAAAATTTTTTTAGTGTTTATTTTTGAGAGAGACAGACAGAGTATGAGCCAGGGAGAGGCAAATAAAGAGGGAGACGCAGAATCCGAAGCAGGCTCCAGGCTCTCTGCTGTCAGGACAGAGCCTGATGTGAGGTTCAAACTCACAAATCGCAAGATCATGACTTGAACCAAAGTCAGATGCTTAACTGTCTGAGCCACCCCGGCGCCCCTGAGGTTGGAGTGGTAACTGGGAAAGACTCATTTTTATTCGCCATTTCCATTACTTTAATAATAGTGGAAGATGGCTTAGATATTTAGGAGAGAATTCTTGTACATTTAGGGTAGGTATTTGAAGACAAGCAAAATTTGGCATTCACTGAAAACCATAGGCTTTTAACAGTATTTAAAAAATGTTTAAGACCAAGTCCAATGACAACATTTACATGAAATATTAAAAAAACCAACATTTCAAAACTAGAGAATTTGCTTTTGATTCCTTCATTGGAGTAGTTATTGATACTTGAGATTTCAAGGAATCTATAAAAAATACTCTTTATCTACATTTGAATATTAATGAAGGCAGATGGTATTTCAGAAAAGAAGTCTATACTGAGTGATTTTCACTTCGGTATTGCTTTTGTCTGGAAGTGTAAATTTGTATTGTAGTTTAAGACCAAATGCTTTCGTGGTTGCATTTTTAATCCAAAATGCATGCTGGAAATTTTAGTAAAATCCAGTTGTTTTTCTGCAACTAAAGCACTAAATTCAATACAACTCAAATAACCTTTTTTTTTAAGTGCCCACTATCAAATAGAATCTCTGCAAAATTCTCTGATATAGAGATGGTTAAGATATAGCTCATGACTTCATGGATTTAAAAATCATCTGGGTAGCTAGGAAGCCACTACAGAGATTTCCTTAATGCTGCCTTTAGTGATGTAATCCAAAACACTGCTAAAATCACACATTTCAGGAGGTGCTTGGGTGGCTCAGTTGGTTATGCATCCTACTCTTAATTTTGGTTCTGGTCCTGATTTTATGGTTCTGTTCAGAAGTTCGAGCCCTGCGCTGGGCTCTGTCTCAGTCTCTGTCTCCCCTTTGTCCCAGTGTGTGCCAGCACATGAACTCTCTCTCTCTCTCTCTCTCACTCTCTGAAAAGTAATAAACTTTAAAAACTAAAAAAATAATAATAAAGCAGCACACTCTTCAGGGTTACTCCTGTAAGTTTTGCTCCCTACCACCCATATCATAGATTTTGAGAGCTGGGTGGAAACCTAACATTTATAATAAAACAACGACAATAATATTTATGGAACACAGGGACTGTGCTCAAGAACTTAAGAAACACATTATTCCATCATATAAATAATCCTATGTCAGAGGTTCTATATGTATCCTCATTTATAGAAGAAGAAACTGAGGCACAGATAGGTTAACTAACAAATAGCAGAGTAGGGACTTTGCCAGGAGCCTTCTGACTTCAAAGACATGCTATAGCAACTCATTCGGTTTCTTGCCATGGCTGGTGGCACATCATGGTTAAAAGGATCATTTTGGATTCAATCATAATTCATTCAAATCTTAACTGCCCCTAGGTATCTGTGTTATTCTGACCAAAGCATCAGATTTCTCCAAGCCTTGTTTCCTCCTGTATAAAGTGAATATATTTGGGGCTCCTGGGTGGCTCAATTAGTTAAGTGTTGACTTCAGCTCAGCTCATGATCTCACTGTGATCTTGAGCCCCGCGTCGGGCTCTGTGTTGACAGTAGGGAGTCTGGAACCTGCTTTGGATTCTGTGTCCCTCTCTCACTCTCTGCCCCTCCCCCATTCTCTCTTTCTCTCTCTCAAAAATAGACATTAAATATTAAAATAAATAAAATGGGTACACAAATATCTAGTTAAAGGAGGCCATGGGACATAAAAGAGATGATATATGTGAAATAGTATAGTGCCTACACAATTTTAAGTGGAGTATATGTGGCAGTAGTAATTATTATTTTAAACATAATTTTATAAATGCTCAAAATGAGTCACAGAAAAATAAACTTGCCCACAGTTGAGCAATGTCAGAACTTGAACCTAGGTCTCTAAAAGCCAGATGTGACTCATCTCTCAAGGCAGTTATAGTTTCCATGTTCTCCATAGCAAAAACATCTTGTATCTGTAAACATGGATAAAACTCTTTTATTTCCTTGTCAGGCAAATATTCAAATATTCACATCCTTTAGGCTGATATCTAATAAGTCTATAAATGTCAGTGTCTGACTTAGAAGATGATCCAGGGTTCCCTCTGTTCAGGTGGAGGCTATTAAATAAGCCAGACCCCTATTTACGAGATCATGACCTGAGTGAAACAAGATGCTTAAGTGAATGAGCCACCCAGGTGTTCCTCAAATTCAGTGTATTTAAAAAAAATTTCCCTGAGGGGCGCCTGGGTGGTTCAGTTGGTTAAACATTCGACTTCGGCTCAGGACATGATCTCACTGTTTGTGGATTCGAGCCCCGTGACAGGCTCTGTGCTGACAGCTAGTTCAGAGCCTGGAGCCTGTTTCAGATTCTGTGTCTCCCTCTCTCTCTGACTCTCTCCTGCTTACACTGTCTCTCTCTCTCTCTTTCTCTCTCTCTCTCTCTCAGAAATAAATAAAAAATTTAAAAAAAATTCCCCTAGTGATAATGCCATAGATACATTTCCTGTAGTTAGGCAAATTTAGTTTCAGGTCTTAGTTTCACCATTTACCACCTGGATGACCTGTTCCCTAGCACACTATATAAATATGCAGTGTGTGGTTACTAAAGAAACTGTGTTTCATAGAAGATGGATATAGATATATTTATACCTTACGTAAGACATATACATCTTACAAGTTTAGTTGGGGTAATGTGTAGAGGTTGCCTTATACATATTGAAACTCTAGGAGCATAGAGAGACAGTAGATACCATGGACACATCACAGGATTTGAAATCAGAAGAGCCTGGGTGGAATTCTGAGCCTATTCGGAGTGAGGTGAATGACCTTGGACATAATCGCCCTCAGTTTGTTTCATTATCTATAAAAGCTCATCAGAGGATATTTTAAGAATAAACAAAGTGATACCTAGAAATCCTCTCTGAGCCTTTCTGGAAGTAAACATTGAATACATTTAGGAATTACAATTGTTTTTAAAGTAAATTTACCTTTGGGTTTCCTCTAAATTCCATGTCATTTACATGCCTCCTTTTTTGTCTTCTAAATTAAAAGTTCTCAAAAAGAGAAAAGGGAGCTTCCAGCACAGATCCTCTAAAGTTATAGGCAGTGAATCTTTAGTACTTTCCAGTCTTGAAAATCTTCATGAAGATGGATGGTATGTGTAGTAGGGAAGGAGTTGCTTCAAGCCCTTGTTCTTAGCCCTGAGCTACTAAGTGAGGCTGCATAGCTAGACTGACAGGAAGTGAGAGGAAACTGGACTAGGTCTTTCCTGGTCAGATTCATCTCTTTGCAACAAAAAGTGAACTCAGAGGAGTGTGCTCTGCACTTGGTACTAGTGTGAATGCTCCAGAACAAGGCTTTGCCTCCATCTATGGAAATTTCTCAATTATTTCATTACCCCTTGTTAAAAATTTCCCCCCTCTGCTCCAATATTGGACAGAGATTAAATGTGGCTGGAGATTAAATAGTTTCTTGAATTGTTCTATTTTCAAATGTAAATGAAAATGCCATTTGCTGTCAATTTTGATTGTTCATTTAGATGGAAAATCTCTCTCTCTCCAAGGTATGGCAGCTGCTTGGATTTCAGATAAATCATTTAACAAGGAAAACCAAGTAGAGTGAACAAACGTTCCTCATTTCCAATCTTAAAATATGTGTAAATAATTATTTTCATTACAATGTTAATTTGTGTTGTTTTTCATCACTAATTTGTTAATGTTTGTTAATACCAACAAAATAAATGTGATGACAAATATTTAGAAAAATATTTATGATATAGGTCACTATAATGCAACCATTTTGCCGATGTGGAAATAGAAGCTGGGTGTTTGCACCCATTAGTTTTTGATTCCCATATAAATGTAGAAATCAAGGAGAAGTCATAGGGACTTAACTATAGGGATTTACATTTGATATCAGTAGTTCTTGGAATTTGATATGCCTCAAATCACCTAGAAGTCTTGTTAAAACATTGATTCCTGGAGCCCATGTCCAGTTTCTGATTCAGTAGGTCTGGGGTGGGACTTTAGAATTTGCGTTTCTAGAAGATTCCCAAGTGATTTTGATGTTGCTGCTCAGGGGATCTCACAATGAAAACAGTTATTCTAAACCATCCTGTTAGGCATATTAAAGCATTTTAAAGTAATATGAGCAAGGAAAAGGAGGAGTACATATTGAAAAATTTCTCTGAGTCACTTTGTTCTTACTATAATAGCTATGTTTGTCTTGTTTCTGGATGTTGCAAATTAAGGTTCAGATGTGTTAAACAACTTTCTCAAAGCTTCTGCAAAGGAAGGGATAAAGCTAGAATTCAAAAAAAGGCAAATGGGATTCTATAACTGGGTTTCAAAATTCAAATGTTTTTGAAGAAAATGCGTTGAATGTATATATATAAGCCATTTCAATGATAAATACCTACTGATACTGAGTCCCAGTTTCAGGTAGATAGTAGGGAGCAATGGATATTATGGTGAAGTTGAGAGCAAACCTCTCAACCTCAGAACTGGTCAGCTGTTATTGTGAGGACTGTTATCAACTGAACTGTGTTCTCCCCAGTTTCATATGTTGAAGCCCTAATCCCTACAGCACCTCAAGATGGGACTGTACTTGGAATAAGGACATTTAAACAGGAAATTAAGGGGGGCTGTAATGCAATATAGTTGAGATAATATGATAATATATATGATATATAATATAGAAAGATTAGGATTCAGACACAGTGGGAAAGAGGACCATGTGAGAACACAGTGAGAAAGTGGCCAGCTGTAGGCCAAGGAGAAGCTTCAGAAGAAACCAAGTCTGTTGACACCTTGATCGCGGGCTGCTAGCCTCCAGAACTGTGCAAAAATCAGTGTCTGCTGTTTAAGTCACCCAGTCTGTGGTGTCTTGTCACAGCAGCACTACCAAACTAATACTGGAGCCATTGTGTATCTTCTTGCTACATCTTTAGATTGTTTCAGGGAAGTCGGAAATCTGGATTTTATGAAAAGTCTGACTTTTTAATCTTGGCGACTAAATCACATTTATTTAGAACATTACAAGACAAAACTGAAGATAAAATAAGTCACATTTACATTCCATATATGGTTAATTTACATTGCATATAGAGAGGTCTTAGCACATAATGATTGTTTAACAATTGTTACTGTTCCTTTCCTCTTAGGCAATAGTACAATTTTGTGGCATTGATTGGATTGTAGCCATTTATATAGGAGAGCTTCCCTGGAGGTCTAGAAATAGAAACCACTTACACTTGCTTTGTTATCTTCCTTTCCTGTCCTTTCAATTTGAAGCTGATATTAAAAGACACTCAAGAGAGCTGACATTGAGAAATGTGGAAAGGGAGTCAACTTCTGCAAATTTCTGAGAAACAAAGAAAAGTACCAAAAAGAAAATGAATCTTTGGCAAGTAGAGCAATTTTGTTGTCCATTAAAGAGCTCCAACATGGAACCCATGGCTGAGCTGAGTGGTTTTGTTTTCTTCTTGAGATCTCAGTGAACACACATCAGAAAGGTCTGAATGGACAAGACCAGGCTCATTGTTATCAATTTTTCAAAACATAGGCAGAATGATGAGAAAGGTGACAGAATTCTCATTTCCTTCTGTCTAAAGGATGAGTTCAAAAGGTGATGGAGAGAGTACTGAAGGTAGCATGCAGGAGTTTCAAGACAAAATCAGTGGGTTTAAAGCCTTTGAATCTTTGGACAGAAAAAAAGACACCAATTAAAAAAGTCATTCAACATCATACTCTCTTCTGCTGACTGCCACACTGTACTCATAAAGACCGTACTTCCCTGCTGGTTGGTTTCATTGCAACCTTGAGGAAATGAAAAGACTCTATTTCTTGCTCAATGAAATCTCAGTAGAGTAGCTCTCAAACTTGTTGATTTCAACCCCCAATAAAAATATTTTTACATCATTATTCCATACACATATACATATCTGTATAACTAAAGCAACTATTTCAAGAAATCAAACACTTCATGAAACTTGACTATAGCCATAGTACTTGCAATATCTCCTATTCTACTTCATTTTTCAAAAGCAATGGTCACAGCCACCAGATGGATATTATGATCCTCTAAATAGGTTGTAACCTATAATTTAAAAATTTAAGATAATAAAAACCTGCTCTAAAAAGCTTAAGGTACTGAAAGGACCTAAGAATTGGGCATAGCAGATAATTCCCATTGATCTGTGCAAATCCATAGATGTTATTCTCAAATTAGTGTAACTGATAGACCAAATGTTAAGATTCATGAATTGAGAGTACACTACATTCCAGGTAGTATGCTAGGTGGTTGTAGAAATGCATAGAGTATCAATAAGTAGGTCCCTTCGTTATTGGCCTTATTTATGGTAAGAAAGCCAGTAATAATAATTGAGTCTACAATATACTGATGGGTGATAATAAATTCTAGGAAGAAAAATATAGCCTCATGAGACAATGGAGAATCACTGGTAGAGGCATGTGTTTAGATAGGGTAGTCATGCACTTTCAAAGGCAATGACTTTTGAAAAAAGATCTGAATTAAACATGGGAAAAAGGCAAGAGGCATATTAATACTGATCCAGCAAACAATAATGAAGCAGGAGGAAAAACAATGCAAAATCTTTGAGGCAAGAATGAGCTTGATGTGCTGGGAGAACAAGAAGGCCAATGGTCTAAAGCAGTAGGAGATGAAGCTGGAGGCATGCACAGAAAGCAGGTGATACAGGACATTCCAAGCATATAGAGAATATTTGATTTGCAGAACAGTAGTGGAAGGCCATTGTAGGTTTTTTGAGGAGAGGATTGGCATGAACTACCATAAATTTTATTTTATTTTTAATGTTTATTAATGTTTGAGAGAGAGTGAGAGACAGAGTGTAAGCAGGGGAGGGGCAGAGAGAGAAACCTAGGCTCTGCGTTGTCAGCACAGAGCCCAATGTGGAGCTCGAACCTAGGAACTGTGAGATCATGACCTGAGCCAAAGTTGGATGCTTAACCAACTGAACTACCCAGGTGTCCCAACTATCATAAATTTTAAATGTCTACTTTGGCTGCTTTGAGGAGAGTTGACTGGATCAGGAAAACATAAAGAGAGGGAAGCCAGTTCCCAGGCTTTCATACCACTGTTGGTGATAGACATGGGTAGCTTCTTGTTTTATGGTGAGAAAAATAGAGTATATTTTGAAGATAAACCTGACAGAATTTTCATAGTGAGTAGATATAGGGAGCGAATGAGAATAATTAAAAATGACATCAAGATTCTTAGTCCAAGTAGTTAAATACATGTTAGTGCTTCATTGAGAATAGAAAAAAATGAGGTGGAAATCAAGCACTCTTTTTTGGAAATGATATATTTGAGAGGACCGTTACACTCGCAAAGGGCTAGCAGGTGGGGTATTGTAGATAGAAGCCTGAAGCTTGAGAGACACTACACAGCTAGAGCTATATGTTCACTATACACATGATATTTAAAGCCATAAAATTAGATAAGGTCACTTCAGGGACTATGGAAGATAAAGGAAAGGTGAGCTCCAAGACTGGATCCTGGAAGATCTAACAATTATTATTGAAGAAAAGAAAGGGTAGGTAAGGATAGGAAGAAGAAACTGTGCATAAAGTAGAAAGAAAATCAGGAGAATTCTGTGTCCCAGAAGCCAAATAAAGAAAATGATTCAAGGACACTCACTGTGTAAAATTCTATTAAAAGGTCAACAGAGACTAAGACTTGATCTTTTAATTTGGCAAAGTGGCAATCTCTTGTGACAGCATAATTTCAGTGAAGTTATAGGAAAGAAAGCCTTCAAAGAGTGGGTTCATGAGAAAAATGTGAGATGAAAAGAAGAAGACAATCAACATAGGCTATACTTTTGAGCAGTTTTACTATAAAATATAGAAGATACACAATCAGATTCTTGTAGATGTTTCATGGAACAATTGCTCTATGTATTTTGTTTTGTTTCATTTTTTATAAAACATATTATGGTAGGCTTGCATTCTGAAGCACATAACCCAGTTGACAAGGATAAAATGATGACATAGGAAAGGGTATAATTAATTTCAGAAGAAAAGTTTTTGCATGAGATCCATGGACAAGTGTAGGAACACCCTTGATATCAATGTACAGGAAGGAAGAAAAATGCACTGGCACAAATGCAGGATCATTGATAGATTTGGGGGGTTTGGGACATAAAGTAGTTCACTTATGATTATTTCTATTTTCTCAGTGAAATGAGGTAAGACAATCAGTCAACCATGGGAAGAAACTAAGTAAGAAGTACGAAGTAGTAGGATTCCCAGGGAGTACTGAGATTTCAACTGCATGGCATGGTTATGTGTTTTTCTCCAATTATGTTTTGTGATAGAAGAATCAGTAGAAAGTTAGATTTTGCCAGATGAATAAGATAATGGAGGGGAAGGGAAGGTAGACAAAGAAGCTGAAGTATGGGATTTGGGTGTGTATGTAAGGGACTGATTTTCAGCATGGATGATAGAATGTAAACTGTCAAATAAGAAAGTTGAAAACCTGTGGAGTTCATCGTAATTAAAATAAGGAGTAAGGTCAATGAATTAGAGTAAAGATGGCATTGAATAATTTCTAAAATTACTGGAGTGGGGGATTTGGAACTTGGAAGTTTTATCATAAATGTCGATGTCTGAAACCAACATTTGGGAGGTGGTACAGCTGTAGATGGTAATAAGATCTAGTCTATAATATTGAAAAAAAAAATAGCTAAGGCTGTAGAGAAGAAAATAGAGCTTGAATAGAGGCAGTCAAAAACTGAGATACTAACTTGCTAGATGGATAAATTCTACATATGTTCAAGTATCAAAGTATCTTAATCTCTTGATTAAAGAATGGTCAAGAGGCCTATAGACGAATTCATGAAAGAGGAATACTAGATGATATAATCTGATGGTATGTACTCCAGAAGAGCTGTATTTTCCCCTAGAAGGAAGAAAGCTTTCTTAATATAGAATTATGAAACAAGGATGCCTACCCCAAATCTAGGCCCTGGTAAACAGAATTTGATATCATCATCATCATCATCATCATCATCATCATCATCATCCTCACCATCATCCTCATTATCAGTAGTAGTGCTGGTACTGGCAATAATATCCCCATATACTAGCATTCTGTTGGACACTGATGGTAGTATGTAAGATAGGAAAGTGCTTTGTATTTAAGGGGCTGTATGGTAGAGAAGACAGATATGAAAGGAGCACTTACCATAAGATTTATGACTTTATGCTAGAGGAATAGGATACTGCAGATGTGGTTAAAGATAGATCAGAGACAAGAAAAACTTCCCAGGGGGGGAAATATTTAAGGGAGATGTAATGTATGTATAGTAATTGGGTCGATAAAAGGGTAAGTTTTACCTGGATTTCCATATCACTGACATGTGCAGTGCTTGATAATTTATATTATATCTTTACATTTATTATCAAATTAGAGATGCTTAACCCCCTTGAGAGAAAGTTAGGTTTGGGATTATTGTTCCATGAGGGACCTGAGAGAAAAGAAGTCAAGGAAAGTGAGAGTAGGCAAGACTTGATAGCTGAAAACTGTCAGAATTAGAACTCAGAGTCAGAATTTGAATGCTATTCACCATGATAATTCAAGAAAACCAGATATAGAAATTGGCTTACTCACTTTCAGTAATGACTGAATTATAAAGCTCTTTCTCTAGGAAAGTACATTTTACAACCCATTATTTTTTTAATTAATTTATGTATTTTATGTGTGTGTGGAGGGGGGGTAGTGGCAGAGAGAGAGGGAGAGAAAGAATCCCAAGCAGCCTTCACACTGTCAGTGCAGAGCCCGAGCAGGGCTTGAACTCATGCACTGTGAGATCGTGACCTGAGATGAAACCATGAGTCAGACACTTAACCAACTGAGCCACCCAGAGCCCCTTTATAACCTATTTTAATCCGATGCCTAGTTTCCCTTTCTGCTCAGAATTAAATGTCTCTTTATCTTCTGAAAGGGAATATACTATCAATGGAAGTATGGAACGTGGTTTCATAAACTAGTGGTACTCTACCACCCTAGAAATAAAAGCTCCCAAGAAGACATATTGGGCCTCTTCATCAATAGAGCCAGATAACCATGATTTTCTCAGCTGTGAAATCATGGAGCAGCATCATAAGGTGTTTAGAGTGAAAAGCTCTTCTTTAAAGCACAAATATCTGTGAGAGTAGCCGCAGCATGTAACATAGAACTGGCCAGGGAAATTGGTTTTTGAGTAATTGTTTTTAATGCATTTCCCTTCACCAACAGTAATAAATATCACTCTGGTAGAAATACACCTGGAATCTTAGGTCTTTGACATTTCTATAAATCAGTAGTGTTGGCATGGCAAGACCCAGTTTCCTGGTACTCTCCACTACCGCGAAGCAGACTGGGAGTTCGGGTGTTTGCCTCATTCTCCTGCCCTGCAACACAGCTTCTTTCACCTGAATCAACTTCCCAATTCCCACCTCTGAAACAGAAGTTGGTGTTTCCAAGAATCCCTACAAATCAAAGCTCTATATAGCAGAGATGGTGACCAGGGTGCTCATGGTTGCATACACACACCAAACAGGACATTTAGCATATTCATTCAGAAGCACTTACTGAAAAATTATTTAGCTTCTCCTTTGCCAGGCCTATTGTGACACACTAAGAACACAATATAGAAGACAGGTACATTCCCATAGTCTAGAGGATTAGACTCATATGAATCTAATAATTACACAAATAAATGCTAGTTCTGTAAAGACATAATGAAATAAAGAGGAAAAAATGCTAGGTGAATGCATAATAGGTGAGCCTGATTTAGTCTGAGGAGGGGGGATACAAAAGGCTCTCTTGGGAAAATAAATTTTGGGCCAAGATGTAAAAGATGCTAGACATCACCAATCTAAGAGGAGGAGAAAGAGCATTTCAGACAGACATGATTCAGAACTGAGCATGATGTTTTTGTAGCTGCCAGTGGTTGACTGTGGGTGGATAATTGCAGTGTTATTTAGGGCTATATCATATTGAAGGGCACAATTCGGTCAACTAGAGTGGAATGTCAACATACAGATGGCATAGCATGCAATAACTAAGATAATATGAATGGGTATAGATTATTCAGGGACAGAGTGAAGAATGGAAACTTGAGGGAAATAGCAATATTTAAAAAGACTGAGTCAAACTGATCATCTGACTCAGGTATCACAAAAATCTAAGAAACAGAAAATTTTCGCAAGAAAGGTGAAGAAAACAATGACAAACAGCAGGGTGTTGAAAAGCACCCATTAAAATTTGTCAATAATGTGGTGATTGTCTTTATATAAAAGAGATTTCAGCCAACTGACAATACAAAACCCTTAGGCAATTTTATCTAAAATGTCTGAAAACAGCAAAAAAATACAAATTTGTACAAAAATCACAGGTAATAAGCAAGAATATGCATGATCTGTCTCACTATCTCTAAGCAATATAGTAAAATTGCAAGGGTAGAGTTTAGATTCTGTCACCTTCTAGCTGTGTGACTTTGGATATATCAACTCAATTCTTTTTTTTTTTTTTTAATTTAAATTTGTTTATTTAGAGAGAAAGAGAAAAAGCATGAGTCAGGAAGGGGCAGAAAGAGAGAAAATCCCAAGCAGGCTCTGCACTGTTAACACAGAGCCCCACACAGGGCTTATACCCACAAACTGTGAGATCATGACGTGAGCTGAAGTTGGACACTTAACCAACTCAGTCACCCAGGGCTGAGCAAATGCTCATCACTTCCCCCATAAAAGCAGGGAACAAGACATAGATCCCATTTAGAGATTATGGATAAGTTGTCTCAGCGGGTACCAATATTTGCAGCAGTGTTTATAAATGGACCCAAGTGGAAAATAGAATTGCTTCCATGGTTGTATTGTATTGGTTACTGATAAACATTTTTCACAATATTTTTAACAGGCATCTAGGAAAACTTTCTAAAATATACCATATATATTTTAAGATAACCATAGTGTCGTAAGTTAAGTTCTGGGAACTGGTGAAAAAAAAGTGTACTTGATTTCCTTCTTGTCAAATGTCTTTTCGTTATCATAATTTCGTGACACGTTTAAGAATGACTCACGGAACTAGGAATGAGAAGCAAGCTATTATTGGTGGCATCTTTTGAAGAAGTGGGTTAGGAAGAAAGTGTCTAAATATATTGAAAATATATTTGGAGTAACTAAGAGCTTAAGTAAGGAAAACAAGTGAAATTCCTTCTTTATTTGCCATTTTCTATAAAAATGTTCATTATTGTATCATCTACTCAAAAAAGTAAAACATACATTTAGAAAGGATAATAATATACCCAAGAAAACATTATTCATCTTTTTATAGTAATATAAATCAAAGAATCATGACAGTTTAAAAATTTTTTATATTTATCTATCTAGAAGGACAATAAGAAAATGTGAGACATGATTTCTAGGTAGGTGAAAAAAAAGGAAGACTACAAAAGAACATTTTGTATGTGGGAAGACATTGAATGATAACATCCCAAAAGAGAATGGTCTTAAGGTTATATGATTTTGGATATTTTGGAACTCTCCTCTTTTTAAATTGTTGCTAAGTATTAGGCATTTTATATCCTTTTGAATGAAATTTTTAAAATGTACTTTTTGATACTAGGGTTTGAGGAATTAATCAAACCAACACTTTACAGTGTTTCTGTATGTAGTTCAACTCACTCTCTCAACTACTTTCACAGCTTCTACACTTGTCTGATACCCCTAATTCCATCCTTCTTATTTTGGAAATAATCAAGAACATTGATGTCACCAGATTAGTACTATTTCAACTTTCTGCCACCTAATCTACATCTAACCATATCTTCACCTATCTTTTCTTCTTTTCCTCCCATTAGATACAGAAGGTATCTATCAGAAGTCAGAAACTCAACTCAATCTTGCTCAAAGCAGAATACATTGGCTTATTTATCTGAACATCTGAGGACTGAGCTGACTTTCATTACAATCCTATCCAACAGTATCATCAGGGCGCATTCTTCAGTCTCAATCTGTGTTACACTTGTGCGTTTGTGCTATGTTCTTTGTTTTATCATATTCTCAAAGGAGGCCTTCATTCTTCAAAAGTCTAAGGGTTGCAGATCTAAAGATGGAGACTGTGTATGAATTGAGAGAGATATTGCTCTGATATTAAAGAAATAAGTTTCACACTTATCTTGTAAGCATGCTGCTTCTTGCTCAATTACCAGTCAGTATAAGGTGGGTAGGGAATCAAGTATATGCTTGGCATTAAATCATGTTATGCATGTTATGCATCCTAAGAGACAAATAACTTTGGATATTTTTCAAAAACCCTGGGGAAAACTTTAGAAGTTCTTCCCAATTTGTTAAAGTGAGCTGATTTATCACGTTTAGAAATTTAGGGCTATCAATTTCTTCTCCTCTCTCTCATTCCCTTCTTTAGTTCCTTCTTCCTTCCCTTATCAATGAGTACTGCCTCACTTATTGCTTTTAATGGTTGCATATCTTATATTATTATAAATTAATATATAATTTAATTACATTTTCCCTATTTTTGTTATCAATGGTACAGATACTGAAATATTTTTTTATTCATTTTGAGAGAGATGGGGGTGGGTAGGGGCAGAGAGAAGGAGAGAGAGAATCCCAAGCAGACTCTGCACTGCCAGCATAGAGCCTGACATGGGGCTGGAACTCACAAACTGGGAGATTGTGACCTGAGCCGAAATTGAGTTGGATGCTTAACTGAGCCACCCATGTGCCCTTAAATAAGTTTCTTTATATATAAATCTTGATGTGTCAGTGTTCCTACCTCTATAAACTGAATTTCCCAAATGAAAGTTTTTTGGAAAAATTGCATGAACAGCACAACGTCTTTCACAAAGACGATTTATAGGTTGAATACCCAGTCTTACTAAAGGTATGAAACTTTCTCTCAATAGGAACACTGTTATTTTTTTAACCTGTAAATAATTTTATTTCCAAGTTCTGTACAAAAAGTGATCATTCAGAGACAATGGGATGGTTTCGTTAAAGTGTTTTAGCGAGTTTTAAACTGGTTCTTTGTTTATTGCTGGTTAACGGCCATTAGCTCACTTCTTTCTCATGCTTTGCTTCAGAATCTGGCCAATTCCTTACTTTGGATAAAAAAAAAATGAGTACTTTTGGTTCTTTTATAACTTGGTGTCTTTCCTAGGATAAAATTGCTTTAGAGAGGGGATCACTTTACCAATTACCCATTTCGTGTGAGATTGCCTTGCAGGCTTCAGAAAATGTCTCACTCCCATGTGTAATTCTTAGAAAACAAACACCTCACGCTACCTAGCTCCTGACTTGTCTGCCAGTTTCAGATGTCTTTATCGGTTCTGAATACTTCATTTTTTTCTCCTATAATGTCAGTGATGACAATCAACATTTTAAACACTTCATGTGTGTCATCTCATTTTATTCTCTCACAATAGTTCTCTGAGGCAGGTGGTCTTGCAATTCCCTGGTTAAATGTATGAACTAGGTTAAGGAATGGTTCACATTACCTAGTTAAGTAATCTGCTCAGGGCCAGAGTTAGTAGGTTGTGGAGCCTATTTTATACTTTGTGGACTGAACTTGGGAAATATGGACTAGAGCCTATACACTTCTAAGAATTACTGCTTGGAACAGTGTTGACTTCCAGTAGACACTTAAAACTGTCATTGTTCAGACAGGATTGAGAAAGGCATGTACTCTTCACTATAGAGAAGGGCAACAGGGATTTCCCAGATATCCTTGGTGAATTGGTCCAGAGATGGATTTGAGGAAAAAGAATTAATTTACTGAGTCTCAGCAACTATCAGTTTGTTAAATATATAGGGAAAGAGAGAGGGATGGGCAGAGAGAGAGACACACACACAGAATCTGAAGCAGGCTCCAGGTTCTGACATGTCAGCACAGAGCTGGACATGGGGCTTGAACCCACGTGAGATGATGACCTGAGCCCAAGTCAGACGCTTAACCAACTGAGCTACCCAGGTGCCACTATGTAACTTTATATATCCAAATACACACACACACACACACACACACAACAGCAACAAAACAGCCTTGCTTATACTTTCAAGAGTCAATCCACCACTGTCTAAACTCAAGAGGAATCATAAAAGGGCAAGCCTTTGCCAAATGAATGCTGACCTAGAGGGAAGTTCAGTAGGCATTTTATATTTTCTACTGTTTTGGTCTTGAACTGTCTGGATTGCCTTACTCTGCTCCTGATTGAACAAATGCCCTTCCAGTCAGATTAAGAGTTTATTTCTAACTAATGGAAATCACAACTCTTCTTAGCTGTTTCAATCCTTGATTTCCAAACTTGAAGCTTCTGGTGACATTTGGGCTTTGGCAATATTGTCAAATGCCATTCTTTGGCCTTTCAGCCACTATCTGGTTAATTATTTCTAATTGCTGCCAACAATCTATCCTTAGGAGAGAATTGTTGGAAAAATTAATCATTCTTACTATCAGGTCCCCTTAAGTTCTCTTATTTACCATTATTTCTGGGTATCATTACTCCAAGAAAGCTCCTGGAGTGGAACATGTCTATCAGCCATGAGGGTGGCACACCCCAACTCTAGAGGAACAGAAGCCCCTGGGCTCAGGAACTTTCTGGAACTTCATACTATGGATCTCTTCATCTGGCTGTACATTATCCATTATTATATAAAGGTTTACTGGTGAATGCAAGTGTTTCCCTGAGTCCTGAGAGCCATTCCAGCAAATTACCAAACCCAAGAAAGGAGTCATAGAAATACTGAGTTATAGCTGGTATGTCAGAAGTACAAATGACAACCTGGAATTTGTGACTGGTGCCTGAAATGGGAGCAGTCTTGTGGGACTGAGCCCTTAACCTGTGTGATCTGACATCTCATGCCTGACATCAGGCATCTTGTGTCAGAACTAAATTGAACTGTAAAACACTTGGCTGGTGTCAGAGAATTGCTTGATGTGTGGGAAAACCCACGCATCTGGTGTTAGAAGTGTTTTGTGGCAGTAGTGTGAGAGTGAAAGAGAGTGTTTTTCCTGTGCAAATATATTAACAAATAGTCCTGTGACTAGAACACAAACAAGAGAATGAGAGGAACAGGCAATATTCAAGTCTAAAGATACTGCTGGTTATAAAATGTACCCAACTACATTGCAAAGGAAGGATTACTTACTGAACGACAAAACAGGGTAGAGAGAAGACCTGGGGTTGGTTTCATCTTTGCATTAACCTGTTGTTGGATATATAAATTATCTTTCTGGGCCTATTTCCTTATAGTGAAAAAAGAATCAATGCCACCTACTTTGTAAGACTTCTCAAAATTCCCTTTAATTCTAAACTATTTCCATATACGTTCAGAAATAGTTGCTACTATTTCTTGAGTGTTTATTATAGTTCAGACTCTGTGCTAAGAAATTGACAAATGCTATCATTTTTCATGCTCAGGAAAACTCTGTGAGGCAAGTTCATTCATTAAAACCATTTTGAGGATGAGAAAACATGGGCACTTTGAAGGCAAATGTCTAAACTAGTAGGCACTTTTACACCTTTTCCATTTAACACATTTTATAAAGATGACCTCTTGAGAGCCATCTCCAGTCTGCTGCTCTTAATTTACTGCCTCCTCCTGATTTTGATAATGGGTTTGAGTGCTACATCTATGTTGTAACATGAGACATACATCCAATCTCTTCACCTTGCCTATACCTCTCTCACAATGGATGAGATAATACTATCAGCAATGGCATTTAATCTCTCCTATCCATTCTAGATTAAAATGTGCCCTCATCTGTCACTCAACTTGTACTTGCTATAACCTTTTATTTCTCCACTTTTGGGAAGCAGGGCACATATTCTCTTATGACTAATTATTTTAATGGTATTTCAATGACCTCACGGAGTCACTGAAATCATTACATTCCTCTTCCCATGTCACTTAAGTATATTTCTTTCAATTCATGACTAGGAAAAAAACACCCAAAAATTAAAAAAAAAAAAAAAAAAGAAATTCCCTAAGTCAGTCACCATTAGACAACTCTCCTCTGAAGCTCTCAGACACTGTTAAGACAGCAATCTTTTTACTGTGGCTACCCCCACAAGAAGGGCCATGTTTCACCTAACATTTTTCTTGAACTTAGTAACAGTGAGGCTGTTTAAGATGCATTTTAATTTTAAACAAAAGGCCAGTGGGAGCACACCTAAGGAATCTAAATAGGAAGGAAGTACAGAATATGAAAACATGAAACTCCTTTAAGAAGGATCCAGAATCATCGGCGAGCAATTAACAGGTTGCTGGGGAGTGGTCAGGGTGTGCAGAGCATGGTGTCCCATCACATGCAACCCTGGGATGAAGGCATTCATGTATCCTAATGAACTATCCATCCCTACAGCCATGCTGCTCAACATGGGGTCTATATATTAGGGAAGTCTGAGAGGAGATAATTATAGAAATTAAGAGTTAACACAGGGAACTTTCATATAAATATAACATATTTTATGTCATTTGAATCTACATTTCATGTGTGTGTGTGTGTGTGTGTGTGTTTAATGTTTATTTATTTTGAGAGAGAGAGAGACAGACAGACAGACAGACAGTGTGAGCAGGGGAGGGTGAGAGAAAGAGGGAGACACAGAATCTGAAACAGCCTCCAGGCTCTGAGCTGGTTGTCAGTACAGAGCCCAATGCAGGGCTTGAACCTACAAACTGTGAGATCATGACCTGAGCCCAAGCTGGACGTTTAACTGACTGAGCCACCCAGGTGCCACTAAGCTTGTATTTTATTTTATTTTTTTTTTTAATTTTTTTTAATGTTTTATTTATTTCTAGGAGAGAGAGAGAGACAGTGTAAGCAGGGGAGGGTCAGAGAGAGAGGGAGTCACAGACTGAAACAGGCTCCAGGCTCTGAGCTGGCAGTCAGCACAGAGCCCGACGCGGGGCTCAAACCCACGAACCGCGAGATCATGACCCAAGCGAAAGTCTGACGCTTAACCGACTAAGCCACCCAGGCGCCCCAAAGCTTGTATTTTAAACTTGTGTGTGTGTGTGTGTGTGTGTGTGTGTGTGTGTGTGTCTTCATTTTTATCATATTATATGAACTGCTAGTCTGATAGAGAATGGGAGAAAACACAGTTCTCACCACAGGATAGTGAGAAAGCACTGCCAAGAAGATGGAGTATTCCTTAACCATCTTTGTATTCCCTCACTGCACCCTGAAATATAATAAAACATGCTTGTGAGAATCTATTACCCTCACACTTAATATTTTCCATGTGTTATTTAATTTTTTACTTTGTTTCTTCTATATCCTATGATAGGTGATTTCACATGTCAAATTGACTAGACCAGGGGGTGCCTAGATTAAACATTACTTCTGGGTGTGTCTGTGAGGGTGTTTCTTTTTTCTTTTATAGTTCATTGTCAATTTGGTTTCCATGTAACACCCAGTGCTCATCCCAACAAGTGCCCTCCCCCATTTCCTCTCACCCCCCCTCAGCCCTCAGTTTGTTCTCAGCATTCAAGAGTCTCTCATGGTTTGCCTCCCTCCCTCTCCCCAACTATTTTCCCCCTTCCCCTCCCCCATGGTCTTCTGTTAGGTTTCTCCTGTTCCACATATGAATGAAAACATATGGTATCTGTCCTTCTCTGCCTGACTTATTTCACTTAGCATAACATGTGGGGGTGTTTCTTGATGAGATTAGCATCTGTACTGGTGGACTCCCCAAATTAGATCACCTATCCCTGCCTGACTACTCAGCTGGGACATTCATCTCCTGCCCTTGAGTGGAGATTTACACCATTGGCTCCCCTGTTTCTCAGGCCTTCAGACTTAGTCTGGGATTGCACCAGCAGTTAACACAGGTTTCCTGGGTCTTTGCCTCATAGACGATAGGCAGTGCTTCTCAGTCTCCATTAGTACGTAAGTCCCAATAATAAATCTCTGTGTGTATGTGTGTATATATGAAATAATAATATAAACTGATTCTGTTTCTTTGGAAAATCCTAGTACATATCTCAAAAAGTATGTACATAAGACATAAGTATGTAAGATGACTAGAAAACCAGGTACAACCCTACATTCATGCCTCGTCATTCCAACATCTAGTCAGGGCTTCAGCTTACAAAGAAACATGCCATTGCACACCTAAATTCCTAACCTCAATTCATTTTGATACTAAACTTATTCTCAGGAGCCTTTTGCTACTTGTGTGACTGAATTCCTTGAAGAGAAGAAGAGGAAATCTTAGTGCCTGCCTGGAATTCAGACTGGAAAATATTCAAATGTAAATCTCCCTAGGCTCTTCCAATTGAATGTAGGCAAATTCAGTTACCTCATATTAACTCCAATCTAAGATACCAGGAAATCATGCCCAGAGACCTCTCTGGGCAGACTTTCTATTAGATGGTAAAAAGAATCAAGTCAGTGATTCAAAACCAGTGGAAAGAGCATTTGCTTAAAGAGCCCCTAATTCTAGATAACAGTCAGAATATCCCACAATGAAATAAAGGCCCCTTCTTTAAGTGATCATGCACAAGGTGTTTTTCTCTTCAACACAATTGTGAGCTCTTGAGGGATAGTAATGAATATATTTCTAAATATTGTGACACCCATTGTGGGTCACCTCTTCCCCTCTGCTGACTTACTTCCTTGACTGTGTTTCTGTGGTTGCAATTTCCATGTCTCCTAAAAGGGCAACATAAAGTAGAGAAGAACATACAGTCAGTTCTAGAAACCAACAACCTTGAGTTAAATTTTCCAGTTCTGTCACTTGTAAGCTGTCTGTCCTCCAGTAATTTGGTTAACCTCTCTGAAATTCTGAGGGCACATTAAAACCAAATTTGCCAGATTGTTACCAAATTATACATGATGTAAAAATGGCAACCAATACAAGATTTTTGGTAAATGACTATGCAACTGCTATATTTGTATATACATATGTCACATAACTATATATATGTGTATATATATATATGCATATATAGATGAGTATGTATACATTATATATGCTTTGGCCACAATGAGCTTTGAATGAAAATTCTTTATCTCTAAATCCCTTTTTCTTACACAGTGCTTGAAATGATTGCTGGGTGGAAGGTGGATGAATGAAATAATGAATGAATGAATGAATGAAGTGGAAAGGCTAAACATTACTTGAATTATTCTGATGAATTTAATGCTCTCATCATTGTTGACTGGTGTTGGGGGCTACCTAGCCTCATGTGTTTTATTATCTTTATAACTGTATACTAGGTTATAATGTATCTTTCACTGTTTCAGTTTGAACATTAATTTCTCTCATTTGCAAAGCCTTTTCTGACCAGGTTAGACCATTTATTTTTCTTTCCCATAAATCTACATAACCCACACATCTCAAATTCTGATTTCCTTTCACTCTTGAGAACTCAACAATTATGCTAAACATTGTTTTCCAGGAGCTCCCTGAGGTAGGTGCATTGCACTTTCATGAAAATGAACTGTGATGCAAACAGATTTACTTTGGGGAATTAGAGCTGATGTTTATGATTTAGGTATGTCTGCCATCTTAGGAAATAGCAACTGCTCCTGAGAGTGAAACCGCCTAAGATCTGTACAGACCAGTTCCTACAGGTTATTTTAAACACTGACTCACAAGCTCAGAGAAGTCTTGGTAAGAAGGAATTGAATGAAAGTCAGAGTCGACGTAAGCTGTGGCAATTTGAAAATTAAGATGCACAGGTGATCAGGCAATAGGAAAAACAAAACAAGAAAGGTCACGTATAAACATTCTGAAGATGGATCGGGTGGGGAGGAAGGAGGGGTTGTTGACAAAGCATTGGTAAATATGAGGAGGTCTTTCTGTGGCTAAATTCTTAGGAATCATAGGCACATATTGACAAAGAAGAGTAAAAGGTGTTATACAAAAGCAGCAAATAGGTAAAGAGAGAATAATTTAGGATGGGAAAAATAGTAGATGAGGTTCTGTTCTTGACCACCTAAGCATGTAGCTGTGCACCTATTTTTATTTTTTTTAAAGTTTATTTATTTTGGGAGAGAGCAAGAGTGAGAGCTCAAGCAGGGGAGGGGCATTGAGAGAGGGAAAGAGAGAATCCTGAGCAGGCTCTGCACTAACCATGAGATCATGACCCAAGCGGAAACCAAAAGTCAATCGCTTCACTGACTGAGCCACCCAGGCATCCGTAGAAACATATATCCTATTTGATCAGCTAGTCTCCCACTTTCCTTGCCATTATTTTTAAATGCTTAAAAATGAAATATTTAAAGACTGTCTATAATTTGGCTTTCCTGCCTCAATTCCTATTCTTCACATACTCTGTGCACAACTGGATATTACATTTGAGCCAATTTGGAGCAATTGCTTTTCTTTAAATGACCACACATCCCTTGATGTTAAATACAGTGATAATTAAGTGAAGCAATTCACTCTTTAGTCCTTAGTTGTTAGTCTAGTCCAGGGGTCAACAAACATTTACTGCAATAAGCCAGAGAATAAAGATTTCCATCTATAATAAGGGCCCTGTGGTCACTGTTGCAACAACTAAATTCTGCCATTCTAATGCAAAACCAGCCATGGACAATATGCAAACAAATGACCATGGCTAATCTGTGTTGCTATAAAGCCTTGTTTACAAAAACAGCTAGCAGGCTGGAATTGGCCAGGTGCTATAATTTATTGACCTTTAGTATAGTAACTGGCATAAAATACATGCTCAAGAAATCTAAACTCTGTATGAGTTTATGAGCTACCAGTTCTTACCCTTTGAAGAGTATTCTCCTCTGACTGCTCTACTCCTCTAGAAAGCTCCTCGTCGTCTTTTTCATAGGCATCTTTCATCTGCATCTTCAGGCATATATTCCACTATTGTTTTTGTTATTATAATCCCCAATTTAATTCCACTGGTTGCTATTTTCAATGTGCCAGGCACAATACTCTAATGCTCTAAAAACATTATCTTATTTAGTCTTTACAATCTACTTTGCAGGAGATCCCTGGGTGGCTAGTCCATTAAGCATCCAGTTTCAGCTCAGGTCATAATCTCATAGTTCATGGATTCAAGCCCCACATTGGGCTCTGTGCTGACAGCTTGGAGACTGGAGCATGCTTCGAATTCTGTGTCTCCCTTGGATTCTGTGTCTCCCTCTCTCTCTCTCTCTCTATCTGCCCATCCCCTGGTCACATTGTGGCTCTCTCTCAAAAAATGAATAAACAATAAAAAAATAAAACCAATAACAAAGCACTATGCAGTTAGGGGCACCTGGGTGGCTTAGTCGGTTAAGCATCCAACTCTTGGTTTTGGCTCAGGTCATGATCTCATGGTTTGTGAGCTCAAGCCCCACATTGGGCTCTGCGCTGACATTGGGAGCCTGCTTGAGATTCTTTCTCTCCCTGTCTCTCTGTCCCTTCCCTGCTTGTGCTCTCTCTCTCTTAAAATAAATAAATAAATATTTAAAAAACAAAAAAAGTACGATGCAGTTATTATCATATCTATTTTCATAAATAAGATAATTATAGTGTAGAAAGATTACAATAATGTACCCCAAACCACTCATATTGTATATACTCCGTTCTCTTTACATTCAGCAACAAATATAATGCATGCATCTAGTAATTACATTGCAAGTTTTCCCTCTGTCTTCTCAGCTATTTTGTGAAGTATGTGAAAGCAGAGTTCCTGGTTTGTGTAACTGAATCTTGATGTTTGGTTCAAGATTTTTTTTTCTTGTTCCCAATTTTGTCATATTTAAGTTCAAAAACAAGTTCCTGAAATTCATAATTAAATTCCTAAACCCTATTAGGGATTTCCAAACACAGAAATAGAAAATATGAAAGAAAGGTCATGAGACAAGAAGGATAAAATAAGATCTAACATGCATCAAATGTAGATATACATCCAATAAAATAAATATATGTGAGAGGGGTAATATTTTTAAAAGAGAGAAAAAAATCAAAGAAAGTAATCCAGAATTCAAGAAAGTTAGACATTTTTTAGTTTGAGAGGCTTAATGAAATCTAAGTTATAAAAAAAAATCTTCAAAAGAATTACTGCAATAAAACCCTTCAAAACACAAATACCAACTCTTACATGCAGTAGAGAAAAAGACTGATTATGTATAAGACAAACAATCAAAATGATGCAGATACAGGTGAAAAATTATAAATCAAAAAGTAAAATAAAATTATCCAATTGCTGAGAGAAAATGACTCTTAACTTAGAATTACAATTTCTAGCTAAAATATGATTGGAAATGAAGTAAAAGGAAAATGATTCTGGAAATTAGATAAAATGACTATACAATATTATAGCTACCTAGTCTAATTTAGGTACTTAAAAGTTTATTAAAAAAAAACAAGGTATTTACCAAAAATAGCAGGTGTGAAGGAAACAGAGACTGACGTTTAGATATGCAAAATTCCTCATACTATTTGGAAGCAGGATAACAAAGTTGAATAAATTTAGACTTTTAAATTAAATATCCATGCTCTCATTTTACTGATTGAAAAATTAATTAAATTATAAATAAAAATAAATGTGCATAACTTCCAGATTTATAGAATGGTAAAGACTTAATGAAAAATATCAATCTCACACAAATCAGAAAGTGGGATAGAAGAAAAGTTAGAAGCAGTAACACATAAAATAATAAAACATGATGATATGAATAAATCCAAACATATCAGTAATCATAATGAGTATTATATTCATTGGTTATTACTGTATTATATATTATTTACATATTCATAGGATTAAATCAATCAGTTAAAAGAGATCCTCCGAGGAGAATTTTTTAATTCAGCTTATTGATACTATAGCCATACTTAAAGCATAAGGTTGGAGGTATATTACAATTTTTAAAAGATGGAAAAAAGGAATGTGGGGTAACTACATTAATATTAGAAAATTAAACATTAAGGCAAAGAAGATTCTGGAACTAAAGAAGTTCAATTTGAAATTTAAAATTCAAATCTCGGGGAACCTGAGTGGCTCCGTCAGTTAAGTGTCCAGCTCTTGATTTTGACTCAGGTCATGATCTCACTGTTCGTGCGTGATTTCAAGCACTGCATTATACCCTGTGCTGACAGCGAGGAGCTTGCTTGGGGTTCTCTCTCAAAATAAATAAACATTAAAAAAACCTTTTTTTAAAATAAAATAAAATACAAATCTCATAAGGAGGCACTAATTCAACAACCAAATACATAAGGCAAAAAAAAAATGTTGAATTATAAAGGAAAAAAGTAAATTTTTCAGTACCTTCAGAAAATTTAACACTTCTCTTTGATAAATTGGTAGAATATTATAAGAGCATAGTAGCTGAACTAAGATATACTGAGACATACATTCAAGTTTAAAAATATTCTTCTCAAAGAAAAATTGAATATTATAACCTCTAAACAAACTATGTCCTCTATGTTTATTTTACAAACTATGTCCTCTAATCATAATGTAGTTAATTTAGATATTGTTTCAGAAATATAAGCAGAAGAAAAAATGTGAACCAAGAAACAAATAAAAGAATACACTGTTAAATAATAGAAGTTAAAAATGATATTATCATAGAAACGATAATAAAAAATTAAAAATTCCTTTATTTCAAATATGTGAGATTATGTTCAACTGAATTACATAGCTATTAATGCTTATACTAAAAGAAAGACAAAAACACTTTCCCATCTGAGCTCACAGAGAAGCAGGGCTACTTCAAGGAACAAACCTAAAGTGCACATGGTGGAGAGTTCATGGTGGAGAGAAATAAAATAAAACCAAAGTCATAAGAGAGACCAAGGGACACCCTTCAAAGAACAGTTCCTGAATGGCCAGGCCCTGGACAGTGTATGAGCCTCCTTTAATATTAATATAGCAGCACTCACAGGGGCAGAACACATCACAAGCTTTTAAAACTAACGAGAAAGAAAGCTAGCCAAAATGACGAAACAGAAGAACTCTCCTCTAAAGAAATTCGAGGGAGAAATAACAGCTAGAGAATTGCTCAAAACTGATCTAAGCAACATAACAGAACAAGAATTTAGAATAATACTCATAAAATTACTCATTGGGCTTCAAAAGGGCTTGGATGACATCCAAGCCATTATTGTTGCAAATACTGATGAACTAAAAAATGCAACACAAAGCCAGCTCGTCCTGCTTGAACATGTGAGATGGACCTAAGACAGAGCTCACCGGGGACAGTGGCTCAGTGTCGGGGTCCCCGACGTCTTCCACTAGCCATGCTCTCCTTGGGGACCACCAGCGTTGTATTTGGCTAGCGATCTTCCAGGCACATCTGACCTTGCTGTTCACCGTTTTCCCACCCTGGCTGAGGGGCAGTGTCCTCGGGACTCTGTCCTCAGCATGTTACGAAGCCTCGGAGTGGAAATTTCTATTCAGGGTCTGCGTGGATGACTTTCTTCCATTGTTTCAAGGGGATACTGTACTCTTAAGCTTTCGACCTCATGCCTTGCATAGTAAAAGGGTTTGGGTTTTTTGTTGTTCTTCAGAGAGTTGTGTTTTTTGTTCCCTTTTGGTTTTATTTTGGCCTTTCCTCTCTTTGTCTTTTCATGTAGACCAGATATTTGAAAGGGCAGACGATGGCTAAAGGTGTAATGTACAGCTTGTTTATACATTTTTGGGGAAGCCTTTGCCTTGGATGGGAACGGAATCCTGGATTCAGCATGCCACTTACCCTTTGCCCTTTCGCTCCGGATCAGTACCTATTGTTTCTCCTTTCAAATATGTGATTGTACTAGCTCTTTCCATATGAAAGAATTCTCCTTATTTAAATTTAAAAAAAGGCAAAAAATAAAAAAATAAAAAAATAAATAAAAAATGCAGCACAAAATAAAATGGAGGCGTTGGCTACTGCATGGATTGAAAAGACAGAAAAAATATGTGAATTAGAAGATACAATTATAAAGAAAGAGGAAGCCGAGAAAAAGAGAGAGAAATTGGTCCAGGAACATGAAAGGAGATTTCGAAAGCTGAGTGATACAATCAAACGGAAGAATATCCATATCATAGGAATTCCAGAAGAAGAGAGAAAGGAGCAGAAGGTGTACTTGAACAAATCATACCTGAGAACTTCCCCAACCTGGGAAAGGAAACAGATATTGAAATCTAAGAGGCACAGACAACTCCCCACAGACGTAAACTGAATCGATCTTCTGCATGACATAGAGTGAAACTGGCAAAATACAAGGACAAAGAGAGAATTCTGAAAGCAGTTAGGGATAAAAGGGCCCCAACATACAAAGGGAGACATATCAGGGTAGTAGCAGACCTATCTAATGACACTTGGAAGGCCAGAAAGGAATGGTAGGAAATCTTCAGTGTGATGAACAGGAAGAATATACAGCCAAGAAGCCTTTATCCAGCAAGCCTATCATTCAGAATTGAAGGAGAGATCAAGGTTTCCCCAAACAAAAAATGGAGGAATTCATCACCACTAAACCAGCCCTACAAGAGATCCTAAGAGGGACTCTATGAGGGAAATGTTGCAAGGAACAGAGTCCCAGAGACACCACTACAAGCATGAATCTAACAGAGAACACAATAACTCTAAACCCGTATTTTTCAATAATAATACTGAATGTAAATGGACTAAATGCTCCAATCAAAAGACACAGAGTAGCAGAATGGATTTAAAAAATGAGATCCATCTATTTGCTGTCTACAAGAGACCCATTTTAGACCCGAGGACACATTCAGATTGAAAGAGAGGAGATGGGGAAACATCTATCATGCTACTGGACATCAAAAAGAAAGCTGGAGTAACCATACTTATATCGGACAAACTGGACTTTAAAATAAAAAATAAAGGCAGTAACAAGAGATGAAGAAGGGCATTATATAATGATTTCAGGGTCTATCCATCAGGAAGAGCTAACAAGTATAAATGTCTATGCACTGAATTCAGAAACACCCAAATACATAAGACAATCACAAACATCGATAAGAATGTGCTAATAGCCAAATATGGAAAGAGCCTAAGTGTCCAACTGATGAATGGATCAAGAAAATGCAGTTTATATATACAATGGAATACTACATGGCAATGAAAAAGAATGAAATCTGCCATTTGTAGCAACATGGATGGAACTCAAGGGTATTATCCTAAGTGAAATATGTCAGGCAGAGAAAGATACCATGTTTTCACTCATGTGGAACTGGAGAAACTTAACAGGACCATAGGGGAGGGGAAGGGGGAAAAACAGTTGGGGGAGAGGGAGGGAGGCAAACTATGAGAGACTCTTGAATACTGAGAACAAACTGAGGACTGATGGGGGGGAGGGGAAGGGGGTTGTTGGCATGGGGAAGGGCACTTGTTGGGATGAGCACTGGGTGTTATATGGAAGCCTACTTGACAATAAACTATATTAAAAATATTTTTAAAAAGACAAAAACAAAAGCCAAAAATTATTGACACAAGTAATCATTATCACAAGCAAAAAGAGAGAGAGAAATAGAGAGAGAGAAACAACCAAAAGGAGACAGAAAGAAGAAACTGGTAGATACAAAGAAATAGATGTAAAAAAGCATAATAAATTCAATGTTGATTATTCGAAAGATTGGTAAAATAAACAAATCTCTGTTAACATTGATCAAGAGAAAAATAATTAATGCAGTATAGGTAATAATAAAAGTGAAAAGATGTAAAATTAAAGACAGACATGGTATGATTTTTAAAAATCACAAAAGACAATGATAGGAAACTTTATGCCAGTAAGTTTGGAAACTTGGATGAAGTCCATAGCAGTTAAACAAAATATAGTATTTTTAAAAATTTAAAGGTTTATACAGGCCTGCCAATCTAAAATATAATTAACCAGGGGTCCCTGGGTGGCTCAGTCAGTTGAGCATCAAACTTTGGCTCAGTTCATGATCTCACTGTTCGCGGGTTCAAGTCCCGCTTTGGGCTCTGTGCTGACAGTTCAGAGCCTGGTGCCTGCTTTGGATCTGTGTCTCCCTCTGTGCCTGCCCCTCCCCTGTTTGCACTTTCTCTCTCTCTCTCTCTCTCTCTCTCTCTCTCCCTTTCTCTCTCTCTCTTTCTCTCTCTCACAGCTAAACATTAAAATTTTATTTAAAAATATAATTAATCAGTTTAGAGAAAAAAGAAAAAGCAAAAAAAACCAACAAAAGTCCCTAGTTGTTATTGTTGATTTCTAGAAAACATTTAAAAAATAAGTATTTCCAGTTTTGTATGAAGACTTCTAAGAGCTGAAAAGAAACAATATTCTCAAAATTCTTTCGTGATACTACCATAATCTTCATTCTAAAGTAAGATAAGAATTATATGACAAAGGACAATTATAAATAAGATATTACCCAACCAAATCCAGCTACAAAATAAAATTATGCTGACATCTGCATTTGTATTTAGATCTGTGGAATAACCATGGCTTTGAATTAGAAATTGTATTAATGTCATTCACCAAAGTATCAATTTAAAAGAGTCAAATCATTCTATCACGTAAATAGACTCAGAAAAGTACTCAATACTCATTTATGATTTTTGAGAAAATTAATCTTAGTAAGCAAATAATGCAAAATAACTTTTATAACTACCCTATATCACTGCAAAACATAATTTTTATGAATAAAAATTTTAAAGCATTGCCTCTTGATTCTGGAATCAGCCAAGGATGTTTTTATCACCGTCGCCAGTCAACACAGTGCTGAAGGTCCTATCCAGGGTTGCAAACATCAAACTTATAAGAACTGAAACCAAAGGGAAAAAATGTCATTCCACTTAGAATATATGAAAATGTTCTTATGATCAAAAAAGAATTTCAATAAATATACACATAGATGTAGTAAGAGTTTTCGCCAAGATTGCTGGATATAAATAAAATCCATATTCAAAACACAGTGGTGCCTAGAGGGGGAATTGCAGATCTACAATGGCAATGTAAGTCCACGACCACCTATCTCCCCCAACTAAAAACTTTGAACAAAAAAATATACAATCAAAAACAGCAAAAGCAACAAATATGTAGCATTATGAAAATAAACACAAGCAGGTGGATTGTGAAGGAGAGCTGGAATTGAAGAAGCAATGTACATGCAACCCACATGATTTAAATTTCCTACCTTTTTGTTTTTGTTTTATTATTATTATTTTTTGTCTCCAGACCTTATAAAGTCTCCTAAATATAAATCCCATTCCACAGCCTGGCATCTCAAAGGTCTAATAAAACCCTACATTTCAGACTTAGAGGAATGAAGAAACAGAACTCCTAGTGGTACATTTAGTTTAACTCTTGAGCTACCCGTCTATGGGACAGATCCAAACCACTATAGCAAAGGCTTAGAAATAAGATTCAGATTATCATTCACAGGGTGCAAGACATAACTTTCAGTCTAAACCTAATGAGATTGAAAAACAAAAACATCCACATTCTCCAGAAATAATAGGACCCAGAACCTATACACCACAAACTTCATAAAGTCCAGGACATAATTTGTAATTACTCAGCATGCAAAGAACCAGGGATCTGATGGTCTAAGGCCAAACAACCAACAAATGCTAACTTCAAGATATTTAGATATAAAAACTATCTGACAAAACCTTTAAAGTTATTTCAACTATACCTCATTAGGTAAATAAAAGCCTCATTTATTTTAAATGAATAAAAATTATCTGAATAGTGCTATATATATTAAAGAAATTGAAGTTTCTATCAAAAATCTTCCCTCCAAACAGTAGGCTCATATGGTTTCACTAGTAAATTCTATCAAATATCCACAAGGATATTATACTACTCTTAAATTAACATTAAAGAGATAAAATGATTATTGCTCATCATAACCCTAATATCAAAACATGATAAAGATGCTTTAAAAATTAAAAACCCATATTCTTCATGAACTCAGATCTAAAACTCCTTTAAAACATTAATAGTGAAACTAAGGATATATAGGGAAATATGTCATAACCAAATAGGATTTACTCCAGGAATATAAGACAGTTAAACATTTAAAAATCAGTAATGTTTCATATCAATGGGGTAAAGAAGGAAAAAAAATCATATTCACAATTCAATAAATGTATACCAATCATTGACAAAATTCAAAAAATGTCATGATAAAAAACACAAAGCATGCCAGTAAAAGTAGGGAAATATTCAAACTGATAAAAGGCATGTAAAACAACAACTTTGCTGTCTACAATACATTTAATAATAAAAAACTGAGTTGTTGAATTGTTACATTCCCTGCAATTGCAAATACAATAAAGACGCCTGTTTTTACCACTTGAAAAATAGGTAAGAAAGAAAGAAAAATTGTCCTTATTTTCAAATAATAATATAATTGCTTGCATAAAACAATCTCAGGAAGTCTACAAAATAACTATTAGAACTAATAAGTAAATTTAGCAAGATTGCAAGATAAAAAGTTAATGTACAAAAAAAGCAGTTGTATTCTTATATGTAAGCAGTAAACAATTGGAAAACACATTTTAAAAACTTGTAAAACACCTATAAATAAATCTATGAAAGATGTCTAAGATCACTATACAAAAAATTACAAAAAGTTACTGAAATTAAAGATGATCTAACTAAGTGGAGAGATACAACGTGATCATGAAATGGAAGGCCTCCCCAAAACTCCCTATCTCCAATCCATTGAAATTTTATAGCAATTGCTATCCTGATTCTAAAATTCAGAAAGAATCCAGAATACAAGAAGTCCAGAATAAATAAAGTAACTTTAAAAAGAGGATATATAAAGAATCCAAAATAAGTAAAGCTACTTTGAAGAAGAATAAAGATGGAGGACTTATTAAACCTGGTTCTGAGGCTTACCTCAAAAAGCTACAGTAACCAAGACATTTGTTAGTAATACAAAGAGAGACTTAGAGATCAGCATCTCAGAAAAAAGAGCCTAGAAACAGACCCACACATTTTAATTCCACTTATTTTCAACAAAAATGCTAAAACAATTGAATAGGGAAAAGAAACTGTTTTAGAATCCCTCCCAAAGCCTTGTGGTGACTCGAGGTTATTGCTTTCCTCAGCACCATCTTAAGTATTTCTAACCATCTCCTCTGTTTCTTGACCTCACATCTTTGTGTTTATTAATTTATTCTCTACCTTTGGTGGGGCCTGTTCCTTTTTAGAAGGGGTGCACTGTATCTACATACTTTTGTCTTGATATTTTGCAGGATACTAAATAGAATAGAACAATATGGATGAATCTCAGATATTTTGCTGGAACAAAGAAGCTGATCACAAGAGATTCCAATTATAACAAGCTCAAAACTAGGAAGAATTTTTATCCTGAGCAAAAATCCTCAGTGGTTCTCTGTGTTTAGAAGGTGGCATAGAGAAGACAGATTGCAAGGTAGTGACAGAAAACTCTCTGGGAGATGAAAACTTTAAACCTTAGTGAGGGGGCTAGTAATACGGGTATTTGCACTTTCAAAAGTCATTGACCTATATACTTAAACTGTGTGAATTTCATTCTTATTTATATTTTATCTCAATAAAGTTGATTAAAAATAGTTTCTAAATGTTTCATTCTGATGTACAGATAAGTTTTTTCTGCTTTTGCTATATATAAAAATGTTATTATACACTTATGTTAAGGTACATAATTTTGAACAGTTTTAAATGCATATAGCATATATTTGTGTATATACAGTTTTATTGAATATATATATATAGTTTTATTACATACACATACATATATTCCTATAAAACTGTTACCACAAATCTGGATAATGATCATGTCTACAATACCATGTTAATCACATCCTGAGTCTTTCCTTTTGGACCTACTCTGGTCTTTCTCAAGAATATTCAATGATTTTTCTCCTTTTACATTACATAGAGAAAACATACCATACCTGGATCTCATTTTGGCTTTGCTTGGCTCAGGGTGGTATATCGAGTTCTACATAATTAAAATTCTGACTTCCAGAGTCACAGAAACCTTGAGGCTCGTTGGACACACAAAGCAAAAGGACAACCAGGCTTGAAGTCAGAAAGTTCCTGAGTTTCCTCTTCCCTTTTTAAACTCTGACATTCTATCTCCCAACCAAAGATTCCCTCACTCAGCAAGGGGGAAAGTGTCAGGAATGATGTCACGATCTAGCCCTGGGTAGGATGCTTTTCACCTCTTCAAAATGTCTTCCTCATGCTAACTCAATTTCCTTTTAAGTCAACACTTGTCCTAATTGATATTTATACAGCACCCATATCATCTCTCCTCTTCCATATTTTCCTCCACCTTAGAAGCCTTTTGAGAGGCAGGAAAACGATGAAAGAGATGAGGCCAACACATTCTCCGAGATGGGTGGTGACAATGGGTAAATTAGAGTTTAGATTCTATTTCTCCCCTCCCCTGTGCTCATTGCATCTCAATTGGCTTCAATCCCAATTTCTTGCTCTTGTTTTATTTCCCTTCTGCTGTTTCTGTCCTTGAGTTGCATTTCTGGTGCCAGGAGGGAACCGCAGCTGAGCACTGTGGAGGCGTAAGGTACGGAGGGCTGGATGAGGCTGCTAATGATGTGCTCTGGCAAAGCAGTTCCATTCCAGCCATGGTGATGGATGGCATCACTGGAGAATAACCCGCAAAAGCGCTCAACTTTTTTCATGAATGTGCAGTTTCTTCTGAAAAAGTAGAATTTTATCAAATGATGCAGTAAGACATCTGTTTCCTCCAGCACTGACTTCCAGACAGGGCAACATCCTACTGAGTAGAGCCTAAGACTCATTCCTAATTGAATTGATCTGGATTCTGATTTCGGTTTTTCAGTCTTTAGAAAAGGGATCATATAAGTATTGTTATTAGTTTTTAAAGTTTGTGTATACTCCAAGAAAATTAAAGAAGGGTGTGAAAAGATCATGCAGTCACTTGTCAACAATTATTCACTCCGACTGTATTGTGTGCCAGCTACGTGCTAAGATCCACCATCATTATTTCTATGTGGGCCACAGAGAACTGCTGCTAAAACTATATGTACGCTTCCCTCAGTTATGGGAATTATTTCCTACCGGATTCATACTTCTCAAGAAGAAAATGGCAAAAATTCTAAGCTATCATGACATACTGTTGCTGAAGCCAGCTGAACATCTGCAAGATGATTTGCTCATGACAAAGGCATCAGTGATCCTTCATGGCTTTTCAGTAATGTTCTGGGGGACTTATTAATTGCCATGTATAGAGATCGCTTATGAACTTAGTGGTGGTACTGACAGAAGAATAAAGAAAAGTAATGCAGCTATTTTTGAAACAAAGTTTACAGAGAAACAACACACTTAAATCTAAATGATAAATGATAAATAGTAACTCTCCACTATTGTGCCTATTGACATTTCAATAGTAACGTATTTAAGCTGGACTTATTAGAGCCTTTTAGCACATCTGACACATAACAGCACTCAACATAGGAACATTAAACCAGAGGTCTAATTTATCCTGTGGTCAAGCTCAACCATACCATTTTATGTACTAACAATTCTTTCTCTACAAGGATAGTTGCTACACTAAATCTGTTACAGCAGAAACCTGGTACAAAGCTCATTTGAATAATATTTCAGTATGACCCATAGGTTTTTATAGTGAGCGAACTGAGGCCCAGGGAGACTATTTATGAACTTTAGCCTTGGTAAAAATAGAAAATGGGCTTGTTTCTAAATAGTTGACATCAATAACAATTACTGGCCAGACATGAAAATTGAGTTCTTGCTTTTGATGTATTTCTTTCTCCTCCTCTTTTTTCCTCTCTTCCTCTTCTATCTCTGTCTCTCCTTCATTATGCTTTTTTCTCCCTGTCTATGATGCACCAAAAATAATTTGTTTGTTGATATTTGAGAACATAGCACAAAAATGGAATGCTGAAAACAAAATATCTAAATGCAAAGTACCCCAGTTTCTGTCATCTGTAGTAGTAACAATGTTACAGGAAGATATTTTCTATCATTCATGGCTACTTCTTAAGATTACATTTTGACATTTTTCAAATCTTATTAGCTTTTAACCCATTACTGTCTCAATACTATAACCAGGATTATAAAATACAGAAGAGAAAAGAAGGGAGAAACACAGAGTTTTTTTGCATTCTCCCTTTAAGGTAGAAAACAGACAAGAAATAAAGCAAAAGAAACTTTCTAAGGAATTACATGCAACTGAGATCAGCATGTATGATCATTCAGTGTTATTAACGATACATAAGCAGAAAGTGTTTCAGAATGTGTTTACAAAGTAGGGAACACAGATTGGAAGGTGTGAATTCAAAAGGCTTTTGAAAAAAAGACCAGATCATTTGGTTGACTCATTCACTCCTGTTTATGTACACACTCCTCCATCTCTCTCTGTCTCTATGTTTCTTTCTCCCTTTTTCTTTTCTCTTTTTTCTTTCTTTCTCTTTCTTCCTTCCTTCCTTTTCTTTTTTTTCTTTATCATTCTCTCCTCCAACACTCTTCAGTTCTTGTTTTTACTCTATCTCTCCTTTTATTCTCTGTCATAGTAGGAAATGTTAGGCTGTCATTATGTCATTCTATACTTGCTACAAAAGTTATTATCTAAGTTTGTAAAATGCAAATGTGCTTTATCAACTTTGAAGAGCACAATTTCCAGAGATGCCAAGGTGGAATTAGTCCATCCCAGACATATCAAAGGCGGTATTTCAGGAAAGGAACTGAGTCCTGATTTGGGGAGGATGACAAACATTCCTATTGGCTGCTTCCAATGTTTGTTTTCTTTTGTTTTTTATTTCTTTTTTAAAATGTTTAAATGTTTTATTTATTTCTGAGAGAGAGACAGACAGACGGTGTGAGCAGGGGAGAGTCAGATAGAGAGGGAGACACAGAATCTGAAACAGGCTCCAGGCTCTGAGCTAGCTGTCAGCACAGAGCCCAACGCAGGGCTTGAACTCACGAACCATGAGATCATGACCTGAGCCGAAGTTGGACACTTAATCGACTGAGCCATCCAGGCGTCCCTGTTGTTTTTTGTTTTTTGTTTTTTTAATTTCTGAGAGACAGAGAGAGAGAGAGAGAGAGAGAGTGCAGGGGAGGGTCAGAGAGAGAGGGACATACAGAATCTGAAGCAGGCTCCAGGCTCTGAGCTAGTTGTCAGCACAGAGCCTGACACGGAACTCGAACCCATGAACTGTGAGATCATTATCTGAGCCGAACGAAGTTGGACACTTAACCAACTGAGCCACCCAGGCGCCCCTGTGAGCTGTTTCTATACCAGAGTGCACAGCACTCCAAGAATTTAATACAATGTACGGCACGTGACCAATCTTTGTTTGCTAAAATTTGTTCTCAAAAAAGGATCTGAGATTCACTCATACTATAATAACATTTAAAATGCTAGAAAAGGGACTATAGGCTTTAGGTCCAGGCACTAAATTGAGGTTACCTTGGAGTTATTATATCAAATAGATCATGAAGGCAATCTCACACCCTTCCAGCTGTAACACCGGTTGGCCCTAGAGAGAGAAAAAGTTAAGGAAGAGAAACAGAAGGAAAGAAAAAGGAAAGGAAAAAGAAAAAGAGGGTTATTAGATAGCATAGGGACATAGTACACATTGAAATTAAAATCCTCAAATAATATGTGGCCATAGTATTAGATTGTATGTAAAAGAAATAAATTAGATTAGAGATAATCTCACTGGATTTTATCATTTTCAATCAAAATGACCTCTGCTAACCTCCCTTTGCCATTTTCCTATATTCTTTAGTGTGCTATTCTCCTGATCTTTCCTCTTCATTATAATGTTTGAGGCATACTTTTTGTTTTAGAGAAAGAAAAGGGATCCTTGAACTGTACTTTGAGCTTTTCACAGGAAAAGCGAGAAACTCAATGGATATGCTAAATAAATAGTGCTGGAATGAAGAGCTGAAGGTTGTGCCCTTAAAGTTTAACTGAATAAGACTTTCTCAAGATAGATCATGAATCAATGTCATTCTGTCCCAAGTACAGAATAAGGCTATATCCACACTTCAGTGTTATAGAAATTTCCTTTATCTCTCTGCTTCTTCCTCTTAAAACATGATGAATTTCTTTTTTTAATGTTTTTTATTTATTTCTGAGAGAGAGAGAGACAGCATGAGCAGGGGAGGGTCAGAGAGAGAGGGAGACACAGAATCCAAAACAGACTCCAGGCTCTGAGCTAGCTGTCAGCACAGAGCCTAACGTGGGGCTCAAACCCACGAACTGTGAGATCATGACCTGAGCCGAAGTCAGACACTTAACTAACTGAGCCACCTAGGCACCCCCATGATGAAGTTTCTGATTCATTTATTTAATAAACATTTTTAAAACCCTTTCTGGGACTATCCTTCCAGATTAGGTAATACTCAATGCAAACATGTTTTTCTAAATTATTTTACTGGAAGTTTCAGTAATGTCTTCTAAGTGATATATTTAAGGATGAGACAAGTTTTGCCCTTAAATTTTGCTGCTTTGCCTTTAGCACACTATGCCTTTCTGAATTATATGAATTCAGATAGGTTCGTTAGTTTCCTTAAACATGTTTCTCATCTGCATAAAATGAGGTATTAGATTAGCTCATCTTATAGTGTTGGTATGAAGAGTAACAAAGCAAGGCCTCAACACAGCAGTTGCTTAAACCCTGACCTGGCTGTCCAGTGCAGATTTAACTATTCTCAGAAAGGGTCTAAAGGGAGCTGGACCTCATAAATCCCACAGGAGCAAGATGGCATCTTCTGCTTCCATACAGCCCAGGACCTACCTATGGGATAAGACTAGAAATCACCAAACATTAGCATTTTTGGCTTTTCTAGTATGTCAGGGAAAGTTTGGGTTTCTTGGATTTAAATGACCTACCCCCATTTCATCTCTATAATCTTCCCTCAGAGACTTAGGCTCTGTGTTACACTGGGTTCCCTGTCTGGAAATTAATCAAAAAAGAAAAGTCCTTACACTCAGCATTGAAACTTGGTAAACATTAGCTACCTATCTCTAAATAGTCTGAACGAGTCGTGTTAGCAGAAACTTGACTTTTCATATCTAAAGGCCTCTACCGGGTCTCTTCATTTCATGCAGTCTTAGGGTCAGAGAAAGTCCAGTCTATACTGGTATCCAGGCAGGCTAGTAGTCTGGTATCCCTTTAAAATTATATTCCATTAATATTTTAGTACTTCTTTATAGAGAAAGATAAATGCTATGTAGAATAAGAAAAGAAGGTGTCAAAGAAGGATCATTATTCAGAGCTTTGAGGCTCTCTTTCATTAAACTGAGAAATTCATCTCAGGTCCCAAAGGTGCAAACTCACTAACCAATCATAAACCATATAGCTAACCACATCTAGTCTCCTCAGAAGAAAGTTTCACAATCTTTATTCTCAGGAGACAAACTGGAATGTTACCAATGCTTCCCACCCCATATAAGTGGCTTACTAAAGTAGTCCTTCCAACCATTTGAAAGTATTCTTAAGACATCCTTCACGTTATATTTCCAATATTTGTGTGTGTGTGTGTGTGTGTGTGTGTGTGTGTGTGTGTATGTGTGTGCCTGATCACCATCCCTTTAGGTATCTTCTGGGACTACTTGTGGTCAGAGTACAGTTTTGCCTCCAGGAAACTATAGATTGGCTTATTCCATATATGTTAATTAAATCACCCACAATTTAACACTATACTCAAAGATGAAAATGCATATCCTATTTACTTTCTATCTCAAATTAAGTCCAGCCACATTCATCTCAAAGTCTTTCAGAGATTATACAATAAGATTAATTGATAAAAGAAGACATTCTTATTATCAAATGATAGTAACACAGAGATTCTCCCTAAGTGGAAACTATATCCCTTCCTCAAATCGAATTACTGAGAATAAATAAATTCAAGATTAAGTCTCTTTGCTGTTATAAATTCAATTCCAAAGGAAATTACCTTGCTTTTATAAGTTACAGTACAAAAATAATTCAACATTAAGTTGGCCAAAGAAATTAAATTCTAGTGTTTAAATTCTGCTTTCTCTTAGCTAGATGACTTCCTGGGAAGTTGAACTTTGGCTATCCCCAGGCCTGTCCCTGTCTTCCACAGTAATAGTATATCTACCAGTTTGCTAGGTTTGTCATAACAAAATACCAGACTCAATATTTTTAAAAAAGTTTTTGTTTATTTTTGAGAGAGAGAGAGACAGAATATGAGTGGGGGAGGGGCAGAGAGAGAGGGAAACACAGAATCCAAAGCAGGCAGAGCCCAATGTGGGGCTCAAACTTATGAAATGTGAGATCATGTCCTGAGCTGCAGTTGGATGCCTAACCAACTGAGCTATACAGGTGCCCTCAGACTCGATATTTTAAACAATAGAATTTACTTTCTTACAATTCTGGTGGCTCAAAGTCCAAGATCAAAGTGTTAGCAGGTCTAATTTATTCTGAGGACTTTTTCTTTCTTTTTGTGTGCACATGTCTGATGTCTGTGTCCAAATTTCCTCTTCTTATAAAAATACCAGTCATATTGGATTAGGGTCTACCCTAAAGATTTATTTTAATTTAATCACGTATTTAAGACCTTATCTCTAAGCACTTACATTCTGAGGTACTAGGAATTAGAATGTCAACATGGTAATTTGGAATAACACAATGTAGCCTATAATACCATAATCCTTTGGGATTGCAGAAGTTTAATTCAATGCCAACTCTCTTATAGCTCCAAGGTGATCCCAGAACAAACAAGATAGTCAAAACCCTGCTCTAATTCCCAGGAGAAAAGAAAAAGTCAATCCCCAGCACCTACAATAGGAATCTTTATTCCTGAAATCAAGCATTTAATGTGGCCAAAGTCTATTGCAGTGACTCAGAGGCATCCGAGAGATGGTGGGCAGGGAAATCCTTCCTCGTGGTAGCTCTGTCAGAATGTCAATCATTGTGGGTCTCTTTGGAGATCACTACTGTGAGTTTATTCTCAGTTGGAAAGATTCTTCTATCAGCAGGTTACTTCCATTTATTTTGCTATTTGTCCAGGAGAAACTTGCAGCTATATATAGTATCTCTTCACATAGAATGACCTTCAAGATCATTGTGCTTTATTAACCCATAATCTTTACAGAAGTGGCATCTACTTATTGAGCTATCATTTGTTTACACCGAAAATATTAAAAATCTCTTGGTTATCAATATTTCTTTGGTCCCATATCTCTGGCACCTTCATGGTGAACTGATTCTCTTATGAGTGGGCATTTTATACCTGTGCCAATGGTTTTCGTCTCTTTCTATATAATTGCTAAAGCCTAAGAAATGTTTCCTAGGGTTCCCAAGATGCCGGGGATGCTTTGACAGCTAGAGGCTTCCTGAGGACCAACATTTCTGGTTATGCTCCTCAGACTCTGTCACTTTTCAACTTTTGAATGTTGTACACAGTGAGCAGCTTTGGCTTTTGCTGTATATTTTTCCTAGGTAGTGACAAATTCCTCTATTCTACTTCCTTCCCTCATATGCTTTGAGGGGGTTCACCCCTTAACTTCCTAAGAGGTGAGTCTGCTTTTTAGTGTAGTCTTTTCTTTTCATCATTACTTCATATCTGGTTTATGGATGTTTGCTGGATGTAAATGCCTTATTTTTGTTTTATACATTTCCTTCATTTCTGGCCCTAACATTTGTTTTTCTAACATATTTCTTTAAAGTTTGTTTTATAGTAAGATTTAGAAAATTTTATAGTAAGAGATATGAAACCAATATGTGAAAGCATAGACATTCACTTTATTCAGTTGGATCACCTAGTGAGTAGTCTCCTGTCACATAAGTGAATAAAACATTCTGTAAGTATTATAAAAGACAAGTTCATTAACAAAAATTCAAATCAAGCTGGTAACAGTTTTCCACAGGACAGCTAACAAACTTCAGTGGGGGAGGGGAGGATTAACACGTGGTTTTGGTTGTTTGTTTTTAAACTTTAGTTATTTTGAGAGAGAGACAGCACAGGTTGCGGGAAGGGTAGAGAGAGAGGGAGAGAGAGAGAATTCCAAACAGACTCCACACAGAGCCTGACATGGTGTTTGAACCTGTGAAGCCATGAGATCATGACCTGAGCTCTAACCAAGAGTGAGACACTTAACTGAGAGGGTCAGCCAGGCACCCCTAAGAGACATCGGCTTCAATGCAGATTCTGTATAGAGTGGAGGTTCATTTGTAAAGACATTCTAGGTTTTGGAAGAGTACAGAAACTTACTGCTCATATTTAAAGAGCTACTTGAATCAATCAGAGATGGAGTAAGAGCTTGTGATTACAGTAGTGAGGCACCAAAGGACTGTGGTAATTGTTACATCAGGTAAATACATATTCTAGATACATTACAATACCCATTTTTTTTTTTTTCAAGAAAGCATGCCAAAGGGAAGCAAAACAAAATAGAACTTCCTTATCTGGGGCTTCAATCCTAAAATATATGAGTAGGCTTTAGGACATGGTAAGAAGAAGGGATAATGGGATACTGACCTCCCATAGATAATAAGGATGTGCCATAATTATGATTCCTAATATAAAAATATAGGCCAATATATGATTAGACATACTTTTTGAAGTAAATATAATTACTAGTAAAATTTTTTAAGCAGTATGTAAAGCTCTGAGACAAAAATAATCAATCCATGAGGTCAAACTTGGAAAAAATTAGGTAAATATAAAATATATGTTTAACTTTACCACCTATGATGGCATCATAGATTAATTTTTAAAATACATTTAAAAATTTTTAAACAGAAATACTCTTTTTTCAGTTCATATAAATGCTATTTAAAAGATAACATCTAAAACAAATGAGACAGAAAGTTTAACAAGTAACATTTTGAACAGATTTTAAAGAGAAAAGCAAATATTAAATCCATATAATGTGAGATTTGAGAAAGAAATAAAAGCATTAGAGATAAGATATGAACTCATGAATCATAACTTATCTAGTAATATAGTATTAACAAAAGTAAAGAAAATAGAGTTTCACATACAGAAAGTTATTGTAAGACCCTGAGAATCTTTTCTATTGGATCAAGGAATATTATTAAAATGACACAAAGCTTGAATCAATAATACATTAGCTAAGAGGTTTAAGCTTTAGAAGTAGGCAAAATAAATACATTTAAATCCCAGCTTTCAGGTCAATTAGTATAAATTTTAATAGAAGTCCTTTGGTCAGGTTAATCTGTCTCTGAACTATTCAGTGGCTTCGTGTAAACAACACAGAAACTAATAAATAGATTTCTAGATTATGTGATACTAAGTAATAGATGCAGGAAAGATGTTTAGCACAGTTTCATACATAGAAGACGTGAATATATCTTAATTATTAGTATCATTACTGCTCTTATTGCTATTCATTGTCAATTTACCTACAACCAATTTAATCTTGACAAATGGATCATATGCTAAGCCTCCCCACAAAAGTCTCAACAAGCATAAGTGATCTACAATATAACAAAGAAATTAATGTCAAGAGTTTACATACAATAAATGTTAGAACTGAATGTATTTCTCATAAATGAAATCCTGTGACATAATGAAATAGCTATTGTTTATAAATGAAAAGTAGAGTAAAAAGAGTAAGACAGACATTTTCACTCAAGGAACCAAGAGCACACATGAAGAAGATCGTGTTATTCCCTTAAAGTCAGGAATGAGATTACCACCATCAACATCACAGACCATAAACAGTGTACATATTATTAAAACATATTTCATGGCAAGATAAAATATTCAATTTAATAAATGAGAGGAAAAACATATCCACTTTCTCAATAGCAGCCTCAATATTTTAATTACTTGTTAAAATATTGGCCTTCAATTACCTGTTAATGAATTTATAGAAATTATACCATGTGAAATCAAATCCCATGTAATTTTAAAAATATTTGACAAAGTTGTCTTAAAGAACATGTGAAAGAATAAAAACTAATAGTTACTAAGACTTTTTTTTTTAAAAAAAGGCTAATGGGAGGCAACAAACAATTCTAAATTAACGTAACAGAGCTATTTATATTTAATACTATACATGTGCATTCTACAGTAATTTAAATTTGTGCTATTTCTCAGGAACAAACAAGCAGACGAAAGAAAGAAAATAAAAAGCTCATAAAACCTTAGTGAAAGTAAAGTTGATACTTTAATCTCATGGAGAAAGAAAGACTTTCTCAGTAACAATTTTTGGGAGAATTGATTGCTAGAGGAACAAAACAAAACAATAGAAAAGAAAAACTGGGATCCACCTCTCTTATCACACAAACTGTGTGGGTCCCAAGTGTATTAAGGAGCTAAATGTAAAATAGAGTGTCTTAAACTAAAACAAACAAACAAAAAAACCTGAAAGGCTTTTAGAAGTATTAATAGAGGCAATGATTTATGTTGTGTAATTTTGAGTGGTTTAAATGAGAACATATATGGGAAGAATTTAGAATTAGAGAGCTATAGAATGAAAGACTTAATTGTTAAGGATGTGACTTTAGAGCCATACTTTCTCAATTTAAGATGGGGAAGGAAGTATTTATAGGAAAATTTTGCCAGATTAGTTTATATATAACACTTATGAATTATTTAAACTATTATTAAAAGGCAAATGACAAATTGAAAAAGATGTGTTCATTTTATTTAGCAAATTATTATTATCCTTCATAAACAAAAAGCTGTCACCAGGTGATAATTATCAGGGAACTGCAACAGCCAGGTAATTCAGAGATCTTTTTTTTTTTTAATTTTTTATAAATAGTTTATTGTCAACTTGGTTTCCATATAACACCCAGTGCTCATCCCAACACATGTCTTTTATCCTTTTTATTTTTAAGTTTATTTTGAGAGACAGAGAGAACAAGCAGGAGAAGGGTAGACAGAGGAAGGGACAGAATCCCAAGCAGGCTCCTCTCCATCAGCACAGAGCCCAGAACCAAGGTGAGGCTCCAACCCAGGAGTCCTGAGATCATGACCTGAGATCAATAGTTGGCTGCTTAACAAACTGAGCCACCCAGGCACCCAGAGACTTTTCTTTTTTTTTTTTTTTAATGTTTTTTATTTATTTCTAGGAGAGAGAGAGAGAGACAGCGTGAGCAGGGGAGGGTCAGAGAGAGAGGGAGTCACAGACTGAAACAGGCTCCAGGATCTGAGCTGGCAGTCAGCACAGAGCCCGATGCGGGGCTCGAACCTACGAACCGTGAGATCATGACCTGAGCGAAAGTCGGATGCTTAACCGACTAAGCCACCCAGACGCCCCTAGACTTTTCTTTTATCCTCTTCCTCTTTCTCCCCTTCCCGGGCCTAGGTCTCAGAATATAGTAGAGGTTTTAAACTAGACAGACCTTCAGTAAATATTTCAAAGATGAATACTGTACGAGGTACTGTTAAAGGATATGTTACCTTCTAAGGAAAAAAGAATCAACATAATTCAACTGAAATAACCACTCATTGAAAATATAGCAATTCATGTTTGTGTCTGAACTGATTCAGAATATAGAATATACCACTTTATATACATCAAAGAGGATAGGCAAACACTAACCAACATTAAATGTTAGCTACAGCTATCTTTAGGTGCTAAGATCCATAAATACTGTTTTAATATCTTCCATTAAGTTTTCTGTATGTTCCAACATTCCATATGTATGTATGTATGTATGTGTGTATATATATGTATATATATATATATATATATAATATACATTATATATATGCATATACACTGACTTCATTTTAAAGGCAGTGAAAAAATATTATAAAAAATGTGAGCGGGAAACTACCAAAGGTATAGTTCATGGATAAGTTAAAAAGAAAAAAAAAAACCACCTATATCTATTTGCTTCTTGAAACCACTTAAAACTTCTTGCTGCCAGGCAAGTCTTGACACAGGAATACTTTGGGAGTTACCACTGATAAACCACCCTCTGCCAATCACTCTAATCAGGCGGCATAAATAGCCCTCTGAGACCAGGGGCCAGTGAAAGTAGAGATGTGGGGGCGTGAAGGAAGAAGCCAGTAACAAAAGCCCCAAATGCATATGAGATAACAAGGCATGTTATCGAAGTTGTGTGGCAGAGAGGAGAATTCTGAACATCAGATGCTCCAATTATACCAGGGGACTCTGTGCAAAATTCTTAGTCTCTGGGTATCATCAAAATAGGGGTTCTGTGGCTTAGATTTTAAGAATACAGATTTCAAAACCAGGCAGCAACGCACAGCAGCTCTGTGCACGAGAGCTGTTTGTGTCGGCTCCGTGTTCCTCAGTCCTTCTCTGGGAAGTGCTACAGAAGCAATGTCGTGGGCTGTCTTACTGTTGGATGAATTTAACAAGACAACACATGAGAAGGGTGTTGAAGTGAAGCTATAGAATAATAGAAGCAGTGGTTAACAGAGTGACTTCAGAAGCTCTCTGACTAGATTCTTATCCAGATCTGTCACTTGGGTAAGTTACTTAACCCTTCTGGGCTTCAGGCCTCAGTTTTCTCATCTGTAAAATAGCAGTGGTAATGGCACCACTACATGGGGTTATCGTGAAGATGGCTGAGTTCATAGTAAGCCTTATAGGAATTCCTGGCATAGGGTCAGCTTTCAATAAATGCCATTTTTTAAAATCACCATGTTATAGATGAGAAAACTGAGGCTTCCAGAGAAGTTAAGCATTTTGCTTACTGTCACCAACAAGTCAAGGGAAGAATTTACATTTAAGCTCCGGCTTTCTGTTTTCATAGTTTGTATTCATAACTATTATACTGACTATATTCAACACATATTAGGTGTTATTTTTACTGTTACCAGTTAAATCAGAGGTAGTAAATGAGGATGATGTCAAAATATTTCCTAAGAACTGAGAAGGAAAGGACAAAGGAAGATTAAGAAATGAGTACTGCTCGTTTCTTATACAATGGATATTGCTCCAATCCATACATATTTATATGGAGAGATCACATTTAACCCTCCACCTCCAAGATGCTTGTGATGTGATTCCCATTTATAAATTGGGAAACTGAGCCTGAAGAAAGTCATACTTTAATTATACGTAGAACTAACATTAGAATTTGTCAGTCTAACCTCAAAGCCTGGGTTCTTTCTACTACATAATCTTGCTCCTGTGTCTTCATATTTGCTCGGAGGATATTCAGCATGCCCCTGGCATACTCACCACACTCATAATCTAGGTTAGTTCTTTATTTGGAATAATGGACAGAATACATTTCCATCTCCTTCATTTTTGTCTGCCAGTCTCAGTTTCTGAGAAAAGCCAAAATGGGTGGTCAGGTGATGACATGAAGTAAAATAATCAGAGCTTCACTGAACTCTGCTCAAAAGAACACTTTTCCTGAAAAACATGGATTCATGACAAAAGTAATACAATAGTTCCCATCTTCAAGGCCCTTTGATATTGCTAAGGTGCTCTGCCAGGCAGAAGCCTGCTAGGGCTCTCCTTTCTCTTCCCTTGGCTCTGCATGAGTGGGTGTGGGAAATATTCCAGAGCCTGAAAACGAAATAGACCCTGCAAATACTTGGTGAGGATAACATTAAGCTGCTTCTACAAGCCTTAGGAGAGACCAGCCCTATCTTTAAACTATTTGAGTTTTGTGAACTGATAAATTCCACCTATCGCTGCTGATTTGGATTGGATTTTCTACTACTTACACCTGTGGAGAGAGCCTGACAAGAGTGTATGTCCTCAGGGAAATGAATACCACCTGGTCTAGCAACCCCTAAAATCCTAAGTCTTTGATAGAAAAATGAATCTAGTATCATACAAATTAGGAAAGCAACATCTTCTCCCACAGAATAGGAAACACATCTAGTGATACTCAAAAGGAGGTGCCTGGGAGGGGGGGGGGGCTGCTCAGACGGTTGAGCCTCGAACTTTGGCTCAGGTCATGATCTCAGGGTTGGTAAGTTCGCGCCCCACATGAGGCTCACTGCTGTCAAGCACAGAGCCCACTGGGATCCTCTGTTCCCTTCTATTTGCCCCTTCCCTGCTCACAAAAAATTCATTTCTCTCAAAAATAAATAAACAATTACAAAAAGCCTTCTTGGGTTCAGCTGTAAATAATCTGCTTTTTATAGTAGCATAACCATGAATAGTTGCAAGGTAGTCCCCTCTCACATCAGGTATCGTGACACCAAAAGCATGATATGGAGTGCTACTGCATCTTCCCTGCACTGGAGAGTCCGCTGGAAATACTGCCCTCTCCTAAGGATTCCATTGAGAATTTACAGCATTATGTTGCTCTCCTGTGATTAGTCGTGCAATAACATTATACACTAGCCTCATATAGAGAGGATAAGCTCCAAGTTTTGACTGCATGGTAGCCAGTCTAATGTTAGATGAAGCTGGGAGAAGCTTTATGAATTGCTAACAAGAGAAAAAAATATTCCAAAGGTTGCTGTGGTCTAGTTATAATCATTACGCTTTTGGATTCCAAAAACTTTAATTTTCAACTAAACGTGAAATCAACTAAGCGTGAACTATGAAAAATCATATTTGCAAAGCACCTACTTTATATATCAGGCATCACGAAGACAGGTATTACTATATTTGCAAAAAATGCCTATATATATGTATGTGTGTGTGTTTACAAACCCTGGGCTTCCTAATAAACACTTAGTAACATGTCTATTTATTTTTAAAATAAGGAGGGCTGCCAAAAGAGAATAAACACCCTGAAACTGAGATCCTAAACATTGTGAGGCAGTTCATAACTTCTCTTGCCAGTTCTCACAGCAAAGTATTGATTGCAGAGTCAGAGCTTCAGGAAATTTTAGTATTTCAGAGCCAAGAGTACTCTGAATCCCAACAGATATCAATAAAATACACATGCTCTTGTTTCCCATAATATTGCTGAAAAACATTGCTGCATTCACGATCTGTTAGAAATGAAGTGGTAAAGTGCTGTGAAATGAAAGCTTGTGGCTGAATATATATATATATATATATATGGTCCATGACGATCAAATGGTCAGGTAACTCTCCAATTACATGCTTCCATTCTCCTTCTGATACCTACGGACATTGCTTGTTGTCATGGACGGATCTTGGAGCTAAGAAAACTGCTATTTGCAACTCCAAAGACCGTCAATTCTAATCAGCTGTACGTGGTGTATTTAATCTTAGAATGCAAAAATTTCTCCATCTGTAAAATGCATACAGTAAAATTTGGTATGAGGATTAGATAAAATGTAAATGAAACACCCAGCATGCTTACTGAATGCTATGAAGATTATTCAGTGGGTGAGTCCACAGTTTAATTGTGCAATGCTTAAGGCCTCTGGGGTCCCCAGCTACCCACCAAAAGTACAAGAAGACTATTAGAGACAAATGCTACTGAGAACAACTTGTTTTCAAGATGGTGGGTGGGCTGATCAGAGATTTGGCCAGCTAGACCTGAATATGTGAGACTATTTCCTAAAAAGGCATGATTATCTTCTCTTTGCTTAATCAAAAAGTATTGCTTTCAGATCGATACCTAATTGCCTTGATCTTTTTTATTCAACTTAAACTTTCTTTTTCAAGCAAGGGAATCAAGAGCAAAAATAAACTGTTGGGACCTCCTCAAGATTAAAAGCTTCTGCACAGCCAAGGAAACAACCCAGAAAATTAATAGGCAACCAACGGAATGGGAAAAGATAGTTGCAAATGACATATCAGATAAAGGGTTGATATCCAGAATCTACAAGGAACACACCAAACTACACGCCCGAAAAACAAACAACCCAGTGAAGAAATGGGCAGAAGATATGAACAGACACTTCTCCAAAGAGGACATCCAGATGGCCAACAGACACATGAAACGATGCTCAGCATCCCTCCTCATCAGGGAAATACAAATCAAAACCACACTGAGATACCACCTCACGCCAGTCAGAGTGGCTAAATGAGCCAATCAGAGAACTCTAGATGCTGGCGAGGATGTGGAGAAACGGGCACCCTCCTACACTGTTGGTGGGAATGTAAACTGGTACAGCCCCTCTGGAAAACAGTGTGGAGGTTCCTCAGGAAACTACAATAGAACTCCCCTATGACCCAGCAATAGCACTGCTAGGAATTTACCCAAGGGATACAGAAATGCTGATGCATAGGAGCACATGTACCCCAATGTCCATAGCAGCACTCTCCACAATAGCTAAAACATGGAAAGAGCCTAAGTGTCCATCAACAGATGAATGGATCAAGAAGATGTGGTTTATCTATACCATGGAATACTACATGGCAATGAGAAACAATGAAATCTGGCCATGTGTAGCAACATGGATGGACCTTGAGGGTGTTATGCTGAGCGAAATAAGTCAGGCAGAGAAAGACAAATATCACATGTTTGCACGTATAGGAGGATTAGGAGGAACTTAACGGAGGAACAAGGGGGAGAAGAAGGGCGGAAATGGTGGGGGAAAGGGGGAGAGGCAAACCATGAGAGACTCTTGAATGCTGACCAAAACTGAGGACTGGTGGATGTGGGGGGGAGGAGGGGTGGGCATGGAGGAGGACACTTGTGGGGATGAGCACTGGGTGTTATGTGGAAACTAATTTGACAATAAACTATTTGTAAAAAAAAAAAAAAACAAAAACTTTCTTTTTCAGAGCTAGGAGAACGCTAACTATTCAGAGAGACATAGGGCTCCCATTTTTTATTGCAAAACACTGTAAAAGAAATCCTCCATCAGAAAATAGTGATAACAGAGCAGACTCTACTAGCACTGAATTCTTCAGTTTCTTTTTTTTTAAATTTTTTTGTTTGTTTTATTTATTTCTAGGAGAGAGAGAGAGAGACAGCGTGAGCAGGGGAGGGTCAGAGAGAGAGGGAGTCACAGACTGAAACAGGCTCCAGCCTCTTAGCTGGCAGTCACCACAGAGCCCGACGCGGGCTCGAACCCATGAACCGCGAGATCATGACCTACGCTAAAGTCGGACGCTTAACCGACTAAGCCACCCAGGTGCCCCTGAATTCTTCAGTTTCTTAACTGGGCAATGAAATCATCATGAGGTCCCAATCAAGTATAAATTCCTGTTGCAACTGCAGGTCACCCAGTAAAGTTTCAGCATCATTCACTGTTCACTGCTATTTAATAAGATGGACTTTTTTTTGGAGAATCATTATTCAAACAACAAAAACAAACCAGGGGCACCTGGGTGGCTCAGTGGGTTGAGCGGCTGACTTTGGCTCAGGTCATGATCTCATAGCTTGTGAGTTCGAGCCCCACATGAGGCTGTGTGCTGAGAGCTCGGAGCCTGGAGCCTGCTTTGGATTCTGTGTCTCCCTCTCTTTCTGCCCCTCCCCTGCTCATGCTCTCTCTGTCTCTCTGTCTCTCTCAAAAATAAATAAACATTAAAATAAATAAACAAATAAATAAAAACAATAACAACAAAAAACCAAACTGCTATCTAAATAAGCCATCTATTAATAAGTTGTGTCCAGTCTTTGACATAATTCATATAATTTTTTACAAAATTTAATCACTAAGAATTATAACCAGATGCAAAAGAATAATAGCTAACTTTTCTTGAATGCTTTCTTATGCCAGGAACTGTGATCATCAATTTACAACAAGCCTAGGTATTATTATTATAAATTAATATAATGTATAATAAATTATTATCATAAATAAAGAGATGACACAAGATAAGCACAGAGTTGATGCAACTTGCTCGTGTTTTCTTCACTTGTAAATATAGCCTGGATCAGAACCCAGGCATTCTGACGCTTGAGCTGAGTTGTCTGCTGAGTGCATAACAGAGCAAAATGTAATTGCTACCTCATTTTTCCAAAATGCCTTTTTGCAGACCCGTGTTCTTTATTATAGCTTAAAAATATGAAATCATATAACTCAGACTGTGCCCCCCCCCTCATTTTTTCATGAAAGAGAGCTATCAAAATAATGGGCAGTATGTAGACAATCTACTTTCTGAATAGACTTAATGAAAAAATGAGAAATTTGGTTAAAAATGTTTATTGTGGTTTTGGTAAAGTCCTCTTTTAATTTACTATTCCTTATGGAATGATACAAACATTTCAATACAAAAAGTTCAGGACAAAAAAATCTAGGAACTAAAAAAATGAACTATTAAGAAGAAAACAAATTTCTTGTTTAGATATTGTGGACCCTCAAAGACGGTTCAAAACTGTGTCTCAAACAAAGAATAATTTCTAATTTTGCCATTTATTTAATTTTAAAACTCTGTGTAAATAATTTTACTAGTTAATATAAAGGTAATATATGAAGCAGTCACTTATTTTCATATTCAAAAAAATGCCATATGCCTTTCTAGAGGAAAAGGACTGGGATAATCCCTCATCTTTCTGTTATGCTTAAAATATTTTCTCTCCCTTTCCCCATCTCCATTCTAAATTAGCCTTTTTAGGGTGCCCGGGTGGTTCAATCGGTTAAGCGTCTGACTTTGGCTCAGGTCATGATCACACCGTTCATGAGTTCGAGGTCTGTCTCAGGCTCTGTGCTGATAGCTCAGAGCCTGGAGCCTGCTTCAGATTCTGTGTCTCCATTTCGCTCTCTGCCCCTCCCCCGCTTGTGCATGTGCTCTCTCTCTCTCTCTCTGTCTCTCTCTCTCTTTCTCTCTCTCTCTCCCTCTCTCCCTCTTCCCCCCTCTCTCCCTCCCTCTGCCTCTCCCTCATATAAATAAACATTAAAAATTTTAAAAATTAATTGGCTTTTTCTTTTATCCATCTTATCAGTTCCCTGTTTGTCCTACAAAGGAACAGAAAAGCTAAGCTCGCAAATCAATTCTTGGTAATGAAAGGCAGTATATTTTTGGTCCTTCTTATATATAAGATACTCACTTAATATTATGAATTCTAAAGAAAGGGAATGACAAAACCAGTTCTAGAATAACAAGAGTCTCGTTAAACAAAGTAAAACCAAGCATAAAAGGTCTAGTAAATTTAAAAAGCAAAAGAAGAGATTTTAGGTCATTCTGTGGGAGTCCGACAGTGACCACAAGAAAGCGTGGTTAGGGACGCGGGGATGTGCCTGCACACGGGGCTTCCTGCCTGGGCAAAGCATGCCTGCAAACAGGATGCTCTGCCAGGAGGCCTGCACTCAATATCCAAGTTTAATGGTCTGCTCGCAACGAGAGAACATGCCCTCCTTAGAAGTAAGGAGGAGGCTGGAATTGTGAACAGGCCTGTTAGTAAACATGTTGTGGTCGCTTCCTCCCTTTGCTCCCCCCTGTCCTTGAAATGTGTTTGGCTACTGGCCCTTAATTGGTAAAGGAATGCATCTTGTAGATTTCAGTTTGTATCCAGTTACCGGGTATAAAATAAACCGCAAGAGGGGCTTGCGTAGAATTGTTCCTCCGGCCAGAGTTGTGTCTGTGTCTGTCTTGTGTGTGTGTCTTGTCCTTTGTGTCATTTCGTCCGCAACACATTCTTTCCTTCCTACTTTTGCTTCTTTTCAAATGTTCAAAGTGGAAGGAAAGGAGGAAAGAAGGAAGAAAGTTCCATAGAGGAAATGGAGGAGAGAAGAATTTTTTCCAAAAACGTTTCTACTTTTTCACTTGCGTTCCTCATCCTTGGCTTTTTTTTTTCTTTTTCCTCCCCAGGCACCCAGAGCTCATTTGAGAGAGCAGCAACTCAATAACCCCCATGAATCCCATACCACATGTTACCTGTATAATTAGAGCCCATGTCATAATTATTCTCAGGTGGATAAGCAGTGTTCCTGAACACACTTGATTACTTGAGCCTATCTCTGAGTGATAATGTAGGAATATGTTTTGTCTTACTGCTTATGAGACAGGCAATGGATGTATATTTATTGTTTTACACAATCAGATGCTATCTCATTATAACATAATTAGTCAATTCATAAACAAATATTACTCCAGAATGTGACACAGACTTGCTATCCAAGGTTAAGTGGGTAGAATACATTTCCTGATGATGTAGTAACATAATTTAATTTTTTGCCTGAAATAAAGTAATTTATTACAAATGAAATGCATGCCATATATATTAGTTTTGACTTAAATGAGGATTTCTACTTCTAAAAGAAAAACTGAAGACCACTATAATAAAGATTCAAAATTATGAGGTGTATGAATGTTATAAACCTGCTTTATGAATTAAATGCTGGAATAACCAGCCAAAGTTTTAGTGCAATTGGACAGAGTATTTGAAGTCAAGATGTACAGATGGACCTTAGTGTTGGGGTTGCTATATTTAGCACAGGGCTGCTAACCGATCAGAACCAGACTTCACTGAGAATCACATTTCACAAGGAAGGACATGGAATCAATATGGTAAAATTTAGATTCAAATAAAACTCTGTACCAAAGTATAAGCACAAGATATCTTCCCAAATCTTTTTTTTTTACATATAGACAAATTCATGAGTCCATGGCCATAATTTTAAAACAATGTTTATCTTTTTACAAACTTTAAAATTTTGACTCAATAGGGTTTTTTTTTCCTCCTTAGGTGAGAGATTTGCAGTTCCACGGAGCAGTGTTGGAGAGTGGTTTGCAATATGAAAGCTGCAGTCTCACTTCCTGTGCTCAAATCCCAACTTGTTGTCTTTTCAATGCTGTAAACTTATTCTCTTTTTATGTCAGTTCTGCCATATGTAAAAGGATTGTGAGACTAATAAATCAATGTACCTCTTAAGTTTTTGTGAGAATTAAGTGAGCTAACGTATTGAGAGTGCCTAAAAGAAAAGAAAATCCTAAATGTGGTTTTAGCTCCTGTTAAATATATTCTATCCACTCAACCAGGGTGAGAAGAAATAGCTGAATATGGAGTAAGGGCTTGGGAGATGAAAGACAAGAGAATGGAGAGGAAAAACATAAAAATATTTTCTAAAGGCCAAATATCTCTTCCTTTAATCACTGGCCAGACTCTGGTTTATTGGTACCTCAGGGCCTTGAAGAAACACGTCTCAGACAGCAAGATGAAAAACCCCTGGCTAGAAGGAACAGACGGGTCATGTCAGGAGTGAAAAAGGGAGAGCAGCTGGGCATTTTCACTGATGCGACAAGTTTGTTTGCAACATAAGGTATTTGACTTTAGGCTCATATATTAAGCCCATTTTATATATTTATTTAACAGATGAGCAGATTGTAGTGCAAATTCACCTCTTGTGCTTTCTTTCACAGAATGAGTTTCCTAAACCACACTATAATGTCATATGCTATAACTGCTTCCTCTCTTTCAAATGATTTCTAGATAAATGAGAAATTTTGCCACAGATGTTATTAACATAAATGAGAATGAATAAAAAAGATTTTTTTGGTTGTCCTTTGAAGTCGATAAGAATAAAATAAATGAAAAATGACTTGCCTAAAGAACCACATCAGTAAACAGTATTGCCAGGTATCCTGGGTTTAAAGCCCTCTCACTGTGCAATCTTAATCAAATTATTTAATCTTTCTAAAATTTAGTTTTCTAATCATAAAGCAGAGATTATGAGTATGTGATTTTATAAATTAAATGAGTACAGATAGAGGGCATTCACAGAACAGTGCACATAATCACCACCCATCAATGTCTGATAATCTGTCATCATCAGTAATTGATGTCTGAAGGGATGCATTCTGTTAAAGTGTTTCCTACAAGAAATCACATAAATATAATCGATATCCTCAGTATGACTAAGAAGAAACCAGTTCTAAGAGAGAAAATGGAGAGCAGTTGCACCGTTACCATCTGCTTTTCTATGAAGGTATATACACCTGTAAAGATGGCTGCCTATTCCTCTCTGGATATACACACCTGTAAAGATGGCTGCCTATTCCTCTCTGGATATACACACCTGTAAAGATGGCTGCCTATTCCACTCCCTACTCCAGAGCACCTACCCTATGGTCATGATAACCACATTCCTTTACAAATAATGAAATTTATCAGTTGCTCCCCTTTGAAACAATGGTGCTCACCCCTATGATTATGAATGTGGTTGCGTGTTTTGTGGGCAACATTTCATCAACCTCTCTGGAGTCCCATGCTCTTGTCTTCTTGATCTTGTCTTCAGCCAAATCCAAGTTCCCTGGATGCATTCACAACAACAACAGACAGAATGGCTTATGTGGCCATCTTTCTGGAAAACTATCAAGCTGTGCTAACAATAAAGGTACTCATTTTGAAAAACTCAGTATTTGCTGTTACTTTGAAGGCTGGAAGTGACCTGAGAGGCTGGAAGGACAAAAGAAAGAGAAGCTAACTTGCACGGAACACCTATCTTCACGAATCTTGTCTGGGTGTTTCACCTATTTGGCCTCATATCACATGGCTGTCATACCTTCACATTAGTTTAGATTTTAGATACTTTAACAAATTAAAACAATGACTGAACCATGAGTCAGGAGACTTTGGGCAGAAGAAGTATCCATGATATGTCTCACATTTGAAAATATAATAGCAATAATAATCATTTTAGACTTCCTCAATCCATAAATGATTAATTTCCTTCCTCTGGAGTTGAGTGAAAAGATATCCCCTTTTTTCATAAGAAAAATAGCATTTATATAGCATTATCTAACTTATCATTCCCACAACTAGGAACCCTAGTTAGTTAAGAGATACCTTGGTTCAGAAAATCATGGGCTTTGCCCCTTTTCTGTTCAAGCCCTTCCGTTCAGCTGTCCTTATGAATGGGTATAAACTTGCCCTGCTTCCCCTTGTAAATTGTGAGTTCCTGAAAACCAAAGACTGGGTTTGGTTGTTTGTTTTATTCCCTTTTCCCAGTTTGTAGCATAGATACTTATTTTTAACAGATTAATTGAATTATTATTTAAAATAATTTTAATGTTTATTATTTATTTTTGAGACATAGAGAGAGAGAGTCAGACAAAGACAGAGCATTAACAGAGGACGGATAGAGAGAGAGGGAATTCGAAGAAGCTCCAGGCTCTGAGCTGTCAGCACAGAGTTTGATGCAGGGCTTGAACCCACAAACTATGGGATCATGACTTGAACCAACATTGGACACTTAACTGACTGAGCCACCCAGGTGTCCCTAGATTAAATTATTCATTAATCATTTAATGAATTGATTTAAAATGTTCTGAAATCTCTCCTGAACAGTTCTGTTTAGATAATATGATCTTTTATTAGCATTTCCTATGGAATCAGATAATATAGCAACTATACACCTTAATTTTTTCACAGTAGTTCAGATTTTAAATGTTCTATATTGCTGTCATATAAAATGTTAGAAAATATGTCTCAGTTTCTGGCTTTAGAAATAAAAACACAATGTGTAAACCTCATACAACCCACAGAGAAAACTGTAACATCAAGATCTGCTACTCACTTCTAGGACTTAAGCCACATGACATGAAACAAAGACTATGTCCTTTAGAATCTAAGGAACCTAGATTCAAATCCTATTGTATTCTTTACTTAAGGTTTTCCACTATTCTTGTTGACTTTGAAAATCACTACTCAATCAAAATCTTACATGGAAATCAAATTTTATGATAGATATGGATAGAATTTTCTCCTCAGAGCAGGGCGAAAGACCCAGATATCATCCTATTTTGTTTTTCCTTGTTGTGCCTAATCCAGTACTCCGTGTCCCATTAGGCTCAGGAAAGAAAAGCTCTGTGAAACAAAGCTTGAAAGACACTGATTTTGTCTTTCAGAATTGGGCTTCCATCATTTCTAAACTGAGAATCATCATATATACCAGCATCAAGTGTGTTTATCCTGAAAAGACTTCATAGGTACAGCACTGATTTGCTCTTTAGTCTTCAAATGACATCTTACTCTTAAGAGTTTCTAGTCTACATTTCTAGCTAGATTTGTGAACAGTTTAATTTTCCAACTCAACAAATCCTGGCTCCTAACATTTTCTCAAATCTCTGCTTGTAAATTGAATAGTACTTTCTTTAGCTTGTGTCTCTCTCTTCCTAGAACTTAACACAGAGAGCTAGCAAATGCAAAGGGAAAGGAGTTCTACTACAGTTTTTTATGTAAAGAGGACCGTGGGGGGTGCCTGGGTGGCTCAGTCTGTTAAGTCTACAACTTCGTCTCAGGTCATGATCTCACGGTTTGTGGGTTCAAGCCCCATGTCAGGCTCTGTGCTGACAGCTAGCTCAGAGCTTGGAGCCTGCTTCGGATTCTGTGTCTCCCTCTCTCTCTGACCCTCCCCTGCTCACGCTGTCTCTCTCTCCTAGAAATAAATAAAACATTAAAAGAAATTAAAAAAAAAAAGAGGACCATGGGTGTAAGAGATGGATGAAATTGATGGGGTCTGTATTTACAAACTGTCTACCACAGGCAGATCCAAGATTACCACAAGTAACAGTTTTACTCATTGGTTCACATGTACAGATGATGATGGTCAGTTTTGCTGCTTCCAATAGCAGTTTGAAACTTTCCCACCCTTTGCTAACAGTGTCCCGCACCCCTATTCCAGCCTCTTCTTGCCAACCAGTCTCAACGCCAATGAAATATATTTCAAGTTTTTGTTACCTACCACATAGCTTTTTGTTACTAATTTTGTATCAATTATTTATTGCTACATGAAAAACCACCCCAGAAGCAAAAGATAAGACAACAGCTATTATATTTGCGTACAGGTCTCTGGGTTAGCAGTTTGGACTGTGTTCAGCCAGGTAGTTTTTTTGACTGGTTTATGTGGTTGGGTAATTTAGGGCACTGTATTTATTTGCTGACTTAATTTCAACAAGATAATCTACAATGACCACACCCACATGCCTGGCCTTTTCAAGCTGTTATTTAGGTCTTCTCTGTTCTCCTAATTTCCAGCTGGCTAAATCAGGCTCATTGCTATCTTAGTGTTAGTGTTCCCACTACAAACAAGAGAGGTTAAGCCCCAGTATGCAAATATCATTCAAACTTCTGTTTATGGAACATTTGCTCACACTGCATTGGCCAACATGTCACATGACTAAGCACAGATTCAAAGTTTGGAGAAATAAATGTTCTCTGGATGAGAAGGGTGCTGAAGCCCAACTGCAAAATCATCTTTATACAAGGGTGAGAGGAATTATTGTAACCCTCTTTGAAATCAGTCTACCACAGATTTATTATAATCAACTGTGAGCTGCTTTTAAAAATCTATTTTTGTCCTGATAATCAAGCAATGTGGCTTGGAAAAGTCTTCTCAAAAAGAATTACAGTGGACTTAAAGTTGTACCTGAAATGGTTCCTCACTCACTTGATTTTAGATATACTTTCTTAGAGGAGAAAGCAATGTGGAATTGTATCTAGTGCCTTGAGAATCATTCGTTAGCCTAGGTTTCTTTGGCTGCAGGCCCAAACATCCCTGGAAGGATATTGGCACCTCACAATTTCGTGACAGACTGGAGAGCCAGCCTTTAAAACTTGTAGAAACACAGGAAGCTAAAAAGACAATGAAGCAAAAAATACAACAGGGTTTTTTTGTAGGTATAGGCTGGTCTCCACTGGGACACAATGAAATCTCAAACGATATGAGTATTTGTGCCTCTCTAATTCAGTTTTTATTTCCAGATAGCAGTCACTCAAAATAGCCTGCAGTGGACCACATACTGGTCCTCACCCAGGTAAGGACCGGAACTGGATATGATCTTTATGAACTAGATCCATAAGCTACTAACTACTTCTTCAAAAGACATTTATGGTCTCCAGGGAAGGAAGAAGTGGATGCTGGCAGCCAATAAGCAGCAAAAGTCCATTTACTCTGTCTGATGAAGGCTCCCTTGCCTGAGATTGAGGCATCTCTATTAGTCAGTTGCAGAAAGGCAAGCAAAAGTTTGAGAATCATGTCTTTAAATTACTGAAAAGCCTATGATAAATTGATTTCAGGGACCAGAGAATCTTCCTCATTTTTCTTTTGCATCAACGTTGAAGACATTAGGACTTGGCATGGGGGATGTGACTAGACCGAGCAGAACACCCAAAAACCTTTAATGCTTGCAAGTCCTTTGGACCGCTTTCCATCCTGTGGAGTACCTGTCACTCAGGAAAGGGAAAGAGGTGGAGCATCACAGCACCTGATGAATTAGCACATTGTCTCTTGGAGTCTAGTCCCCACATGCCTGTGTTAACTGCCCTCTCAGCAAACCCTGCAGGGCTGAAGTCATAACTCCACCTCGAGCTGTGGATGTCTGTTGTGCGGTGGTCTGGAATCTGATGACTCAAAGCCACCATCCCAGGTAGCAGCTCGCTGTCTTTGGATTTCTCTCTTCTAATGTTCCATTAACCTCTCCCAGCTGGCCTCCCTATGCACAATCAGCAGTTCAGCTAATCTCTCCCTGATCTCTCCCTTTCTTGCAGGAGGCTCATCATTAATACATCCTCGCTCTGCCCACTGCTCCTCTCAACCTACCAGTGCTCTCTATTAGTGCATGTTGTGCCAGAGGCAATTCATCCTGCTGTCTGCTCAGCACCAGCTTTGTTGGGCTTCAGCACTGTTGGACCCTAAGGCAATGTATGTCCAGGCCCATTAGACACTGGGTTGGAAGCAATGTTAGGATATCTACTTGTGTATGAACATGAACTCTAGGAAAGCTAAGCCCTCACTCTCTCATTTGGCCTGCTGGTAGGCTCTTATTCAAGTTCCAGTATTTGTAAGTTGCTGCTTCCTGCCATGGCTACAGCTTAAATTAATTACAATAATAAAAATCATAGTAACAATGGCTAACACAATAAAAATGATATAATTAAATAGCAATAGTCAGTTTCATGTATAGAGTGTTAACTGTGTTGAATCTGTGCCAAATGCCCTCTGAGATTAAGTTCCAGCAACATCTCTGTGAGTTAGGTAATGTTGGTGAGAATACATCAGGTTATGGAAAGTTTAATAAAGTTGCCCAAGGCCATTCAACTGTCAAGAGAAAAGCTTATGCTTGTTCCCAACCTGCATATTTTCTTTAAAGCCTAGACTTTTAACCACTATGTCTACTAATAAAATAGCCACCAACTACATTGTCTGGGGTTTTACCTATGTCATAATTTCAAAACTAAATGTAGGCTAGTATTCATATTTTTAGAAAGGTTGATATCATAGAAGAAAGAAATGAAAAAAAATGAAAGAGGAAAAATAAAGAGAAAAACAGAAAGCAAAAGAACAAAAGGGAGAAATGGAGAAAAAAGGAGGAAAGGAGGAGAGAGAAAAGAAAGACAGAAGGAAAGAAGACAAGAAAGAAAAAGGAAGAAGAGAGGAAAAGAAAGCTGGAGGGGAGGAAAGAAGTGAGATGGGCAGAAAGGAAGATAGGAAGAAATAAAAACTAAACACTGAAAGGAAAATGAGAAAATGAGGAGAAAGAGATGGGGGGTAAGCGAGAAAAGAAAGAAGGAAGGATCTTAGTTTTAAAAAATGGAGGAAGAGTAGTGATTTTGAATGGAAGAAGCATGGCCTTAGAGATGATAGTGGGGAGACAGAGGATGTTGAAAAACACTTTTCTAAACAAACTGAAATTGTTGTCCTGCTTCTCTTCAACAATGCAGAAAAGCATTCCTTCCTGTCTGGTTATGATGCCCGAATGAGCACCAAAGGGCACATGCTGGACGGTAGTGAGAAAGTCTTGTTTATCAAGACTTTTCAAAAGACTGAGTTGCCGTCCGCCAGCAGCACAACAAACTTCCCCAGCTTTGTGTGTGCCTGGAGCTCTCTGCTCCCCCAGAGCACTGGCTGGGCTGCAAAGCAGCAGTTACCACCTGGAGCATCACAGTGCATGTCAGGGGTCTCTCAGGGTGGGGATGAGGTTTGTTCACGGGATGGGAACAACATAGAAGTCAGCGACAAATCCACTGAAGCAAGACAGATGTCTGTCACTGGCAAGACTTTCTATGGTTGAATACATTCCTATTCATAAATGAAAAGCCTTCTCTGTCACAAGATAATTGTTTCGAGCCCAGCCACTATTCATTTTGTTTTCAACCTTCTCCATTTTAAGTAATTTTTTTTTCTTTCCCCTAGATCAAAACAATTAACCCAGCCTCACAAACAGTAAAGAGAATCAACAATCTATAGTTTAGAGTTAGGTCTGCCACAAACTAATAGTAGGGGCTTATTAACTACTTCATTTCTCCATGCCTTGTATCAGATTAATTTGGATAAATCCATCAGTACTCAAAGTAGGCTTTGCAGAGTACCTTCAGGGGCCTCCAAACACTGGCAAGAGAGGGAAGAAACCAGACCCACTGACCATGCTTCATCTAAAGCAGTCCTGATGATTTATGTTCCTATGTTGAAGTTTGAATACGCTTCCATTCAAAGAAAGGTTTCCAAGGGCGCCTGGGTGGTTCAGTCAGTTAAGCATCCAACTCTTGGTTTTGGCTCAGGTCATGATCTCATGTTTTGTGAGTTTGAGCCCCTGGCTTGGGATTCTCTCTCTCCCCCTCTCTCTGCTCCTCTCTCTCTCTCAAAACAAATGAATTAATTAAAAAAAAAAGGAGAGGTTTCTGCAAATACAGTAATAATGTTATTAATATAGTATTAATTACAAAGTGATAATATATTCATAATCTTATGATTCATTTTCAAGTCTAAAACAAATTTTAATTCTATAAACAAGGAAATGGACCAAGATAAATATCCTCTAATAAGAATTTAAAGTGTAAAAAGGTATTTTCTTTAAATGGAAATGGAAAGAATTATTTTAAAGTAAAATGTGAGAATATATTAAATTATAGAGATGTTAAACCCATGCCTGACAAACATGTTTTTGTGGATCTGATTATTCTTGCAAGCCTTTGTAACTTCCCTGCCGACTGAAAAGAAGAGCACTGATGTTCGTGAGAAGCACTGCAAAGGTGTGCCTTTAAAAGGGTAGCTTGGGGATGTGCAGTCTTCCCATCTCTGGGCTCTTATCAAAATGTCAGAGGAGCTCACATGCAGAGATGATTTCTCTCCTCTTCTACATGCATTAGCCCTGAGTCTGTGGATTAGATACCTATCATGGAGACTGAAAGAAAGGGGAAAATACATTAAAATATTTCTTGCCTTAAGTTCCCTTTGTGGTTCGTGCTGGCCAGAAGGGAAGTCAAAACTGCTTCTCTCCAGGGTTGGCAATTTCCAAGAGATCATGCAGTGCACGACGTAGCAGCAGGGACAAGGAGGAAACGGCTTTTCCAGGCCCCTCAAGCCCCGGCAGGTTTCTTGATCAGTCTATGAAAGAAGCAGGAAGAGGTGAAAGGTACTGGGGAGATGAAATGCCAGGGTATGTGGGAGTTCCTTGCTAACCTGGTAGTCCAGCTTGGTTAAAGAAAGGGTCCCTGGGTAGGTGTAGCAATTATATGAAAATGGAAGTATTTCTGAACTCCATCAAACATTTCCTGATTTCTATGACTCCAAGGGACAGAGGACTGTGTTTTATTTGTTCTGGGGTTCACAGGCACAGTCCCTTCTACCAGCCTTCAATTCACACCTGCAGATGAGACATTGTTCTGGGTTCCCCAGGGTCCCTTAGATCTTCTGAGTTAGATGGAAATCTTTATGCCCAAAGACAGAAAGCTTTCTATTAGCAAGTAGACTGTTGTTATCAAGAAGATGCCAAGAAATGTTAATTTTTTAAAATTAAGCATATTAATTATCTTCTATGTAAAGAAAATGAGAACACATATAGTTAAAAAAATGATCAATTAAAAATGTCTTGAATCCTGACTCTATCTCTTACTAGCTGGGTGATCATGGCCAAATCACTTCATCTAAGTCTGTTTCCTTATCTGCAAAATACGTCCAACAAAACTAAAATCATCTTTACACTTGTAAAGAGTTTAACAAATTACCTAGACCATGTCTTATTTAATTTTCTCACTACCAGAATTCAAAGCAATCTATAGTGCAATAGTGTGGCGTTAAACTTTGGAACCTAATGATTGCACTCATATGTGGAATTTAAGAAACAAAACAGATGAGAATATGGAAGGGAGAAAAAAAGGGGGGGTGGACAAACCATGAGAGACTCTTAGAGAACAAACAGGATTGATGGGGTGAGGGTGGGCTAGAAGGTGGTGGATATTAAGGAGGGCATTGTTTCTGTTTTATTTGTTTGTTTTGTTTTTTGGATCAGGAGTAGAATTCGGTGATTCACCACTTTCATACAACACCCAGTGCTCATCATCACAAGAGGAGGCCCCTTGCTGTGATGGGCACTGGGTTTTCCACATAAGGAATGAATCACTGAATTCTACTCCTGAAACCAATACTGCATTTTTTTAAAATATTTTATTTATTTCTAGGAGAGAGAGAGAGACAGCGTGAACAGGGGAGGGTCAGAGGGAGTCACAGACTGAAACAGGCTCCAGGCTCTGAGTTGGCAGTCAGCACAGAGCCCGACGCGGGGCTCAAACCCACGAACCGCGAGATCATGACCCAAGCGAAAGTCGGACGCTTAACCGACTAAGCCACCCAGGCGCTCCACCAATACTGCATTTTATGTTAACTGACTAGACTTTATTTATGTTTTTTAAATTTATAAATGTTTTATTTATTTTTGAGAGAGAGAGAGCATAAGTGGGAGAGGGGCAGAGACAGAGAGAGACAGAGAATCTGAAGCAGGCTCCAGGCTCTGAGCTGGCAGCACAGAGTCAGATGTGGGCTCGAACCCATGAGCCAGGAGAAAATGACCTGAGCTGAAGTTGGACACTTAACCAACTGAGCCACTAAGGTGCCACTTAACTGATAAGAATTTAAATAAAAATTTGAAAAGAAAAATAACTAAAAAAATTAAAAGTTATATAAGCTATGGAATCTAATGAAAAGACACAAATAGAAATATTTTCTGTGTGTATCAGGTACAAATTATTTATTTTATTTTGTGTTTGGTAATAACTTATGTAAAGTATTATCCAACCCTCATTTTACTATAATCATAGTTTCCACCTGTTGCCAGCATGTAATTATAAACATCATAAAAATTTTGAATGACAACTTAAACTTTTTAAATAAAAGGGATCCACTTAAGCTATTTGAGCGTAGATGCATTAATTTCCTGAACAGATATTTATCATGTGCTTGCCACGTGGAAGGCATTGTTCTATAAATGGGTGACAAAACTTATAGGTTTACATTTTTGTGGTGATAAAATGAGGAGAGATGTTCTATAAGGAGTGATAGTCTGGGAAAAGAGTTTATGGATTTCCTAGAGAATAAAAAGAAAGCTGAAGATTGGTGGGGGCTGCTTAGAAGATCGTTCAATTGTTCCAGGAAGGAGACAATAATTTGCAACACTAGAGTAAGGGCAAAGGAAGCGTCTGTGAGGGAAGGCATGGAGGGTGAAATGGATGGATGAGAAGGGAACACACTGATTTGGAACGAGAGTAAACAGTTCTATTTCAAAGTGTTGACAAGGCATCTTGTTATATGTGTCCCTTGAGCAGCCATTAATGCAAGACTGTGTGGCACAGGAGAGACTTCAACGTTTTAGTTTAATTTGCCACAGGATAGTTCTCAAGTTGACAAAATTGTGAAAGGGCAGAGTAAGAAGGAGAAAAGAGAAAAGGAATTAAATAGATTATTTTATACAGTTCATCACCCTCAAACAATGAAGAAGGTAGATGAGGTTACCCAGCAGGAGTCTGGAGAAAATCAACATGTTGGATACTTCCACACTGGAAACTGCTTAAAATTCCTAATGTAACTTTTCTGTTGTTTTATCGGGAAGGGAATACCCCTGGAAGTCCATGACAAGAATTAGAATTCCTCCAGATGTGCCACGGAGAAAACAGAGCTATTTATTCAGCCAAAGTAGTTGAATAAGCTTATTGCTTAGAAAATGATTATTTCTTCTCTGTAGAAATGATTTTCTCTTCTTGAAAGAAAGGGAAGGACCTGACTCAGTTTCTCTCAGGAAATACTAAGTGAGGCTTGGGTTTACCAAATAAGAGTCAGTGTCTCACCTTGAGAAAGGGCTCCATGTTGAATTGAGTAGTGAACCTGCTAATAAATATTATTCATGTATTCCATTTTAAATTGAGTCACCAAATATGCTGTTAGGCTTTTGTAATGGAGAAGCATAAAAGGAATAACAAAGTCCATACATTATTAAAACAACAAATATAACACAATATTACCTAGAAACTAGATATTTATTACAAACAAGATACAAAATGTCAAATGTAAGAGTATAGTTCAAAAGAAACTTAAGATATAATTGCTGAATGCAGGTATGTATACACATAACACACACACACACACACACACTCACACACACGCACACGAGCAATTAAGATAAATGTTAACATTGCCAAATAAACTATCCAATCTTTTTGAAGAGGTAGAGGTCGCTTTATGCTTTAATGATGAGGGAAGGCTGTATAGAAGTATTATTTTAGCTTGTATCTTAAAAGGTGGGTATACTTTGTATAAGCTTATATAGAAGAAAACAAAACCAAAATCAAAGTAACTTCACCTATTGACTTTGTTTAGATAAAAGTGTGGGAGCCAAAAAAATATGAGGTAGGTTTAGGGGACTGGGAAACGAATTTGACTTCTGATATTTGGTAATGACATAAGCAACTCGAATGTCTGGCTAAGATTTGTAAATTCTATCATGCATGTATCCCAGGGCTATTGAATGAGAAATTATGAGTTTAAGGAGTTTGAGGAGAAGGAGAAGCTGACTTTGGGGAAATTCATAAGACAAAAGTGCAGACACAAGCTGGATAAGGGAATGGATGGAGTTAGAACAAGCATATATAAAGCTCCTTTCTGAAGGCCTGGCTTGAGAAAGGACACTAAACAGTATTCTGATATTTCAGATTTCAACTTGTGACTATTTATACCAGATATAGAACCTTATGTAAATTGGTGCTAGTTGGGTTGTACAAAAGACATATCATTATTCTGATATTTCAGATTTCAACTTGTGACTATTTATACCAGATATAGAACCTTATGTAAATTGATGCTAGTTGGATTGTACAAAAGACATCCTTTTTCTCATCTAACTCCTGAAAAAATATGAAGGGATCTCTCCCTATAGCTTAAGTCAGTGCAAGAACGCTGAAGGTTTTAAACTGCCGCTAACAAGTGCCCTAGATGTCTATATTTCTAGCCTATATTTCCAGTTGAATAAACTATGTAACCTCTCTATGTCTCAGTTTCCCACATCATAAAGTCTATTTAATAATAGTTCAATTACCATAGGTAAAGCTTGTAAAGGTACCAGAATAGTGCCGGGTACATAACAAATGCTATACATGTTTTAGCCATTACCAATAAATGAACACATGCATGAGACCCATGACCACATTTTAAGTCCAAACAATATATGATACAAGTGCCATGCCCCAGTCAGCATGATGCAGAAAATGATTAGAGTGACTATCACTTAGTACTCCCAACAGGGTTTTTATTCAATGTATTATATCTTTCCTCTCTAATTTTACCTCCTCTAAGAGAATAGGGCAAAGACAATATTTGATTCTCTTTCATCTATGAGGATACAATCCTAATCTTTTCCTTCTACAGTCTTTCAAAAGAAAAATAATTTAAAGAGGATATCCATTCATTTACCCAAAATGCATTGGTTGTAATGGAATCATACATATTAATAAAGAAGGGACTCCAACTTAAGCTTCTGATACTTCTGTATTAGAGTTTATCTGATACTGCATTCTTTAACTTTGCCAAAAATGCACAGCCATCAAGGCCAGGCTAATTAATCCCTAGCTCATAGCTGTAAGCCCTTGGGTAGTGGTGCTGGCTCAGGCTCAGCAGGGAGGAAACAGAAGCTCCCATCCAGAGTGTGTATTTATTTCAATAAAGATAAATCACTGCCCCCTACATAGTGCGGATAGAGTGACTCAATGTATAATGCATATCAGGAGTTCCATGTTCATTTCTCTGCTTGGCAGGTGGGACATTCAGTGGCAGAGGTGGCTTCATAAAGTTTGATCACTGGGAGCCCATGTTGTTGAGTCTGTGGATGGTCTCCATTCCTGGCTTTATGTTTACTTCATTAATGTGCACATTGTACCAGCAGTGAGATGGACATTGGCAGATACTGGCTGTAGTCATTTTTTTTTTTTTTTGAGTCACTGTGAATTCCTAACTTCTTAGTCATTTAAAGCTTCTTCTACGGTGGATTCTCTCTAGTGGATGTTAATGTATGAAATAAAGATCTTCACATTTGATACTCACGTCTGTAGTCTATTCACATGTTTTTCCCCAGACTTTCTTCTTCCTATTATTACTCCTTTCAGACCAATCAGCCAACATATTTGTCACTGGTCATGAATTCATATTTATTCTTACTTTTGGCCACTTCTTTTTCTATACAAAGCAGACAAGAAGGTATACTGCCGGAAACTCTGCCCATGGGGAAGATTTCCCATCTCTGTGGTCTTTACAGACCACTCCTAAATGAAACTGTAATGGAGCCACCATCCATTTTAGGCTCATACAAGACACCAGTACTATCCAAATGTGGATGAAGAGCAACATTTTTCTTCTTCCTCTCATGTGCTCCAAAGAGGACCCCATGCGGCCATGAGTTTGAGCTGAGAGGCCAGCAACAGTGCAACAATGAGGATATCTTGGGGATCTGGGCCAACTGTCTGTGCAACTTACCCATGTCCCTGGCTTCCTTGTATATTTTAGTTATTAACTCCTTAATGAATATATGGTTTACAATATGTTCTCCCATTCTGTAGGTTACCTTTTCATTTTGTTGATGGCTTCTTTTGTTGTGCAGAAGATTTTTAGTTTGATGGGGTCTCACTTGTTTATTTTTGTCTTTGTTGCTTTTGTTTTTGGTGTCAAATCCAAAAAAATTATTGCCAAACCAATGTCAAAGAATTTACTCTTTATGTTTCCTTCTAGGATTTTTGTGGTTTCAGGTCCTACATGTAGGTCCATAATGAATCTTTGTGTGGGTATAAGATGGGGTCCAGTTTCATTCTTTACCAAGTGAATATCCAGTCATCTCAACATCTTTTATTAAAGAGACCATCTTTCGTTTGTTCTTGGCAACTTTGTAGAAATAAATTGATGACAAGCATGGGTTTATTTCTGGGCTCTCTATTCTATTCCATTTGATCTAGGAGTCCTGCTTTTTTATAGATTCCATGATGTTTTGATTACTATAGCCTTGTAAGATAGTCTGAAATCGGGGTGTGTGAGGCCTTTACGTTTGCTCTTCTTTCTCCAGATTGCTTTGGTTATTTGACACCTTTTGTGGTTCCTTACTAATAGTTTTTCTCATTTCTGTGATAAGTACCACTGAGGACTGTTTATGGAATTGCATTTAGTCCATAAATCACTGTGTTCTGACAATATTCTTTCTTCTAATCCATTAAAATGAAATACTTTTCCATTTATTTATGTTTTCTTCAATTTATTTCTTTCAGTCATACAGATCTTTCACCTCCTTGATTAGATTTATTCCTATGTATTTTATTCTTTTTGATGCTATTGTAAATGGGATTGTTTTCTCAATTCATCTTCCCAATAGTTTGTTATTAGTATACAGAGATTTGCTCAAAATTCTACATCTAGAACATTATAGCACTGGGACTTAAAAGCAAATCTTCCCTCTCAAAGACTGGGTTCCTAACCAAACTATGGCACTGTCTCTTTCTCTCTCAAATAGTAAGTTTTCTCTCTTCTCAGATGGCGACCCTTTTAAGGGCAAGATAACTTGTTTCTTCCTAGGATCTCAAATCCATGATATTTCTAAACCACGTTTTATGACTATATTACACATGGGCCTGCTTTAAGGGAACTCCAGTCCAACAATCCAAGACTTTGAAAGTTTTCAACAAATGCTATTTGGTCATTGTCCCTTCAATCATTTCATCTATCATATTTAATAGGTATTGTTACCTGTCTTTGCTTAGCCTTCACTGAGAAAGTAGAGGCTATATTTTACTCATGTATATAGGCCCAATGCCTGGCAAAGCTGGCTGAAATACTTTAATCATTCTGTACATAATTGGTGAAATAAATAATTAATATATAATGCCTCTTTTAAGTTCCGTCATTTTATTTACTGTGATCATCTTGTTTCAGTTTAGGACCGTGAATCACAGATAGGAGTTCAAGTCATGGTTCTAACATACTTTAGCCATATGACATTGAAAAAGTTACTTAAAGCATCTGAGCCCCATTTTACCCATCTATGAAATGAGACTTATCTACTTTAAAATGTTCATCTAGGGATAACAAGCGATAATACATGTGAAGATCTCCTGTAACTTTAAAGTTTGTGTAAGTGAAAAACTTTGATTACCAATACTAAAAAATACTGCACACTCATCAAGCAGGGATGTTTCTGGAACCCCCATTAAATCTTCTTGTGTATAGCAATTGCTTACCATTTTGTTGTCAGTTTATTTTTTAAATCCATGTTTTATTTCTTTATAAATCGTAAGTGTCTTCATGGTTATATTTACAGAGCAATGATCATAGTAGATACTCAGTAAAACTCGTGAGTGCTTTAAAATTGCCACACTTACTATTTTTTAATGAAATAGATTCGAGACTTTAATTTCTTTGCTAATATGCAAAATATTATCTTTGTGTTCTTTCAAATTGTCTTCATTTGGTCTTATGTCTATCCTCTAAGTATTCTTATTCTTTATATATATATAAATATTTATATAAATAAATAAATAATAAATATTTATATAAATAAAAAATAAATATTTATATAAATAAATATATATAAATATTATATATATAAATATACATATATATTCTTTACACACACATACATATATGTTTTATAATTGTCAAGTATCACTTGATACTTGAGCATACAAAATATATGTATTTTTTACAATTATCAATTGTAATATTATACAATTACTATATATATATAGATAGATAGATAGATAGATAGATTTTTTTTTTTTTTTTTTTTTTACAATTGTCAAGTATCTCTCCCTAATAGCTTTTGACTGATTGGCATTTGATCCCCATGGTTGGCAGAGAGTAGAAGAAGAAATAAAAGTAAGAAATGCATAAGATAAGAGATAGTAAGTCACAACTAATATTGACTGGGAAGGAACAGAGGGATTTTTCTTTGCTCTTCAAAATCGACTCAAATTTACTTTTGAAGTAATTTTCAGCAGGAAATAGATTACAAACTCACAGTTTTCTCAAGAGATCGTCTACTTCTTTTTATTCTTGGTGCTTTTCAAGGAAACACAATAGATGGGTGGGGTCTGTGGAACCAAAACTACTTTCTTATGTGGGAGGAAGAGCTTAGAAAAGAAGGTTCTGTGCTCAGGAAACTATCTGGTGTCTTAAAGAGTGAAGCTTATTGAAGTGGAGTCTATTTCATCTTGGGATTTAAAAGTGCTGAAAAAGAACTACTTTCTGAAAATACTGCCTTAGCACATGGAGCAATCCAATGTACATGCAATCTAAGGTGAATGAAGTGGAACTTAGGAAAAGAATTATAGGGGGAAAAACTACACTTGAAGTAAAAATTCTAAGTCAACAGGTTTGATGGAATCTGGGTTTGCATGGCAGTCCATATAATGAAAAGTGATGCTCACTTTTTTGTACACTCTAATTTGCCCAAATTGTATTTTTATTTATGGAAAAGTTGGGATAAGCCTGACCACTGTGACTTGGAGGAAGAAAGGCATTCCTAAACAAAACACGAGTAGTAAGTACACTCTAGCATCACTCTTCCTAAAAACTAAAATCATTTCCTTGGGATGTTTGTCATCATCACCATTGAAGATTTATTCTATTATACCAGATCAGTGCATCCAGAATAAAATCATGCAATCTCAGTATTCTGATGGTGTTCAAAAGAAATCAAATTTGCATTTTTTTAAAAATAGGAGACTATGTTTTTCAATTCGTGTTTTTAATCTGGCCTTTCCCAAAAACTATAGGGTATAGGGGTGCCTGGGTGGCTCAGTCAGTTAAGCATCTGACTTTGGCTCAAGTTATGATTTTGCAGTTTATGGGTTCGAGCCCCGTGTCAGGTTCTGTGCTGATAGCTCACAGCCTGGAGCCTATTTCAAATTCTGTGTCTCCCTCTCTCTCTGTCCCTCCACCACTCGTGCTCTGTCTTTCTTTGTCTCAAAAATAAATAAACTATAACATTTTTTTCCCAAATATAGGGTACAAAAGATTGAAGCAAATATTGATGAAAAATCTAAACATAGACTGATGTAGTGAAAAATGACATTTTTCCTGTCAGTCACATGACCTCATTTTCATCCAGCTTAACATTAACTGGTGTATTATATACTATAGCATAGATCCTGACTAAAACACTTTCTTTCTCTCTTAGCTATTAATTAATGGAGATTATAAAATAATGGATGTGAACTTAGAGATTTTTATTGGACCTTTAACATTTCCTTGGGTAATGGACTCCTTTAAAGATCTGATACATTCTCTAAAAATGTATAGGCACACAAAATATGCTTTCAAATTCAAGAGTTGATGTACCTGTACTCTACAAGAAAGAAGAGAGAATGCCTATCCTGAACTTATCTAATTAAGGACACAAAGTACATAACAACTGAAATGACTTGAGAAATATATAAAGTTAAAGTTACAAATTTAAGTGTGACTACAGAGCTATCAAACAAGCAATATAAATTTATAAGGGGAAAATGAAAAAAGACTCAGTGCAACTCCATTACTCTAAGCACTGATATTCATAGATAGTTAGGCACATATATACATGCATACACACACACACACACACACTGCAGGGAAAAGGTGATGACTGTTGGGTAGCTATAAAAAAAAATAATGCCCTCTGCAAATATGGCCTGAGAGGTGCCCACTGGAGTTAGGAAAAGAGTTAAGACACTCTTTTGATGCACAGGTTACAAAACCAGGTTTCTAATTCAGTGTTAGAGAAAGTCATTGTAGTCAAGATTTAGCAGTATTTTACAATGTGTTCACAAATAGTGTTTCAGAGGACATTGGGTCCATATATATGATTTGAAAAAGTACTTTATGTCCTGGAGGAGTGGAACAGGCTTTTCCAAAATCTACGTCTTATGAGAGCACGCGTGCTTTCCCAGGTGTGTCTGCATGCTCTTTCAGTGGGGCGTGGAATCTTTGCCTTTGCTACTTTGCCACTGCTTTTCAATCATGCTTTGATTCCACATTGGGGCTTTGAACTTAGTGCTGTTTGTGGACTCTGTTTGCTTGGATAAAAGGAAAAAAGGGAGAGAGAGAGCAGTTTTCAACAACAACAACAAAAATTCTGCAAAGGAAGCTCCAGTCACTCCAACTGGCAGCAGATAGTCATTAAGTATGACAAGGAATGTATTTTTATATTATATTTAGTAAATTTGTGAATGTTGATAAGGCTTTTCCACTTTTCCCCTCTGGGCAATGTCACTGCATTGCCATGAATGCTGCATGATTATATATATAAGTGTTTATAATAACCCTTTTTTTTCTCTTGTCTGAATAGTAGGTTTATGAACTGTTTGTCCTGATCTCAATAAGCGAGGGAGTGTACCTGAGGCTTTCAATAGAGGTTAATCCCAGTAAGCACTTGGCCCAAAGTCATCTTGAGTAGAGTGTAATGGTTAATAATTGGCTAACTGGCTCTGGAATAAGATGGCACACTTGCACATACTTCTACCACACTCTACCCAGGTGTGTCATCTAGGGAGCTGTTTAAGCTCTGCGTTTTCTGGTTTATAAAACTGAGAAAATAATAGAAGCTCTTTTACTGAGTTTTTGGGAGAATCATATAAAATAATCAAATTGAAGTACTTAACATAATACACGGCATATTATCAGGTCTGAAAAACATTACCTATTGTTATTGTGTGGGTTTGGTTATTTTGGAGTTGACCTTAACTTTAGCTGTTAAGTTATATATATCAACTTGTACAAGCATGCAAAATCTTTCAAGGTAGCAATTCTGAATCTATGCCTTAATTGTTGTATGTCAATAACACTGCCTTTCTTGATAAGAGACCATATCCATCAATGGAAACTAATCAATCAGGGGCTCAGAGTCAGATGTCTGTCTTAGGCACGTGGTATGCTTCGTCTGGAGTATGATGAGATTTTATTTACAAAAGGCCACCAAAAAAACAACAACCCACTCAAGAAACAAACAAAAAAACCCTACCACAAAAATATTCACATAGCCAGAAGAAATATACACGTGTGCACATTTGAATATGCATGTAAAGTACAGATATTCACACACACAACAGATACTAAATGAGTGTGTACACACACACATACACACACATATGTCTATGATTTGGGTAAAGCAAGACTGAGAAAAATAAATGATGGATTTTTATTTCTTCACCAAGTAGTGATTCTCATCTGCCATGTCTTGTGACTATGCTTTCTCACAATCTTCTTCCCCTTTTCTCCTGTGTATACCAGACCCATCCCAACCAAAACCTTGGTATGGATTTCTATACTACTAAAAATTAATTTGGGAACTGAAGTTAACTATGTTGGATAGAACATTAGTTTTGGTGATTTTGAATGTAATTCATTTCTTTAAATGTTTATTCATTTATTTTGAAAGAGAGGAAGTGGGAGAGGGGCAGAGAGTTTAGGGGACAGAGGATCTGAAGGGGTTCCATGCTAACAACAGTGAGCCTCATGCGGGACTTGAACCCACGGATCATGAGATCATGACTTGAGTGAAGTCAGATGCTCAACCCACTGAGCCATGCAGGTGCCCCACATGTAATTTCTTTTTATGACTTAATTTTATTGTTGAAAAGGTAGTGTTGTTTAACTTTGTTTTCTTCCTTCCATTTAACTTCTGTGCTTTGTAGGAAAAGACCATGAAGTTCTCCAGGAGAAAGTAATTTTTGGTTTCCAAATCAAGAAAGTTAATACGTGATTTAGTTCACTGTCACTTTTAGTATGAAGTACCCAACTCTGTGTATAATGTTAGAAATTAATACCCTAGGGTACCTGGGTAGCTTAGTCAGTTAAGTGGTAGATTCTTGATTTGGGCTTAGGTCATGATCTCATGATTCATGAGTTGGAGTCCCACGTAGGGCAGGTTCTTCATTGACAGCAGGGAGCCTGCTTGGAATCTCTCTTTGCCCTTCCCCTGCTCATTCTCTCTCTCACACACACTCTCTCTCTCAAATAAATAAATTTTAAAAAAAGATATCAGAGTGATATCTCTACCAACAGAAAACAGAAGAGACCATTTCATTTGGCCATCTGGAAGGATTTGTTTTTCAAAAGCTACTGATACCGGTATATGCACACATCTCTGTTTTCGACGTTTACTAGCACATAGGGGCTGAAGGGAAATCAAATCATAAAACCTCATTGCTTTTTTTCTCCCCTGAGCTCTGTCTACTACTAGTTGGACTGAATTAAGAGTGTGTGTGTGGAAGGGGTGCGGTTGGAGTAAGTGGTAGGTCTTGTCCCTTCCAGAGACTTATAGTAAAGTTGTCCAGGGAAATACCTATCTGAGGTTAGCTGCTTGTTTTGTTTGTTTTTTGTTTCCCTCAATTGGATGGAACCTCTATGCTCTGGGCATCTCTTTTTCTTTGTTTTGTTTTGAGAGATATTTCTTATTTATTTTTTTAAGTATTTTATCTGGATGTTATTTTTTTCTTACAATGTGTGCTTCAACTTTACTTGTATCACCTAGAGTTATGCCTTAAGCACAGACTACCCAGTAAGAGTCTTTCCTGTAATTTGTTCTTTTACTAAGAGAATATTTTAGCTAGATGAAAGACTTGGGGGAAAGCTACATTTTTTAAATCCCTCATGTAAATGGATTATCTGCATTCATTGCCTATAGTACCTTGTGACCTACAAAGGATTAGAGACTACTGACCTAATTCAGGTGGAGTTTTTGACAACAGTGTCATGTCTTCATTAGTTTGGGCCACTGTAACAAAGTACCATAGATTGGGCAGCTTATGTACAACAGATAGTTATTTCTCATAGGTCTGGAGGCCGGAAGCCTGAGATTAGGGTGCCAGCATGGTCGGGTTCTAGTCAGAGTCCTCTTCTGGGTTGCAGACTGTCAACTTCTCATCCTCTTCTCACAGGGAAAAAAAGGAGGGAAAGCTGTCTGGAGGGTACCTTTTTCTAAGGACACTGATCCCATTTATGAGATCTCCACCCTCAGGACCTAATTATCTCCTAGAGGCCCCACCTCCTAATTGCATCACATTGAGGGTTAGGATTTCAATATAGGAATCGAGGGGAGAGGGTGGTGCACAAACATTTTAGTCCTTTACAGACCACTTCTTTCCTCCCTTCCTACCTCACTTTTTAACAGGGCATCTAATGAAACTCTGACTACAGTATGCTTTGCGATTTGATGTCCAAAAATAAAATCTTTATATAAATGAAAAGTAAAGAATACTTATAATTGTTAATTAATCAGAAGACAGGAAGAACAAAAAGTTTAATAGATAAAGGTGCCCAACAGTTACCTAGATCATAGCAAGAGTCACCGAAAGAAATTCTTTTGGTAAAAACCCATTCCCATCATAGCTGAGACACTTCTGAGTTTTTCCTCAAGAAGAGTCAACTGAGGATAAGACTGGGAAGTCAATCAGGACAAACATTTTATCTTTGTTTATTTTGTCTTGTTTATTTTGTTCTAACTTCCTCTCTGTCTCCCAAGACATGGAATACAGTAAAATCTCAACAATACACTTCATTATTACTCTCTCTAATAATACTCCTGTCATAATTTTTAAAGACCTTAATATTAAAATGAATGATTTTTCCAAAGTCCTGGCCTCTCATGTCCTGACCTCCTTTCATAAAAGTCTTGCACAAAGCTTGTCTCAGGCATTCATTCCCTTGTGATTGCCAATGACTGCCTTTTTCCATAGTTTCACTTTTAAGCTTTCCACTCTGAGTACCACTCACAACTTTCTAATACAGTCTTTCTAGTATTATAACTTTAACATTCTCTTTATACGGTCTTAAAGGCTGTACTCCATTGCTCATCCAAAGTTTTAACTATCTCTCCTGTAAGTTCTCACTTCCTTTCATGCACAGCTTATATACCACGTTCCATTGTAACCACTATCATATACTTCCTTTCCCTTTTCTTCTTTTGACTACTTACCTGACAAAACCCCAACTTGGTCACATCCAGTCCTTACTCTGTCTACACATTTACTCAGATGCTTGTGAGTGGAGAAAAACAACAAGGATGACTGGGATCATTTGAAGCTAATGGCCAGCAACACCAAGTGGGTCCTTAGGGCTGCTCAATAACCCTACTGCAGTTCCCTATTTCCCTGACCAGTCCACCTTTCCGAGTGACCAGTCTCTGCCTCTGACCTGCTGCACAACTAGACTCTTTCCTCCATTTTCATTTTTTTACTGAGCAAATAAACACAGTTTGAAGGAAATGGCCATGTGCTCCTACAATCAAATTCTTTGCTATATTTGCACCTGCATTCAGATACTCCCATCCCCTCTTGTTACTATGGATATCCCTCTGACCTATGCAAGAATATTTTTCCAGGGGCACCTGCATGGCCCCAGTCAGTTAAGTATCCAACTTTGGCTCAGGTCATGATCTCACTGTTCATGAGTTCAAGCCCTGCGTCGGGCTCTGTGCTGACAGCTCAGAGCCTGGAGCCTGTTTCATATTCTGTCCCCCTCTCTCTGCCCCCGTCTCTACTAGCATTCTGTCTCACTCTCTCTCTCTCTCAAAAATACATAAACATTAAAAAATACATTTTTAAAAAAGAATATTTTCCCAGCAATTCTCCACCCTTTCCTCTATATTCTCAAAATCTCTCACTTGACCAGATCATTTCTGTCTGAATACCAATATGCTTTATATATCTTCCATAGAAAATTACAAAACAACAAAACAGATACAAAAGACTTCTTTGACTCTCCTACTCCCGCTTAACTCCTCTCCTCCTTCTTAGTAAAGATCATTACAAGAGTTCTTATATTACTTTTCTGGTTGTTTTGTCATTCTCTCCTGTAACTACTCCAGTCAGACTATGACGTTAACACTCCAATGAAACATCTCTTTTCAAGGATCACCAATGGTCTCTACTTTGCTAAATGCAATGGCACATTTTATTTCTTGTATTACTTGCCTATTAGCAGCATTTGAAATAATTGATCATCCTTTCTTCGCTTTTTGTTTTTGTTTTTTTTTTTTTTTAATTTTTTTTGTGGGGAGGGCTTTTGGATCATTATTTGCTCGAGTTCCTCTTTCTATACTCTTTGATCTTTTTCTTTTGCCTCAGAAATTTTCTTTATTGGGGCACCTAGGTGGCTCAGCCTGTTACGAGACTAATTCTTGGTTTCAACTCAGGCCATGATCTTGCAGTTCATGGGTTAGAGCCCTGAGTTGGGCTCTACACTGGCAGTGTGGAGCCTGCTTGGGATTCTCTCTCTCTCCATTTCTCGCTGTCCTACCCTGCTCACACATGTGCATACACACTCTTTCTTTCTCAAAATAAATAAATCAACTTAAAAAAAAAAGTAAGAGATTTTCTTCACCTATTTAACTCTTCAGGTGATATCATGGTGTGTCTATATGATGTGGACTCATATTTTTCCACCCACTCAACTTGAACATCTAATAATAACCAAAGTAAGAATATTTTACAAAATTAATAATTGCTTACATTTAGTGCTTACTAGATTACAGGAAATGTCCTGGAATGTCATATATATATGTGTGTGTGAGCATGCGGCACAGTGCTTTGTGATATTATATGAGACAGTGCTTTGTTAGTGTTTAACATAAGCCTATGGTTAAAAAAAGAAAAAGAAATCAGTGTGGCTTACAACAATATATATTTCCTATTTATTATGTCAAATGTGGATAATTATAGGTCAGCTGTGGCTATGATACAAGAAAGCACTGCAAGTCACATGGCAAAGGGTAGTATATTACTTTCCTATAGTTACCACAAAAAATTACCATAAATGTAATGGCTTAAATAACACAAATTTAGACTCAAAAATGTTTAATTGTGCCTGAGCCCTGTGATCCTGGAAAAAAAGTGAAGGGAAAGAACTCCCTCCCCCTACTTTTGTGTTCTGGGAATGGATTTACTGAACCATCCTTCCGTATAAGACTTAGATAAGACTCAGGGATGTACACCAATCCTGGCCTCCACCTCCTCTCTTTGTTTACCTATGACAAAGGCACATAGGGATCCTGCAAATTCCCATTCTCTGCCCCACATAAGATTACATGAACTGTCCTCACTAGTCAATTAGAATAAAACGCTTATTAGCCAAAGTTTGTTTAAGATTCACTCTCTGAACTTGGACCCACCCTCAGCTTGAGAAGCATACAGTTGTCCTTAAATGGCCCTCTACAAAGTGACATCAAAGCAAAACATTCTATATTCTACTATCCTCTCAGGTCACACTCTTTTATTATACTCCCTCACAACCACTTCCTTTAAACCTTGTTTATTCTTCCTCAGAAAAGAAAACCCTTCTTGCCTAACCCCTGGGAGACTTGCAGAGTTTACACTCAGAGTGTTTTCCCCATCACAATAGCCTTCTCTCTGCTGCAATAGCTCCTCTCACCTCCTCTGCCATAATCCTTTTGAATAAACTCTCTTCTTACTAAGACCAGATTTTTTTTAATTCGATAGTGTTTATTTTATTTATTTATTTTAAAAAAATATTTCAATGACCCTGGGAGTCATAAGTTGAAAATGGCTCTTGACTAGAATCAAGGTTTTGTTAAGGCTATATCTCCCCTGGGGTTTTAGGGAAGAATCAATATTCTTGCTTTTTTTTTTTCAATTTCAAGATGCCATCTCTATTCCTTGGCTCACTGCATCCATCTTTCATCTTCAAAGCCAGTAAAGTTGGACCTAGTCTTTCTCATTCTGTTATCACCCTGAATCTCCTTTTGGTTTGCCTTTTCCACTTTTAAGGACACTTTGATTATAGTTAACCCACTTGGGTAATCAGGCTCACTGCACCTCTATTTTAAAGTCAGATGATTAGCAATAATAAAAAAAAAAAAAAAAGGGGCGCCTGGGTGGCTTAGTCGGTTAAGTGTCCGACTTTCGCTTAGGTCATGATCTCGCGTTCGTGGGTTCGAGCCCCGCGTCGGGCTCTGTGCTGACTGCCAGCTCAGAGCCTGGAGCCTGTTTCAGTCTGTGACTCCCTCTCTCTCTGACCCTCCCCTGCTCATGCTGTCTCGCTCTCTCTCTCCTAGAAATAAAAAAAATAAAAAAAAAAAAAATAAAGTCAGATGATTAGCAACATCAATTCTGTCTGCAACCTTAATTCTCCTTTTTCATGTAACATGGCTTACTTACTCACAAGTTCCAGGAATTAGGGCAGGGGCATCCTTGGGGAGATAAAATTCTGCTTACTAGTGGTAGTAAGGAAGCTTGCATTCATTTTATCATGCTTGGACATGTGACTTTATTGGCATATGAAGTGTAAGGAAATACATGGAGGAGAGCAGAACAGAATTATAAAGAAGTAGCCTGACCCACTGCCACTGAGAAGTAACATAAGAAAGAAGGTAAGTTCTCGTTCCACTGATATATGAGGTCTGTTTACAGCAAACCTCATAAATACAGGTCCAGAAAAAGAGTGATTTTTAAGAGAAAAATAATATAATCTAACAGTTTCTCCTTTTAGCCACAAATATACATTTTCCTCCTAAACTCAAAATATCCCAAACCCTTCCTTACCCAGCCTTCAAAACAGTTCTCAATGATCCCTACCTTCTGCTATTTGTTCCCTTGTATAGAACCCTCCACTCCAGATAAATAGGGCTGGCCTGTATAAACAATTAAGAAGTGGCATAATTGACAGTGTAAGCCATTTGAGGCTGGGTCATGAGAGTCCCAGACTGCAGATTTTTCCTCTTGGAGAATTTGTTCTAGAGGAAGTCAGCTGTTACATCATGAAAAAGCTTAAGAAGCTCCTCAGAGAATTCCATGTAGTGAGAATAGAGGCCCCCTGGCAAAGCCAAGATCAATTTGCCAGCCCCGCGTGTGAGCCATCTTTGAGGTAGATCCTCCAGCTTCACTCAAGCCTTCGGATGACTGCTGGTCTAGTTGACCTTTTGTCTGCAGCCCTAAGGAACACTGCCAGCCAGAGCCATTCAGCTCAGCCACTCTCAAATCTATAACCCACACAAAATGTGTGAGATAATAAATGTTGATTATTGTCTAAGCTGCAACATGTGGAGGATGGATGTTATATAGCAACAGAAAACTGATAGCCTGTTCCCAGGGAGGATATTTTACAATTTACACATAACCATGGCATCAAGCTTAAAGTCCAGATAGCATGATCTTCTAAGGTTGATTCATCCTATCTCTTGATCATAAGACTTTTTGAACAACAAGAAATTGATCCATTCCTTCCTGCCCAACATACAGAATGTAAGCATTGACAGATTAGGCACAACACAGGCTCTTGGTTGAACAGAAGAAGAATGAAAGGCAGGCAGTAGTCTTTGGGCCATAAAGTTCTGAGCAATCTTTCTAGGCAAATTTGGGAGGAGTACACTACAAGGTTATGGAGTATTCTTTGAATGAATACATAGATGAATGAAAGTGTAAATCACAAAGCATGTCTTTAGTGTGTCTCTGTTTTTACATTTCTACAGTAACTACACTTCTTTTTTTACTGATTCACAGGCCATGAACCTCATGCTAACTGTCCCAGGTGTCCAGGGTTCTAGTAATATAAACCAGTCACTGATAATGTGTCAATCAACTTGCTACACAGTCTTTAAGAAATGACTCAAAGAATGATACCTCAGGTCCTAAGAACAATATGTATAGGAGGAGATGGAAGGTATATTTATGAGTAGGGATGATTTTCAGACTCATCTTTGATTCTCATTAGTCAGAATAAGCTATGTGCTATAGCAAACAACCTCAAAGAATCAGTAGTGAAAACATATAACCTGTTCATGTTATTGTGCAATATTGGACAATAGAGGGTATACTGGTTTTTTCCTCACAGAGTCCTTTGGGGACAAAATCTCCTTCTACAGTGCTTGTGCCAAAGTCTACCACTGGCTAGGAAGTAAAGGACAAGAGAGACACTATAATGAAGGGTTTTGTTTGTTTGTTTGTTTGTTTTTAAGTGACTAAGCTCAAAAAAACTTCCATCACTTTTATCCATATTCCAACCCACTACAATTCAGTGTAAAGTCCCCATATAATTGTAAAGGAGATTAGGAAAACTAGTTTTCTAGCGGATGCCAGACTTTATGAACTCATAGTCCCTAATCTGCCATAAATCTAACAAATGCCAACACCAAATATGAAAGGAGCCCAGTGCTCAAGATGATCTCAGAAGACAATTCCTTGAAAAGATCTGCTGACCTAATGACTGCACAGAGATTACAAGTGATATATCTGCAAGTGATAAGGGTCTACCTATTTCTGTTGTGCAGCAAATTCTCTTGCCCATCTCCCTCCCATTCTCTTATTAGTAGGGAGAAAAAAAGAAAGAAATGCGAGCGGGCATTTCCTTCCCTCCTTCCTTCCTTCATTTATTCAGTCAGCCGGCCAGTCATGCCATTGTGAATATGAATAGTCATACTGTCAGTGAGTCATTCATTGGGCATTAATTATGTGCTGGGCACTGTGCTAGTTACTGGTGTTAGAAAAGAGTCCTGGTCCTGTTGTTTTGCTCCAGACTCTGATCTAAGGAGCAAAGACTGCCCTATTGCTCTTTTTTAAGGCTAATTGGCTCCTGAAAAGTGGAAAAACAATTATGTCCCATACCTCATATCCTAAATCTGGTCAGTCTTTTGCCTGTAGTAATTCAGCTGTAGCAGTGGGGCTTCCATTGTGTACATTAGAAAAATCAAAGAGAAGGCAGCATTTGGAATCTAAAGCTGCCCAAACAAGGCCAGAGAGAAGTTGATCAGGACAGCAATTTTAGGATCAGAAACAGTTTTAGAATCCTTATATCTAACAAAGGAATTATAATTTTATATTATAACATTTATATAAAGTTTTAAAATAAATTACTTATAGAGTACTTATGTTAATGTTACATTATCTAATCAAGAGATTATAACTGTCTAATAATATCTAAAGTAGGCAATAGAGCCCATCTCTTCATATAGGGAATATATTACTGATTAAAACAACAAGAGTCACACGTAGCAATTTTTCCATCCTGGATAAATACTGGGCATGCTTGTTAAAGTCAACAAAAAAGAACAAGGGGAAATGGGGAAAAAAAAAGTATATCCATCTGGGTTCTCCAGAGAAATAGAACCAATTGAATATAAAAAGATATTTATGATGAGGAGTTGACTCATGTGATAACCACATGTCTGGCCACTTCTCCCTTCAAGTAAAAAGAACAAGGAGGGGTACTGTATGATGCTATGACCAGTAGGAGAATTTCCCTTCACAATCATCCTTCAGTGATGTCCCAGAAAGTGTCCGTAGTGCTGTAGCTTTTCATTTTCAGGTGGTACCTACCTATCATGCAGAACTGTCTGTAAACCAGGCCCAAGTCTTCTCTTCCTCTGTATCCTGATGAAAGAAAACATCCCATAAGGCCATAGACTCAGCCTGAGAGAAAGAAAACAGGGTCACAGGATTGGGGGCGATGGACATGTAGGACCTTTTTTTCATGTAACTTAACTTGTACCTTAAGAGCCAGCTCTGGCCTAATTCAGTATATGGCACTTTTATCTGATGGTAGTGTGTTGCTGTGAATGTCCAAGTTTATGGTTTGGTGGGAGAGATAACAGTCAGTTCATGATAGGCTGCTCAGGACACATGGTAACTTGGTGACCCATAGTAAGCATTCAGTCTCTACTAAAATCCAGGAGCAGAGCAAGAGTTGATTCACAAAAGAATTGTTATCTCTGGATGATGGCAAGGACTTGATCAAAATTCTAAAGAACTGTGCTATAATTCATCTATAGGAGCCTGTCAAAGACTCCAAGTAGAATCTTTATTGGCCATTAATACTTCAAGAGCCATTGGATCTTCTAAGGAATGGAAAAGAAGGGAAAGGAAAGGAAAGGGATGGAAAGGAAGGGGAGGAAAGGGTTAAGAGGAGAAGAAGAGAGGAATTTTCTCTCATAGCTATGCCTCTTTCCTGTGCTTTGGACCTCAGGGTGCATTCACTTCCTCAGGCTTCTAGTAGAACTACCTAGGCCTAAATCTGCTGGACTCATTGGTTATATTGTTCATATTCATTCTTTAAATTTCAGTGCCACAAAGCAAAAGGCAGCCTTCATTTGCTGTCATGAGGAATAAGATGTAAGCATCTACCAGTGGATGTATCCACAAGCAATGAATGATCTTTATCACAAGCATCAATCTTAAATACTGTGACACATGAGTATAATATTCTCCATTTCACGTATGCTTCATACTGCATGTGTTGTAATATTTCAGTAATATCCTGTTATTAGCTATTACCTTTTCAGAAAAGCATTTATTTTCTGTTGTGTGCCTAACACACTGCTAATTCTGTGGAGGGACATGATGCACAGTAAGAGCTCATGCTTCATGAGATGAAATAGGAGGTTGAATCCACATGCAGAAGTTGTTTTTCACTTAATCAGAGTCATAATTTCTAAAGGCCAAAACAAACAAACAAAACTCACATGTCTTCTGTGTATACAGATACCATCTAAGAACCCTGTAATTGTATTAAATGTGGAGGTGGATGTGAATCGTTTGCAAAACAGACAACACGTATTTTTTGAGAGTGACTGACACGTCCTGTCTGAAATAAATTAACATCCCCATTCCATCAGGCTTATTTGGATCGACTTATTTCATTGAACAAGACCATAATTAAATGTACTTAGAGAAAAAAAGATGTACAAGAAGAAGTTGTTAGAACAAGATATAATACCATATATATGTGCAATTTTTTCAGTAACAAGAGAACTAAAATTTAGCAGGTATATTTGGTGAGAGGAAGACCAGGAGAAAAGTCTGGCAGAGAAATATATATTGTTTATTTTTTATACTTGATTGGTCTCTAACCACCTACATATACTATTGCATATATGCCACATGCATCTATATAAGTATATACACTATATCACTGATTTCTAACCACATGCATATACGATAAAACAGAGAGAAGTCTGGGGGAACAAACACTTTTTAGTGAATGGAAGGATTACTTCCAACAGGCACTTAGAAAGATTATGAAACGGTGATTGTTTTTCACAAATGAACTAAACATAAGGAGGAACGAGATGGACATTTTGAACACCTAAAATATTTCACATTAGATAACAGTGTCCATAAGTTTATATCATTTTGTCTGGGATCCAAATGTTTTATTCACGTCAGAATCCAGACACTCAACAGAGTATTTAGTATATAGAAGAATCTAAATAAATGTTAAAAGATCCTGCCAGAGTTTAAGTAAATATTGATTAAGTAAGTAAGCCCTTCCTCTTACTTACTCTGTAACCTTTGGCAAGTTATTTAAAACCATTATTGTTGCTCCATTTTTTAATCTGTGAAGTAGAAATTATAATGGTATTTACTGAAGATCTTTATGAAGACTAAAGGAGTTAAAAAATACCAGATGTTTAGCATATTCTCAGTAATTGCTTTCCTTTGTTATTTTTACATTCTTCTCCTCCCCTTTCTTCTAAGACATTGGTGAAAAGACAGAATATGGTTAAGGGGGACAGAAAAACAGTCTTATCTCCAAAGAGGAATACAATGTAACAGGATGGCTCATTTAGATGTGTAAATTTGGTCAAGTGATTATTCACTGATTAATACTTTGGATCTTTAGAAACAGCTTAAAAATGATTTAAAATTAATGCCTTTTTTAGTTTTATTTTTTTATTTATTTAAATTTTTTTTTAATGTTTTTTTATTTATTTCTAGGAGAGAGAGAGAGAGACAGCGTGAGCAGGGGAGGGTCAGAGAGAGAGGGAGTCACAGACTGAAACAGGCTCCAGGCTCTGAGCTGCCAGTCAGCACAGAGCCCGACGCAGGGCTTGAACCCACGAACCGCGAGATCATGACCTAAGCGAAAGTCGGACGCTTAACCGACTAAGCCACCGAGGCGCCCCATATTTTTTTATTTATTTAAAAAATTTTAGTATTTATTTTTGAGTGACTGAGAGAGACAGAGTGTGAGCAGCAGAGGAGCAAAGAGAGAGGGAGACACAGAATCCAAAGCAGGCTCCAGCCTCTGAGCTGTCAGCACAGAGCCTGATGCAGGGCTCAAATCCATGAACCGTGAGATCATGATGGGAGCTGAAGTTGGATGCTTAACTGACTGAGCCACCCAGATGCCCCACGTTAATTACTTTTTTTTAAAGTTAACTCTGTTTTTTACTGGAAAACAAGCTGCCGATATGTATCTCTCCTCAAGTCGAGTCCTTAGGTGCTGGACTAAAATACTTCACAGATAAAATATTTCACTGAGAACCAACTATGGATGCCCCTGAGGAGCTGTTCTCCAAACCAGCGTAAAGTGGGCTGAGTTGGTACAGGAACAGAATCAGCTTTGAGGTGAGAGGCAGCAGGAGAGAATGAAACCAGATTGCTTGGTAAAAGCAATCAGGTTTGTGATCTGATATCTACATCTGATGTCTCCAGGACCAGGATCTACAATTTATGTCCCCAGTTCATGCCCTTCATCTTAAAAGAAAATAAAGACTATTGTGGTCTGAAACAATGGTAGAAGTCAGGGAGCTACCCACTCAGAAAATGGAATAATTAATATGGATTCCAAAGGCATGTGCACCCATGTGCACACAGATATGTATCTCTTACTACCAAAAAAATGAATAAATGATTTTCAAATGTTGGTCCTCTTCTATGATGCCATGGTAAGCACTCACAGTGTATTGGATCTTAAAGGATGAGATGAATCAGCTTGCTTCTGCCAACTTTGCCCAGAATACAGAAATATATATATTTCCTTGTTAGAGGCTAATGTCTTGTGACACTTTTCACATGAGATCTAAAGGGTATGTATTCTTCAGCATTAAGAGTTTGCTTGAGGAATACTTAGAATTATATGGATTCCACTCAATGAAATTCTAAAACAAAAAGAATAAAGATCTGGAGCATACAAGTACTTTTGTAACCTGTCTATCATTCATTCCTCCTTCATTTGGAAATAGCCCCAAATTATCTCTTAAGAAACATCAATCCATCTACTAATTCATTAATTTGGAACACAGTAGTGTCAAGCACTACTCTAGGGGCTTAGATACAACAAAAAAGAAAATAGAAAAAAAAACAGTCTCCTCATATAATTTACATTCCAGTGGTGGGTGGCAGAAGATCAGAGACTACGACGAGTAAAATATGTAGTGTGACACACTGTGATACATGCTATGAAGACACAACAGCAAGACAAATCTGTAAGGGTGGTGTTGTAAGTTTACAATGCATGGGAAGCCATTTCTGAGCTCTTGATGTTTGATGAAAGATCTGAAAGACATGACAGAACAGAATGATACCCTACACAGCTCCAAGTTGTGCCAAGGATATTGTAATCTATGTGAATTGCACTCCCTGGCATGGCATCCAAACGGAGAAATCACTGTCAATAATAAGACATTTGCTAAAAGCTAGGGTGTAAACTTGAGCTCTTGATTAAGTGTCTTGACTAACATTTTGGAAGAATGTACCTAAAAATGAAAACAAGGCAGGAAATCAGAATCAAGCTCAAGCCCTGGAATCCAGTCATGGCTTTAGATATTTCTTAAAGTTCTTTTTTGGGGCGCCTGGGTGGCTTAGTAGGTTGGGTGTCCGACTTCGGCTCAAGTCATGATCTCACAGTTCGTGGGTTTGAGCCGGAGTGGGCTCTGTGCTGACAGCTAGCTCAGAGTCTGCAACCTGTTTCCAGATTATGTGTCTCCCTCCCTCTCTGACCCTCCTCTGATCGCGCTGCCTGTCTCTCTCTCAGAAATAAATTAGAAAAACATTTTTAAAAATGTTTGTTCATTTCTTTCTTTCTTTTGAAGAGCCAAAAATTAAGTCCTCCATTAAGAGAAACCTCGGGCTGCACGTAGCCCCAGTCCTAGATAAACTAAACCTAAAACTTAACCAGTTTTTCCGCTTCTGGGCAAATGCCTGCGCTACGGGAAGCCATTACCTAACCAGCTCTTTCTGCTCCTGTAACAATGCTTAAGGCTTGCGTTCCCGCCACCGGATTGCCCAAGGGACTAGCCTCATGGCGGCAGCCAATCCGAAAAGGCCAGCGGCTACCCCCCACCTTGCTGGGGGAAGGGCCTGGAGAGAGAGATGTTAACCTGTTAGTCGCCAAACAAGACTTTAAACTCGCTCTATGATAGACTGAATTCAAAGGTATCCCAAATGTTGTAATTGGATCCCGCAAAAAACCTGATGGCGGGAACCAATCAGATACGGTATATGTTCACATTTGAATGTTAACCAATGGCAAACTTATAACCATGGAAATCTCCTGTCCCTCCCCATGACTTGTTTACTTTTGTCTATAAAAAGGCTGCAGAGGCTTTGTTCAGGGCCTCTTAGCGTCACCGGCAACGAGTGCGCGGAGGACCGGGTTCGAACCTGCGAATAAACAACCCTTGCCGCTTGGCTTTGACTCTGGTCTCTGGTGGTCTGATTTTGGGGTTCTCTCGAATTCTGGGCGTTTCACTTTCTTTCTTTCTCTTTCTTTCTTTCTTTCTTTCTTTCTTTCTTTCTTTCTTTCTTTCTTTCTTTCTTTCTCTTTCTTTCTTTCTTTCTTTCTTTTTTCTTCCTTCCTTCCTTCCTTTCTTTCTTTCCTTCCTTCCTTCCTTCCTTCCTTCCTTCCTTTTGCACAGCAGTTTTGACTAAGTTTCTGTCACATACAAGTGGAAGAGTCATACCTTATTCACAGTACCCCTAGATAGGTCTATTTATTATTAAATAAAATACAATATCATGACATATATCTACACTGACTGATCAGTTGATAGATAGCACATTTTCTTTATCCATTCATTGTCAATGGATACTCAGGTTCTTTCCATATTTTGGCTACTGTGAGTAAGATTGCAGTTAATGTGGGAATGCAGATATCTCTTCAAGATACTGATTTCATTGCCTTTGGGTATTTACCCAGAAGTGACATTGCTGGATCATATCATAGCTCTATTTTTAGCTTTCAAGGAATTTGCATATGGTTTTTCATAACGGCTGTACTAATTTCCATTTTCACTAGTGGAAATTTGCTAAAAGAGTAAATCTTAAGTGCTCATTCCACACACACACATACACAGGGATACTTATAAAGAAAATTTAAAATAAAAGACACTAATATTGCCTAATTTGAACAACTTATAACTGCAGTCCTCTGATTCTTCCTTTTTTTCTTTTTTTTTAGAGGGGGTGGAAGAGCAGAGAGAAGAGAGAATCTTAAGCAGAGCTTAATCTCATGATCCTGGGATCATGGGTCAGATGAGATCAAGGGTCAGATGCTTAACTGACTGAGCTGAGATCAAGGGTCAGATGCTTAATTGACTGAGCCACACAGGTACCCTTCTAGTCCCCTGATTCTTTTTTTCTTTTTCTTTTTTCTTTTTTTTTTTTTTTTTGAGAGTAGGGGAGGAGCAGAGGCAGGGGAAGGGGAGAGAAAGAATCTCAAGCAGGTCTCCCTTTATCAGCACAGAGTCCAACGTGGGGCTCAATCTCACAAACCTGAGATCATGACCTGATCTAAAATCAAGAGTTGGACATTTAACTGGCTGAGCCACCCAGGTGCCCATGTAGTCCCCTGATTCTTAAGAAGAGAGCATAGACACAACATTTGCCTAATTCTGAGTGAATTCCACCCCAACACACTGTTTTTGATTGCTTCTTCTATTGTGACCCTATCATCTTGCAACCACACCAATTTCATATCATTAATATGTTGTTGGAAGGAGTCTTCCCTTTCTACCATATAACACTGCAGCCAAGAGAGCCAAATAAATGGAAGACAGGTATGACAGCATAATGAATGAATGTATGAGGGAAATAGCAAGGAATGAATGAGCATGCTCCATCTCAAAGGAAGTCTGCTCCAACTCAAAAACACCCATTATCCCCAACATCTTACTCATTCTAAAGACCATCAATCTTAAAGCAGCTCATACTAGACATCTACAGGTGATAATGACTGAAAACTCCAGGTTTGGTGATGAGTGCAGATGGGGAGCTGACATGTCTTTGAGCAGGGTGACTTCTGCTGGAGAGAAGCCCAGAATAGACAAACTGATGGAGGATAAGGATGACTCAGAGCAAGAAGCAACAGAATAGTTCTATACACTGGGGAAAAAACTCCAAAGAGCTTTTCTTAAGAAAAGAAAATTAAAATTTTTTAAAATGTTTTATTTATTTCTAGGAGAGAGAGAGAGACAGCGTGAGCAGGGGAGGGTCAGAGAGAGAGGGATTCACAGACTGAAACAGGCTCCAGGCTCTGAGCTGGCAGTCAGCACAGAGCCCGACGCGGGGCTCGAACCCACGAACCGCGAGATCATGACCTAAGCAAAAGTCGGATGCTTAACCGACTAAGCCACCCAGGCGCCCCTCTTAAGAAAAGAAAATTAAATAGGAAAGAAGTGATACAGAAGGGGAATGGAATGAAACCCACTTATTTGTTCCCCCTAGAACCAACATTCAATATAATTTAGCATTTAACTAGAGTTGAAGGCATGCTTAAAATTATCCTGATCACTGGCCACCTGAAGGATTTCACTTCTTTCTGCTGTGATTTGAATATTTCTCTTGAAAATAAGACAGGAGGGGAACAATAACAAAAAAGAATTCTAGATAGAAAAAGGGAGAAGAGTTAAAATTTTGCTCTCCTAAATAAATTATTACATTTTCCCTCTTAATTTGTAGAAGAGATAATTTTCTGAGTCCCTTCGGCTTCAGCTCAGAGCACACACTGCTCTTCCTCAGTGCAGTTTTTACATTTAAATCTTTAGATCAGCAATTCCTCCTATTAAGTAATCATCCCATTAACTATTTCATCAGAAACTTGGTTGCTCTGCCCAGATGCCTTGTCCATATTCAAATATAACAGCTATCCTTTCTTTATGGGGAGATGCATATAACTTTCCAAACTGCCCTTAAGTTTTCTCCTGGAAAATTAACATATTTAAAGAAATTTTCATAGAATCCTGACAATAAGCACTAAAGTTCTGCCCCTTTAGTTCTCTTTCTCATTTTTAAAGTCACAGTCATTTCCACCTATATCAACAGAAGATGTTAGGGAAGGAGGACTCAGAGACAGCAGGCAGTTATATTTATATTTTCATTTCTATTTGCTGATCTGATATGTAATAAAGCATTCAGTAACTGAATTAAATTGTCAAACTTCCCAAATACACAAATCAACCGGCTGAATGATTAAATACTTCCTGTTTATTAGGGTAATACTTAGGAGGGGGGGAGTAAATTTAATCATAAGTTGACCTTAGTTTATTAGTTGGGTTTTCCACACAAGTTCATAAAATTAGGGTAATAGGGGCCTTGGATGGCTCCATAAGTTAAACATCTGACTCTTGGTTATGGCTCAAGTCATGATCTTGAGGTTCATGAGTTCAAGCTCCATGTTGGGCTCCGTGCTGACAGTAAGTAAGAAGTCTGCTTGGGATTCTCTCTCTCCCATTCTCTCTCTGCCCCTCCCGTGCTTGCGCATACTCTCTCTCTTTCAAATAAATAAACTTAAATTTTAAAAAAGTAATGTTTATAATAAAAACAGTAGGAAATCTAAGAAATTTTAGCAAGTTAGTTAGCCTAATGTCTATTTTTACAGATGAAGATGAAGTAATTTATCTAAAATGGTATAATTAATCCAGAAATATAATCTGCTCTTCCTATATGGATTCCTGACCCCTTATTTCCTTTAAACAGATGATAAAGTTTCCAACTCTTCCCATAAATTTTTGTTTATAACACTCTTACTCTTGGCTTTACCTGTTGATACATAAGTAAATGTGGTATCAGGATTTTTGTAGATTATTTTAAATTTTGCATATGTCTTCATAGAAACTGCTACTTAAAGAGCAATTTTCTTATTTGTGTAAACAAAGGTTTATCCATTTGTTTCCCTAATTGAACTATGTGTTTCTTGAAATTCTAGATTTTACCTAGGTGGTTCCAGATCCTAGAAAAAAGCGAGCCATAACAGGGATTTGGTAATAGTTGCTGAATGAATGGATCCATCTTGTTTCTACCTTTTCATGATGCCTGGAACAATGTGGCAGACATTCACTATTTTTTTTTTCTTTGACAAAACTCCATCTACTCCCTTCAGTTTTCATTCTTCTTCATGGTCTCAATAATGAATTTCATTCCCTGGAGGCTCTGGATATTACAAAAGTACAAATCTTTTTCATCTCCTCTTCCTATATATAAGTAGATTATATCAGACAATGGATATTCAGATTCCACCTATTATACTCATTTTTCTAGATTCCTAAAACACATTAGGATATTAAATTGAGAATTTCCTTCTCTCATACTTTGTCTAAACCAGAATTTAGTAATCCATTTGAATTGTTTATTGACTACCTTTTATAAACTATGTGGATTTTAGGAATTAGGAATAAACAGTGACCAAAGGTGACATGACTTCTGACCTCATAGAGCTATATTCTAGAGTGGGAAGAATGACAGAAAAAAAATAAAAAAAAAACCACCCAAACAATAAGAAACTATTAAAAATGGAGAACTGAAACAATTGTTAAGGAAATAAAAACTTGTTTGTATTCACTTCTTCATTTTTTAAAAAATGTTTTACTTATTTCTGAGACAGAGTGAGAGATAGAGTGAGCAGGGGAGGGTTAGAGAGAGAGGGAGACACAGAATCTGAAGGAGACTCAAGGCTCTGAGTTAGCTGTCAATACAGAGCCTGTTGCAGGGCTCGAACCCACGAACCATGAGATCATGACCTGAGCTGAAGTCAGATGCTTAATCAACTGAGCCACCCAGGTGTGCCAACACTTTTTCATTTTTTGAAGCATGTTTTTGAAGCACACTTTATAAATACACTTTGGAAAATGTCAGATTGCAAATCTACCTATTACTCTGTGATGTGCATTTCTCTATCTGCATCTCATGAATATCTGGAAGGTTTGTTCTAAACGCCTTGTGAAATACTTAAAACTTTATGACTCTATGATCAACTTAGCAAAATTTTTTCAGAAATCGTAATGAATTCTATTTTGGCCTAATTTTCTCATTTTATTAAAAATATTAGTGGGGCACCTGGATGGCTCATTAGGTTAAGCGTTCAACTTCAGCTTAGGTCATGATCTCACAGTTCAAGAGTTCAAGCCTCATGTTGGGCTCTGTGCTGACAGCTCAGTGGAGCCTGCTTTGGCTTCTGACTGTCTCCCTGTCTGTCTGTCTGTCTCTCTCTCTCTCTGCCCATCCCCTGCTCATACTCTGTCTCTTTCTCAAAAATAAATAAAACATTAAAAATAAAATAAAATAAATAAACATTAGTAAGTACCACCTATTAACAAGGTACTGCCAAGTATTATGTCTTCAATGGTAAACAAATGAAAGCAGGCTTTTATGGAGCAAATTTTCACAATGTATCCAGAACATTGATGGCTTATGAGCATTGTTATAATTTATCAAAAATTGTTGCCTAGCGGCGCCTGGGTGGCTTAGTCAGTTAAGCATCCGACTTTCACTTAGGTCATGATCTCGCGGTTCATGGGTTCAAAACCCGCGTCAGGCGCTGTGCTGACTGCCAGCTCAGAGCCTGGAGCCTGTTTCAGAGTCTGTGACTCCCTCTCTCTCTGACCTTCCCCTGCTCACACTGTCTCTCTCTCTCTCTGTCTCTCTCTCTCTCTCTCCTAGAAATAAATAAAACATTTTAAAAAAAAATGTTGCCTAATGTCTGCAAAAAATTTGGAAGCTATGGCCTAATACCCAGGCCTATGCAGATGTTTGTAACTGTGCATCATGAGGAATGCATTTTATGGTACTGTTGTGGACTCTTGAGCACTGCTGCAGCCTCCAAGTCAACCAAATAGTGCAAAAGACAGTGAATCCAAAGCTCTGATCTTTTGAGGAAGCACTTCTCCGCCTTCTGGGAGTCTGCCTTGACCAATGATTTTCAGATGCATCTCTGTGAGGACCCAGGGAGGCAGTGGCGAATGCCACAAGCATTCCTGTGCTTAAGTCATGGATTTCCCTTATACTTTGTCTTACTTCAGTAGTAAATTAAAGTCACAGAAAACTTGAGCTGAATCCAAATTATCATTCTCATTGGGAACGTACATTAGGTTTTATAACCTAGCCTACATATCAGAATCTTCCATTTTTTTCCTTGTAAAATGTAAATAATGTCTGTCGGAGGCCGCGCCGGCTCCGACAGGTCCAGGGGTCCCTGAAGGATGGACGGTGTTGGCGAAAGAGAGTGAGAGAGCCCCAAGATCCTTTCTGATCACCAGACAGGCATCTTTGTCCTGTCGGTTTTGGTGTCTTTATTTATAGGTCAAAAGTTAACATGGCATCAGGAAATGGAATTTTTACAATGGAGCTCTTTGTGATAAGGTGTTTTTGGAAAATGTACAGAAACAGGTTTTACAGAAGTCTTCTTGCAGAACAGCCCCAATTATAGTGAAGTTGAGTAACTAAGAAAATAACAAGGTGTTCACATTATAATAACACTAAGATTAAGTCATAGGTTTGTAGATACTCTTATCCATCCTCATCACAGCTGTCAGGGTAAGGGAAGGTGTTTGTGGAAAGCAGGCCTTAGGGAAGGGGCTGCTATACACCATCAGTTAGCAAAGGTGTATGTACTAACTTATCTTCTGCCCTTATCTGTTCCTTCTCTCTAAGTTAGGCTCCTTGTCTCCAGGCAAGACTTGGTTTTCCAGTTATATGCTTTATTGCACCAGAGAGCCATCCATACCTTTAAAGAGTTTAGCTTATTTCCAATACATAGAGTAGCCTCTTTGAGTGCATTTACCTTTGTGTCTACTTTTATGATTTCTTGAATAGCTAGGGCTTGAAAGACATTTTTGGTTAGTTGATTTGCATGTTGAGCTGTATGAACACCTTGGGCTCATGCAACAGTAGAAACAGAATTGTACATGTAAAGGTCAATCTTTTATAACTAGGGGTCATTAGCCTGTTCATAGCTCAAGAGAAAGTATGGAGGGAAAAAGGAGCTGCTGGAGACACGATCTCTGTTCCCATAATCAAAAGAAGAAGTTCCCACAATAAGTTCCTTCACAAGGTGCAATCATCATACTAGGGCTGGAATAAGGGGACAAGTCACTCCCGATATTGATCAACAAGGTACCCTAGGGGTCAGTGCTCAAGCAGAAATAATTGAGTGGGGGTGGGTATCGGTCATCATCTGATTGGCAAGAGACCGTGCAAACTTGCTTTAACCTCACCAGGAGTTTTCTCAACTAGTGGGCTCAGAATGGCTCCCAACAAATGTCTGCCTAATTAATTTCTCCATTTAGGGAATTCTAGCCCATAGATTCTTAGCATCCTCAATGATTTTTCATAGGTAGTATTTTTTTTTCCAACATGAAGCATCAAAAGTTTAAGAACATAGGAGGTTAGGGTGCTGGAAGTAGTCAACATATAAACAGCAAAATCATCCAAACTGATGACAATTCAGAGTAGTGAGGATGGCTGAGGAAGCTATCACTGGCCTTATGTAAGTGAAAGAGAGCAGGAATGTGAGAGAAATCAATGGATGGCAATCTCAGAGAGGAAGAGAGGGAATCAGTCCTAGGGATGGTCCTTAGAAAAATACTTGGGATTTAATTCCCTCATGTATAAATCTAGTGACCATTCAATTTTAGGACTTAAGAGGTAAGCCCAAGGCCTGGGAAACACCTTTCAGGTGCACACCAATCTAGAGGCAAGGAAAATTTGGCATTTTTATGTTACAGTTACTAACAAAATCTGTCCAGACTGATTGGAAAGGGAAAAACACTCTAGATAACTTTCTGAAATCAAAATAAGTTGTCCTGCTAAATACTTATGAAAAAAAAATTACAGCCTATTTTGCATGAATTGTTAACTTCTAAAAAGAAATGGATGGCGATAAAAATAACTCAACAGGAATTGTTCCCTTTTAAAGAACTCAAGAGAAAAATAAAATGGAAAGGAATGAACAGAGAGTGGATATAGGCAATAGAACTCTGGGTGTCTGACTGAATCTGTTTTATAACTATTTATTTATTGGCAGCCTGGGTGGGATCATTGCAGAAGACAGTCTCAGATAGCACATAATTTATAACAAGATTTAATTTCTACCTCCCTCAAGACAGTGGGGTTTTTATCTCTGGAAAATCAGCAATGGGAAGATTCATATTAACTAGACCAGAGGCTACTATTTGTCCATAATTTCAAAGCCTCTAAACAATGCTATATATGACAAGCCTCTGGTTCTGCATAATGGACATCCTAATAATTGATTTTTATCATTAGTTGCATACTGTGAATGAAATGTATTGGAGGCTACTACCCTTTCCCATTTGAAGACAAAACTATTTTTCATGCTAGAGAATTCCATCTTTTGTGATCTTCTGTCAGATCTTCAAAATTCAAAACTCAAAAAACTAAGGTTGTTCTTTTAAAGAGTACACTGGATCATATCACTTATCTGCTGAAAACCCTCTATAACATTACTTCATATTCAAAATAAAATCCAAAATTCTGCCTGGTCCACAAATTCTATCCAACCCGGTTTGCAGCTTTTGGTTGGATATCATTTTTTAGATCAATCACTATATTCAGTTAAACTGGGCTTCTGTCTATAAACAAGTTCTTGCTCAGAGTCACAATGCTTATTTTTGTCTATTCCTAGAATTCTCTCTCTCAGACTCCAAGGGCTTCCTCTATGGCCTAACTCAAATTTCTTCTCAGATGTCAACTTCTAGGACCAACAGATCTAAAACAGAGACATCCTGGTTGCCACTTGCTTGGTCTCTTTTTGCAGGTCTTATCACTTTCTGCGTTCAGTTTATAATCTATCTTGCCATTCCTTTGAGGAAATATTAGTGGTGTATTTCTAAGGCTTAGAACACTTTCTGATGCATAAAATACATTAAAAAATACTTGATCAAGGAATAAAGGAGGAAGAAAGGGAGGGGAAAAGGGAAGAAAGGAAGGAGGGAAAGAGAAATGAAAGAAAGAAAAAAGATAAGAAAGAATATAGACCTTAAATCAAAAAAGATTCAGATTATCTTCTTTTATAAATTTATTACCCAAGAGGAAGAAATGAGGAGATTTAATGTATCAAGAAAGTACAGGTAAAGCTCCAATTTCTGAGAAAGTTCAGACCAAAAATCTTTCCTCCAGTGAAAGAAAAATATATATTTATGTCTATGTGGTGATGATAAGAAAAAGAAGTTCTAAGAGTTGTTTATTTGCTTTTGGTTCATTCTAGTTGATTAACAATTTACTGACAAGCAAAAACAAAGAATAAACAAAAAAATCACAAAATAAAGCCCCCCCAACAAACAAATAAAAATACCCAGAGAGAACTGAGATAGTTCAATCAGCACCAGCCATGAATCAAATCTTGTTAATCCATGATCAATTCATTAACAAACATGGATCTTACGCTCCAACTGTCAGAGCTCATGTTGATCGTTAGGTAAGAACTTACTACAGAAATCCTCTTATTGATTCTGCTCACTCACCTAATTTGTTCCTCTAGTGTAAAAACCAACAAACAACAATAAACACCTGTACTTTACTTTGTGGATAATTTCTTTCCAGTTAGAAATTAAAAATAAATAATAATAATAATCTGAGCCAATATTTTGCTTTACCTCAACTCACCATCTAGTGGCAAATCGGGTAAGTGCAGCCTTCCTATTTAGAATAACTTCTCTTGCTTTCCTGACAAACATTTGTTTAGCATTTACTCTGCCAGGCACTGTACTAAGCAGAGGTGAATAAACACATACCTAGAATAGTCTCTAGTTCAAATTCTGCCTTCTGGCACTATATTCAGAAAGTTGCTACAGCAAACATTATCTAAAACTGAAGTAGTGTTTATTATGCCTGGTTCTGGGTTGATCACGTTTCAAATGTAACATACCTCATGACAAAACTTCAAGGTGATTGTTATTGTTCCATTTTGTATATAAGGAAAAAGAAGCCGAGAGATGCTGACACCGAAAGAGGCCCAGCATGTAGATGAAAGAGCCCATACTCTCATCCAGATAGGTCTGGCTATAAAGTCTCTGACCTTACTTACCATATCATATGGCCTTTTATTAAATGGAGGTATAATCTATGGCTAGGTAACAATTTTTTTCCTGAGAAAATAGCCAGAACTTTGTACAAATGATAGTTATCACATAATTTTAGTGGATTTCAATTTCCAGAACAGTGACACCTGGACCCATCTGGTTTCAAATCAAATGCAGTTCAGAGGAAAATTCTTGGGTGTCTGCACATGGGAAAAATATCAACATGTAGACTGATGACCCTCAAAGACTAGAAACTTGAAAAAGCCAACAAATAAGGATTGAGTTCAGTTTTCTATAGAAGTAATCTGCATTACACAATGAAGATATTGCTGGATTTAGAGGCCAAATATATCAATTAAAGTAGCAAAACTTAAGGGAATGTAAATGTTTATCATTATCAGATACAAAACCAGGGTATGGACAACTGGCAAAGCTTAATATGCAGGTGGAATAATGTATCTAGAAAAGCTGAACTCAAAGAGTGTGGTTTTGTTAATGTTTTGTGCCAGACACTAGCACTATGTTCTCATTCTTTCAGGTATGGAACATGTTTGGCAAATCCTGTTTGTTGAAGTCAGGCACAACTGTTTGTCTTTCTTTAGCCAACAGAATCTGAAAGAAAGCTTTGTGTTTCATTCTCGAGATCCAAACCAGTTAAGAGTTAGTGTGCAATATGCCTTACTGCCACAATAACTGGTAAGGTTCTTGATATTGGAGGCTTTCATCAGCCTGGGTCCATGTGGTACCAATGAAAAATAAACTAGTGTTATTTTAAACTACTGAGATTTGGAGGTGGCTTGAACATCATCATAAATAGCTTATCCTGAAAAAAAGCAAACCAGTCTGCCACTATTTAAGGCAGAGGATTCTGAGTCAACCTGAGAAAATGGAAATAATTTCATCAGTAATCATTTGGTGCCATGAGCCACAGACATTGCCTAATTAACTCATCTCTATCTGATTATGCCTCACCAAAATACCTTCACGAGAACTTTTCTTACCAGGTAGTAGTCTGTAGGAATATGGTACCCTAATTGACTAAAATGAAACATCTGCCTTGCCTGTCAACTATATTTCTTCATTATTAAACTGATTACTTGGCACTTCAAATTATTCATTAGATTAGTTTGGTTAATGTAGCTGTGGCTTTGAGAGACTGACCACAAGAACATGCATCCATTAGCAAAAGTGGGTTTGCAGAACCGCACAACTGCTTCTGAGATGAGGGAGACAGAAGGGGAGAGGGAGACAAAAAGATAGAGACCAGGAAAGAAACTGTCTGGCTATTTCAGACAAGATTCTTGTTTAAATTCTGCTCTCATGAGATGACCAATCACCCCTTAGTCCTTCTGAATCTGATGAAGCAAAATATGTTCATAAAACTATGTCTACACTTTTAATCAGTGCCCTTCAGCCATTTATTTCTGGGAGAGAAGGCAGGTAGGAAAAACTATAAACAGGGGTTTCCCTGCCTTCCCTATTGGATTCCAGATTGCTTCATGTGCTTGGATATTTTGTTGGACAAATAACCTCCTCCATCAAATTGACAGGTCTTTTTGGTTAACTTGTTTCCATAATAAATGTTCCATCACCAACATCTATTTTTATTAAATAAGGTGTGGTGAGGACAGAGGAAAGATTTTATATAGTCAGTAGGCACTTCTATTTTCAGCAGCTATTGTATTTTTAATTCATGTTTTTATAACATGTTAAAATAATAGGCACCAGATTATGAATGTCCGGCTTGTCATAAGATTGTTTTCTTTTGTCATCAAGTTTCATAGGAATTCATGGACAGGTTATACCAGTCAAGACCAACAAGTATTTGACAGCACCTGACTTATAAATTACTCAGTTCCTTCAACTATTGATTGATTCCTAGACATAAATAACAAAGGAAATGCCAGAGTAATAATTCATCCATTCTTTTTGGTCACGACTCTGTTTCAGAAACATTGCTTATTTTGTTTGGATTCTGATTGGACTTATAATGTATTTGCTCTCTCACATACTGCTTTTGCTTTTGATCTTTCAGATTATCATCCCAAGGAAGGAACAGCAAGAGTAATAAGTTTAAGCCTGATAGCTGGAGCATCAAGCCCTGTTTTTCCGTGACCATCAATTCTGAACTAAGTTTGCTAGAAAGAAGCCAGCATAAAATCTTGAAAAGGAAACAGCATTAATTAAATCCATCTGTATGTTGAATTTGTGTTAAACCTTCAGCCTGATATTTAAGACCTTCATTTGTTTATGGTTTCCCTCCCTCCCTTCTACCATCTTTTCCTCCTTTCTATAGCTCCTTCCTCCCTTCCCTCTTTTCCTTCCTTAATAAAACATTTGTTAGCACCTAAAACATTCTTCTTAAGCTCAATTGGACTATTTATCATATTCTAGTCATATTTCATCCTCTGTGCCTTTGCTCACATTTTCTCTACCCCACTCTCTTCCTCCCATTTTCTATGAACACCATGAGGAGTCCGTACTGTAAAGCCATTTGATATATTTATTCTCTCACTAAGCCTTTCACAAACACTTGAGTCTATATGCAACTTGTGAACCTCTCTCTTATGGTATTACCAAAGGCTTTATTATTTTACAATTGTTTGTATGCTTACCTTTTTAATCCTTCTACACTGTTAACATGCTGTTTGTGGGAGGAGACTGTCTAATTCTGTCTGACGCACCTGTAATGCCTTGCATAGACTGTATGAAAAAAAAAAGTCTAAACAAAACTGAAATAATGACAATAAATATTACAGAATGAACACAACACTAGAGGGCAAACACATCAGAGTTCAAGACTTCCCTCTGTAATTTACAGAGCTGAGATTGTGAAGAACTCTTTGCATCTCAATTGCCTTGTATATAAAGTGAAAATAACTACAGCTTTTTTTTTTTTTCCTCCTTGGAACATTTACAACTTCAAAATTTATGACTCCAATATATGCCTTCTGTTAAATGATTCAACATCAGATAAATCAGAGGACCTCACTATCACAGGTAGAGGCTTTAAAACATGCAAAGATAATTTTACAAACTCTCTGGATAAAAGATTTAACATATCAAGACTCTTTAATGTAATAATAGCATATATTGAACTCTTTTTTAAAATTTTTTAATGTTTTATTTACTTCTGAGAGAGAGAGACAGTATGAGAAGGGGAGGGTCAGAGAGAGAGGGAGACACAGAATCTGAAGCAGACTCCGGGCTCTGAGCTAGCTGTCAGCACAGAGCTTAACCAGGGCTTGAACCCACGAACTGTGAGATCATGACCTGAGCTGAACCGGCCACCCAACCAACTGAGCCACCCAGGCACCCATATTGAGCTCTTTTTTTACTGAGCTCTTCATAAATGGCATGTACTGAGCTAGATAGTTTAGATGATGCTCTCCAGTCCTCACCAGAACAAAGAAACAAAACCATGCAATGGTGGATTTTATTGTACCTGCTTTACTCATGAGAAAACTGTAGCATACCTAGGTTAAGGTATTTGATTCACCCAGAGTCAGAACATCAACCATGTCCAATACTGAAGCCCATGCTATTTCTGCCAAATAAATTAAAATCTTTACATAGTCAATCTATGTATAGTAATTGGTATCAGTAGATACTATATTACTGTGTATTTGTCTATTGAGATTTCTGTGTTTTCTTTTACATAAGTTCTTAATATATTCTAGATACAAATGTTTATAAGTTGTATTTTATCTTTTCTCCAGTCTATTATCTTTTAACATTCCTCACATTTCCCTAACATGATTAAATTCCTAATTTTTGGTATAATCAAATGAGTAAGATATTTTGACATAATTTGCTCTTTTGTACTATTATTATTACAAAAAGCCTTTCCCAAAGTTAGAACATAAACACATGCTCTCCATTTTCTGATAAATAAATACAAAACAAAACAAAATTTAAGCTTGGGTTAAATAGGACTTGATTGCATTTAAAACAATTTTTTTAATGTTTTTAATTCATTTCTGAGAGAGAGAGACAGCGTGAGCAGGGGAGGGTCAGAGATGGAGGGAGACACAGAAACTGAAGCAGGCTCCAGTCTCTGAGCTGTCAGCACAGAGCGTGACGCGTGGGCTCGAACCCACAAACTGTGAGATCATGACCTGAGCCGAAGTCAAACGATCAACCGACTGATCCACCCAGGCACCCCTTGATTGCATGTGTTTTAATACATTATAGTTTAATTATTTTTGCATCTATTTTCTTCCAAAAGTGGCTGTCCTACTTTGCATCCAGCAATGAGTGACAGCTCTGTTGTCCCACATCCTAATCAGCATTTGTTGGTTTTAGTGTTTCAGTGTTTGGCCATTCTAATGGCTGTGTAGTGGTATCTCATTGTTGTTTTAAATTGCAGTTCCCTGATAACATGATGTCAAACATCTCTTCATATACTTGTTTGCCATTTGTCTTATCTTCTTCAATGAGATATCTATTCAGGTCTTCCACATACTTTTTAACCAAGTTGCTAGTTTTATTCTGGTTGAGTTTTAAGAGTTTTTGCATATTTTGAATAATAATCCTTTATCAGATGTTTCTTTTGCAAATGCTTTCTCCCAGTCTGTGGCTTTGTTGTCTTTTGCAGAGCAGAAGCATTTAATTTTAATGAAGTTCAGCCTGTCAATTATATCCTACATGGATTGTTTCCTTGTTGTTGTATCTAAAGAATCGTCATGATACCCAAGTCCATCTAGGGTTTTTTTTTTTTTTCCTGTTATCTTCTTATAGTTTTGCATTCTACATTTAGGTGTATGATCCATTTTGAGCTAACTTTTGTGAAAGGTATGTCTGGGTCTAGATTCATTTTTTGGTGGATATTCAGTTGCTGCACTGCTTGTTGAAAATATTGTCTTATAAATGATATCGTGTTTTTAATTGCCAGTTCCAATCATTCACTTCAGAGATATAGGAAAATGAAATATTGAACTTGTATCCTTCAGCATTACCTTGTTTCTGATCTTTGCAGGAAAGATTTGAGATTTTTTTTTTACCATTTAAGTATGATGTTAGCTGCAGGGTTTATGTAGATTTTATTTATCATGTTGAGGAAGTTCCCCTGTTTTCCTAGTTTACTGGGAGGTTTTATTATGAATAGGTGTTGGTTTGTGTCAAATACTTTTTTGTATCTATTGATATGGTTATATGCTTTGCTTTTTCTTTAGTCTGTTGATGTGATGATACCCATTAATTGATTTTCAAATGTTGAACCAGCTTTGCATACTTGGGATAAATCCCACTTGATTGTGGCGGATAATGTTTTTTATTCATTTTGGAGATTTATTTGCCAGTAAGTTGTTGACCATTTTTTTATCTAAGTTCAGGAAAGATATAGGTCTATGGTTTTCTTATGGTGTCTTTGTCTAGTTTTGGTAGTGAGTCATGCTTGCTTCAAAGGATGAGTTAGAAAGTATTTCTTTTCCTTCCAGCCTGTGAAAGAGATTTTAAGTTTTTTTTAATGTTTGTTTATTTTTGAGAGAGAGAGACAGAGAGAGAGAAAGAGAGAGAGAGGGAGCAGGGGAGGGGAGGAGAGACAGGGAGACAGAATCTGAAGCAGGCTCCAGGCTAGGGGCTGTCAGCACAGGGCCCGATGGGGGCTCGAACTCACAGTGAGATCATGACCCGAGCTGAAGTCCTGAAGTCAACCCACTGACACACCCAGGCACCCCAAGATTTTAAAGAATTAGCATAATTTTTTCCTAAACATCTGGTAGAATTCATCAGTGAATGCATCTAGGTCTTGTGCTTTCTGTTTTGTAAGATTATTATTTATTCAATTTTCAAAACAGGTATGAGCCTATTCAAATTCTCTATCTCTTGTGTGAGTTTTTCCAGATTATTTTTTTTCCGGGAAATGCTCATTTCATCTAGGCTGTAACATTTGTGGACATAGATCGGTTCATAATATACCTTTATCATCCTTTTTATGTCCATGGGATCTGCAGTGATTTATCCTTTTATTTTCTCCTGATATTAGTAATCTGTATGCTCTCTATTTTTTTCTTAGTTAGCCTGGCTCTAGGTTTATCAATTTCATTGATCTTTAAACAAACAAACAAAAAGAACTTTTGGTTGTATTGATTTACCCTATTGATTTCCTGTTTTAAATTTTATTGCTTTCTACTCTAATTATTTCTTTTCTTCTGCTTACTTTACATTTAATTTGCTCTTCTTTTTCTAGTTTCCTACGGTGGACGATTATATTATTGATTTTAGATTTTTTCTTTCTAATCTAGGCATTCAATGCTATAAATTTCCCTCTAAGCACTGCCTTTGCTTCATCCACACGATTTGATATTTTACTTTAATATTTATGTAGTTCTAACATATACATGTCTTACATTTCTCAGGTGATTTATTTTTAGACCCATATGTTATTGACAAGTGTGCTGTTTAATCTCCAAATATTTTGGAATCTTCCAGCGATCTTTCTGTTGATGATTTCTAGTTTAATTCCATTGAGATCTAACAGCAGACATTGTATGAGTTCTATTCTTTTAAATTTGTTAAGGTACGTGTACAATATAGTCAATATTGACAAATGCTCCATGTGAGCTTGAGCAGCTGTTGTTGAATAAAGTAGTGTAGAGATGTCCATTATAAACAACTGATTGGTGTTGTTATAGAGTTCAGCTCTGTACTTACGATTTTCTGCCATTTTTGATGGAGAATCGCTGAATTCTCCAGTTATAATGGTGGATTCATGTACGTCCCCTTGTGGGTTCCATCGGTCATGCCTCACGTATTATGACACTTTGTTGTTAGGCATATACACAGTAATAACTGTTAGGATCTTGGAGAACTAACTTGCTCATCTTTATGCAATGCTACTTTTTATTCCTGATAACTTCCACTGTTCTGAAATTAATATAGCTACTCTCATTTTCTTTTGATTAGCATTCATCAGCATGTATATTTACATGCAGTAATGAAGAATTACAGAATGAACAAAAAAACAAAAGCTATTCAGGGCTCAAATCCATGGACAGTGAGATTTGACCTGAGCTGAAACCAAAAGTTGAACACTCTACTGACTGGGCCACCTAGGTGCCCATGGACCATTGACATTTAAAATGATTATGGATATAGTTGAATAAATATATAGCATATTTATTAATGATTTCTATTTGTTATCCTTGTTCTTTTTTCCTGTTTTTCTTTTTTTTTTTCCTACTCTTCTTCTGCCTTTTTTGGTCTTAACTGAGCGTTTTATAGATTTCATTTCCTCTCTTTTCTTAGTATGTCAGTTATACTACCTTTGATTTTTAGTTATTGCCCTAAATTTTGCAATATACATTTACAATTAATACAAATCCTATCTCAATTAACATTATACCACTTCATGAGTAGTACAAATACCTTGTAATAATAAAATAATTCTAATTCTTCCCCTCTTTTCCTTCTATTCCTGTCATTCATTTCATTAATAAATAAGCATACTTGGGACTCCTGTGTGGCTCAGTCAGTTAAGTGTCCCACTTTGGTTCAGTTCATGATCTTATGATTGGTGATTTCGAGGCCCACATGGGGCTCTGTGCTGACAGCTCAGAGTTTAGAGCCTGCTTCAGATTCTATATCTCTGTCTCCCTCTGCTCCTCTCCTGCTCTCTCTCTCTCTCTCAAAAATAAGTAAACATTAAAAATTAAAATTTTTTTCAATGAATAAACAAACATTCTTAAGCATATACACACATATATGACTGTATATATATATATATATATATATATATATATATACACATACACATGTGTATGTGTGTGTATACAAATATACTGTAGTTATTATTTTGAACAAACCATTCTGTTAGATTAATTAAAAATAAGAAAAATAGAAAATTTTTATTTTATTTTTACTTATTTGTTCTTTGATGCTCTTTTTAATGTATATTTGAGTGTCCTGACCTATATCACTTTCCTTATTTCTGAAAAACATTTAACATTTCTAGCAGGGAATGTCTACTGGCAACAAAGTCCCTTAATTTTTATTTGCCTGAGGAAATCTTTATTTCCCCTTCATTTTGTAAGCATAATCTCTTGGGGTACAGAGTTGTAGGTTGTTGGATTTTTTTCACAACATTTTAAATATTTCATTCCACTCTTCCTGCTTACATAATTTTTGAGGGGAGGTCAGAAATGTTTACCTGTGTCTATAGGTAAGGTGTGGTTTTCCTCTGGCTTCTTTCAGGCTATTTATCTTCTATTTACTACAGTTTGAATATGCTACGGCTGGGTGTAGTTTTGTATTCTCTGAACATATTCTGCATGGTATTCTCCTAACTTCCTGGATCTGTAGTGTGACATTCATTTGGAGGGAATTCTCAGTAATTACTACTTCAGATATTTCTTCTATTCACTTATCTTTCTTCTCTTCTAGTTTCCTATTACATATATGTCCATATTTTTGGATATTCTCTTCCTTTTTATCTTTGCTATTTCGTTCAGAAACTTTTTATTGAGCTATCCTCAAGAATTCTCAAGATTCTTTTCTCAGCCATATCTAGTCTAACAAGCTTATTAAACGTATTCTTCATATCTATTAACAGGGTTTTTTACTTCAATACTTTTAAAATTCTTTCTTAGAATTTTGATCTCCCTGTTTACATTGCCCATCTATCTATACTTACATGCTGTTTACTTATCCATTAGAGCCCTGAGTATATTAAATCATGGTTGTTTTAAACTACTGGTCTGGTAATTCTAACATCCCTGCCATATATGAGTCTGATTCTTATGTTTGTTTTGTCTCTTCAAACTGTAATTTTGGCATTTAATATGCTTTGTAATATTTTCTTGATGGCTTGATATTATATACTGGGTTAAATATTGCTGTAAATAGACTCTTAGTAATGTGATGGTAAGGTATGGGGGAAGGGATGCATTCTACGGTCTTATGATTAGGCCTTACTTTTTAATGAGTCGGTGCCCACGGGCTGTAAACTTGACAAGAGCTTATCGGCCCCTCTCTCCCTCTGATGGGAAAGGCTAGCTGGAGTGGGGCTGAAGTGGGGCTGGATATTTCCCTTCTCCCAAATCAGTTAGGCTTTGATAAAACTCCAATACTTTAGGCTAAAATATTGATAAAAATAGTTTCTTCTGAGAGTGAGCCTCAAAACAAAACAAAACATGGAATGATCTGGTTTATTTATAAATGGTTCCTTTTACCCCTCTCCCTGTAAAAAGTGCAAGGGGATTTTTTTCCTCTAATTTTTGTTGTAAAATCTGATCAAACTCCTGGAGATAAAATTCACAAAAGTGTGGGGGCCCTCCTATGACTGTTTTATTCTGGAGTTTTTAACTCCCAGACTTGTTTACACTGAGCCTCAAGGAATATGTTACAGTTTATATTTTTCTACCCTGGTACTGGTTCTCACACAGATTTCTGCTCTTGGATTTCTGCTCTGGTAAATTGTGACTATTTGTATTCTTCTCTTTGTCTCTCCAATTTTAGAGTCAGTGGTTTGCCTTGTGATCTAATTTCTCTGAAGGATATAAGAAGAGTTGTCGATTTCTCAGTTTGTTTAGTTTTTTGCATATTGTTATGATGTACGGTTCTGAGCTCTTTGCACATTAGACTGAAAGCCTTAAGTCCTTACTTATTTTTAATAAACATTTAGTTTAAAATAGATTTAGATTGGGGCATCTGGGTGGTTCAGTCAGTTATGCATCCAACTTCAGCTCAGGTCATGATCTCATGGTCTATGAGTTCAAGCCCTGCATCAGGTTCTGGGCCGACAGTTCAGAGCCTGGAGCCTGCTTTGGATTCTTTGTCTCCCTCTCTCTCTGCCCCTCCCTAGATCGTGCTCTGTCTCTCTCTATGTCTCTCTCTCTCTCTCTCTCTCTCAAATATAAACATTTAAAAAATAAAAAAATAGATTCAGATTTACAGAATTTTTGCAAAGATAGTATATAGAGTTCTCATATGCTTCACGTCCAGTTTCCCTATCACTAACATCTTATATTAGTATGGTACATTAGTCAAAATTAATGAGCCAGCATCAACACATTATTAAAGTCCATACTTTGGGGCATCTGGATGGCTCAATGAAGCATCCAATTTTGGCTCAGGTCATGATCGCGTGGTTTGTGAGTTCAAGCCCCACATTGGGCTTTGTGCTGACAGCAAAATCTGGAGCCTGCTTTGTATTCTGTGTCTCCCTCTCTCTCTCTGCCCTCCCCTGCTTACATTCACACCAATCATAGGAGCGTCCCCACACTTCTGTGAATTTTATCTCCAGGAGCTTGATCGGATTTTACAGCAAATATTAGAGGAAAAAATCCCCTTTTGCTTTTTACAGGGAGAGGGGGAAAGTAATTCTCTCTTCCTCCGAAGAATAAATGTTAAAAATGTTTAAAAATACAATTCATACTTCATTCAGATTCCCTTATTTTATACCTGATCTTCTTTCTCTGTTTGAGGATCCCATCCAGAATACCACATTATATTTAATCATCAATTCTCCTGAGAGTTCTCTTGGCTGTGACAATAACTACAATACTTTTGAGGAGTAATTTGTTCATCATTTTCTTAATTTTGTGAACGTCCTCCCTATGTCACTGCATATATTTTTTATTTAATTTAAATAATTGGTTTCTTTTTTTCCAAATCTATATAATAAATGCTTGCTCTCTCTAATGTTTTCTTTTAAGGGTTGTATTTCCCAAGCAACTGGTTATTTGGTGAAGAACTCCTGTCACCCAGAAGGTCTCAGAAAAATCCAGGTGTTATTGGGTATAGAGAAGTGGCTGAAGCCAACACCTTAGTATTTTGTGTTCTTCCTGTGAATTTAAGGAGGTCAGAAGGGATATGCCTCAGAGTATTCTACCATAGTATTGGCCACCTCCTTTGCTGTCTTTCCATTAGACAGATAATATGATCATGAAGTCTCCTTTAAACACTTTGAACATAAAACTAGCAGAGGGAGGAAATATTCTCATTATTTAAAAAAATGTTTTTTAACGTTTCTTTAGTTTTGAAAGAGAGAGGGGGATAGAGACAGAGAATGAGTGGGGGAGGAGCAGAGAGAGAGGGAGACACAGAATCTGAATCAGATTCCAGCTCTGAGCTGTCAGTACATAGCCTGACAAGGGGCTCAAACTCAAGAAGTGTGAGATCATCACCTGAGCTGAAATCAGGCACTCAATGAGCCTGAGTCATTGAGAACTGAGCCATCCAGGTGCCCCAGAAACATTCTTTTTAGACTGTAATGTAACATGGCTGGGAACTTGGAAGGGGGAGGAGAGGGAAGAGTGAATGTTAGACGGGGATAACGCGATCCACACATTCCCATCAGACTGAGCTGGGCTTCAGTTCCACTAACACCAGAAAGACCAAGCAACTGCTACTGACCATTGACTCCCTGGGGCTTCTGGGCAGCCAGAAATCCTTCAACCCAAGTGGTTAGGGGGGATCAAAGACTTTAAGTGCTCTCCAGAACCTCTCTGTTACTGGTATCCGACTGTTAGGGCTGCAAAATTACCTCTTGGCACACCTCAGTTCGTACAAGTGTTTGGTATTCCCAGGGAGTTTTAACACAAAAAACCTTGAATCCAACCTTCTTTCCCCATCTGTTGTTTCTTTGAGATTGTTTGGAAGAGGGAATCAAAAGCTTCTGCTACTTTTCTGTATTTTCAAGAGGCAATGGAGGCTCAGGGAGTCTAAGGTCCTAAAGCTAGTGAGATGTACACGTAGGATACAGAATAGCATCAAAGGACACAAAAGCCTATACACATTCCAATTTCCAAACAGGCTTTTATACCTATTGGCCAGAATGTCAAATACAACGCAGATCCCTGGAGTACAACTACTGAGAACACCAGTTAAGTCTTGCAGGTGCATTGTATATCCGATATAGGACTTTGATGGACAATCCTCCTGGCAATTTAAAGATAATAGAGAAGAATAATTACTGCATCTTTTTTCATATCACTCATTGATAACACTCATTAATTTATTCATTCACTATAAACTTACCAAGAACACTAAATACAAGAGGGGGCAAGATGGCAGAGAAGTAAGGAGCTCCGTACTTGCACTCGCACCCATACATCACATGGAAAAGATCTGAAGCCACTGGAAACCTTACAAAACCTGAGACTCTGGGAGAAAAAGGACGCAGAATCCGCTGAGAAAGACTTCTAACGGCTACTTCAAGAAACAAGCCAGAGTACACTAGGTGGAGAGTCCCAAATATCACTACAAATAGGAAAATAAAATAACCAAGGTCCCAACAAGAGAGACCAAGAGAAACCATTCAAAAAACACTCTCTGAAAGGATAGGCCCTGGACAGTCAAAGAGTCTTCTTGGATATAGCAGCGCTCACAGATACAGAGAGAATTAACAGGTCTTTAAAACCAACAAGAGTCAGAAAGCTAACTAAAATGATGAAACGAAAGAGCTCTCCTCCAAAGAAACCTCAAGAAGAAATGACAACTAATGAACTGCTCAAAATAGATATCAGCAGCATAACTGAACAAGATTTTAGAATAATAATGGTGAAATTAATAGCAGGGCTTGAAAAAAACATAGGCGACATCAAAGAAACTATGGCTACAGACAGAATGGAAAATAAAAATAGGCATGAAGAATTAAAAAATGTGATAAATGAGATCCATAATAAATTAGAGGCCTCCAATGCACGGCTTGAAGAGGCAGAAAGGAGAATAAGTGATTTAGAAGACACCATTCTAGAAAAACAAGAAGCTGACAAAAAAAGAGACAAACTGATCCAGGAACAGGAAAGAAGAATTTCGAGAGCTCAGCGACACGGTCAAACGCAACAATATCCGTATCATAGGAATCCCAGAAGAGGAAGAGAGAGGGAAAGGTGCTGAAGGAGTCCTGGAACAAATTATAGCAGAGAACTTCCCCGACCTGGGGAAGGAAGTAAATGTGGAAATATGAGAGGCTCAGAGGACTCCCTTCAGACGTACCTTAAAGAGATCTTCTGCATGGCACATCATAGTAAAAATGGCAAAATACAAGGACAAAGAGAATTTTGAAAGCAGCTAGGGAGAAAAGGGCCCTAACATACAAAGGGAAACCTATCAGGGTGGTGACAGACCTATCTACTGAAACATGGCAGGCCAGAAAGGAATGGCAGGAGATCTTCAATGTGATGAACAATAAAATATGCAGCCAAGAATCCTCTATCCAGCAAGCCTGTAATTCAAAATAGAAAGAGAGATAAAAACCTTTCCAAATAAACAGAAATTGAAAGAATTTGTCACCACTAAACCAGCCCTACAAGAAATCCTGAGGGGGATGCTCTGAAGGAAAGGTTGCAAGGAACAAAGGTACCAGAGACACCACCACAATCATGAACCCTACAAAAGATACAAAGACTCTAAACCCACATATTTCAATAATAACACTGAATGTAAATGGGCTGAATGCTCCAATCAAAAGACATAGGGTAGCAGAATGGATAAAAAACCAAAATCCATCTATATGCTGTCTACAAGAAAGTAATTTTAGAAGGGAAGATACTTTCAGAGTAAAGTAAGGGGATGGAGAAATATATATCATGCTACAGGAAATCAAAAGAAAGCTGGAGTAGCTATACTTATATCAGACAAATTGGACTTTAAGTTAAAGAAAATAGCAAGAGATGAAGAAGGGCATTACATAATAATTACAAGCATCCATCAGGAAGAACTAACTATCATAAATGTCTACGGACCGAATATGAGAGCACCTAAGTATCTAAAACAATTAATCACAAACAGAAACAAGCTTATAGATAAGAATGTGCTAATAGCAGGGTACTTTAATACTCCCCTTACAGCAATAGATAGCTCAACCAGACAGAAAATAACTAAAAAAAAATAATGGATTTGAAAGACAAATAGGACCAGATGGATCTGATGGATATATTTAGAACTTTACATCCTGAGGCCAGGGAATTTACTTTCTTCTCAAGAGCACATGGCACGTTCTCCAAGATGGATCACATACTGGGATATAAAGCAGCCCTCAATAAATATAAAAGAATAGAGATCATACCATGCACACTGTCAGATCACAATGCTTTGAAACTTGAAATCAATTACAGGAAGAAGTGTGGAAAACTTCCAAAAACATGGAGGCTAAAGAACACCCTTCTAGAGAATGAATGGGCCAATCAGGCAATTAGAGATGAAATTTAAAAATATACGGAAACAAATGAAAATGAAAACACAACAATTCAAAATCTATATGCTGCAAAGGCAGTCCCAAGAGGAAAGTACACTGCTCTCCAGTCCTATTTCAAGAGATTAGAAAAAGCGCAAGTCCAACATCTAACGACTCAACTAAAGGAACTAGAGGCAGAGCAACAAGAACGCCCTAAACCCAGTAGAAGAAGAGAAATAGTAAAAATTAGAGCAGAAATAAACAACACAGACACCAAAGAAACAATTGAACAGGTCAATGAAACCAAGAGTTGGTTTTCTGAAAAAATAAACAAAATTGACAAGCCTCTAGCCAGGCTTGTCAAAAAGAAAAGAGAGAGCACCCAAATAGACAAAATTATGAATGAAAATGGACTTAATACAATCAACCCCTCAGAAATACAAGCAATTATCAGGGAATACTACGAAAAATTATATGCCAACAAATTGGACAACTTAGAAGAAATGGACAAATTCCTAAACACACACTCACTACCAAAATTCACATGGGAAGAAACAAAAGACCTGAACAGACCCATAACGAGTGAAGAAATCGAATCACTTACCAAAAATCTCCCAACGAATAAGAGCCCTAGACCTGTTGGCTTCCCTGGGGAATTCTACCAGACATTTAAAACAGAATTAACCCAAATTCTTCACAAGCTATTCCAAAAAATAGAAATCAAAGGAAAACTCCTGGACTCATTTTATGAAGCCAGCATCACTCTGATTCCCAAGCCAGACAGAGATCCAGCAAAAAAAGAGAACTACAGGCCAATATCCTTGATGAATACGGATGCAAAAATTCTTAACAAGATCCTTGCAAATCGAACCCAGCAGCACATAAAAAGAATCATCCACCAAGATCAAGTGAGATTCATACCTGGGTTACAGGGCTGGTTCAACATTCGCAAATCAATCAATGTGATACATCACATCAATTAAAGAAAAGATAAAAACCATATGATCCTGTCAATAGATGCAGAAAAAGCATTTGACAAAATACAGCATCCCTTCTTAATAAAGACTCTAGAGAAAGTCGGGATAGAAGGAACCTACTTAAACATCATCAAAGCCATCTATGAGAAGCCTTCAGCTAACATCATCCTCAATGGGGAAAAACAGAGCTTTCCCCCTGAGTTCAGGAACACGACAGGGATGTCCAGTCTCACCGCTCTTGTTTAACACAGTGCTGAAGTCCTAGCATCAGCTATCAGAAAACGAAAGGAAATCAAAGGCATCAGAATTGGCAAAGAGGAAGTCAAACTTTCACTCTTTGCAGATGACATGATACTCTACATAGAAAACCCGACAGACTCCACCAGAAGCCTACTAGAACTGATCCAAGAATTCAGCCAAGTTGCAGGGTACAAAATCAGTGTACAGAAATCGGTTGCATTTTTATACACCAACAATGAAGTAACAGAAAGAGAAATCAAGAAACTGATCCCATTCACAATTGCACAAAAAACCATAAAATACCTTGGAATAAACCTAACCAAGGATACAAGAGATCTGTATGATGAAAACTATAGAAAACTTATGAAGGAAATTGAAGAAGACACAAAGAAATGGAAAAACATTCCATGCTCATGGATAGGAAGAATAAATATAGTTAAGATGTCATTACTACCCAAAGCAACCTACACATTCAATGCAATTCCAATCAAAATTGCACCAGCATACTTCTCAAAACTAGAACAAACTATCCAAAAATTTGTATGGAACCACAAAAGACCCCTAATAGCCAAAGTAATCCTGAAAAATAAAACCAAAATGGGAGGGATCACCATCCCAGACTTTAGCCTCTACTACAAAGCTGTCATCATCAAGACAGTATGGTATTGGCACAAAAACAGACACATAGACCAATAGAACAGAATTGAGAACTCAGAAGTGGACCCAAAAGTATACAGCCAACTAATATCTGACAAAGCAGGAAAGAATATCCAATGGAAAAAAGACAGCCTTTTTAACAGATGGTGTTTGGAGAACTGGACAGCAACATGCAGAAGAATGAAACTAGATCATTTTCTCATACCATGCATAAATATAAACTCAAAATGGATAAAGGACCTGAATGTGAGACAGGAAACTGTGAACATCAGGACCTGAACGTGAGACAGGTAACTATCAACATCCTAGAGGAGAAAGCAGGAAACAACCTCCTTGACCTCTACCGCAGCAACTTCTTACTTGACAATTCCCAAAAGCAAGGGAGTCAAGAGCAAAAATAAATGATTGGGACCTCATCAAGATTAAAAGCTTCTGCACAGCAAAGGAAACAACCCACAAAACTAATAGGCAACCAACGGAATGGGAAAAGATAGTTGCAAATGACATATCAGATTAAGGGTTAATATCCAGAATCTGTAAGGAACTCACCAAACTCCACACCCGAAAAACAAACAACCCAGTGAAGACATGGGCAGAAGATATTAACAGACACTTCTCCAAAGAGGACATCCAGATGGCCAACAGACACATGAAACGATGCTCAGCATCCCTCCTCATCAGGCAAATACAAATCAAAACCACACTGAGATACCACCTCACGCCTGTCAGAGTGGCTAAAATGAGCAAATCAGAGAACATGAGATGCTGGTGAGGATGTGGAGAAACGGGCACCCTCCTACAATGTTGGTGGGAATGTAAACTGGTACAGCCCCTCTGAAAAACAGTGTGGAGCTTCCTCAGAAAACTAACAATAGAACTCCCCTAGGACCCAGCAATAGCACTGCTAGGAATTTACCCAAGGGATACAGGAGTGCTGATGCATAGGAGCACATGTACCCCAGTGTTCATAGCAGCACTCTCCACAATACCTAAAACATGGAAAGAGCCTAAGTGTCCATCAATGGACAAATGGATCAAGAAGATGTGGTTTATCGATACCATGGAATACTACATGGCAATGAGAAACAATGAAATCTGGCCATGTATAGCCACATGGACAGACCTTGAGTGTGTTATGCTGAGCGAAATAAGTCAGGCAGAGAAGGACAAATATCATATGTTTGCACATGTAGGAGGATTAGGAGGGACTTAACTGAGGAAGAAGGGGGAGAAGAAGGGGGGAAATGGTGGGGGAAAGGGAGAGAGGCAAACCATGAGAGACTTTTGAATGCTGACAAAAACTGAGGACTGATGGATGTGGGGGGAGGGGGATGGGCATGGAGGAGGACACTTGTGGGGATGAGCACTGGGTGTTATGTGGAAACTAATTTGTCCATAAACTATTTGTAAAAAAAAAAAAAAAAAAAACACTAAATGCAAAATAAAAAAAAAAGAAAAATCTACTTTTATGGAGAACTTTTCTATTTTCTAGTAAGAGTGGTCAGATATAATTCTCATATGTAAACAAAACAAGAAACCAATCCATTAAAAGTATATGGCTGCTACTCAAATGTACCTATGAAAGCTACAGAAAGATATACTCACACTTACTTAATTTAGCCTAATGAAAGGTACTATAATACTTGAAACTCACTGGGGACAAATTGCTAAATAGGCAATAATGATCTTCAGTACTCTCCAGAACTTTCTCCTCTATTCCTTTCAGTAATTGATCTATGCTCTTTTCCTACTCCTATTAACTACACGTTGCACTACAAAATTGTTATTAAGTCAAGTCAGACCATCCTGATTTGATTAATATTCCAAAACTTTTGTCAAAGAAATAAAGCTCTAAGTTGAACATTAGAAAAGTATTGGAAGTAAGATGGGGTCAACGTTCCTTTGTAGTTCCCAGAAATTATGTACATCAAACATCAAGCCAGCAAAGTTATATTTCAAAGAAATGGAAGTAGGCCCAAATAAATGGAAAAACAAAAATTGTCCTGATTTTTCTTTGCTATAGAATTATAAACTATTGATTAAAGGCACAAACTGCTTGGGAATGGATGCCAACAGATAAGAAAATAAAATCACTCCTAGCAATAGGCTCCAGAATTATGTGCTTAAAACATTTCTCTCTCACTAGCTTATCAGGCAACCAAAAAATTAAAAGCAATTTTCAATGGAAACAGAGAGACACTCTCTGATGCTTACACTCCGTGCAGCACTCTGGAAAAGCCAATAAAACCAATTACTGGGCAGTTGTGTTGCTCACTAGATGATCAGCATAAGCTAATAACATGGTCCAGGATCAATCACTTGTTTTTCCTAGAAGCACAGGAAGTGTGGTATGTGAATAGGAGGAGGCATGGAGGACAAGATTGGCTCTTCTGGGTCAGCTTTTAAAAGTAGCTGTTACTTTACATGACGTATGCACATAAATGTGTTCATTTAAGAGGCTATCAAAATTTCCTCACTAGCACAATGAAAGCTAAAAGAGGGAAAAGAGGAGAAGAGCTCTGTCTATAAATCTGTCATAATAGCTTGTATGCCATAGTAAGCACAGGCAAATAATAGTTAGTGAGACATAAAGGAATTCTAATTCCTGAAAAGAGTGAAACAAGGACCAAGAGGTAGAATTCTCCAGTTTGATTGCTTGCTATGGTCAGCCAAAGCACCCTCAAGCAGGGAGCTCAGAAATTATGTCACCTCTACATGACAATGTAACACACACACACACACACACAGACACACACACGCACAATTATCAAAGCTTCTCCTTCCCATAATCTTCAAGAGCCTTTAAGGGGAAAATGATGCAACTGCCTCAGGTATGATCTAACTCATTATGTTGGTATTTCTCAACTGGTGATAATTTTATCTCCCACCCCGTGACACCATTTGACAACATCTGGAGATATTACTGGCTGTCACAACTCAGGAGGTGTTATTGGCATTTGGTGGTTAAAGGCTATAGACCTTGCTGAACATTCTGCAGTGCATGGAACGGTTCTTCTCTAATAAAAAATCAAGTAGTCACAAATGTTAATAGTGCCGATGCTGAGAATCCATGAAGTATACGATAGTAGACAAAAATCAGCTCTATGTGAAACACAGGTCTCTGTTTTAGGTCATCACACTGTGTAAGTATCTCAGACTTTTATTCGTAAGTATTAGAAAGAAACCTTAAGATGTCATAACTCAGGTAAAGATCTAATACTGACAAGGAGGCCTGGCCAGAGTGTGTCCCCCCCTTCAACTTCACAGACTAAGACTACATCATAATCATCAACATCTGTATTTTAATAAAGGAAAATAAAACTATTGTTTTTAATGAAATTGGAGGAGATGCTACAGAGAAGTCACAGTTACTTTATCACTGAGACATTTGTCCTGCTTCCTCTAGAGCTGAACACTTTTTTTTTTAAGTTTATTTATTTATTTTGAAAGAGACTGTGTGAGAGCAGGGGAAGGCCAAAGAGACAGGGAGAAAGAGAGGGAGAAAGAATTCCAAGCAGGCTCTACATTGTCAGTGCAGAGCCCAATGTAGGACTTGAACTCACAAACCAGGAGATCATGACCTGAACGGAAACCAAGAGTCAGATGCTTAACCGACTGAGCCACCCAGGCTCTTCTATGAAGAATAGATTGCAGAGAGACAAAAATGGAAGTGGGGGCATCAGTTTGAGGCATCTGCAGCAATTTCTGGGAAAATGGTCACCCACAAAAGGTCAGGGCATCAGAAATAGAATAGGTATGTTAAGAAAGGTAGGATCATTAGGACCTGGTTAAAAACATACAAAAAACTAGGTGTTGGTGGTGCTGAAGAGGCAGAGGCAAGGATGAATCCCTGGTATCTAGATGAAAAACCCTGAGTGGATGGAAGGCTCTTTCCCTAGAACAGAGGAACACAAACAGTGGGGGATTTCTGTCCGTGTAGTAGGATCTGAGGAATATCTCGGTGGATTAGAATGCCAGCAGGTGACTGGCAAGCTTCCGTAGCTCTGGAATTCTTATAGTTTCACATTCCTATGGGACTAGTGTCTGAATTCCACAGTATCTGAGAAGATGGTCAAGGGCAGATTAGTTACTGGATGACTCACCTCTAAGCTTGGCAGTCTGTATCTTTTAATCTTAAAATTGGCTTTTAGGTCATAAGAAGTAGCTGTTAATACAGAAACAAATAAAGAAACACAGTCTATCTTTTAATGGTATCCTAAGTCAAAAACTTCTCTAAAAATCATGAACTACAGAATCATTACACAAATTTTGCTGTTTTACTCACATACAGAAAAGGGTAGCAAGATGTGATTAAGATTTGTGTGAAAAGAAGTATTGGGGTAGGGAAAAGGAGAGATTCCTTTTCCCAAGACAGTTGAATAGAGAAAAAGATTCATCTTTCTAAAAGTTAGTTGAATGAAATCTACTCTTTTAGTTGAATGAAATCTACTCTTGCAGTGACTTTGAATAGTCTAGGTTCTGACACAGTAAGTATACATTTCTAATGTATTAGTGATTTGCAAACATTGTTCACCTGCGGTTGGACTTATGAGCCACAAAACATTTAAACATGAATTTGTTTCTGAATGCCAGCAGACCCTAGTGAGCTATGGGACTAATTCCACCTCTTCTATGTGTGGGATGCAGATGTTCTGTTTCACTGTTCATAATAGGTATTCACAAATATATATGTATGCAGAGACTTGAAAATTGGGAACTGGCTTTATTATTCAAAATATATTCAATATTCCTCTAACCCTAGTCTCTGCCCAACATCACTCTTTTTACTCCTACCTTTTCTTCACATCTATATAACCAGCTTGCTTCTATTCTTTTCCCACCTGGTCTTGTCTATATTGAGTGGAGGAATTTTTAATCTCTATGGACCCCAATCTTGCTCGTTTTTCTTTTCTTCCACCTGAATTTGTATTCTGACACGGTATTTATTCTTATCAAACTGTACCCAGGAGAGTGGGAAGAACATATCAGATTTAAATACAGTTTCCTTCACTTCCTACCTATGGGACATTGGCAAGTTACATAACTTCTTTAATCTCAGCATCTTCACTGGTAATGTGGGGTAAGACTTCCTACCACTTAGGTTTATTTTGCAGATTAACAGCATACCCTTTCTTGTTTTACAGAGGATTTTCACAAAGTTAATTCTCTTATTCTTAGTTCTAGAGTGATTTTGCTTCTGAGAATATAGCAGAGTATGAAAGTATGTGCAACAGCAGATTATGTGACAGTGGCTGTGCTGTACAATGACAACTACACAAATATGTAGCAAGAAATACAGAGAGAAGATCATAGTTTTACTTAACATCTTTCCGTTTTTATATAATGCCAGATATGCAAATACAAGAATCTACTATTGAGTCCAAAATCTTCTACCAATTGTCCCAATGCCTTTAGAAGCCTAAGCAAAAGCTAAGATACATTTCCAAAGAAATTCATGGCTGAAATAATTTCAACTTCTCCTGTGTGCTTATGTGGGTATTATAATCTCTGGCATATATACCTGACATGATCTTTTAAACTCAGTAAAAGGGATGACATTTGTCCCATCAAATTTCATTAGCTCACCATCCTTATCTGTGCTAAACAGAAAAATCAGTATAGGAAATTAACGCAGCCTGTCTTCTGAGTTTCCTTTCACACCTGTCCCAGGCAGGTGTGCAAGTCCGTATTTGGGAGCCTTCTTGTTTCTCATTACCTTTCTAAAACTCAGCATATAGTTCCAAACTTCTTCCTGGCTAGCCATTGAGGAAAGTAAGAATTTTGGGTATCTAGTGAAAAATCTCCATTCCAAGACTCAATCAATCTCCATACAAACTTTTACTATAAAGACCAGTTAGTAAATATTTTAGGATTGGAAGGCCAGACAGCCTTCATAGCATCTAGTCATCTCTGCTGTGGTAGCACAAAGACACCTAAATAAAAGGGAAATAAATATGCATAGCTGTGTTCAAGTGAAATTTCATTTACAAAATAAAGAGCCAGACTTAGTCCATGGGCCATAGTTTTTCAACCCCTACTTTAGATTACATTCAATGAATTTCTGTGTTCTAAAATCTTCCTTTTTTACAGGTCATGATTAAGATGTAGTAGCACAAAGTCAACATCAAAGTGCAGTTAAGAAAAGTGTCCAATGAGATGAGGGAATTTAGGAACAAGACAAAAAGAGACACAAAATGTTGACTCCAATGGTAAAGTGAATATGTCTGTAGGCTAAGGATCCTGTAGGGGAAGCACTGGGGTATCTCTCAGATTATTTCTGGTGGAGAACCAATCCTTTTTCAATCCATTATGTATTAGATAATACATTTCATGTACTTCAGAGCAAATTGTATTAAGAAAAACCCTTAAGTATGTAATTTCATTTTCTGCACTTATGTCAGTATGAACAAGTAGCAAACAGAACCAGCAGAGGTCCATGAGCCATACTCTAAAGATGGAAGGTGATATGTAAGAAGGAAAGCATCTGACTACACGTGTTTCTGCCATCAAGTCTTTGTCACACTTGTTCACAGATCATCTGCTGCATTCCTTGGAAATAAAGACACACATTATCCTAGCATCCAGGGCATTTCATAATCTGGGTCCTGCTATGTTGTTTTGGCTGTGCCCTTTTCTGCATCCACACAAGACTTCTTGTGCCCAAAGACATTTGCTTTCCCACATTTTGCTACTGAGCTGTTCATAGCTCTGCACTGCTTTGGCAGGCCCGTCTTCAGTGTCCTTCAAAACTCCTCCATGAGGTCATGTTTTCTCTCCACAGGATGTAAGCTGATCCTCCATTGGACATCCATAAAACAATGCATGCTTTTTCCCTATTCCTGCTTTAAATAATATTGTAATACTCTCTGTAACGTGTCTAATCCTAAAATTGGATAGTGAGTTTTTAGAACTTGAGCTGTATTTTATATATATAGGACTCAGAGTACCTAACACGGTTTCTTTTATAAAATAAGGGTTCCTAGGGCACCTGGGTGGCTTAGTCAGTTAAGTGTCCAACTTCAGCTCAGGTCATGATCTCATGGTTCATGGGTTCAAGCCCTATGTACTCTGTGCTGACAGCTCAGAATTGGAGGCTGCTTCAGGTTCTGTCTCCCCCTCACTCTCTGCCCCTCCTCCACTCACACTCTGTCTCTGTCTCTCAAAAATGAATAAACATTTAAAAATGAAATAAATAAAATAATAAAATAAAATAGGGGTTCCTTACAAATTAGTCATAGAGTGACACTGAACCCGCACTTTAAATATTCTCTTATGATTCCTCTTTGAATGTTTTGAGAATCAGTCCTTTGTACCTCTGACCTTTCTGTCTTCCACTTAGGACAAGGAAGCTTATCAGAAAGAGAAGCTGGGTATCTAAAACCACAGAATGCAGCAATCTGTGGCATCAAAAGCAAACCAAATAGGTGCATGACTCATTTACAGAATTTGCGAAATGGAGCCTAGAGAATGAAAATGCAATTTATGGCTCATTTATATTATTCTGAATGTCACTGTAAGATAATACATTTCATGGAGAAGGAAGCCAGCCATGATTAGCATTCAGTTCAGCCACAGACCATAACAACTGTTTGTTTCCACTGTGATCTGTACGACTTTGCTTTAGGATGAAAACTTAATTGGATATATTGAGGGAAAAACCTGCCATTGGTGAGTAAAATTTTATCATCTCTATCAAAGTTATATACTTGCAGAATTATGAAGCCAAGTTGGTGTTTACCCTGCAAATAAATATAATTCCAAGTGACAAAAAAAAAAAAAAAAAAGACAAAATTAAGCTGTGTTAGCAACACATGGGGAAAAAATAGCCAAAGACTCACTCACATATTTTATTACTGTTATTACTATGATGATGATGATGATGTATGAAGCAAATTAGGAGTCTATGACCATGCTACATTCTATTTGTTTGGCTTTATATTTAATGTTCCTTTTTTTAAAGTATAGTTCAAATTTATTTTACCAGTATAAAACTCTGTTTTGGATAATGATATTCCAGAAACGGTGTGTATGCCTTGCCTCTCATCGTCTGCCCCTGACATCCATAGTATTAAGGAAAAAGCCAAGGAAAGGTAGACATTTTAAAAGACGGGCTTCCTGCTAGCCATGTACACACTGCTTCTAAAGAACCCTTCCATGACAGGATCTCGAAGGAGCAAATCTACGTAGTCCTGTTTTCTTGTCCTCTTTTATCTCACCAGGGATGACACCATTAATTTCTACAACTTAATATAAGCCTTTTGATCATTTTAACTATAAAAATGGGACTAACTGTGGGAAGCTAAGCAAAGGGTCTGGCTAGTTAAGGACTAGAGGCAGCGTAATGGCCTACTTTATGTGTCTGCTTGGCTAGGCTACAGGCCAAATTACTCAATCAAACTAATCTAGTTGTCACTGTAAAGGTATTTAGTAGATGTGATTAAAGTCTAAAATCAGGAGACCTTAAATAATGGAGATTATCCTGGATGATCTGGGCAGGCCTGATTCAATCAGCTGAAAGGCCTTCAGGGATGAATTGAGGCTCCCCCGTGGAGAAGAAATACCCCTGTGGACTGCAGCCTCAGCCTGCCCCTCCCGATGGTCTGCTTTACAGATTTCTGACTTGCCTGACCAGCCCCTACAACCACATAAACCAATTTTGCAATACATCTCCTGATATGTATCTCTTAGTGGTTCTGTTTCTCTGGTTGAACTCTGTCTGATAAAGGCAAACCAAAGGACCAAGAATTGAGCTATAATAAATAGAGTATAAACTGGGTGAACAGAAGTTAGATTCTCTTTAGAGTAGCAGCAGCAAGCAGGACAGTCATTTAGCCCTAGAGAAAACTCACATTTCTAAACCCTCAGTTTCAGTGACTATGAGTCTCAGTCCTAGTCTACCCCCTTGAGATTTTGGGCATCTTCTTGAATTCTTTATTGTGTTAACTTGAGTATGTTTGTTGTAGCCAAATGGCCTTGATGAGAGAAATTATTATGTGCCTGGTGCATTCTAGAAGAAGGCAAAATTGACACATTTTCTGAGATATTTCTTTTTCCAGTAATTCAACATATATATGTTATCTATAATTTGTAAGACTGAATGGGTTCGGTGAAGACCCAGAGAGGAATCTGGCATGTAGAGCTTGCTTTCAAAACCTTATACTTTGAAATGTCTGTTCATAAGTATCCCCAGTTCACAACTAAAAGTGGCACTTGGAGTGAGCAAGCTATGGAAAGGGGAGTTCTGAGGTGGCTGAGAAGATCGAGAAAGGCTCCATGGATAGCAGGGCATTTGATTCCTACCAGGTCTAACATTTGTAGGCCTGGGGTGAGACTACAAAAGGAGACCCACACATGTCTACCTCAAACTAACAAATTTGAATAAATCATGTTGCATCTCCCTCGACAAATATGCTTTTGCCATAACATGGAAAGTAACAATTTAATTTAGAATGATTGATTCCTGGAGCTTCATGCTCTTTTTCTTCTTATCCCTGGTTCCAACATGGGGCAGGAAGAGCCTCACATGTATCTGTGTGGACAACACTGCCTGCCTGGCCAACGTCCATCCATGCCTCCTGCAAACAGCAGTCTCATGGCCATCCCTTGAACCCTAAGGTACACACACCGACAGTGAAACCCATCCTGAGGAGGACAAACTTAGGAAAGAGGTCACTGAGGTGGTGGGTTTAGGTCAGTTTGGAGTGTGACTTGGGTGAATATTCTCCTCAGTCCAACTTACTCCTCCTCTCTCACCTCTTAAGGAAGGTGCAAGAATGGTGCTCTCTAAAGTCAAGACACAAATCAGAGGCCCCACTTTCTGAATTCTCTTTCACTGTTGAATTCCTTAGGGCAGTTACTTTACACCCTCCAACAATTATTAAATATTTTATATTAAAAAGTATGGAGTTTACAGTGAAAGGATAAGGTCCTTTCCTTCAAGTATATATATTCCAGAGAAGAAAAAAAAATTCATTTATCCCATTTGCGTATAGCCAGCTTGTAGTTGCTTAGTGACTGTTTGTACAGTTCTAAGCCACTGTTGTAAAGGCAGAGGATCTATTCAGATGGTGATGGGGTCAAGGGGAGGAGAAGTACACAAAGAAGAGGTCTTAGCAACAAAATGAAGGAATAAGCGATATTTCAGTGTGGAAAGAGGGGTAGCTTCAAGAGAAGGAGAAATAGGTAATAATGTTAAAAAGAAGGCAGAGATCATATCACAGAGCATTTGGAAACATGGAGGAGGTTCAGCATAAATATTTCCTCTTATTTTCCTAAAGTGAAAGAAAGGAGGGAGAAAGGAAGGAAGAAAACCTGTCTTTGCCTTGTCACTACCAAATAGTATTTGGCAAAGACAACTTTTTTTATTTTTTTTTTAGTTCCTGTATGGGATTTTTATTTATTTATTTTTAATTTTTTTAATTTTTTATTTTTTTCAAATAGTTTATTGTCAAATTAGTTTCCACATAACACTCAGTGCTCATCCCCACAAGTGTCCTCCTCCATGCTCATCCCCTCTCTCCCCCACATCCATAAGTCCTCAGTTTTTGTCAGCATTCAAGAGTCTCTCATGGTTTGCCTCTCTCCCTTTCCCCACCATTTCCCCCCTTCTTCTCCCCCTTGTTCCTCAGTTAAGTTCCTCCTAATCCTCCTATACGTGCAAACATATGATATTTGTCCTTCTCTGCCTGACTTATTTCGCTCAGCATAACACCCTCAAAGTCCATCCATGTTGCTACACATGGCCAGATTTCATTGTTTCTCATTGCCATGTAGTATTCCATGGTATAGATAAACCACATCTTCTTGATCCATTCATCTGTTGATGGACACTTAGGCTCTTTCCATGTTTTAGGTATTGTGGAGAGTGCTGCTATGAACATTGGGGTACATGTGCTCCTATGCATCAGCATTTCTGTATCCCTTGGGTAAATTCCTAGCAGTGCTATTGCTGGGTCCTAGGGGAGTTCTATTGTTAGTTTCCTGAGGAACCTCCACACTGTTTTTCAGAGGGGCTGTACCAGTTTACATTCCCACCAACAGTGTAGGAGGGTGCCCGTTTCTCCACATCCTCGCCAGCATCTCATGTTCTCTGATTTGCTCATTTTAGCCACTCTGACAGGCGTGAGGTGGTATCTCAGTGTGGTTTTGATTTGTATTTGCCTGATGAGGAGGGATGCTGAGCATCGTTTCATGTGTCTGTTGGCCATCTGGATGTCCTCTTTGGAGAAGTGTCCGTTCATATCTTCTGCCCATGTCTTCACTGGGTTGTTTGTTTTTCGGGTGTGGAGTTTGGTGGGTTCCTTATAGATTCTGGATATTAACCCTTTATCTGGTATGTCATTTGCAACTATCTTTTCCCATTCCATTGGTTGCCTATTAGTTTCTTAGATTGTTTCCTTTGTTGTGCAGAAGCTTTTAATCTTGATGAGGTCCCAATCGTTTCTTTTTGCTCAAAGACAACTTTTAAACTTTGTTTTTTTGTGTCCAGTTACATCTTGATTAGGAAAGTGATTAAACCATTGTTAGAGGAAAGAACAATCTGACCATCAATTTTTATGTAAAATACAGGAGTATTTTGTTTCCTTTCCATTTAACATTTATATATAGAGTAAAACCTTGGATTGAGAGTAACTTGTTCTGTAAATGTTCCATAAGATGAGCAAACATTTCTAATACATTTAACTTCATAAACGAACAATGCCTCATTCACATACGAGTAGCATGTGAAACCGAATGTCACCTGATCACAACTGATCCAATGGTTCTTAAAATTCGTTTTGATATATGAGTGCTTTGTATTACAAGCATGTTTCCAGAAAGAATTATGATCACAAACTAAGATTTTACAGGATATATAATGCGTAACACATATTATACGCACATACACACAAAGCCAAGCATTAGGCATAATAAATGAAAAACCTACTGGGTGGCCCATACAAAAAATTGACACTGCCCCTTAACTGTTCTATAAATGTTTAAAGCTAAGGCAGGGATGTCCCACTGTGTAGCTGAATGGACTTAAGGATTTGAGACCTTTTCTCTGACCTCAGTGCTATGTGTTTCTGTGTGTACATGTGAACTTGTGAGCATGTGAGTGGAAACCTGTTTTCTTTGAAAAAAACTAAAGCTGATAATAGGTGCTGAATTGAGAAACTTAAAAGTTAACACTTACATTATTGTTGCTCATTTATCCATGAAAAGTGCTGAAGTGAATGCTCTGGATTGCTCTGCTGTCTCTGTCCAGAGATAAAGTGATTTAAAAGTAAATCCTCACCATTTCCCCCCTCCAAAATGTGCTCCCTCAAACTCCAGGCAGTGAAGAGTGTTTATGTGAAGGAGTGTCATTCATTTGCAAAAGTGAGATGCAGAGAGCTTGCAAATTGATTGCATTCAAACATACGCTATTTTATAGGAAGAAATAGGATGAGTCTAATGGTAAGATTGAAATATAGTAGGTCTACTTTGTTGAGCAGTTACTATATGCCAGAAACCAGACTAAGCATTTTATGTGCCTTATCATTTTGAATACCAAGAACAACTCTACGTAGGAGGTTGCATTACTATCCTAATTTCATCCAATAAGGGAACCGGGAGTTATAAAATTGTAGTAATTTCCCCAAGTTCACAGGGCAAGTAAGTGGAGGAAAGAAGATAAATATAAAACTAAGCATAACAGGTATGCCTGTTTCCAGAGGGACAGTTTTGAAACTCTCTTACATGTAATCTCATGCAGTTACAGGGAAGTTCATTAGCTGAGTAGAAAGAGACCTAACCTGGGAGGAAGAACATGTAGGTTCTAGATCAACAATTCTTCTAGTTAAATGTATGCATCACTTCAGTCACCTTCAGCTCAGGAGAGGATCTTCAAAGCAAGCCAACTCACTCTTTCCAGGAAATTTTAATTTTTCTTTAAGTTTACGGTATTGTTACACCTGGAGTATCTGTACTTCATACTCTTGCTAGATATCAGCTGCCCACTTTTGGTTTTTAATCAAACGCTAAATTGCAAGAAATAATATTGGTGTATCACTGTGTGTTAAGGATATTCCAAACATCTTCTATTTATTCCAGATGCTTTTCCTAGATTAAGCAAGGCTACCAGAAGCATGTGAACTTACACACTTTTTTTCACCTCATAGAATTATGATATGCCTTAGCTTTCATTTATAAAGAGTCATAGGGCTTTTTAGGATGCAATAATATGTTGGTTATGGGAATTTCAATGAAGATGCCCAGTTCATCACTAAAGTTGCATTATGCATAGCCAATGGAAAAATTTGTCTTTGACATTAACCTAGAAAAAGCTTTGATATTTTTAAGCAGCCAATGCATGCTGGTCCTATAGGTGGGGAGCCCACAAACTATAGCCCTCAGGCCAAATCATTTCCACTCATTTATCTCGTCTATGGCTGCCACAATAACAGAGGCAAGTAGTTATGACAGAGAATGGCCCATAAAGCTAATAAAAACTACTCTCTGGGCTTTTACAGAAAAAGTTTGCCAACCCCCAAAGACAATATAAATTTTTAAGTGATTATGTATTTTTTGTACTTTAGCTGCAAGGAAACTCAGTCAAATATTCTTGTCAATACTAATAACTATAGAGAACCTTGTTACACATATTCTTCTGTCTTAAGTTTTCCTTTATATTTCTTTCTTTCCTTCTTTGTATTTCCACTCTAGTGGGTGTACATCACTGCCATTCTAGTTTGGATATCCAGAAACATTATGGCCCCATACCTCCCATAGTTAGGTATGGCCATGTTGTTAATGCTGGCTAACCAAACATGAACAGAGATTATGGCTTCATGTAGCAGCCAATTAAGTGATTCTCTGTTCTCTCTGTCTTCCTGGCCTGTGATATTTCAGAGGGCAGAGACTCAGCCACTCTGGCTTATTGAATGCAGACCACCTGGAAGCTATCACCTTCCTCACATGGTCATGGAGACTGAGTTTGAAATGAACCTTTGTTATTTTAAGTTACTGGGCTATGGGAGGCATCATACAGCCCAGCCTAAATGATACATGTAGTAATTTTTCCCAAATTATTTTTGCAATCAGGTAGTTGTTAATGATGACAACTATAATAATAAGAACAAGTGTTCAAGGGTCTTGAATATTAAGTGTATCATTAACCCCATTGAAAATCTGATCAAAGCTAAAAGCTCTTCTCTCCAGAGGGAATAATTACTCTCTCACACACACACACACACACACACACACACACACACACACACACACACACACACACGGGTTCTGGAGATCAAATAAACAGATAAAATAAATATGGACAGCCTCAAACTCTGGCTCTGCTACCAACAAAGAAAGTTCGATTATTCAGTTTACATGAACTTTGAATCTCAGTTCCCTCCTCTGTAAATGGTAATATTAATATCTCCTTTGCTTTGGAATTGTGAGGTACAAAATGTGATGTAATGGAATTGTCTGTCATAGTATTTAACATAGTACGTGGTCAATAAATGCTGATTCCCTTCATCCTCTAATAATAGTGATAGCAATATAGTAAGATAATCTCAAGTTAAGCCGAAACCAAGCTGGCACAGGATAAAAGGAGATATGAATTCTCCCATTTGTGAAATAATGGTTTAAATCTGATGAAGTCTATTACTCTTCTCAGCTATTCTATTCTATTGTTAGACAAAGGCCCCTTTAAAAGCAAATAGGTATTATTGGAATAACTCAATAAGAGCAGCTTTGCCTCATTGATTTTTAGTCTTAGAAGTTCAGCTGCCACAGAAATATACTTTCTATAATGGATGTATATGTAGTCTTAAACTTAAAATAGCAGGTTAACTCGAAGTTCTTCCCCTTGGGAAATTTCAGTATCAATGTCATCATGTAAATCAAGGCTTTCATGGCAAAAATACATTAGGAAGACAAGGTGTGCAAACCTTTAGACACTTGCCTAGCTTAAATTTTTTCTAAATTATGTGTCTCTGGTACATATACAAGTTTAGATGTTATTGAAATACAGTCATACAATCATAGATGTTTGGAGAGAGGAAGGACCTAACTGTTCACTTCAGCTTAAATCCAATTATTTTATAGATGAGAAAAATTAAACTCAGCAGTACTAAGTGACTTAACCAAAAACAGTGGCCTATGTATAAAAAGTAAGAATAGAAACAGTATAGCATTTATTTTGCATGAGACTGTGGGGGCATCTGCTGTAAGCCCACCGGTTTCCATTGAACACCACTGGCAAGGAAACGTCAGAGATATGGTAGTCAACTGCTCCTATGATGATCCCCTTCCTTACAGGTTCTTAAGCTTAAAATGAAAAGGCAGGCTTGAAGTTTTTACATAAATGCCTTCTACCATGAAGACCATCACCTTATTTGGTATAGAAGCTCTGCGTGAAAGAAACTCCAGGGTGCTTGTGTGGCTCAGTCGGTTAAGCCTCTGACTTCAGCTCACGTGACCAACTCATGGTTTGTGAGTTCGAGCCCCACATCCGGCTCTGTGCTGACAGCTCAGAGCCTGGAGCCTGTTTCAGATTCTGGGTCGCCTGCTCTCTCTGCCCCTCTGCACTCATGCTCTGTTTCTGTCTCTATCTCCAAGATAAACATTTAAAAAAATTAAAAATGAGAAAGAAAGAAATACAAACCCAGAGAGCTAAGACCATGTAGTTCATCATGAATTCACCAGCAGTTAAAAAACCGGTAGGTGCTATTATGTTTACCTAAATCAAACTCAGCGGGAGAGAGAGAAAGGGAGAGAGAGATACAAATAAAAAATTTCAAGCTTCATGAGAACTTGGAACTTTATAAGAATTTCACTCTGACAATTAGAACTGCCATACTGCCCTGACTACCACCATCATTGGTTGAGCATTCCTATGTAAAAAATAATTTAGCACTAAATACATTATACATACTATATGTTTTTAAGTATTTCATAAGCTTTGAAGTTTTTAATTATACATTTATTTAATTATTGTGATTATCTGGTTTTATGAATATCACCTACTTCATCAGAAAATATACTCCATGAGATGAAAAATTTCTTTTTCTTATTTTTCCCATTGTACCTCCCACACATACCATAGCAACTTGTGAATCAATAAATATTAATGGTTAATAAATATTTGTAAAATGAATGAATATGGAACTTTACTTCTATAAAGTAGAATTATTTACATTTTTTGGATGGAGAAATTGAAGCCTAAAGAGTATCTTAAACATTTTCCGCCCAAATGTTTGCACTAATACTTCTCTCCAAATTCTTCCCATTCTGAAGTTTCACCCACTATATGAAATAAATGCTCACAATCATTGCTTAGTGAAGATATATTTTCTTTCTTTCTCTGGGACTTACTTAGGAAGATATAGATTTCCATATAGTTTCAAGCACCTAAGTGAAGATTTTCTCTTCTACCTTCCAGTTCATGAGGTTCATTGCACTCTAAAAATTAGCTATACCAGAATATTAGAGAACATCACTCTCATGATTCACTTCACCAAACTTTGATTCCAGAGAGACAAACTAAAAATGAAGAGATGATCATCTGGACAATCTTTCATATTGATCATTGCCATCAGTTTTTGCTGTGTAAAAAAGAACTACAAAATCTCAATGATATACAATAATACATATTCACTTCTTGCTCCTATATCTATAGATCATGTTGGGTGGTGTTCTTTTTAGGGTAAAGGTTTATCCAGACTTGGTTTAGGGTAGAGATTGATTCATTCTGTTTTTGTTCATTCTGGACACAGCTCAAAGTGTAGTGGCCACCCTAAGATGTGGTAAGAGGTACTTTTTTTCTCATGGATAATCACTGAAGTCCAAGATAGTAAAACCATCTCCACAAGCTTGCAGCTTGCCTGCTTATATCCCTTTGGCTAAAGAAAGACACATGACCAAGCTCAATATCAATGGATCAATAAACAGAGAAGTGTACCCCTCTCATAAAGATGAGAGGGAGGAAGAAAGAGAGAAATTACTTGCTGAAGATGATCTGATATATCCTAATCATAACATCACATTTATGTAATCTTGATTCCTTTATTTCAACAATTAGGCTGGAAATTAAGTGTGAAGTTAAAATCTTTCACTCACTTTCATCAAATCATAGATGGACTGCTCTAGAGGTTAATCATGCTTCTGCCCTTTCTAGCATTCCACTTAGATTTGTTTCCAAGACGTTTACTTCTATCTCACTATTTACCCTTCAGGTTCACATGATAAACAGCGTCACATGTGTCTTGCAGATACAATTAGGAAAACTGTGATGGTACAGTAAAGATGGCATTGCCTGTATTGAAAGAATTATCCCAGAAAGAAAATTTCTAGGCCATGCCAAGGGGCCAATGTTGCCACCATGAGTGCATGTTGCCTCAATTTAACATTAGGTAACTTACTAAGCCTTGGACTCCTCCTTCATAAAATGGGGTTAATAAAAGCATCTATTCTATAGACTTGTGGAAGGTAAGTGAGAGGATATTTTTAAAGTACTTAATACAGAATTCAGAAGGTAGTCAAACACCTATAAGTGATCAATAACAATAATGTAATTATGGCTATTTTTAAAGCAAGTATGAGTCTATATATTCAGATGTGCAAAGCATGCAAATACCATTTTCCTTTTTTATCCCCAAAAATATAACACAATGGAATTTTATTTTTTAGATTTCACCTTCAGAGTTGAGGCTGACTTTGTGTTCACAATCCTCTTCCAAGGTTGGGCCATGGCTCTAAACTATGATTGCTAACAAGTAGCTGGAGTGATTCAGGGAGGTGTCCCATCTGGTCTCAGGTCATTGGTTACTCATTTGTCACCAGGACATGTACTATGAGTCTCTATTCTACTCTCTGCAATGTCCATGTCACTTTTGAGTGTATGGAACTCTTTTCAAGACTGCTTTTCCCATCACCTACATACCCCAAGTGGCCATTGCCTCTCTGGGGTCTCACTGGCACCCCCACACCCCCACTACCACCATCACATTTTCCTGAAGCAGTGACTCTGCTTTCTCTCTTCTCTCCCTTTCTTAATATAGTGGGGTAATTTTGGGTTTACCATTTCTATATAAAACATTTTATATGTATCTTAAATCCTCTCCCCTCTCTAGTTCTTGGTTTTTAAAATGAAAGGTGTAAAGATTTCTGTTTTCAGCATGTTTGAAAAAAGCACAGGAGGTAGTTGCTGCTGGAATAGGGGTAAAGAGAAATTCAAGAAGAGTAAAGCAAACATGAGTTACTATCTCAAAATATTGTGCTACCATCATTGTGGTTATTATTATACTCATCTTCTTATCCTCATCCTTACAGTTACTAATATTGACACAATCAATGGAATCTTTGAGTCCTTGTTAACAATGTTTTTCAGAATCCTCAACCCAGAGCAAATACTTTATAAATGTTGTCAGTTTATTTTAGAACAAACTACACATCTTTGGAACTCAAAGAGACAGGGGTTCAAGTCTTCATCCCACTGTTCACTATCCTTGGGTAAATAGCCTTGGCATCTATGCTATGTCTGAGTTTCTTCATCTTTAAATTGAGGATGTGAATGATCAGATTCCAGCCTCATGATGGAGATCACTTATGCAAAGCAACCTAACATAATTCCAGCAATTATTTAATAGATGCTAGGTGGCTACTGTTAGAGAGGAAAGGGTTACTCCCAGATTTTCCTGTGGGCCTCTAATTTCCAAAAGCTTCCTCTGCAGAAAGGCTCTGGTTCACGTCACTGGAATGTCTTGCTGATCTGGGTTATTCTTTGTGCATAGTCCCTTAAAGCAGCCACAGTCAATGCCCCTGGCCTTATAGCTTTATTTAACATAATATACCTCTTGCAGAGAACCTTGCATAGTAAATTCCAGAGGCTCCAGGGTCAAGAATTAATTATAGGAACAGCAAAACTCAGGAAACTAGTTGGCAGGAGGTGCCCCTGTAAAATGGCAATTTGTCGGCCACTGTTGGGGAAATGAAGACAGTAAGCCCAACAGCCACTTACTTTCCCCTTAGCTTGAGCACTTGGCTTTCATTTATGAGGCCATCGGGTTCAATTAAGCTTCTGCATAACAAGTTGTCAGTCACCATCAAGGCACCTCCTGGATGCATGTCAGAGCAGCCTCCTCCTTGTCACTTCAATCTCGTTCTGGAAACCTGTGAGCAGGATTTCAAGGAGTTGAGTTGGTGCATACTGGATAACACTGTGTTTCTCCACCTTTTCCCCCTGCTCCTGCTGTTTTTCCAGAGGCTTCTGCCAGTGCAGGTCAGGCTTACAGGGAGCCGAGGGGTGCCAGGCTTACAGGTCTTCGGGGAGTGCCCATCTTGCTGAGCTTTGACAAGGACATCGTTCTGGTAGACTGCAGCAGCAGCTTGATCAGAGAAAGCAGCCTCAGGCTCTAGCTTTTTTGAGGATTCACATAACCCAGCAGAGATGAAAGTGGGGGCACTAATCCCAAAGAGCGAAGAAAATGGGGGAAAAGTACTTATTGGGTGGTGGGCTGAGAACTGAGGTTGACATCACTTACCACCATTTACTGCAACAGTGCTTCATTCTTTTTCTCCATCAGACACACCTGACGGATGATATCTGTATGTGTGGCACTCCTTTGCAATTTCCCAAATTAGCTCAAACATCACCCCTTTGCAACTACTCAAGAAAATATATATGAATGCAAATGAGATAGAGGAAGGTTAGTCTGTAGACAACCTTGAATCTTCTTCCTTTAAAATACTGCATGACATTCACAAATTTTACCACTCTGGCTGTTATCAGTAACAAATTATTTAAACATACTTCTCAGTAGATCAAGACCTATTGTTGTATCATGACATTGTGACAGAGTACTTTGGGGTTTTCAATGTTTCAGAACAAGAAAAGAGGTTCTTCTTCATCCCATCCAATTCAGTAAAGCACTACACAGTGAGGAGCAGGTAACAAGAACCACAGTGGGGCTGCTCCTGCAAGCCTGATCTTATCAGACATCATAGCTGTGACAGGCACAGCTGTTCTTCTAAGGACGAGGACGCACTTAGATGCAGAAGACCTGATTTTGCATCCCTCTTTTCCTGTACTCCAGACTTTGAATGAGTTGCTGAACTTGTACAACCCATGACCTTCAATTTCCTCATCTGTAGAGGAGACAGATGTGCTTTGCTCAGAGCTGGGCAGGGGACTGAATAATAATTGTTACCTATATGCTAGCTCTACAGCCTGACTCTGGAGAGAGATGCTGAATCATTTTGCTATATCTTCTCCATTTAAGTGAATAATTGTTGGCCATTCCCTAAAACTCACAGGAATTTGTATGTGTACTAATGGTAAGAGGATTTCAAGAAATAACCCAGCAAAAAGAATAGAGATATTTCCTATAAAATGATATGCAAATGCCCATAAATGATTGTCATGTTTTATGCACTAATTTAGGAATTGTAGAATTTTAATGTTGCAAGAAACAATAGAGACCAGTTATACCTGCTCCAATGAGCACATCAGTAAGGTCCACTTTTAGTTTTTTAGTTATTCAAGGACACCAGCTTTCTATAGTTTTGCCTACCCCTTGGATTCATCATGTTGAAGTCACTTCTCTAATTGAAAAATGTGTGTATAATATACATATGTGACTAAGTACAAATATCATCCAAGCTAATTAATAGGAGACCAAGGTTTTGTTCAACTCTTTTTAATAAGGCCTTAATTTAAATGAATTATTTCAGAAAGGTTTTGCCCAACTCATAGACCAGGTTTGGTTCTCTTGTTATGCTGTATTTTCCTTCTCTTAACACCCATAACCGATTCTTCTTATTTCTTTTTTGCCTATCTGTACGCAATGTTAGACTAGAAGCTCCTTCAAAGTAGGGCTTGTTGAAATTGTTTCCCAAGGTGTCCATATAATCCAGTGTCAGCTATCTAATCCAGCCAGGCTTCCTTCAGGAACATCTGTCTGTATCCCTCCTTCACATTTTATTTAAAAATATAATAACTAGTTCTCCAAGATCAAGATGGAATAAAGGAAGGCATCATTGTGCCCTCCATTCTTAGACTATGTTGTTCTCACTACTAAATATTATATCCTCCCTCTCTTCTTAACTTGGATTTATTCAAGGCTAGTTGAAACATCATCATTTTTCTCCCAAATGGACTTAGCTGCAATTTCTTCTCGGTCTCCACAGCTCTTTGGTGCCTCTTTTGGAACTAGTCTGGAGGTCTGCAAAAGTCATCACATTTTCTAAACTAAGTAAACATGGAGGGATAGATCACCTCTGTCTTGCTTTGCTCTTCAAATTGCTGTTCCAATCCATCAGTAACTCTTTTTTTTTTTTTTTTTTGCAGGAAAATGGGAGTTGCAGTATATACTGTGACTTATAGCTACTGAGAGGAGGAACTGGAAGTCTTTATTCAATTCTTCCCCCTCTCCAACATCAACCTAAAATGTAGACATAAATATTATAATATATAGCCTTATGGCTTTCAGGCATTTTAAGATGAGTCCAGATCACTGTATCAATTGGCCTTCTCTGGGAAGTTTATATGGAAACACTCTTTCAAGAAAGGTGAAGAGAACTAGAAAAGATGTACAGCTATACATGTATTTCTGGACATAAAATGATTCATTGTTTCTCTGAATATTGACTTCTTTGACTGAGGGCACAAAGCTGGGAGAAAGGTACATGCATGGGGACGGACGATTGTATACATTTGTCAGTAACTATAGTTCATGTCATGGATTAAGCTCTTGCTCTATGATACTCAGATCAATATTTCATGTATGTCATAATTCAGGGAGGTGGAAATTGTTCCTTCTTTGACAGATGAGGAAATAATGACAATAACAGCAAGGATGACAACAATAGTTGCTAATATTTATTGAACGCTTTTATTTAGACTCTTTTTAACTGGATATCATGTATTAACTTTCTACACATTAACTAATTTACTCCTCACAGTAATGGGTGAGATAGGTATTAGCATCATCTACATTTTAAAAATGAGGAAGCCACAAGGTTGAGTAATTTATCTGAGTTGGTAAGATGTAGAGCTGGAATTTGTAACTTGTGTTCTAGCATCAGAACCCATGATTGGGAAACTGACACTCAGAGACATAGTGTAAAATGCACAAAATCACCTTTTTTGATCTAGAATTCTGTGTTTAAAATTCATATATTTTTAACTATAGTCTTATAAACTTTGTTATTGATGGCATTTGTTTTGTTTTTCTTCTCACCATGATAGATACTATTATTTTCTGTTTGACGTGCTAGGTATTATTTAAAAAGAGAGGTGAGAGAGAAAGAGAATTGAACAGCGTTAATTTTATATTACTCAAGAGGAAAATTGTCCTGAATTGCCTCAATAATAACCTTAAGTTCATATTTTCCTTAGAACCCTCTGTGACCTTAACAATGCATTTCCTCTTGTCCTTTTGATCAAAGTCAACAGTCAGGAACTAATTAAATGATGGCTGCCCCATCCTTCTCAGAGTTGTTTCAGCAAACCAAAAGCCTCCATTTTTTGTCTTCAATGCAACTGCCTTGGGCTAAAGTTTATTTTCCATTCTGCCTATTCTCACTGCCTACCATTCCCAAGTAAGTCCCTTTTAATGGAAATAAGTACACTGGATTAACAAGAGAGCAGCTTCAGGGCCCCTGACATTTCATCAAGCAACAACAGTTCTTCGGTTTTGCTTTCTGCAGTTCTATTTCCCTACAGACAAAAATAAACAGGAGAAAGAGGTGCTTACCTAAAAGATGCTTGATTAGCACTTTCATTTTAAGCCCTGTGTTTAGACAGACAAATTCAATTCAGCTTAGCCTTGTTGAGTGATATTAAGCTGCCTTTCAGAAACTTTTGCGGACTTAATTATATGCCATAAAATGATGCCACCTTCCCAGAAATCCTGGCCAAAGGACACACAAACTGGTGATCAACATTTATATTGGGACCAATCAGATTTTTATGTAGAAGTTGCTTGCCACCGTTCTATATGAGGAAAATGCTTCAGCATGCTAAATGTAAAAGATAGTCTTGATTTTGCCATATTTCTTATAATGTTGATTATGTTTTACTCTGTGGTGTTTACTCAAGGCTTAAAAAGAGCTAATTAATTGAAATCAGCTGAGATACCTGCCATCCAAATGACCTGGAGTCCTATGAGTCAAGTCCAATATGATTTATCAATTAAATATCAATAAATATTCTTTGGGGTACATGGGTTTTTGCATTTTGCTCTAGCTTTCAAGGACATGAAGTGACCTACATCAGGTTCTAATTGAAATGTTAGCTGGTTGATCATACAAGTAACACATGTTAATTATCAGGTGGTAGCTGAATATACCTAGCAATTGGTATCTTAGATTAGTGCTATAATTATTTTGGCCCTCTTCACCAAAACACGGATTGTCCTTGGTAATTACTTATGGATTCTCTGAACATTATTAAGAAGAGGTCTTTAAAAGCTGAAGCTGAATGGTGATCATACCCCTAAAATCAAAAGAAATAAAATAAAGTCTACCTAAATGCCCCAAAATTTAGTGAGGGCTCTCACTGGGATATATTGTATATTGTTTTATTTTACACAGCATGTGGGAAAGTACTGAGATCAAATAAGGACTTAAGCTGAGTATTTAAATTTCACTGGTTCCCTTAGGAAACAAGGGAGAAAAAATATGAAGAAAGGGAAAGAAACAGGAAAAGAGAGACAAAGAGGGGGGGAAAGGAGTTAGAGAAGAGCAGAGATGATAAGTACTGATAGACAGCAGAAAGTCTGAAGGTAAGGGTTGAAAGGATAGAAGGAAGGGTTGCCAAAAAATTTATAAAACAATAGTCACATGGTAAAATGAAAGCTCTCTTCCGTTAAAAGATATCTGTATCTTTACTCCTTGGAACCCGTGAATGTTGCTTTATATGGCTAAAAAGGTCTTTGCAGAAATATATTATGGTAAGTTTTTTGAGATGGGGATATTATTGTGGAGTATCCAGGTGGGCCCAAAATGCAGTCACATGTGTCTTTATTAGAGGGATATATAGGGGAATTTGGCACAAAGGGGTAGAAGAAAGCAATGTGAACGTGGAGGCAGAGATTGGAATGGTGTGGCTGCATGCAAAGAAGGCCAGCAACCATAAGAGGATGAAAATAACAAAGAGTAACTTTTTCCCCCTAAAAGACCAGATTAAGACTGGCCCTGCCTATATCTTGATTTGGGGTTAATGATATGGATTTTGGTCATGTGGCCTACAGAACTCTAATAGAATTCATTCGTGTTGTTATAAACCATCAATCTGTGGTAATTTGTTACAGCAGCCATTAGTAACTAATACAATTATTTAGCCATTCACAATTTTTCTTTATTGCTGATCATTATCAGGCATTACTCTGATGCCAGGAAAAACCAAGATGTTAAGTGGAAAGAACAATAAGTAAGCTAAAACAAACACATAACTAAAACAAGAGTATTTCAGATAGTGATCATTTCCATGAACTACATAAACAGAAAAATCATAAATAATAAGATAAAGGAAAAGGGGCAACATGAGGTGGGGTCAGGGAAGGCTGTAATGAGTGAGATTATTTGAGCCTATCATGTGAGGGTATAGTATTTTCTTACTTCTTTGAAATAATTATCATCATCATTTTTTTACTCTCAAAGCAACCCTTCAAAATAATATGAGCTATTCATATTTTACTGAGGTTTCTGGGGCTAAAATATCTGACCCAAGGTTATCATGTTATAAGAGATAGGAAGAGAATTCAACCTCAGGTAGTTTATGCTAAATCTTAAACTTTTTCCATGTGATGTGCAGGTAAAAGGGGGGTAATTGCATAGCATACATAGAGATGTCACAAAAAGTTTTGCAACTATCCCTAGTGAAGGTACTAGATTTTTTCTTTAGACCTACATAATTTGACATTTTGTGTTACCTATGTCACAATGCATCAAGTTTTAGATGGCATCAATGATGACCGGTGTAGACAGGATACTCCATGATTTTAATAACAAAACCTGCTACCTCTCTGAGTAAATGACAATCCGTCTTGACTATTCCCATCCCAAACACTCATCCTCTTTCCCTTAAGTTTGACTCAGCTCTTCTCAAAGAATCTTTCCTGACACTTAAGTGAAAATGTCATATGCAGATGAATGTGACAAGCAGGTTAATGCCCCAGAATGAGCAGAGAAAAATAAGTTCTACTGCTGAAGGCCTGAAGAATCCTAATTTGAGAGTTAGGTCCTTTGGCTTAATTAGGCTGTGGCAAGACAGAGGTATTCTGTTCTGTTGTGTCAATTTGCAGACTGCAGGGAACACTGGCTACAAGGCAAGGGCCTGCCTAACTTGTAACCAGCAGGCGAGAGCCAACACACACGGTGATTGTTAATGGTGGGGCCAGGCTGGCTACAGAGAGACTCCTGGGGGAAGCCTACAAGCCTGTCAGTGCTTGTCAGTGTCACTGTGACAACTGGACACTCAGGAAGGAGCTGTGCAAAAGAGCTGCAGATAACAAGGCCACCTTGAGAACTTCTCTGTTTTGAGCACCTGGGAATACCAGGAAGGAAAGTTGGAGAATGTGGGTCATATTTCTAGCATTTGTCCACAGGAATGTGATGAGTTTTGATCCCAAAGATAAAACATGTATACTAAAAGCAGTCCTTACCAGAGTCAAGGAGGCTTTTAGAAAATGAGGCTTTTAGCATAGTCTATATTTCTTTAGATGCAAAGAACAACAACAGTAGCCTGACAAAAACAAGAGCTAGCATTCATTCTATAATTCTATCTGCTAGCCTCTGTTCTAGGTGTTTCAGGCATATTAATTCATTTAATCCTCACAACATCCCTGTGTAGCAGATAAGATTATTATCTGCTCTTATACTTCAGGAGAATAAGAATGTAGTGTACCACCATCATCAATGTGTCATTAATTTCAAGAAGATTCAGTCATGGGTGAAGTCAAGGAGTACATCATTACCTACAATGTGGCACAGGGTATTTTTAGAGAAAGGCCACAGGCAGTGAGTCCAGCTAACCTGAACTGGAGTCCTGGTTCTACCGCATATTAGTTGGATAACAATTGCACAAAATATTTCACCTTGCCTCATCTATAAAATGGAGGTATCTCTTCGGCACAACTGCTTGAAAGGTCAATAGAATAAGATAGGTGAGGTCCCTAGAAAAGTTTTGGGAAATAAGTTTCTCAACAAATATTCATTAAAGCTGTTGCATCAGAGATGCCTAGGCCCAGTCTTGCTATCCCAGGCCAAATTTCCCTCAGTCTGTTAGTTTATTTACAAAATGAGGCCATTTAAGCCTGCATTATAGGCTATACAAAAGAATTGTAGATGATCATTTGTATTAAAATAATTTGTAAAAACACCAGGCCCTGTTGAAATGCTAGAAAACCTCTCTGATGTAATTCCATCATCTTTAAAATGGGAATAAAAAGCGCTTGGTGGTGAGGTTAGGGTTATGGAGATTGGATGTATTGCAACATGTAACATATCTAGCAACCAGCATGGTGATAGGCACATAGTCTTCACTGAATTAACATCAGTTTTCATTTTGAATTAATTGTGATTACTGAAGAATTAGTGCTTTGGAATGTGTCCCATACATTAATCTCCATCAGAGATTTCTTTTCTAATTTTAATTTTTGGCTCAAAGAAATATATAATGGTACTGGGCATCAAACAAATGCCTTGTTAAAGATCTTCTTGCAGTTAGTTACTAACTTACAAGTTAGTAAGGCAATATTTGCTCAAGATTTAGCTGTCTGATCAATTTCCTCATTGCAAAAAAATAATAAAATAAAAAATAAGGCCATCCCTAGAGGATATTATTACACAAAATTGTTGAAACTGCTCATCCTCTGCTTCTTCTAGGAAGAAGCATGGCAAGTCACAGCTGAAGAAAAAAATGAGTGGGGTGAATGTACTTTTTTGGTAAATAATGTATGGACCATTCCCCTGTGCTGCAGCTAATTTGAGATGGTTGGAAGGAGGTTGCTTTGAGTTTTAAAAAAAAAAAATACAAAAACACCCTCTTTTCAGCTGACTGAGTCTGCCACAAGCTAAGCCATCTTGATGTTCAACTAAAGAAAGACATCCAGTGTTTCTGCTTCCTACTGGCTTGGTTGATAACCCCCAGATGCAGCTTTTAGAAAAGTCAATAATCACATGTAATGGTCTTTGGTACCCCAACCTGCTCTTCAAAACCAGCTAATGGGCTGAGTGCCTGTGATGTGGGTAAAGTTAGAAACAGCTCATTATTGGAAGAGGTCATGTTGAGAAGTCTTGGTTGCCGAATCATTATGACAGCAGCTCAAGGGAATCTCTTCCTAAGTCTGTTGAAATACTACATAATATACAACTCCATCAGTTCCAATAAAGGACTAATTAAACCAAGGAAGAGCAGAATACCTGTGAAATAAATGACACCATGTCATAAAACCAGGATGTCAGTTATTCTATACAAGGTGGTGGCTCTGACTTTGAAAATACCATAGCTGAGTAAGGGATGTGGATTGCATAATGGGAAGATATTTTCTGTTTGTCTGCTGGTTGAGATATATTCTTAAGAGTCATAAAACTCCAGTAACTTTCTTCTCTTCAGTTTCCCCTAGTCACATATTCATTTTAAAGAGGAGGAAACTGAGGTCATATACACGAGCTCCTGGCCCAAATCCATACAGCTAGGGAATAATAGAGCTCGGACATGAAAGGTTTGACCCTCAGAATCCAACCTTCTTGCTCTTTCCACTCCAGCAAGTTTGCTGACTCTTTAGTGATCACTTAAGTCATAGGGCTTATTTTACACATGTTCAAGCACAGACTCAAAGGGTTTAAATGACTTCGCTGAAGTCTGTAAGTTGTTAGGAAAGGATTTCTGGCATGCCTCAGGCAGCTGGTATTTTACAGGTCTGCTTCCACTATCCTCCTTCTGAGACAATTCTCCAAACACCATGTTTACCAAACCACCTCCAACATATCAAGATTTCTTCCAAGACTTTATGAGTCACTTCAGACTCAGATGTTTTACTACTCATGAGCACGAATAAGATAAATAGTAAGCTGGTAAAAGTTCAACAGAAATAGCATGCATAGTTCTAGCTACTACCCTACAATATGTGAGGGCCAAGTTGTAGGAATTGGGGAAACCTTTACCCTGGAGAACACTTGTTAGAAACTCTGAGCAAAGTAAATAGCAGTCTTCTCAAAGAGGGATTAACCTCATTCTTTATGTCTCTACATGTTTAGGAATCAATGGACCAAGAAGGTTTCAAAGAGATAAATTTCGCCTCATTATAAGGAAAAATGTTCTAATAGTCAGAGTCAGCTATAGATGCCTCAAGAGGAAGGACAGAGGTACAGAGAAGAAACCACTGAACCCAGAGACAGAGATCAACCACTAATGAATATGCGGCCATTGGCTGCTCATTTATCCTCCCTTGGCCTTGCTTTTCTTCTCCTGAAAAAGTGTGGTGTTGGCATAGTTTTTAGGCTTACTTTATGATCTAAATTTTTAATTATAATAAGTGAGGTGTTTGCACAGAAGGTGGACCGCTGAGTGTTGGAGGTATTACAGGAGACTTAACCACCAAATATGAGGTGGAATTAAATTTACTTTGAGATTTTTTCTAACTCTAGAATTCAATGCATTCAAGCCAAACTAGATTCTTAAGCCCTTCTTTAATGAGTCACTAACTAAGGCATACTTGACCATTTCTTATTTATCATCTAATCCTTAAAAAACAAAATAGAGCTAAAATGTTTAATGAAAGAGAGAGTAGAGGTTAGAGGAATAAAGAAAAGAGGAGGGATTTCACTCTCTTTGTATAGATTTTCTGAAGCAGTCATTTTAATGTTCTATATTACTTTGGCATTCTTTTACCTGAAATCCATTAAGAAAACTTGTGTGACATGTGGTGCATACCTTGGGAGAAAGACCATGAAGAACAAGTACAATTATACCACATATACAGTGATGACATAATGAAAATCCTTCACAGGCCTCTCAGCTTGCACCAACAAAATCTCAGCATAGGACACTGGATTCCACAACTAGAAAATCTACAATTACTGCATCTGGAGCTTTCACAGAAAGGCAACTCCTACTATCCTTGATCATCTACACTCACTCTGTGTATTCTTTGCTGGTTTGCATCACTGATTCTGATTCAAAGTCTAGGGATGATATATGTGAGAATTTAGGAATTGGACATGCTTTTGCTTCCTAGCTGCCATGGGAGCTGATAAAATGAATACGTGGCATTTTCAGGAAGAAGGGCACAACCCCCAAAAAAGGGAGACTTCTCCAAACAGGAGAAGAGAATTCAGATCCTAGGCAGCCAAAATGAATGGTGAATATCACTGGGGCCTTGGGAGCCAAACACAGCAAATGTTTTAAGAAAAATGAAATGGTCACTTGTGTCAACCACTGCTGAGAGGTCAAAGCAAATGAAAACTGAAATGGTGTTTTGGAATTTTGCAAATAGGGAGTTATGGAAACCCATTATGAGAGCTGATTCAACAATGTTGGGAGGGTGCAGGTTTAGAAGTGAATGCAACCAGAGGAAGTGTCATAAATAGTGAATATATATTCTCCCTGACTACTGATTAAATTCTAGAGCGGGAAGATACTATATTTCATTTTCATTAACCCACAGGCAGCTGGCCGTGTTGCCCAGAAGTGATTGCTTTGCACATACTCTCTTTGGAAAGAATCATTGATGGGAATGGACATCTAGTGCTTTAACTATGAGTAATGCCTACCATGTTGTTGTGAACTAATAAACTATGCTTTGTGTTCCTTTATTTGATTCTAATCATATTTTAAACTTTACAGCTTCAACCATCTTGGTAATGGCTCACCCTCTCTATAATAACATACACACACAGATGAAAGAAAAAAGAGACTGGAATTTGCTGCTTTTGTCTAAATTAGTTTCAACATTAGCAGTTATTATTTTTGTACCAGCTCAGCTACTAACACCCTATCTGAACACCTTGCTATGATGAGATAATTTCAGAAATTTTCCTTTTCCTTTTTTTTTTTCTTTTCTATTTTGGTGATATTTTAAGTAACACATGGTTTTATTCTCTTTCCACTTATTCAATCTTAGATATTGAAATTCACTCTGAACAGGGGTTCAGCTATAATTCCCTTTGCTCCTTAGCCCAGAACCAGAGCTAGGTGGTACCCATTCCCTATCAGTGCCAGTAACCAATGTCCCTAAACTGATGGATTTCTAGATTTCTCCCATGAGAAGGTCAAGCAAACTCTTGACAAGGTGTGCAATTATTCAATATCTATGTCTTTATCATGTTTGTTCATGAATTTATTCATGCAACAAATGTTTCTAGAGCACCCTACTATGTCATTCTTATCGATAATTACATTTGTGTAATTTTCATGCTGTATCACAATAGTGCTCAATAAGCATTTGCAGAAACAAAAAAAAATAGATGTAAATAAAGGTGACATATGCGACACAAATATTGTATATAAATGGACACCTTTGAAAAATAATCTAATATTGCCAGAAAAATAATCTAATATTATAACCTAAGTAATTATGTGAAATTAATTTAGCTCATCAAACATTACCAACAAAGATGTATTTAACAGACACATTAGTGCATTAATGATACAGAGAGAGAGATTCTTGCATGTTTAGCATTGATGCTACCAGTGGGGATGAAATGCTGGCTTGCAGCAGCCACTGAAATTCTCAGAAAATTGTAGATGTCAGGAAGTGAAATGTCTGATGTCAAGCAAAAAAGGAAGTGTCTATCACAGCATTCTGATAAGGGCTGGGTATCTGCTACTGGCAATAATAATGAGCTCAGCAGGGTCTCAAAGTTCAGAGTTCCAGAAGGAGAAACATCACTTGGGAAATAAAATGCATTTAATGGTAAAGACTTAACGATCGATGAGTTATCAGAATGCCAGGTATTTATTCTGTGAGGAAAAGGCAGAGAAGCAGAGTTATAGAATAAAAGCAATGAAATAGGAGATAGAAAACAAGTAAAGTCTAGTTGTGCATATTAACATTTTGTAGCTGAAGCATACAGTGAACTCTTAGTAACTGCTAAATCTGAATTTGCATCTTGAGCCATAATGAGAGAATTTTGCAGCAAAGAGAAAAATCAGAATTAAAACAATTTAAATAAATTTAATACTAAGTATCTGTAGTATGGTGATAACTGTCAGAGTTACAGATAGTGGATGAAAAGCTGATGTCTAAAAAGAAATAGAACAAATTTGTGGCTTTTTGATTGCTTTCAACATATCTCTTCCCTCTGTAATTTAGAAATATGGAGCAAGGAGTATTTATGTTGAAATTCTCAAATAAAACCTGTGAATGCTTTGTAATAGAAAAGCAGAAATTATAATTTCAAATCTAGAATCACTTTTAGCATATTTCCAAAGCAGTATGGATTAAAAACTTAGAGTTTATGTTTTAAAGAGTAATAGACCTCTGTTTGAGACCTGGTTCCACCCTTAGAAATATTTTGCTTTTCATCTCTTTAAGACAGTTTCTTTTGGTGTAAATGGAGATATTGTAGGACTAGGTTTACAGGTTTCTCAGGTGATTACATGAGAATGTTAGGGCATCTGGATGGCTCAGTCTGTTAAATATCTGAGTTTTGATTTCAGCTCAGGTCATGATCTTACAGTTTGTGAAATGGAGCCCCATGGTGGACTCTTTGCTGATAGTATGGGGCCTGCTTTGGATGTGTTCTCTCTCTCTCTCTCTCTCTCTCTCTCTCTCCCTCTCCCTCTCCTCCTGCTCACATTCTCTCTTTCTCAATAAATAAGCATTTAAAATAGGGATGCCTGGGTGGCTCAGTGGGTTAAGCATCTGAGTTCAGCTCAGGTCATGATCTCACAGTTTGTGAGTTCAAGCCCTGCATTGGGCTCTGTGCTGACAGCTCAGAACCTGTGGCCTACTTCAGATTCTATGTCTCCCTCTCTCTGACCCTCCCCTCCTCATGCTCTGCCTGTCTCCCTCAAAATTAAATAAACATAAAATAACTTAAAAAATAAACATTTAAAATAAATAAATGTAAATATGCATTTAAGGCACTTACCTCATGTCTCAAAACACTACTATTCAATAAATGCTGTTAGTCCTTAGCTTCAAATGAAAGTAGAAGTTGCTATTATGTTATGCTGCTCTTTTGAAAGCTGCTTAACAGCTCTTTGCCTCAGTTTTTTCACCCATAAAATCAGGACTGTAATAAATCCTACTGCATGGGATTGATGTGAAGTTTAAACACTTTTTAATAAATGCTGCTAGGCTAATTTGGTATCCATATAGAAAAGAATGAAACTTGACCAACTAGTGTTAGCTACTTGGACTGTGAAACACAAAAATTTAATTTACTACTCCCAACTCTTACCCACTCTAAATGCCTTTTGAGATCTCTTAAATTTTCTTACTTCTTTTCTCAAGAGAATTGGGCAGTAGCTTCTTAACTACCCTTCCTACTTTTAACTTGCTATTTAGTATGAAATTAAAATATCAATTATAAAATATCACATGAACACAGAAAACCATGAGAATCTACATCACACCATGTTATTATACATGGAATGCACTTAGAGCCAATACTCAGGCCAAGAAACCAACACAAACATTCCATCAGCAGCTTCTCCCTCAGATCAATCCAGTCAGAGCTCCTTGCCACCCATCCAACTATAACAACTATCTTGACATCTAATGTAATTGATCTCTTGCTCTTTATACTATTATACCATCCGTATATGTATCCTTAAAGACTATAGGTTAGTTCTTCCTCATTGGACTTTATATTAAAAACTGGCCAGTGGGAATTGTTGCATGACTGAATTTTTGATGAGCATTGCTTGGGAAATTCATCCACGTTGCCGTGTGAGCTATGTTTTATTCATTTTGGTATTGCTCGGGATTCAATTATATAAACATGTATTTTTCCATACAATTTCTGATGGACATTTGGATTATTTCCATTTGGGGCCTACTGTAAAAGATGATAATTAAGTACTTTTGAACTTAACCCTTGTTGCCAGCAGGCAAGCATTTTTACAAGTTATATGCATTGGTGCAGAATTTCAGGCTATACATAATTTAAAACTCACTAAATAATGCCAACTTATAAACTCCTAGAAATATACAACTTAGCAAGACTAAACTAGTAAGAAATAGATAGTCTGAACAGACCTGTAAGTAGGATGGAGATTGAATCAGTAATTAAACCCTCTCAACTTAGAGAAGCCCAGACCTAAATGGCTTTGCTGATTAATTCTACCAAATATTTAAAGAAAAAATAACATTAATCCCTCTCAATCTTTGAGAAAATTTAAGCAGAGGAAACACTTACAAATGCATTGTATAAGGCTAGCATTACTCTGATACTAAAGTCAGATAAAGAAAATTACAAGTCAATATCCCTGATGCACATAGATGCAAAATCCTCAGGAAAATACTAACAAACTGAATCCAACAGCAATTAAAAGGATCATACATCATGATCAAGCCAGATTTGCCCCCTGGGATACAAGGATGGTTCAACATACAGAAATCAATTATTGTGCTACAGTGCATTAACAGAATGAATGATAAAAATTATTCAATAATCTCAATAGATGCAAAAAAAAATCATTCGGGAAAATTCAATATATTTAATGATTAAAAACTCTCAACAAACAATAATCTAGGTATAGAAGGAGGTTATCTCAGCATAATAAAAGCCACATATGACAAGCCCACATCAAACATCATACTCAATGGTGGAAAACTACTATGTTTTCCTCTAAACATGAGGGAAGAACATAAACAAGACAAAGACACCCACTCTTGATATTTATTCAAGAGAGTACTTGAAATTCTAGTTAGACTAGAAAAATTCAATTAGACTAGAAAAAACACTAAAAGTCATCCATATCGGAAAGAAAGAAGTAAAACCTCCCTGTTTGCAGATGATATGATGCTATATAAAGAAAACTTTAAAGACTCCATGAAAAATTATTGGAACTAATAAATCTATTAAAGTTGCAGCATATAACATCTATGTTCAAAAAATCAGTTGCATTTCTATGAACTACCAACAAACTATTTGAAAAAGAAATTAGGAAAACCTTCCTATTTACAATAGCACCAAAAAAGAATAAAATATTTAGGAATAAACTTAACTAAGGAGGTGAAAAGACTTCTATATTGAAAACTATACAACGCTGATGAAAAATTAAAACAAGGCACAAACAAATGGAATGACATTCTGTGTCCATGGATTGGAAGACAATATTGTTCGAATGCCCATATCACCCAAAACAATCTACAGACTCAGTGCAGGCTCTTTCAAAATCCCAATGGCATGTTTTTTTTTTCTTTTACAGAAATAGAAAAATTAATTCTAAAATTCATACAGAACCACACACCCACACACCTACCCACACACCCATAGCCACATACTCCATTAATGAAGAGTCAAATGATTCCTGAGAAAGAGTAAAGCTGCAGGTATCACATTTTCTAATTTCAAAATATATGAAAAAGCTGCAGTAATCAAACAGTATTGTCCTGGCATGAAGACAGACCTATAGACAAATGGAACAAATAGCCTAGAAATAAATCCATGCATATAGTGTCAACTGATGGTCAATAACGTACCACAAATACACAACAGGGAAAGGAAAGTCTCTTCAACAAATGGTGTTGGGACAAATACCTGAAAACCGAATAACATAGTCTTTCACACCTACTGTGTCAAATAGAATATTAAAAGGGAATTAAAAAATATATCCAGACAGGGAAGCCTGGGTGGCTCAGTTAGTTAAGTGTCCAACTTCGGCTCAGTCATGACCTCATGGTTCGTGAATTTGTCCCTGCATCCGGCTCTCTGCTGTCAGCACAGACCCCACTTTGGGTCCTGTGTCCTTCTCTCTCTGTTCCTGCCCCACTGGATCTCTCTCTTTCAAAATAAATAAATAAACTTAAAATTTTTCTTAAATAAATAAAAATATATTAAGACAAATGAAAACAAAACTTACCCAAATTTTATGAGATGCTGCAAAATCAGTATTAAATAGAACATTTATAGCAATAAACACCAATGTTAAAAAAGAAAAAAGATCTTGAGTTAACAACCTCAAGAAACTAGAAAAAAATGAATAAACTAGACCCAAAATTAGCAGAATAAAGAAATTATAAAAGATCAGAATAGGAATAATCAAAAAGAAAATGGAAAAATGGAGAAAACTTGTTTTTAAAAACTAAGAGTTGGTTTTTTGAAAAAAACATAAAATCAAGAAACCTTTAGCTGAAAAAAGAAAAATGGAAGGATGATTTCAAATAAATAAAATCAGAAATGAACATGAGGCATTCTGGATGCCTCAGACATTAAAAGGAAAAAAAAAAGACATTAAAAAGAACTACTATAAGCGATTATATGGAAATAAATCAGATAACACATAAAAGCCACTTATGAAAAGCTCAGGGCTAACATTATAATCAATGGGGTAAAAACTGAAAATTTCTCTTCTAAGATCTGCTACAAGGCAAGGATGCCCACTTTCATGGCTTCTATTCAATATTCAGCATAGTACTGAAGTGCAAGAGAGAGCAAGTAGACAAGAAAAGAAATAAAAGGCAACTAAATTGGAAAGGAAGAAGTAAAATTATCTGTGTTTGCAGATGATACAATCTTGTATTAGAAAGCCCTCAAGATTTTACACACACACACACACACACACACACACACACACACACACAAACTGCTGAAAGCAATACACAAATTCAGTAAAGTAGCAAGATACTAAATAAATGTTTAAACATTGGTTGCATTTCTTTTCATAAACAATGATTTATCCAAAAAGGAAATTAAAAAAACCAATCTCATTTATAAAAGCATGAAAATAATACATTATTTAAGAATAAATTTAACTAAAGAGGTAAAAGATCTGTACGCTGAAAACTATAAAACATTGATAAAAGGAAGGTGATGAAGCCAAGGTGACAAAATGTATTGACAAAGATCATAAGGAAAATTTTGAAGTGATGGAAATCATCTGTATATTAACTGAGTATAGTAGTGGCTACACTGTCACAACATTCAAAATAGGTGAGTTTTAGTTTGTATAAGTTACACCCCAAAACTGTTGAGGTTTTCAGTTATTTTCCTCAGTATGATTGTTATATTTTTATCTCTTTGAAGTTCCCATAGGTGCACCTGCCATGCACTCATTATCAACCTTAACTAAAGGGATAATTTTGAAATGCAAATTAGGCCTGTCCCATCCATACATAGAAGATTTTGAAGGGTTGTCCTTGTATGTAGGATTAAGCATGAAATTCTTTACCTGATCCACAGGCCGTGGGTGTTCAGGCTCCAACTACTTTTCAGTTTTACAATGGCAGCTCTGTATGTAAGCTGTTTGGTACTTTCTATGTTTTGGATATTTCTTACTCTTACCATGGGATCTTCTATTCATCTGCCTGGAATTCTCCTCCCAATCTCTATCCTCCCTTTGGCTGGTTGCCTGTCAATATTCTTACAGATGTCAGTTCAATTACACTTCCTTTAGAAAGTCTTCCATGACCTCTTAGATTAGGTCAGTTCTCCCTATTTTACACTTTCACAGGACTGTTCAGGAAAAGTGCAATTTCTATTAAGTTGGTGGGCTGGCTGTAACAAAGAATCATCATACTCTACTAAGTTTTGAACCACTAGAGAGTCTCCTCAATGTTTTTTTTTTTTTTTAATATTTTATTTATTTCTAGGAGAGAGAGAGACAGCGTGAACAGGGGAGGGTCAGAGAGAGAGGGAGTCACAGACTGAAACAGGCTCCAGGCTCCGAGCTGGCAGTCAGCACAGAGCCCGACGCGGGGCTCGAACCCACAAACCGCGAGATCATGACCTAAGCGAAAGTCAGACGCTTAACCGACTAAGTCACCCAGGCGCCCCCCCCCCAATGTTTTTTTTAATTGTAAAATGCTATAATTTCACAAGATGAGTTACTTACTTGAATTTGGGGGGCGGGGCTTGTGAAGAAAAATATTAAATTCCAAAAAAATTATTCTAATCCCTTAATTTATCTACTTCAAGTTTCATTTGCAATATTTATTTGCTTCTTGTCATGATTATTACACTTCAGAGCAATAATGTCATCTGTCACCTGTGAAGTGTTCATACAACCAACCCTGTATCATTAATGAGGTAGACGGAGTTAAAAGCATTCTCTTGAGGTAGCCAGGTAGCTTTGGGTTATAGGGCTTCTCTTACATACACTCCACAATTTGCTGTGCGGAAGGACTGACTTAATTCATTGATTATCTCTTCCATTTTCCCTATTTGTCAAGTGGGAAAAATATTACCTATATTACTAGCAATCTAATACCTACAATATTACTATATTATATATAATATATAATAATATTGCCCATTATAATTAAAATATACACAAAGTATTTGACACACAGCAGTCATTCTTTCAATAAATCAATAAACAGTCATCATGAAACAATCCAGAAGTGGAGAAAAAAAGTGTGTTTATTTTGTTGGTATTGTTATTCTATTTTTTTTTTTGCTTTTGTTTTTTGTTTTTTCCATTTGCTGAAGCCTTAAGTGTCAAGCAGAAGAATCAATACAAGCCACTTCCTTAGGTGTTGAGGCATAATTGAGTTAAAACACTTCTGTCCCCATCTGCAATTCTATTAATAGATGCCAAGCACTTTAATCAGTGTGTCTCAGGCTTGCCTGCCTGCACGGGCAGGCACCTCTTTAAAGCAGAAGCACCTGCATTTGTACGAGTCAGAGGGTATCACAGCTGGGGGAATGAAGAATAAGTGTTGACAGAACTAAACTATTACTACTCTGGGGCTAGAATCTGGCCAAGTTAATACTACATTAATTCTCTTTTAGAGCCACTAAAGGAAGTCCATTTCTATATCCTTTCTCCCAAATAGATGTACCACCAGCCCAAGACATGTGGCATAACCCTACTTCAATAATTACCATTCTAAAATCAAAAATTCAGGATTACTTACATTCTCCTTCTGGACCATTCAAATCTTGAAAGTCCATTTTAAAAGGTCTAATTTTGAAAAAATCGTTACATTCAACTATCTGATCTTTATAATTAACACATATTCTTTTTGTTTGCAAAACTTCTATTGACCCAATTTTAAATGATTTTATAATCAGTTCTCAATCTGCAAAGCCCAACTAATAAATTGAGAAGGTCAGGTTTCCTCTTCCAAACAAAACAGAACAACAACAAAAAATCCCATTTCTTCATTTTCTCTGGAAAAGGCATCAAGAGTTGAGATAAGAATGCCAACCTGATGCCAGTTTGGGGAGGGAAGGAGGTAGAGAAGACAGAAGGATTGATCATACAATCAATATGTCAAAATGATTGGTAAGCATTAACAAGAAAAACTAGTCTGGAAGAGTTAGATAAAATAACTTCAAAACGTCTGTGAACTGATCCATGGGAACGTTACACACAAGAAGGAAGTAGATCCAAACTTCTGGCTATATTGGACTTTTTTTTTTTTTTTACAGTTTACTGAGTGCCTCTTGTTAACAACATGGTGTGCCAAACTAATCTTCTGACATCATGCTTAAATATCGGCAATTTATGTTTCTTCTCAAACTGTTTTGTTTCAAGCATTTCTAACACATATGCATCCCTTCCATTTGGCTGTTCCTGAGTTACATCCTATTTTCCTGAGTTCTGTGAGCTGCTCTAGCAAATTAATTGAGAAGTTGAAAGCTGAGGGCCGTCTGGGTGGCTCAGTCGGTTAGGTGTCTGACTTCAGCTCAGGTCATGATCTCGCAGTTTGTGGGTTTGAGCCCTGCGCCGGACTCTGTGCTGACAACTCAAGCCTGGAGCCTGCTTCGGATGCTGTGTCTCCCTCTCTCTCTGTCCCTCCCCTAATCATGTTCTGTTTCTCTCTGCCTCAATAATAAATAAACATAAAAAAAAATTTTAAAGAAAAGTTGAAAGTTGAAAGCATAGCAAAATATGAACTCATCTATATTCCACAATGGCTAGCATTCTGTGTGTGTATCTCTTTCTACACGCATGCACACATACACACTTTGATGAACCTTAAAAAAAAATGTTCAATCATCATGACATTTCAAGCTTACTAACTTCCAGTTTCTAATGTTTATTTATTTTTAAGACAGAGAGACAGAGCATGAGCAAGGCAGAGAGAGGGGGAGACACAGAATATAAAGCAGCTCCAGGCTCTGGGCTGTTAGCACAGAGCCCGATATGGACTCAAACGCATGGACAGTGAGACCATGACCTGAGCCAAAATCAGACACTTAACTGACTGAGCCACCCAGGTGCCCCCTAACTTCCAATTTCTAATAACAAGGTATAATATTATGATATATAATAAGAAATATCTATTTAGTCCTTGTCCTTGTTCCAGGCCCACAGCTCCTAAAATCTTGTAGTTCTCTAAGTGATAGGAACAATGTGAGAATCTTTTGTTATAATATTTGTTTTTTTGCATTCAAATAGTTCCAGTTCCTAAAATCAGTCTGGAATAATAAAGGTGAAAGGAGTGTTGTGATTTTCATAATGATCTTTCAAAAACACTTGAGTTTATGTTAACGAGGTGACTTCTAGGAAGCCCCTAAGGATGTGGACTGGTTGCCAATGAAGCCACCCATGTGATTAGAGAGTTGGAATTTTCAGTGGCTCCTCCAGTCTCCAGCATGAAGACAGGGCTTGGAGCTAGGCTCAACCACCAGTGGCCGGTGATTTAATCAGCCATGGCTATATAATGGATCCTCCGTAAAAGCCCTAAACAAAGGGTTCTAAGAGTTTCTGGGGTTGGTGAACATGACAAAATGCTGAAAGAGCACAGAAGCTCCATGCCCCTTCCCTTCTACCTTGCCATATGCATCCATTCCATATGTATGTTCCTAAGTTACATCATATTTTCCTGAGTTCTGTGAGCTGCTCCAGCAAATCAAATGAAACTGAGGGGGATTGTAGGAAACTGTAATTTATAGCCAATCAGAAGAAGAGATAACAACCTGAATCTGTGATTGGCATCTGAAGTGGAGGGCAGGGGAGCAGTTTCATAGGACTCAGCCCTTAACCTGTGGGAGCTGACTCTGCTTCCCAGGAGACAGTATAAGAATCAAGTTAAATTGTGGGACACCCAGCTTGTGTAGCAGAATTGCTTGGTGTGGGAGGAAACCCCATATATTTAGTGACCAAAGTGAAGTAGTGATGATACAGAAGACCCACAGGAGGTCTTTGTTCCTTCATACAAGAACATCTTATCAAATAATTATAATAATGTTATCATAACTAAGACAATTTCCAAGCATTTCCTCGTATTATCTGATCTCCAGTTAATGTCTACATTTCTCCAATTGTCAACAGTGTTTTCTACCGTTTATTTTTTATTTTTGTTGTATTGATCCAGTAACAAAACAATATGCATTTTTATTTTGACCTTCTAACAGCTCTATCATCCAGACTACCTTTCTGCCACCACCCCACCTCCATTTCCAGGCCTGCTGACATAAAGAATGTACAATATTCTGGACTCCTCTGTTTCCTTACAGTTTCACTTACCTTGTTATTCTGTCATCTGTATTTTCTACAGCCTAGAAATTAGATATAAGGACTTACTGAGTTTTTTAGGTTTATTTATTTTTTGAGAGAGAGAGAGAGCATGCACAAGCGAGGGAAGGGGCAGAGAAAGAGAGCGAGACACAGAATCTGAAGCAGGTTGCAGGCTCTGAGCTGTCAGCACAGAGCCCGATGTGGGGCTCAAACCCATGAGTGAGATCATACACTGAGCTCAAGTTGGATGTTCAACTGACAGAGCCACCCAGGCACCCCAGGACTTGATGTGTTTTGGGTTAAATATTTGGCGAGAGTACTCACTTCATAGGTGATATTGGAAATGTCACATGAAATCACCACAGGGTATAAATATTGTTAAAATGTACTAATATTAATTATGTTAATTTTTATCACTTTGTTGAAGGGTATATTGATTATGTAGTACCGCTTAACAATATTACCAGAAATCTAGATTAAAAAAATGCATATTTATTATTCTGTATTTTCTCTGGAGCAGGAGTCTGGGCTTGGGTTAGCTTGGTCTTCTTCAGAATCTCAAATGGGGAAATCAAGACTAAGTCCACAGATATGGTCACACCTGATGCTCAATGGGGGCAGTATCTACTTCCAAGCTCATCTGGTTGTCAGAAGCATTAAGCTTCTTGCAGTCTGCCAGTCTGAAGGCCTATAGTGTCTTGGACGCTTTTGGCTGGAGGCAGCCTTCAGTTACTTGCCATGTGGCTTTCTCCATAGGCCAGCTCAAAATGGAAAATTTACTACTTCAAAGCAATGAAGGAAAAGAAGTTCTCAGTAGAACAGATATTATAGTATTATGTAATGTAATCACATACACCTAATCACGTGCACTTTTACCTTTGCCATATTCTGCTTATTAGGGAGCAAGTCACAAATCCTGCTCACACTCAAGGGGAGGGAATTACACAAGGTCATGAACACCCAGAAGCAAAAATCATGGCGGTCTTCACCCCCATGTCTTAGAATCTTCACCGACAAAGTGACGGCTGCATCTTTCCATTGTAACAGTATGCTTTCCAATTAGTAATGAATAAAAACTCTGTGGGGTGATGCCTTGATACCATTTGAATAATTTAACATATTAATTTTAAAATATTATTATTAAATTAATGTTAATTTAAAATTGGGAAAACCTGAATTCTATAGACATTGCTTAATATGTATCTCTTATTTACATATTTATATTAATTTTATATCTTTCAACTATATTATTTAGAGTATATATGATTTAAATATAATATATAGACTTAAAATACATCTCATGTATATATTTGATATTTAAATATAATATATTCAAATTCTGACCTCACAGATATCTCTAATTCAAAGTTAACATTACAGAGCTTTTCAAAATATCTTTTATTTTTAGATATTCTTTCCCATTGTTACTAATGATATCAGAACAGTTAACTATTTGCTCTATTTTAAAACACACACATAAATCACTCTGCATTTCCATGATTTCCTTCTTCATTCTTCACCCAGGCTGGAACATGGGGTGAAAATTAGTAGCTTCCTCTTGTGAATTCTGAGTCCTCTTAATATCTGTTTGATAGCATTTGTCATAGAGGATTGCTGTTATTTTTCTTATCTGTGACCCCTTGAGTCCAAAGATCTTCTCATATAGCACATTGTATTATACCTGACTTTTGACAGCATTCATACATCTACTCATGAAATACAGAAGGAAGGAAGGATGGAAGGAAGAAAGGAGAAAGGCTATCAAGAGTCCTATCCTATCAAGTCTGAGTCATGGATGCGACTGTATGTATTGTATCTGTTAACATGCTGCTTGCTTAGACCACTATTTGTCAGATTTGAATAATGTATGTAGGCCTAAAGGAAAAACTTTCTCACTGGTTCTTAATGTAAATATATGATGCTAATAAAATAATGTATTAACATACAAAAAATCCCCACTCACATAACAGTTTCTCTTTTTTTCTTTTTGAGAGAGAGAGACAGAGACAGCATGAAAAGGGGAGGGGCAGAGAGAGGGTAAGAGAGAATCCCAAGCAGGCTTCACACTGTCAGCACAGAGCCCAATGTGGGGCTCAAAGTCATGAACCCTGAGATTCTCACCTCAACTGAAATCAACAGTCAGGTGCTTAAGCAATTGAGCCACTCAGGTGCCCCACACATAACAGTTTCAATATCAAAATTACAATTAATAAGTAAAATCTAAATTGTTTTCTTTTATTTTTCCCTGAGAATACATCTTATTAGGCATACAGTACTGTGTTCCACAGTTCATTGAAATAATTACTGCCCTACAAGTTTATGTTGTCAATTTGAAATGCTTTATATTTATATATTGGTATTTGAATTCAATTTTAAGATTTATTATATTTTCTTTCCAAACTTTCTTTGTTGTTTGTGAAATGTTTACATGTATCTAAGGTTGATATTTTAAAATTGAGAAAATTCTAGTCTCATTATCTCTTTCCTTTCTTTTCATTCTTACCAATCCCCTATATGTAGCCATTTTCATTTATGACTTTATTACCTATTATATCAAAATTGGTAAATGATTTTCATATTTTTATTTCCTTTCCTTCCATATGAAAAGGTTGTATATTGCATACATTGTTCTTCAGCTTTATTTTCTTTCTCTCTTTAAAATATGAAGTATCTCAGGGGCACCTGGGTGGCTTAGTCAGTTAAGTGTCCAACTTTCGCTTAGGTCATGGTCTCACGGTTCGTGGGTTCGAGCCCCGCATCGTGCTCTGTGCTGACTGCCAGCTCAGAGACTGGAGCCTGTTTCAGTCTGTGACTCCCTCTCTCTCTGACCCTCTCCAGCTCAAGCTGTCTCTCTCTCTCTCTCTCCTAGAAATAAATAAACATTTTTTAAAATAAAATAAAATAAAGTATGAAGTATCTCAGGTACACCTGGATGGCTCAGTCAATTGAGCATCCAGCTTCAGCTCAGACCATGAGCTCATGGTTCGTGTGGGTTCTAGGCCTGCGTTGGGCTCTATGCTGACAGTTCGGAGCATGGAGCATGCTTCAGACCCTATGTGTGTGTGTGTCTCTCTCTCTGCCCCACCCCCACTTGTACTCTCTCAAAAATAAATAAACATGAAAAAATATAAAGTATTTCCATACACTTCACAGAGATCTTTATTCTTTCACATGGTACTGCACTGTAAGGTCCATAGTTTATTCAATGAGCAGACCAGCTTTGTCATGAAATTTTATTCTTAGGATTACTACTGAAATGAATGACTTGTGCCTATCTTGTTTTGTACTTACATAGGTGTATACACACCTATACAGGCAGTATTATTGGTACAAGTTCCCGGGAACTGTGAGATAAAGATTAGCATGCAGGAAGTTTACTGGGACTACACTTAGTCTGAACACCTAGAAGGGGAAGGGGAAAAAAAAAAAAAAAGCAGGACTGAACAGGAGAAATCAGGCTGCACTGCAGTATGAACTGAGACCTCAGCCAATCCTATCAGAAGCTCTGGAGCTAGGACAGTCCTTTAGAGCTGTCACAAGTTAGGTTGAGAGGGCCAGGCTTTATACCACAGCACCAATCAGTAATTGGTTATGAGATACCCTGCAAAGGGGTATGATTTTGAGTTTGTCAACCTTCTTCACCTGAGAACTGAAAGTTTTCAGCCAGCAACCTAATCACAGTTGGGGAACTCTATCAGTCCTAAAGGAGACATCAATGCAACATGACACAAAATTTATGACAGTTTTGCTTTTATGTCACTAAACCCACTTGGACATATCAATGCAAGGCTTTGGTGGACCTCTTCTGCTGGAAAAAAATCACAGCAAACTGCAGTTCCCATTGTTATAACTGGTCCTGAGGCTGCAACTGATGATAATTATCTTCATCCATTACTACCCATTCTGGATTCCCTCTTTCATAGCTGGTCTTGATGGCTCGCTATGTGGGGTTGAATAAAGACTCTCAGTCTTGAGTAGTCTGAATCTCTGCCTCCCATGCTGACCACTAAACTTAACCATGGAACATCAATATTGGGTTAGGGAGAAATTAGAGATCTCCAAGTGTATGTCTAACATATTTCCGCCTGCTTCCATTGTGTGACAGTGTTTCTCTTCATGATCCAGGTCAAGTGTCCCTACCAGGATTGTGAAATTACTCTTCCCTGTTGGTCCCTTGGAAAGAAGAGCACATGATACTTGAGTGGCAGTCTTAGCTCAAAGTTCAATGAATCTTTTGCTGGTTTCCTGGTGGAACATTTCCCTCTTTGGGAAGCATAACTTCTAGTCCTGAAGAGCACAGAGTCAACAGACGGTCAATCACAAATTCCTCAAGTGGATCACTGGAATTAATGGAAAGTACAGTCCATCTAGCCCCCACCTATCATTTCTTGGATCCATATATTCTACCTACTTGAAACACAGCATAGTATAATGGATGTTGATATAAGTTGTATGTGATGTTTTAGGGGACCACATTCCATCTTCACAGGGCATTTAGCTCCAACTTGGTTCCTTATCTGTCTCTTCAATAACTCAGTCTGTTGCTCTATTAGGCCAGTAGTTTCTGGGTGGTGTGGTATATGAAAGCACAAGTGAATTCCATACACATCTATACACTTTCACACCACCTTTGCAATAAAGTGGGTCCCTTAGTTCTATGTGACATCCCAATGGATATCATGTTGATATATAAAACATTCTGTTAAGCCCTTAGATAGCAGTTCTGACAAACAAATGGTCTTATTCCAGTCATTCCAAAATACAGTATGACTGACACTCAAACCCATGCTCTTAGCCTCTATACCATTTTACCTGAATTCCTTTACAACTCAGGGGGTGCTTGGCCAGCTCAGTTGGTTAAGCGTCTGACTTCAGCTCAGGTCATGATCTATTAGTCCATGAATTTGAACCCCACGTTGGGCTCTGTGCTGACAGCTCAGAGCCTGGAATCTGCTTTGGATTCTGTTTCTCACTCTTTCTCTCTGCCCCTCCCCTGCTCACACTCTGTCTCATTCTCTCTCTCTCTCTCTCTCTAAAATAAATAAACATTAAAATTTTAAAAATTCTTTACAACTCATACATTAGCAAAGGAGCTAAGATTATACTGGAACAAAGGAGATGGAGTTGAAAATCTGAGAAATATACAGTAAAATGAGAATCCACTCCCACTCTAAATATGAAGGGAGACATAGGAAACCCAAAGTTCCCATTCTGTTTCCATACACTCCTATGATAAGCACAGGCAAATATTTAGTGAACGCTTAACATGTGTCAGCCACTGTTCTATGTACATAACTTTGACTAACTCTTTTTTCAAAGTTTATTTATTTTGAAAGAGAAATAGAAGGAAAGAGAGAGAGAGAGAGAAACCCAAGCAGACTCTGCACTGTCAGCACAGAGCCCAGCGTGGGGCTTGAACCCACAAACCATGAGATCATGATCTGAGCCAAGAACAAGAGTCAGTTGCTCAACCAACTGACCCACTCAGTCACCCCTGACTATTTTAAATTTCTCAATGACCATATGAGCTAGGTGCTATGACTCATTTTATTTATTTATTTATTTTTAAGATACTGGGACACAGAGATATTAAGCAACATGCTCAATTCCTCTAGTTAGTAAGAGATGAATCCTGGATTCTAATCTGTATAGTCTAGCTTCAGAGCCTCTACACTTAAAAGCCATACTACATTGCTTCTGAAAATAGAAGGAGAGGGGAATAAGATCCAGGATGGCTTTTTTAAGAACTGCCCCAGCCACTGAACATTCTGATTGTTCACCAACCAGTCATTTTAATCTCCAGGACTTCTTCTCCATTAAGAAGAAGAAGTTTCTAATAAAGTGAGAAGGGCATCAGTCTCAGATCTGAACCTTGATTCTGGATGAGAGACCACAGAAACTTAGCTTTTTGGGCTTCAGTTTCTACTGAAGTAAGATTAGATGGTTTGTCAGGTTCCTTGGCTATTTCAAAATCAAGAAATATTTAACATTGTGGATTATGTTGAACTACCTGGAATTTAGTTGAATGGGTTCATTTTCTCATGTAAATGGAACCTCAACTGCTTACTTGAGAGTGTCTTTACCATCATAGTTTATCTGAAGAAAACATCAAGAAGAATCTTTTAACCCTTAGCTCTAGTAACACACACTGGCCTGAAAGGTACAAACTTATCCTAGAAGCTAAAATCTGGTGACAGAGGGGTAAGACAGCTTGGGTCCCAGTGACAGGACATTCCTCATTTCAAAGCTAGCCACCAAAGTGCTATGTTGTGTGACAAGAAGGTGAGCTCTGAGAGGCCCTGAAAAACTGGTGAATCCATTAGCACTGGTCATCGTGGCTGCAAATCAACGATTCATTTTGACACTCTCCTGACAGCTGCTGAGCTGTTTCCTTAAGACAACTCTTCAATCAGAGACAGATACTGCAGAGATGAGCTGTATGGTTTCACATAAAACTAGCAATCAGAATGAAACCTAGGTTACCCTTTTCCATCAATAGCTGATGCAAATGAGCTCCCCTTGCAAAAGTAACCACCTCTTTCTTCCTTCTTTCACAACACAGTTACTTATTGGCTAGGGTTACCCAAAGTTAAGTACAAATGGACACCTGGGTGGCTCAGTTGGTTAAGGCTTCTACTCTTGGTTTTGGCTCATGTCATGATCTCACAGGTTGTGAGTTCCAACCCTGCATCAGGCTCTGTGCTGATTGTGTGGAGCCTGCTTGGGATTCCCTCCTTCCCTCTCTCTCTCCCTCTGGCCCTCCCCCTCCTCACTGTCTCTGCCTCTCTCAAAATAAATAAAATAAAGTTAAGTACCATCTTTCCAACAAGCATTCTATTCCTAAACTGATGCACTATATACATTTATTAAAATATCAAACACACATATTAGCCAAGAAAAGGAAAAAATGATTACGTATGTGTTCACTCATTCAGTCATTCTACTGAAAAAAAATTAAGTGGAGTGTTGGTACTTCTGTAGACATCATTTTATGCATTTAGAAACAAGAGTGAAGAAGACAGGTTTCCTGCCAAGGAGGCCACTTATAATGTAACAAAAACAAAACAAACAAACAAAAAAAAACCCAACAACAGGTAAACACATCCACAATTACAACAGTGATTGGAAAATATACTGAACAATAGAAACACAGACTTCTTTCTGGGCACTAGAGGGGCATCCTGATTCCTTCGATCAATCGGAAGATATTTGGAGGTAGTGTCAGAAGCTGAGTTTTAGAGGGTAAAGATATTTAGATAAAGGAGCCAAAGGTTGTCAGGCAGAGAAAGAAGCTGATGAGAAGATATGAAGGTCCACAGGGAAGGATTCTTCATGACGTGAGGAGGTCAGGCTGGATAACATTTCAGAGTTTCCCAAATGCAAAATTTTACTATTCAATTTTTTGAAATACGTTTTATTGATGCAAAAACAAATATATAAAAGATAGTTAAAAAGCAAGCAAGCAACCAAACAAACAAACAAGCTTGCTCTCAGATTAACATACATTTAGCACCACTGATGACTTTCCCTTTTGTACATTCTGTCCTTCATCTCAGGACACAAATATACAGCGCATGAATATGAAAGAACACTTCCTAAGAAAGCAATGAAAAGACGGGAGCAACATATATTTAAAAACTATTTACACAACAGTTGTGTATTGTACACAGTGAGAGAAACACACACATATAAAATAATGTAGGCCAGCTAAAGTAATCATAATACAACCATACTATTTAATAAGATACAGCTTTTAATAAGAAGGGTAAGTTACATTCTTGAAGAAGATCCAGTTTAGTGATTGAGACAATTTATGAAAATGTATGTATAGTAGGATACCATTTTTGTTAAACACAAAACAACTGTGTGACACTGTGTATTTACATATGTGAGTGGATTTAGAATATGTGTATAAAAATATAACAACCAATGATCATTGTTATTGCTGGAGATATGGGGGCACGGGGGGAACTTAGCTACCTAAATTTTTTTTTTACAAAATTCTTTTAAAAATGTTTAAGTATACAAAAATGTTATTTCCTTTTATGTGATGTTATACCATAATATATATTTATATGTATTTTTATTTTAAGTACACTTATAGACATATGTTATTTATCTATCTCCCTATCCATCTATCTATCATCTAATTTTTCTTGTAAGTCTTTTAATTTCTAATCTCCTTCTAACATTTGCTAAAGGCCTTCCCTGGCTTCAGTTTTTCTACTGGCCCTGGGATGATTTTCATAACTACCATATCTCATCAATTCTCTGGCCTATTTTATGTGATAGGCACAAAGGTCAACACTTTATAAAACTGACCACAGTAAATCATGCTCCTGAATCCACCAATATCAGCCCGCTTTGGCAGACTGACCCAGGAAAATCGATACAGCAATCAATTCACAAATATAATTCATCCAGTTTACCTCTTTTCCATAGGAAATTTCAATAGTGTATAATATAGAGGGGAAAAAAAGATCATCTCTGAATCAGACTAGAGTCCCTATCTAACCATGGCCATGACTGAGCAAGGTACTTTTCTTCTCTAAAGCATGTTATACGTCTAGGTAATAAGTAAAGGAAAAAGTATATATTAACGTGCTTTGAGAAAATGAGAAGTTACATGCAAGAAGTTTTTATTATTACATCCACATTATTTTGTCATTTGATACTATACAGGGAACACTCAAAGGGCAAGATTATAATTAATGTTTTTAGAAATCACCCTCATTAATTTGTTCCACAAATATTTATTAAGCATTAACTGTGTTTCAGGCACTGATTTATATGCTGGGGGAAATGATAGTACAAAGTCATAAAGACAGGCCTCCTGGGTAGCACAATCAGTTGAGTATCCGACCCTTTGGCTTAGGTCATGATATTACAGTTTGTGAGTTCAAGCCCTATGTTGGCCTCTATGCTGACACTGTGGAGTCTGCTTAGGATTCTCTCTCTCCCTCTTTCTTTGCCCTTCCCCTGCTCTCTTTCTCTTTTTAAATACATACATACATACATCAGCCAGCCAGCCAGCCATAAAGAGATCCTGCCCTAATGAAACTTATCTTATAGTGAAAGGAGAGACAATGCAAGCAAAATAAATAAAATATGTACAGTTTTTGTATTTTGTTAATCTTAAAATGCACATTGTTTTGTATACTTCAAATATCTCTGAAATTAGGATATATCTTACATTCAAGTACATGTTAATTTAATTGTTATTTCTCAATTTTCTTATAGTATATATACAAATGTCATATCTCATAATCATTGGTGTCCAGGACTTGATCATATATGGTGCACCATGGGGGTCAAATATAGGAAGGAGTTATAGTTTTGGAAAGGATAAGTTTAAATAGGGTGAAGGCTTTCAGGAAATGGGATGTTTATGCAACAACCAGAAGGAAGCAAAGGATGCAACCATGCAAATATACAGACAAAATCATTATAGGTAGATGGACTAGTGAATGCAAAGGCCCTGAGGCAGCTATGGCCTATAGATTTGAGAAGAAGCAAGGAGATAAGTGTGGCTGGGGCACAGTGAGAAAGTGGAAAGAATATAAGCTGAGATCCCAGAGCAGTGACTTGGGACCACATCCCATGTAGACTTGTAAATGACCACAGGGCCTTCAGTTTGTCTTATGAATGAAACTGACTCTATCAAGGATATAAGAGTCCTAGGATGGCTCAGTCAGTTATTAGTCTGGCTCTTGATATCAACTCAGGTCATGATCTTGAGATTCGTGAGATCTAGCCTTGCACTGGGTTCTGTGCTGACAATGCAGAGCCTCCTTGGGATTCTCTCTCCTGTTCTCTCTCTTCCCCTTCCCTACTTGTGCTCTCTTTCTCTCAACATCAATCAATAAACATTAAGAAACAAACAAACAAAAAAAATGTGTGGATCCAAGGAGTGGTATGGTGGTAGAAGGGGTTGAATTCTGGTGTATTTTGAAGGTAGAATTTTTAAGATTTGCCCATAGAGTCAGGGAACAGAAGAGTTGGGGTTGACATTGGCAGATGGTCAAAGATAATCCCAAAATGTTTGGTATGAGTGAGTATACCACCCCTACAGATATGCTTTAATACCTAAAAGACTCCTTTCTGGTGTAAGGAATGATGGAGATGAGTTGATTTGGTAAAAGTTTTGGTTGGTACAATATGGTGTTTCCATGCTTAAAGAGAGCAATCAAAGGAGCTATTAGACTTTAGTAGGGGATGACTGTCTTACAGGGTATCATAATTCTTAGGGTTTTAGCTTCAAACAGAAATTTTGAGCCATAGGTGTCCTGGAATACTGGTCTCTGCCATTCCCACAAACCCTTGAATAAGACTGTCTCTGCCATGGTTTTCCTGGATCCTTCCTCTGAATCTTCTGGATAGATAATTATTCGTAAAGAATTTAATCCAAGGGCACCTGGGAGGCTCAGCTGGTTAAGCATCTGACTTGGGTTCAGGTCATGACCTCATGGTTTGTGAATTCAAGTCCTGCATCAGGTGAGCTCAAGCCCTGCTTTGGGTGAGCTCAAGCCTCACTTCAGGTAAGCATGAGCCCTGCTTCAAGTGAGCTATGCTTCTCTCCTCCCACCTCCACTCACTCACTTGTACCTTCTCTCTCCCTCTTTAGAAACAAAAAAATCAAAAACAAAAAAACAAATCCTCACTTGATAAGTTCCATCTTTTCTAACACTTGTGTTTTTATTATTACACTATTAGGCAGTATATGTAATCACAAGAAGCCAACACACCAGAGATATTTTTTTGAAAGTCCACTAATCACTCCCATATATTAGGAATCAAACCTTCACCAGGCAGTTTCCTTTAAATCTACCATTTATAATTCTTACAAATTCTCAAGGTAGATGTTATCATACCCATTTTATAGACGAGGAAACACAAAACATGAAAGATATACAAGTACAAGTATGGCCTAATGTACTCAAGCCCTCAGAGGTATTTCTACATTACTGGACAATGATCATTAAGACCCTGACATTGGTCCCAACATGGTATAGTTTCCTCCATCATCAGGGAAAAGTTCAATTTTATCTATCACTTTGTAAAGTTTTTTTATTGACAAAATTGTTTATTTTTAAGAGAGTACAAGTGTGGGATGAGCAGAGAGAGAGTGGGATATAGGATCTGAAGCAGACTCTGTGTTGCAGCAGTGAGTCCTATGTAGGGCTCAAACTCATGAACTGTGAGATCATGACCTGAGCCAAAGTCATATGCTCAACCAACTGAGCCACGCAGGTATTGCTTTTGTTTTTTTGTTGTTGTTGTTGTTGTTTTTTTTGAGATTGAGAGACAGAGTGAGAGAGAGAGAGTGAGCACAAGAAGGATAGAGGTGCAGAGAGGGAGGGAGGGAGAGAGGGAGGGAGGGAGGAGGAGGGAGGGAGGGAGGGAGAGGGAGAGGGAGAGGGAGGGAGAGAGAGAGAGAGAGAGAGAGAGAGAGAATCCCAATCCGAAGCAGGCTCCATGCTCAGCTTACAGCTCAACACAAGGGCATGACTGTGGGATCATGACCTGAGCTGAAGTCAAGAGTTGGAAACTCAACCTTCTAATCCACCCAAGTGCCACTTATCTATCACTTTTAATATACTAGACATTGCACTAGAATATTTTATAGCAATTTCAGCCAACTATTCTTACCAAAACAGGGAATAGGATCTTGAGTTTCAGAAAGACCAGTAACAATTTAAAAGGGTCATAATAACTTTATTATCTAAAAATCCTAATAGAGAACAGACAAGTTAGCTGAAATTGCATAGTATAGCAAAGAACAAGAGCTTTATAGTGGATAGATATAGATAAACCCCACCTCACATCTCATATTTATTACATATAAGGGACTCAATTCTCTGAAACCATATTTTCACCTGTTAATAGGAGAAAAGTCTGCGTGCTTTCAGTGAGGACCAAATGTAAATGTATGTAATAAAACGTAATCTGGTCTATAAAAGGTAGCTAATATTATTAAGGCAATCTTTCAGAAGGTAATGTAGTGTAATGGCAAAGTTCTATGTCTTAGTCCATTTTCACTGCTATAATAGAATGCTATAGACTGGTGGCCTACGGACAAGCAGTATTTATTTGTCACAGTTATGGAGGCTGGGGAGTTCAAAGTCTGGTGTGGCTCAATTTTCCTGGTTTATAGATGGCTATCTTTCCATTGTGTCCTCATACAGCAGAAGGAATAAGGGAGCACTCTGGGGTCTCTCTTCTATAGGCACCAATCTAGAGCCCTTACCACCTCTAAAAGTTCCCAACTCCAAAATACCCTCACATTGGGGATTAAGTTTCAAACTCTTAAGCTTTGAGGAGACACAAACCCAAAAACCTTCAGTCCATAGCACTATGGTAGGTAGAATAATGGCACTGCAAACAGGTCCACATCCTAATCTTTTGGACCTGTGAATACATTATGTTACATGACAAAGGATAATTACAATTGAAGATGGAATGAAGGCTCTAATGAGCTGACTTTAAAATAGGCAGGTTATCCAAGGTTGTTTGTGTGGTACGAATATAAGCACATGGATCCTATAAAATGGAAGAAAGGAATATGCAGAGAAAACCAGAAAGCTAGTAACATAAGAACTCAACTTGACATTGCTGTTGCTGGCTGAAAAGATAGAAGAAAAGACTATGAGCCAAGGAAAGCGATGGCGCCTGGAAGCTGAAAGGGAATGAATTATCCATTAAAGCCTTGAGAAGGATCACAGCTTTGATACTACCACGTGAGACCCATTCAGATATTAAAAAAATTTTTTTCGAAGTTTATTATTTTGAGAGAGCATGTGAGTGAGAATGGGGGAGGAGCAGAGCCCAATGTAGGGTTCAATCCCATGAATCTCATGACCTGAGCCAAAATCAAGAGTCACACACTCAACCCACTGAGCCACACATGCTCCCTGGCCCATGGAATTCTGACTTCCAGAACTGTAATATAATTGTATTGTTTAATTCACTAAGTTGTACTAATTTGTTATAGCAACAACAGGAAACTAGCATAAAACCTAAGAGCCAGTAAACCTGATTCCTATTCTCCCACTGGCTAGGTCTGTTATTTTAGAGAGCTTTCTTAAACACTCCATGTCTCATTTTCCTCATCTGTGAAATGGGAATAACGATACTAACAACCTCAAAGTATTAGGGTGCTAAAAGAGTTAATGCATAGCTTAATCACTTAGAGTAGTGTTTAGCTCATGACAATTACTGAATATGCATTAGCTATATGCACTTTCTTAGATGCCAGCTATAATTGTCTCAGTGATTTCGTCTCTATCCTTTTAACACTGAAAATACGCAATATATAATTTGTAATTAAATGCAGCATATACATATATAAACACTATTTACATATCACATCTTATTTACAAAAGACACAATATATAAATATGTAAACATAAAATGCTGGGCACATTTACATTTCTTAATTATTTGTTGCATAAACTCAGAGGATGGTTGATAGACTGTAGAATTCACACCCAGCAATGAAAATTGAGGTCATGCTGTTAGGGAAGGCAGAGGCAAGAAAAAAAGAGGGCTCTTAGCTGTGATAATGAAAAAGAAAGAAAGGCAACTATGTAAAGAACTCACAACAATGGCAGACCGGTTGCCATTTTTAACCTAACATTTTATCACTTTTTTCTTTAAAGGACAACGCTGTTGCTTTCAATCACGGGTATAGAGAATGCACGTAATTATTTGGCATTTCAAAGAAATAAAATTTAAAAGAGTCGCTAAAGTTATCTATCCCTCTTTTCTAAACTTGAAACATCAAAAATAGATGTCCCTGGCATGATAACACACTGAAGTCATTTTGAAAGAAAATTAGAATTTCCATTCCTCATTTTCCTTTCTTCCCAGTAAGGTTTTAAGCAGATGGGAATATCAATTTAGTTACTTGACATTTAGAAGGGTAAATGACTTAAGAGCTTTATGATCCCCTCTCATTGAAGCATATTTGATAACATCTGCCCAACATCTTACACTCACATCAGAGCCAAGTACGATTTCACAAGAAGAGAAAGAATGGCTAGACTCCAGGACCCCAGGATTCCATCCCTAGTCCTGCTACTGGCAAAAGCATCAGTGGATTTCCGGTCCTAAATAATTTTTTTTTTTTTTTAATCTATGGGTAGCTTATTTATTACCACCCTAGCTAATATGCAACTATCAAGGCTAAGAAGTTTTCAATGGGATATGTAATAAGTTTTTCAAGGAGAAATTATACTGCACACAGGGACAAGTTTTTGTTTTCAACTCTAGGAGAAGGTAAGCTACCTTACTTTTGACTGTTATTAGAGAAGCCACAATAATTGGATACTACGGCTAAACGTCTCATTCATGTAGAAGAAAAGTCACTCTTTTAATTTTTTCTGAAGATATGTTGCCATCTTCACTAGAAATTCCCATTCTTCTAGGTAATAACTGATAGCACTTACTTTATATTTTTCCCTCAACTGGTTATCAGTCTTAAGTCAGGAACATTTTTAAAAATACAATCTAATCTTTCCATTTTCTAGTGTCCTTTTAAAAAAAGGGAGGGGACTTTCATCCCTAAGGCATATATGAAGACCTCCAAAACAGCCTCTATCAGCTAAAAGCCATAAAACAATTAGCAACAGTAACTAAAATCACTTTAACATATAGAAAGCAAGCACTTTCAGACTTTGTATGCACACCTCAGTGAATATAAATCTCTCCTGATACCTTGTATTTGGAAATTGGCTAACAAATTGCCTCACTCCTTTAGAATTGTCCTCTCTTGGAATTATGTGTGAATCCACTCATGTTATATGTCCTGGAAACTGCACAGTCAGGATAATCAGAATCTGAATGGATAGATGGATTAATTTATTTCCTTACAGTGCTCTTCCATTCTATTGTCTTGACTTGTGAGATTAAGGAATTTGCTGGTATAGGTGGTATCACTGGAACTTAGTTTGCTAAGTCACTCTATTACATAAATAATGATACTGAAACATGAAATTCTGAAGCTTGAAGGGATTTCAAAGGTCAACTGATTCAGAATCCTGATTTTCCAATTTGTAGTATTATTTTAGCATTTCATGGGCCCTCAGCAGGTCATCGAGTCAAAAGTCTGACAAAACACTTCATGAGAGATGGTAACACATTTTATGCACTGGACCTGAATTAAATGCCAATGGTTTAGTTCAAGAAATAGTTTGATGGTACATACAGCTTGCTTAAAAAATATGTGTATTTATAAAGTTTGACTCTGAAAGTACCTATAGCTTGCTGTCTTTACCATCTTCAGGTCTACCTGGAGGAGGGATACATATACATATACATATACATACACACATATACAAATACATAATATGCTCCAGAGGTTAAAAGTAAGGTCAATAGGTTATTAAAGAAATGGAAAGGGGCACCTAGATGGCTCAGTTGGTTAAGCACCCGACTTCGGCTCAGGTCATGATCTTGTGGTTTGTGGTTTCAAGCTCTGCATCAGGTCAGGCTCTGCTTTGGAGCCTGCTTTGGATTCTGTGTCTCCTTCTCTCTCTGCCCCTCCCCCACTTGCACACTGTCTCTCTCTCAAAAAATAAATGTTAAAAAATTAAAAAAAAAATGGAAATGTATGATTCAAGAAAAGAAAAAATAATTTAATATTCAAACTACTTATGGATAGAATGATATATTCTGATATTAATTTAGCTATCACGTGAGGTGCCAGGGTGGAATAGTCAGTTAAGTATCTGACTCTTGATTTCAGCTCAGGTCATGATTTTATGGTTTGTCGGATTGAGCCCTGCTTTGTGCTTTGCACTAATAGTGCATAGCCTGCTAGGGATTCAATTCCTCTCCCTTTCTCTTTGCTCTTCACTCATTCTCTCAAAATTAAAAAAAAAAACAAACTTTTTTTAAAAAAATTAATATTCAAACTACTTAAGATAGAATGATATACTCTGTGATACTAATTTAGCTATCAATCACTATAATAATTAAATTGAAAATTATATGTTTCGTTGGGGTTTTCTTATCCAATATTGTTAGAATACAAACTCCATAAGCTAGAGATTAAATGCATTCAAAACCAAGTACATTGCTTAGCACCTATGAGATCATCATTAGCAGATAAATAATGAATTCCAGGAGGGAGTAAAGGACAGACTGTATATTTTATTAAGGTAGTCATTCATGGTGTGAGGTCCAGGCACAAATAAGAAGGCAGAACCAGAGCATTAGGTAAAGAGGAAGAATGCCTCCTGCTGTGTTGATAAGTTGACAGGATGTAAATAAAGACTTAGGATGAAAATGTGCCTCATCTTTGTTTCTTCAAATATAAATCTATATCCTCCTATTATGAAAAATTGTAATTCTGTTGTCATAAAAGAGATCCCTTCCAACATAATCTTTTTTAAAAAATTTATGTTTATTTTTGAGACAAAGAGAGGGAGAGAGACAGAGTGCAAGTGTATGGGGGTGCGGGAAGGGGAGCAGAGAGCAAGCAAGGGAGACACAGGGTCCGAAGCAGGTTCCAGGCTCTGAGCTGTCAGCACAGAGCCTGACACAAGGCTCATACTCATGGACCATGAGATCATGACCTGAGCCAAAGTTGGACTCTTAATCGACTGAGCCACTCAGGAGCCCCATCAACAAAACCTTTTTTAATGGTCATTTGATCTTACTCTCTCTCACACATTCTCTCTTCTTATTGTAACAACATACTGTTTGCTTTGGGTATCACTTGCATCCCACCATTAAATTCTATTTGGGAGGACTAGTCATGGGACACTGTTCATCAATAGCTAAAATGTGGGAAGGTGGCCCAGGGTTGGAAAACTGCATGCTCTTTCTCTGAACTATTAAGTATGATACACTGCCCGTCAACAGTTAAAATGTAGGAAGATGGCCCAAAGGTAAACAACTGTGTTCTCTTTCTCTGAAATTTGTCAACGGTGACCAAACGAAGTAAAATGTTTAGAGTGGATTCATAATGATGATAGAAACCAAAGATGCTGTCCAATAATTTCTGAAACTTGGATGCCCAGAGCTCACTGGTTCTCAACTCTTCCTTTATATTAAATCCCACATCTTTCCAGGAATTAATTTTATACTTATATTAGCCATAGCCAGTTTCTGTTGCCTATAACTAAGAAATTTTAACTAATGCAGAGCTCAGGTGAGGACTTACTTTAGAATCCCCATATCAAGATTTATATATTTTTCTGTCATTTACTGATCACATGGTATTTAGTACATTCTTTGCTCTATTTAAGCCCCAATTTCTGCACCCGCAAAATGGAGATAGAATTTACCAAAGAGAGTTGGTATAGGGGCTAAATTAAATGGTGTTTGTGTGTTATCAGGCAATTAGTAAATATTCAATAGATGCTGCAGACTAATATGTATATCAAAAGTAAAATGACTCCTCATAGAGGTATTATAATTCATGAATAATTAAAGACAATTGTCAGTTCTCTAAGAATTTTTACTAAGGATCTTTGTAAGAAGTTTTAAGTAGGCACTGATACAGCGTTTCCTTGATTTTAGGGTGCAATGATTTTTAAAAAGTCTTTTTCCAAACTGAACTTGATGGTCAATATTTTTATTGTGTTAGTATTCTTCTGCCTCTTTATTTTCTCTTCTCTCATGCAATTGATGATATAGTCTCCAATCAATAGGGTCCTAAACTAAGAAGTATGGCAACTAACAGGAGTGGGTGGTGAATCATTTCTGCACAACACAAAGTGTGAGGGACCTCATCTATTGCACATTCTCAAAGCCTTTATAGTCTAACACAGACTCACTGGAGAAAGCAGTTCTAGTAATCTTACTAATCACTTGTGCTGACCTCCGCTTGTCTTAAATAGAAATAACAATTCTGGTTTGCGTTCATCAAGGGAGTTCCGTGTTCAGCCTTCTGTTGTGTGACTGTTGTAGCTGAAGTTTGTTTTCTGTTGGGATGGCAGATAACTGTTAATTAAAGTACACACTTACGGGCCTATAATCTTTCTTCATGTTTATTGACTCTACAATGATTGTAGAGGGGAGAAAAGCACTTTCCTACTGGGGCAGATCTGCTTAGTGTTATATGAGCAATGTCAGCATTTAATGAGAGGTACTCATTTTCCTTTGTGGGGGACATTAGTGCATGGGTATATCTTGTCATTTGCCAAGTTGCCTCAGTTTACCAGCTTACTAAATACATTAAATACTGTAGAAGGGCTGGGTATAATTGGTTAATTTTATAAAAGCTCTGGCAATTTAAGGACAATAAAAAGACAGTACATTATCCTGTTGGTGTTTTTTTATTAATGTTGACTGAGAGGTACTGAGCCAGCCAAGCACATAGATTTTCAAATTGAGCACTTAACTGGGGTGCCTGAATGATTCAGCTGGTTAAGCAATCTGACTCTTGTTTTTTGCTTAGGTCATGATTTCACAGTTGGTGAGTTTGAGCCCTGCATCAGGCTCTCAGCTGAGCTGTGGAGTCTGCTTGGGATTCTCTCTCCCTCTCTTTGTCCCTCCCCTCCATCTCAAAAAATAAACAAATAACAACAAAACACCAAAAAGTAAGCTTTTAACTGATTCATCAGCATTAAATCTAAACAAAATCCTATCATGGGAAGTACAGCATGATCTCCCTCTTTTGGCAGGGTTCTTTGATGTAAGGTTATTTGAAGCATGAAGAATAGCAGTTCTGAAGTCATACCAAGGTAGATTCCAAACCTTGATTCCCCCCATCACCATATACCTCATACAAGTTACTGGACATTCCTGATACTCAGATTCTTCATCTGTAAAATCCTCATCTTACCAATAGCCTGGGACTGCTGTAAAGTTTAAATGCATATGTTAAATTAAGCATCTGGTCTTTAGGCAAAGGGCTACTGGCTCTAAGAAGAAAAACTTTCTATGGACCACAAAGGGGAAGATAACACTGCAATAAAGTCTGCTTTGGCTCCATGACACAAAAGTTCATATTTAGTCCTTAAACAGTCCAGAAAATGACAGAGGCCATTCAAATCTATTTTCCTTTTTCTCCCCAATACAAAATCATAGCCAACTATAATGAGGTTAGATTATTTTTCCAGATGTAACTTTCCAGTGGTACTTGTGCAGAGGTGATGGGTAATTAACTTACTTCCATGAGCCTTAGAGGCCAGATTCAGCGTAAGTGGCAATGGAAAGTTATAGGGAGAAGAAACTGCATGGAAGAAGGAAAATGCAAAAATAATAATGAAGAATTGATAAGAACATAACTATAATTTTTAAAATGTTTATTTTGTTTTGAGAAACAGAGAGACAGAATATAAGCAGGGGAAGGGCAGAGAGACAGGGAGACACAGCACGGAGCCTGACACAAGGCTCGAACTTACAAACCATGAGATCACGACCTGAGGTCAGGCGATAAACCAACTCAGCCACCCATGAGCCCCAGTGAATGTAACTATAAAAAGTGAGGAAGTATTGTGACAGGGAAGGCCTCTGTGGGGATGGGGACTCCGAAGAGACCTAGGAAAGGGAGAAGAGAGTCTCGTGCAGATGGATATCTTGGGGCTTTCCTCGCTGACAGAGGAGAGGTGCACCCAGGGTAGGCTTGTGTCAGAAATGGAGAGGGGCAGCGTGACTGAGATATGGTCAGTGACATGAGGTATATGGCCATGGGCTGAAGATGAGCCCTCATGCATTGTCACAGCAAATACAGTGGTTTTGTTCTAAATATGACGGGCAGCCAGTGGAGGCTCTGAGCAGTGGGGAGATGTGGCCTGAAACTCTAAGAGTTCTTCATGTTTGTTGTTTCACAAAAAGAGGGAGAACAGTGTCTTTTGGCCTCGACCCACTTTACAGCAATGGCGGGAATGCTGTCTATACTGGTGGGATCTGCACATAGAAATGAAATAGATGTGGGAATTAATACCTTAGGAAGTAGTAACCACCCTTTTTGAGCACTTATTGTATCAACAATATGAATACAGGCATACCTCACTTTATTGTGTTTGCTTTATGGCCCTTGGCAGATACTATGTTTTTGCAGATTGAAGATTTGTGGCAACCTTGCATTAAGCAAGTCTATTGGCACCATTTTTCCAACAGCATTTGCTCACTTTCTGTCTCTGGGGCACATTTTGGTAATTATCACAATATTCCAAACTTTTTCATTATTGTTAATTTGCTATGGTGATCTGTGATCAGGGATTATAACTCATGGACAGCTCAGATGATGGTTAGCATATTATAGCAATCAAGTGTTTTTAATTAAGATATCTACATTGTTTTTTAGACTTAATGCAATTGTACAGTTAATAAACCACAGTATAGTATAAACATAACTTTTATATGCACTGGAAAACCAAAGGATTCATTTGACTCACTTTATTGAAATATTCACTTTATTGCAGTAGTCTGGAAGCAAATGTGCAAGATCTCTGAAATATGCCTGTATCTCAGAGTATTAAAAATGCTGTCATCCTCCTCACTGTTTATGATACCAGGAAGTGAAGTTTCTAAGACTAGCTTTGAATTTGGAGTATTGTACTAACAATATGTATTTATCCTTGAGGTTAGACATTGAGTCTTAGTGAGCTTTGCATTTCAAACTCTGATTAAACAACTTGATGCTTTACATGGATGATTAAATTAATGCATCATGAAGACTACTGTTTGTATATCCATGACCTCACAGTTGGCAATTCATTTATCATCATCTTTTTAATACTGAGGATATTCCTGAGGGAGAGCTATGACATCTTACAGTACCCATGTTAAAGACAAGATGATTGAGTCTCAGAGAGGGTAAGCACTAGGCTAAAGCCACATAATTAAATGGGACAAAAGATGTAAATACTAAATCACATTATCTCTTGCTAAGATCATATGCCACGTTTGCTGCTAATGTCCTTGCAATACTCACTTCCTGAGCTAATCTGTAACTCTGTCAGGCTACATCCCAGACTAATCCCAGTTAAAGCTATTCATCTTATCTCATACATATGTAATGGCTGAAGGTCAAAGCATGTTAGAAACATTTTCTAGGTATCCAAAAACAACATGTGGAATAAGAGCCTGGGTGCATTTTCAGACATTAGCAATGAACATTTTTCACCTTTACTGTGCTAGAACAAGGATACTTCAGCATTAAGTGTGCATGGGATGCACTGAATGGAGACTCTAAAATGACAGATTAACAACCATCCAGAGTATTTATTCACTTATGCAGTGGTCCCGAACTTTGAGAAGGCCTGGTATATTTAGTGGCTGGTAAGAGACCGAATTACATGTATCTTGACTGTTCATTCTACTCTGGTAAAACTGTACTTGACTTTCTCTATGATTTTTGTCATCATACTAGGTATTCATTGTTGGCCAATTTCTACTTGTAGAGATCAAGTTTGTTTCTCCCACTGTAAGCTTGTACCCTGCCTTTTAATAAACCTTATCAAGTACCAAGTTTGCTCTTGGTTCACAGCTTAAACCCAGGGAAATCAGACTCATTATGGAATGAACATTTAAGGAGCTTCTTAGTGATTGAGAATCTCTGAAGACAAAGTCATCGCCCCATCTGATCTACTCTCCTCTCCATCAGTGACTCTTGGGGTCTCATTATCTCATTTGGTTTTTCAAAACTGAAGCAATTGTGCTAACACCAAAGGCTTCACTCATTGCCACCAAATAAGACAGAGAAAAATGTGTCAGTGTCAGCATGCAATGAGTGTCAAAGAGAAACAGATGCACAAATGATTCATCATCACCAGTAGGACCAGTCAAGATGAAGTGAAAATGGAAAAAAAGAATTGAAAACTCCTTCCAATGTGCTAATACTGTTGTCTGAGAGTAAGGGAAGAATGTTTCCAATATCAATTAGATTTTGCGATTTGATTTAATGTCATTAACCACTCAGCTCAGAGGTATAAAGAAGGAGAGGTTTTATGTTTATTCAGCACACACTTATAGACCACTTTCTATGTGCCATACTCTGTACTATGAGATTTATAAATGCTTCTTTAAATATACAGAAATGAGGCTGACCAAGAATTTCTGGTAATTTCATCACTTTCTCTTTCTCCTTTCTTTATCATTAGTATATAATATTTCTATGAAGTTCCCAAGTTCAGCCTTTAGTATAAATAGTTGACCCCCTACTCCTTATTCTAGGAGACATTAAGAAAAAAAATAGCCAAATATATTTATTTTTATTATAGATTTTTGAAATTTAATTTTAAACATATCACAGTGAGATCTTATGCACAGAAGCCTAATGATTATAGCAGAGAAGAAATTTGTCAACTTTGGGGAAATCATGTAGTTCTTTCTCTATAAATGCCAGATCCTTACTGATATGTTTTCTACACTACTAATGAGGGGGAAATACTGACCCAAACAATTATTATAGGAATAGTTAAAAAGTCTGTTTATTAGAAAAAATCCTATTTGTGAGAAGAAGGAGGGTAGGGAGAAGGAGGAGGCAGCAATAAATATACCTCTGTCGTAGTGAGTGATTTTTCTAGGTACCTACTGGAAGAAAAAGAAAATAATTTGTGTTTTTCATCTATTGGAATCACCATTTGTTCTGAGTGACAAATATAAACATGTTAAAAAGAGTGAATTTTTAAAAGGCTAGTAAGAAAAACATTAAAAAAATAAAAAAAAATAATTTAAAAGGCTAGTCCAACTTTTCTCCCCAATCTGCAGAAAAAAGAGCTTGATACTGAAATAGGACCATAGGGGCGCCTGGGTGGCTTAGTCGGTTAAGCATCCGACTTTCGCTTAGGTCATGATCTCGCGGTTCGTGGGTTCGAGCCCCGCATCGGGCTCTGTGCTGACTGCCAGCTCAGAGCCTGGAGCCTGTTTCAGAGTCTGTGACTCCCTCTCTCTCTGACCCTCCCCTGCTCACGCTGTCTCTCTCTTTCTCTCCTAGAAATAAATAAAACATTAAAAAAATAAAAAAAATGAAATAAGACCATAAATCAACTAACGACAGCATTGGATTTTGGGGGAGATTGAGCTTCTCAGCAAATATGTCCTCTTGTTGTGGTGAAATTTTAATGTGGCAAAGTACTATTTTTCCTGTTATTTCTCTGGAAGGTGGGGTGGGGGAAGGGGAAGAGCGTGTCAGGCTGTACCACTGTAGCAGACACTACTGTCTTCTAATACGTGGATGTATTGAATCGTAGTGCCACAAGTGACAAAAAGAGTTATATCTTTTCATGAGCTTGTGTTCTTTATTGCTTATATTAACTCTTAGAGAAGGGGAAAAAAGGTAAATTCAACAGACTATAAATCTTACTTGACATACAGTATGATACTGTCTCTGATAGAAGAGAAGGCTAAGGAAACAGAAAGCCCTTCTCTACCATGAATGGAACATGTGTTGGGGAGAGAAAGGGAAAGTTATAATACCCAGGCTCTGATCTGTCCACCCCCCCAAAATTAGTCTTTCCGTTATAAGTTCTGAAACACTCCAACGATTAAGATAGATGATCATAGCCACAAAGAGATCTAACGAAGCTACTATGTCCTTACTTCCAAAAGGTTAATACTATTTCTGAGTAAACAAACCACATTAGGGAAAATATGCAATGTCCTATTTATATTTTAAAAAAAAGAGAGAAAAGACCAGCTCAAAATTATTAGAATAAACCTAGCTTAATATTGAAGAACACTAATAATTCTTAATATGTTCTTCAATAAATGCCTTACAAATACTTACAACGATATAAAAAGGCAAAAGCTAACAATCAGATTACAAATGAAAAATAAGATCATAAAGCAAGGTGTGAGGGGAAATCTCTAATAACAGCACAACCAGTAAAGATGGACTGAGAAGAATATTTTTATACTATACATGTAATGTTTTTTTCTGAGCCAGAATAGCCCAGATGGCCATAGAAAGTTAACAAGTGCTGATTCATTGACCTCTTCCCACAATTCTGCTCTTAAATCTGAGGTAAGGGAGCTTCCCTAAAACAATTCTTTCTTTTTCTCTCCCTCATTCCATCCCTCCTTCCTTTCTCCCTCCCTTCCATCTCTCTATATACACATATACACACATATGCATATATGTACACAGACGCACATAAACCCATATATATTTACTGTTCTACTGCATGGAAACTAACAGCCAAATGTATGCCCTTCTGCCATATGCCCCAGACTACCTTTCCCATTTCCCAGAGGCTCCATTCTTACTATGTATATTTATTAAGAGACTGGGTATTTATAAGCTTTGCTATAGTAACAAATAACCACATAAACTCAGTGGTTTATAACAACAAAGATCTATTTCTCACATATGTTACATACCAGTTGCAAGTTGGTGATAGCTCAGATAAAGCTCTTTTTAATTCAGCTGTGTTCCAAATATTTTCTTTATACTAGGATTAGGCTGAAGAGCCAGCTACATTATGGAGAATGATATTTTGGCAAAGGAAAAGAGCAAGAATGGAGTAGGAATGAATTCAGTACTGACCCTCAAATGACATTTTATAATGTGAAGATTACACAGTCTTCTTCTTTCTATACCCCTGAGATTTGCCTTATTTGTCAATAAGGCAAAAGTGACTAATAGAAGTTTGTACCGAGATATGGGTAAATAGATACAAAAAATAATAATAACACCCAAAATATGTGACAGTGGCTCCAGGATTAAGTATTGAGTAGTTAGAGAATTGATAACGGAAATTAGAAAAATGACTTCTGTTGGCCTGTATTCCTTTCTTCTTCTAACTAAGTGTTATACAATGTGTAAAAGTGTCCTCTCAGAGATATCTCAAAAGTAATAATGTGGGGTGTCTAGGTGCCTCAGTCAGTTAAACATTCAACTCCTGATTTCATGGTTGGTGATATTGAGGCCTGCATCAGGCTCCATGCTGACAGCAGCAACGAGTCTGCCTGGGAGTCTCTCTCTCCCTCTATCCTCTCCCTCTATCCCTTCTGTGTCTACACCCACGCGTGCCCAGTCTCTCCCCCCAACTCCTTCTTTCTCTCTCTCAAAATAAATACACAAATACTTAAAAATAAAAAAGTAATAAAGTATAATTTTGGTAACAGACTACATATTCTAATCATCCAGGAGTTAAGAATAAAATCAGGGATCTGCAAAACTATAACCTATAAGCCAAATATGGCCCACTGCCTGTTTATGTAAATAAAACTTTATTGGAACACAGCCACACTCATTAAGTAATGGATTGTCTATGAATGCTTTTGCACTATGATAAAGTAGTTTCAACAGAGACTACATAGCCAGGAATATTTAATCTGGCCCTTTTCAGGAACAGTTTGCTGATTCTTGAATAAAACAAAATCAAATAACCTATGTATTAACCCCCTGTCTTATTTAATCACAAAATATTTTATGTTAATACATGTTATTCCAAGAAGCACATTATTTAAAAGTACTTTTCTACAGAGTTTGAGGGGGAAATGTTGTGATATAAGAAATTTATACCCAGATAAGTTTTCACTTATTTGTAAAGTGACAAAAAATTATCACTTGGTATTTTCTGTCTCTGAGTATTTAAAGAGCCCTTGAGGACAACAATTTGAAGGCCTGTCATAGCTAAGAAAAAGTGTGGTATCTTGATTACACGTACAGGTTCTAGAGACAGACATTCTGATTTTGAGGTGAAGATTACACCATCAGTTCTATGGTACCTTGATGTCCTCATGTTCAAAATGTGGCTGAGAGTAAAAATGCCTTGAGTATTAAACTACGTAATTAATATAAGGTTCTTAGTGCATGGCGCAAAGTACATTTTCAGCATATTAGCTATCATCAAGAGGGCAAAGAATAATAAAAACACCTCAAATTTTATGGTTATCAATTACATGAAAATCTTTTAAGAGCATGAAACACAGTAATCAATATGCAGTTTAGTATAAATAACTTAACTATGGTTAGAAGATTGAATGCAAAAACAAACACAAAACAACAAAGGTGTTTGATAGATAACATACAAATAAAATTCTCTCAAAAGTTTGTCTATTACTCTAGTTTAAATTTATTAAATTGTGATATGTTGTGATAACAGAAGACAGGGAAAGAAAAAAAAATACCAAAAAATGTCCATATAAGAAACCAACAAAACAAAATACACACACACACACACACACACACACACACACACACACACACACATCTTTATCAAGTAAACAAATACTTTTCTTAAAATAATACTGCGGCAAAGGCATGCCGGTAAAGATATAAGTATACAATGATATGAGTGCTTAATTTGATAAAAATCTTTCAAGGAAACAATCAAGCAACATAAATTAAAAGCTTATATTTTCATTTTGCAATCCCTAATCAAATAATTGATTTAAGCAAAGTTCATCTATGGCTGCTAATGCCTCCAGAGGAAAAGTAAACTGAGAACTTATTACGGAGAATAAAATATGATTGGCTCCATGGGTGACTTACTGAGGGCACAGAGAAACTCACAACTTCACAGTAGAGTCAGGATGACCCTAGGAAATCGATCATCTTACCATCACCAAAAGCAGGACCTTGTATTGTTCCTGATGTGGTGTAATATGAAGGACAAAGCAGCATTTAGAGAGTAACCTTGCCAAGATTTGGGGGTCCAATCTCTGGTTTACAAGAAGAAAAAAAGATACAAAGGTAAGCTGAATAAGCAATCAAATGAATCTTAAATGTGGGAAGCTCTACTGAGAAACCGATTTGTTTTCTTAAAACAATTACTGGCACAGAAAGTAAAATGAAAAAGTGGACACTCATTAATTAAGGGATGTAAGAAGCAACAGAGGATGGCCAAATGCAGTGGGTGAGGCTTCATGGATCATCATTCCAACTGACTAACGGGATAATGGGACTTTTTCTTTTTTAACTTGAATATGAATTGAGTACTTGATAACATAAAGCAATCATTGTTAGTTTTCAAAATTTAGCTATGAATTTTTAGGTACAATAATGATTCAGTCATTATGCAAAGTGTTCTTATTCCTTTTTATGTTTTAGAAATGCATACTGAAAATTTTGGTGGTTAAATATAATGATAGTTTGGGATTTAAAATGTTTCTGCAAAACTGATTAAAAGATAAACCAAAAAAAAAAAAAAGAGAAAGAGAGAAAAGGAATAGGTCAAACCTAAGGGAACAAAATATTGATAACTGTGGTGTGTGGATGAGTTGCTAGATGATGGTTTATAATGTTATTTTCTTTACCCTTAAAATTTCTTTTTAAATTTCACATCCTGGGGCACATGGGTGACTCAATCAGTTAACAACTGACTCTTGATTTTGACTCAGGTCATGATCTTACAATATGTAATATCACTTCCCTGGTCAGGCTCTGTGCTGATAGAAGGGTTAGGGGGGCTTGCTTGGGATTCTGTCTCTTTCTCTCTGCCTTTCCTCTTTCTCTCTCTCTCTTTCTGAAAATAAGTAAATAAATAAACATGAAAAAATTAAACCGCTAAGTTTAACTTAAAATAAAATAAAATAAAATAGAAAAAAGTAAAATAAAATAAATAAAATAAAATAAATTTTGCATCCTTTAGTTTAACTAGTTCCCTACTGGGAAGCAATGCTATGGCAATCATTAAAAGTGTAGACAAATAATTTTGTCAAAAGAGATTGATCAAAGTATTGTTTATGTTGGGAAAACAAACAAACAAAACCCATCTGACTTGTGGGTGATAATTCACAGCTCGAGAATTTTAACAGTGGTGAAACTTGAATTATTATGCTTATAAATAATTTATAGTGATGGGGAAAAATTCTTACATTTAATGAAAATGTTAGATAAAAATTTTATATATATATAGTATGAAGTTTATAAAAGTAAAAATAGAAAGAATTGGAAATAAGCATACCAAAATACTGAGAATTATTTTCTTTGATTTTTTTGTTCTGTCTCATGTCTAATATGTATACATGCATAAATGCATTTATTTGACAACTAGTAAAAGGAGTAAACAATTATCTAAGCAAATGATGTCTAACCAGTTTAGGAAATTATCTTCTATCTGTGAAACATGTTTTAAATGTTTTTTTTTAATTTTTTGAAATTATTCTTTATGAATTTTTAAAACAAATTTTATCATAAAGGTTAAAGAGTAAGCTTAAGAAAAAAGCAGCTATCTCATAAAGAATTTCATAAAGGTTTTCAGATCCCTGGAGATTTCTTAGAATGTTTAAGAATCATCATTATTAAATGCTTTCTATTTATTAAGAGTGAAATTTATAGAACCAGTCATATCATGATTATACTGAAAAAAAAAAAAAAACACAACACAACAAAGCCAATCTCAGTGTAACCAGTAGAAAATGCTCAGTCTTTGTTGAAATGAGCATTCAAAAGCCAAAAAACAAAACAAAATGAAATAAACAAAACAGAGTATCTTAACTTTATTGACTCCTTTTTACCCCTAATTCTGCCTGCTTTCAGTAATGGAGCTGATAGTATGGTCAAGAAAGGTATGGTATATCCTAGTAAGAGATCTCTTAGGAAAAAAAAAATCCTACAAACTCCTTATTATTTTATTTTTATATCTTTCTATCTGAACTCTGAAATACACTGTTTTGCCTCTTAATTATATACTGTCCCAATTTATTTTTAGAGAAGCAACATTATGTATGGATGAAAACATGACTCTTTGAATCAGATCTGGATTTGAATTCAAGGCCTGAAATATTCTCCCTATAGAAACCTCAGTTGCTCATTTAAAAAGTGATTACATTATTACTTACTTCAAATTCCTCTTGATGATTAAAAACTATAACTCAGGCAGGGCGTCTAGATGGCTTAGTCGGTTAAGCGTCCGACTTTCGCTTAGGTCATGATCTCGCGGTTCGTGGGTTCGAGCCCCGCGTCGGGCTCTGTGCTGACTGCCAGCTCAGAGCCTGGAGCCTGTTTCAGTCTGTGACTCCCTCTCTCTGACCCTCCCCTGCTCACGCTGTGTCTCTCTCTCTCTCCTAAAAATAAATAAAACATTAAAAAAAAAAAAACAACTATAACTCAGGCAAAACACTATCATAGTATCCGGTTCACGTTGGGTCAACACTCATATTTCAATTATTCCTTCCACACATGTTTGTATTTATCTGGTGTCTGGAAGAAATTCTTTTTGAAATGTGATGCCAGTGACTAACTAACCATAACTATTTTCTTTGAGATTAGCTGGGCTAGTATTTACCCAGGTAAGTAATTAGAATATAGTTTAGAGGCATCCGTTCTACCTTACTACAAAGTCTCTTTAGTCTTTACCAAATGTCTTAGATTTTTCAAATTATTATTGTTTTAATCAAGTCACTATGAAAAATGTCTAGCACCTCTATTCTCCCATCCAATCCAGAGAAACTAAAAGGTTACAATTTAATGGCATTGTAACAAAAGATAGCTTTGCCATTTTCATTAGATTAGCCTTCCTGATGACCTCAGTCTTTCTGGAAGGTGTGAAAACATATTAACACACATCAGCCAGGTACTTTTCTCCTTCGCATATTTGATTTTCACATCAGAGAAGGGCAGTTTTGGACCTGACATAACTTGGGTTGGTTTTCTAATTCAGTAAGCTTTTTTCATTCTTTTATTACTATTTTTTTTCCCACAAGGAACTGCACTATTACAATTGTTACTATTTTCTTTTTGAATCTAATTGTAGCGTGGGGCCAACATTCAGCATGAGGGAATTGCTGCCTGCAAAAAGAAGCAGAGTAAGGCTGATGTCTGAGTTAAGAATTGGGTGTATAGGAAAACCTATTTCAGACATACTTTTACAGACTCTTCAGCCTCCAACTATGCAGCTACCACATTCATATTTTATGCATATATATATATATATATTGTTTAATAATTTATGAAGCTGGATACAGTTGCTACAAGGCAATGTGATGTTCTCATTTGATCTACTTTGGTAGGATCACTTTCTGTCAGGGAATTTACTGCCATGATGTGCACAGTAAATATTTAATTGCATTAGAGGCATCAGAGTCTATTTTTCTTTGAAGAGTGCTTAATTATGTCAATTTCCCATGATGAGATGCTAAAGCCAATATTATTTGAATTTGGAGTACTGGGTGGAGGTGGAGAATTTCTTGCGTGAGACGCCCTCCCATAAGAAGTCAATGTATATGAGTTTAATAAGGCAGAACATCGACCCCATTAATTTAGGCCATGCTAATTAAATATTTGTGACACTATAGCTGTGCTTGAACTATCAGTGAAGAAAGGGTTGCCTAACCTACACAGGAAGATAAACAACACAGGGGAAATGACTTGAATCTATTTTTACCATGTCCTCTCTATTCATGTACATATTGGAATCATGATGATATTTCGCATTAGATTTTTTTTAATGTTTATATTTGAGAGAGAGTGAGCGAGAGCAAGCTGGGTAGGGTCAGAGAGACAGGGAGACACAAAATCTAAAGCAGGCTCCAGGCTCTGCACTGTCAGCACAGAGCCTGACATGGGTGCAAACTCCTGAACCGCGAGATCATGATCGACTGAGCTGAAGTCGGACGCTTAACCGACTGAGCCAACCAGGTGCCCTGATATTTGGTAGTTTTTAGCTTAATAAAGGGAAATTTCACCTGGGTCAATTTATAAGTTTTAATCCTTTCAAGTACAAAAGCTCTGATGATAGACAAAACATTATTTCCATTCATTCCAGTTGGTGACAAACCATGCTACATTTTTGATACATTTTTCTTGCATTATCACTAAAACATCCTAAGCCAAGACCTTAACTGATGGAAAAGTTGATAGGATAAGCAACCAAGTTCCATTTGGCTTTCCAAATAACTGCATGCATTTGGCCTCAAGAGTGAGTTATAATTTGTAACTCTTAGTAAAGTCAGAACATATGGCTTCACCATGAAGAATAAGCTATAACATGGCTCTCTGTCAATGATCACAGCTTTGACTCAAATATCTCATTGCAGTGTTATTTTTACATCCTCCGAAAAATAAACTTTTTAAAGTTTGTATTTTTTTCTGGATACAGTAAACAATATTAGGTTTCAGGGATATATTTCCTTTGGAGAAATTTACAGAAATGTAGTAGTGATTAATCTAGAAAACAGAGTTGCCTGGGTGGCTCCCTTAGTTAAGCACCTGACTTTGGCTCATGGTTCATGAGTTCAACCCCTGTGTCAGGTTCAGCACTGACAACTGAGAGCATGGAGCCTGATTCTGTATCTCCTTCTCTCTCTGCCCCTCCCCTGCTCATACTGTGTCTCTCTCAAAAAATAAACATTTTTCTTAAATCTAGAAAACAAAATGCATAATCTTATTATAAAAAACTCTTTACTATTGAATACCAGACATTTTATTGTTTACAATAATAATTTGAAAAGAATGAAATCTGGTCATTTGTAGCAACATGGATGGAACTTGAGGGTGTTATGTTGAGTGAAATAAGTCAGGCAGAGAAGGACAGATACCATATGTTTGCACGTATAGGAGGATTAGGAGGAACTTAACGGAGGACTATGAGGGAGAAGAAGGGGAAAAATAGTTGGGGAGAAGAAGGGAGGCAAACCATGAGAGACTCTTGAATGCTAAGAGCAAACTGAGGGCTGATAGGAGTAGGGGAGAGGGGAAAGGGAGTGATGGGCATGGAGGAGGGCATTTGTTGGGATGAGCACTGGGTGTTATATGGAAACCAACTTGACAAACTATTCAAGAAAAAAAAGAATTTGATAAAGTTATTTTGACAGAAAGTTATATGGTTTCATCTGTAGATTATATGATATGTACTAGTTAGAAGGTTCTTAAAATAGAGGGATAGATAATATCAAATTTCCCAGTCCATGTCTGAGTTGTTAATTTCTTTACTAGGTGGTGAATTCTTCTAAGATAGAAAAGACATAATACACATCTCAAAATCTTTCAGGATACCAGCCATAAATCTGTGCTTTACAATACAGATTTGTTTGGTCAACTTGTACCCTTCCCTGTATATCTCAGAGACTGATACCTGGCCCATCTGTGTGTTTTATTCTTGATCACAAAGTTGGTGCAAGGATAGACCAGTGACCCACACTCCATCTATGGGGCTTAATTACGGAATTTTTGCTAGAATGTTGTAAAAAGAATTGTCTTCTTTATTTCTTAGTGTAATACAGTTCACCTTCACTTTTTCAAAGAATACTTGCAAAGCACCTACTATGTGCCAAGCTCTGTATCCCTCACAAGAAAAGTCCCTGAGATGAAAACTGAAAGAAAATAAAAACCTGAAAACATTACTTAAGTATCAGAATCTGGCTCTTGCTGAAAGTCATTTATAAAGTCTATAGCTTATATTTATAGTTTAAGATAGTTTGTTTAGTTGTTAATGGCAGCAAGGAAAACATCTGAAAAATATAAAGTGTTTCCCAAAGTTAAGTTTCTTGAGCTTATTGTTCAGACAATGTGATTGTATCTTACCCCAACTTATAGTTCTGGGGAGATAAGGCTTAGTAGTCATATCAGACATGCATCCATGTATTTGACTTCTACTTCTATGTATTGGCACATAGACATGCATATACCCATAGACACAGGCTAACGCACATATACATTTTATAATTAAAATATAAGTGTTCATATGATTCTGCCTGCCCCAGAAAGAAGATGAGATGACAGTTATAATATTCTATTCCCCCAGATGATTTTAGTATGTGTAGTCCTCTCATACTAGGAGTGTTTTATATTGATGATTATGTATTTAAATAAGTGGTTTTCATATAATAGACTTTATTTCTTGGGAAGTTGTCATTTTAACATTACCTGTTGGGTCAGCAAAACATGGTTTATCATAGTGAACAAACTGGAGATATACAAAAAGGGCCTCTGTCTTGCAAATTACAATACCCCTAGCATGGGATACTATTTACCTTTTAAAAATGAGAAATGTATTGAATAAATTGGCAAATGATAAATTAAGACTGTTAGTTTAAATTCTATATGTTATCTTAAATTTGTATAATTCCATTAAAATATACATATATGTATATGTATACATATACACACATATACACACACACATTTCTATTCACCCTCAAAATGTTCACCACTACACACACATACACACAGGCCCAGGAGGTGCTGCACAAATATGCTGATAGTCATCAGCCCTGGGAGCTTAGTTATTTGAAAAAGTTTTTAAAAGCTATTGGAATCTACTCAGGTACTTCCTCAATATAACATTTAGTTACAAGAGGGAAAAGATCCAACAGACATGACCCTGTGATTCAAAATCGAATGACCATCAATTAATAATGTTTAGAACAAACTGGCTTCTCATTCAGTATTATGCTATTTTCTCCTGCGTATAATTCTTTCAGCTTTCATTACATCAACAGTAATCAAAACCCATGCCAGAGCAAAATGTGGGCAGTACAGAGGACAGGACACTTAAGTTCAAAGGCTTTTGTCTCATTGTTTAGATATACCTCTTACACTTCTCCTGGTCTTAAATCTTTATCATGATCCCCATTCAATGCAGATCCTTGATAATGCTATTCTACCCTTGGACCATGCTGTAATCTTACAATTATATTTGGCTCTGTTTTCATCCTTGCAGCCATCCTAATGGCTAAGCTACTCTTGTTCATTCTTTTAAATGTGCATACCCCAAGATTCCTACCTTTAAGACTTTAAAACTGTCTATAGGCCTATACAACAAATAATTCATTTCAGAAAAAAAATCCTAGCACTAAGAAGTGATACTATGGAAGTAACTATTTATTCTATCCATGAAAAAGGTTTTAAGTACTTCCAAGAAATATAAAATTGGCCTCCTCCTATAAAAGATAAATAACTCTACTACCATCTATGTTTAAAAGCACTCATAAATCTGGTCACCATCTGGTCTCTCTACAGTAAAATACATGATTATTCAGCTGCTACCTGAACATCTCTACTTAGAAAGATGTCCCCCACATATCTCCAACTCAAATGCTAAACTGAACTCATGCTTCCTCTTATTTTAAATCAGCCTCAATCCTGTATGGTACTAAATATCTCCATTAATGATGTACCATTTATTCCATCACCAAACTTTGAAACTGGGAAGTAGAGTCTCTCTAGACATCCTCTTCCCTCATGCCTCATATTGTATTAATTCCTACTCATTCTCCCTGATAGGCTTCATGTCAATCTTCTACTTCAGCTCAGAAATGTATCATCTATTGTCCATTTTCACTTCCCTCCGTTTACTTTCCTCATGACCAAGTAGCCTTCTTAAAATATAAACCAGTCTATACTCTTGCCATCTTAAAATCATCCTGTGGCTTGACAATTCCAAGTAGTCTGGAATTTTTATGTTGTGCATACCAAAAGTCAAAAACAAAAAGAGCCAACACTCTCAGACTAGGTTTATTTATTTTTAAATTCTGTATTTCTGTATCACATATAATGTGCAGATCAGAAATCACACACATAAAATGAGATAAAAATAAGTGTAAATAGATATTCCTTATTTTGCTTTATTTATTATCTCAGTGAATTGTCTTGAGCACATCTGCGGCTGGCTCACTCCACTGTGAAGTCCTCCATTGTATTAGTAGGTCATCTACAAACTCTTTCCCATGAGGCCTTCATTCCTTTGTGTCATTTTGTATCTCATTTTTCATTCTACCCTGAACATTATTGTGATGACATGTGATTTGCAGTTTGTGTGTGATAGGATATGTGCAGAGTAAGGGTTAGGTTTAAGATTAGAGGTAGAATGAATCCTTTGAGGTCAAGATATAGTACTTCTTTTTTTTTTCTTTCTTTTGGCAATCTGAGTACCCGGCACATTGCTTACAGTATATTTGTAAAATAAGTTAACAAATTAACATAATTAAGTACATGTTAATATACAAACTAATTTAGATTGAGCTCCTTAAATGTAAAATGTAGCTAATTGCATCTCATCTGAAATGTACTTTTGTACTTTAAGTACAATGTACTCGGAAAATTGATACAGTATTAGAAGTTAGGAAAGGGAAAATTCTTTAAGAGATACATAATTATCTAGCATTCTAGAGACATTTACTATAAAAATATCCTAATTATAAATGAAATATATTTGTAGGGCCCTATTTAATCTCAAATCAAAGAATTTTGGGGGCACCTGGGCGGCTCAGTTAGTTGAGTGTCCAACTCTTGGTTTTGGCTCAGGCGGGGATTCCAGTGTTGTGGGATTGAGCTCCACGTTGCTCCTGGTGCTACACACAGAGCCTACTTAAAATTCTCCCCCACAAACAAAATTAAAAATACTTACAAAAATGTTTTCCACGTAGACACTCATACAACTGTGCATATGAATTTCTTTATAATTTTTTCTACTGTTTGGATTCCCATCATCCCCAAAGTATTATGTTTTTACTTGTGCATGCTCTTAAGTTTCTGCAAAATAGATGCTGACAGGAATTATCATATTTTGAGAAAGATTATTGTGTTTTCAACTGTTGAAATCTCCTGAGTTAGATTGAAGGAACTGAAAGCACGTTTTCATGGTTTGTTCCAGCCACATTTTCTTCATCTTGATGCCTACTGTTTAACTGTCTTTGTGGAAGATAAAATAAGGGCCTTCAACACTTTAGCATTAACTCTCTTGGAAGCACACAGGAGACTATGCAGTTTGCAAATCAACACTCACTGCACAATTTCAGAAAATGGCCTCCTGAGGCCAGTTACAAATAGGTCTCAAGGTAGAGGTAAGATTTTCGCATCATGAATTTATCATCAAGCATTTTTGAAAATTGGCTTTAGAAAACAAAGTGTCTATTAAGGTGGTAAGGTGGTAAACTTGGAAAAAGAAAACCTACTAACATAAAAAATTTAAGTGCTTTAATTTTTGTGAAAGCAAGCAAAAATTGAGCCCAGATAGGAACTAGTAATAACAAGTTTCCCTCTTCCTCATAGCAGATGCCACTGCCATTGACCATATTTCTACAATGGAAATTCATTGTCCTTAGGGTTAAGCTCAGAACTCAAGAAGACTCTGCCATTTAAAATTTCATCACCAGTATCCACAAGCTAAGTTTTGAGTGTACCATGCAGACTCCCTTGTGAATGTTAGTTAAGACTCTAAGACTTCCTGTAACTGTGGAAATCACTAATAATAGTAATAATAATAGCAATTAACAGAAGCATAGAGATTTTCCCTTCCCAAGTGCTTTATAGATATTCTCTAATCCTCCTAGCTAAAACCAAACTTTATTCCCTTGAAGGGTTTTGCATTTGTTTGAAAATCACTTTTCTCACTGGACCTCAAGTGGACTTAATAGTCACTATATGAAAGAGACCAAAAAAATAATAATAATAAATAAAGACAAAAGAGCACTTAAGGTCACAGAAAGAGAGAAGCCAATTATATCCAATGAAATGAGATGTGTATTATTGAGAAGACAGTACATGAAACACCTTGATCTAGACTTAGCTGATTGATCCAAAGATGAATATGATCAGGATGAAGAAGACTTTGTCAAATTGCAATTTGTGTACTTATGATCAGATAATGGAAGTAAAGGATATTATGAGAATTTCTAGGTTGGAGATATCAGGTATGGAAAGGCAAAATGGAGAAGTTGGTACTTGCAATAGATTCAGAAGGACAGGTAAACAGAATTGGGAGAACAGAAGGCAGACTTGAGCCCAGCATGGTTGAGGATTCAGGAAAGCAGGTCCTAGAAAGTAGTACATGGAGCTGTACGGCTGGAGGTGTAAAAGAGCTTGGGGTGTGAAGGGGAGGTAAGACTGTCAAAGTAGTGTCTGACTAAATTACAGTGGATTTTCTATTCCAGAAAGAGGAGATAGGACACAATTCAGTAGGTGGTGAGAGTCCTTGAAAGTGTTTTAGCAGAGGTGTGACATGATCAGATTTCTGCATTGCTAACAGCATTCTGCTAAAAGCAGAATTTTACAGCTGTGTTGAGAAATGTTGAGGCTTCATATTAATGTAAAATGTATCCTTCCCAAGGGTTATAAAAAAAAATCCTGACTGAAGTATAATACAAATGTATCCCATTCTGCCCCAGAGCCATGAAGAAGGCCCATTAAGGGGTTTCATTCAAGACCCTCTGTCTATAATGAGGGAGATGGTGTGGCTTACTCTATCTGGAAGCTTTTTCAATGACTGATGTTGCTGAGGCACCTAATTTAAACTTAGTTGGATTTATCTGGCCTAAGGGAGTTACTGAAATATTTTAACTGACAAGGTGGGGATTAACTATTAAAGAGTGATAGAAAAATCAGTCAGGTGTCTTGCCTGAGAAGCAGCCAGGGCTTCAAGCTTGTGAGGGGAGAAGCATCAGTGATGGCTGTCAGAATACATTCCCTAGAACTTCTATTCCTTCCTTTGGCCTAAACAAGAAGGTCATAGATCTGATAGAGTCACTACAGCAGGCAATGGACTGTACTTTGTGCTTTAACAAACCTAATCTCAAGACATATTCCCCAAATCCTCTTCCTAGGATGCAGGCCCTAGATTACTGAACTAAAACTGCCAAGCCTCAGCAAGGCCTGCTCTACCTTGGGCTCAGTGAATATCTCAGATTCAGCTGCTGGGAGATTTCTGAACGACCCCATTTATTCATTAGCTTTCTGTGGTTAACATGCTTGGCTGATTCAAACCTCCTCTTTATTTTTTTTAAAAAATTTTTTTTAATGTTTTATTTATTTCTAGGAGAGAGAGAGAGAGAGAGAGAGACAGTGTGAGCAGGAGAGGGTCAGAGAGAGGAGTCACAGACTCCGAAACAGGCTCCAGGCTCCGAGCTGGCAGTCAGCACAGAGCCCGACGCGGGGCTCGAACCCACGAACCGCGAGATCATGGCCTAAGCGAAAGTCGGACGCTTAACCGACTAAGCCACCCAGGCGCCCCACAAACCTCCTCTTTAAATAACTCTTCAATTCTACTATTTATTCTAATCTTCTTAGCTTTTCTGTCCAAGAGCTACATAACCATTCTAATTATGATATTTTTCTAATTAGTCTTCTTTCATTAATAAGGAAACCCTACTTCCCGGATCCTGTCTTGCTCATAGGAGAGAGATTTTTTTCAGTATGTCAGGGGTGGGTCCAGGAGTCCATATCTTTGACCAAGGCTTTACTTGACCCTGTTGCAACCAATGGCAGTTCATGCAGCCATTCAGTGGTTCATTCCAGAACCACTACCCTGGACCATAAATCACAGAGAGATCTATTTGTGTTACCAATATGTTCCAGTGCCTAACAAAGAATTTACAAAGAAAGATCTCAATATATATTTACTGAATGAATGAACGACTGAACAAATATTGATATGAACACATAGGCTGCAGAGCTCTCTCTCTTCCCCACCCAATCTTACAAATGAATGATCCTGGCCTGAGACTAATTGAAATTTCAGACATTTGGTTAAATGAATAGATTGACATCTAGAATTTGGTTTTCTTAGGACAATTTTGTCAGCGTAAGAAAAAGACTACAAATTCTTGCCTAGAAAGGAGAAACAATAAAGGACAGAGCATGATGGTGTCCGAGCCTACAGTCAGAAAGGCCTCAGAGAGCCACTAAGGTACTGTTTGCCTGACAGACACAAGCAAAAAGTTAAGCAAAGGAAAAAAACAAACTGGTCTTCCTACAAAAATTAGTAGGACTTCATCAGAGAAAGACTAGTGGAAAAGGAAGGCTGTTTTCGACTCCATAAGGGTTTGAAATATCAGAAGTTACTAACCTTGAAATTTACATTAACAAGGCAAAAAATGACAGAAGTGGCAGTGACATCAATCAGATATTAAATGGCCAAGAAAATCTATGAAATGATAGTAGAGAAGAATAAAATCATGTCAGATAATCCCTGAGAATCCTTAAGCCATCAGTTCACTGGGGAATAGTAAGAGGTAGGGCTAGAATTCAAAGCTCTTTGTGATGGACCTGAGTTAACAGTGTAACATGACTTACATGTGTGAGGATGGGACATCAGTAGCATTCATAGCTGATGTGGCTTCGGAATATTTGGGTTTTGTGTAACCCACTGGGGGCACAGCCATTACCCCCAATCTCTATATATCTCCAGTGATTATCATTTCAATCTCCACTCATGTTAGTCTGGGTAGTGGATGTGCAAAAATCCCTAAGTAGGTCATATATACTTACTAAAATCCTCATACATATTCCCCAAGTCTTCAAAATTAAGGGAGAAACTGCAGTTCTATGTTAGGCTCCCCAAAACAGTCTTTGGGAATGACTAACATATCCTACCGTGAAGCTGTTAAAATGTGTTCCTATGTTATCAACAGTTTCATGTAAACCATGTTTTGCTAATCTCTTGGGTAGGGAAATCTAAATCATGAAAGTGTAAAGCTTTGAAGCACAAGTCCACAGGGAGTTATATTGAACAGTATCCTACTGCAGTCTGTTTGGTTACTTAACTATATCGTTTGATTTGACTGCCTCTTCTTGACCACACACCCAGCACCTGAAGCTGGAAATACGTGATTAATAGCAGTCACTTAGTCATACATACCCTCTTGGTTTCAGGTATCAAGGCCACATGTAATACTAAATCTTTATTTCTGGCCTTACCCCACAGAGTCAGCATGAGTTGAATACCTACCACGTACTAAAGGCTAGTATTTCATCTCTGCATTTTATCTCTACAACAACCCTATACATGTAGGAAAATACCAGAGATTTCTTCTTAAAAAGAAAAATAAATGTGGAAATGGGGCTTAAGTCCCCATTGTAAGAGGTAGGGCTAGAACTCAAAGCTCTTCTAATACTGTGTGTGTTGCCTTCTATTAATGTCAATAGGTGGCACCAGCTTGGTTTGGGCTTTTAAACAAAAATTCAATTGTAGCATCTTTGAATTTTAGAGCTGTAATGGGTCTCAGAGATCTCAGTGCACCACAGGAAAATTAATGACATGGTTCTTTTGAAGTAGAAAAATAGGACAAAATATAGGATAAAGCAATTGTGGGTCACAATTGAACTAATGCTAATTACACACAGCATTCTTTTAAGGATCAAGAAGCTTATTGTTATTGAAATTGAATAGTGGTGTTATTGGTAATGTGAAAATGATATCTGCTATTAGAAAAAATATCCTACAATTAAGATGCTCCTAACGTAGCAGGTTTCAGAAGTCAAGCATTGCTGACCTCACCAATCTGTGGATATCAATGCCACCACATTAATGTAAAGAAAGAGCCTGTATTGAACTACTCTTATACCTACTTACTTACTCGTCTGTAAAAACAGACCTCCCAGATATTCACGCTTTTACATAGGGGATGTCTGAAACCTTTCTCACGGACAAATCAGAATTTTGCAGAGAGCTCTCTGAGCACTCTTTCCCACCATTTATTCTTGCATTTCACCAGATCTATCTGCCACCTCTCTCAGATGCCTTGGTCCTATCTCACTAGCACCTCCTCGCTCCTGTCCCACCACAGAGTACAACAGCACACAGGTGACTCTGTAGTCCATGATGTCCCCTGGCCACCATATGATGGTGTGCAGTGGTGTGTGGTGATGGAGGAAAAATAACTTTTATACATTTTTTTCTTCTTGAGAAAACATCTTTCTAAATTAAGGTTTCTGCCATTCTTGTTATAGAATCTCTTAACCCTGTTTTTTAAAATATTTATTTATGAGACAGGGCAAGCAGGGGTGGGGCAGAGAGAGGGGACAGGGGATCCCAAGCAGGTTCTATGCTGACAGGCTACAGCAGCCAGTCCAGCTTGGGGCTCGAACTCATGAACTGTGAGATCATGACCTGAGCTGAAGTCAGATGCTCATCGGACTGACCCATCCAGGTGCCCCACTCTGCTATCTTTTTTTAATAGAGGCATAATTATACAGAGAGTAAAGTCTACTTTTTGGTGCATAGTTATGCAGGTTCTGACAAGTACATACAGTTAAATCAAGATAGGGAACAATTTTATCACCTCCAAATATTCCCCGTGCCCATTCATTCCACCTCAGTCTCTGCCAGATTCAGACACAGAATCATCTGTGCCTCTCCCTTTCTTTGGTCTTCTTGAGAATGTCCTGTGAATAAGCATCCCAGTCTATTCGTTTTTATTTATGACCGGGATGAACCTAAATTCCATTTTCCCAGGATTATTTCTGTTTATACATAATTATCAACAGCACCCCATTTCATGCTCAAAAGTATCTCATGTCTACATAATAAACTGAAAGACTCTGACACAGGAACGAACGAACACACAAACACACACACACACACACACACACACACACACACACACACACACACACACCCCTCTTTCCAGAGAGGACTGATTTAAGGCCACATGTGGGGAAAAAATTTCCATATTCCACTGTCCCCTCAATCTCTCTACCCACCCAGGGAAAACAAAAGAAATACAAACACAACTCAAAAAGCTTAGATCTTTAAATTTTGAATACCATTATTTTTCGCAAATGGACATTCATGTACATGACCCACTGACCTCAGAATATTACAATTTTACAAGGAATACAAATAAGATGAAATGTGATTTACATAGAAGTCCCAATGGCTTGACTGCAAGGTCATCCTTTTTTTTTCTTACTGTAAACAACACATAAATCAAAACTTGTAAGTTAAAAACTGCTTTAGGGGCACTTGGGTGGCTCAGTCGGTTAAGCATCCAACTTTGGCTCAGGTCATGACCTCTCGGTTTGTGAGTTCAAGCCCCTTGTGTGGCTATGTGCTGACAGCTCAGAGCCTGGAACTTGCTTCAGATTCTGTGTCTCCCTTTCTCTTTGCCCCACCCCTGCTCATGTGCACGCTATCTCTGTTGCGCGCACGCTTTCTCTCTCTCAAAGGTAAATAAACTTTTAAAAGTTTAAAAAATAAAAATTGCTTTACTATGCTAATGGTCCTAGTGTTTAATTAATTATTTTTATACAAAGAAACATTTCATCAGAACTGTCTCTATCCAGACAGGTGAAATATTTCAACTGTGACAGAGACGATCCAAGAATCAAAATGGGCATGGAGGGGACTGCCTTTCTAACATCTGTGATGCATTCCAATCTGAAACATTGGTGTGCCATTCCTGGAAAGAAGGCAAGCTTTTTTTTTTTTTTCTTTTTAACATTTTCTTTAATGTTTACTTACTTTTAAAGTATTTTTAATGTTTATTTTTGAGGGAAAGAGGGAGAGAGAGCATGAGCAGGGAAGGGGCAGAGAGAGAGGGAGACACAGAATTGGAAACAGGCTCCAGGCTGTAAGCTGTCAGCACAGAACCCAATGTGGGGCTCCAACCCACAAACTGTGAGATCATGACCTGAGCCGAAGTCAGATGCTTAACTGACAAAGCCACCCAGGTGCCCCTATTTTTTTTTTCTTTTTTTTTTTTGAGAGTGTGAGACAAATAGGAGCAGGGGAGTGGCAGACAGAGGGGGAGACATAGAATCTCAAATAGGCTCCATACTGTCAGAGTAGAATCCAATATGGGCCTTGAACCCATGGACCATGAAATCGTGACCTGAGTTGAAGTCGGGTGTTCAACCATCTGAGCCACCCAGGTGCCCCAATAAGGCAAACTTTATGTCAAAGCCAAGCTGCATTTGATTTTAAATCTGTGAGGTCCTTTCTCAACTTATGTTTCCTGTTCTGTCAAATACGGATAAGAATTAAAATAATTGTTAGTATTAAATGAGATAACACATTAATAGCACAGTGTTCAGTACATACTAGGGTTGGGGGGTGAGGGAGAGTGACAGGGTAGCTATTATTAAATGAAACCAGAGTGTTAGTAATTTTCTAGAGTTTATTAGTACTTAGGGTAATAGAGGCAGAAATGGTCCATTGAATAAGCCTCAGTGAAACACAGCAATTAAATTTTTATTTTTGTCTAATAGAAGTGAACTATTTTAAGTTTCTCCTTCCTTTGAGAAGTATACAAAGTAGAGCATAAAATCACACTGGTAGTACATGCTGCCAGAGGTTGCCACAGCCCACCACAAGGAGCATCCTTAATACTACCCAAGCTTGGGGCAAGAACGTAGGTTGAGGCCAACTTACAACACATCTCAGTATTTAAAAGTTATAAACCAAGCTGACGACTTGCTAAATAAAATATATTCTAGCTTCCTGCATTATCAAATACATTCATAATAGCATGGAAAAGTAGGTATGAATTCAGACTTCTGGAATTCCTCAAAGTTCCAAGCTAGGAACAGCCTGGGAAGACCTGGGCCTGGGGGCCCTCATCCCTCTACAATGACCTTCCCCTTTCCAGCCTGCCTGAGCTTCATCCTGCACTAAGAGAGGCAGCATGCACACCCAGTCTGCCTATGCAAGTTTTGTCCAAATCCCTCACAAATGGCCAGTACTTGGCTGTGCTTGAGACCTAAGGATGTGTATCTGGGACCTTTGGGAAGTGAACCCAGTGAAGAGCAACCAAGCTGCACCTGGAAATAATTATAAGGACTTTGTTTCCAGAGAATTCCAACATCCCAGGCACCCTTGGACCTTGGTCCTGTAGTCTCACTTCCTAGAGGGGGTGGTGCAACTAGAGGAAATCCTGAGACTATTTGTGTAAAAGTCCTGGCCCAGGGGTGCATGGGCGGCTCAGTTGGTTAAACGTCTTACTCTCACAGGTCATAATCTCACAGTTCATGAGTCCAAGATGCACACTGGGATTGTCTCTCTCTCCCTGCCCTTCCCCTGCTCATTCTATCTCAAAAATAAATATATAAACATTAAAAAAAAAAAAAAAAGTAAAAAGAAAAGGCCTGGCCCAGAGCAGGAGCCTCCCTTGCTCAGGATCTAAATGCAGTACTTATCTTTTTCTTCCTGTGTGATTCTCTATCAAAGACCCCCTAGGACTTAGGTCTAGCTATGTAAGGAATGCAGCAAGAGGTAAATCATCCCATTTCTAGGTCTGGTCTTTAAGATTCTCATGAAATCCTCCCATTGTCTCTTCCTTCATCAGCTGATGCAGAGAACCATTAGAACATTCTGGCAGTCTAGAGAATGGCCAACTCATGAGAAGGAGCCTGAGTCTCTAAGTATCAGTATGAAGAAAATGCCTCCCCATCTCGAATAAAGAGTTTCTGTGTTGAGTCATTGGGATTGTGTGTGCGTATGTGTCTGTTAGTAGCTAGCATACTCTGCCCAACATAACCACTATCCTTGAGATTTTTTCTGTATGCATTTCTTTCCTGAATGCTCCTATATGCTTCTAATTCTGTATCCTTTCAATAAATTTTTAAAAAACGGATGTTCAAGGTGAGTGAATAGATAAATGAATAAACAGGGAAACACAAAATGAATTAATTAACAATTGAGTAAGTATCCAGATGCTTCCCCTGATAGGCTAATGGACCCAAGCACCCTTGGACTTTGGTCCTGTACTCTAATATCCTAGAGGGGGTACTGCAAATTCAAACATACATTGCTCAATCTAAAAATTGAGCCATTTAGTCTTCTGTTTCAAACATTTTTAGTCTTTCCTATTTTCAGATTAATAGATGACCATCATGATACAAGTATTAATACAAATACAACCCCTACTTTTCAGGTAACTGTCCTGATTATTGGTTTGGACAAATCCCCTTCTCTTTATCCACATGACTGAGAAGGGAGAAGCCACGATTTTCCAGCATGAAGGACTCTGATATAATTTCTGGACAACAGGGAGACAATGGACACTCTAGATTGGATCAAGCAAAAGTCTTCCCTGAAAACTTAAAACTGAAGGAATATGAGAGTCTCAGTCTGGCTGAGTGGTGAAATCACAAACTTAGCCATGTTTAATGGCAGTTATATCCCACCAGGTACACTGGGAAACCAGGGCAGAAAGAGAAATGAAAACAACAACAAAAGATGTACAAAAAGAAGCAGAGATCAAAGATCCAGAAGAGGATTTCCTCAGGTCCCTATGATGTTATAGTCCTTTGCTTCTGTCTCTTTATGATGTCCATTTTTATCCCTGTCCTGTTAGTCCGTGAAAACAATTTACTACTTTTATAGAAAAGAGTTCTTTTGAATAGCTTAAATACATACAGTCTGTGTTACCAGCAATCAGTATAGACCTAAAAACAGCCAGAAGTATGAGGCATCTGAGGGACAATACCGCAAATTCCTTATTCCTTTATTTTCTATAGCCATCTTGACCACCAACTTTCATGTCACCTTGAAATTATTCAAAGCACTCAGCTCCTTTTGTCAAACACAAGAAAGGCAAGCACTCCATCTTTGAAGTGATACTGCCTTTACCGTTGGAAAAGAAAATGCATCTACTAAAGATTTTTTTTTTCAACAGAGCAACACAATAAAAGAGTAAGTGTCTTTGTAGTGAAAAATAATATAGAAAGATAATTAAATCTCAGGGGCATTTTCTTTTTTGGTCTAATGCAGTTTTGCTCTGAAGGAAAAATAAGCATCAAGGCAGACCCCCAAAGACACTCCAATGCGCCATTGTCACGGACGTGAAGTTGAGAAATGAAAATTCTGTGCTTGATTTATTCTTTCTTTTCAAGAAAGAGAGGCTTAATATTCATTGGGGAGGGAGAGTAGAAAGAAAAAAAAAACCCACCTCACTGTTATTTTCAAGAGGCTGAAATGCTTGTTCTCACCACCAAAGGTGTTCATTTTTGCAGAGATGGTAGTTAAGAAGCTGGCCAATTTGACTGAATATTTTTGAATGTTTATGAAATTGAAGAGTGGCACCATTGGCAAAGGCTCTTATTGGCAAGATGGAGCCAATTAGTCGGGGCTGTGAGAATGACTGCACATAGCTGATTTCACTGAGGGGGCAAATGCATGATGATGTAGGCTACTGGAGCCTTCTAAACAGCTGGTATTTGGGTCTCAGATAAAAGAATGACATACTCTTCCTATTTTAGGGCATTCTGAGTGTTCAGGTTTGGGGTTGTGAAAATACATAAACGGAACATTCTCAGGCGATTCTGAGATGTTCCCGACTTTTTCTTGGATAAAATAAAAGACCGAATAAGCTCTCCTTGAGGCTGGAGATTGAGGGGCCTGGCACTGTTTCCCCATTCCATTCACCACAACTGTGCAATTCCACCTAAACCGTCATTTTAATTTTCTCCCTCTCATATATTCCTATGCATCATTTTTTAAAGACAATGTTCATCGTCTCCATTTATAGGGATAATAATTTTTATTATTTTTAAATGTTTTAGTTCTGAGAGAGAGAGAGAGACAGCATGAACAGGGGAGGGTCAGAGACAGAGAAAGACACAGAAACTGAAACCGGCTCCAGGCTCTCAGCTAGCTGTCAGCACAGAGGTGCTCAAACCCACGAACTGTGAGATCATGACCTGAGCCAAAGTTGGACGCTCAACCGACTGAGCCACCCAGGAGCCCCTAGGGATAATAATTTTTAAAAAACAGAGCAAAATTGCCTAAGGCAAATGATCCAATAGGAAAAACAAAACAAAAACTTTCCAAAATATGCAAAAAGAAGTTCACTGATTCCCCCTCATTGTCCTTTTTGATTGTCTCTCTTATTACTTTTCACCCATATTCCCTGTTATCCTCATGATTAGAAAAGAATGTGTGATTATGGAAAGTATGGTTCATGAGTATTACTGGTTGGGTTCTCTGCAAAGTAGACTCTGAAGAGTTTAATATTTATGTATTTGAGAGAGAAAGAGAGAATAAAAATGGGAAGGACAGAGAAAAAAAGGGAGACAAAGGATCTGAAGTAGGCTCTGCACTGACAGCAGGAAGCCCCATGTGGGGCTTTAATTCACCAACTGTGAGATCAGGACCTGAGCCAAAGTTGGATGCTCAACAACTGAACTGCCCAGGTGTGCCCGCACTCTCCACGATGATGAGATATTTAAAATGTAGGAAGTTATTTCAGGAGTGGGCTTGGGATAAGCTACTGAAGGGGAGGGAGCGGAATTTGACAGAAGAACTCAGGATGCCATGTAGCCTCAGTGGTGATTGCAGGTCTCTCCATGGAGAGCTCCGAAGCATGAATGACCCTTCGGAGCTGTTCTGAGTAGAGCAATGGTGTCAGGCTTTTATACTTCCCTGTGAAGTAGTCATGGATACTGGCATCCCAGGAAGGGACACAGAGGCTCAGGCAGGGTGGTGTCTCTTCAGTAGAGGCAATCTCTGAAATGGGCCACTAGTCAAACTTCTCTGCCCATTGCACTCTTGGCAGCTGGGAGAAAAAGATCTGGGCAAGAGAGCGTAGCATCCTTCACATTAGCAGGAATAATCATTTTTCGTTACCTAGCAGCAGACCGCATGAGCAGTGTAGGTAGCTATCAGTCTATTATTTACTCATAACATAGTCTATGCCCAACACTGCAAGAGCAACAGTGGAGAGAAAACCTAACTAGTACAGGATATTTTGTTGGAGACTTGAATTTACTCCTGTGGCACTACCCAAGTACAAGGCATCAGGCTACAAAGTGATAGCTGAAGGGGGGAAAAAAAAAAAAAACTTGGAACCACGGGCTCAAGAAGATGGTGATGAATATTAATGAAATCAACATGAACGAGAGTCTGGCTATAGTTGCATCTTTGAAAGCAGAATTAGGTTCAAACATACGGGTGGGAATAGGGCTGTTGGTGTCAAAAAAAGAGAGGAGACTGTGCACACCATGGACAAAGAAAGGAGGACATACTAATCTACAGACAGATGACAAGACTCTTTTGCACTAGAGGGAGGCAGATTTGAAAATATAAAAGGGTATCATATGACAGACTGGCTTGAATGTCAGGTTAAAGAGACTGGACATCATTCAAAAAAAAGAAAAGAAAAGCCACAACTATTACCTCATTAGGGATGTCGGACTTTTAAAAATTAATCCTGTGTTGGGATAGAGAATAAATAAACTGTAGGAGAGGAGACTGCAAATTACTTATGTTCTACTTGGCAGAGACAAATAATAACCAAATGGGAAAAACCCAAACCACCATAACTACATAAATAATTTCAGAAAATTATGTGTTTCAGAAAGAAAACATACAGGGTACATTATGGGTACTTCCTGGGTCAGAGGAGGTGGATAGGGTTATTTGGGGCCTGAACAAATAGTGGTATGGGTAAATGATAGGAAATATGTCTAGTGTCTTATTTTTAAATTTTTTTAATCTTTATTTTTCAGACAGAGAGACTGTGTGAGCAGGAGAGAAGCAGAGAGAGGAGACACAGAATCTGAAGCAGGCTCCAGGCTCTGAGCTAGCTGTCAGCACAGAGCCCAACACAGGCTCAAATTCATGATAGCTAATTTATGACCTGAACTGAAGAGGGACATTTAACCAACTGAGCCACCCAGGACTCCTATGTAGGTTTGTTTTAAATAGACTATGACTCTTTTTTCTTTTGGAGTGTATTTATTTATTTTGAGAGAGAGTGTCAAAGAGCAGGAGCAGGGGAAGGGCAGAGAGAGAGGGAGAGAGCATCCCAAGCAGGCTCCACTTTGTCAGGGTGGAGTCCCATGGGTGGTTTGAATTCAGGAATCAGGAGATCAAGACCTAAGCTGAAGCCAAGAGTTGGATACGTAATGAACTGAGCCATTCAGGTGCCCCTAGTGTTTTATGTTTTTAATGTGCTACTACTAACAAGCTGTGTGCCCTTGGCTACTCTTATCTGTGACTCAGTTTCCTCATCAACCTTATAGGTCTACCGCTGCGATAAATGATTGTGTGTACAAAAGTTCCCTCAATTGGTGAGCAGAGTTAGAATGCAATAAATGTTAATTCATTATTATTATTTCTACTGCTAAGAATGAGGGTTTCACATTTTCTCATCTTCTCTTTTCTGTGCAGAAGCAGCATAAAGTCAAATGTACCCAGCATGTTTCTTGTAGGTAAAATTTTCCTCTTGAAATGATTCTCCATAACCTGGATGCAAGTGGGCCACCACTCACTCAATGACTGCTTATTAAATGGCCACTATCTGCTAGGCATTGACTTCCTTAAGGTGAATTTAATTCAGAAATTACTAAATGAAATTTCTTGAGTTTGTTTTGTTTCTCTGTAAACTCACACACTGGTTTATCAGCCTGCAGGAGGAGCAGAAAGATAGCCTTGGGGGCTCTGTCAGTTGGGCCCAGCCCAGACATCAAAGAATATTATGAATGTGTAAAATTGCCTTCGGCAAATACTATTTACAGACCCTCTGGCACAGTTATGCTGAAATGATAAGAAATGTCACCTCAGCCTACTGCACTGAATAATAAACATTTCCTGCCTTCAATATCAACTACCCACTTATCCAGAACTTGGAATGGCTTGCAATCACAATAAAGGAAGAAGGCAATGGTTTCTATTCTCTTCTCATTAATATGCTGCAATTCTCCCAATTAATTAAATCAGTAGTACAGCCAGAAGTAGAACCTAGTGAGATTATCTATATTATGCACTTGAAATATAGTTTATCCATTTTAATTAAGTAAGTTCTAAATATAACCGCTTTTAATTCTTCTACACCCTAAAGCTAATTAAAAATGAAATTAGTTAACATTTCTCAGTGACATCATTAAAAAATTGTTCATATAAAAATGCAAATATCCCTATAGTATGCTGCATGTTTACTTGTATCCCTCTGTGATGCTGATGACCAGGGGATTACAAGTTGGCATGAATACACACCTCTGGGCAAGATTTTTTTTCCCCTCTCTGAAATTTCTCTCCATGTCTTATCATCTATATTCTCTTGGTCTCATCTTTGTGTGTTCTGGTCACCGGCTATGGCTTTGAAAGATATTAAGTATCCTCTTCCTGGCTGCATTGTTTCAGACTTTACATAGGACTGATATAAATACATTTATCCCTATTCTTTCCTTCCTTACATAGCATGTATTTAAGGCCCTCTCCATGTACCAAAATGTCTTCCATGGTTAAGAAATACTAAAGAAGTTCTAAAGCAACATCCAAGTCAATACATGTCCTTCAGTGGAGGAAACAGGGGACAAAAGGGAGAAGTAAAAATAAAAATAATAGTTGCTGACACTTAAGTACTCCACAGAGATTATCTTACTGTTTCCTCAAGATAACCCTAGTTTTTTTTTTTATCATTCATACCTAAGAGGAAAAGAAATGGAGATTCAGATCATATGATCAGTACCACCAAGTTCAAAGACTTACCAAGGACCAGCTGGATGATTCCTTCAATGATGAACTGATCAGAACACGATCACATCTAGAGATGGAGCCTTCGGAATCTCATGGGAGTCCTCTGCCATTCTTCGAATCTCTATTTTTAGCCCAGTAAAATTCTACACAGGGATTAAAAAAATAATTATGTTGAATTATAAATTTTCTAATCAAGAAGAACCTCATAAAAATATGGAGATAATAGCCAATCAAATACACTCTGAGGGCTTCCTGTCTGTCAGGTTAACCGATGTGCTAGATTCTAAGGCAACATAGAAGATCTGGGCAAGGGCTATCATTCCAAGGAATTCATGGTTTAGGAGGTGAAACAAAACATGAATGTGTGAAAAGTGGGATCATTTTCTTTTAAGATTCAATTGGGAATATATTTTTTTTTGTCCCAATGCCTTTTTATGACTTTTTCTCAGTAGCTGGAAATTGCCACTTCCACTTTGTAATATTTATCAAAAGCAACTCACTAGCTCCAAGAGAAAATATGCTCTACTTCTTCAAGTGGAGATATCAAAGCATTTATGTATATATTTTAAAATCACCACACCTATAAATGTTAAACTAAAGGTAAATAGCTTGGAAGGTGATTTTTTGGCAATTTAAAGCCATTTTGTTTCATCACTCTTTGTTTTATGACACCACTTTAATATTTATTTTTGTGTGTGAGACAGGGATAGAGAAAGCAAGGGGCAGAGAGAGAGAGAGAGAGAGAGAGAGAGAGAGAGAGAGAGAGAGAGAGAATCTCAAGCAGGCTGCATGCTTTTAGCACAAAGCCCGACTTGTAGCTCAAACTCACGAACTGTGAGATCATGACCTGAGCTGAAGTCAAGGACACTCAACTGACTGAGCCGACCAGGTGCCCCTTATAACACCACTTTTAATGACACTCCTAAAACTGAGAAGTTCCCTACCTTTTCATATCACTTCCTCTCTACTTTGTGGTATTGTTAATTTCCTTAAGTACTTAAACATTTCTTTGTTTTTTCTGGACTATTTCCCATTGTAGTGTCTGATATATTCATTTATTCAATAATTACACACATATATAGTTAAATATATTTTTGTCAAGAAATTTATTAACCTTTACAAATACTATTTTCACTCATTCATAAAAAATGATATATGATTAAATATGTAAAAAAACATAAAACACTCATCAACGCATTCAGTAAAACCACTTTCATCCATAGAACATAACCACCTTAAAACAGCAGTTTTCTTTTCTTTTTTTTTTTTTTTAAATGTTTTATTTATTTTTAGGAGAGAGAGAGAGACAGTGCGAGCAGGGGAGGGTCAGAGAGAGAGGGAGTCACAGACTGAAACAGGCTCCAGGCTCTGAGCTGGCAGTCTACACAGAGCCCGACGTGGGGCTCGAACCCACGACCCGCGAGATCATGACCCAAGCGAAAGTCAGACGCTTAACCGACTAAGCCACCCAGGCGCCCCAAAACAGCAGTTTTCATTCACATTCTGCAAGGCTGTCAAATGAAAAGTAGTCATTATTGTAATCCAAGAAATCCATTTCATTTCAGGTTATGTGGCAAGACTCATGGAGGAATCCTCTGCGAAGATTTTACCCCTTTTCAGTCCCTCTCAAACATGTTCACAACAGGAAAATACTTGTGAGCAGAGAAATAAAATATATATAATAAACAATATATATACACATATATACATACACATTGTGTATATACACACACGTGTGTATATATATAGATATACACACACATATTTTTCCTGCAGCTTCTAGTCTACCGGGGAGTAAGAACAATAAAATCTGTAAAAAGCTGTAGTTCACCAGCTGAGCACCTACTGTGGGGCAGGTACTGGTTCTAAACTCTTTACACGTTTATCACTTTAATCCTCATGAGGACTCTATGAGGTAGGTACTGCTATTATCCCAGTTTACAAAAGAGGAACCTATCAAGTTTACTAACTTTTCCAAGCTTCAGGACTTAAAGTGGAGGTGCCAAGATTTGGATTCAGTTTAAATGAGTTTTATTTGAATTCTGAGCTCAAGTTCTTAGATCTATGCCATATGTTTGTATGTGACACAAACAGAAATGGGGGAAAAAATAAGGCATAATTCGTTACACTTTTTTAAGTGTAGTCACAGAAAATGTTATGGGATTTCAACTAGTAGATACATCACTGGATGTCCAAATCCTTTTCTTTTGAAATTCATTTCAATTTATCTATCATGGGTATAAGTTTTGTTGTTAAATCACTGCTTTTCCACTCCCATCCAAAAAGCTAAGCTATCCTGGGGCGCCTGGGTGGCTTAGTCGGTTAAGTGTCCGACTTTCGCTTAGGTCATGATCTCATGGTTTGTGGGTTTGAGCACCGCGTTGGGCTCTGTGCTGACTGCCAGCTCAGAGGCTGGAGCCTGTTTCAGTCTGTGACTCCCTCTCTCTCTGACCCTCCCCTGCTCATGATGTCTCTCTCTCTCTCTCCTAGAAATAAATAAAAACATTAAAAAATTTAAAAAAATAAAAGCTAAGTTATCCTAATAGGATACCTCTACTCATAGTACACCTCTTCTCACACCTCTTCTCACAGGGGCGAATCATATTGATAAGGAAAACGCATGACAGACATCATGTGTGGCATCCTCTACATGTTACCTCATTTGGTCTTATACATCCACCCACCAGTTATGTCAGAAGGTGGAGGAGGCGGCTAAAGGATCCCCCAAACTGAGAAGGCACTTTGAGACAGACAAATCAAGCCCCTCCATACTGTTTACAGAGATGCATTCAGGGTAACTTACTGATGGGGGGAACCGGGGAGATGGACAAGCAAGTTGCCAGGAAGCTGCTCTCCACTCAACGGGGGAACTTAACCCATCGCTTTTATAGAGCTAGAGGCAGTGCGAGGTTAAAGGGTAATTACCTAAAGTGGTGCCACCTGTGTGGCAGTCCGCTCCTAGTTCTCTAAAGTGAAGTCACCTGTGTGACAGTCATCTACTACGTCTCTAAAATGATGCTACCTGTGCATCAGGCAGCACCGTTTGTCATCTATAGTCATCTATACGCCACTTTAGAGAAGATCGAAACAAGCCTTCTTGCTTTCTGATCAGGACACATGTTAACCTCCAAGGAGCCTAGAAATCAAAGCTCCAGGGAGGTCATGACCCTGGCAGGAATAAGATGGAGGGCCAAAGATGGGGTCAGTGTTGTTAGCACTCCTACAAGTTATCTATATAATAATTATTACTACTTTCACCTGCAGAGGTAGGCCCTGACAGTTTAAGTTGCTGCTTAGTGTCATTGAGAGTATACAGCAATACAGCATGCAAAATCAGTGCTCTGTGGTTCCAATGTACCTTCTTTTGAACACATTTCATCCAAGTTTGAATAAAAATGACTTGATTTCTCCTCAGCTTTGAACACTGCAACTACCTCTTCTTAAATGATTAACTCATCACAAGACAATTTTTTAGTGTTTTTTTTTTTTAAGTTTTAGTTTTAAAATTTTTTTCATGTTTATTTTTGAGACAGAGACAGAGACAGAGACTGAGGGGAGGAAGGGGCAGAGACAGGAAGACACAAAACCTGAAGCAGACACCAGTCTCTGAGCTGTCAGCACAGAGCCCAATGCAGGGCTCGAACTCCCAGAGTGTGAGATCATGACCTGAGCTGAAGTCGGACACTCAACAAACTGAGCCACCCAGGCACCCCTAATGTTTATTTGAGAGAGAGAGAGAGAGAGAGAGAGAGAGAGAACAAGCAGAAAGGTGCAGAGAGAGAGAGAGAGAGAGGGAAACAGAATTTGAAGCAGGCTTCAGACTCCGAACTGTCAGCACAGAGCCTGATGTCGGTTGGAACGCAGAAACTGTGAGATCATGATCTGAGCTGAAGTCGGCTGCTTAACCAACTGAGTCACCCAGGTGCCCTAGGAAGACAACTTTTTTTTTTTTTTTTTAAATCCCTGGTGCTTGTAAGCAAGGAAAAGTTTGGATTAAAATGTATCCTTTTCCCTTCCAACTTTTAAGGTTTACTTTTTCTTGAACAGAAGGGCATGGCTTCTTGAACAGAAGGGCATGGTTGAAATCATGGGCTGTGGAGACAGACAAGGCTTCCTTTCTTACCATTGTTTGTCTTTACGTGTCTTTGGCCAAAGTGCTGAGATTCTCTAGGCTTCTGGGTCCATGTGAGGCAAATGGGCGTATGAATAACATGCCTTACAGGATTGTGGTAAGGATTAAAGGAAAGAATGAACATAGAGCACCTAACCCAGGCTATGCAGGTAGTATGTGTGCAATACGTGTTAGCTACCATAATTTGTATTTGCTAATCTTACGTAGTTGCCCATCAACCCTTATGGTCAAGTAATGTAACTTTTTAGTATTGATGGGGCCCTACCCGTCTATCCCTGCCAAAGTGTGAAGGGTAGGCATTTTGCTCTAATGGGATTTTAAAAGTTATTTTCACCTGTAATGTACTGCAATGTAAACTCCAACCCACTCCCAGAAGCACTGCTTAGAATGCGGCATAATTAAAATAAAAGAACAATCAACAGCAGGAATGTTAGCATAAAACCAAGGAAATTATTAAGAAACTAAACTGAACAACATCATTAAGAATCACCAGAGGCTTCTATAAATATGTAAGTAGTGTAGGAGTTGAAATAATACAGAAGGGAAACACACTATAAAAATATGTTTGTGTCTAGAGCGCTGCCTGCATAAGTCTCTGCATGTTGTGTAACTCAAAGCAGCTTCTTCGATGAGGACAACTAATGATGGTGAATCAAATATTAGGTAACATCATGGCCTGGATTTCAGCAGGTGCTAAGGCACAATTTATATTTATTCCCTATGCTTAAATGTAGGAACTGAGCCATTAAACAACACTCTGCCCCAGTTTTGAAAAAATAAGGATCCTATAAAAATAACCCATGCTTTGTATCCAAAGTTTATACTTTTTTTTGAGCAGCCAGATCTGATTTATGGTGTATTAAGAGTCTTAAATTATTACTAACTGCAAGAGGAGTCATATTGGAACTATACTGGTAGGGTGAATGAGTCCAAGAACTTGTCAGGGCCAAACCTCTGGTGTTGCAGTAGAGGAAGCTGGGTGAGCTTATGCGGGCACTCAAGAGAGTCTTCAAGTGTGAGTTTCAGCTCCTGATTTTGCTCCTGCAAATCTATGAAGAATCTCCTCTGTAGCCATATGCCAAGTTAGCTCTCCACAATCTGCAACTTAGAGAAGTATTCACTTTTGCGCTCAGGCTGGGCTGTGTCTAGAAAGCAACGTTTTGGCTGTGATTTAAAGAACGGGCAGATGTTTAGCCAGGAAAAACTAAGTGGCGTAAACTTACATGGAGAAGAGGCTTAATGCTGGAAAAACATTGTTGTATTTGATGGTGACTGGAGTGTGGCAAGTAAGAGAGGAAAGTAGCAGCAGGGAAATTTTTAAAGGCAAAGAGCAAGTAATGATAGGTCATGTATTCAAGAGCTGAGTTTTAATCATGGAATGATTTTAAACATGTAATGAGGACATGTTGATAGGTTGTGGCCAAGGGAGTGCTTGAATCTGTTCTAGGAAATATCAGAAGCATTTTGGCTGCTGTATGAGGAATGAGTGGAAGGGCGGAAGACTGAATGTCCACCTATATGGCTAGAAAGGTTACAGCAGTGGCACAGAGAAATGAAAGTGGAGACAGAGGGAAGTGGACAGCCACTAGAACAGAAGCAAAGAAGGTGGAATCTCAGAGGTAGAATCTAGGAGATAGAATCAAAAAGACTTGCAGGTGAGATGTGGTGTGAACAAAAGGGAAGTTGTCGAGAATTTCAAAGTTTCTTGCTTCACGGATAATAAAGAACTTTCACTGGGACAGGCGAAATACCAGATCAGGAGATCCGGAGTTCAGTAAGGAGTTGCTTACCAAAGGGCATAAAGTTTTAGTTATGCAAGATGAGTAAATTCGCGAGATCTGCTGTACAACATTGTGCCTATAGTTAACAATACTGTAAAGGGCTCTTAAAAATTTGTTGAGAAGATAGATCTTATGTTAAGTGTTCTTATCACAATAACATGAGAGAGAGAAAAAAAACCAAGAAAAACAGGGTTCGATGTTCAGTATGTTAGTTTGACTTGTGCATGAGGCATTCGAAAGGAGATTTCTAGTAGGCCACCTTATAAGAGCTTGTAGAATAAAAGAGACCTCTGCACTGCTGTCCTGGTCACATATATGGGTTGGTTCATTATAAGCAGTTCTTTGTAGGCTTTTTGCCTATTTTTTCCCCTAGATCCAAAGAATGTTAAGACAGTCACTATTAGAATCAACATTTCTCGAAGTTCAAATGACCAGGTGACCTTTGCAATGACAGGATTCTGAGGACTTTCTGACAGGCTTTGCAAAAGCAAAACAAATCAAGGTTTCCAAAACTAAATCATCAGATCTGGTCTGTTCCTGGGTCCTGAGCATTAGAAAGTTGTGTTTTTTGTTTTTTTTTTGTTTTGTTTTGTTTTTTGACTCTTAGAGATATTATCTTGGCGGAATTCCACCCATTGAGTTTTTCTGAACCAAAAATAAATTCCCATTTGTAACACATATAACACAGGACTAATAAACTAGCATAATGCTGATGGTAGATAAAAACATGCCTTCCTTTCCTATAGGTCCAATGAGAAATGAGCTGAGCTCAGTTTCTTGAAAGCCATGCTAATTAGACAGCAGGGTCTCAAGAGACTGCTAAATCATGACCCCACCTAAACTGCTTATCTTTAAGCACAGGGTAATAACATAATGATTCGTGAAATGAAGTCATTTTTGATCAAATTGGTCTTTTTTCCTTAGCCTCTCTGCCCAGTGCAAGAGACTCTTTCACATGCTCCAACTCCAGAAGTTAAGACTCTGTTGACATTACGGTATTAAAGTCTATGGTAATTGACTCCAACTGTTGCAGCCGCAAAAATTGCTTTGCTAAGCAAAGGGATTTATAGATTTGGCCACATTTTGTTGTTTGCTGTCTTCATTTATTACAGATGCATTTTCTTCCCTGTTTTCCAAGATCGAGTGGATGGAACTGATATGGAAATGGTTTTAGCAATGCATTAGATAAAAGAAAAAGAAAAATTTATCTATAGGACCCACTTAAAAGTAGCATTTATTTTTTACCCCTGATTTAACAGTAAAATCTTTTCATTGCAAAAACAAATTTTGGAAGCATAGAAATAAAAAAAAGTTAAAATTATTCATAATCATAGAAGTAATGATAAAATCACCATTTTGGAATTTTTATAGAAGTTCTCTTTCTAAAAAAATAAGTTTATTTTTAATAAAATAAGAATGAGATAAGTTACATATACTGTTTTTCCTGTATTCTTTAAAATACTTAAAGTGTTATTTTTAGTGTCTGGAAAATAATCAGTTAAATATATTTGTAATGGCTTATTAAACATTTTGTTATAATCTACTAATCTGTAGTTTGTTTATGAAAAGCTCGTTAAGGGGGGCCTGGTTGGCTCAGTTGGTTGAGCCTCTGACTTCAGCTTAGGTCATGATCTCACAGTTTGTGGGTTCCAGCCCTGCATCGGGCTCTGTACTGACAGCTAGCTCAGAGCCTGCAGCCTGTTTCAGATTCTGTGTCTCCCTCTCTCTCTGACCCTCCCCTGCTCATGCTGTCTCTTTCTCTCTCTCAGAAATAAATAAAAACATTTTAAAAAATGAAAGCTCATTAAAGTTTCTATACTTAGGCATTCACATTCAAATAACCAATATTTATTCTAAAATTCTTGATTACAAAATTTCCGTTAAGAATAATACGAGTTGGGGCACCTGGGTGGCTCAGTTGGTTAAGTGTCAGACTTTTGGTTTCTTCTCAGGTCATGATCTCATAGTTTGTGAGTTCAATTCCCATATTGGGTTCTGCACTGGCAGCCAGCCAGAGCCTCCTTGGGATTCTCTCTCTCCTTGTCTCTCTGCTCCTTCTCTGCTCGCTCTCTCTGCCCCTCTCAAAACAAATAAATAAACATTCTTGGAAAAGAAGAAGAGAAAAAGAAAGCCCTGACATCTAGAATTCTATAGCTAGAACATGAATACACATTTTGGAATCTACATATCAAAAAGTTAGTAGGTTTAAAAACAATTAGTTCATTTTGATTCTTCTCCTTGGTCTGTCATTTTTCTGGATAAACCAAAATTTCTCTAGCATATTTTTCATAAAATAGTAAAATGGTCACATAAAATGCTTGCCTATTGGTAGGCCCATATGGTTTATAACCATTTAAGATCTTTGTTCCGTAGAGTTTTGTACTGCAACTGATAACAGCAAAGGATACATAACTGTCTTCTGGAAATAAAGTTTTATTTCTCCTTCCAATTATCCATTTGCACCAATTCACAAAATTCCCTTTATATATTCTAATGTTATATGAGAATATGGGATCAAGGAGTTTATTATTCCTGCAGATGATAACTTTTGATCCTAATCCAAATGGGGCTGGCACTGGAGCTAGCTCAGTGAAGGTCATCTTATGAACCATTGGAATTTCTCACAGTGTACAATCTTGGACAGCTTGTCCTTACATTCAGTAAGTCTGAATGTCCCCTGTAAATCCCTGCCTCCCTCATTTGCTTTCTTTTCACATTCTTGTTTCTGCCACATACACAGAGAAACCTCCTTTTTTCTATGCTGGGAAATTCTGGAGTTACTCTGCAATTACAATCCCTTGGTCAGGAGTTGAAATATTAAGTATAGAGATTTCTCATAGTCTGGTCATTTAAGATGTGTATGTTGATGTGTGTAACCTCCCTTTGGCCTACTGACAATAATCCTATCTTTGTCCTTCCAAGAGGATTTCTACTTTCTGGTTAAGGAGAGGTTATATTGAGAAAGGAAGGAAATAGCAGATATGGTACATGAAGACAAAGATACAAATCAAAATGCATAGAAAGCTTAAAAAAGAGAGAGAGAAAGAGATAAGAGAAAAGAGTTCTTTTCAGCACTAATAGAACTGGTGACAGAAATTGAAAGTGAAGGGAAGAAAAGTTGGGGTAGCCCAACAGCTAATATGGATGAAAATAAGTTTTCAAAGATATACTAAGAACAGGTTTTTCTCAAAATTTGGCATTATTTACATTTTGGACTAGATAATTCTTTGCTGTGAAGGAGTGTCATATGCATTGTAAGGATGCTTGGAAGCATCCTATACTTCTTATACTAGAAGACAGTATACATCTTATACTAGAAGCCCTCAGTTGTAACAAACAAAAATGTCTACAGTCATTGCTACATATTCTCTGAGGAACCAAATGGAAAACCATTGCTTAAATTAAAATGCCTTCTCCCCTTTTATCTGCTCATTACTGTCCGTACCCCCAACCCTCACAGACATCTATCTACCCTTTGTCTCTCTTTTCTCCAGAGACCAAGTAAACATTAAAATTGTTTCAGTGATAGTTTTCTACTGGATCCTTTTCCCTTTGGATCGATTCTACACAAACACTGGACTTAACTGGGTGCCGGCTGTATTTAGTTTGGGTTTGCAAATTGTTAAACCGACATATAACACATATCATTATACTGATGGTTAGCCACAGCTGGATGAGGAGAAGACAAAAGAGAGTGGCAGGACTGAATATCAGAAGATGCTGGTTGTAGTCCTGAATTTATCAATGATTGGGAGAAAGTAGTTATATTTATCGGTTTTGACATCCTAAAAATGGGGTAATCACCGAAGTTCCTTTCAGGTTTGATGTTCAGTGATTTGCTTATGATCTAGTTCTATTACAAATACCCCAATGCAAAGAAACTATTTTCCCAGTGTTGAGTGTGTGAAGTGAGAAAGTTTCTAGATAGCAAAGAAATGTCTATGGTAGGAAAGTCAAGAGTTCGAAGGATTTTGAGGGACAGGAAATCACATGTAGAAAGAGTGCTTGCAAACCTGTCAGGTTTGAAACCCGTCATATATTGATCCTCATCTCTACTATTACCTCTGTCCTATCAGACGTTGGCAGCTCAGTCTATAGTGCATCCCTTTTCTCAACATACCTTGAATTTAACTGTGAAGCTCAAAGTAGAATAGGATTCATTCTGCTGGTTTTCTGCGGGGAGCACTTATACTCCTGTAAAACAAAAGATGTGTATACTGGATACTGGTATTGGGGAATTGCACCATTGTTAGAGAAAAAGCACAGGGGGTGTTTCTGCCCCTTCATAAATATAATTAGGACCTCAGCTTGAAGAGCTATGAGTGTCCTTATTCTCTTCACTTGTCACCAAATGATGGTAGCAGATTTAACCATTAGACAAAAAACTCCAAGAGCATTTTAAAAGCTGTTTTGTTATTCATGGATTTGGGGCAAGAATTCCTGTGAATGTGTGATATCAGAAGGAGAAAAATGGACTGAAGTCCTAAGGGATTGGTGTTGTGGTATGTCACTGTGAAATTCAAGACCCATCTTCATTTTGACATCCTGTTTGAAAGCTTTCTTGTATCATGAAAAAAACATGTTTCCTATCCATTAGTTGTCTGTCAGTGGAAGGTGTTGAATTTGGATGTGATTCTAACCCTTCCTTTGTCTTCCTAGAATTACTGCAATTGAAAGAAAGAGGCCAGAAACAATTCAGAACTTCTGCTTATAATTTCAAAAACACAAAAGACAGAAAATCCTTCAACATTATTTCATCAAGTAAATTATTCAATTAAAGCCATGTCTTATTTTTTTAAACAGTTTTAGTTTTATAGTTTTTCGTCCATTTTTCAAACACAGAGGAATATTTTGCAGTTTTTCAAAAGTCCTTTTGGTCAAGGGAATAATAATGATGATTTTTTATATTGGAGCATTAGTGAGTCAGAGCTTTGTAATCATTCACAGAACAGTACAGGATTAGCAAGATATGAATTCAGCAGGGGATTAAGCAGAAAGCCTAATCATTTCCCAGAGTCGAATGAATCCTGAATCTTTCTGGAGGTTGAAAATATTTGATGAACTCATTTTTAAAAATTATTTTTAGCCGTTGCTGATGTTTCCCAAGTAGAAGCATAAAGATTCAGTTATAAGCTGGAATTTTCTGCCCTAGGAATTCAATTTTGTTATCCTGTTAATCAGGTACCTAGTATCCTACATACCAAAATGTTGCTGTTGGGAAGATTTGGATACAAATAACAATGATCTAAATCACACTGATTAGAGAATCTGACAAGGTGAATTACCAAGTTAGATGAAATGAGATAAGAAATGATGGTTTTGTCTTTTCCAAAATGGAAGTAATTAATTTACTCTTATAATTAGGAAAGCATCTCATGTTTATTATAAATAATTAATTCATTATAGAAAAATAGAATCAGGAATGTAAAAATGGCCTGTATTCATTAGCCAAAGATAATCATGCTTAACAAGTTAGTGTATATAAATACATAATGTAAACAAGAGTTAAATAACTATTGGGACCCAATATATATTCTCAGTTGTTACCTGCTTTTTTTAACCTAATAATTTTCATTAATACTTTCTCATGTGTATATAGATTAATATACTATTTTTTAAACCATAGGATATTTTTCCATTGAATGGATAAATACGAATATTGTATAACGATTAAGAGCAAGAGTTTTATTTTATTTTATTTATTTATTTTTTTTTTTACAAATAGTTTATTGTCAAATTAGTTTCCACATAACACCCAGTGCTCATCCCCACAAGTGTCCTCCTCCATGCCCACCCCTCCTCCCCCCACATCCACCAGTCCTCAGTTTTTGTCAGCATTCAAGAGTCTCTCATGGTTTGCCTCTCCCCCTTTCCCCCACCATTTCTGCCCTTCTTCTCCCCCTTGGTCCTCTGTTAAGCCCCTCCTAATCCTCCTATACGTGCACACATATGATATTTGTCTTTCTCTGCCTGACTTATTTCGCTCAGCATAACACCCTCAAGGTCCATCCATGTTGCTACATATGGCCAGATTTCATTGTTTCTCATTGCCATGTAGTATTCCATGGTATAGATAAACCACATCTTCTTGATCCATTCATCTGTTGATGGACACTTAGGCTCTTTCCAGGTTTTAGCTATTGTGGAGAGTGCTGCTATGAACATTGGGGTACATGTGCTCCTATGCATCAACATTTCTGTATCCCTTGGGTAAATTCCTAGCAGTGCTATAAGAGCAAGAGTTTTAGAGTCAGATAAGCCTGAACTTGAGCCCCGGCTCTCTGCTAACTAAAAAAATAAGTATTCCTGACATTTAGCTTACTCTCCCCAAATAATAGTTTGTTCCATTATTTTAACTGAAAAGGAAGAAAATGGAGATAATATCTAATTTGTATACCATTGACTGCCAGAAATGAAATGAGATAAATAAATGTTTTGAGTATTATGTACAATATTTAGCACATTGCTTGGGGTCAATAAAAATTGGGAATTATTGCATAATTCATTTAGCCAGTCTTCTATATGTTTGGGTTGTTTCCATGTTCTCTATTATCTCTAACACTTTGGAGATTCCTTGTGAAATCAAACTTACGTACTTGTCTGATTATTTCTGTAGGATAAATCATTTAATGTGAATTCCAAAGTGCATGGTTCTTTTTTTTTAATTAAAAATATCTTTGTTTAGGATTTTTATTTCTCTGGCCAAATTTCCCCATGCCTAAAATGTGGACCAATTTGAAGTCCTATTAGCATTGTATAGAAATGAAAGATTCATCTTTCCCCATTTGAACAGTTAAGATAATAATTTTTTGATGATGAGCTGTATAGGTGAGCAAAGTCTTCAAATCATGTAAAAAACCATTTTAAGCCACTAAAAGACTCCTCTAATGAGGGCTTAAGAGACAGTGGTATCCCATTTAAAACATTTGAGAACACACTGAAAGCCAAGATCCTTGCTAAACAATTTCCAGAGAAACATTTATATTTCCCCCCAAATAGTCATTTTTATAACGCAGTAGCACAATTTTTAGTTTTATTATTAAATTGAATATAGTAATTTTAATGTTTCAAAAAACTATCCCTTTCAAGGGTCTATGAACACTGCAGTGGCACAGAGCATACACCAGACATAGTGCAGACTTCAGAGTCCAATAAAACGGTTCCCGTTCTCATCTATCATGTATGAATTAGTCTTATAAACATTATTATTTATTTACTTTTTATAGATTTTTTTTTTTGAGACAAAGAGACAGAGCATGAGCAGGGGAGGGCAGAGAGAGAGGGAGACACAGAATCTGAAGCAGGCTCCAGGTTCTGAGCTACCAGCACAGAACCCAATGTAGGGCTAGAACCCACGAACTGCGATATCATGAGATGAGCCACCCAGGTGCCCTGAGTCCTATAAACTTTAAAAGAACAATGAAAGCTTTCCAATACTTTGCTTACTCATTTCTAATCAGGAAAATTACACTCCAATCAACACTTCTTCACATTTGCTAATTCAGTTGCCCTTTTTGTCTGTTAGCATAAGTCTTTTTTGGGGGGAAACTGAAGCTCCCCCATTCAACATGGCCTCTGGGTCTGTCCATTCCAGTCATTTCTATCCCCTCCTTTGTTACAGTGTTGCTCATATAACGCAGATTTGAGCAGTCTTAATATCCATCTCCTTAGCTATGAAGATAGGCTCTAGGATGGTCACATGACCCATGCAAGACTAACAAGAATTCTCCGAGTTACTCAGGTGAATTAACCCCAGAAGCCCCAGTTGCCTAGTCCAGCCTGCTGTGCACTGAATAATGCTCTAATAGGAAGAGAGAGAAGAAAGAGAGGTAGAGGGAAAGAGAAAGAAAAGAATCTGAGGCTCACATACCTTAAGGCCCAAAACTCTTAGAATTCTCAGCTACATGAGATCCTCAGCTCCCATATATGCTTAACATGGTTTGTGTTTAGACTCTGTCACTTGCAATAGAAAGAATTCTAACACAAAAATCCATCCCTTCGGGTGTTGTGTGTTGATTGAGATATGATACATAACATATCTCACCCGAGACCTTCCAAATGTTCCTCTCTTTCTTTTCCTTATTTGAATCATTCATTCCGTCTCACTACTGAACAAGTTCACTGAGAGAGCAGGTGACCTACGTTGTTGGATGGAGATTAAAGACTCCGGAACACTTCACTCGAGAAGAAGGCTGTTGGCAAATCTGGAAAAGTTTCAAGAAGAGGCTACACAGTGAGTAGTTCTTTCCTCAATTTTGGCTCCAGTCACCTCAAGAAGCAGCAATCTCCAGTTTAATTGTCAGCCATAATTGTACCCAAGTTCAGCATTTTGATCGGACACGTGGTACAAGCAACATCTTCTCTCCTGGAATCCTGAATAGAATAGCTTTTATTTACTCAGGAAGTAAACTAAACTCGGTGCTGTTTCTATTCAGAGAAATGGCTGGACGAAGTCAAAGTAGTCTTTGGATTAGACTAGTTCTTTCTGAAATCAGCATATGTCTAAGGACTCTAGCAGATTGACTTGACTTGATAAGTAAATTTAGTCTTTATTTCCCTTTTTCAGTTCTTAATTCATCGCCAATTACAGCTTTACTACTTGACTATTTTATCCTGGCCATATTTATTATAGTTATTTTCAAAAGAAAAGGCTGGTCTTGAATAATTTTACAGATGTTCATTTAAGAAAATAAAAGAATTGACACCAAAAAGAAGTGTGGTATCATGATATTCCCTGGGAATTTCAGTATTGATGTTGTCATCCCTTAGTTGAATGACCTCAGAAAATCTCACTTAACCTCCTTGGGTCCTAACTAAAAGGAGAGAACTGGAAAATGATTTCTTCTGGCTCTAATATTTAATAATGGTATTATTTCATACAATAAAAAACTGTAGAAGTTCTGACCTTCCAGATAATTAGGTAGCTGATATGTGTCTTACTTATCAGGCAAGGTGTTCTCAAAAAAGAACCCCATTTACATGTATTTCTAAGACAATTCTAAGCGCCTGTAGAAAGGAAATAGGGTCTGGTCAGGAGACTCAGGTTGTAACTTATGTGACTTTGGACTAATAATTTCTCTCTCTGGGATTTTGTTTCCTCACTTGTGACAAAATAGGTTTGGATGAAAACAGTGACCTCTCTCATATTCCAACCAAAGAATGTTTTTGCACATGAAAATGTGAAATAAAGACCATAGACTGCTCTAGTCCAGACAGGAGGGGAGGGGGAAAGCCTCATTTGGTCTTCCTCCTGCTTCTGACTATAGTCTCTGAGGTATCCCACAGCCACTAGGGTCTCTCAGAAACACATTTTGACAAACTTAAAGTCCCTTCAAATATACAGTTCCATGACTCCAATTAAAAAAAAATTTTTAAAGCCAATTTGGCTCATTTCCTTCTGTGTCTTCTATTAGATTTAGGCAGCCCACAAGATCTTAAATGTGGCATTATTTCTCAAGGTTGAGTTTACACAATTTCTGTGTTTATAGGGAAATCTAAGAGTATCCCTTTATATATTTTGAAGTCATGAACCAAAGTTTTAAAATTGCAATAGTCAAAGATTGCTTTTGCTTATTTCTATTTTTTTTTATTGTTTTTTATACTAAACTTTTTCACCTAAATATCTTTGAGGAGTGAATGGAATATAGTGCCATATGTAAGGTGAACAATTCTAGTCACCCTGGAACTGTCCTCATTTTAGCACTGAAAGTCTCTCATCCCAGGGAATCCCTTAGTCCTGGGTAGACTAGGAGAATTGGTCCCCATTATTTCCAGTCATCTTGTTGAGAAAGGAAATAGGGAGAATATTTTAAAAACTGATTGACCATTTTATCATATTTAAAAAAATTTTTTTAATGTTTATTTTTAAGAGAGAGACAGAAAGCGAGCAGTTGAGGGACAGAGAAAGACACAGAATCCAAAGCAAGCTCCAGGCTCGGAGCTGTCAGCACAGAGCCCGACATGGGGCTCAAACTCACCAACCATGAGATCATGACCTGAGCCGAAGTCGGACGCTTAACCAATTAAGCCACCCAGGTGCCCCAACCATTTTATCATTGTAAAGCAATGAAGAAATAGGCAAAGAAAAAAGGAATCTCACCAGTGACCAGTGAACTGGCATACTATCTGCTGCTCCATCATCCACTGTGCCCCAGCCTCACCCTCAGCACATCGGGAGCTGTTCATAAGCCCACTACTCAACACAGGTTGGTGCCTCTTCCCAGGACTACCGCACTTCTTCACCCTTCTACTCCAGTCTAGGGAGAACTGTAAAATGTACTAATTTTCTATTGCTGTTGTAACAAATTCTGACAAATTTAGTGGTTTGAAACAGCACAAGTGTATTATCCTGCAGGTCTAGAAGTCTATCCTGGGTACCACTGAGCTAAAATTAAGGTGATGGCAAGGGCTGCATTTCCTGCAGAGGCTCTATGGGGGTATCTGCTCCCTTGCCTTCTCTAGTTTCCAGAGGTGGCCTGTATTCCTTGGTTAATGGTGCCCTTCCTCCACCTTCAAAGTCAGCAATGTTTCATCTCTCTGTCTTTCTTCCATAGTCACATATCCCTTTTATTCTTTCCTACCTCTGTCTTTCCCATTTAAGCATCCTTGTGATTGGATTGAGCACATCCAGACAATCCAGGATAATCCCCTTATTCTAAGGTCAACTGAATAGCAACTTTAATCGCATCTGCAACCTTAATTCCTCTATGCTCTATAATGTAACATATTCACAGGCTCACAGGACTAAGATGTACGCATTTGGGGAGGGACCATTATTCTACTGGCTATGCTGTCTCAAGTTGCCAAGGGCTCACTTGTTGAGATTAGGAGTTTACTGTTATTACCAAAACCAACTCATAACACTTGCTATATATTTAGAGTAATTATATAATCTATATAATCTATCATTCAACTCAGGATACTTTTGTGAGTGAAAGAGGTCCTCTTACTAATTCCTACAGGAAGACCAACATAAATTGTTCTAGTCTAGGCAAAGTAGGACACCTGGTAACAATGCATAGTATACATTTAACACATAAATATTTGTTGAATTTGAATATAATTTATAGCCATTTTGTTAAATGTTCAGTTACATTCTAAGTGATTTGGGAGTCCAAAACATACAATCAAGCTGGGTAGAAATGATTCTAGCATACAATACTATAAATAAGCTGCATTTTCAGGTGTACTTTATAAGACATAATTTAGGAAAGATAGAATGTCCTTGAAGGCTGGTATCCAGTGGAAATAACATGGAGGAGATGACACTCTGAAAATAAGATAACAATGCTACAGAAAGGTAAATAAAAATGATTTTCCATAAATTAAACTCAAATTCCTATATTTTCTTCTGGATTTATTTGAATACAAAATGTTACAAGGCTGACACTATCATGTATTGTGCCTCTTTAACATAAAATATAAACAAGTGTTCATCTTCCAGCATTATTTGTATCATTATTTCAAGAACCAACAGTCTTTTTTTTTAATGTTTTATTTATTTCTAGGAGAGAGAGAGAGAGACAGCATGAGCAGAGGAGGGTCAGAGAGAGAGGGAGTCACAGACTGAAACAGGCTCCAGGCTCTGAGCTGGCAGTCAGCACAGAGCCCGACGGGGGACTTGAACCCACGAACCGCGAGATCATGACCTAAGCAAAAGTCGGACGCTTAACCGACTAAGCCACCCAGGTGCCCCTGGTCTTTAATAAATGATAGTGATATGGCTTCCAAGATTTGCCAAGCATAAATAATACTGTCATGGACAAATCTGAACTGTGGTTCTCATTCTTTTTTAGATGATGGATATATTATGACTCCAAACCCAGGAGCAGGAAAATTAGTGTGCATTGGGTAAATTGATGGGCAAGACATTCTAGACAAGTCCACATACAGGTCTACGGCAGATGAGTAACAACTCCCCAAAGATGTCTGTGTCCTAATCCTTAGATCCTAAAAATGTTACCCTGCATGGCAAAAGAGACTATGAGGATGTGATTTAATTAAAGGTATTGAGACAGGAAGATTATTTTAGATTATACTGGATTACCTGGGTGGCGTCAACATAATCACAAGTCCCCTTATAAAAGGGAGGCAAGGGAGTCAGAGTCAGAGAAGATGATGTGAAGACAGAAGAAAGTCGATAAAGAAGACAAGATATGAGAACACTATGCTGCTGGCTTTGAGATGGAGTAATGGGACATAAGCCAGGGAAAGCACACAGCCTCTAGAAGGTAAAGGCAAGGAAACAGACTCTCCCCAAGAGCCTCAGAGGGTGCCCACCATGTTGACAGCTTTACTTTATTTAGCTTAGTGAGACTGATTTTGGACTTACAACCACTAGAATGGTAAAAAAAATAAATGTGTGGTGTTTTAAGCCACTGAGTTTGTGGTAATTTGTCCCAGTAGCAACAGGAAACTGGTACAAGTCCATACACTGGCCACAGAATTAGGAATGAGGGTGGCATCATGCAGAGCTGGAAGATCAGCCCCTCTGGCACACCTCCTTAGGGAAGCGAATACACAGAAAGTAAAAATGAGGTGGAGACAGTGAGTAGATGTCAGTGTCGCAGCAATAGACTGCTGGATTCAGGTCCAAACTGTGCTATAAACTCTGCTAACCATTGTTTCATAAGATGAGGACAAAGTAATTGGCCTTCTAGATTTTTCTGAAAATTGGGCAGAATATCATAATAGTTAAAAGCATGAGCTTTGGAGTTGCAGTGAGCTTAGCTCAAGCCCTTTGTTCAACTGCCAACTATACATCATATGGATTTAAGCATGTTATTTACCTTTTTAATGTTAAGTTTTCACAGTTCTAAATAAAAGTAATAGCACCTCCTTCACAGGGTTGTTAGGAGTGTTAAATGTATGTAATGCAATATAATGCATTATGTAGTATATGTGTGTTCAATAATATTACATATAAAATATATGTAATGCAATATATAAATGTGTATATTGCGTTAATTCTCAATACATGGAAAGTCTTGACCCATGGGAGTATGTACAAATGTTCATTTTTTCATTCATTAGTTATATTTTGGATTTCTTCCTGGTATGGGTACTTTAAAAGTACTCAGGCTGAGGCAGAGCAAAAATGATATGTACTCTGCCCTTATGTCACTTATATTCTGATTCCTTTTCCTTATTCATTAAAAACGAGTATGATTTTTAGTATTTTCAAGGAACTCAGATTTTTTTATTAAAAATTTTTTTTAAATGTTTGTTTGTTTTTGAGAGAGAGAGACAGAGTGCAAGCAGGGGTGGGAAGAGAGAGAGAGAGAGAGAGAGAGACTGAGAATCCGAAGTAGGCTCCAGGCTCTGAGCTATCAGCACATCGCCTGACTGACGCAGGATTGAATTCACAGACCATGAGATCCTGACCTGAGCAGAAGTCAGACACGTAATCGATCGAGCCACCCACGTGCCCTGAGCTCACCTTTCTGAAGTCCCTGCATGAGCCTGAAGAGTAAGGTTCTTCAAAGAGAAATTCTATTATGGGGGCGTCTCCTGGTACCAAGCTGCTAGTTTAGACTACTCCCTGTTAAAATGGCTGTGGACCTCCACCTGGCACCCGGTTAATAACATATTAGAAAAAATGACTTTGAAGATTTTCTTATTTATGATATAATCCCAGAAATATTTCCTCCGTTTGTGACCTTAGGTTCATAGTACTTGCCTAAAGAACTGAATAATGAACCATTTTTTATGTGACAGTTAGGAAAGCACAGAGATATTTATTTCTACTCCCCATAGGAATGAAAAAGGTAGTAGTGATTGGACTGGGCTGAAGAGATTATACTGTTATAATGAAGGAGGCTCAACTAGTAGGGGGTGTAATGAATGTAAGCCTGAAGTGAATGAATCATTATAAAATGTACACTCCATCTCCACAATGAGTCTATTTTATTAAAATAATCTCTGGCATAATGTTGTCCTCTCTTGGCTTTTCCCTACTGCGAATCTATCCATGATTCTACCATCACAAATCTTGTCCCCTGAGGACAGATCTATAATGAGAGTGAAGGGTTTGATTATTTGCTATTAATAACTCTGCTTCCAAAATCCTACTTAATGCAGCAGAGACTCTATATTGAAGAACATGCCAGAATTATTGGAGGATCAATCAAAATTGGCAATTAATCATAATCACAGCCAGTAATCATAGCTGCAATTACCAATTGATTAATTAGGACAGCTCTTGAAATGCCAGTAGAAATTTAACATCATATTAGATTTGGCCCAATAACCATAAACTTCTACAATTACTTTCCAGCTTACTGTAATTTATGTCATATTTCTTTCTATTATTAGCTGCTGTATTTGTTTATTCATCATTTTATTTGAGCAAGCCAAACTCTTTCACTGTCTTTTTTATGTTGAGAATCTATTAAAATATGTTTAAGTCATGGCATTAAATAAATCTAGTGTCAGTGCCAGGCAAATATTTGCAAATTTAGGACATCTATTTGCATTGCTTTGCAGGCCAAAAATTCTTTAAAAAAAAAAAATGGGGTGTGAGTATATTCTGCATATTGAAAATTGGATAATGCTGGTATATTGGATTTATGTGTGCAAAGTGTCATCTGACTTATTAACCAACTTTGCAGGCTTGGCACAGGAAATTTTATGCAACCTTCTTTGAATGATAAATATAAGGCAAAGAGTCACCAGAGTTACCTAAAGTGGGCAGGCATCGTAACATTGGTGAAAATGCACAACGAAGAAATTAGGAGAGGTCTAACGTAAATAGAGTAGGGGATCTGTTGAGAAAAAAAATCAGCATATATATACTTATTTGTTTAAAGACTATGGATTATATTGAACCAAGGCAAACCATCACCACTTACCTCATACTTCCATTCAACAAATAGCTTTTATTTATTTTTTTAACTTTTTTTTAATGTTTATTTATTTTTGGTAGACAGAACACAAGCAAGAGAGAAGAGAGGGAGACACAGAATCTGAAGCAGCTCCAGGCTCTGAGTTGTCAGCACAGAGCCTGATGTGGGGCTCGAACCCACAGACCATGAGATCATGACCTGAGCTGAAGTGGGACGCTTAAACACCTGAGTCACCCAGGTGCCCCAACAAATATCTTTTAAACACTTATTCTGCAAAATATGCTAAGCACTGAAAGGGGTATAGAGTTGAATGGAGCTTACTTTCTTATCTTGAGCTCAGAGTCCAATAAGAGAGTTGAAATATGGACCCTTGTATAGGAAGAACAAAAATCAGCTATGCAGGATGGATATGAAGAATGAGATTTGAACAAGTAAGAAATGGGGAGGAAAAAGCCATTTGCCAAGATTGGCTGCTTTTTTTCATGGACCTCCTGCTTCTGCAAGGCTATTTGTAAAATCAAAGATAAACTTTTAATTATCTGCATTTTGAAATTGTGTTTATTCAAAGATTAATTCTTCTCATCCAAATCCCCATGTTAAAATCCCTCAAATTGGTTAACATTAATTTAACTTTATCTTATGTCTCAAGTACAGAAAATTTCTTAACTCCTGATTGTAACAGCTGATGGGAGAAAATAAAGCTACTCTCATTACAAGCAAAAAAAGCAGAAACATATAACCAGATATATTCAACATATCATATTGATAGCATTAACTTAAAGTAAATAACGAGCAAGTTTTCAGGGGTGTAAGTTTTATTCTGCTATTGAATTTCTCATAATTAGGAGACTATTTTGTGTGATGCATACCATCTGGGCATGAATCATATGCCCACAGGAGGAAGGTGCAGTCTATGTGAGTAACTAATGCTCCCTGCACTCGAGCTCCACTCCATTTGCAACTAACTATATACATTGCTGCACTGTGCAGAATAACTTTCACTCTTCTTCAAGGGGGTGAATTCAAACGGTGGAATCAGGAGCTGTTGAAACGGTAATAGACATGTATGAAGACTGCATTGCAGTGAAAATTTTGATAGCATTGTGTATTACATCCATATTAATAGCAAATTACCTTAGGATGGATAATAGCATTTCACAATGAACACCCAAGGAATTAGGGACTATTAGCCTTGTCCTCAAAAGCACTCTCTGCCTCTTAAGAGGTAAATTCTGAAAAATGGAAACTATGAGCCAAGTACAATCTTAACCATTCCAGGGCTGTCAACCCATTCTGAGTTCTATCAGTGCAGACTGCAGCCTGCTAAGCCATGCAAATTCCAAAGCACCTGGAAGAAGAGTAGCAGAGGAGTTATATACATTGTACTAGGCTGCTGATTCAACTCCCAGTTCTCTCCTTACAACTCAAGGCAATGGCCGTTCAGTGAAACAATCTTTCAAAAAGAAAAGAAGAGGCTGCTTTTAAACATCATCCTAAACATCATCCTTTTCAAGGATGAGATGTCACCGTCTCCTGGCAAGTGAATACTTCAGTGACATAGTATTTTGATTTGCAACAGTTATAAAACAGCTATTCCTAGAGCAGAGATAATTATGGGAGGTAAGCAGTTTGGATGGGCTAATTTATATTGCGATGTTTTGGTTGGCATAAAAGAGTAGAAGATTGTCATAAGTAACCCTCCTCCTCCCTCCCCAGATAACTTGTTGCAAATTCCACAGCGTGGGTTCCATTAGGATATTAATTTAAGATAAAGCCAAGCAAAGATCTGGGTAGACCTTGGCTGCCCTGAACAGACCCACCCTAGGACTCTGACATAGTCATCTGTAAGAGAGTTAAAAAGGCAGCTGCAGTATGTTGAGAAGGTTTGGGGATCATGCCAATGTTTTGTATATCCAAGGCATCATGGATAACCATTGTGAGTATCACCTACATGTCGAGGCTTCAGATTTATAAATTTGTATGTTGCAATAAACTGAAACAATTCACAACATCCCTTTACAGCCCACCACATATTGACAATGGCATTGATAATGATAGTGGCGGTGATAGTATAGCTAGGATGTAGAAAAAAAATCTTACCCAAAGCAACTGAGAATAGAGATTTTATCATTTGATTCCTCATAAAATACTTGCTTAGGTGTTTTTTTCTTTCTCAACAGAGAATGCATAATCTCTGAAGAGCAGAGGCAGAAGAATCCTTCTTATCTATTTATCCCAATGATTCCCCCCCACCATCTGGCTCAAGGAGGGGGGTGGATTATAACTCCTCTCTTACAAGTAGTCCTTTTGATTATAGAAAAGTGCTCTTTCCTCTTCTCACTTCTTGTGATGCTTGTGGAATTAAAAAAAAAAAAAAACACCTCCCTCAATAAAGATCAAACTTCTTTCCGTGGTCACATGACGCCCCTCTTCTCTCTTTGGCCAAACACAACTGTAAATCTGAGACCATGGAGTCCAGATAAAACAATCTATATGAATCAGCCTATGTCACTGTAGGCAAAGCACAAACTGGCACAGAAAAGGGAACGATGGATGTAGTAGAAGAGTAAAATGAGAATAACCAACAATTCTATCATGTAGGATTCATTTGGGAAAAAATAATTAGATTATAGGAGACTGTTTTTAAATGAGATAACATGACAATTTTAATTTTGTTATTGTTGTTAATAGTATTATTGTCATTTGGTAGCAATACAATGAAATAAAAAGTCTTGGTAGCATAATGTTCTGCATGCGAACCAAAAACTAAAAAAAAAAAAAAGGAAGATCATATCAACTGCCAGATTGAGGTAGAGGCTGATATAGCCTACAGTGAAGAAGATGCCAGATTCCTTTTATTTGTATTCTTTTGCAAAAACCATCTAATTCCTATTATTTCCCACCACTCCGCTTCCTCTGTCTAGCTTTATTCTTATAAATAATTGTGAATTTACCAGCATGCTGCTACTTACTTGGTCTGTCATTCCTAGTTTCTAATAGATTTCTGGAGAATAAAGGGAAAAGGTCATAATTGACAGAGAGACATCATCACAGATACTGAGGAGAGAGCCTTCTTTTTAATAAAAGTTGAATCAAAGGTCTTGCTTTGTCTTCCCACCTTTTCTTTATAAAAGATGATTCTGTGCTTGAACAACTTTCCCCTGATGCTGTGAGATTTAGTGGACTCCACTGGGAGGAATATACATCCCCCATCCTACTGATGTTGGACTTGATCTATGTGCCTTAGTTTGGTGTGGGGATATGATTGGATACAGCATAGGCATGACTGAGCACAAGCTTTAAGAAGCAGTGAAGAGTTAAGAGTCAGCCATTTTGCTCTCACTTTCTGCTACAAAAAATTCATGTCTCAAATAGGGGCTGCTTCTTCAGCCTGAATCTTGGTCTAAAGACAACTCATGCAGAAGAGAAGAGCTACAGCTGATATGGAGCTGCCACCACGTAATTAGAACAAGAACTGGACTTGGTTTTTGTAAACCAATGAGGTTTTAAAAGTGTTACTGTTGCATAGCTTACCAAAACCTGGCTGACAAAATCATAAATCACACTTAAAATATGTAATAGTTTTAAAATAGTTTTTCAGAGAGACATTTTAAAGCTGTCTCATTGGAAGTATTAGCAAAACCTTAAATCTTTGCTCTCCCTCCTATTTCTCTACAACTTTTAATCTACTCTTTGCAATATGTCCCTCACCCATGACTTCTATCTCTAGAACCAAGAACATCTTACCTTATGAATATTTTAGAAATCTTATCTATGTCTCTAGATTATCTCACCTATCTGCTTTCTCTGCTCTGGTCGTGAGGCTGTAGAGTTGTACTAGAGAAAGGCACAAAATCTTATACCTAACTAATTATGCATTCTTTCTGTTCAAGTAAATTATAATGTTGGATGTTTTTGCATTTGTTTATTATCATTCCATTCTTAAAACCCTCGTTCTTCCCCATTTACAAAACTTTACTCTCATAAGTAACTTTAAGCCAAAACTTCAAACTATTTCCCAGGTATCTGCTTTTTCACCTTTCTATTTCAGTTCATTATTCATTTAGCTACTCTTCAATATTTTTATTTGTCAGAAAGCAAATTTAATTCTTCTAAATTAATTATAAGCCTACAACTTCATTTATTTTTAAAATTCTTAGACCTAGAGTTGAGAGAGCTGAAATAATTATATTGATCGGTTTATAACAAACTGTCACCATTTTTCCTTGCAAAGTTCCCTTCCTTGTTTTGGTCTGTTCTTATATATATCTTTCTTCCCTTTATATGTCATTCTCCCTCCTGTCCACCAGCACTTATTATAACATGCTTAATATGTGTCTTTTAAGAAATAAGTTATTTCATGTATGCACGTTTTTGATTTACATAAACATGTTATGATATGTATATAGATCTCATGTTTTAAAGATAATCTTTATCAGTTAATGCACACTTCATTTATTGCTCATGACTACTATATAAATACTCATGATATGTATCCATCCTGTTTTACTTATCTATTTCCGTTGTAAAATATATGTGAGGTGCCTACAATGTCCACCATCAAAATCAACACCAAGATCTTTTGTACTCTGTATGATGGGAGTGGATATATTTTCACAAGGGGCAATTTCCCTGCCTTTGGGTACATAAAGTTTCACCCAATTGATTTACGAAATTTTTGTACCAATTATTATTTTTCTATTTACTTATATTCTTATGTATAGAATTATATATCTTTCTAATTTTGACCTGTTATATAAGCATAAAGTCATATCTTATGTTGAGAAGGTTTGGGGATCAGGCCAGCGTTTTATATATCCCAAGCATCATGGATAACCATTGTGAATATCACCTGTATGTTGAAGCTTCAGATTTATAAATTTCTATGTTTCTGGTATCTCTCTGTTTACTAATTAGGTTGAACATTGTTGATTACTATTTTAAATTCCTCTCAGTTCTAAAAGCTATATATTTTAGTTATCATTTCTTCCTTAATCCAAAAGTTACTTAGTTTTAGATTTTTAGCATTTCCAAATATGATATATATTTCATTTTGTCAGAGATTATAGGGTTATTGATTGTATTCCCTGTTTGAAAACAGTGTTTTTGGACATTTGGTAAAGACAGAAGGAAATCTTATTAACCACATTATTCAAACAGTTTGGATTTTATTTTCTTAGTGCTTTATTGGTTTCTGAGAGAACTTGCTAAAACAGCTAAGAAGTTGATTTCTCAATTTCCTACCTACATCCCAGGTTTGTTAGTCATTGTCATACACATGAGGAGACTAAATTGTTACTGACACATATGTTAATAATTACTTATCATGTTGATCTTTTTAATCACAAATGTATAATGGCAGGGCATTTTCACATCTTATTTCATATTTTCTCTTTACCACATTTTCTTTTTTCCCTTTCTATCACTCTTTATATTTACTTTTTAATTTAATGATTCAAATTTATATATTTAATATTAAATTGTTCTCGTGATTTGGGATGGCCTACTAACACCCATCCATTTATCCTTGCATGTCATTCAAAGATACTTAAATTATTTTTAACACGTGCCATAATGCAAGGAAGTTTCAATCATTTCCTTACTGGTTCTAAGTTTTTATCGTTATTTTTTATTAAGTTATTTGGTATTTCTTATTTTCACATTTCCTAGGTTGTTTTTCTCTTTTCCTTTGACTTCTTTAAGAGTCTTCAAACTATGCTACCTATTCCATGGGCTGCAAAATTCAGTTTGCAGCTTATTTTGGTATACACTCAGGTTAAGAATATAGTTTTTAGGGGCGCCTTGGTGGCTTAGTCAATTAAGTGTACAAATTCAGTTCAGGTCATGATCTTGCCATTACTGAGTTCGAGCCCTGTGACAGGTGCTTTGCTGACAGCTCAGAGCCTGGCGCCTGCTTTGGATTCTGTGCCTCCCTCTCTCTGCCTCCCCTGCAGTCATGCTCTGTCTCTCAAAAATAAACATTAAAAAAAGAATATATTTTTATATAATTTAAGTGTTGTAAGAAACAAAGAAGAATATGCACCGAGACCTTATGTGGCCTACAAAGCTGAAAAATATTAGTATCTTGTACTTAATAGAAAACATTTACAGATGACTGGATTATTTCATCTGAGAATAATTTCAAAGAACATTTCTATGTGTCAAAATTATGAAGGCCTGTATATTTGATAATATTTAATATTTCATTTGCACATCAAAATGACAATTTAGGTGGATATATAATTCTGTGTTCAAATTTCTTTGTTCCTTTCTTCAATAATTTAAAAATTTCTACTTCATTTTCTTCTTGCAATTCTGTAGCTGATGATAAAGCATGTAAACCTTATGCTTGTTTTTGAATATCTAATCTGTGTCTTTTTTGTGGCATTTTTTCAAATCTTCACTTATTTTTTTAAGATTTTATCTAGTTCGGTTCTCACTTGATGAAGTGTTTTTGACCTATTCTGTATGATATTCTTTGAAAATGTACAAATTTGGAGTTTTAATATTTATTTATTTATTTATTTATTTATTTATTTATTCATCCATTTACTTATTTCAGCAATGGATAGATCAATTAGACAGAAAATCACTAAAGAAACAATGGACTTAAATGACACATTGGACCAAATGGATTTGACAGATATATTTAGAACTCCACATCCTGAGGCCATGGAATTCACTTTCTTCTCAAGTGTACATGGCACATTCTCCAAGATAGATCATATACTGTGACATAAAGCAGCCCTCAATAAATATGAAAGAATTGAGATCATACCATGCACACTTTCAGATCACAATGCTTTGAAACTTGAAATCAATCACAGGAAGAAGTCTAGAAAATCTCCAAAAACATGGAGGTTAAAGAACACTATACTAAAGAACGAATGGGCCAATCAGGCAATTAGAGAAGAAATTTAAAAATATATGGAAACAAATGAAAATGAAAATACAACAATCCAAACTCTATGGGATGTGGCAAAGGTAGTCCTAAGAGGAAAAGTACATTGCACTCCAGGCCTATTTCAAGAAATTAGAAAAAGCATGCTCTGTGCTGACTGCCAACTCAGAGCCTGGAGCTTGCTTCAGATTCTGTGTCTTCCTCTCTCTCCGACCCTCCCCTACTCACACTGTCTCTCTCTCCCAGAAATAAATTAAAAACATTTAAAAATTAAAAAAAAAAGAAATTAGAAAAAATGCAAGTACAAAATCTAACAGTGCACCTAAACAAACTAGAAGGAGAGCAACTAGAGCACCCCAAACCCAGTAGGAGAAGAGAAATAATAAAAATCAGGGCAGAAATAAACACTATAGAAACAAACAAATGAACAAAAAAAACCAGTTGAACAGATCAATGAAACCAAGAGTTGTTTTTTTAAAAAAATAAACAAAATGGACAAACCTCTAGCCCGGCTTCTCAAAAAGAAAAGAGAGAGCACCCAAACAGACAAAATCATGAATGAAAATGGACTTATTACAACCAACCCCTCAGAAATACAATTATCAGGGATTACAATGAAAAGTTACATGCCAACAAATTAGACAACTTAGAAGAAATGGACAAATTCCTAAACACACATACACACTACCAAAATTCACATGGGAAGAGATAGAAAATCTGAATAGACCCATAACTAGTGAAGAAATTGAATCAGTGATCAAAAATCTTCCAACAAATAAGAGCCCTGGGCCAGATGCTTCCATGGGGAATTCTACCAGAGATGTTAACAGAGTTAATACCCATTCCTCCCAAGCTATTTTAAAAAGTAGAAATCGAAGGAAAACTTCTGGACTCATTTTACGAAGCCAGCATCACTTTGATTTCCAACCCAGACAGAGACCCAGCAAAAAAGGAGAACTACAGACCAATATCCTTGATGAATACAGATGCAAAAATTCTCAACAAGATACTTGCAAATTGAATTCAACAGCACATAAAAAGAATTATCCATCATGATCAAGTGGGATTCATTCCTGAGTTACAGGACTGGTTCAAAATTCACAAATCAATCAATGTGATATATCACATTAACAAAAGAAAAGATAAAAAACATATGATCAATAGATGCAGAAAAAGCATTTGACAAAGTACAGCATCCCTTCTTAATAAAGACTCTCGAAAAGTCGGGATAGAAGGAACTTACTTAAACATCATCAAAGTCATCTATGAGAAGCCCTCAGCTAACATCATCCTCAATGGGAAAAAAACTGAGAGCTTTCCCCCTGAGATCAGGAACACAACAGGGATGTCCACTCTCACCACTGCTGTTTAACATCGTGTTGGAAGTCCTAGCACCAGCCATCAGACACCAAAAGGAAATCAAAGGCATCAGAATTGGCAAAGAAGAAGTCAAACTTTCACTTTTTGCAGACGACACGATACTCTGCAAAGAAAACCCGACAGACTCCACCAGAAGCCTAGTAGAACTGATCCAAGAATTCAGCCAAGTTGCAGGGTAAAAATCAACGTACAGAAATCGGTTGCATTTTTATACACCAACAATGAAGCAACAGAAAGAGAAATCAAGAAACTGGTCCCATTCACAACTGCATAAAATACAACCATAAAATACCTAGGAATAAACCTAAACAAAGATATAAGAGATCTGTATGATGAAAACTATAGAAAACTTGTGAAGGAAATTGGAGAAGACACAAAGAAATGGAAAAACATTCCATGCTTGTGGATCAGAAGAATAAATATTGTTAAAATATCATTACTACCCAAAGCAATCTACACATGCAATGCAATCCCAATCAAAATTGCACCAGCATTCTTCTTAAAACTGGAACAAACCATCCTAAAATTTGTATGGAACCACAAAAGACCCCAAATACCCAAAGTCATGCATGTCCACGACTCCCTTGCTGGTCACGGACACCAGCAAGCTGGCCAGGGAGCAGGCCTCCTCCTGAAGACAGCATCCACCATGTGCCGGTAGCCAATCTTGCACAGGGTGACAATGCAGGGGACACTGTCCCAGACTTTAGCCTCTACTACAAAGCTGTCATCATCAGGACAGTATGGTGTTGGCACAAAAACAGACACACAGACCAATGGAATAGAATAGAGAACTCAAAACTGGACCCACAAATGTACGGCCAACTAATCTTTGACAAAGTAGTAAAGAGTATCCAGTGGAAAAAAAAAATAGCCTCTTTAAGAGATGGTACTGGGAGAACTGGACAGCAACATGTGGAAGAATGAAACGACATCATTTTCTCACACCATACACAAAAATAAACTCAAAATACATAAAGGACCTGAATGTGAGTCAGGAAACCATCAAAATCCTAGAGGAGAAAGCAGGAAACAACCTCTTTGACTTCAACTGCAGCAATTGCTTACTTGACACATCCCCAAAGGCAAGGGAATCAAGAGCAAAAATGAACTATTGGGACCTCGTCAAGATAAAAAACTTCTGCACATCAAAGGAAACAATCCATAAAACTAATAAGCAACCCACGGAATGGGAAAAGATAGTTGCAAATGACATATCAGATAAAGGGCTACTATCCAAAATCTATAAGGAACTCACCGAACTCCACACCTGAAAAACAAATAATCCAGTGAAGAAATGGGCAGAAGATATGAACAGACACTTCTCCAAAGAGGACATCCAGATGGCCAACAGACACATGAAATGATGCTCAGCATCCCTCCTCATCAGGGAAATACAAATCAAAGCCACACTGAGATACCACCTCACATTGGTCAGAGTGGCTGAAATAAACAAATCAGGAGCCTCTAGATGCTGGCGAGGATGTGGAGAAACAGGCACCCTCCTACACTGTTGGTGGGAATGTAAACTGGTACAGCCCCTCTGGAAAACAGTGTGGAGGTTCCTCAAAAAATTAACAATAGAACTCCCCTAGGACCCAGCAATAGTACTGCTAGGAGTTTACCCAAGGGATATAGGAGTGCTGATGCATAGGTGCACATGGACCCCAATGTTGATAGCAGCACTCTAAACAATAGCCAAAACATGTAAAGAGCCTAAGTGTACATCAGCTGACAAATGGATCAAGAAGATGTGGTTTATCTATACAATGGAATACTACATGGCAATGAGAAAGAATGAAATCTGGCCATGTGTAGCAACATGGATGGAACTTGAGGGTGTGATGCTGAACAAAATAAGTCAGGCAGAGAAGGACAGACACCATATGTTTTCATGTATAGGTGGATTAGGAGGAACTTAATGGAGGATCATGTGGGAGAAGAAGGGGAAAAATAGTGGGGGAGAGGGAGGGTGGCAAATCATGAGAGACTCTTGAATGCTGAAAACAAACTGAGGGATAATGGGGGTGGAGTAGAGGGGTAGGGGGCTGATGGGCATGGAGGAGGGCACTTGTTGGGATGAGCACTAGGTGTTGTTGTGCCCAAATCGTGAGTTCCCTGAGACCTCCAAGGAGCCGACACTGATGCAAGTACATAAGGGTCTTTATTACAAGCTCGAGCAGTGGCTCACCCGCCTACCAGCACAGCGGCAGCAAGGAGAAGCCCCGAACAATAGCGAGCAGGGTTTTTATGGGATAAGGGACGGGGGTGTTACAGTGCACACGTTGTATGTATTGCATCATCACATAAGCACCAATCATAATTGTACAACACCCATGGTAACAGTTTTGACCATTCAGTATCTGTGAGACGTCCGTTACTTTTGGTGGGACCCAATCATGACCTTTGAGAATTTTGAAATGACCAATTATAGGGTGAGCTCAAAGGGCCTACCTGGGGTTTAGGCAAGCAGTGAGTGATTGGCTAGTTTATACAGAGTAACTACCTGCAGTTCCCAGCCCTGACTCAGACCACAGGAATGTTACACATTTCTTTTGATTGGCTGATCCGAGGGCAGTCCTGAGGGTGGCTTCAGCTGAAGCTATTCCTGGAACCAGGCTATGTGCAGCCCAAGGTTGCTCTTAATGGAGGACTTAATTTCAGGCTCCTCAGTGTTATATGGAAACTAACTTGACAATAAACAATAAAAAATTATTTATTTATTTAAATAAGTTTATTTGTTTATTTATTTTGAGAAAGAGAGAGTGCTAGCAGGGGAGGGGCAGAGAGAGAGGGAGAATCATGACCTGAGCCAAAATCAAGAGTCCGATGTTTAAACCAATGAGTCACTCAGGTGCCCTGGCGTTTTACCTTTAAAAAAAAATTCAGGGATATTCTAGCATTTTGCTTCTCTACTTTTGGAGAAAAAGAAACTTTCACACATCTACTATTCTCTAGATTTTTGAATGGTTCTATACATTTTTAAAAATCTCTTTCTCTCCCTATCTCTATGTCTTCACTTACTTAAAAGCAGCTCTATAGACCGAATGTTCTTACCCCCTGCAAAACTCCTATGTGGACGACTACACATAGTGTGACTGTATTTAGAGATGGAACCCCTAAGGAAGTAATTAAGGTCAAGTGAGGTCTTAAGGGTGGGGTCTTGATCTGATAAGATTGGTGTCCAACCTAATTTTTTCAATGTGTGCATAAAGAAGTGGACACACACCAAGTGCTGAGATTTTAACAAAACCAGCTCTGCTGTTCCCTTGATCTTGGAATGTGAGCAAACCAATTTCTTTTACATGTATGCCACCCAGTCTGCAGATATGGTGGTTTTTGAATGATTTATACATTTAATTTGGCTCCATATCTGTTTCAGTGAGATATTATGAAAACCCAAGCCAGAAAATGCTTCCTTCTCTTTACTTATACAAATGTCATCTCTACAAAAATATTCTACCTTATGAATTCCCTTTTCAAAAAGATTGTCCTAATTCTCTACAACTTGATATATATAATTATTCTCTAATTAATTTATGGCCTTGATGTTGTAAGGCCACCAGTCTAAATGTCTAAACCCAACTGACTTCATGACAGGCTTTAAGTTTCCCCTCTAAACTAGAAGGCCTGAGTTTCAGCTTCCCCGAAACTATCAGGTAGTTACACATTGCCCAAGGCAGGAGAAACCACCCTTGCAACACCCAATCAGGAAAGGCCAGCGACCACCCTCCACGTTGTTAAGAGAGAGGCCTGGAGATAGAAACTATAGATAGGACCCTGTTACCTAATGTTAAAGTTAACCCGTTAGTCGCCGAGTAAGACCCTAGGCTCGCTCTGTGATTGGTTAAATTTAAAGGCACTCTAAATGTTGTAATTGGATTCCACCAAAAGTAACGAATACTCTAGACAATGTGTATGGTCAAAACTGCTGTCAACGATGTTGAATAATTATCATTGGATCACTGTTCCCATGTCACAACTTCTGTAACTCCCCTGTCTCAAACCCCATAAAAACCCTACTCTGCCCTTGTTGGGGGCTCTCAGCATGGATTCATTGCGTTGGTGAGGTCTGGGAGCCCAAGCTTAAGCCCGTAATAAAGCCCTTTGCCTTTGCATACGTGACTCGGACTCCTTGGTAGTCTTGGGATTTTGGGGAGATCGCGATCTGGGCATAACAATGTAATACCCATAAATCATGTCAAATACAGATTTACTTTTATCAGTAACTGAATCAGCCCTTGATATAAAATAGGCATTTGATGTATGATGATAATTATCTAATTACCATTACTGCCATACAATAAGGTGTATCAATCTATGAATCACAACTATAAGGATCTAAGTGGAAAGTTATATACATTTATTCTAAGTGCATGCTGACAGTATTCAATTTTTCATGTGCTTATTTTTACAATACATATCCTTGATGATACTAGACCTGATGGTGATCTGAGTCTAGGGCTTTTATATCAATGATTTCAAGCAAAAATACTTTGTAGTATGCTTAAAACACAGATTAGTTTGTCCAGGATTATGGGTAGATGTTATTACTTTTAAACAAAAACTAAACAGAGAAATCAAGCCATTGGAATTTCACAAACCAAGCCTAAAACATGATTCCAGGAAATTCTTAGAGTCAAATTAATTTATTATGAAACATTTTTTTTTAAACTTGAAATCATTGAAAGGGTATCAAAGAATCATTACCCTGAATTTGTGTGCAAAAGCATGCATGCAAATACCTACATGCATTTCCCCAAAGAGTGTCACAACATTTTAGGGTTCTCCAAATGGTTTCTCAACTAAAACTGAAGAAATCCTATTTCAAAGTTTCTACAGAATTGCATTGTGTCACAATTTGAGAAGTTAATGGAGGACACAATCTTTCTTTTTTTTAATAGTTTATTGTCAAGTTGGTTTCCACATAACACCCAGTGCTCATCCCCACGAGGACACAATCTTGAAACAAGCATGGAAGAATACTTGACCCAAAGTGGCTGAAAGATTATAGTTCAAGCTGTACTCAAACTTGGTAATGTTAGGACACCTTTGATGAAGTAAAAGGTTTAAAAAAAAACTTCCTCAGATTTCATCGAAATCTGTTAATAAAACTCTGATAGTACTCTAATAGTACTCTATAAAAGCTGCTACTATTACTTATTTAGAGGGATTCAAATGGCATCTAAAGATGGGTAACAACTATATAAAAGACCATCAGAAATAAACTATGTACAATGTGTATGTACCGTTCCTCTCCCTTGTAGATTCTATTAGCCAGTCTATTAATTACACCAACATAAAACAGATTAACAAGAGAAAAACAAATTTAATTTCAAACATACAGGAGCCCCACAAAAACATGAAAGGCTCAATGACAGTCAGGTAATTGAGGCTTATATGCCACCCTGAGCTAAGCAGGGAATAGGGTCCTAAGGCTTCAAAGGAAGATAGGAAGAACAAATAAATGTTGGTAAGCAATGCTTTTCATGTAAGGACAGAGAGAGAAATTTGAATAAACACACCCTGGTCAGCTTCCCCCTACTTCCAGCCAACCATACATAGCCATACATTCTTTTTATTGATTTCTGACAGCTCTCTTCCTGGACCAAGTCCTCTATATATAGCTTTAGAGGCAATTAAGGGGGGAGGTAAAAAGTTTTTCCTGAGTCTTTTGTGCCTTGTCTTCAGCTCAAAATAATCCATATGCCAAAGTGGTACATTTTGTGGAGGCTCATTCTGAACCCCTTCTAATGGTATGTCTCTGTCTGTTTCAGTCTCTCGATCTCTCTTTCTCTCTCCCCTATGACTGCTGAAAGCTCTTCCAGTTATTCTGGGGAATTCAGGAAGAGAATTTTAAGTATTGCTGTGTCATAAAGACTCCATTTACTGGGATGTGAAATACGTTTGAACATTTCAGAAGTCAGCAAGCATGTTATTTAATTTGCTAAAATCCCAGAGCACCCATAGTTGAGCTTCTGTCACTGAGATGGTCATAAGGGAGAGAAAAAAAATCCTTTTCCTCTACCCCATTTTAAGTTCTCCAGATGGAGATTAGACTATTAATTAGACTAACAAAAGACAGGTTAAGAAGAGAAACAAACATAAGTTTATTAACATGTGCATTGTGCATGTATACACTGGAATGCCCAGAAATGAGTTACCCAAAAGCGTGCTTAGAATTTAGGCTTATATATCATTTTAAGCTAAACAAAGGAAACAGGGTTTTGGAGCTTCTGGATGAGGGGTGAGAAGGTAGATTGTGGGAAGAAGACCAAGAAAAGTATGGTAAAGAAGGGTTTTTTAATAAGTTTGTTATGCAGATTTCACTTGGAGTCTTCTATATTGATTAAGTTATTAAGAGCCTTCTTCCAGGTGTGAAAGGATACATCTTTACAAATGGTAATTTCCTTTATAAATGTAAATTTCATTTACAAAAGGAAAACATGTGACCTATTTTTAAGGCTTTTCCTGCATTTGCTGGTTCTCAAAGGCCTAGCTCAAAAAAATCCATAAGCCTAAAAGATATATTCTGGAATACCATATTCTGGTACCCTTCAAAATGTTAGTCAATACTTCCACTCACTAAACATCCATAAAAAAAGTAAGTATCTGTACTAACACCACATCCCTCTAAAAATAAATTTTTATAGTTCTGTCATTAATTCTGATTAGTTCTTAACATATACTTTAAATAAATTTCTTTGTAACTAGAGCTCTAAATGCAAAGATAAAGCAGTTCCTAATATAAAAAAAGTTCAGCTTATAATCAAATTTAGCTTTCAAACCCATAAAACTCAAGCTCACTGTATGTATTGCATCAAAGGAAGCTGAGCACAGATAAGTGGTTATTCTCTCATTTCTCTGGCCTTCATTGATTAATCATGGTGATTCTCTGTGGTGATTCAGGGGGTTGTGTGAAATGCAATTCCAAAGAAGAGCCATAAAGGTCTGTCAGCTGGAAAGACAGTGCACCCTCAAGGCAAAAAACTAAACGATTGAAGGTACCTTAACTGTAACTATCACTTGAGATTTGCTCCTTCGAGAGAAACTAAATTTCTTGACATAAATTTTCAAGTGTAAAATGGATACAATCCTAAAGTTATAAGCATTCCCCATTGAATACTGATTTTGCGGTACCTTCAGTGCAAATCCCCTCCCAAGGCTGCATGCAGTCTGTCAGAAGTCTGAAGGAATATACGAATGACTTGATAAAAATATAATAGTCTTGTATATCTTCCTCATTTTTCAAGTTTGAATGTCATTTGTCCTTAGGTGTTTGTTTTAAACATGCTCACTCTCACAGGTGCACACACAAGCACACAACACAGAAAGATATGGCTGGTAAGTTATTCATTCAGATCGCTGCAGTTAATTAAGAAACTTAACCAGAGCAGAGGGAGGAAAGGCAATAATATAAGCTGAATTGTACTTTCCCACTCAAATTCACATGTTGAAGTCCTAACTGTTAGTACTTTGAAGACAAGGTCATCAAAGGGGCAATTAAATTACAATGAGTTGCTAGGGTGGGCTCTAATTCAGTGTGACTGGTGTCCTTATACGAAGAAGAAGTTTGGACATACAGCAACACACCACGGGTGTACAAAGAGAAGAGAAGCCATGGGAACACCACAAGGTGGCTATCTCCAAACCAAGGAGAAAGGCCTCAGGAAAAATCAAACCTGCCAACACGTTGATGGTGGACTTCCAGCCTCCAGAACTGTGGGAAAATAAATTTCTGTGGCTTACGCTCCCCTGTCTGGGGTATTTTGTTATGGCAGCCTTAGCAAACTAACATGACAGGAGAAAAGTAAAGAAAAAACCTGAGGTTTTTGTGTATGAAGGATTCCAATTATTCTCTAAGTCACCGTGCTGTGCTTAGGTGATAGGCAATTTACCTCGAGAGTGACACTTTTGTGCAGCTCAGCAAAAGTTAGTATATTGTTATAAATTTAGGGTGTTAACTAATTGTTTATTCAATCATAATAATTGTACATAATCTATTAGCATATATATGTCTAAGCCACTTACCTGGTTTGAAACAGTTTATAATATAATTCTATAGATAAATATAACTAAATAAGTATACATAAGCTGAGGATATATGAGCAGTATAAGACAGGCAAAGTAAAAGGGCTACCTAATTCCAGAAGAATATACATACAGCTAATTTATTTAATAATCAATAACATTTTATTTTAATAACCATAACAGGCACTAGCTAATCCCTTATGTTCACATGCTCATTTCATAGTCATAAAAATTCTTTCACCTGGACATCAATATCTCCATTTTTCAAATAATTTAAAACGAATCTCAGAGATTAAAGAAATTGCTTAAGACCACATAGATAGTAAATGGCAAAGAGAGTGTGAACTTAGATTGATCTGGTAAAAGAACCTGATTTTATTTTATTTTTTATTTTTTTTATTTTTTTTTTAATGTTTTACTTATTTTTAGGAGAGAGAGAGACAGCGTGAGCAGGGGAGCGTCAGAGAGAGAGGGAGTCACAGACTGAAACAGGCTCCAGGCTCTGAACTGGCAGTCAGCACACAGCCCGACGCGGGGCTCGAACCCACGATCCGTGAGATCATGACCCAGGCGAAAGTCGGACGCTTAACCGACTAAGCCACCCAGGCGCCCCGTAAAAAGAACCTGGTTTTAAATACTGTGTTATCTAAAGATTCAGTTTTCTACTGCTTCAAATATCCATAAAAATATTAAATATTTTTTCAGATACTTCTCAGTGCCTTAAAGTGAAAGATAAAAGATATATTTACTAATTTGCTTAATTCATCTTGTCACTGTTACATATGTTCATTCCAAAATACTCTGTCATCATTAAATGATGCTAAGAGCAGGAAAAGATGTTCAAGTTATTCTTGTTCAAATCTCTTATTATCAGTTGGGAAAAGTTACATGAGTCATACAATGCTATGAAGCCAGAGGGTATAAGACTGTGCTGTTCCATTCGCCAGCACATAAACAGTGTGTTGCTATTTTATGATTATATGAGCTTGCAACAGAATGGTAAAAAATTGTAATAATTCATAGCTTCCTTCCTTGAGAAAGTTTTGCTATGGAAATAATCAGTAGAACTGTAACACTCTGCTTAGTGGCTTAATTTGTTCATGTTAGAAGGTAAAGTCTAATTTCATAATGGAGGATTAACAGCCTCAAACAGAAGCACTTACAGACCATATTTTGAGTAGCATTTGAAGACACACAAGTGGAACCTTTAGTTCCTAACTTAGGCTCTTGCACTAGATAACGATGCAGAAGGACCTGAGTTCAAATTATAGCCTTTAACCTTACTAACTATGTAAGCTATATACATTAATTAAATGTTTAAAATAAAAATTTTCCACATCTACAGTGAAAAGATGACACTACTTTATATACACATTATCAGGTAAATTAAAGATCATTTATATAAAATGTGGCACAGAGTAGGCACCTAACAAAGTAACTAGTATCAATGTGAGTCTATGAAGGAAAGCTTATTTGGAGTCCATATATCTCTGATTTGATTTATGACAAAGATGATTTACTGATAAACACAAAGTTTTGTTCAGAAAAGATAATGGAATCACTAAAATACTTAGTCTTCCAAGAGCAGTAACGGCAGCAGGACAGTATCAGAAACAATATCGGCGGGGTTAACTGTTAAAACAACCAGAACAAACTGTATTTCCATTTTCGTCATTTATTAGAGCAGCAATAAAAAAATGATGGGAATTCCAGTCCCAACATTGATATAATAAGCTGGATTGACTGTAAAAGATTCTAAAACCAGAAAATATTACATATTAATTATTTTTTTCAGACAGTGGATGACAGCACAAATTGTAATCCCTGAGAATGGAAAAGAAAACAAGAGCCTTAAATTTGCAACAGATTTTTGTGGGGAAGCAATTTCTGGACCATGATTCCATGAGAGAGCTTGTACGTGGAAAATGGAATTCTCAGTGAGTTCAAGAGACAGAGATAAGAGTTCAGAGAATAGGACCTAGCTGGAATTTATAGAAAGGATCTTTAAAAAAGGAGGACTTATGTAGAAGATAACCTACACAGGAGTTCCCTGGAGCTTTGACTGAAAACCTCCATGAGGCTGGGCAAAAAAAAATAATCAAAGAATAGTAAATCAAATAATTCTGAGAGCTCATATAGAACTTAAAAATATCTGACTTTCAACCTGTCAAAATGACCAATACTTGTTGAATATGGAGAGCGTTTGGGAGAGAACCTAGCAATACCATGTTTTAGTGCAATGGCTAAGCTATCTCTAAAGTAAAGACTGTACTACAATGCCTTTAAAAACTTAAAAACAGGTTCAGAAAGGATTGAACCAATACGTAAGTATCTTAACTACCTGATAGAACAAAAATCAACATTCTTTAGAACAATGCTATAAAATCAGACAAACAACAATGTAATACATTGGAATAGGATGATGATTCCTGCAATGAATAAAAAAATTACTAAGCAATTCAAGCAGCGGAAAACATGACCCAATCCAGAAGAATAATTAGTAAATAGAAATAGATCCAGAAATGTTGTGGTAATGGATTTGACTAAGTAGGATATCAAAAGGCCTGTAACAATATGTTCAATAATTTAGAAGACATCATAAATATAAAGGTTATAGAATTGAAGGAAATTTTAGAAGTAGAAATGCAATATCTGAAATGGAAAAGTCATTGGATGAGATTAACCTCAAATGAGAGATGGCAGAAAAAAAGATTAGTGAACCTGAAAATAGAAAAATAGAAACTATCAAAACTGAAGTACAAAGAGACACAAGAAAAAGATGGGAAAATATAAAGAAACCACAATATCTACTGGAAAATATCAAGTGGTTCAGCATAATGAAAGCCCAAGAAGAAAAATAATGTAGAATAAGTAGATAGTATATTTGAAGTTATAATGGCCAACATTTCCCCAAATTTAATTAAAATTTTAAACTCACAGAATGGAAAACTCCATAAACCTCAAGACAGATAATCCCAAGCATACACACATGTGTGTACATATACACACACAAACAAGTCATATCTCAAAAAAAATTTACTTAAAAGCATTGATAATGACAAAATTTTAGTAGCTTCTGGAGAATAAAACAAAGGATATTGGAGCTTTCCAAATATCTGCAGAAAATACAGTAATAATACACATACTGAAATTTTAAATAAAATTTAAAGTATCCCTGATACTTATCTAAGTACTTGAAGTGTATCAACTTATATAATACTCAGTGTAATTTTGTGATGCAAATACTAATCTCATCGCTCCTACTTTTTCTATAGATGAGGAAATTGATGAAAAGTGAAGTTCAGCAATATTCCAAAGAATGCATACCAAATGATTACTATTTTTGTCTTTCAAATAATTGATCAATTTTTTTAAAAAAGCAACAAAATCAGTATTTTCACCTGCCTCTCTGTATGTTTTCAGAAATTCAACTTTTTCTCTAGAGCTTTCTCAGTATTTTCACTTAGGTGCTTTGAAATGCTAGAAACCCATTTGTGTGAGCTGGAAAAACAAGAAGAAAATATTGCAAGGCACAATTTATGTTTTATTTTTTCTAGTGTCAATTGATACAACTTTATCTCAGAAGGAACCAGTATGGTTCCTTAAAATTTTAGACAGTAAGGTCATCTGAAACTTGGCTCATCCTGAAACATCTGTTCCCATCTACTCTGTCTTACTTTCCATTTTTTCCCCCACTCACAAAGTATAAAATGCTTGTGCTTATCTCCTGAGTGTGTGTATTACATTTTCAGTATATTCAGAAGCTGTCTCTTAACACTAATCACTATTTCCAAGGAAAGATAATCTGATTGGTCCAATTTGGGTCATGTAGGACCCATCCATGACTGAAGTGTGGAGGGGACGTTTGGGCTCACACAGTGAAATGTATGGAGAGGAAAGATTCCAGAGTATTGCCCATATTATAAAAGATAGCCCCTGTGGAGTGCCTGGGTGGCTCAGTCTGTTAAGTGTCCGACTTCAACTCAGGTCTTGATCTCATAGTTCATGAGCTCAAGCCCCATATCAGGCTCTGTGATGACAGGTTGGAGCCTGTAGCCTGCTTCAGATTCTGTGTGTGTGTGCCTCTCTCTGCCCCTCCCCTTCTTACATTCTATCTCTCCCTCTCAAAAATAAACATTAAAAAATAAAATAAAAATAAAAGATATCCCCTAAATATAGTAATAAATCAGGGTAGTTAGCACAATCCTTGAAAATACCATTTTTCATGTGGATTTAAGAGCAGAGTGGGTGAGGCATGCTTCTGGAGCTTCAGAGAACTAGGGGCTCAGGCTTCTGGTCACTAATCTCATACGTTCCTTTTAGAATTTCATTATCTTTCATGATTTCTTCAAATAATGAAAATGAGTATTGGTAAATTATGTCCTCATAAAGTCCCTTAGAGTGGTCAGAACACAAACCTCTGATGGGTATTTTGAATTCATGTGTCAGCGCTTATTTGGGTTGCATGCAGCTGCAGTTATGCCCTCCACGACAGAAGACACACAGAAGCCATAAGCTACACAGAGAACAGAGTATCCCAAAACGCGTTTTACAAAGCATTAACCAGAGATGGATTCTGTAACAAAAATAAGTCAGGGAATATCTACATATGATATAACCCCTCCTGAAGAAACAAAAGACATATTAGTACATAAAAATGCCTTGTCAAACCCTATGGCTAAGGAACCTGCCTCAGATTTTCTGACCTACTATGTCTAATACACTCTCCTTTATTAGTGATGGATAAATAATGCAAATATAAGCAAAAACTTTAAAAATGGTTGGTTGAGGGTTGGGTAATTTATTGGTTCATGTAACCAAATTTGGGAAGAGCAATTAGCTTGAAACAATTACATTTGTTAATAATCTGACACTAACGATATTAAATGTGTCTCTCTTTGTCTCCATCATTACTTCCTTATGCACAATTCTCTAAGGGCACCTTCCTGCCTCCCCCAAAATTGGATTAAATATTTGTTGACTAGAAACAAACTTTTCAAATAAGAAAAATGCTGGGAGGAATAGTTAGTTAACCTGGTTTGACCTATGAGCCTCTTCCTAGACAATCCCAGTATCTAGGAAGATTGGATAATTAATTAGCATATCCTGGGTTTCCTGATCTATTAGTCTGGCTACCCTAGGCTTTCTAGGGTAACAAACAACTCCAAAATTTCAGTGGCTTAGAAATAATGAGAACTTATTTCTCATGCATACTATAGTCCATCACTAGATTAACTAGAGCTCTACTATATGTCATCTTTAATACAGGACCCATAGTGACCAAAAAGCCTCTCAATGGAATATTTACAATGTCATGAATATAGAAAAGTGGCATGGAACAGCATACATTGGCTCTGTAGACAAGATACATATTATTTTTGCTCACATGCCATTGGCCAAATGAATCCCATGGCCAAACTTGGTATTGGACAAAGTATAATCCTTCTATGGGGAAAAAGTAGAAGATATTTTTAAGCAATAATATAGTCTACCACAGTCTATCCTGGCCATAAATATTTACCCTCCTTCCTTTCCTATAGTCAGAACATGTCCATCATTAATTTGGCTGATGAAGCAGCTTCTGTGTGGAACATTTCTGATCTCATGGAAGAGAGAAGCATACAACACATTGGTTCTTAGAAGTTTCCCCAGGAAAATCCATTCACATTTCATTGGGCAAAGCGAGTCATATTAATAAGCCTGATATGAATAGAGTAGGAAAGAGAAATCATTATGTAGGGAAGAATATGAACATTATCAAAAATACAATTTATCACACCTGACCTCCTATTTGTTGACGGAGTAGATACCATGTGTGGCAGCCTCAACAACATTGCAGTTTGTGGTAAATATTTGTCTTACTGATAATGTACTTAAATAAATAGGTAAATTGAGTTTAGGGGCTGCTGAAGATGTGATCTTCTTCTTGGCGTTTTGCTACGTACATGAGCATATTAAGTAAAATGAGTGGTACTGTTATAATGATATCTATATAATCTAAGCCGAAATCGCCCAAATTATTGACCTTGATACCTCTTTACATGCTGGGCAATACCATTATGGAGATAGTAGTTCAACACTAGGAATTTAAGTGGAACAACAGATCCAAACATTCACCATAAATATCTTTTGGGAAATCTACAAACTTTAAACCTTTGTTGTAAAACATTTCTCACCAAGTTTTCTCCATATTTCCATGGATAATTATATATTTCCTTTGCCACAGTCCAACACCCCTTCATATCTCACATTCATCTGGAGTACCAGTTTTTGAAAATTTTATTTTCTTATAAAAATACTTTATATTATGAGAGTTACTACATTTGGCATGAGAAGAGTGAGAAGGCACATTCCTATTTTTTTCTATTTTTTACTGTGGTAAAAGTACATAAAACATAAAATTTACCATTTTAACCACTTTTAAATGTACAATTCAGTGAAATCAATTACATTCACAATACTGTGCAACATCATCATTATCTATTTCCAAAGCATTTTTATCACCCCAAGCACTCAGTAACATTATACTGAATAATGCTTCAAGGAACATTGGCATACAAGTATCTGTTTCAGTCCTGTTTTTTAATTATTTTGGTTATATGTACCTAGGTCTGGAATTGTTGGGTCATATGCTAATTCTGTGTTTAGCCTTTTATGGCATTTTGAAATGGTTTCCATAGTAGCTTCACCATTTTACATTCCTACCAGCAATGTACAGGGTTCCCATTTCTCCATATTTTCATGTTGCTCATTTTTTAATAGCTAAAACTCTTACCATGAATACCAATCTCCTGTCATGCAAGATTTAAATTCACACTTTGGAAATATTACAAATTATATATCATTACTCATTTATGCTTCTCTAAAAGTGCTAATGTTATTTTCATTAATAGTAATAATAATAATAATAATAATAGTATCAATATGCATCAAGGGTCTACTCTAATCAGAAATGCTGAAAAAGTAGCTTAGACTGTTGAAGGAGAGTGACTCTGACAAAGCAATTCCTTTATGGGCTTTCCTGGATCGGGTCCCATAAATGCATCAAGTAACTGATCTTAATTTGTTTCTTTTCAAATAGATTTTCTGCCAAGGAAAAAGATATTCATCCATTCTAAATCATTAAATGAGCTCTCTGCTATGAATGAGTCCCTTGAGAGTCGGGCAAGGCAATGTATCTCTATTTTCTAACACGTGATTGCCCAGTATATCTAAGAGTCACAGATCTAAGATGAAGAAAAGGGAGTGAATTCATATTCACTGAGCTCCTACTATAGGAAATTTCTCATTTAATTTTCACAGTGGCACTATGAGCTGGGAAGACAGTATAGAGTAGTGAAGCACCTGGACTGTGGGTTCAGATTAGTTGGGTTCTACTCCTAATTCAAATCTGAATAGTTACATCATCTTTATTTAGTTCCTTCCTTCCTTCCTCCCCTTCCTTCCTTCCTTCCTTCCTTCCTTCCTTCCCTCTCTTGTTCCTTTTTTCTTTTTCTTTCATTCTTTCTTTCTTTCTTTCTTTCTTTCTTTCTTTCTTTCTTTCTTTCAACATACTTTTATCAAGCATCATATTATGTTTCTGAGTGATCAAAAATGACACAATTTCTGTCCTTGGAAATTATGCACTACTTAAAATATAAATACATAAATGAAAATTCTATAAACAAACAAACAAAAATAAAGTATGGAAAGAGGTTAGAAGGTAGCCAGTTTTATTACCTGCAAATGGATTATTAATAATACCTACCTCAAAGAGCTGCTATGAGAAATTAGAATTAGATGACTTATATAAAGTGCTTATCAGAATGCTTGACTCACAGGATGTGTTATGAGGTGAAGAAAAATTTAAGGTCCAGATAGGTTAAGTAATTTAATACAGAATCACTTGGCTACTAAGTGCAGAACTAGAATTGAAATACAATTTGCCTATCTAAAACCACCTTTCCCTCATACTGTGCTCCCTTCCAGAGATTCTAAATGTTAAGGGGCAAAGATATACCAATACTGTTGGATTTCCTAAGAAGTATTTTTCCTCTATCATTAGCAAAGACATGTTTCTCATGAATCATGTAAGTACCATGAAACAGGAGTGGAGATGAGTCACTTCCATATTTGAAGTCAAAATCAACATATTTCTTAAATGAAGTGTTCAAGATAGGGAATTTTATAAAATTCCTTTTTTCTTGTGGTCTTTCATTATCTGGAACAAAAATATCATATTATTATTGAATTTGAGTTCCAAGGGAAAGTTATCTATCTATGAAATTAAAATATCTCTCCAGGCCACTGTGAGTTATGACCAGAATAAGCTTGTCATCAACAAGCCCTACCCAGGATATTTTTAGAGTCTAAGGGATTGGAAGAAGTTAGAAGCCACACCCACTGCTAAAGTTGACAATGGGTGAGGTATATATACTTGATCCCCTAGCTTTGAATCTCCACATATTACAGGTGATAGTATATTCCAGTGTTTGGTTCATGTGTACATTGGTTGTCCTGCCATCATTATTTATCCCCTTCTTTTCCTGTTAAAACCATCCCTCTTTGGCTAACAAATTACACGTTTACTCTGCATATAAGTATTCAGGCATAGAGTGGGTGTGTAGTGTTAGAACTTCTCAATGAAGAAATTTTATTTTGGATTATTTAAGTTCTGGAAGGCAGTAAAAAATCCACCCTTATAGGTACTTTCTAGTTTGATAAGATGAGACTCAGTTTGAGATTTTAGGTATACTGGCTTACATTGTAACTGTTAATAGTTCTTGTTCATTATTTTCTATCTTCAATTCCACATACCTGTATTGCAAGTAAAAATTGATTGTCTAAATAAGTGTAAAAAAACAAAAAAAACCTGTCTCTGTAGTGGTATTTCAGATCATTAATGAAAATTTTATGAATAAGGTTTTTATCCCCTTCTTGAATGAGACAAAAACAAAACCAAAACCAACACAAATAAGCTTGTTCAATACAAACAGTACTGATCTAAAAGGAAGGTAAGGATTACTGTGCTTCCAGACCTAACATGGCTTTAGTTGCTTTGTCTTCTAACTGCAAACTGGTAAACAGATTGAAAAGACATAAAAAATAAATACAATCTCACAGCAGGTGTTTGTTGGTCATAAGAAAATATTTTAGAGAAGCTCACGCTCACATTATCTTCTTTGGTAGTGAAATAACAAAATAAACTCTTAAAAGATCCCTTTGGTTTTGCATCAAGGGATGGATAATTTCTTGAGTAAAAACACACCTGTAAGCTTGTCCAAAATTGGATAGTTTTCTCAGTCAACTTAGTTTCAGAAACTGAAACTTTGAACTCTGAGGAAAAATTAAAGCCTAAGTTTCTTAACTTGGCATTTGGAGTACAGATTGGTCCTGACTTACATGCTACCCTCCCTAACATCTTTACTACAACCAAATTAAACTACCTGATACCAGAAAAACTGCTCCTTTTTGTCTTAATGAATTCCTTCATACTGTTCCTTCTGCCTGTGGTAGTTTGTCTCTCCCCTTATTCCATGCAATAAGTTTGAATCCCACTTGGTTCCAACTGTCAACACTTTCAAATGAATTCATTTTCCTCCTTCCTTAAGTTTCTATGGAATAGTTTCTCTGAGCCACCCTTTCAAGCTTATGTTGCAAGTATGTATGTGTTCATCTGATTGTTTTGTTCTAGAGGTCAAGTTTCATATTTAATTGATGTTTTGTAACTCACTAATACTACAATGATTTTTGTATAAATTTCATGTTCAATGCAAGTTTGTTAAAGAATAAATCAAGAAAGGAAGGAATGAAGAGAAATTAAGGAAAGGAAAATGGAAGGGAAATTATAAAGAGAAATTATAAACACAATGTTTCTGATGTATAAAAACATCTCTTATTGTGGTCTATTGAAAGGCCATAGTGACAAACTTCATCTTCCAGAATGATAAAGACATGTGCTCTTTCAAACTATGCATTAATCTACCTAAAGACTGACTGGAACATATTAATACTTTCTTCGATTATTATGTGAGACAATTTGTCAATATCCTACATCAAACTTACTCAAAGTAGCAATGGCTTGATGTACGGGAATGGGCACACAACTTCACTCAGAGAATTCAAGTCTCACCCACTTAAAAGCCACACTTTGCCAAAACTTGGAAGTAAATATGACGCTTTTTATCAGGTGAATGGATGAACTGCGGTATATCTAAACAATGTCCTCATGTGTAAAATGAGGATTATAGTAGAACTAATGTCATAAGGTTGTGCTAATTATCAAAGAGTCATTTAATGAATGGCAGTTGTAGTAGAATTAAATTTAAGACATATTTTCTTAATCAGTTTATTATTTTTTTAATTTTTACAAAGAGTACTCTAGAGTTATTAAGTTGTTAATTGTAATCTTCTCAATGGTTCATAATTGTAATAGACATTGCTTGTACATCACCCATGATTCATTTGAATCCTTTGACAAATTTCCAGGGAATTATCAGACTCCCATCTGTTTTTTATTTAATAGACTTTATTTTTATAAATAAAGACACTCTCCCCAGTGTCTAACAACCAATGATCTCTTTACTGTCTCTATAGTTTTGAATGTCATATAATTGGAGTTTTACAGTTTATAGTTTTTTCAGATTGGCTTATTTTACTTAGTAATATGCATTTAATCTTTCTCTAATTTTTCATGGTTTTATAACTTATTTATTTTTAGCACTGAATAATACTTGTTTAGAGATACCACAGTTCATCCATTCACCTGATAAAAGGCATCATATTTACTTCCAAGTTTTGACAATTATGAATAAAGCTGTTATAAACATCCATGTTCTAATGTTTATATGTACATAAGTTTTCAACATCTTTGGGTAAATACCAAAGGATCATATAGTAAGAGTATGTTTAGTTTTGTAAGGAAGAGTCAGACCATCTTCCAAAGTGGCTGCACCATTTTTCATTCCCACCACCAATGAATGATAGTTCATGTTGTTCCACACTAATATTTGGTGTTCTCAGAGCCCCAGATTTTGACCATTCTAGTAGGTGTGTAGTGGTAGTGTTTAAGTTTATTTATTTGAGGAGGTCACAGAAAGGGAAAGAGAGAGAGAATCCCAAGAATCTGCACTGTCAGCATGGAGCTTGATGCGGGTCTCAAACTCACAGAACTGTGAGATTGTGACCCCAGCCAAAACCAGGAGTTGGACACGTAGCCGATTGAGCCACCCAGGAGCCCCAGTGACAGTATTTTAATTTGCATTTGTCTGATGACATATGATCTGGAGCATCTTTTCTTTCCGTGATTATTTATCATCTACATATTTTCTTTGGTAAGGTTAAGGTCTTTGGTCCATTTTTTTTTTAATTGGCTTGATTATTTTCTTATTGTTGAGTTTTAAGACTTCTCTGTATATTTGGGTAGCAGTTCTTTATCACATATGCTCTTTATAAAAATTTTCTCCCAATTTGTGGCTTATCTATTCATTCTGACATTGTCTTGCACAGAGCAGAAGTTTTTAATTTTAATGAATTCCAGTTGATCAGTTATGTCTTTCATGAATCATGTCTTTCATATTGTATCTAAAAAGTCATTGACAAACCCAAGATCATCTAGATTTTCTACTATGTTATCTTCTAACAGTTTTATTGCTTTGTGTTGTACATTTTGTTGTGGGCGAAATGACACAAAGGGCAAGACATACACAAAAGACAAACACAGACACAACTCCGGCCGGAGGAACAATTCTAGCAAGCCCCTCTTGTGGTTTATTTTATACCCCGGTAACTGGATACAAACTGAAACCTACAAGATGCATTCCTTTACCAATTAAGGGCAAGTAGCCAAACACATTTCAAGGACAGCGGGGAGCAAAGGGAGGAAGTGACCACAACATGTTTACTAAGAGGCCTGCTCACAATTCTAGCCTCCTCCTTATTTCTAAGGAGGGCATGTTCCCTCGTTTGCGAGCGGACCATTAAACCTGGATATTGTGTGCAGGCTTCCTGGCAGAGCATCCTGTTTGCAGGCATGCTTTGCCCAGGCAGGGAGCCCCGTGTGCAGGCACATCCCCATGTCCCTAACCATGCTTTCTTGTGGTCACTGTCAGGCTCCCACACATTTAAATCTTTAATCCATTTAGAGTTAATTTTGGGAAAGACTGTAAGACCTGTTTCTAGACTACATTTTTTTCACGTGGATGACCAGTTATTTCAGCACCAATTTTTCTCTATTGTGTTGCTTCTGTTCCCTTGTCAAAGATAAATGGACTATGTGAGTCTATTTGTGGACTTTCTATCCTGTTTTATTGATCTATTTGTCTATGTTTTTGTCAGTCCCAAACTGTATTGATTACTATAGCACCACAGTAAATCTTGAATCGGGTAGAACTTTGTTCTTCAATATTGTGTTGTCTATTCAGTATCACTGCTTTCCATACAAACTCTGGAATTGATTTTGATGATATCCACAAAATAACTTACTGGGATTTTGATTGGGATTGCACTGAATCTATAGATGGAATTAGGAAGAACCAGAATCTTAACAATATTAAGTCTTCCTATCCATGAACATGGAATATCTCTCTATTTGTTTAGTTCTCCTTTGATTTCTTTCATCAGAGTTTTGTGGATTTCATCCTATAGATTTTGCACATACTTTGTAGATTTGTACTTAAGTATTGCTCTTTTGGGAAAGTGCTAATGTAAATGGTATTGTGTTTTTAATTTCAAATTCCACTTGATCTTTGCTATATATAAGAAAGTAATTGACTCTTATATATTTACCTAGTATCCTACAACCTTGCTTTGTTCCTAATCTTAATGGAAAACTTTGAATGTCTCATCACTAAGTATGATATCAGTTGTTGGAGATTTTAGAAATATTCTTTATCAAGTTGAAGAAGTTCCCTTATGTTCTTAGTTTTCTGTGAACTTTTATAATAAGTGGTGTTTGAGATTTTTAAATCATAAATGCAAGTTGGATTTTGTCAAATGCATCTATTTCAGTATGTATTGATATGGTCATGTGATTTTTCTTTTTTAGCCTCCTTATGTGATATATTACATTAATTGATTTCTAATGTTGAAGTAGCCTTGCATAACTGGGATAAATCTCACTTGGTTGTGGTATACAATTCTTTCCATGCATCACTAGATTTGATTTGCTAGTATTTTGCAGAGAACTTTTGCATATATGTTCATGAGAGAGGTTGGTCTGTAGTGTTATTTTCCTGTAATGTCTCTGTTTGATTTTGGTATTATGATAATGCTGTCCTCATAAAATGTGTAAGGACGTATTCCCTTTGTTTCTTTTTTTTAGACAACTAGTAAATAATCTTTTTATTTTTTTTTTAAATGTTTACTTATTTATGAGAGAGAGAGAGCACGCGAGCAGGGGAGGGATAGAGAGAGAGGGAGTCACAGAATTCGAAGCAGGTTCCAGGCTCTGAGATGTCAGCACAGAGCCTGACATAGGACTTGAGCTTTCGAACTGTGAGATCATGACCTGAGCTGAAGTCAGACACTTAACCGACTGAGCCACCCATGGGCCCCATATGTAATCTTTTTAAAAGCTTTCTTGAGTTAGAATCAGTATACAAAAAGGCACATATTTAATATATATTTTGAGTGTCTGGACATATTATAGAAAATTGTTATCATTTCTTCCTTATAATATTTGAGAGAATTCACCAGAGAATCCATCTGGGCCCAGTGCTTTCTATTTTGGAAGATTATTTATTACTGATTCAATTTCTTTAACAGAGTTAGGCAGACATTGATGAGTTATAGTTCACGGTTTTCTTACTTTGACATTAGTAGTCCCCACAGAAGTTTTTGCTCTGGTGAATTTTGATTCTCTGTATCTCCATTCTCTGAAATTTTGAAGGAAGGCATTAGTTTGCTTTATGACCTCATGTCTCTTACAGATCCAAGAATAATTGTTGATTTTTCCATTTGTTCACATTCTACATCCTGTTGAGACAGAATGGTGAATTCCAAGCTTCTTAAATGCTGAAATGGAAGCCAGAAGTCCATTTCCTTCTGCTGTTCTTTTAACTATTCTCTTTATGTCTCTCTTTCAAGAAATGCCATTGGATTACTAGAATTGCTTTTGATTTTTCTCATACTTCTAGTGATCTGGAATAATCAGCATCATGGTGTATTTAGCCAATAACTGGCCACTGCCAAATATGAAAGCTTAAACTTCTTGTCCCAGTAAGAGAAAACTTCAAGGTGCAACTATACTCCAACTTGCCTGTGTGAAATTCAGATACAGATGGGATTTTGCCAGAAACTGACACCCATTTGTCTTCTCTTTCTCTATTAGGCTTTTCCTGGGAATCTTGTGTACATGTTTTTTTGTTTGTTTGTTTGTTTGTTTGTTTTTGTCTTAGAGTCTACTTCTGGGGAAGCCAAACTTAGAAAATGACATATTACAAAGGAAAGTAGAACGGAAAAGTTTGGTATACAGCATCAATTCCCACTGAGTTGAAGATTTCTCTGTAGTAATATTATTGTCTCTTCTGGAACCAGAAATTGATTTATTTGTATTTTATTGAATTTACCATCTGTAGTGCCTACCATCTATCACTCATTTGGCTTTTAATTTAATATATTAGTTTTCTATTACTGTGTAACAGATTACCAAAAAACTTAGCAGTTTAAAGATCTATATTTCTTTCTATCTATCTATCTATCTATCTATCTATCTATCATCTATAATTTACTGATATAGATATAGATAAATAGGTATGTCTTAAAATTTCTGTAAGTAAAAAGTCTAGGAATAGGTTAGCTACATCCTCTGCTCAGCATTTCATCAGCCTAAAATCAAAGTGTCAGCCAGGGCTCTAATCTCACCTATGGCTCAGGGTCCTCTTCCAAAGTGAGTGTCTGTTGGCAGAATTTAGTGTTTTCTGCATTTATTGGAATAGTCCCCATTTCTTGTTGCCTATTGGCCAGGGGGGAATTCCCTCAGCTTCTAGAGGCTGACCTTGTGTCCTTGCCATATGGCTCTCTCCATGTTCAGTTCACAACATGGTTGTTTCCTTCTTCAGTGAAAGTAGGAGCAGTCACTAGCACTTTGGATTTCTCTGGTTTCTTCTAAAGACTCATCTAAATAAGTCAGGGAGACCCAGGATAACCTCTTTTTATGAACTCAATATCAATTGATTAGGGACCTAAATTACATCTGAAATATGCCTTCTGATATATAATGTTACATGGTCCTAGGTGTGATGACTCATCACAAATCCTCCCCCCTACACACAAGGAGAGGGTTCCTACAGGAGATATAGAGCAGGAAGGTGGGAATCTTGGAACACCTGATTTATCTGCCACACTTCTTTTATCTCATATACTTGCATAAAGAACCTTTTCCTTGAGAGTGATGTTCTATGATATAAAATTATTGTAGATTTTAAGGAGTGGTTGTGATGGTGATTGTGCTCATAGCTTTCACTGTCATTTTATAAAAGGAAATGATACGTCTGCATTATGTGATTTCCACAATCCAAATATCAAATCAGGGGTGCCTGAGTGGCTCAGCTGGTTAAGAGTGGGACTTTTTCTTTTTTAATGTTTTATTTATTTCTGAGAGAGAGAGAAAAAGAGAGAGAGTGTGAGCAGGAGAGGGTCAGAGAGAGAGGGAGGCACAGAATCTGAAACAGGCTCCAGGCTCTGAGCAGGCTGTCAGCAAAGAGCCCAACGCAGGGCTCGAACCCATGAACCACGAGATCATGACCTGAGCTAAAGTCCGACGCTTAGCCAACTGAGCCACCTAGGCACCCCAAGAGTGGGACTTTTGATATCGGCTGAGGTCATGATCTCATAGTTTGTGAGCTCAAGCGCCATGTTGAGCTTGGGATTCTCTCTTTCTCTCTCTGCCTCTCCTCCGCTCAAGCTCATGCATATGCATCTGCTATCTCTCCCACAAAATAGATAAATAAATATTGAAAAGACACAAAATGGGCACCAGGGTGGCTCAGTCAGTTGAGCGTCCAAATTCAGCTCAAGTCATGATCTCACAGTTCATGAGTTCAAGCCCTACATCAGGCTCACTGCTGTCAATGCAGAGCCCACTCCAGATCCTCTGTCCTGCTCTCTCTCTACCCATTCACTGCTCATGCTCTCATAAATAAATAAAACATGAAAAAGTAACAAAAAATAATTTAAAAATTTTTAAATTTAAAAACAAAAAACAAACAACCGAACCAAAACCAAACAAAAAAGCAAAATATCAAATCAGAAAACATTACCCCAAGAACTTTCAAGAAATACAGACGTAGGTTCAAGTTCAACTTATATGGCAAATTATTTTATTTCTACAATTCTTTCTTTTGCTTATACAATGGGTATAATACTACCTGTTTCACAGGGTGCTGAGAGGATTAGAAAAAATTATTAGACAAGCGGCTGACAGGTAATACACGCCTAACAAATGGGAGGGACTTTATCTTCTTATTCCTTATATTACAAAATGTGTTAAATAAATTTTCCAGAAAGAAAAGCCATTTTTACAAAAATGTGGAACATGTTTGCCTGACAAGCAGCAGATGCTTTGGAAAGTAATTAACCAGTGCATACAGACATGAACATTTATCAGTCACAGGAAGCATTTTACACTAAAAGGTAGTCGAAAAGAGGTAAGGAGAATTGCAAAAAGGCAATTGCAAAATGGCTTTTTTTTCCCCCTGAGTAGAGCAGAGGGAGGGGCTTATGGCATGGAGAACTGTCAAGGAAGTCCCATATTTTGCAAGTGGTAAGATATAAGAGCCTCCAGGTGTGGAAACTTAATTGGCTTTATGGCATGGGGAAAATTTGATGTTTTCTAGGAAAGTATAACTTATCTTCATCAGTATTTCAGGACTTCAGCTATAGAAGGACAGAACTAGGTAAGATTTTTAAGAAATATTGATTAATGAACTATTTAGAATGCTGGTAAACATATTGCCTTCCTATTCAAACAGTTCAAAAAGTAGTTATGTTTGATAGGGTTTTTTTGATCTTGAATTTTTTTAATTTTTTTTTTTTTTTTTGAGAGAGACAGCGTCATCAGGGGAGGGTGAGAGAGAGAGGGAGACACAGAATCAGAGCAGTCTCCAGGCTCTGAGCTGGCTGTTAGCACAGACAGCACAGAGCCTGACCCGGGGCTCCAACCCACGAACCGTGAGATCATGACCTGAGCCGAAGCCCGATACTTAACCGACTGAGCCACCCAGGGGCCCCTGATCTTGAGTTTCAAAGAACATTTATTAAGTGCTTGCTATGGACCAGTGTGCTACATATTTGTATTTATGGCTTAAATCAATTCACGGTGAGATATATACTTCCTTTATTATCATTTAGTCACAAATGAGAAAACCAAGATTCAAAGAAATTAAGAAACTTGTCCAGTCAGGCTAACACAAAGGATAGAAAGGGAACGAAGGAGGGCTGTAATCTAGCTGTGCATAAATCTCAAACTGCATGCCAAACCTGCCTGCCACACATATTTACTGTAACAAGCCCTTAGCATTCTCTTGCCTGAATCTTGGTTGTCAGTTAGGAATCACCCTGCTACCATCTCTTCAAGGGAACCTTCCTCTTCAGGGAAACTTCCATAGGGTTTCCTGATTTGCATTCAGTGATGAATTTCTATTCTTTCTACTCTGTGCCCCTTGTGGGCTGGCTGGGGAATGGAAGTCAGGGCAGGTATGAGAAATTCTAGCAGGAAGAAACCTCTGATGAATGCTTGATTTACAGAAATGGAGGAATGCTCACTGGTTTCACCCATGCTCTCTAATGCTTTCACACATGCTACTGTGTTAACAGCGAGGCCCATCACAAATGACTATTTCCACTTTCAAATCATCTCTTATTATCTCTGTTCAGTGACTGTGAGCAGGTTTAATCTATTCCTCGCCATTCAAACCATTTTATTCTAACTACTGAATAACATTTCCCATTTCCCATATTCAGGGAAAGTCTGAATCATTTAAATAGAGTTTTACATGACTTACTTAAAGCTGACAGTTTGCACGTGTGGAATTCAAACTCTCTAGAAACCTGATGAATTCCCCCAAATTTTATTAGTTTGCAATTTTTTGAAAGATGCAATAACACCCTAGCTTGAAGGGATGATGGTAATACAAAAAAGCTTTCTTAATATCAAGACAAATCTCCCAAGTCTGGGTCAGTACTGAATCTAAATGTTAATTCTCCCAAATCCAGATGTAGAATTATGAATTTTATACTCCTTTCTTATTCTAAATCACTTTTCCATGAATTTGAATTGATTTTCCCTAGGGGCTTCAGGCATCTTTCATAATATCTGGGCCATATTTGTATGGCAGTAAACAGATGTGATTGGAAAGAAATTACCAGAATATACAGATGTGAGCATTGTCAGGAAAAAAAAAAAAGAACAAACAAACGAAAACAGGGAAAAGTTTAGTGTGCTACTAAAATCATAAACTAAGCTATATATATATATATATATATATATATATATATATATATATATATATATATTTTAAATGTTTCTTGACTACATCTTCACTATCTCTTATTTGGGTAGATGAAACATGACATGCACAGAGAATGCTCTCATTAAGTGAAAATAAATAGAAAATTAATCAGAAATAGTTGCCCATATAGAATGGACACACTTTCATACATACAGAAGTTATATAGTGTACAATGAAGTCATATGAGCACCAAAGTCATACAAATTGTGAACAAATTAAAACAATCCTAATTTTCATCCATTCTAATTGGATAACCAACTTAATGCTTTAAGTTTTCTTATCTGTAAATGGTAATAATGACAGGTATTTCACAGAGCTAATAAAAATGAAGTGATATACAGGTATGAACATAATAACCCCTTAAAAATAGCTACTATTTCTTTCCATTTCATTCCAAAATGTTTTACAATTTAACTAGCAACTTGCTTACAACCAAGCCAGGAGTCTAAAATTGGGAAAAGATCACAAATATATTTAAATGTCTAAAAATATTAACAGTTAATTAAACCATGAAACAAACTAGTTAGAATCATAACTTATCTCTGTGTTCTTGTTTCATTGAACTAGACCAGAATCAGAGCATCATAATATTATCCTAATGGGACCTTAATCAAATCATATTTGATTCAGTTTAGTCCCATCACTGACTCACTGTTCTACCTTTTGGAGAGTGCACGTTCTTTGACATCTAAGAAAGATCTCATTTCATTCTTTGTCACCTTACCTGGCTCACAGGGCATATGGTTAATTTGTGTTAAAAACAAATAAAGCCATTTAATTTCTGCCATAATGTCTCCATCTCTACTATGGTGATAACAATATATATTTTACCTCACTAGCCAGATGTTTGAAAATCTAAGTCAAATAATAGACATAAAACTCATTTGAAATCATATTATATGCTATAAAAAATCATTATTATTTAGCATATGGCCAATATGTTACCCTGTATTTTTAAAATTAGTAAAATTTAAACACTGTTGCCAGTATAATTCACTAGTTTATAAACACTATCCCAAATATAATTATGCCTGACACAATTATATGTTGAGAGGTAGTTTTAAAATATGGATAGGGTTCCTATGTACTCTGGGAATAAGGAAAATACCAGTAATAACCAAGACTCAAAAGGGTCTCATCAGTCTTCATGATGCAAATTATAAAACAAGATGGAACAAAAACTAGACCAAATTGACCACAAAGTTTTCAATTCCTTTCACTCTCAAAATTACCCTTATATTCTACATTTTGCTAAAGTATGATCTGTTCATACATTTGGAGCCAGACCCAACTTTAGCACATTCTTTTTTAAAAATGAGACAGAATTTGTAGGAGTCTAAGAGACAGTAGCCACTTGGTAGTTCCTGTCATATGCATTTTTTTTTTCTGTTTATTTTTGAGACAGAGAGAGACAGAGCACAAGCAGGAGAGGGGCAGAGAGAGAAGGAGACAGAATCTGAAGGAGGCTTCAGGCTCTGAGCTGTCAGCACAAAGCCCAACATGGGGCTCAAACTCATAAACCATGAGATCATGACCTAAGCCAAAGCCGGATGTTTAACCAACTGAGCCAGCCAGTTGTCCCTACATTTCTTAGTAATACATTGATATTATAAGGGTCAGTGCATGCAGGTGGTAAAGACTTTGGACTAAGAGGTAAACTGCTAGCATTCCTCATTGGCTTTAAGTTCATGGACAAGTTACTTGACCTCTCCCTAACTACTTTTCCTCAGTTTCAAAATGAAAATAATAATAAAACTTTATTTATGGAGTTTTGTGAGAATAATGAGATAATGTATATGAAATATACTTAAAACAGCCTCTGACATATTTACCTAAATATTTCTGAGGCTGAAAGCTGGCATGATTTGTTAGATTACTTCATAGAAATATGTAAGAGGAGTTTTACACAATATCTGAAGCTCATCCCCTTCAGGGACAACCAGCTGACCATTCTAGCTACAGAGAAGGTGATTTGGGGTTATGTTTGCTTATTTTCCCCGTGCAGATGTGGGAACCAATAATGACCCAATCATGGATTTCTTTTGCTAATGGGATACAAAGCTAATTTTTTTTCTAATTTTGTAGAGAAAATTAGATAGCACTTTCTTTCTCATAATATGAAAGATTATACTTGTCAGTTATCTGTTAATTTGGCTGGTGTCATATGACTAATTCTAGGCAATGGATTTTGACTGGAATTGGCATGTGTCACTTTCACGTTGAAGCAATGAAAAGTCTCTGTGCAATATTCCAACACTCTCTTCCCCCCCCCGAAGCAAGTGTGAAAGCAGAAATAGAGAGCCTAGACCTAGCAATCTAGAGGGCTAAATTCACATAAGGGAATCTGCCTATGGGGGTTATATGGAAAATTTGTGTGAGTGAGAAACAAGTGTTCTGTGTTATTGCCACTAATATCTTGAGGGTTATTTGTGGCCTCAGCATAAGCCTACTCTATCCTTATAAGTACACATGTTTTATTTTTAAAAAAAGGCAGTTTTAGTAGAATATTTACAGATCTTACATGTTTTCCTATGAATCTGTCTCTAGTAAGTAGCATACACTCTTGACTATATTTAAGACTAGTAGAAAATTGTCACAATTTTTTAATGCAATTATTTTCCTAATGAGAAAGAAAAGCTGCACTTGGTGATCTCAGGGTAAATCAGCCTTCATGTTGGAGATTGAATCTTTTGAGTATCTGTTAATTATCATTAAAAACATATTGGCTATACAAAATTAAATAAAATGCAAAAATCTAAAAAATAAGAATATTAGTCATCATAATTCTACCACCCTGTCTACCTACTGTCAAGAACACTGGAGAGACTAAGACTTTACCTTACTTGCAAACTAAAAAGTTAGCCTGCCACAATTTCATGGAAGTTGGCAAGACACAAGACTCCTGGGTCATACAGGAAGAACTTTAACAACAATAGCAGCATCTGGGGTATCAATATTTGTGCTATTTTCAGAGCCTCAAATGTCATAGAATGATCCCTCCCAAAAGCTATGTGACATCTATATATGCAGTGTGTGTTTACACCACAGGAATCCCAGCTTAAAGAACCCAAATCTTTGATAATAGGCAATGAAGCTACTTGATTTTTGCCCATTATAGCGATATAATCTTTATTATATGGTACAGCAAACAAACATGCACTTTTCTCTAGAGGGAGACAATATCTCTATCTTCCAAAGCTGTTTGGTCTACAAACATTCTTGAAAAGATAGTATAGAACATTCGGAGTCAGTGGCTCTGCTTCTAAGACATGCAGAAATATGAAGAGCACATGGAAAATTACTTCCCCAAAATATGTATACCTTATTCCTCTATTGTCTTGGCTTCTAGAAAGTATTCTCATGAATATGATAGTCCATCAGCCACTCTAATTAATCCAAAAAACTGTGTCTAGAAATCAATCAATTCAATATAGTATTGAATAAAGGCTTATATAAACAGAATCCCAAGTAGGAGGATGAGGTCAACCTTCAATGATGACTTCAACCATGATCTTCAGGTCCTGGACCCAACAAGTTGAAAAAATCCCCAAATTATCACTGTCTAACTTAGAGAGTCAGGTGATTTTGTCTTTAAAAGTCTGTATTGACTTTTCCATTTGGTGCATGGCATTAATCCAGGTAGAGAGAGAGATCTTAGTAGTTGCATTAAACTGGTTTGCAAGGAGTAAGTCTAGGGTAATTTGAGCATGTATAACAACCCTGGCCAGTGAGTTGAGTCCAACTTTCATGCATTTCAGGGATACATTTTGACCAGTTTTTCTGGATGGTTCTACCATCCAGGTAACTGTCTGCAGTTTACACAAAAATAACAATACCTTAGTTTTCCCTCCAAGAAGCTGCCTTAGTATACCAAGGTAGTCTTACTTTAAAGAGATGTATGTAGTCATCTGAGAACTACATGACCCACCTGTGCTGTTTCCTTAAATACTTGAGAGTTTCTATGACCCCTAACAGGAAGTCACCATGTTTTCAGAAGGAAGGCAAGTTAATAACCTAACTTGCACACAAAAATTGCATTTTCAAGGGCACATATGGTGCCCCTGGAAAGATGTTTTGTTTTTTTACCATTGATGCTCTCTCCCCAAGTGGGACCTATATGAGTTGGAGGGTATAGCTTGACAGTGTTTCCAAGGTGCTAGTGGCCATGGGGTACCTAGTTCAGTTTGAATAATTGAGTCTCATCTTTCCTTTTGAGGGAATTGTTTGAGGACAGCCAGTTTAACCTGTTCTGTTTGTTCACACTAATACCTGGGTGGCATTCATCTGTACTAGAGAAAGACTAGGTGTTAGTTACACGAATGGGGATGGACAGCTATCCGGATGTTTTGACAGATATTCTGTATGGAGGATGCATACCCATTGATGGGATCATACGCACTGGATTATCCAGTTGAAGACACTGCACTTTTAATTTATTTTCTTATAGATATAAAGTTCATAGTGCATCACTTGAGAACAGAGACTACATTCAAAGTTCTTAACAAAGGGACTGTTGGATGAAATTACCATATAGCCTTTAAGATGTTTTTGCAGAGGCTGCTGCTGCTAATAATAACAATAATAATGATAATAGAGATAACAATAAAATAATACTAATTAAACTTTATTTAACATTTTTATATGCCTGGCATTTTGCCAGATATTTTTGTAAAATTTCACTGATCTTTATTACATGTACTCAACTCTACTAGTATTCCCTCTTCATTTGTCTCCAGTGGGTGGATTAAGATTAAGGACAAGGTAATGCACTGAGGCCAGAACTCTGACATGATGAAGGATTTTGTAACTTGGAATTTGCACTTTTCCTGGCCTCCCTGAGAGCCTGGGTTTCACATGTTGCCAGAATCTCTATGATAAATGAGATTTAAGCTTATCTCTCAATTAGGAATTGGCTTGGTCTGGGAAGTCTCTAGAGAAAGGGCTAATATTAAAGTTTGTGGTTTAAGCTTTAGGTCACAGGCATAATATCAATGTTTGGGTCTATGAATAATTTAGCTACATTCAGCAAGGTGAGGGTTTCCTCTTAGATTTTAGAATACTATCCTTGGTTTTCTGACTACACAACAATTCTTTTGCCATGGTCTTCTATATCAAACCCACAGTGCTTAATGATTTAGGATGAGCACACTGATAACTACTGGTAACATCTAGAGCCCATGTCCCCTATTTCTTAGTCCATGGAGTATCATAATCTTCTGTGCTGGCTTAAATAAATATTTCTCATTAGCAAACATAAATTCTGTTTCTTAGATATGTAGCTCAGACTTCATTTCCCTTCCTTTCTTCCCAGATTGTTATGGGCTAAGGTCAAAGCTTTTAAATGTTCCCAATGGAGTATAAAATATGTGTTAAACTTCTAAGACATTCCAAACATTTGCCTCTATGGTTTGTGACCAATGTATCCATTACTTTGCTTTTTGGTCATAGCTTTTGCCATGTAAGTCTTAGGTCAGATAAACACTGATGCTTTCAATTTTCCTTTCATTCACTTAGCAAACAATCACTCCTTAAAGCCCCATGAAATGAATGACAAGCCAATCTACAAAAGATGAGGAAGATGTCAATAAATGGGAAGAATTGTTCATCTTCAGATGGGATTTGCCTTGCTCAACTTACTTTTATCTTTCCAGAGCAACCTAGTGTAATGGTAATGGTGGAAGTGAATAGGCCTTTAATTGGATTGGACTGTTATGGATCTAAAAGCTGCTAAAGCAGACTGACAATGCTGTGTTCTTAGCCTTGGCTAAGATAAAAATGTAGTTCAGAAGCAAAATGGAGTTACTTGAAGTCACTTATTAGTCTATCAATGGCATGGCTCAGTGTGTTGCTTGTGATACCCTCACATGGTCTCCTCTGAAAGACAGTCTTTCGTGACCATTTTAAAAAGTGGCAAAGCATCCCTTCAGTTTTCCTCCTATATTGATTTTTTATGTAACCAAGGGGAATATAAAAAGTTACCAAATGCATGAAAAGTTACCCCAAATGCCTCTGATTAATCTTTGGTGTCTCAGTTTCTTCATCTATAAGTGGAAGAAACCAATACCTGTTGGAATCACCACATTGTGTTGTTTTGAAAATTAAATGAGATAATATTTGTGAGGGTGCTTTGCAAATTGGAAATTTCTCTATAAATAATGACTCATTCTTCCTGGAACATGCCCTATATGTCTTGACTATTAAATCACACCGGAGGGCAAAGACAGTGTCTCCATCAACCATTTTTATATTCTATAGCACCTAAAGCTCTCCATCTAGTCTGTTCTTACTATGTGAACATTACATTATTACTTATCATGCATCACAATCTTCTACCTATCTATGCATTTTTATTATTAAACACTTGCTTATTGAATATCTACTGTATGGTAGGTCTATTTCTTGGTACCATAGACAAAGTACCTGCCTCCTAGAAATGCAAATTACTTGTTACAAGTCAGATCTAGCAAAAAATGTGGAGTGTGGAGCAGTACTGTCTCATGCAATTCTATCACCTCTATTGGAAAAGCAATTGGAAGTACCCCCTAATGATATCTCTAATGATAGGTTAAATTTTATAATTTATTTAAAAGGGCAGGGTTTTTCCCCCTGAATGATTAATAGAGCAGCTACAATTTTTGAGCACCTCTTATGTATTAGAAATATTATTACACTGTACAGAGGTATATCTTACTCTCATTTGTTCTCACAGAGGTGGAACAGACAGATCCAATCTTATAATTTTGAATCTAATATTTGAACCATACCTTGACTGTTGCCCTTCCTGCAGGCTGCTTTTCAAGACATATGCTCAGAAGTTGCCCCTTCTGAATTCTGATTCCAGGAGAACACTCTGTTCCCCTTACACATCCATTCATGTTCCTCTTCGCCTGGCACCCTAAGGGGCCTTGAGGAAGGTTAAGAGTTTGCAGGGGTTCCTCTTTCATAGTGAGAAGCCTGCTGTGAAATCTATCACAGCAGCAGAAAGATACAAGTAAATGTTTTCCAAATAAAAATCTCTCAGTAAATCAAAGAAAAAAAAAGGTATAATTTTCCTTTGGTAAACGCAACATGCACAAGTTATTTGAAACAGCTGGTTCAAGTGGAAATGAATGACTTCCCCAGGGTCACAATCTGACAGTAAGTGCTTGCTGCTTACATGTGTGGAAGAGGGAATGGGGACAGATATTGTAATGGAGCAGAACAATTTCTATGCCTCATCAGTTCATGAATATTTGAACGGAGAGGGTGTGATTCAGAGAGTTCCTTCATGGCTTTGCTTTTTATTTTTCCTAGAGTCTCCCTCTCATCCAGCAAGTATCCATCATATACCCCCTACAATCCAGACATACTGCTAGGCACTATGACCGTAGAGTTCAATATGACATATTCTCGCCTCAAGAAGCAGCCTTCTTTGTACTATTTTTCAAATTATCATACAAATGTATTAGACAAAGGAGGACAGGTATCCTTGCTTACACTGAGTGAGAATGAAGAAATAAAGGCATCTCAGCACCCACTCTCTACAACTGTACTTTGTGCTACATGAACAAAGCGAGAACTTTTGGATAGAGACATTGAACTGAATCTCCATACACTTTTCTAAGGAACTTAACTTACTTGCTGTGTCATCCAGTTCAATAAATATTTTTTGAGCATCTATATGCAATAGAACATTCTCTATTCCAGGGCTTTTTCAACCAAGGCCTTTTATATTCATCATAGGCTGTCTTTTGCTAGATGAGAACACTTATGTACCTCGACTAAGAAACATTTACTGAAAAATATATTCAAAAGCTTTACATTGGTAATGGTGCTGGTTAGCAAAGATTCTTTACAGATACCGAGTATGGTTGTTACTGTTCTCCTCACCTCTACTTTCTAAAACATTTCTCAGAGACTGGGAATTACATGGGGAAATGGAAATCTAAGCTATTTATTCAATTTAAAGCTGCCAGGAAATCAGGGTCATTTGTTTCAAGTTCAGTGGTTTGGAGCTGGTGATATCTTGGCTCTATTTAGCTGAAAAGGTGGATGTGTGTATTTAAAGGAACTAAGGGTGGGGGGAGACAATAATTTGTTAAAGTCCAAAAGAGACAGAGGTAAGAAGATGAATGTAGGAAGTGAAGAGGAGATTGATGTAGAAAAATCCCACTTACCAAAGTCTGTGAAAAGAGCCAACACATTCTACTAAAAGACAGGAGTCTGGAAATTTAGAACAAAGTGAGCTAGAGGAGTAACAAGAAAAATCACTTCTAGTATGAGATATAAACAAGAGAAAGGAGGTGCATTCTCAGTTCAGAACTCTGGGTAATAAATTCTCAATTACATGGGTTTGGGATTCACAATAATCTTTCATATGTACATACTTTTTCAGTTCCATCAAAGGGCTGAGAAATTTGTGATTCTAAGAACAAAGTGTGATACCAGAAGTCAAACTAGAACCTTGGAGGAAAAATCTAAATCTACTTTTTCACAATTGTCTATGCCAAATATCATACTGGATAAAGAAGTATGCACTTTTTTTTTTCTTTCTTAACTCCTTTTTAAAGAAAATTAGAAACTTGGAGATGATTTGGAGGAAATATGCCCTGTATGGACCAGGGAAATCAGTTGATAACTAGAACAAAAAGCACTGGTCATAAGGCCCTAGGCCCCATGTTGGGGTTTGGCAGATGATAGAACTCCAAATCCAGGAAGTCAAAGAGCTGAAAAACAGATGGTTTTTCTATTGTTTTCCTTGATTTCTGAAACAGACAGCCATTCACAGACCAGCTCCAGAAAAGTGATACTTACGGCAAAGATACAGAAAAGAGTCTATAATAAAGCGCAAGAAGTGCAGCCTACTTTTGCCTCCTAAGAATGGAAACAAGAACATATAGCAATTGTAGTGGTTCCCTGTATATGCATTATTACCTTTTCTCTCGCTAACTTCCTTGACTCACTTTTTTTCCTCCCTCAATACTTAAGACAACCATTCCTTAACACAGATGTTGGTAAAATAACTTGTAATTCATTCAGTTCCAAATTCATACTCACATGTCAGTCACTGCAGAAATGTTGCAGTTGAGTTGAATTTAGCTTTCTTTGAAACTGGAGATTATGAGTAGAGAATTACAAGAGACGTGGCAGCAGACAGATTAGCCAGTTGTCGTGCCAGTAAGAGATACAGCATTGCCCATACTATTAGATATGAATTAACATGTGGTATTTGGCAATCAGTCTGGAGATGATGGGAAAGGGCAGGTGAATATGAACCTCATGTTCCTTAAAAACTGTTCTCCAAAACTCAGAAACAAATCAGTGATTAGGAAGGGAAGAACACGATGGTGGTTAATAGCTTGATCAAAACTGGTGCAAAAGGAAGAAATATAAAATCATGATGAGTGTACCCTCACTCTAAGGGTTAAAGAGTGAGGTATGTGCTCTAAATGATCCAGAGTGACAATATCCAGGGAATTCATAATCCCATGGGCTATATGAATCTCTTCTTGGCCTAAGGAGACAGTGATCTTACCATAATATAGGATACAGTAATCTTCTACAGAGTTTCATTCTTTATATGGGGACAACAGAAATCCCTGATCACTGTGGTCAGTATCTCAAATGGGCTGCAGATGCCATTTAAGTGCAGATCTGGACCCTTACCATTGCTTTCTTTACCTATAGTGATCCAACATCACGTGGACAAATGCTGTCCAAAGTGTGGTGCTCAAATCGGCAGCTTGACTATTGCTCTTGAGCTTGTTAGATATGAAACACATTAGCCCTGTCCTAATTCCATGAATCAAAAATGGCGGGGGCATGGGAGAGACATTAGAGTTTTTAAATATGCTAAAGTTAGCATTTGTATAAAGATAGCTTTCTTATCATTCCACTATTCATCCAACAAGTATTTACTTTGTACAAAGCACTTCTCCGAAAACTGGAGATTCAGGGATAAGCAAGACAAACATGGGTCTGCCCTTATGAAGCTGAGTATATTTTAGCAATGAAGAAAAACATTACATAACCATTTCCTCAATAATGATTTCATTACAATTGTGGTCAATATGTTAAAAACAGACCCAGGAATATTTTGAGGTATTTGAAAACTGATGACTGAAACCAATAATGTCTTTTGGTATATCTTGGCATCATGATGACATATATAAAAAAAGCACAAAATATTAGATAAAAACCACACACACAGACACACACATAGACACACACACACAGTGAACAAACAAACAAACAAATGACATAAAAAATAAAACACTTCAGTAGATGCTGGTGTAACCCAGGGGATGACCTTTCATAGATGACAAATCCAAGAAGAGAAGGCCTGTGTGGAACGGTACTACTGGCTTCCAGACATTTTTCACAGTTAGTCTTCTCTCTCTCCTTAAGTAGAATTAAAGTGATTCAATAAAACCAATATCAGAATCTATTCTCAGTCTCCAAAGGATGATTTAACTCCTTACTGTCCAGTACAATGATTCTTCAATTGATCTGGCACTTGCTAATCACAGCAGAAATCTCAGGATGCTGAGACTTGAAGGTTAGAACAGGGCATATGCAAAGACATAATGGAATAGATGTTTGATTCCATCATTGAACAAGGTACAGTCTCTGCTTCTGTGGTCCCTATTGACTACTTCACAATTCCATCCTTTTTACTTAAAGGAACTATTTAGATGAGATAGATAAAGAATAATGAGCTGAAATAAATTGAAATGTACTTTCCAAGTACATTTTTATAGCTTTTATCCTTTTTTTTTCCTTATGAACCTTACAGTTTTTTCAAATGTAGTATTGAAAATTCAGAGTAGAATAACCTATCTTTGCAGCCTGATGTTTTCCTTCTTACTCTGGAGGTCAGGGAGAGGGGCTCTGATTCCCTCAGCTAAAACCTTCTATTCCTTTAGCTATGAAGGAGTTTTCTCTCTTCTGCTACTGTCTCCCATTTAAGTCAACACTTCATTTTGTGATGTTATGTTCTATTTGATTCAATACTTCACGGTACTAGCATAATGTCAGTTGTGTAATACAATGATTGATGCATATTAACTCTTAATAAAGGTTTATTTGGCAAATGAATGAATGAATGAATGCATATTGCTTTCACCCTATTTGACAAGCCTTCTGGAAAGAGTTGGAATGGTGAAGGACCATTTTTGAGGCTGGGTTCAAACCTGGATAATGACAGAAAATTACGATGAATTCAAGAGGCCTGATATATTTCAATAGCATTAGATTGTCCCTATATCATCTCATTTCTCCTCATAGCACTTAAACTATTTTAATTTCTTTCTAACATGATGAATCTGTCTCCACTGAAATGTTGACTCCATGATAATAGACAATTTACTTTATACTGCTTTTTCATAAATGCAGCAACTCCTACAATGCTCTTAATTTGGAAAATGCTCGGTAAATATTAGCTGAATGATGTCTTATCTTGAAGTTGACCCTGAGGCAAGGATTTAGGATAAGCATTTTTAAAAAAAAAATTTTTTTTTAATTTTATTTCTAGGAGAGAGAGAGAGAGACAGCGTGAGCAGTGGAGGGTCAGAGAGAGAGGGAGTCACAGACTGAAACAGGCTCCAGGCTCTGAGCTGGCAGGCAGCACAGAGCCTGACGCGGGGCCCGAACCCACGAACCGCGAGATCATGACCTAAGCGAAAGTCGGACGCTTAACCGACTAAGCCACCCAGGCGCCCCTAAAAAAATTTTTAACATTTATTTATTTTTGAGAGAGAGAGAGAGAGAGACAGAGAGACAGAGAGAGACAGAGCACAAGGAGGGGGAGGAACACAGAGGGAGAGGGACAGAGTATCTGAAGCAGGCTCCAGGCTCTGAGCTCTCAGCACAGAGCCCAATATGGGGCTTGAACTCATGAACTGCAAGATCATGACCTGCGCTGAAGTCAGGTGCTTAACCAACTGAGCCACCCAGGTGCCCCTAGGATAAGTATTTTATTTGAGAACTCAAAGAATCATCTGCAGAGGAGTGGGGAATTGAAAAAGGGGGAAATTCAGTTAATAGAAGGTATGATATGGAGTCCCAACTAGCGCCACTGGGGCATCACCTCATTTTGCTTCATTGAGGCCAGATAGGGGTGGAGACTCAGCTCCCCACTGCACCCCTGTCCCAGAGGTAGGGATTTGTATATGACCAGGAGTGGAGTGTTAAGTTGTCCTGCCTCATACTGCCTTGATCATTCTCAGTGGTGCCAGGTGGGTTTGTGGAGGTTCAGCTCCCCACCGGGTCCCACTGACATCTGGGGTGGAGAAAAGTAGGGTACTAATTTCCTCTTACTTTAACCATCTAGTGGAGTCTCATTGCTATGGGGTAGGGGTAGAGATTCAGCTACTACTGGATCCTACTGACATGACACCTACAGTTTGCTTCTGCTGGGTGGGGCATGGAAGACTAACTCCCATCTCAGACCCCTATATACTACTTTGATAGGCTAGAGTAGTTAAGTAGTGACTGCTTATGTTGAACTGGAATGGAAGAAGCACTTGTCCTCACAAGGTGGGGAAATCTGCTTCCTAGGTTTGGCTTGGTGGACTAGATCATTAACAACTTAATCAACCCTCCTGGAACCATGAGGGAGAGGGTAGCAGTTTCTGTGTGGGTGTTTGGCTTGAGTAGGATGGGTATTGCCAAGAAGGTTTTTTTGCTCCTTTAGGCCATTACTTCCCCAGTCAGTTGACTATGGATAACAGACTTTCTCAAAGTTTTCTTTGGTCTGTTGACTGTACTGAACTGAAGCCTTCTATAGAGCCCTGCCTGGAATATATGGGAACCAATCAGGAAACTCAAGGGTTATGTTGCTCTTCAAGTTCCAAGTTTGCTAGGCAACCCAACTTCTTCCTACCTTTTCACCTTCCTGCGCTTATTTGTTGAGTTATGTCCAGGGTTTTCAAGTTGTAAGGAGGAGAACCTGGGTGGAATGGAATACTACATTTTGACCAGAACCAGAAATATCAAATTATCTTTAAAGCCCAAATGCTTACAGAAAACTTCAAGCATAAATACTGAGTTTAACACGTTTTCTATTTCTATTATTCATTTTCATCTATAGTTAGAGAGTTGGGTGAGTGGAAAAAATTTCTATTTCATTTTAAGTGGTGCCACTTGTGCAAGTTATTATACATTTTTCACTTATGATCTTCCTAGCTGGCATTATATATATATTATATATATGGGAAGATTATATATAAAGATATATATATATATAAGGGAAGATAAACAAAAGATATTTCAGCCCACACCACGTGCTAGGTTTTTAAAACCGTTCTTAATGTTTTTCCTCAGTCACTGGATTCAGGGTACCCATAGGTGCAATGTACTCTATTTTTTCAGCCTCATTTATTTAGAAATTAATCTCACACTCAAAATCCAAAATCATTTTCTATTCCCAACTGCAGTGACCTAAAAAGTTTGCCTTAAATATGGCTCCATAGATGTATTTATATTTAATCAAGCCTCTTTACTGACACTCCTGGCTACAGCTGCTGATTCTGCTGCTCACAAGGGCAGGAAGGACTTTGAGTAAAACGTTATGAGATCTAGCAAGTTCAGGGCAGGAACTTTTGCTTTGAACATGGCACACAAGTCATATGATATCATCTATTTACATTATCACAATTCCCAATAATGTGGCATATAAAACAGAGATCTGAGAATAAGGAAGGGTTAGATAGAACAACAATAACAACAGAACAACACAACAACAATAACACTGAAGAGAATACATCTATATTATTTTACTCCTGATCCTCAAAAAGTAGTCTTGTGAATGAAATATTCATTCAGTTTAAAGGGCACTCAGTCTACCTAAGTTCAAATTCTCATATTCCCACTTGTTACATATGTGAATTTTGGAAAATTATTTAATGTCTGTGAGTTCATTCCCTTATCTATAAAATGGTTATAATAATAGTATCTACTTCAGAGATTGATATGAAGAGCAAATGAATTCGTAAATGTGATACACAATAGTGCTTAGCAAGACATTCATACTCAACGAATGCTAGTTATTATTCAGTAACTATTGTGGCAGCCATTTACTAAAATTTTGCTAACTATTAAAAAAGATTTTAAGTCTACCAACATTTACAAAGTTATTTGGGACATCAATGACAACCATAGTCTCTAATACTAAGAAATTAATATATGCTAGAAAAAAGAGGGAGAAATTAGGAAGGTGATTTACAGTATGAAATGAATACTACACAACAGTTCATAATAGTAATTATTGTCCCCATTTTGCAATGAGAGTCAGAGAAGTGGAAGAATGTGGTTAAGATCACACCACTGAATTCAAATATCCAAACAGAGATGTATTTGAAGTCACAGACTGCAGGATACTCTTATAACAAGTAATTAATAATCAAAGAAAAAATAAGCATTACCTTTAGGGTTGAAGGTAATTCTAAACACACCATGAACTGTTGTCAGTTGTACATTGTCTATGGCCAATGACTCACCTGAAGGATATTCTAAGACCCAAGAGAGAGGACCTCTATCTGCCCAGTCTCCTCATCTGTAAAATGAGGTGAGGAGAATAGAAGTCTCTAAGGCCCTGTTCCGATCTAATAAGCTGTAATACTATGAATGTTTATATTATGAAACTGCATTTTTATATTATTAACCACAGTATTGGGTGCTTTCTGATAAATTGGAATAAAGTTTATTGGAAGCGCTTACTGCTAACTGTGAAGGAGGTCAGTGCCATTAGAGAAAGTATTTTCCAAACTTTTATAACATGAAGTAGGAAGCAACTAGACAACTATAGAGATTAGGGGTGGAATAGGGGAACTAAAAAGGCAGGACAAGTGTGAGATTCTTGAAGTTTCCACAAGATTCTATGTTTCTTTACTGACTGACTAAAACCTATGAAGACACCCAATGGTTAAACATATTATCTTAGGCAATCCTTACAAAACCCCTATGGAACTGCAGTATTTAATCCCCAATTTTATGTGAATGACAAAGCCTTGGAGAGGTTAAGTAATCACTGCTACAAGGTCACACAGTGAGTTTGCAGGGATGCTGAAATTAAAATTCAAGTCTACATGCAGCAATGCCCATTGTCTTCCTAATGTTTTATAAAGCCTCCCAAAGTTTTCTATGTACACAAAGCATTTTTACTCTCAAGCATTTATGTAAATGACAGTATGGGTCATTACTGATGAAATTGTTATTTATAATAACTATTGACATTAACCTTTCTGAACCCTGAACTGAAAGTGCTGTTTTCATTTACTGATGGAGCTGGTCCTATTAAACATTATAATCTCCCACTGTAATTTTCTTAGGAAGTATTTTCAGGGGATGGAAAGGCAAAGGGACTAACATTTGTGAGTACTAACTGTGAGCTAAGCACTTAATATGTATTATCTTATTTAAATATTACATTTTTTGGAAGGATATTATTTTCCCTTTATAGTAGTTGAAAATCACTTAGGCACAGATAGGTTAGGAAACAAATTACCCGTCCCTGTGATTCAAAAGCCTCTGTTTTATGGTACCTCCTAGCACTTTCCATGGCCAGTTTCCAAACCAGGCTCTAGTTTTCTTCTGTATCTCTGAACTTTTAGCATACATGTTCAGATTTTTATTTTAGGGCATCTCTACAAGTCCAGAAATATATATTGATGTTAGTAATTAAAATATATGTTGTTCAAAACAAAACAAAATGAAATATGTATTATTAAGAGAGTGATCAAATCATAATCTCAGGACTCAAATCATTAGTGTCTAACTTATGCTTTTAATAAACATAAAATTATATAATTTCATTAGTTGCTGATAATTGTGGGCCCTCAGTATGCATTTGGTTATTGAGTGAATCAGTAATTTGTATTGCTAAACAACTACCAGCTTTGTTGAGTACTTATGTCTGACCACCATACTGAATCTGTTTGACAGTAAGTTGTGTGGTTTCCTTTTCCTTCCCCTAAATAAATCTTTTTTTTTTTTCTAAGAATACTTACATTCAGCCATTTAAAATTTTTAAAATTTCCCCAAGTCAAAGAATACACATCCCTTGACACAGACACCTAAATCGTTGTAATTTTTGAGCAAGAACTTGATTTGCTATATGCCATAAGCTAAATGGATAGTTTGGGACACACAGTTGTCTGGAGACAAAGTCTTGCTCGAAACAACAGTTTAAAATGTTTCAGTGAGCACCTATTGAAAGTGATGTATTATGCAAGCAATTTCTTTGTAGTTATGTGTAGAAACAGCTCAGCTACTTAGACGTAAATGAGTGGTGAAGCCAAGGTGAAGTGTTCCCCAAATTCCCATGCTGAGTTGTTTGTTCTGTCCTTTATGCTCCTAAAGCACTTTCTTCTTACTTCTGAAATAGCACTCACCAGCTTGTACTTATTTGTTTACATACAAATCTTCTGCCACATTTGGCCATTAACAAGGTCAAGGACAAGTCTTCATCCCAATTATCTGTCTAGTACTTAGCACAGTGCCATATACATAATAAAAGCTCAATAGATGTTTCTTTAGTGAATGACTGAATGAAAGAATAGAGGTCTCCGTTTTCTTCTAATGTATTGGGATTTGTGGGAGCCAATGTTATGTGCTATCTTCAACCTTTTACCCCATCTCATGAGAATGTTGTCACTGCCTGCCCTCAGTTATCAGCAGCTTCAAGGATTGTCTCTGCAGCAAAGAGCTACTTAGCTCAAGGTCACACTCATTCTCATGGTGGGTCATGTCAATGACTGATCAATGTAGGACAATAAAGGCTTGGCCACCTGGACCAAACAGGGAACAGATATGGGGAGTCATTCAAGTCCCAGAGTTCCATTAGGGTTGGTGAAGGCTGCAATTAGACCTATAAATCCATATAACTTTCCCTCATACCCAATCCCATTTTATTCCCTTCTATGAGTGTTTATTCCAAGGCAACTCCTCAATAAATATGTTTCAAGCTAGTCTACATCTTAGTTCTTAAAGAACTTAATCTGCAGCGAGTTTAAAGAAAGACATTTAAGCAAAAGTTGTATGGATCTGCTTTAGTCTCTTACCTCTACCCTTAAAACCTCTAGTGGGCATCAATACTGACTTATAGATCACATGCCATGAACTGTATTATGAAGTTTCGCCTACATGATTTTATACAATTCTCACATTACCCTTGAAAACTAGGATTTTTTGTTTTAATTCCAAATTTTATTTTTTTAATGTTTATTATTGAGACAGAGAGAAACACAGCATGAGTAGGGGAGGGGCAGAGAGAGAAGGACACACAGAATCTGAAGCAGGCTCCATGCTCTGAGCTGTCAGCACAGAGCCCAACATGGGGCTTGAACCCATGAACCTGATCATGACCTGAGCCGAAGTCAGCCGCTCAACCGACTGAGCCACCCAGGAGCCCCATAATTCCAAATTTTATATATGTGGCTTAGAGAGTCTAACAAAAATGTCTAAGATCTTACAGCTTATTTTGAAGCTAGTAATTAAATTTCTCTTGATCCCCAAGTAATATAAGGAAGGCAAGAACTAAATTTGAAGTCTGAGACATTTTATATTAACCTCCTTACATGCCAAGAGACCATGGGCTTGCATAATATGTCTCTTTTAATAGGTCCTCATTGAAATGTTCAGTAGACAGACAGACAGACAGACAGACAGAAAGAAAGAAAGAAAGAAAGACTCTGCAAAGTAACCTTTCCCATTTCACTGCCTTCTCTATCTTTCTTCAAAAAATAGATTAAAGAGAAGGTATCTAAGTTTGTTTCTTATAAATATCATCCTTTTTAAGGGAATTTTAGGTGGGTTCCCTAGAAGTAGGGCTTGAGATGAGAACTCTTATTCAAGTGATTTATTAGAAGAATAAATTGAGAAGCGGGAAGTGAAGAAACCAGGTGGGGAGAGGAAAAATGCTAAGCCTGGTTATGTTTTCAGCTGAAGACTACCTATAATCTGAACTCCATGTCTGGACAATTAATGCACCACAGAGCCAGTCCTTCTTTAAGGCTACATTGCAGCCTTTTATACAACTATGTAACCAGAAATTAGCTATGGGCTACCTCCACAGAGACAGGTATAACCAACCAGGTAGCACCTGGTAGGTAGAGATCAATCTTCAGAGAAGGAACCACCTGTATGCCATTAACATAGAACTTAACAGCAGCAGGGGATAAGTGCACTGCCCCCCTAAAAAGGACATGTGAAAGGCACCAGGGTATACATTAATTAGGTATTTTTAATAGCCATGCTCTACTTTATTCAATTAGTATTTATTGACCACCTACCATGTCTGGGCTCATCTTAGGCACTAGAAATACAGAAATAAATAAAACAAACAAAAAATCTTGCTTTATTGGAGCTTACCTTCAAGTAGAGAGAGATAGGTAATAGACAAATAGGTCAAAGAAATCAGTAATAAATACATAATTTATTTAATGTATCAGAAGTTAAGAAGTATGAAGGAAAATAGAGGAAAGACTACAATTTTAGATAGCATGATCAAGGAAAGCTTACTGAGAAGATGTTGGAGCAAGGACCTAGAGGAGATGAGTGACCAAGTCATACAGATATTCTAAGAAAGAACTTTTGAGTAGGAAGAACTACAGTACAAATTCCTCAAGGTGGGAGTGTTGGTTATTTTAGAAAGACAAGATGCCAGTGTGACTGGACTAGAGAGATCTGTGAAGAGAGCAATAGAGATGGGATCTGGGGCAGAGCAGCAGTAAGGTCAGGTAGAACCTTATAGGCCACAGCACACACTTGACTTTTACTTTGAGTATGATGGAAAATCACTAGGAGGATTCCCAGAGGAGTGACATGACCTGACTCATATCTTAAAAGAAAGCCTTTACCTGCAGTTTTGAAAAGAGGTGGGTGGACAGGGAAATAACACAGACACCCATTAGAAGGCTATTACAGTATCTAGAAGAGAGTTATCTGTGGGGAGGATAAGGACTAGAGCAGTGCAGATGAGTGAGGCTTTTTTCAGATTCTGAATATACTTTGAAAAAACAACCAAAAGAACTTGTTGACTGAATACGTGGAATGAGAGCAAGAAGCAAATCGAATGTGATTCTAAATTGCAACCCTCATAACAATTAACCAGCAGCACTGGTCTTGGTTTCAGACTGATAGTCAATCTCACTGGATATAGTGTTTACTGTGCATCATGCTTACTTAGCTTTATGAAAGGATGTAGGAAAGGAATCCATGTAGAACTCATGCCAATGGCATAACAGAGATCTTGTGACTCACATGAGCAATTTTTAAAACCCCCAATCACTTTGCATTTGGCATGCACAAGTTCATAAGAGAAGCTGAGTGAGAGAGGTGACATAACTGAGTTAAACCCATCAGTTCTGTGGTTTCTTCAACTTTTATATTTTCTGCCCATTCACTGTTGCAGCTATAGCTCATAAATATTGGTTAATCATTACTTGGTAAACAATCTCAACAATGAGATACAGGTGCTTGATCATATACATAATAACTCTGGCCAGAATCTCACCCAGCTGCCAAAGGTTTCATGAGTAAGTGTAGTAGGGGAAGGTTTGATCAAGATTTGATTCATCAGTTGTCCTTGAGAATAAAAGAGGCCACTAATCAGCCATTGGCACTTTCTTTCCATAAATATTTTGACCTCAGCAATTGGAAGAATGGAGCTGCCATCCTACAGGAGTAGTGGCTCCGGAAGACACAGGAGGAAGAATATCAAGAATTCAACTTTGGACACATTAAGTTTGAGGTATAGTTTAAACATCCAGGTAGAGAAGATGAGTATGAAATTTGATACATGACCCTGAATTTCAGCAGAGAAGGTTTGAGATAGAGAATATTTTTGAGAGTCAACAGCAAATAAATGGTATTCAAAGCCATGTATCTAGATGAGACAAGGAGACCCAGAGAGAGTGACTATAGATAGAGAAGTCTAAGGATTGAGAATTTTAGTTGTTGGAGAGATTAACAAAAAAAAAAAGGACTAACAAAGGACACTGAGATCAAGAGGCTGGTAAAGTAGGAGAGAATCAAAAGTATCTGATGCTCCATAAACCAATAAAGAAAGATTTAAAAATTAAGGACACAGAATTAACTGCATCAAATTCTAATAACCAGATCATTAGAATGAGGACTGTTGGATTTAGTCACAAGAAGGTCAATGCTGACGTTTACAGAAGCAGTTTTGTGGAGTGGTGTGGAAAAACTGATTAGAGATGATTCAAGAGAAAATGGGAGAAAAAGAATTAGAACAGCAGTTATACATAAACTTGCTGTAAGAAGAAGAGGATCAGAGAATCGTAACATTAGCAATAGGATATATGATCTTCACTGTTGCTGCTGCTATTTAAGATGGGAGCTATTGTGGGCCTGGGAGAATGATCTGATAGATAAGGAATGAATCTAATAATGAAGAAGAGCGCTTGAATTATTGGAATAATGTTCTTAAATGGGCAAGAAAGGATGGACTAATGGGCAAGTGGAGATGTGGATCCAGAATGGAGTGCAAACAATTCTTTCATCTTAATAGGAGGGAAGGAAGAAATCCATTGGCAAAGATGCAGGTCAGTGGGTGGAAACTGGAAGATATTCTTTCCTCAGTTTCTTTTTTCTCAGTGAATCAGAGCACAAAGCAAACCTCTGAGAAGGAGGAGGTAAAAGGAGGTGTTGGGTGTTTAAGGAAAAAAGAAAGGCTGCAAACAGGTTGTGTGGGAGAGTGAATGGAAAATAGTTAGAATTGTTGGATGTAAGAGTGGACAGGGCTTTACAGCAAGACAAAGCAGGATGGTTATACATTTTTATCCAGCCATGTTCAATTCAGTGGTGAGGTTTACTTACGGTATGGGAAGAGAATTAGAGATCATCAAGGATTGATTTTTGTCAGGTGAGTATGTAATGTGAGAAATGAGGAAAATAATTGAAAGTATGTATATGCAAGGAAGTTCTTACAATGATAGGCCATGAAACTCAAACTGTTCAAGAATCCAAATGAAGACACAGAAAGTAGGGGGAATGAATGACTTTAAAAAGGAGATAAAAACACTGAAGATCATGGCAAGGTGGAATATTTGTTAAAATCAAGTGCTACAAGAAGTAACTTGGAAAGATGGATTAAAGGTTATGGTCTAAATGTGGGTTTCCTGAAATTTAGAATACAGAGGGAGTGTATTTCCAGGTCATAACAATACCCAGGTTATGACTCTTGCAAAGAGTAGTTAATGTAGGATGGAGAATACAATTATTGAATTAGAGAATGCTAAGAATTTAAAGTCCAATATAATGGAACTCTCATCTAGATGGGTATTAAAATCACCAACAGTTATGACGAAGGTAATGTGGGAGAATGAAATAATGAACCAAAGGCTAAAATCTTCATGGAATTAGGGAATTTTCCAAGAATATGTAGGTGAGGACAACAAAGCTGGGTGGCAGCGATTTGTATGAAGACAGGAGGAAGTATAGTCAGAAAACAGCAATTGGAAACAGAGAGACAGAGAGTCCATACGCTTGTTGCAGCCCAGTGGAGGGATGCATGGCATGAAGTGACACAGGAGAGCATGCATATTGTAGATTTAATGGCACAGAGACTACTTCATTCACAAGCAATTCCTAATTCTGGCAGAAAGAGTCTTGATGAAGTTTTGGACTAATGGTGGAGGTCCAGAGCCGATACCCAAGAAAGAATTCTTGAGACATCTTCCATACAAAATGGTGATTTTATTAAAGCACTGGGACAGAACCCATGGGCAGGAAGAGCTGCCCTGCAATTGTGAGGAGTGACTGATTATGTAGAGTACTCGGCATTTAGAGGAGGTAACGGTAAGGGGAAATTTACAAAGGGATTTTCATAGGCTAAAAAAGACTCATGGCATACTGGGGGCCTAGCTATTGTCCAGCTAAGGTTGCCATTTTCTTCTGCCTTTGTTTCCCACATAAAGTGGTATTTGTCCAACTTGGGTTTGTTGATGACTCCACATAACTATCCCTAGGAGGCAGTCATGAGGGACTAAGGGCCTTCTCCTGTTACCCTGTAGATAGGGACAGAACTATTAAATGTATTTCCTAACTTCTTCCTCCTAAGGAAGAGTTGCTTCCTAAAATACCATTAACCTTTCTTCTATAGCCTTTTTTCCCTGTTCAAAATTCCAAACCAGCCAATTTCTCCTTATCTAGGAGGAGCTGAGTCAATGGTCAGGCAATGGTCCACATGGTTGAGTTCCAGCTGGACATCATAACACCAACTAACCATAACTACACAGCTACCCCGCATACAGAAACATCCCAGCTTGAAATGAAAAGCTCAGTAAGTTACTTGGCTTTGGCACAGCTTATTGTTGTGCAAGCGATCCCGCTTGGCACAGGACATCTTGATTTGTGTTAACATTCTAATGCACTAATCTTCCTAATACCCCTTACATTTATTTATGACATAAATCAAATCTTGCTCAGAACTAAGTTGTTCCTTTTTTTTTTCCTCTCTCTCTCTCCTGCTTTCCTGCTGGGTGTATTTATGTTATGCTGTGTTGTGTTGCTACCCTTGCTGCAAATTTATCTGAGCTTCGACTTTTACTGCTGATTTAGCAAACATTTTATATTCCGCAATGAACTGTAAACATTTTTTCTCCTGACAGATCCATTATGACAAGTGTTATAAACTCTTCACTGCAGACTGTATCTCTTCTATTGAGCTGTTCTTTATGTCAATTTTACTATGCACAGAAAATGATGCTGGTAATATTGTACCTATCTGAGCTTGGCCAGGACAATCAGTAAGTCCTGCAACACAGAGCATGTATACACTTAGTTTTATTGCATCTGTTTCTGGTTTATACAGCATGTTAGTGGAAATCAAGTTTTAAGAGTAGTCAAATGAGCTGAAACTAGCCTGTGAACTCCAACTTCTTTCCATTTAAAAGTTTGTCTGTTTATAAACATACGAAATGTTTTTCAGTAGCTGATACAGTTTCTCATTCCCCATCAGGTCTAACATGTCATGATGTATCTACATTAAACCTAGGTTCTATCTGAGAATAAAAACTGATCACAAAAAAGAGCCTTCATCTTGCCAAGCCATGCCTATAACCTTTGCTAATCTTTGGTGATGGTGGTGGGAGGGATTCATTTACCAGAAGCTTTCAATAAATTAGAATTTCAAAACTCCACCCAAAAATAGTGATGGAAAAAACTCAAACGAACAAACAAAAGAAATTCATATATTATGGGCTGAATTTTGTCCCTACCCAATTTCATAAGTAGAAGTCCTATCCCCCATTATCCCAGATTGCAACTCTATTTGGAGTTAGAGTTTTTAAAGAAATGCTTAAGTTAAAATGAGATCATTAGAGTCAGCCCTAATCCAATATGACTGGTGTCCTTATGAGAAAAAAGATTAGGACACAGACACACACAGAGGGATGATTAGGTGAAGACACCGGGAGAAGGCACCTGACTACGAGCCAAGGAGAGAGGACTCAGAATAAACCAACACTGCCAACACCTTGATTTTGGACTTGTATCCTTCAAATCATGAGCAAATAAAATTTTCGTTGTTTGAGCTGCCCAATCTGTAGTATTTTGTTATAGTAGCCCTAACTAATTAATTCACCATATTTTTTATTTCTAATTTTTTGCTGAAACTGTCACACATTATTTCATTTCTACATAATCCTGAGATGTGTCTACTACCTTCATTCTTAAAGATAAAGGATTTAGAGACATTAAGCAATTTTCTCGAGGTCATCCAGCTAAATGCTAGATTGCTGTGGTTAAAATACAGGTTTTTCTGACTCAAAATCCATGTTCCTTTCCCTTTACATGTTGCTCACCTCTATGTTTACTCTTCTAGCTCACTGGTACTATGATTTAATAGGTAGTGAAACAGGATGGAAAAGATGGGCATGTCTAGGCTATTCACAAGTCTTCAAAGAAGTTCTACACCTATAGTTGCTCTGCTTTCCTGCTAAATAAGGCATGCATTTATTGAGACTTTACTTTTCAACTGCATATAAGAACAGCCCATTCAAGCCAGACATAATTTTTCATATTCATGGAATTGTTTCTAAGAAAGAAAAAACTAGAAACCAATATTTCATTTGAAGAAAGCATTCTTTTTAATTTTATTTTTTTATTTGAGAGAGAGACAGAGAGAGTGGGGGAGGGGGCAGAGGGAGAGGGGGGAGGGGTGGGGCAGGAAGAAAGAGAGAGAGAGAGAGAGAGAGAGAGAGAGAGAATCTTAAGCAGGTTCCATGCTCAGCACAGAGCCTGAATGCGGGGCTCTATCCCATGACCCTGGGATCATGACCTGAGCCAAAATCAAGAGTCAGATGCTCAATAGACTAAGCCACCTAGGTGCCCCTAAAGAAGGCATTCTGATTCAAAATACCACATACCCTGAGAATACTTCTAGAGTTTCACTTTTTATTCCTAAACTTGAAATTGAATACATAGCTGTTGGTTGCCATCTGCATTTTGAGCAAAAGATGCAAAGTGGATAACACAGATATGGTCCCTGTCCCCATAGAGATTTCCTTATAATAATCACACCAAATTTGGTGTGTTTTGTTTGTTCCCTTGTGTTTGTTTTGCCTTTGTTTTCAAACATGTCTCTCTTCTGTCTAAATGAAAAATCTTGGGGTCATGGACTATGTCTTTTTTGCCTTTGTGGCTGCAGTATCTTGGCAGAGTTCCTGGCACATATTAAGAGCTCAATAAATATTTTTAAATTGAATTGGGATTCCAAATTTATAGCTGATGAAGATGAATGAATATCCAGTTACCTGACAGAAGTTCAAGTGACATTCTGAAAACTGCTGATGGCAGCTCAGCCTTTGTGCACTACACATAAATACCATTTGAATGGCTCATAAAGCTGCACTAATGTGAAAAGGTAATCTTAGACACCAGATAAATAATTGTTGCTTTTTTCCTTACTTTTCCCATTCCTTTTTTAGTAATGTCATGTGATTTTATAACATTTTTTACTTTGATTTAAAAACAACAATTAGAGGGAATATGAAATGCACAAAACTTAAGATAGCTCATCTTTCTGTCTTAACCTAGGGATAAACACTGCTACAGTTTCTGAAATTTATCTTTCTAGTCTTCTATGCCTGAAGTTATTGTAAATATATATTTTTTACATGTGGGAATCATATTATGGAGAAAATTCTATAACATGTCTCATTCACAAAGTATTTATTAAAACATTGTCCCATACCATTAAATATCAAGTGTGAGTTAACAGATCTGAATAGGCTTAATAAATTTAATGGGTAGCATCTATTTTTCATTAATTTATTCAGTGCGTATCTACTGTTTACTGGGCACTATGGTAGATACTAGAGCTACAAAGATTATAAAGCATCAGATCTACTCCTAAAGGTTGTATTATGACCTTTGGACATTTTCTCTTCACTGTATGGAATTATCTTGTGTAAATTTATTTCTTTCCCTAGTATTAATTTCTCCAGTAAATATTATTTGTTGAGCATACTTTTTGTGCTAACTTCCATTTCTTCAACCCATTATTTTACTCAAAAATATTGACTGATTATTTAATATATGAAAGGCTCTGCTCCAAGCAGTGAGAAGATACCAGTAAAGGAGACTGTTCATGTTTGGGAAGATATCAGTGAACAAGATTGTCAATATTTCTGTCCTCATGAAGGTTATTTTTAATGGAAGGATAGAGACAATAAAGAAAATAGATAATGTAGGCTGTGTTTAGGGGTAAGAGGTATGGAGGAAAATAAAGCAGGGATGAGGGGTGGGGAGAAAATGCAGTATTATATAGACTAGCTGGGGCAGACTTCAACATAAGTAGCTATGACCTTAGCAATGTGAGAGAACAAGTTCTTCAGATGTCTAGGGAAAGAGCTTTAGGCAGAGGAAAGAGCAAGTGCAAAAGCCCCGAAGCAGGAATATACAGCTGGTTCGTTGGAGAAATACTGAGGAGGCCTGTGTGAGTGGACTGGCAGGGGGGAGTGGAAGTGAATGGGATCGGATAGGTCTCAGGGAATCATAGAGCATTTGACCCGTAGGGAAAGAAAACTTCTAGAAGTTCTTTTCTATATACTTTCATTTTCTTAGTTAGAAAAAAATAAAGTCATCATTTGAAAGGAGAGAGTGAAAGGAAAAGTTTTGGAAATTTAAAAAAAGGGACAGGACTCTTTGGACAGGACTCTTTGAAGACAGGAGGAGCCTGAATGCATGGCTAGGATGTTGTACAGGACTGCAAACAGGCACGAAGATCTTGTTTTTGGAAATGTGACCCCTGGCACTATTACCTGGCTCTTTCTATTTAGTCCCAAGAGACTTTGGACATCACTCTTTTATGGTATATATCATGTGTTATTGTAGTTAGTTTCTCACATGAGTTTCTCCCGGGGCAGACTGTGAGTTCTTCAGAGGCAAGGGTAATGCTCGATTTACCAGAGTAACCAAAGCACAGCTTTTAACATACAGTAAATACTAATAAATCTCTTTGGCATGAAAGTGTTTGATGAGTGGATGTTTTTAATAACCTGTTTCCATTCTAATTTTTGCCAACAATCTCAGCAACCAAGACCAGCATGGATATTAAGATTTGCCATGCAACCTCATTGGAAGCATTTTGGTCTCTTTTAGAATTTTTATTATTTGGAATCTAGATTACATACTTTTGTAAGTAGCAGCTTTTTTTGTGCTTCCAAAAATGGTATGAAGATGTCATAGTATAAAAACCATGAACCTAGAAGTTTAAGAACGTTGTCACCCATTTAGATTTAATCCAGGACAAGGAAGAAAAATAAGTTTTATGCCACATAACAACTCCTGGTGGTTGGTAGTGGTTGAATATATAAATAGATTTTAAATCTTAGTTGGATTCAGAATGGAAGAGTAGCTTCATGAGTTAGAGATGTCTACCTTGGATTAGTAGTGATGGATAGTGCATGACTGCTGTGAAATGACTGCTGTGAATATGGATTAAGCTACTGTTAGACTTTTGCTAAATCCCAAACTATGTTTTTTTTTTAATCTTTCAGTTACCCAGTTATTCAGTACCATTTATTAAGAACTTCTCTGATTATTGTGGTATATCCTGAAAATACACTAATGAATGAGTATGGATTCTTCATGTCCTCTTACAATTTATGGAAATAAAGTAAATAAGTCTAATTATAATGCAGTGTGAAGGGAAGTCCTTAGGGAAAGGTTAGGGTGCTGTAGGAACACCTATAATGAGGTATCTAAATCGGACTTGGGGGAAATAAAGACTAAATCACTTCTAGCATATAAGGAGCTTGGAAGTTGTCACTCTGTCCTAATAAGTAAAAAAGCTGAACACACTGAACAATTGAACAGCTCTTCTTGGATCTGTAAGAGAGAGGAGGACTCAGGGCAAATCACTGCCCCCAAGACTGGAGAGACAGATACTGGAAGTGATGGCTTTTTGGAACAGAAACTAATGGGAACCAGTGCTGGGGTGGGAAAGCAGAATGCTGCTAGTTCAGTGTGGACAATTACTAGAGTTAAAAACTCCAAAGGGCACCCCACCACCACAGTATTGTGAGATTTAGCTTCAGAGGCTCAACCAAGTTCTCACAGTAAATACCTGAGAAAATCCCCCATGGTTCCAGCAGAGGCAGGGGAGAAGGAACCATTTTGCAATATGCCAGAGCATTGTTCTTTAACAAGGCCTGTACTAATGGAAAACTAGTTAACCAGAATCTAACAGACTCTGGTATTATCAATGCCTAAAATACCCCAAGGAAAGGAAATGCCCAACTCCAGCCTGCTCTAGCCATCCTGTTCTACCTAAGCAGGAAGAAGACTGTGGAAAAACTCTTGTGAAATTCACAGTTCAGAGGCATAGGCTCACTGAAAGACTGAGTCCTAAATATAGGACCATAGAATGCTTCCCCTCCCCCTATGCCTCACCACCACAATACTAAAGGGCTATTTTAGCAGCTCCTTGTACCTGGTATGTCATGCCTGGCTATCAAAAAAAAAAAAAAAAAAAAAAAGACAATGTTTACTCCCCAAAAAAGGAATTTCTGAGCTAAAAAATAAAGAATGAATGACTTAAGTAATGTAAAAGTCAAAGTTATCTTTTCTTTTTTTAAATCTACTAACAGGTTACTCTAGTAACCCAAAGAAGTGAAGGAGAAAGCAGCTGCCTCACTGCCCAGATATCGATTTGTTTGGATGTTTCAACACCTCATGATACAATGAGGTGATACAATGATACAATGATATCTGCAAAAAAGAGATTTGGCCCTCAATGTTTTTCATAACTCTTAGGTCTGGAGCCCTATAGGAATTATTCTGACCAAGAGCAGGAAAAGTCTACTTATTACTCAATCTTTTAGGAAGTCTTAAAAATTGTATCTCTTGACCTCTCCTCTACATTTATTAGTGTTGAGAATTCTCATCGACTTGAAACAATTTATTCCCTTAATTTTGTGCCAAGACATACTTCACAATTTATTGTGGCCTCCTGGATACTCATCAATCCCTTTTTAGTTTCTCCTTTTCTACCTGAAATATAAATTTTAGTTACTCAGGGTTATTTATAAAATTCATTTTTCTCTTTTTCTACATTATTTTCCTGAGTCATCAATTTGCATGATTTCCTTTTTCATTGTTAACCCCTTTAGTCATGTTCTAAGTCATGCTGCTTTTCCCTACTAAAATACTGATTTCCATTCATTTATCTTCATTTTTCTTGATGTTATTAACCCATTCTAGCTACTACCTCATCTTGTCTTATCACTTTTAATACCTGCTGGGTAGATCTGTGAGGCATAGAGAACTGGAGCTCCCACCTCCACATATGGTCAATTAAAATAGCTACATCATTTTGTGCCTTCTTTTAAAAATGTATTATTTAATTAACAAATCAGTAAATTAAAAACAGTGAATTTTGGACTCTCCAGCTGCTAATTTTTAACCTATTTTATTTTTTCTAAGACAGATGACTTCACTAACAAGATGTATCACAAGAACAGCTCAGAAGTGCATTATAAGTAATTATATCTCAAGACAATTTATACTCAGGCATAAACAGAGTATATGGCATTAAAACCCCTTAGGAAATGATCCTATTGTAATATTAATTCCATTTCATAAAGCTCTGGTAGATGTCAATGAGATTATAACCAACACTATTCTTTTTAAATAATAAGTCATATCAATACGTGTATAAAGCATGTTTTGACAAGACAGTATAATGTTATTATTATTATTTATTGTGTCCAAGGCACCTCTTAGTCTGTAGTAAATTAGGTTTAATATCACATTACAGCTCTTCTGGCTCTTGCTTTAACGGGCTTCCAGGCAAAAGCAGCCTTGTTTCCTCTCCTTCAAGATGGCTTAAAGAATCTGACTGCTCCTGCTGAGCTGGTCTCTGTGAAGTGTGAAGTGTTTAATCTGATCTCTGTTCATCCTCAAGCATTTAATTTGCAGCTTAGGAATTTGTAGAGGTCTGCCATGCAGATCAACAAGAGTAAAAGCTGTTAAGATTTGCTAATAGATTTTGAAGAAAACTGAGTGAGAAACAGCAAGCCAATTTTACCGGAAGAAACTCTACATCAACACCTGAAGGACCGATTCTGTTTTCCGTTTAGAGTTTGAACTCTTCCTGCACTGCCCTGAGACATGACCATGCTCTGAGGAAGATCCTAAGGTGGAAAATTAGTGCAAGGATACCTTGATTTCCTGCAGCTCAGGAAAATAAAAGGATGTTTCAAACCAAAAGAAAGCAAATGAACAAAAAGAGGGAGTTTCAAACCAAAAGAAAACAATTGGACCAGAGATGAGAGAGAGAGAGAGAAGAAAAAAGAAAAAAAGAAAGAAATAAAAGAAAAATCAAACAATAATTACCCAAGGATCAACATTGTTAAGTTCATCAGAATAAAATGAATGAATATGCACTTTATCACTGTAGCCAGTTCTGACCTTCTGATACAGCAAGAAAGGTCTGTGCTCCACCCTCTACCAAAGCTCTATCAACACAACATCACATTCATTTTATCAAAGGTCCTCCACCTAACATCCCTCCATCTGTCTCTAAATTATCTAAATCCTACTCATCGTCATGGCTCAAACCATATATTTCCATATTCATGCCTCCTTAGAAGATTCCTTGACTATGCCAAAACCATTCCACACCCAATTCTCTCTTTTTATTATTTTTAAAATTTTTATTATTTGACACATATAGTACATATAACTATAATTATATAAGTACATATAATTCAAAACAAGTGAAATGATGTGTGATACTGATTATATATACTGTTACACATCATCATTTTGAATTGTCTCATAGATATTGGTTCTTCCTCCACCGTTAGATTATAATTTAAGACAGCAGATATGTTCTCTAAGGAATGACTTGGTTCTTACCCCTGGTTCTGATATTAACCTACTTTGAGGCTTGCTCAAGGCTGCCATAAAATTATATGTATCTCTGCCTTGAAAAAATCACTTCCTATTACTTGGAACCTTCATTTTCCACCTTCACAAAGATAGCATTGGAGTAGATGAATCTATTTTCTTTGACAGCTCAGATTTTTACATGATTTATTATTCTGTTTCTCACATTTCCAACGAAAGTTCACATAATTCTGGATGCATTGTTCTTTCTTAATAAATAAGTGGATTTCACTGTAGTTGCTGGATGGCTGGACATTTAGATAAATGGATGAAATAACAAAAGGTTATTTGTAGAAACTAGCTATTTGGAAGGATTTCATTTCTTCTTAGCATTAAGTAGAAGGTATAGATTGACTTAGAACTGGGTTCTTGCTTTACTCAACACCGAATGTTGAGTGGAACCCTAAGACTCTTCTTTGCTGGCCATACCACAGGCCAAAAACAATCTGCCAGAAAAATAAACTTCTCTGATCTATTTCTATGGAGTAATAATAATCCCTAAGGGCTTCTAAGGTAGTGCCCAAATACTAAAAGAGCCTTAGATTCTTATCCAGGGAACGTAAAAGAAACATTACAAGCCATTTATTTTTTCAAAAGGAAAAGGTACCGACTTGTCTCCCATTCAACTATCACATAATGAAAATGTCTCCTGGACATCATCAGAGTCCACTGAAACTCATAATTCTCAAGCTCATTTTTCAACCTGTTGTTGGATGATCTATTTTTCACTTCACCTTAGCCTTTTGATAAGTCATATAAAAGAAAGGGTGAGAGAATGTTTCTGGTGTCAAAGCTTGCTTCTCTCTCTGGAACACACCATATCAGGTAGGCAGGTAAGAAATGATCCCATTATCATTTCCAAGAACTAAGAATGCCCAAAGCTTTCCAAAAAAGCTGTTTTCCCAGAACAAGTGTATACCACAGATGGATAGTGGCCTATTTATGTGCAAAGCCACACACACACGACTTAGCCACATCACCCCCAAAAAAGGAAAGAGTCAGGTAACCTTATACAGGTGCTAATTTTTAGACACTGTCTGGTCAAGGGCCAGTAACTTCATTTATAAGTGCTCTAAATAAGTCTATATTGATGTTTCCTATATATGCCTGCTGTACCCTTACATTAACTTTTAATATCAAATGGAGTAGCATAAGGTAACACCAATAAGGATTATCTGGATTGTTTCTGGACTACTTCATGTCCCTTTTATTATCAGCAACCTCATTTTCCCTTAATAGATAACTCAAACTACCTCATAACTTCCTATTCTCTCAGTTTACCCACTGGCAAGAGAAGATTGACATGGCCAAGTAGAACCCTTAGCTTTAATTTAATAGAATCTGTGTTCAGGAACAGTGTTGGGTTCTCTGGTGGAAGCATTCATACTTCGAGTGCTAAGATGTCTGTGTTTACAGGATCCAGAATCACAGAGCTTAAAAACTAAATTATCACGAGTAGGTAATTAGGGATAATAATACATGGAATGACCTCTGTTTCTGTCCTTTGCTTCCTAGAACCACATATATCTACTTGACTGTATTCTACACATCTAATGCCAGAGCATCCCAACATTATAAAGTACTACCTCCAATCTAGAGCTTACGTGAATCTCCCTAGCCATTCTACCATTATGTAAGTCTGTTTCCTTGGGTAATAACAACTCACATGTGTTTCAAGTTAGCATAAAAGACTATTTCCTACCTGAAGGATGGGAGTTCACTGTGGCTTTTTTTTCTTCAATTAAGTCATATTGTTTGGGGGCGGAAGTCCAGTTTCTATTGTTTGCAAACTGAAGAACAGAAAGAGAGACATCACCCTTGTGGAGGCAAGTCCATATTACTGAGCACATGCATAGTTTTCATGACTACTCTTAGTTCACAAGTCTAGTGAGCAATCTTTGGAGAGCTGAGGAAGAAAGTTCACTGTTACCTAGTCTACCTCTTAAAAACCTTCTTTACAAAAAGCTATTTAGTAAAATTCACTTGAGAAACCAGCATTGCTAAATTTTGGGCCCATTTCAAGAAATCCACTCTTATAAGTCTTCCACAGGTATCTTTGCTGTGAACTCTAGACTTTGAGTTCCTCCCACTTTGACCATCATCCAAATCATTATCTCACCATTCATAAATCACTGAGAGGATTCCCCCTTCTCCCAACTGTTTATTGTCTTATTGGCTGAGAATGTATTAGCAGTCATTCTCATTGGGTATCAACTTATTATTCAGATATATGTCTAAAACTTTATCAACTTTTTTTTCTCCTTAGACAACTAGTCACAGGTCACTACCCATGAGGCTATAATTATAGGTTCAAGGAGGGATGACACTGAGTTAGAAGTAACCCATTGAAAATATGTGTATACTATGTCTCCAGGATCTTTTCAATTTGGATCTGTCACTCTCACATGATTATTAAAGGTTGCTGGGCATAACCAATCTGAAAAATCAGTGGATCAAATAATAAATATTTTACGATAGGTAGCTTGAGCTATGCCAATGGCCATTGGCATCTCATACTAGATATTTATTCTCTCTTAGTTTTTCATGGAAGAGAAAATCTGCTTTGTTAAATGATGGCAAGTTAAATTTATATGATGGCACAATTTTTTTCCAAAATCAAAAAGACCTTCGCTAGAAATTCACTACTGGAGGGAGCGTCACAGGTATGATGTAACATATCCATCTTCCCCAGACATTCCAAGCACTCCTGGATCTTTCCATCCATAAGAACCAACAGACAGTACTACTTGTCCATGTACTTACTGGAGAATCTTTTCATATCCTAGCTTCCCAACCTGAAACTAGAAGTGTTTAAGGTTATCTGACAAATTGGTCAGGGTGGCATACCAAAATGTGGTTTATTCTGCTTTCAAAACTCAAAGATGTACAGCATTCTTTGAGTATATTTCTTGGTATGGGAGTGGGCAATGTAGACACTGGAGGTGGTATTCCAACATGTTTCAGGTTATTAGAAGCACAGAAACTCCACTGGCATGGCATATATCTATAGTGAAGATTATTTCTAACCTTATGTGCATATGCCATGCCAAAACATCTAGGATACCTGCTACTTCTTGCTTTGTAGGTTCTATCAACATAAAGTTATCGCTGAAGTCAGTCTGCATAATGGCATATGGGTTGATAAGATACTCAAGGCATCTGTAAACTAAATTGTGATGCAGAGCTAAAAGGATGGCATAATTCTGATATGTTTTGACAAAGGTATATTGCCATTTGAGCCAAATAACTATAGAATAAATAGTATTTTCAGTTTATTAAGATAAAGTAAAAAGCATCAGATCAACAGCTGTACAAAGATACCAATGATTAATCTGATTTTCTCAAATGAGAAGACTATATTTGGAACCAAGCCAGCAGCTTCCCTCAGTCCCCCTTTGAGAAGTGTGGAAGTTTGAGAAATGGGATGCTCCACTTAGGTCCCTCTTCAAGGAAGGCTCTGCTGCCCAGCTGCAAGGTGTGGGTATAGCAGACAGCTTCCAGCTGGTAGCACCTCCTAAATTCCTATTTTTACTGAGCTGAGATCATATTCTACTCCTCTCAGGGCAGCCCTGGCCAATGGCTTAGCAAGGTGTTGGGTGGCATAACAGCCTGGCCATTTTTGCTCAGTGTGAGACTTCTCTAATGGGCAATCTTTGCCCTAGAGCTCACTTTTGCACTGACAGAGATTTTCTCAGATCTGCATCATGGTTTTATGGATTCCCTTGTGCAACCCTGCTTCCTCCCACTTTCTGTCCGCAGATGTTACAGACCAATAAAACTTTTGTGCTCTTACCTCTATCTCAGCCTGTTTCTTCCTAACAAATCTAACCTGCAACACTAAGTTTGCATTAATTTCCTGTCTTTTTAAAGAAACTGTACATGCTCAAAAAAAAAAAAAAGAAAAGAAACTGTATATCCTCTGCACCCGAACTAGAGTCTTGAAGGCGATTTTTAAAATGAAAACCATCCCCTCTCTTCCTGTAAATTATCTGGTGATGGTGCAAACTGTCAGGTTTTTCAGAGATGAGCTATTAATTCAAATGTGCTACTGTGGTGAGAAGGATCCACGCCAGTGTTGCTTCCTTCGCCTTTCCAGCCAGAGTAATTGCCACTCCCTGGATTAGGACACCACTCCAGGAATGCTACTAGGTTCCCAGTCTGCACCTACTATATACGAAGGAACTTGGAAAGAGAGACAATAAGGTTATAATGGTTTGAAGTATTCCCCCACTCTGATCCCTGCACTATTTCCTCTGATTTCTTTTGTTGTTGTTGTTGTTATTTATCTTTTGTCTCTAATGTTACAGGGTGCTCTCAAATGTTGGTGATCTTTAGGACTCTGCTCCCATTTAAGCTGAAACAGAGAAGGTTAATGAGTAATGCTTTATGCATAGCCTGAGTTTGTCAAACAGTGGACTTGACTATAAAACGATCTTGTTGACCTGTTTCATAGGAAGGGCATCTAGCTATTCATTTTTATAGGTATTTTCTTTTGAGCTAGTGAGTATGCCCACAAAAGAAACATCCATCCTTCTGCCTGAATGATTTAAGCCTGACTATCAGCACTCTGGAAGCTTAGCAGAGAAAGGGGGCAAGTAGTCTCACTTTTCACCCAACCACCCTGATTTAATGATGACAGCTTCGCTCTCAGCTGTGTACGATCTCACCAAGAGCAGAGTCTTTCTGGCTCACTCTCTCCAAGGAATCATCTTTCAGTTTCCTTCGTGAATATGGTGTCAGAATGATTCTTCTATAGGCTTCCAATCAGTCTCACGGTTTTCAGCCACGTATTCAGGCCATTTTGGGAGTTATTTTTATTCTCAATTCTTGATGCTTTTTATGGCTCTGTGATGGTGATCCCCTCACCTTGGAACTTTCACAACACCAGTTTAGGTTTCTTTGTTATCTGGCTTGCTAAGTCCATTGCTACTTACCATAAATTATTACTGTCATCTCCCCCCCCCACCTTTTATTTTTGTCCTTGTGAATTACAGTTTACTGTTTTCTACCAGGTTTCAGACGGAACAATGGTGTCCAATTCATTCTGTGAAGTAGAAATGTCCCTTGTTTATTTTTGTCACTCACTCCCAAGCATCAAACTGACAGAACCTAAATATAATTTTGAGCCCTAGCTGCTAGAATTCTCAAAAAAAAACCCAAAATACCCCACATTAGGGTGGCTTTGAAACAGGCATCTCTCACCAAGACTGATACAATAGAAGCTTTAAACACTGAAGATTTCAAAAGAGTTCTGAAGGGGGGATAGATATCTATTACATTGTTCCAGGGCTCCAAGATTCCTCATCTAATGTCATACCATCCCAACCTGTCATCAGTGAGTGGTTTCTTCCTGAGCTGGCTCTCCATCAAACTGTCCCTACTCAAGGTTTCAATCCTCAAGAAGCTGGTTTCAATAAATCTATTTAATTAGTAAGGATGATAATAATGAAAATACCAATGATAACAACTACATGTCTATCAGATTTTGGAACAAGCTCTTTTTGTGATGTTAATGAACATTAGAAAAGTGTTTCATTCTTTTTTTTTTAATATTTTTATTTATTTCTAGGAGAGAGAGTGTGAGAGAGACAGTGTGAGCAGGGGAGGGTCAGAGAGAGAGGGAGACACAGACTCTGAAATAGGCTCCAGGCTCTGGGCTGGCAGTCAGCACAGAGCCCGGCGGGGCTCGAACCACGAACCGCGAGATCATGAAAGTCGGACGCTTAACCGACTAAGCCACCCAGGCGCCCCAAAAGTGTTTCATTCTTAAGCCAATTTATAAACTTTTAGTAAATAAATGTAAAAAGGCTTCTTTCTGATCAGATTCTTCAGATCCTTTTAAAATGTATTAATGTAGTACAATGGAAATAAAAGAATATAATAAGAAATGATAGAATACCAGAGCTGAAAAAGGTATCAAGATCTATTTATCCTAAAACTCTAAATTTACAATGATGTAACTCAGATCCAGTGTGAAAAATTGGCTTGTCCCAGGAAATGCAGCCAAGTTTTGAAAGTATCAGACAAGGCACCCAGGACTGCTGACTTCTAGTTAAAGGCTCTTTTGAATTTATGTTCCTTGCCTTCAAGGAACTTATAAATGGAATATATGTGAATTGTTGAAGGTAGATATATTGTTGTAATGTGTGTGTACCTTTTCTAATACTTAAAAAATTAAGGTAGATGCATCAATTAAGAACATGGGTTAGGATCTAGAATGAAACAATCCTGAGTTCTCATGTGGGTCCCAATATTTAGTATTTATTTATTTTTAAGTTTATTTTTTATTTTGAAAGACAGAGAGAAAGCATGCACAAAGGAGGGACAGACAGAGAGAGGGAGAGAGAGAGAATTACAAGTAGGCTCCGCACTGTGGGGTCTTGACCTCACAAACCATGAGATCATGAGTCTAAATCAAGAGTCAAACGCTTAACCACCTGAACCACCCAGGTGCCTAGGGTTCCACTATTTAATACTTAACAACCTTGGACAAGGTTTTAATCATCTTGAATGCAAATTTTCTCATATCTAAAAAGATAATGAAACTGACTTTATGAGTTTTACTAAGACTACATGAAAAAATGCCTAATAACAACTTATATAGGTCAAATACCTAGCACCTAAGAATTACTTGATAAATTATATATTTATTATTGGCATTATTTTTAATTCCATTATTATTCATTAAGTTCAAGTCAGATTTTAATGAACCATTTTATTTACCCACACCCATAATAACTTATTAAAGGAACTCCAAGATTTCTTGATTTGCCTTTATAGCTAAGTTTCTTGATAAAGAATGGACATACTGCCTACATTTTTGTGCTTTCCACTTACATTCAACCAGCTTAAAACAGGTCATACCCCTATCTCCACAGAACGAATATCTGTTAATGTTATCAGTGACCTTTATGTTGACAAATTCAATACATGTTTTTCTCTTGCCATCCCGATCTTTTAGCAATATTCAACACAGCTGGGCACTTCTGTCTTTCAATGTGTTTCTGATTTTTGTTTTCCCTTTCTCTACCCCCAGGACCAAGTGGTATCTGTTAGAATGCTGTGCAGTTTAGAGGAATGGGGTTACTAAGGAAAGCTGGGGCTTGGAATGAAATAGACTTGGGTTTATATCTACTGACCTTTTCATTTGACAAAGAGTCACTAATCATGAACCATGTCCCAGACACTGTGCTAAGCACCCACAGGTTTGTCCTTATCCTTTTTTTTTTTTTCCCGTTCTACATTCTATGTAGTCTCATCTACTCTAAAGGCTACAACTCTGAAGTCTGTACCTCAGCCCAGACTTTGCTTCCTGAGCATCTAATCATTGAATCTGCTTGCTGACATCCCCATTTGGACATTTCATAGATAATCTCAAAGTCAAGATGTTTACAAATGAATTGATCAGCTATAAAGACATGAATCTGCTATTCTTCCAGTGTTTCCTATCTTAGAGAATGGCATCAGTAAACTTCCAGAAACTCAGTATAAATAACCAGAGGGTTTTCTATGACTCCCCCGACCCCTGCTCCAAACTTCTCTTCTCCAGTATCAATCCAATGCAGTATCAGATTCAATTTCTTTTCTTGGAACCCTTCAAATCTGTCAGCTGCATTCATTTATTTATTCATCTTTCATTAATTCAGAGACTTTGTGTGCTAGAATCTATCCTAGATTCTGGAAAAATAAAGATAAACCTGGGTTCAAACTATCTATAATAAATGACCATTATTTTCTTTCTTTTTTATTCCAATAAGTCACAGATACTTTGGTAAAATAAGTGAAAATCAATTAGTAGACAAGTAAAATGAAAATGGAGACACAAAATACAAGCCCTAGTTTTCATTATTAGATTCAATAAACATAAATTACTCACCAATTTGCTATAAAAGTTTGTAAATGCTTCTTTCAATTTCTGTACCTATCTCATTACAGACTAGTAAATTTTACAAATTGGTGTCATCCATGAATTGCACTTTGAGTAGCACAGAGGAGAGAACCTGACTTTTTTAATGTCATAAATGTAACAATAACATTATGCCATTAATTTGTGCTTACACTGAGAAAACAAAAAGTAGAAGAATGTGTAAATAGAAACACCAGATTCCCATTTTTCTATTCCCTCATCTGAGCTTTAAGAGTTTGCACATTTTTCTGAAATTTCTATATATTTGGAAACATACTTATTCTATATAAAAAAATAAGTGGATGGGCCACCTGGGTGCTCATTCAGTTGAGTGTCTGACTTCAGCTTAGGTCATGATCTCACAGTCTGTAAGTTCGAGCCCGCATTGGACTCTGTGTTGACAGCTCAGAGCCTGGAACCTGCTTTGGATTCTATGTCTCCCTCTCTCTCTCTGCCCCTCCCCTGCTCATATTCTGTCTGTCTCTCTCTCTCCCTATCAAAAATAAACATTAAAAATATTTTTTAAAAAATAAGTGGAGTCATAGAGTGCATATTCTTCTAAAATTTGCCTTCTTATTTAGGTAAGCAGATTTTGAGGACTTTCTTTTTGTAAACACATAACAGATCAAACTTCTTTATTCTATATGCTAGATATTAGGTGATTTAGATATTAGGTGAAACATATGAAATTGCTGACATTCAATCCTTTTAGTTTATAAAATGGCAACTTCAAATGGTTAAATGTCATATTTTATTGCACGGCCATCCCATAATTTAGTTGAGCAATCCTCTATCTATAAACAATATGGTTGATTCCAGTATTTTATGTGTAACAAACTTAACAAACTCTGAAAGAATGCTAGTCTTAGCCCATTTAATGGGAATGATAATGGAAACATTCTCTCTCCTAAAAGTTTAATTTGTTTTTAAAAACTAAAAACGCAGATAAATTTTTTTTTTTTTAAGTGTACCATGTCGAATTTGTCAGCCTTAAAAAATCTGGATCTTCATCACTATTGAAAAGATTGTACCGATATTAGGGAGTTTTAAAGTACATTTTAATAACATGGGGTGCCTGGGTGGCTCAGTCAGTTAAGCATCCGACTTTGGCTCTGGTCATGACCTGGTGGTTTGTGAGTTCAAGCCTTGTGTTGGGCTCTGTGCTGTCAGTGTGGAGCTTGCTTAGGATCCACTCTCTCTCCCACTCTCTCCTCCTCCTCGGCTTGTGTGTGCTCTCTTTCTTTCAAAATAAATAAATAAACATTTAAAAAATTTTAAAAATAAAGTACATTTTAACAACATATTAATAGTTTCACACATATAAATGTAAATAACTTCAAATGGTAGAGGGAAGTATTTATAAAATACGTCACTGTCAGTTCATATAGAGAAAATGCTAAAATATCTCTGAGGCAGCAAAATAACTGGTAAATAACTAGCAAGAAAGGTTATCTGTAGTACAAGCTTTAATATTCATTTGTTATCAATTACATGGTCCAAAATAAATATCTGAGATGATAAAAAAATTTGATATTCTCTATTTAAATGCAGCAGCTGGAAGAATATGTTTATTACATGAACAGAATGAAATAAAAGAAATTAATAAACTATATGTCTTCCAGACTACAAAACCTGGTTCTCAAATCACTCTATTATTTTTTTTAAGTTGTATTTATTTTGAGAGAGAGTGAGAGAGCATGTGTGCACGAGGGGAAGGGCAGAGAAAGAGAGAGAGAAGGAGAATCCCAAACAGACAGTGTGGAGCCAGAAGCAGGGCTCAAACTCACAAACTGTGAGATCATGGCCTGAGCCGAAATCAAGAGTCAGATGCTTAACCAACTGAGCCACCCAGGCACTTCTCTAGGCACTTTAGAAATATACAGTCAGAACTTGGTTATTATTACATTTTTTTCTTTCCATCTACCTCTTTGTGCCATCGTAACACATTTTTCTCCTCCTAGAACAAGACAAAAATGTGAACATTTTAGTGAAAGAAGCTGGAAGTTTAAGAGCCTACCAGAGTGTTTGAGGTTGTTTTTATTTATTTATTTATTTATTTATTTATTTATTTATTTATTTATCTTCTGAAATTGGATAAGTACTGGAAAAATAATCTCTGGTAATAGTCTTATGAAGAAAGTCTTGCTGGATCCATTTAGAACCCAAGTAACCCTTTGTTATAGTCAGATTTTAAGTCAAATGAAAGACATTTGTAAAACTTCAGTTTTTCCTATTTCCCAAAAATAACAAATGAAAAGTGTCCATTTTAAAATTGCTAAGTATGCACTGATTATTTTTGGTCATTATTGTTTATAGTCTTAGCCTGGCCTGCTGCTGACGTCAGAGGTAGAGATGTTCTCATACACTTAATTCCTCCCTTTGCAATATTTGCATTCACACTGTTCAGGCTATTTAAAGCTATACGTATATTTTAAATACTGTAATTAGGATTATTAGGGATCTGTGCTGACAACTTGGAGCCTAGAGCCTGCTTCAGATTCTGTGTCTCCCTTTCACCCTGCCCTTCCCCCACTCACATACTGTCTCTCTATCTTTCAAAAATAAATAAACATTAAAATTTTTTTTTAAAATTGTAAGAAAGTCAGCTGACTTAAATAAAGGAGCTTTTAAAGTTGTTCTACATTTAGGACATTTAGTGATGACTTACATGGATATTGAGAGTCATGTCTTAAGTGAGTGGCTCGCTCTCCTCCTGCCTAGATTAGACCATAAATGTAGAGCAGACTCACTCCCTCTTTCTTCTTTGTTGTCTGGGAAGAAGCCAGCTTTCTTACTGTGAGGGAATCTCACAATAAAGAGGGCCACATAACAAGGAGCTGCAGTGTCTTCTGGAGGCTAAGGATAGCCTCTACAGGCTGAAAGCAGCCTCTGGCCAACATCCAGAAAGAAGTCAGAGCTCTGTCTTACAATCCCAAGGAAATGGATCCTGCTAGAAAACTGAGTAAAGTTGGAAGTGAATCTATTGCCAGTTGAGCTTCCAGATTGGAACCAAAGCCTGGACCAGTGCCTTGACTACAGCCTTGCAGAGGACCCCAAACCACATCCAGAATCTTCACCCACATAAACTATGATATAATAAATGTGTGTGTGTTTAAGCTGTAAGTTTATATCAGTTTATATGGAGTAATAGAAAACTTCACAGCTGACTTCGAGAAAAATATATGCAGACATAATGTAGGATGTGCAACTATGGCAAAAACTTTTAAAAGAGCCCTTAAGTTTTAGAAACACTGATTTAATGCAAGCCCTAATTTTATATATTTATAAAATGTCTGAGGTAAGTTACTTGTCATGATATATGACGACTACCAACAGAGTTAAAAATGGAAAAAAGATCTGTGGCCTCTGTCTTTGATTTTAAGCTTTATGTGGACAGGATTTTTGCAAGAGCCAAAAACACTACACTTCTAATCAACATTTATTGTTGTTTGTTTGTTTGTTTGTTTTTGTTTTGCAATCAGAAACTGCACTTTCCATATCTAACTTCAGATTTAAAAAGTACTGTACAAATGTGCTTAAAGGAAGAAAAATACATTCGATGAAAAGATATTGGCTAACAAATATTCAATGACTTCAGCTTGACTATGGCATGGTGAATGAAAATGGAATAGTAATCTATGCCATGAAATAAAAAATTAAATAGTCATCTATGTCATGTATAGGCATTATTCTCAAGTGATGGGTCCCTCATTATTCTCAAGTGACATCAGTACTTTGACAAAATAGACTCTATGGTAGCTGAGTTCTAACTGATATATTGATAACACATAATAGACATGTTAGAGTTGTAGAAATAATATGGATGTGCAGAAAAACAAAGTATTTTACTTCTTAAAATTGATTAAAAAAAAAAGCTATAGGGGTGCCTGGGTGGCTTAGTCGGTTGAGAGTCCGACTTTTGCTTAGGTCATGATCTCGTGGTTTGTGGGTTCAAGCCCCGCATCGGGCTCTGTGCTGACTGCCAGCTCAGAGCCTGGAGCCTGTTTCAGATTCTGTGTCTCCCTCTCTCTCTGACCCTCCCCTGCTCACGCTGTCTCTCTCTCTCTCCTAGAAATAAATAAAAAAACATTTAAAAAAAAAGCTATTGTTTTTCTATAGTGCATCACGGCATCATGGTAGCCAATTTAATATTTATGAAACTAATAATACTAACATAATATATTAATTATTGAATGTCTATTCATTGTTTATTCAATTAAATATTGAATGTCTATTGACATAGACTTCTATAGCTCATTTGATCATGGAGACAATCTTGCAAGATAAATATTTTTCCAAATGTTTATAAGATGCAGCTGAATTTGAAATGTATTACATGGTTAGTGACAGGATTAGATGGAATTCAGAGTCAGTCTTACTTAAAATACATCTTTTAAAAATTATAATATAACTCTTAGCAACTGCCTACTTATTAAGCATTTCTCTCTAATTTCTACAGAGGTCACCTTCCCTAAAAAGCAATCTGTCATTTTTCTTATTTAACAATTCCTGTGATTAAATATCATATAATTCTTAGAGCATTTTGAAACTTTCTTATGCCACATGATGGCCAATTTAAACTTGTAGTTGGACTAATCCCTATAATCTTCCCTCTTTATTCCCTTGTGGCTAGCATGTTGCTTTAACTAACAGTAACTCAATAAATACAGGTTACTCTTATTTTACGTTGTCAGAGGTCTATAGAAATAAAATTACAGGTTCCTATCATTGTGAAGAGAAAATATTTTTTTATTGCCCACAAACTATTTTGTCTTTGCTAGAAGAGGCATATTTGTATATTTATGCATTCTCTAGGACAGTGTTTTTTGAGTATGACTATCTGCCGAGCCCCAGGATGTCATCAGAAGTACCACATGAGCTTAGAAAAGAAATAAAAAAATAAGACAGAGAAGGAGAGATTATCAGACCACCTCATCTCCAATGAAAAGTCTACACTTTAAAGTTGAAAGGAAGGTGGGGCATCTCTACCAGAGAAGAGTCTATGAAGCCTATGAAAACAAGAAAGCAATATATCTACTACTAGATGGATTCATTCATAGACTCATATATTTACTGATCACTTCATATTTATTTGCTTATGTATTTGGCACATATTTGTTGACTGTATATCATGTGCCAGCCATGGAAAGCATTGAGGAATTAAAGGCAAGCATATTCCCAGATAGATAAAGCACAAATGAATAATTACAAGTTTGGAAAAGTGCTATGAAAGAGGAAATAGAATGTAATGATGGAGAAAAACATTGGAGGGGAGTAAACTACAATGAAGTGGTCATAACGCTTCTGTGAAGGTGAAAATCTGAAACTAGAATAATGAAAAGAAATCACCAATAGGTAGCAGAGAGAAAGAGAGAGCACCAAGTGTCATGACTTTGAGGTAGTAAAGAGCTTGGTATGTCTGAGGGACTAAAAGAAAGTCTGTATACAGCCTCAGGTGAAAAAGCAAATGCAAAGTCATAACTGGAGATTATAATATCCTTCTCTAAGTAATTAGTAGAAGAACCAGACAAAAAGTCAGTGCATTATAGAATATTTGAAAATACTATAAATCAACTTATCAGTTTAAAATTTATAGAGCAGTACATCTAGTAACTGAAGAGTACATAGTCTTTAAGTGCATATGGAATGTTAACAACAATATACCATACAATTGATAATAAAATGTCTCAATAAATTTCAAATGACTGAAGTTTTACAGAGTATTTCTTATCACAATAGAATTAAATTAGACATCAATAGCAATATCTAGAAAATCCACAAATATTTGAAAAATAAACACAACTGCATACAACCTATATATCAAGAAAAAAAAATAAATGGGAAATTAAAACCATAATCTCAACTGTATGACAATAGATTACAGCATAACAAAATTTATGGGACGAGTTAAAACAGTGCCTATATATCTTCACACTGGTAAAGAAGAAAGGCTCAAAATTAATTAACTAATTTCCACCTTAAATATCTGGCAAAAGAAAATTAAATTAAACCCACATTAATTGGAAAGAGGCAAATAATGATCAGAGTAGAAAGCAATGAAATAAAAAACAAATGAATAAAACAGAAACAAAATGTTTAATGCTAAAAGCTGATTCCTTGAACAGATAAATAAAATCGATTGGTTAGGAAAAAAGGAAGAGATATTACTAGACATCTTACACATATTAAAAATATAGTATGTAATACCACAAATCGTATGCCCAAAATTTAACAATTTAGAAAGAATGGGCCAAATAACTGAAAAACAGAATTTTTTAAAACTGATATAAGAAGAAACAGATCTAAATAAGTTTATACATAAGAAAAGCAAAACTCATAATCCAATACCCTTCCATAAAGAAAATTCCTAACTCTGATATATTTTTCAGGGGAGTTCTATTACAAATGTAAAGAGAATATAATCCTAAACTTTGACTCTTTCATCAAACAATGGAGGATAAATCCCTCCCTGACTTATTTCTTAGGAAAACAACATAATCCTACCACCAAAATCTTATAATAATATTACAAAAAAGAAACAGATAGATATCCCTTATTAACATAGCTACAAATATCCCAAAGAAAACTATCAAAAAACCAAATCCAGAAATAAATGGAATAATATATCACCAAAGAAAATTTTAAGCTAACAAATGAATTTAAGCACACTAACAAAATAAAGAACATCCATAGGATCATTTCAAAATTAACAAAATTCAATACCCTTCTATAGTGAACCTGTGTGGCAAACTAGAAGTATTTCTCTTTTACGCCAATTCTGAATGTTCACATTCCTTTCCTTGGTTAAAGGAATGAATAATTTCTAGACTTCTCAGATGAAGCATTCTTCATGTAATGAAAACAAATGGAAAACCTCTTTATTAAAAAAAAAATAGAAAACCTCTTTTTTCAAATGGGAACTGAAGTTTTAATTCTGTGGGGTTTTCCTACTTCATGGGTGATCTCTTAAAACAGATCTTACTTAGATAAAGTCCTAGAAATTCCCAGCAAAATACTTCATACCTATTTTAGTCCTTCTTGGGCACAATTACATATACATTAGACTGTAATAATGTTCAACTGGTTATTTATATTCAATTTTTATTTTTTTATGTTTACTTTTTTTCTATGAACTTTTGTTTACTTAATGCTTACTGACTTGTTTTCAAGGTCTCAATCCTTGCTTTTGCAGTATTCAAATCATCTGTTAATAAGTCTGTCTAGTGTTTATTGTCTTCTTTTTGTTTTTTTGTTTCTTTTTTCAAGTATTGACTGTTTTCACCTATAGAATTGACTTGTTTTTGTAGATTCTTCTTCTTTGCTGAGAATCTGCATCTGTTCACTTATTCCTCTTTTCCTGTCAGTCCTTAGACACATTTCAAGTAACTATTGTCAAATCCTGCCTCCTAATTCTGATATTTGTTGTATATTTCACATTTTTAATTATAAACAAGATATTGCATATAGAACAGTGAAATTTGAAATATACTATTTTTTCTGGTTTTCCTAGAAATACAGATCTCTTGTTCTATGTCTGGCAACTGAGTTGATGTGCCAAGTTGATCTACAACTGAGCTTCAGATGTAGTAAGATTAATGCATTTTTGGTTAGCTGATACACCAACCAGTGTATTACTGTGGTTCCTCTTATGAGGGGTTAATCTCTTTTATTTTCTTAGATTTGATCCAAGAGGCAGTTGGCTCATGTTTCACCTTCAGAATCAGTGGCAGGGGTCACTTTTTTCCAAGCACAGTGAAAATGCTCAAGACTGAAGAAACTATACTCTGTAGCACTGCCTTCACTGTCCCTTACTTTGACAAATTGGGTGTAATTATGAATTGCCAAGCTAAAATTATTACTTTTACTGGCCTTGAAACTCCAAACCTCCTTACCTTCCCTATCATTGCCAATAGACTGACCTTGTTATTGGTCTCTCCTCAACCCTGAAAATTATCTAGAAGAAATTCTTCTCTTGCCTACACCCACACCTGGTGCTTCCCCACAGGAAAGAGCCAGGACTCTCACCTCACTTTCAAAGGGCTCCTCTCTTCTGAAATTAGTTCTTATGAACTTTCTTGAAATTACCATTCTTTTTAAAAATGTTTATTATTTATTTTTGAGAAAGAGAGAAACAGAGCATGAGGTGGGCAGGGGCAGAGAGAGGGAGACACAGAAGCTGAAGCAGGCTCCAGGCTCTGAGCTGTCAGCACAGAGCCCCACCCAAAGCTGGCACTCACAAGCCATGAGATCATGACCTGAGCCAAAGTCGGATGTTTAATTAACTGAGCCACCCAGGTGCCCTTTGAATTCATTCTTTAGCAATCTCACATGTGATTTTAATTAAACTGGACTCGTGTGTGTGTGTGTGTGTGTGTGTGTGTGTGTGTGTGTGCGCGTGTGTGTATATAAATCCTTTTATATCCTAACTTGAAATGGAACTTTTTATCCACTCCTATACTGTTCTCTGTACTGTTCCCATTTGTTGTTAGGTAATAGTTCAACCTAGTCCCTAGTCTGATGCATTTACTAATGATTTAAAAGCATCTGACTAATCTCATCTCTGTTCGCTTGTTTGTTTTAATCAATATGCCACAAAACTAGAGCACTGGATTCTCTTTAGTTCCTAAATTCCTAGATAAACTTTTAGGATTGCATGTCTTTGCTCCTCCATTACTTGCTGTATCATATTTGACATCCATCTTAGGGTAGGCACTCTAGAAACAGAGCCTGATTTTGACATTTGTATGCATGTGATTTACTGCGAGAAATTTCTCAGGAGAAGCTACCAAGTCTGAGAAAAAACAGGATAGGAATAAGGGTTCCAATGAAGTTCAAATTCAGAGTGATCTCTCAGGAATGTCTGGAGTCTGTACTGCATCAGAGGTTGTCCTTTCTAGAAGCAAGGGGAGTAGAGTGCCATATAACTGCCAAGGCTCTCTAGGTAAGGATGCTTTAGTCTCTCAAAGACAATTTTCAGGGAAAATATGCCAGTGGGAGCCATCAATAAAAGACTCCTCAAAGCTAGGGGATGAATGCTGCAACAGAGTTGGTGATAGGGATATCAGAGAACTGGGTGGGGCACACATAACATTCTACTAATGTTTCTAATTCTTAAATGGCGCATTGCTTCTATGTTTAATCCTCCTGGGAACCACCCAGGAGTAATCTTAACTATAGAGAGGCCGTCGGAAGATCTGGAATACTAAAAATTAATTACCTAAGACACAAATTTGTCTCTATTTTCTTACAGGGGACACTTAAATGATGGGAAAAAACAAACAAATAAACAAACAAAAACAAATAAATAAATCCAGAAACAGTACCACTCTATTGCAGGCAGAAATCCAAATAGAGTGGTGTCTTCAAACAATAGTTTGTAAACCAAAAAAGAGGCCAAAACATACGTCCCATGTTTGATTGAACAACATTATCTGTTTAATCATCAAGAGTCAAAAAGAGTCTGTTGGCCCACTTGGGCTGACTTGGGTGAAACTAAAGTTCAAGTTTCTTCTGAGATCATGACCCCTATTGCCAATTTTTTAAAACTTTCGATTCTAAAGGAAGAGTCCATCTTAAAGGGCTATTCAAAAATAAATCTGATTTTTTTTTCTTAATACATTTTATTCTACTCCCCTAAATATGTATGTATATAGTTCAATAATAATTTCTTTTGAGCATTAATCACACTGCAGGGGCCAAAGGCAGGCCACATCAAGATGGAACACTTTGGCCTGAAGATTTTTTCCAGCTGAAAGCAATTGAGACTTTGTGGGCTCGAGAGAAATTTTGCCCCTTCCTTAACTACCTGAAGAATTTAAACTGGTGTCTTTCTCAGAATAAGAGTTATTAGCAAAGATTAAATGTTATGAAAGTGACCCATAATTACCAAACATCTCCCCTTATTACCCAATGAATTGCATTCTTTCCCTCTGAAGTTCCAGACACTTACCCTCTTCTCCTTAGTTCAGGATGACATATATATTTCATTTTGCCTGACTGTCTTTGAAATTTCCAGTCTGGGTATATTTCCTGTATGTACAAAATTAAACTTGATTTTCTTCTGTCTCATGTCAATGTGGTTTTTAGTCCAGATAGAAGGACTTTACACAGAGACAGAAAATTCTTGCTACCTGACAGCACAAAGACTGAACATTTGGAAGATAGTCTATCACATAGTTCTGTTCTTTTAAGTCCATGGTCCCCTTTTGATGGAAGGTAAGGTTATAGAATAGATTTTCTGTTTGGGAATATGGGCACATAATCTTTATAATTAGAACACTAATTAAGAAACTATTCTGGTCCTACTGCATAATTCTGTTTGGGATTGAATTACAGATATTTTTTTCTTAATTTTCCCGTGTAAATCCTTGTGTAGGCTAGCTCTCTAACAGGTGGATGATTTCTTAACGCATTCTGAGGTGTGTGCTGTGAGACACTACGACATGCCTCATAAGAAAAATCAATAAGATTTCATGGTCAATTAAGTTAACTTCCCTTATGTCACCACATTAAAGGAACAGAAATGTTTTAGGGGGAAGAAATATGTTTACTTTTGAATATTTTAGTGTTGGTAGAATAATATTTTGGCAGTCTATATTTTTATTTGTATTACTTTTATTTACCATTTCTATTAACATTAAAAAAACTGAAATATCATTTGAGAAACATGATGGGAATGAGTCATACAGGCATTCAGTATAAATGAAATCTAGAAGTAAATTTTAGAATTTTTACTTCATTTTTCTTTTCCCTCAAGATTCTTTATGCTCCTACTATTTTGCTGGATGAACCATGCTCTCACAATGCACTAATACCAATGGAAGAAGGATGGAAATAATAAATATCCATTAATTTGTTTCTTGGGTATTGGAATGCATGCTCAGTTTGACTTAAAAAGGTCTGAATTCAAATAGCAGATCTGCCGGGGAGCCTGGGTGGCTCAGTTGGTTGAACATCTGACATTGGATCAGGCTATGATCTCACGGTCTTGTCAGTGAGTTTGAGCCCTTCGTCAGGCTCTGTGCAGACAGCTTAGAGCCTGGAGCCGGCTTCAGATTATGTGTCTCCTCTCTCTCTGCCCCTTCCTCATTTGTGCTCTCTCTCTCTCTCTCTCAAAAATAAATAAACATTAATATATATATATATATAATTAATATATATATACAAATAGCAGATCTGCTAATGACTAGCAATGTAACTTTGGGCAAGTTAACCTTCAATTTTCTGTGCCATTAAAAAAAAGTCATGCCTCCATCTGCCTCACAGAGCCAAAATAGTAAATAATGCAAAGCTTAAGTAATAAGTGTTCATTTGTTGGTAGGGACTGTTTTTGGACATTAAAATCCTATGAAAGTTTAAGATAATTGTTACATGTATATAGTTGCTATACATATATAGAATATATTATATATGTTGTTATATATCATAGCTTTGTTGCTAAAAACATGTCAGTCTTAAAATTATTTTCAAATATAAAGAGTGAAGCTAAAATCAGATGCAGACTGCCTATTTCACTTAACATTATACCCTACAGATTCATCCATGTTGTTGAAAATGGCAAGATTTCATTCTTTTAGATGGTTAATGTTCCACTGTATGTATATACCACATTTTTATCCATTTATCTATCCATGAATCTTGGGTTGCTTCCACAATTTGTCTATTCAAAATAATGCTGCAATAATACATATGGGTGCATATATCTTTTCAAATTAACGTTTTCATATTGTTTGGGTAAAAACCCAGTAGTGGATTACTGGATCACATGGGAATTCTATTTTCAATTTTTCAAGGAACCTCTATATTGTTTTCCACAGTGGCTGCACCAGTTTGCATTCCCGCCAAAAGTGCACGAGAGCTCCTTTTTCTCTACATTCTCACCAACACTTTTTGTTTCTTGTGTTTTTGATTTTAGGTATTCTGACAGGTGTGAGGTGATGTCTCATTGTGGTTTTGATCTACATTTCTCTGATGATGAGTGATAATGAATATTATTTACCTTCATATGTCTTCTTTGAGAAAATGTCTCTTTACCATATTTAATGAGATCATTTGGTTTTTGGTGTTGAATTGTATAAATTCTTAATACATTTTGGATACTAACTCTTATAAGATATGTCATTTGCAAATGTGTTCTCCCATTCAGTAGGTTATTTTTTAGTTTGTTGATGGTTTTCTTTGCTGTGCAAAAACTTGTCATTTTGGTGTAGTACTAATAGTTAAATTTTGCTTTTGTTTCCCTTGTCTTATGAGAATATCTAGAAAAAGATATTACTGCTTGGCTGTAATGTCAAAGAAATTACTGCTTGGGCTCTCTTTAAGGATTTTTATGGTTTCAGGTCTCATATTTATGTCTTTAATCCATTTTGAGTTTACTTTTGTATATGGTGTGAAAAAAGTGGTGCAATTTCATTCTTCTGCATGTAGTTGTCTGGTTTTCCAACACTATTTGGTGAAGAGACTTTTTTCTATTGCATTGTCTTGCCTCTTTGTCAGAGAATAATTGACCATATAATCATAGGTTTGTTTCTGTGCTCTCTATTCTGTTCCATTGATCTATGTGTATATTTTTGTGCCGGTACCATACTGCTTTGATTACTATAGCTTTGCAGTATATCCTGATATCTGGGATTGTGATACCTCCAGTTTTATTTTGTTCTTTTTTTTTTTTTTTCAAGATAGCCTGGGCTCTTTGGGGTTTTTGTGGTTCCATACAACTTTTAAGATTACCTGTGCCATTCTGTGAAAAATACTGTTGGTATTTTGATCAGAATTGGATTAAATATGTGAATAATTACTACTCTTAAATGCTCTAGACAAAATATAATTTTATTGCAAAAGTGGGAAAAATATTAATGTGGAGGAATAGTTTAATAGAAATTTTAAAAGGAAAGAAATTTCTTTAGGGACAAAAGGTCATTTAAATCTGATTTCTTGAAGCTCCAAAATTATCAGTAACATAAAAATAAATCTTTTCAAATGAAAATTATTTATTATGTAATACGCCTCAAGTTTTTCGCAAATCAGTCAGAGAAGCTGTCAAGTCCTTGGTTTGATCCAATGGCCAACCCTAAAGGCTTTATTGTTCAGGGTAAGAATTCATGGGACATAAGTAGTTTCACTTTGTTAAAGTAAAGTAAACACGGAAAACATATCTAGCTTTTATCACTTTAAAGCCTAAAGTTATTTATCCAAGTATTTTCCTGAGATAAATGCATTCAATCTTTAACCCAGTATTTAAGTAAAAATCTACTTTTAAAAAATATTTATCTTCACTTCTTTCATAGCTTTTGCATAGTTTGACATTACTTATTAGATTTTTAAAGTTATTAGTATATACCCAGCCTGAACCCTCCTAGAACAAAATACCATGACTTCTTCCTTTGCCATATTTTGCCCTCCAACTATTAGGCTTGGCCCCTAATAACCACATATTGAATGAATATGTGAATAAATTACTGAAAAGCTATTCCCTATATCTGGTTAGCAGATAAGTGTGAAATGAATTAAAACATAAACATGCTATTGAGTGAAAAAAAAAATCAGACTAAGACAAAATTCTACTAAATTACTCCATTTAAAATAGTTTATAAACAGGCAAACTCGTGATACCAAAGCCAGGATATTGCTAATTCTTGGAGAGAATGGTTATGGAAGGGAGCACTATGGGGTTTCTGGATACTGGAAATGCTGTTTCTTAACCTGCTGTTGGCTATCCAGGTGTTTTCAAGTTTGTGTAAAATCCATGGAGACTTGACCTGCGTACTTTTCTATATGTATGCTCTCCTTTATAAAAATGTGTTAAGAAATATACTTAATCGCCTGGAGCAAAAATAGCTTAGGTCATTTGACTGCCCTTATGTTCTAATGGGAAGTATTAGGCGAATATTCTGTCAGAAGTCTTAAAGATACTTCATATCCTCTCCTTAGCTTAGCTTTTATGAGACATTTGCAAGAAAAGAGGCCAACCACCAATGATCCTCCAATCACAGATCTTATAGATGTGAACTTGAGCATGACCACCTTCACGGCAGACTCATTTTCTACTTCCCCAATACCTACTTCTTTCCTCACATTCCTATTGTGCTGCTGACTTTAAACTGGATTTCTTCCTGTGCTCTCTGCTATATGACATGAATTATGCCATATTTTCTTTTCTACAATTTCTCATGCTCCAAAGATATTCAACGTATTCCTAGATATAGGAACAATGGAAATATCCAGTAGTCAAAATGAACAGACTGCTCTATCATTCTTTCTTAAATTTTCCATGTTAGTTCAGAGACTGGGAGTCGATTTTTAAAAATCTCTAATCAATACACAATCTTGGATCCTCTTCATCACTGGAAAAACATCCACATCATTGGCATTTAAAGCAGGACAAAAAAAATTTTCTTTCCTAAAGACACATGTCCAATAGAAGTGCTCTGGGATCAATCCCATGATGAAAAGCTTGTTACTTCCCCACAGAAGGACTGGAAAATTCATAGTTTAGGTTATGTGTGTCCTAAATTATGAATACATATACAAAAAATCACAAAATAGATGCCATGGTTTTGCATCTACTTGCTAAACAGAAACATTGGCATCAGTAACACAACTGTGAAGGTCCAGTCTTCCTATTTTCATATATGTGTATGCAACTCTCTTTGAATTACCATATACCATACTCATCAGATACCATTTGTTTACCCCAGGATGTTTTACTTGTCATCTGCCCAACCTTCCCCTCCCAAACCTTGAAACTGCTAAAGAGGAATAACTGGTGAGACCTGACTGGTGAAAGGGAGAAGAGTTTAAGAAGTTTATGAAGACTCAACTTATTTAGCCAGGGGTTTTTAAACCAATAAAAAAAAATGTATGTTGAAGAGTTAAATTAAGATTTGAGTCGGGGTTTCATTCTGATATACTCTTTACATGTCATGCACCCTTTGTAAATGTTAGTTTCCTATCAGTGAAGTGAAATATGATCATGATAACAGCAAACATTTATATGGATATTGTAAGAAACAAGTAAATTAGAAGTACTGAAAATATATTCAAGACAGTATAAAATGTGAGTAAATATTGAATGATGTGTTTGACAAGTTACAACAAAAGGGCATATGTGGTGATTCGTCGGACCTTTCTTTGGATATTCTTCCAAAATAAATAATCATCATTTTTCCTTTTTTTAAAACTTTTTAAAAATGTTTATTTCTTTTGGGGGGGGCAGATAGAGAGGGAGACACAGAACCTGAAGCTTACTCCAGGCTCTGAGACAGCTCAGAGCCCGATGCAGGGCTCAAACTCATGAACTGTGAGACCATGACCTATGCGAAAATCAGTCATTTAAGCTACCAAGCCACCCAGCACCCCTCATTTTTTTAAATTATTTTCCCCCATTTTTCATTTGTATTTAGTTCATTCACATAATTGAGAGCAGAGTTATAGAAAGATCACTAGGACTTAACCACAAAAAAAGTGTTGAATGGCATCATTTTGAAAAAAAACCCAGTAAATTATAAATTGTATTTGTCTTTTATTTTAATTTTTTTAAATGTTTTTATTTATTTCTAGGAGAGAGAGAGACAGCGTGAGCAGGGGAGGGTCAGAGAGAGAGGGAGTCACAGACTCTGAAACAGGCTCCAGGCTCCGAGCTGGCAGTCAGCACAGAGCCCGACGCGGAGCTGGAACCCACTAACCGCGCGATCATGACCTAAGCGAAAGTTGGACGCTTAACCGACTAAGCCACCCAAGTGCCCCTGTATTTCTCTTTCTTATTAACTAAGTGTAAACTGTATTGTCTTTCTTATTAACTAACAAATATTTGTAGAGCACAATATTCACTTCAGTAAGTATTTCACCAAAGAATAGTGAGTTATTATAATCATTTATTTCTCCTTATAAAAATTTAGAAATATGTTTGTTTTTACTGATCATATATTTAATAATTTTTTAAATACAAAAAAGTTATGTAAAATTGACAGGGAAAATAATCCAGTGGTGAAGCTTCCCCAAGAGTGTGATTTAGGAACAACCCTTAAAAGGTGATTGAGTATATAATATATAATTTTAAATTGTATTGTATCTTTATTTTATTTCAGGTTTTCTGAAACTGTCTGTTACAAAATATCTAAAAAATCCCACTATATAAATAATAAAATATTTTGCCAAAATAATAAAAAGTATAAAGGCTAAAAAAGTACAGACTAAGCAAGTGCTAAAATTAAAGTTTTTTCATGTTATCTGTCATCAAATAGGGTCAAGTACTCTGGTTTAAAAGGTTACATATGGTGGTCAAGAGACAAAATACTAAATTCATGAAAGACAGAAAGTAGGATAGATGACATACATAAATCAGAGAACCAATGGATTAAGATCTCACATAAAGTTTAAACAAGGAAAATTTTCCCACTGAAGAAAGATGGAAAAAAATCTGACTGACTTACTCTAGGCTGCACATAAAGAGGAAAATAACATCTTTCTTAAAATTTAGTATTTGCAAAAAAGGCTAGTATATGGACCTAAATTAAGGTTATCTTTGTAAATTAAAAAGAAGGCAAGCAGAAAATTTGACTTTTTCCCAATGGGTAGTCAATTTGAAGTAGATAAAGCTGATACATGCTTTATGAATATTTAAGATGTATTTTGCTTTTCATCTCTATCTACAAGAAATACTCTCATTTATTTCATCCTTTTAATCTATATTTAACACATAAATGCATATTTATTCTATATATATTTAACATGTCTTATAGTTAATAATGCACTTACTATCTATAGTTAATATTTCTTTTGAGTTTCATCTAACCCATTTTTTATTCTTTTCATTAAAATCAGAAAAGACAATTCTTAAATAATATAGCAAACACACTATACTATGGATGAAGCATATATTTGAGGCACAGGATACAAAAAGTATTGATTTGAATCACCACAGTTTGGTAGTATCCCCAGACAATGTGAACTATTGACTTCTTATAAATAACTTTAAATAGCGAATAGTTGTTAATAAAATATATAGAATTTATCAGAGAGTAATTAGAAACTAACAAACAAAATCCAGAATCATAGGTGTACATATTTCAGATAGCAGAATTACTTGGTGCATAAAATGAAAATAAATACTTATTATGTTTAAGGAAATCTAATGTGGGAGCAAAAGCATGAATTAAAAAATTGGCGTCTGCTAAAAATGATCAACCACAAGTTTTATTTTAATCTAATAAATTTCCATAAATGTAAAACATAAAATTAAAGTAAAAACTAAATGGCAACAGCAAACAAACAATCCAATTAAAAAATTCACAGAGAAAAACTAGAGCGAACTATCACCTTACACCTGTCAGAATGCCTAAAATTAAAAAAACAAGAAAACAATGTTGGTTAGGGTGTGGATAAATAGGAACCTTTGGTGGTGGGAATGCAAACTGGTGCAGCCACTGTGGAAAACAGTATGGTTCTTCAAAAAGTTAAAAATTGAACTACCCTATGATTCAGTAATCACACTACTGGTATTTACTCCAAAATACAAAAACACTAATTCAAGAGGATATACGCACCTCTGTGTTTATAGTAGTATTATTTACAGTAGCCAAATTATGGAAGTAACCCAAGTGTCTATGCATAGATGAACAGATAAAAAAGCAGTGGTATATATTCCCAATGGAGTATTATTCAGCCATAAAAAATGAATCTTGCCATTTGCAATGACATGGATGGAGCTAGAGAATATAAAGCTAAGGGAACTATGTCAGTCAGAGAAAGAAATAACATATAATTTCGCTCATATGTGGAACTTAAGAAACAAAAGAAATGAGCAAAGGGAAGGGGAAGAGAGGGAGAGAGAAACCAAGAAATTGACTCAACAATAGAGAACAAACTGATGGTTATAAGAGGGGAGGAGTGGGTGGGAATGGGTGAAATAGGATGGGGATTAAGGAGTGCACTTGTCATGATGAGCACTGGGTGATGTATAGAATTGCTGAATCACTATATTGTACACCTGAAACTAATATAACACTGTATATTAACTACACTGGAATTATAAATAAATAAATACAGCAGAGTATCTGAATAGACATTTTTCCAAAAAGACCTACAAATAGCCACCAGGTACATTAAAAAGTGCTCAACATCACTAACCATAAGGAAAATACAAATCAAAAACACACTTATTACAAAGGTTATCATCCAAAAGACAAGAAATAACAACTGCTGGTGAGGATATGGAGAACAGAGAACCCTTGTGCACTGTTGGTGGGAATATAAACTGGTGCAGCCTCTATGGAAAACAGTATGGAGTTCCTCAAAACATTAAAAATATAACTACCATATGATCTAGCAATTCCACTGCTGGATATTTATCTAAAATAAAAATAAAAACACTAACTGGAAAGGATATCTGTACCCTTATGTTCACTGCATCAATATTTACAGTAACCGAGATATGGAGACAACTTAAGTATCATTCAACAAATGAATAAAGATAATATGGTATAGATCCATGATATAATATTATTCAGCCATGAAAAAGAAGATCTTGACCCTTGAAAAAATATGAAAGGATCTTGAAGACATTATTATGTAAAGTGAAATAGATCAGAGAAAAATAAATACTGTATGACCTCACTGATATGTGGACTCTAAGAATAAAACCCAAAAAATAGAAAAACTGAGTTCATACATGGCAAAGATTGGTAGTTGCCAAAGTGGGTGGTGAAGGGTGGGCAAAATGTGTAAAGGTGGCCAAAGGTACAAACTTGCAGTTATAAAATAAATACCATGGATATGTAATATACAGCACAGTAACTATGGTTAATAGCATTGTATTATATACTGGAAAGTTGCTAAGTGAGTAAATTTTTGAAGTTCTCATTATTAGAAAAAAATGGCAAACATGTGTAGTGATGGATATTAACTAGACTTATAGTTGTGACCACTTCACAGTATGTACAAATATGAAATCATTATGTTTTTTACCCGAAACTAATATAATATTATAGGTCAATTATATCTCACAAAATAAATAACACTTTAAAAAGGATATACAGATAGTAAATAAGGCCACACAAAAGTGCTCAACATCATTTTTTATTACAAAAATGCAAATTAAAATCACAATAATATACCACTACTTACCACCTAGAAAGATTTAAAATGAAAAAGAATGACTTGATTAAGTCTGATGTGGATAAATGAATTGCTTATATTCCATTTGTATAAGAAACACTGTCGGTAATGCAAAGTAGAAAACGAATTTGAAAACATTTTGAGAGTTTCTTTAAAAGGTAAATGTAAAGTACCATATGACCATCCAGTTATTCAATTCCTTGCTTCTAACCAAAGAAAAATGCAAATAAATGTTCACATAAAGGTGTGTATATAAATGTTTATAGCACTTTTTCTTTTTGCAAAAACCAGAAACAACCCAAATGTCCATCAACATTTACTCAACAATTTATAAACAAATTGTGTTATATCCATAAAATAAGCTTCTTAGCAATGAAAAGAATGAATTAGTTATGTACACAATATGGATGAATCTCAGAATAATTATGCTGAGTGAAAGAAGCCAGACAATAGAAAAGTACAGCTTTTATGATTGAATTTCCATATAAATTTCTAGAAAATACAAACTAGCATATAGGGATAGAATGCAGATTAATAAAACTGCCTGGAATGGAGAAGGGAAAAGGAAATGAAAAAGTTAAAGGAAATTAGAAGGGTATAAATACTATGTTCACTTTCTGACCATGGTGTTGGTTTCATGGGTGTGTGTGTATGTGTAGATACATATATATATATGTCAAAATTCAACAAATTGTGTATTTTAAGTATATATGCACACATATATACATATATAATTGTGCATCCTAAAATAAAGTTACTAAAACATTTATAAAAATCAAAACTATAAAAAAACTATATATATATATATATTTATAAAGTAAACAGTTTAAAATAAGAACCAAAATATCCTGAAAGTAAGAGAATAAGAACATACAATGTAAACACTAATTAAAAGAATATTCACCTGGCTATATTCATATGAGGCCAAGAATATTTTAATGGGAGATATATTAATTGAGATAAACAAAAGTATTCCATAAGAGCTAAAGGATCAATTAAGCAGAGAAATGTAATAATCCTAAATTTATTGGTGTTATACTTTAAATTTGATGTCAAGCTAACAGAGCTAAAAGTGAGAATGTAATGATCTACAGTTATATTTGGGTATAAAAAAGTGAGAATATAATGGCCTACAATTATGTTTGAGTAACATAGTTTTATGAAAAAATGATAGAGAAAATTAATTTAGAATTAGCAAGATATGAATCTATAAAATTTCACAAAAACATTCTTCTTAAATGATTATGAAACACCTCAACCATACATTGGTCTAAAAAATAACTTCCAATAATTATCTAAGAATGAAACTATGCAGAGTGTGTTCTACAAACACTTTGGTTACAGTGAAACTCTATAAAAACATCATAACTTGATAAACTCTGAATACCTGGACATGAAGAAACTGACTTCCAAATACCCACAGTGGGTCAAGGAAAAATATCAAATAAAAATTTGGAACTATTTTCCACTGAATTACAGTAATATTATGGCAAGACAATACGTGTGAACTTCAGCTATTTCAGCATTCAGAGGAAAATGTATGGACTATAAAAAAAGAAAGTTTAAAAATCAGGAATCTAAACTTTTTTTCCAAGAAACTAGCAAAAGAACATCTAGTTAAATTCAAAGAGAGTAAAAGAAGAATGTAATTAAGAATAGAAAACATAAGGGCACCCAGAGGGACTCAGTCAGTTAAGCATTCAACTCCTGGTTTCATCTCAGGTCATGATCTCAAAGTTAGTGGGTTCGAGCCCCATGTTGGACTCTGTGCTGCCAGCAAGAAGCCTGTTTGGGATTTGCTCTCTCCTGCTCTCTCTGCCTTTTCCCAACATTGTTTATTTCTCAAAAAAAAAAAAAAAAAAAAAAGAATAGAAAACATTTTTAATAAGGAAGAGAATCATTCTCTTAAATATTAATTAAATTGATGAACACCTAGCTAAACTAATTAGAAATAAAAATTAGAGAAAAGACAAAAGAAATATCAGAGATAAAAATGTTAACAGAATTTCAGATTCTACATAAATTAAAATAGTAACAAAATAAAGTCTACACCATAAATTTGACAATTTGAAAAAGAAGTAATGAAAATTGATGTAAAAAAAGAAAATTTGAATACCTCTATTTTTACTAATAAATATGTACATTAAAACCTTCTCATTGAGAAAATTACAGCAGCAGATGGTTTCATCAGTAAATTTTTTCAAATGTTTAAGGAAGAAACACACACTTTTTCAGAGAATAGAATAAGTGAAGACATCTCAAAATTCATTTTATGGGCTAGTATAACTTTGTTATTTGCAAACTGACAATGATAGTATGCAAAAGAAAATTTGCAGGCTAATATCTCCCAAGGACAAATACACAAAAAAAATCCAAGCATTGTTTAAGCTATTATAATCCAGTGTTAAATAAAAACAATTTTTCAACTTGGTAAATGGGGTTTATTTCAGGTACATAAAACTGGAAACCCAAAACCCATCAATGCAGCACACCACATAAATCAGATAAAATAAAATAACATATCAATATCTCAATAAATGTAGAAAAATTACTTGATAAATTATAATGCCTATTGATTAAATAAGAGCAATGATACTCCAGGAAACCAGGAATAAAAGTGATATTGTTTAGCCTACTAAAAGCTATCTACAGACAAGGAAACAACAACAAACAAAAACCAAAAACTGTCAGAAAAATGCGGCAGAACATTGAACATTTTCCTTTGTTGCCTTCAAAGGAAACAAGTCAAGAATGTCCATTACTTCTAGTTCTATTAAACGTAATACAGTGACACAACAGTCAAGGTTAGTGTGATAAGGCAAGAAAATAAAATAATTGTCATAAAAATCGGCAAAAAAGAGATTAAAGCACTCATTTACAGATGATAATTATGCAATGAAAAAATAAAAATGATTCCAAAAAAAGCTGTCAGAAAAAAGAATTTATAAAGGATTCTAAATCAAATTTCAATATATGTAGAAATCAACTATTTCTAGAAATCAGTAGAAGACAACTGAAAATAAATTTTATAGGCATTATTTACAATAGTATTTAAAGCATCAAAAAGCTCAGGATAAACCTAATGAAAGATGTATACAACACATACACAGAAAACCACAAGAATTTTGAGAAACATTACAGAATACTCAAATAAATGAAGGAATATACTATGTCCATGATATAAAGGATCACTATTGTAAATAATAAATTTTCCTCAATTTTACTTAAAAATGTAATGCAATCCCAGTCAAATCAACAAAGATTTTTAGAACAAATTTACAAGCTCATTTTAAAAATTAAATGGCAATGAATATTATCTGTAATGATCAACATAATCTTGTAAAAAACAAGAGAGTAAAGTTATATGACTTATACTACTAAACATCAAGAAATACTGTGAACCTAATGTATTAAGACAGTGTGATATTCATATAAGAATAGGCAAAGAATCCAATGGAATAGAATATACAGCCCAGAAACAGACATGCATATACAAAGGAGTTTTCAACGAAATTGCTACTAAAATTCAGCATAAAAAGGTAGTTCTTTAATAAGTGTTGCTTGCTTAATTGGATATTGTATTACAAAATAAACTTTGACCCTTACTTCACAACACAAACAAAAACTCACTCCATATGGACAAGAGCATAAATTAGGGATGAAATACGCCATGAAATGCAGCTGGAAGCTTTTTAAAAGAGTAATAAAATATAAAAATACTTGGTAAAAATTCAAAGAAAGGTATTAATTCTTGTTTTTCCAAACATCCATAACCACTAAGAAAATGCAAGTATTCACATTTAATTTAAATTTCTCATAATGCATACTTATTATATATATATATACCTTTTAAATACAACATGGAAAATGGTACCCTGACTAAATGGTCCAAGATTCAAACTCAGATAATAGGAATTAAAAGATATTTAGCAACACCAAAGGCACAATCCATGAAAGAAATAATTGATAAGATAGACTTCATTAAAATGTAAAACTTCTGCAAAAGACAATGTCAAAATGACAGAACAAGGCACAGACTGGAAGAAAATATTGCAAAAGATGCATCTGATAAAGGATTTGAATACCATCTGTTATCTACAATACACAAAGAACCCTTAAGTCCCAACAGTAAGAAAGCAAACAACTTGATTAAAAGATAGGCCAAAGACCTTAACAAACACCTTACCAAAGAAGATATACAGATGGTAAATAAGCATGTGAAAAGATGTTCCAGGCCATATGTTATCAGGAAAATGCAAATTAAAACAATAGTAAGATACCAGTAAACATCTATTAGATGTTTAGCCAAAATCTGAAACACTGACAACATCAAATGCTGATGAGAACTTGGAACAGGAGGAACTCTCATTCATTGTCATGGATACAAAATGATATAGCCACTTTGGAAGACAGGTTGATGGTTTCTTACAAAACTAAACATATTTTACCATGTAATACAGCAGTCATGCTCCTTGGCATTTGCCCAACGGTGTTGAAACTTATGTCCACACAGAAACCTGAACATGGTTGTTTATAACATCTTTATGCATAATTGTCAATAGTTGGAAGCAACTGAGATTTCCTTCAGGAGGTAAATGGATAAATAAACTGTGGTACATCCAGACAATGAAATATTATCCAGTCCTAAAAAGAAGTGGACTAAGCCACGGAAAAATATCGAAGGACTTTACATGAATCTTACTAAGTGAAAGAAGCCAATCTGAAAAGACTACATCCTGTATGGTTCTAACTATACAGCATTCTGGGAAAGGCAAAATTATGGAGATGATAAAATCATTGGTGGTTGCTAGGGTTGGGGTTGAGGTGGGAGAGATGAATAGGCAGACCAGAAAGGTTTTTTAGGGCAGCAAAACTACCCTTTATGATACTATAATGATGAATATATGTCATTACATATGTGTCCAAACTCATAGAATGTACAACACCAAGCCGGAACCACAATATAAACTACAGACTCTGGGTGATAATGATGTGTCATGTAGACTTATCAATTGTAACAAATGTTCCACTCTGGTAAGCATGTGGATAATTGGGGAGGCTATGCATGTCTTGGAGCAGAGGGTATATGGGATATCTCTTCACCTTCTTTTTAACATTGCTATGAACATAAAACTGCTCTTTAAAAAAAAAGAAAGGCTTATTTTCAACATGTTAACATTTTTATGACTTTTTACAGTAAAATAATGGGTATATTGTTGAGCAATATCTTTAACTTACAAAGGTTAGTATTCTTAAGAGATTAAAATTTCAGAAGAAGGAATATATAGTTTTCGTGTTGTACTTCCTAGTTTTAATTGCTTTGTAGTTGAAGGGGAACAGAATTTGTCACTGCAAAATCTGTCTCTATAACATAAGGATTATCTTGAGCTGGTTATTTTCAATTTTTTTAAATGTTCATTTATTTTTGAGAGAGAGAGAGAGAGAGGGAAAGAGGTAGAGAGATGGAATACGAAGTAGGCTCTAAGCTTTGAGGTGTCATCACAGAGCCCGATGTGGGGCTCAAAACCCCGAAACATGAGATCATGACCTGAGCTGACCCGCTCAGGTGCCCCAGTGAGCTGGTTATTTTGAAGAAGACACAGAACACAGAAGCTCTGAAAACCCAGTAGAGGTTACATTTTGTCTGAGAAATTTACATTTATAAGGGAAATATCCATTTGTAAGTATGTCTTCTTCTCCGTACCAGGAAAAGAGGAATGACCAAATCTCCAGAAACTCTTATCAATGGAGAAGGCAAAGACTCGGATTTGCAGGACAACCTACTGTTGCTATTTGTTATTGCTTTTCACGCTAACCTTCCATTAACAGGCTTCCTTCTTCCCCCAACCCTACCGCCCAAAACTTTCTTTTGTCAGTAGCAGAAGGTGGTATTTAAGGTAACGGCTTGGGCCATTTTGGGGAGCTTCTCGATGGTCATCTCCCATGTATACAGAGGACATATACATGTTATTAAACCTGTTTGTTTTTCTCCTGTTAATCTGTCTTTTACTTTAGGAGAGTCTCAGCCAAGAATCTAGAAGGGTAGAGGGAAAGTTATTTTCCTCCTCTACAAACTCTTGAAAAAGAAAGAAGAGAGAAAGGAGGTGGGGATATGAGGGAGTAGGAATGAAAGAGGACCTCAACCACCTCCATTTTGACCTTAGTCTGCACTTCCTAATTTTTCTTTCCAGTTTGTCTCTTTACTGAGGCAAAAGGCCTAGCAGGCAAAGCATATCATGATGGTGACCAGAACTATCCCTTAAGCAGTAAGGACCAACCTGCATCAGCAAGACCCCATGATTGACCCCAAGACAATGATCAACCTGACCTTTACTGCCCACCTGCATGTACTCACTGAACTTTGTCCCACATTTTCTTAATATAAACCTAGAAGCATTTTCAGCACTTTGGAGGTAGTCTTTGAGACATTAGTTCACTGTCTTCCTGGTGTTGGCTTCACTGAAATAAATTTCTTTCTTGTTTCACCTCCACTTGTCTCTCTGCCTTCTGATTTTGTCAGTGGTGAGTGACCACACATGGTCTGCTCGGGCCCCCTGGAGTCAGGTGTTCTTTGCCCCTGCATCCTGATGACAGGGAGAGAGAGAGGGAGGAAGAGAATAGGAGTGTGGAGGGGAAGGGGGGAGAGAGAGAGAGAGAGAGCAAGGTGAAGAAAGACAGAAGAAGGAAGGAAGAGGGTTGGCAGGAGAAAATTTGTTTACAGCAGATTTCGTGTCAGGGGAAAAATGGTACATATTTAGGAATCCACTGTAATGGATATGTTCATTCAGATGAAGCCCCTTGTGGTATTGTTTTTTATTTTTTTCATTTTTTAATTTTTTTAAATGTTTTTTATTTATTTCCGAGAGAGAGACAGCGTGAGTAGGGGATGGTCCGAGAGAGAGAGAGAGAGTTACAGAATCTGAAGTAGACTCCAGGCTCTGAGCTGGCTGTCAGCACAGAGCCCGATGCGGGGCTCAAACCCACGAACCGGGAGATCTTGACCGGAGCCGAAGTTGGTCATACTGAGCCACCCAGGTGCCCCATGTAGTATTGTTTTTCAGATCGGGTTTGGAAAGAATTACTTACACTGAAAGAAGCTCAAGACTGATGATGAAGCAGAATCAAATAGGAAGCACAGCATTACAAAGAAGGCTGAGAAGATGATCAGACGTTCTGTGGAGAAGTTTCTAGGGGCATCTCAGCCACACGGAATTCTAAAGTGGGGGCAACCTTACTTTCAATTTTAAATTGTTTGCTGTGTTGTCACACAGGTTGCTTGGGGTCTTCAGTAAAGTTTCATAGACTCACAAATGTCCTTTCCAAATAAGAGCTGGAGAAAATCAAGAGAACAGGGCAGAATACGGTGTGTCAGTGGATGCCAGAGAAAAGAGAAAGAAGCATGGGAATTAAGTGTTTCGTTGAAAAGAGAGGTGATGAGTGAATGTAAGCATGTGAAAAATTTGCAAAAGTCTTTGTGGAGAGCTCTCCTTTCATAGAACAAGGGGTAAAGCAGTTCAAACCAATTTTCTTTAAATATCAAAGGCCTGAATGACCCTTGATACTAGAGTTGCAGTATAACTAGAGGGTAGAATAAAGAGTAGGAATAAATGACCTTTTAGGCCTCACCCAACTCTGAAATGCTTTGATTCTAAGAGGAGCATATGACTGTGTAGCAATATATCAAAGACTTGCCAGTGTCACTGTGGTTTGGGCCAATTACTACATTTATTTATGGTTTAGGAACTTCATTTAGGGCTTGAGGTACGAGACTAAAATAACTCAAGTTCAAAGAAATAACAGTGACATTGACATTTCACACTGATCAGCAAGTCTTTCAGGGAGTTACAGAATGGCAACATTTATAAGCCACAGTTGCTGCTACTCAAGTAGGGTATGAGATTAGTAGAGAAAACTGTCCCTAAAGCCTCATTACAGAGTAAATCAAACCTAACCCGCTGGCCCAATGTTGCTGTCACATCAGGAGAGGCCAAACCACTAAAAATGGCAAATGCAGTCAAGCCCTTATTGCTTCTTTGGGGTAAAACAGAGAAAAAAAAGGCTGAACTAAGCCATTCTGAAAGCTCGTCTTAAAACGTGAGAGGCCCTAGATACTGCTAGCTTTTCAATTGGATTACCCAGGATGGTTTGCAGTTAACAAAGAGAAAAATCAATGTCTCCTTATTAACTCTGGACAAAGAAGTTTTAAGTGTTTGCCATAACACTCAGATTCTAGTTTCCTTAAACACAAAAGCTCAATGATTAGCAAACGTGGCTACTGTCATACTTAACTCTTTACATGCTGACATTTTTCAGACAGTGCAGAGAGGAGCTATATTGACTTTAACGGTAACTTGAAGAAAGAAGGGTTTCTGAGTTCTAATATGTTCAATGTATAGATAGTGCCGTGATGAACAGCACCATTCTAGAATTATAAAAGAAATGACTAGGTTAGGCAAGATTATATGAAGCTTCTGAAAAAGCAAAGTACATATTTGTCAATAAAATGATGGCTTGAATTCCAGAGAAGTGAGTGACAAGAATTGAAAACAGATAGTTATCAAACACTGTGCTAGACATATTTCATTGTGGAAAAGGTAAACACCTTGCCTACAGATGCAGCAACAAAACTGTGGAGCTGGAATTCAAGCCCATCTATCTTTAGTTTGCATTCTAAATTGTATAATATGACATAGTACAATGAAATGCAGTAACACTATGATCTAGGAAGTTGAAGCCTAATTCTTCCTCTGCCACTAATCAGCTGGGTGACATTGAGCAAGTCACTTCACCTCTCTGGCTCGACATTTTCCTCACCTGTAAAATGAAGGAAATGGACTTTGTAACCTCCCTTCCAGATGGTAAAGTTTAGGATTCATTTGCCACCTTTTCATTACCTCTACCTATGGTATAGAATTCCAAACTGAGTAGTCAGAGGAGACATATTCTGGGGTCTAGAGACGTAAGGCCCATGCAATCATTCACGTATGTTTTGCAGACACATTCCTATCTCTCTTTTTCCAACTGTAAATGCCCCACCGGACTCATTTAGTTTGAATGAGTGTTCCCACTGAGCTGTGTGTGAAAAGAAACTGCCATCATATGAATATTTACCCATCCACATTAAACTAGACATGAAAATATTCCAAGTACTCCACTCATTCTATTAATATTTCCATTTAATAGATATGGAAGAAGCACTGACTCATGATCACTTTCCCAGCTGGTCTCTGCGGAAAGAACTGGTACAGTGTGTACATACATACATTTCACTTACTAATTGCACAACTGGATGTTTCAAGTTCACTCTGACCCTCTGCTGAGCAAGATACACTACAGTGAAAGATTTCCACGTGGCAGAGACTACTGTAGTCTTTCAAGATCCGAAGAAGTTATAGTTAGGATCTTCTGAATTGTAAGAGAAAAAATACTGATTTCCATTTGCCTCAAAACAAACAAACAAACAAAAAACAAAGCGGAGATGCATGAATGTTTTAGATCATATATATGAAGAGTTACATGATAGTCAATTTGACTTTGTGTAACTCATTCTCTTTGTGCTCCACTTCCCATGCACTATCCACCTTTCTTCAGCCTTTTCTATGCCACTGGAGGCTGATACCTGTTAACTGCTTCATTGACTTTCTTGCTAGCTCTCTTTCAATTGGGGGTGACAAGGGAGTTACTAAGAAGAGACTGGCGGGCTAGCTGAGAAAAATACCACAGCATTTCAGTTCTACTCACTTTAGCCTTCAGGGATGAGTTTCCATCCCTTTACGACGAACACCCCCACAAGGCACTTCAATATTCCAGCTTTTACTGAGCTGGAATAGCACTAGGTCTTCCCCTTGTCTCCAGTTTCAGAGATGGCAACAAGTTTCCACTTTTCCTAGATGTGGAGCGCCTCCTCCTTCCTCATTTATTCCTTGAATTTTGCTTACTCCTCTGTAAATAGTTGTTTCATTCAGATGTTTTCACATGATCCATCTGGAGTGAATTCTGCTTCCTCCTAGGACCTAACTGACAAAAGGTAAGGGCTGCTTGATCTAGAACTCAAACCATGTTATTAAGACCTACTCTTCCTCTATTCTTCTGCTTTATGCTCCTTCATCTTGGTACATTTTTAGGTCTCATGTAACCTAATTTTTAGGTCTTATTTATAGGTCTTATAAACCATCATGAGATGGTTACTAATAATTCTGAACTTACAGCTGTCCATGCCACAGTTCTTTAAAAAAGAGTTTTCTTTAAGGGTGCCTGGGTGGCTCAGTCTGGCTCTTGGTTTGGACTCAGGTCACGATCTCACAGGCATAGCATCAAGCCCTGCATGGGGCTCTGCCCTGATAGTGCAGAGCCTACATGGGATTCTCTCTCACTCTCTCACTGCCCCTCCCCCACATGCATGCACTTTTTTTCTCTCTCTCAAAATAAATAAACATTTTTTAAAAAGTTTTGTTTCTCAGACATTTTAACAGAAATCTTGAAGTAGCACTCATTAGGCTAAGTTGGAACATATGCCCCAAATTTTGTGACCAGAGCAATGAGATTATCCAGTCAGGCAAAAGTCCCAAATGCCATCCTCCCATACCCCCAGGAACACAAGGTAGAGTCAACAAGAGTCAAAGTCCTGCCACTGAAACTGGCAGTTCCCAGGAGTAATTTCTGTGTACTAATTACAAAGGAAGGAAAAGAGGATACTGGATATTACAAATCATGACTGCACAAACAAAATGAATTCACTTAGTTGACATAAAGGCTGAGCCTGGACAAAGGTTGTATGTTCCTCTGTTGTAGCTCAGTCTGTCCTCTTTATCCAGACACTAGACACTCTTCATTTTCATTTTATCTCTGGGGTCTCTGTACAACCAGGATGCCATTATTAGATCCCTACTTCCACTGGAAAGCATTTTGTGTTAGGAAAATTCTCTCAATTTTCATTTAAGTGTTTCATATTTAATTGTTATTAAAAATAACGCACTCTCAGAATAAAGCCCAGAGAACTTAGCATGGCCCAGAAAATCCAACTAAATAAATCTGGTTCCCTTCTCCATGATTTCATTTCATACTAGGTTATCCTCATCTCTCTACACCACAGCTTCATTGATATACTTCAGTTTCTGAAACATATTCAACTTGTTTTCTCCTCCAGGATGTTACAAGTAGCTGCTAGCCTCTACTTGAAATACTCTTTCACCCACCTTCACAGGCTGATACTTTCTTCATTCACGTCTCAGCCTAAAAGTCACCTGAGACCATCTTATGCACCCTCACTTCTTAAAAACCCATTACTCCATTTTATGGTCCTTTTATAGGATTATCATTATTGAAAATTATCTTACTACTTTTCTCTCTCCTGTCAAATTATCTGGTAGGAGAGAGAATATTCATTTATTCATATTGTTCCTGTCACAATTCCATTAGGCTGCATGGAATTGTGGATCCTCTTTCTGCTTGGGAAATTGGGAACATTTCTTTGTCCTTCTGAGTCTCAGTTTTCTCATGGTGAGAATGGTAATGACATTATCCATACAGCAGTATATCAAGCATAAAACATACATTTTGGTATGAGAACTAATGTTACAACCCATGGAAAGCACTTATAACCCATGTCTGATACAGAAGTAAGCTCTCAATAAATTTTGGCTTCTGTGAATATTATCATCACTACTGCATGCATTATTCTAGGAATTCAAGTTATCAATACCTATTTTCAAGGTGTAATATAAACCAAGTCAAAGTGAGGATTTATTCCTATATACATTATTCCTATTCAAAAGCAACATGATTTTTAAAAATGAAGATTTAATAAGTACAAATATGCTAGCATTTACATTTGTGCCAGTTATGAAGAGTTTATCTCTTTGAAAATTAGTTTCATTATGTGCAAATTAGAGAAATCAGTCAATAGGGGTAATTAAGATGATTGCATGATACAATAAATAAAAAAGAAATTTAGGGTGGAGATGTGGCAAATGCTCAGTAAATGGGCATTAATATTCCCATTATATGTTAGGATTAACTTTTATTAATTTTTATTTTAAACATTATTTTTGGTAGTGTTAGCACATTTTATTAGCCCTACCATATGTATGAGGATCCTGACACTCAAAGAAACTAAACATTCACTTAGGTAGAAGCTAGAAAATAGGATCTTGACCTCAGTGTTTCCTCATGTCAATAGCCTTACTCTTTCCATCACACTGTGTCACTTCTGATTTGGGGTTTTATTTAGAGCCTCTGCCATGGTGAAGAAGATGAATCTATTATCTGTCTATGGCTTCACTAGAGGATAAAAGCAAAGGAGTCCTTCTATAAGCAGCACCAACATAACTCCGATATGTTCCCTGAGTTGCAACCATGATAAGTCTACATTTACTCAGCAATGAAGAAATTCTGCAATGGCGAAGAGCAAAAGAGACATCTAAGCAGTATCCTTGATCCACTTCTCACTTCTGAAGGAAGATGGTCCTGGTCTCAAGAGCGGTAAAACACAATTTCTCTGTTGTATGGATATGCCAGGTCTCTGAATTCCTCACAGAATGGTGGAAGCAGCTCTGGAAGGCCTTGCCATAAGGTAATATTTGTACTAGCTGGAGCTGAGCTTTATAAGCTGAAGGAGCTGCCATTTTGATTAGTTCTCTTCAACACAAGTCATTCTCCTTCACTGTGTATGGTGCCCTCCCCCTTCTGCCCTTTTAAGGTGGATTGCTTTTACATTGTAGTCCTATGTTTTCTGTAAACCACTTTTCAACACTTACCATCCTGTTTCACAGTCCTATATGCATTTGCACACATTGCCCTGTGCCTAGAAAGTTTAATGCTCCCAATCCTAGTCCCCATTTCCTCCTTCACACCCTCCCACATAGCATCTCTTCACCCTTCAAAATACTGACTCTTCCTTCAAAAAGTCTCTCTGTGGAGTCTCCTACAAGGCCTGCTCACTCTTTTACAAAGAATTGATCACAATGTGATGCACTGAATATACTCCCATTTGTTATATACCATCCAAAATTTGTAGAATTGTCTGTCTCAGGACCTATTCCAGGCTCTTACACAGTGAACAAATCAAATACAGTTCTGCTCTTGTGGTTTTGCCAAAATAGTGTTATGTTTTGCTTTCTTTATTTTTTTATTTTTTTTTTAATATTTTTATTTATTTCTAGGAGAGAGAGAGAAACAGCATGAGCAGGGGAGGGTCAGAGAGAGAGGGAGACACAGACTCTGAAATAGGCTCCAGGCTCTGGGCTCGCAGTCAGCACAGAGCCTGACGCGGGGCTCGAACCCACGAACCGTGAGATCATGACCCAAGTGAAAGTCGGATGCTCAACTGACTAAGCCACCCAGGTGCCCCTGCTTTCTTTAAAATACACTGTTTATCTCACCTTAATGTATCAAGCATACCACAGAAGCAGGGTGTGTATAATTCATTTTCAAGCCTACAATGCCTAGCACAGTGCCTGGCACATATTACTTACTGATTAAATATTTGCCAAATCATAATGATTAATGATTTTTATTTTGTGTTATCATAAGAATTTGTGCTTCAGAGTTATACACTTAAATCTAAGATGGGACTTTAGCTTCTTCTCTGCAGATTCCCAAAGGACTGGTTTCTTATATTAGAGGCAACTGAATCTGCCCTTCAGCACAATTTGTTGACTTTGACAAGTTACTCCCTCAAGTACAACACCAAGTTTTGCTTAATGAGATGCCAGAGGTGTTGGGATCATTGTAGACAGTATTTAGTAGCATGACCACAGCCTTTGTAGCTAGGAAAAGCTGGAAGGACACATGAGGAACATTATAGACGAGGGCAGCCTGGTTTTTATTATAAAAGAAGCAGGAATAAAGTCTCTGTCTCAGAAAGTGTTTTGGCACAAGCTTTCCTTTTGCAAAAGCCAGTCGAAAATAAGCAAGGAAATCTTTTAATTTCCCAATCATCCTCAGGACTGCACTAGGACATCTTCACTTGTGGTACTTTCTGAAACCCTCTAGTCCTGTCTTCTCTCTTACTGTGAACATATCTTTGAACAAAAATGCTGTATAACTTAACAAATACAAATAGTCCTTAAATATATTAACTCAACCAATATTTACCTACAAGATGCCAGAGAATCGACTAGATGTCAGAGCCTATGAGAGGCATAGAGATGACATAGATATGTAAGACAGCCACAAATTCACTAATATTTTCTGTTCTTTGGGGGAGGCAGACTCCAGAGCAGAAAAAATAGTGTGAATTCACCAATGTCTTATTGAAGGTAGGACCACATGCTGAGAAACTCCAAAGGAAGCAGCAATTAAGTTTTGCCCATGACTGCAGGGAAACATCCAGAGGTAGATGTTTAACATTTAGCTGAGAATTGAAAGCGGATAAGACTGGTACTATGGACTCAATGTTTGTGCCCCTTCTTTCCCAAATTCATTTGTTGAAGCCTAACCACCTATGTGATGGTTTTAAGATGGAGTCTTTGAGGCACCTGGGTGGCTCAGTCAGTTGTGTGTATGACTTTGGCTCAGGTCATGATCTCACGGTCCATGGGTTTGAGCCCTGTGTCCAGCTCAGAGCCTGGAACCTGCTTTGTATTCTGTGTCTCCCTCTCTTTCTGCCCCTCTTCTGCTTATGCTCTGTCTCTCTAAAATAAGTAAACATAAAATAATTTTTTTTAAAGAGATGGGGCCTTTGGAAGGTAAGCACATTTAGATAAGGTCATGAAACTGGAGCCTCCATAAAGGAATTAGAGTCCTATAGCAAGAGACAAGAGAAACTCTCCTTCATGTGAACATACATCAAGGTGATTATTTGTAAATCAGGAGGAGGATGCTCACAAGATACCAAATCTGCTGGCATTCATGATGCCTGCTTCCACAAATTTAAGTAATAAATGTTTGCTATTTGAGCCACTCAGTCTATAATAGACTAAGCAGATCAGGTCTTAATTGACTAAGACAGAAATTGATGCCAAGAAGTGGGGTGTTTCTATAACAAATATCTAAAAACGTGGAAGTTGCTTTGGAGCTGGGCAATGGGTAGAGGTGAAGAACTTTGAGGCACATGTTAGAAAGAGCCTAGATTGCCCTGAACAGAATTTTAGGGGTGATTCTGATGAGAGTGTAGAAAGAAGAGGACAGCCTCAGAGAAAGCTTCTGTCTTAGAGAATATATACATAATCATGAATGGGGTGTTGATAGAAATATGGATGGTAAAGGCCATTTGAGGTCTAAGAGATAAATGGGAAACACAGTATTGGACAATGGAAAAAGGGTGATCTTCATCAGATGGCAAAGAACTTGGCTGAACTGTGTTTGTGTTCTAGTGTTTCATGGAAGACAGAACTTTCAAGCAATGAAATTGTATATTCAGCTGAGATAATTTCTAAGCAAAGTGTTGAAGTCATGCTTGGTTCCTCCTGACTGCTTGTTGTAAAATGCAAGAATGGAGAAATAAAGAAAAAATTGTTAATCAAAAGAGAAGTGGAACTTAAAGATTTAGAAAATTCTCAACCTTCCATATTACAGAGAGAGAGAGAGAGAGAGAGAGAGAAACTTGTTCAGAAGAGAACACTCATTAAGGGAATGAAGAACCAACCATTTGATAAGGTTACTGTAGGTATGAACCATAGATGTGAACCTAATCAGCCAGCCAAGTGGGAACACTGCTAGTTTGGACTGAAGGGAATAGAGACAGAATGAAATGAAGAAAGGCTCTCAGACTTCTTGAATTTTACAGCAATGGACCATTGAGCTATTTGGCTGTGAACATGTAAAATTCTTCAAGAATTCACACAAAGGACTAATGATCTTGAACCAGATACAGAAATTATTACCTCCTCAGCTCCCAAAGTTTGGGGGAGGGCATTGCCTCAATGTCAAGACCATAGAGCTTCTGCTGTATACCTTGGGAGAGAGGCTACCTGGAGCTTATTCCTCGGACAAATCAATCTCAGTCTTGTCTTGGTATCTTTATACATGCTATCTCTTCGTTTTTTAAAAAAAAAATTTATGTTTTATTTATTTCTGAGAGAGAGAGAGAGTGAGCATGATCAGGGGAGGGTCAGAGAGAGAGGGAAATACAGAATCTGAAACAAGCTCCAGGCTCAGAGCTAGCTGTCAGCACAGAGCCCAACGTGGGGCTCGAACCCACAAACCATGAGATCATGACCTGAGCCAAAGTTGGAAGCTTAACCAACCGAGACACCCAGGCGCCTCACATGCTGTCTCTTCTTGTCTGAATGTCTCAGTCACCCCCACCCAATTTGCATGGTTGACTTTTTTTCTTTTTCTTTTCTTTTTCTGTTTGTTTGTTTGTTTGTTTTGCCATTTAGGTCTCAGTATAAGAGCTGCTGCCCAAAGAGACCACCCTTAAATGTCCAAAATAAAGGAGATGAGTGTTCCCTAGCATATCACTCTGTATCCTGATTGTTTCAATTTAAATAAAAAATTGAGCACCAGGAAACAGTGGGTTGCTGGATTCAATCTGTCTTGGGCATGGCTTTTAACCCAATTTACAGAACAGTCCCAGTATACAGTTGGTTCTCTTTAAGCTTCCTTCCGTGATTGATTTCTCATCTCTCATTCCTTATATGTTGATTTTTTTAATGCAACACTCACAAGTACACTTTATTGCCCATATTTTTGCAGTTCTGGGGAGATTCCAAACCTCTTTTGAGTTTGCTATGGCTGCCATGACAAAGTGCCTCAGACTAATTGGCTCAGATAACAGAAATTTATTTTCTCACAATTCTAAAGGATAGAAGTTTAAGATCAAGGTGTGGGGAGGATTGGTTTCTTCCAAGGCCTCTCTCCTTGGCTTGTAGATGGCTGTCTTCTCAGTCTGTCATCATAAGGTCTTCCCTCTGTGCTTGTGTGTTTTTTTGTGTCTTAATATCTTCTTATTATAGGAGTACTAGTCACAATAGATTAGATTCTAATGACTCTATTTAACCTTAATGATCTCTTTGAAGATCCTATCTCCAAATATAGTCATATTCTGAGGTAAATACCTCCACATATGAATTTTGGACACAATTAAGCCCATAGTACCATGTAATATGTCCCCAAAGTCTTACAGAAAATTAGAGGTTATTATATAAGGTAATTTATAATTGTTAAAACGTTCATGATTCACACAATGGATGTTGATTTTTTTTATTTCAGTAAACACTGATAACATAGAATATAACAAAGATGGTTCAAAATACAGTAACTTAAGCAGAATAAATGTTTAGTTCTCTCTCAGCCCATAATTAGATGGAGAATTCAGTAGGTGGGCAGTTCTGCTCCATGAGTTTGTCCAGGAATCCAGTTCCCTTCCATCTTGTCACCGCACTATTCCACTAAGGTGGTTTTCTCATGTCTGCATAGTTAAATCTACTTGCCTAGCATAACTCTCTCTTTTAGCACAGCAACAACAACAAAAAAGAGGCAGAGAAGAAATGTGGAAAAAGCAGTTTTCTGTTATGGATGTGGCATTGGAATTAAGCCCTTAACTTGTGTTTTCATTCCATGAAATTAACTTGCTGACATGGTCATATCATATGCAAGAGGAGCTTGGAAATGTATCTCTTCAGACATCATTTCCCCTCAGATATCATTTTCCCTGCTATATGAACAACCCCATGTGTGGTGGTTAGGACTTCTATTACTAAGAAGAAAGGAATTATAATCTCTGCCACAGTGATTTACAGCAAAATTTAAAAAGAGGCTAGTATAAGACACCTGCCACTTGTGCAGTATTCTGATTTAGAAGTTTGAGATTAGCTCAATTTCTTATAATTATCACTGGAAACTGGGATTACTTTTTCCCCAAGTTTGACATAAGTTCAATTTACTTTGGTCATATTTCCCAATCACTCTAGGATTATCTAGGATAAGAAACTTAGGTCAAAATATTTTGCATGAATGTATGCCATTTTATATAAATTAGAAGCGTAAGAGGAAGCTGGACAAAGAGGCAACATGACATACTTTAAAGGATGCTTGGAAGTAACACCAAGTTACCAAGCGTGTAAGCATTAGCCAATTACCAGAACAATAACAGGAGGGCAAGGTCCCTCATGTCTCTGAATCTCAGTTTCCACATGTCTATGCTGATTATAATGTTTACCTTGAGGGATGCCTAAAGGCTTAGCCTAATATCTGAAGATCATCCTGGGAGAACTCAATAAACCTTCATAGAGTTGGGCAGTTTCCTTCAGGTGACGATATGGTCTCTAGGTGAGACTGCTTGTTAGAGATTTAACATTTGTGGCGGCAGTTAATTCTCTTAATCTCTCTAAGTCCTATTTTTCCTAACTACAAAACAAAGGTAACAACAAGACCAAGTTTTTAGTGTTGATGTGCGATTTGAATAAAACAATATAGTAAATTGCCTACTGCTTAGTGTATCCTAAGTGTTCAGTAAATATTCCTGATGTGATTTTTTTCTCAGCTGAATATTATGGTCCAAGTCATTAGACAGGGGTCTTCTTCCAGCCTCATCTGATGCCCTAGATATCTATAAACTGGCTGCACTCCTGGAGAAAAAGTGAAGATGCAAAGCACATCTGTTTCCCATTTAGGAGGCCTTCAGGCTGGGCATCTTAAAAATTAAACTCCATTATTGTCATTATCCATGTGAAGTCTTCTTTTCATGGTGAAGCTGTTCATACTTAGAGTGGAAAATTACAACTTCCAAAATTGCCTCCCCAGGGGAAATCTAATGGATATGTTTTTTATTTGGTGTCTCTTGTAAATGATCCCTACCAAATGAAGAAATCTGATTAAAAGCATGAAAACTTTTCAACAGACAGTGACAGGAAAACTGTGGAACATGCCCCTAGCCACATTCATGGTCTCATCCCCCACTCTTGATCTATTAATTCAACAGGACTATTTAGCTGCCTTTTTCATGGAAATGAAATACAAAAAAAGTTAGAAAACTTCTGACTGAAAGTAATTGCTCATTTGGGGAAAATATGGTCAGGTCACAAAAATAACCACCAGGAGACATCGTTTAGCTCCATGAACATTCAGAATTGACATAATCCATTCTCATAAGACTTATTATTTTCTATATCAGACGTGCTCTTGGGATATATCCAATGACACACTCCTATGGATCCTTGAGGCATATCAGTTTTTCTTGAGTAATGTTACCTGGGCACTGGTTATTCCCATGTCAATTCCAAAATTCACATTGGAACCCATTAAAATAATTATTTAAGAAATAAATAAAGCAACCTAATTTGCCACCTTATGGCATTCTGTGCACTTTATCAACTGAATAGACAGAGAGGTGACTTTTATAGCCCAAGGAAGGAAAAACCATCTAGGAATAAAGCTAATGTCAAAGTAATAGGTACCCTTGAAGCTTGATTTAAAACTGTCGAATCACAAGCATTTGTTGTAGGTGGAATGAAACACAATAGGAAGTGTTCTCCTTGACCCAGGGGTACTTACAACTAGGAAATCAGATCTTGTCACATTCTGAATTGTGTTTCCTCACCATTAGAGTCCAATTAAACAGTCATCATAGGAATGCTTTATAGAGATGTTGATTATTCCTTTTTGCTTCATATGAGGAGACATAGATGGCAAGATCTTTCTGCTATTAGTAACACCAAAATTGATAACCTGGCTAATGTGTCTAGTGAATCATTTCCTTTTTAAAAAAACACATTTATTCTTTGAAGTATTAGGTAAACCATAGAAAGATACTTTGAAATTAAAAGGAGATTGATATAAAGAAATACAGAGTTCCAGAATCTGAGTAACATCTTTTTATTCTTGAGTGGCCAGATAGGGAGAGAAGAGGTACCCTTGATGCCTGTGTTAGAGATATTCTCAAATCATATTAAAGAAGTGGTATCTAGCTTTCAGTGAATGTTTTCCACTTAAACAAGGAAGAGGGTAATATTAAAAAAACTAAAAATCCCTGCAGAAACATACATTATACTGATACCTAGTCAATGGAACTTGGTGCTGGTATTTGTTAGCTTTATACATAAACCAAGTCCTGGCTTTATGATTTGTTTAGAAACATATCATCTCAAGAAGCAGAAATGCTATTTCCTTTCAACAGATTGTAAGGAAAGGAATAGTACAGCAAAACTATTTTAAAATGCAATTCAGTATTTATATTCTCGCTTAATTACTCAGTGTTTTGTTTGAAAAGAATAAAAAAAGAAAGACAGTTACTTATCTATAGGTCTGTAAATCTTTTCTCAAAATCATTTGCCATTTTTTCCGGCAAAGTGCATTCAGTGCCAAGAAAATGGTTCCACATTAACGTGCCATTTCTGTTTGATGTTAAGCCAAATTGTCTCACACCCCAAGAATGATTTTGTGAAGCACTGGAGTAGAGCTTTCCAATTGTGCTGCTTTAAAATAGTGCACAGGTTCCTGGGGAGTTGGTTGAGAGAATCCATTACCAATTGGCCAGCCATTATTATCCTATAATCCAGAAGTCTGGTCTATTGACCAAATGATTCAGTGGTTTACAGGAAAATGTCAATGGACCAAACATTTTGACCACCCTGACTGGCTTGCATCTCTTGCTTTTAATCAAGGCACTGATCCATTCAGTTCAGAACAGCCTGTCTATAACAATGAGATATTGAACCTCTGTCAGCTATCACTATGCTGAGCTGAACTCCTGAGGTAAAATATAGAAGGCACCACAGATCATGGCTACTACCTCACCCATCTGATAGGTAATCCTGAATGCCTTTTGCAAGGCACCCAAACCTTTTCACAAGGCTTACACACTCTCTCACCAATTACTCTATTACTCTATGAAAATACTTTCCTTCCTACAGAATGATAATGGCTCCAAACTGCTGGTAAATTAAGGCACTGAAATGTGTGCCCACTTCAAAGAAGTTAACACTTTTCAAAAATTATTAATCCAAGAGTTGCTCAACAACAGACTGGAAGAAATAAAATTAATATGAAGGTACATGTTGGCTCTTGTTTACTCTTAGTACTACAACTCTTTGTCCTGTCCCAGAGAAGCATACAGCTCTCAGAAGAGGGAAGTAATAATGGGGAAACATGAAACTTCTCTAAATATTCCTTTAAATTGAAAAAAAAAAAAAACCTGTGGATGTTAACAGGATGTGGTAGAAAAGCTAGGAGATAGGATTCAAAAAACTTACCATCACTGTTGAGCTCCTGGTGAGTTAATTTCTCAATACTTATACCCTCATCTGTAAAACTGTGTTAATAGTCCCCACCTTGCATATCTGTGTGGTGATTGAGCAAATAAAATAGATAAGACATCTGGCACAGAGTCAAACCTAATCATAACATTGGTAATTTGATATAAAACAACATTTGAAATCTATTAATCTATCAAACCCTCCTCAGCAACTACCAGGTTCCTAATTACTATTCATTCCTTCATCCTTTAACACATACTGAGTACCTGTAATGTGTCAAGTATTGTGCTAAGACAACATGAACACATTCTTAGTTCTTAAGAAAATTCATCCCATGATGGGTGGCACAGATGAGTACAAAGATGACAGCCATTTTGCAGAGCAGTGTATACTGGAAGCACTATTTAAAAAGTTGACTTTGGCTTTCTAGATCAACTCCACAGCTATAATAAATTGTCTTAATAAGAAACACTTAAAGAAAAAATGGTTTCACTTAAATTATAAGTCCAATAGATCCAAAATCTAAGTCCCGTCCTTCCAATCCTCTTCACTCATTAAACTGTACGATGTTGAAATAATTATCTAACATCTTTTAACATCATTTCTTCATCTGTATTATGAGGTAATAACAGTACTTATTTTATTGGTTCATTGAGAGAATTTAAGATAATAACACCTAGAACAGTGTGCAGCATGTTTAAATCCTCAGTAGGTGTAGCTGTTATTATAAACTCATTGATACATGTTTTTAATAAATAGTTATTGAGTGTCTTTTGTGTTGGAATTCATTAGGTTATTTTCACTAAAATGGGACAAATGTAGTCATAGGCCCTAAACTCATGGAACCTTTGTTCCTGGGGAAAAAATACCAGAACTTTAATGGATCATTTAGTCCAATCATTTTATTTTATAGATAGTAAAACAGAGTCCCAGAGAGACATAGATAATAGAAAAAGCTAATAGTTACTGAAATGTTATTATGCACATGCCTGGTACTTTTATAAGTGCATTAGATGTTTTAACTCATTTAATTTACAAAACAGTCTACAGCATATTGAGTAGTAGTATCTCTATGTTACCAACAAGGGAACTGAGGAATAGAGATTTTAAGTCAATGGCCTAAGGTTACACAGCTAATAAGCCACAGAGATAGAATGTGAATTAGGCAGTCTGGCTCCAAGATTCATGCTTTTACCCACTAGGCAATACTGTCTTTTAATGTAGATTCCTTATCTAAGGACACCCATCAAGAAGGGAGTGACAAATGAAAGGCTGGAAGCAAGTGTGCCAGATGCAGAGCAGCAGGCAATCACCACGTACCACCCACCCCACTATATATTTAAGTGCCTATTAAAGAGAAAGTAACTTCAATCCCAATCTTTACTAGGTTGTTGGGGGGTTTTATTTATCTATTTTTGAGATCATCATTTAGAAAGGCCAACAAAGACACTGCTTCAATAATCAAGCACAAGGTAGAAAGTAAATTAATTCCTTTGAATCTGAAGTACTTGGTCTTTTTTCAACAAGAGACAAGTGGAACTCAATCTATTCAAAATAGGGGCGCCTGGGTGGCTTAGTCGGTTAAGCGTCCGACTTTCGCTTAGGTCATGATCTTGCGGCTCGTGGGTTCGGGCCCCGCGTCGGGCTCTGTGCTGACTGCCAGCTCAGAGCCTGGAGCCTGTTTCAGTCTGTGACTCCCTCTCTCTCTGACCCTCCCCTGCTCACGCTGTCTCTCTCTCTCGCCTAGAAATAAATAAAACATTAAAAAAAAATTCAAAATACCTAGACTCTTTATCAGGTCTTAAAATTACATTGTCTGTCTATGCTTCTAGAGTTCACAGAACAAAAGCGATTTCATTTTTATTGCTTTTGAGGTAAATTATTGCTTTACTTTTATGTTAGTCACTAGAGAATTATGGTCCACAGAGGTCTTTTAAGAGAAGAAATGATTAAAATTGTTCTTGTTCTGAAACTCGGTATTTAACTATTACTTAAGTGTATTATTCAGTGTAATGCTGCAGCGATAAACATTCCCAAATGTCACTGGAATATCATCTTACAAATGTATTTATTTCTCACATAGTATCTACCCAGGTTGTTAAGGGTTCTATACTACTCGGGATCTAAGCTGAGGGAGGTTCCGTTATCTTGTAGTTGCTCTATTTGGAAAAGGGCCTTCATGAGACTATAGCAAGGGCAGGGAATTGTTGGTTCACCTGCTGGCTCTTTTGCCTAGATGTGAAACACATAGATTCTGTGCATAGTTTCCTAGCCAAAAGTAGCACTTTGCCCTACCTAATTGCAAGGGGGTGGGGATAGGTAATACTACTCCAGGAGCATAGGAGAAAAAGGAACAAGATTTGGGTAAGCACTAGAAGTCTCCATCGCAATGAATCTGTACAGACATCCTGTTGTACAGAGAATGATGTAAGATAACTAGGTACTATTAGGTGTTCCAGTGCGATGCAACTACACCTACTACTACTACCACTATTTTTTTTAATATTATATCATATAGTGATCATGTACTATGTGCCAAGAATATGTTAGCAACTTTTACATATCTAACTCCATAAAAATAACTTTGTGAAGTCAGTATTGTTCCCAGTCCATAAATAAGAAACCCGGAGTTCAGAAAGTTTTGCATCTTGTTCAAGGTCCCACATATAGGAAGTGATGGACACTTTGTTCACCTTCAAAGCATTTGCTTGGTTCACCATGAAATATTGCCTTTCTCTAAACCTAGAAAATCAGCTGGAAATAAAAATCAAATTAAATTAGATAAAATGTCCACGTGCTAAGCAGAAGCATGAAGCATCTCTCTTAAGGAATTTAATATTTTATTAGATAATTAACCTATATGCAAAAGTCACAAATATATTTTCTTAAGGCTCTGAATTGAAAAATAAAGCATGAGTAACATTATCTTCCTCACATGGTATGAATTCCTTCCCTCTGCACTCTGTCCTTCTTTCCATTTTCTTTGCATGTTTTCATTGACAATAACCACACCGACATTGTATTTCGCGCATATACTCCAGCCAAAGTGTGAGGGCCAGTACATCATTTTAATGTTTACCTAAATCCTGAAAAGTTCATCTTTTTGCCTTCATGTTATAGATGAGGAAACTGAGACTTAAAGAATTCAAGTGACTTGAACTAGGTTACAAATAATAAAGGGAAGATCTGAGATTTGGAATGTAATCTTTGGGCAAAGGACTCATCTGCTTTGAACTACATTAGACCACTTTAATCTACTAAACTTCTCAATATCCTGGGTTCAGCTAAAGGATTATCTGTCTTGTGAAGCCCTGTAGACACCCTTAGTTAGAAGTAGGTGTGTTCTCTATTCTCAAAGACCACTGAGCAAAAGCCAGTTAGCACATTCCATTGTAACTGTAACATGACTGTTTCATAGACAGACTGCAGACCCTTTGAAATAAGCCTAGGCAAATGGAGTGGCTCTGATCAGCCTTTGAAGGCGAGGATTTGCACAGAGTTGCCCTTGTCCCTGGCCAGACACAAAGGATATTAGCCTCAGTAAATGGACCATCCCAGATTTCCACAGCAAGTCAGTGTCAGGTTGCTCACACAAGGGCCTGCCTTTGTGAATAGGCTCAGGGTTTGGGCACAACGGACAGTGACAGCCTTCCTTTAAGAATGAGACATGACAAGGAGACAAAATGTTCATTTTCTGCACATATATTTGTACATCTACTATATGCATGAGGTGGACTAGGCAGAGAAATCAATACCAATCACTAAAGCAACACAATAAAATTATAGACAGACAGACCTATTGGGCAGGGAATGGGAAAGACAGAAGTGTCTACTTTTGGTGAGTAGTCAGAAAAGACATTTAAACTAAGACCTGAAGGATGGAAAACAGCCAAAACTGATAAAAACCAGAAGGAGACCATTCCAGGCAGGCAGTGGGAAGTACCTCATGGTGGGAAGGTCAGATATATTCTGACAAGTCCTAAATATAAATGCAGCTCTCAATTTCCCCCAAATTACAAATGGCATATTGACATTAGCACTTGGATGTCTAATAAAAATTTTAACTTTAATAATTTCTTAACATTTATTTATTTATTTATTTATTTATTTATTTATTTATTTAATTTATTTATTTATTTTGAGGGGATGCAGTGCAGAGAGAAGTGAGGAGAAACCCAAGCAGCCCTTGCACTCTCAGCACCAAGCCCGACACGGGACTCACTAACCATAAAATCATAACCTGAGCCAAAGTCAAGAGTCACACACTTAACTGACTGAGCCACCTGGACACCTCTCAACTTTAATAAATTCTTTTTTTTCTCCGAAAACATGTTTCTTCCCCAATTATTGGCAAACAACACTACAGTTACTCACTTGTTATAGCTAAAAAGTGTGAATCATTCTTCTTAATGTAGAGAAAAAAATTTTATTAGCTTTACCTTTAAAATATTTCCCAAATCTAACTACTTGTTATTACCTTCATCTCTCCCAAAGAACACTATCATCATCTCCCACCCGAACAACATTAAATTTGGTCTATTCTTACATCCCTAAATTTTCTTCTCTGCACCGCAACTAGCGAGTTTGCATCTATTTTCTGCCCAAATATCCTTTGCTCCCTATATCACTTAGAAAAAAATTCAAAGTCTTTACCATTGACAACCCCTTAGTCACTTTATATCTGCTTTCTTACCAACCTCCTTCTCTCTTACTTTGCTCTACTGACCCTGACTTCTTGTTGTTCTCTAAACATACTAAAACGATTCTGTCCTTTGTAAGATAAACAAAGACAGAATGTGATATTTTCTCCACTCTGCAATCTTGAGCATCTTTGTCTGGAACATAATAGTGCAAATATTTGCTGAAGGAAGGAGATGAAGGAGAATAATGTAAGGAGGAAGGAAGGAGGGAGGGAAGGAGAGGGGAAGGATGAAAGGGAGGAAGGAATGAAAAGAAGAAGCAGAGAAGGAAGGAAGGAATACAGGTAGGTAGTCAAGAAGGCTCCCTGTAGGGGCACCTGGGTGGCTCAGTCGGTTAAGCCTCTGACTTCGGCTCAGATCATGATCTCATGGTTCGTGGGTTCGAGCTCTGTGTCGGGCTTTGTGCTGACAGCTAGCTCAGAGCCCGGAGCCTGCTTCCGATTCTGTGTGTGTGTCTCTCTCTCTCTGACCCTCCCCTGTTCACACACAGACACTCTCTCTCTCAGAAATAAAGAAAACATTAAAAAAAAAAAAGGCTCCCTGTATATTCTAGGTCATGAGCTTAGAGCACAAGAGAAAGAAAGGATACTATGATGAGCTGAGAATGGAGTTGAGTAGAGAAGCCGGACTTCATGCGCATCAGAAAGAACTTCAGGTTTTATTCTCAGTATAGTGGGAAGTCCAGAAAGCCTTTTCATTGTAAACATTAAGTACACTCAGGCTATAGCTACACATATAAATGATTTTAACTCACCTCCTTTGCCTCCCCTCCCCCCACTAAAAAATCTTGGTTTTCCTGACTACTTGAATTTCATTCTAACAGTCACATTGATTACGTTTATCACCCCCCCACACAACAGAAATAACTGACACAGGGCACATATACATTCCCCATTGGAACTGCACCAAAGTATGTTTGTCAGAATGGTTCACTGTACAAACATAGGCTTAGTATACTTGGATTTCTGCATTAGAGAGAGCCATGGATTTAAGGATTAGAAAAACTGGAGTTCAAAGTGCAGCTCCCTCTCAAGGTGGGTGACATTGGTCACATAATCTACTTTTTCTGAATTTTAGTGTCCTCTTCTCTAAAATGGCAGTCATTACACCTACATTCAACTGGCCATGACTATTAAGTGAAATAGGATACAGAAAGGACCTGGAACACAGTAGGTCTCTATGTTTCTACAGCAAGTGAAGGATAAGAAAGAGGGGCCTTTATTACTGAGTACTTGCTTAAGTACTGTGCTTTGTAATGTGCTTTGGTTTTGTGAACTTCCACCATCTCCAACTGGCAAGTCATAAAGAGACAGAGATGCCATTTATTATAACCAGTGGGGGGATATGATATAAGAAGGCAAAGAACTATAAGCTTTATCATATTTGATCCTGAGACCAGACCCCCTGCTGGGGGTACATAGTATATAGGAACATACTATATAAGGACACTGAATTGCTTGGTTTTGAAGACTAAGAGAACCCACAAACTAGTCTGTTGGAGTCCCATAATTACGATTTCTGCAGTGTTCTTATAACTCACCAAGTGTTATTTTCAATTGCTAAAGTCTTCTTTATATGGAACCAAGGTGCTAGTGTTTGGGGGTCCAGGGGAGTAGCTTTAAGAGCTGCAATGGTCACATTTTCAAAGGGAACCTGTGCAATAGTGCCCTACTGCTTTAAGAGGAGCTTAAACAAAGCCGTTTAAGGAAGTTTTGGGTAACATTTTCAGAGGTTTCAAATTCATTTTCTTAACCAGCATTAAACCTAAATGTAAAGTCTGGTCACGACTACTTCAGAAATAATGAAAACTGGTTCCATTGGACAGATACAAATATTTATTGGACAGAACTAAATGTCTTTCAAGATTATCAGGTGTTGCCGGTGTTTATACCCAGAGAAGATGTAATCATTCTGTTTTCATCACCTGTTGCTTTTTAATTTCCTTTCTCATTGAGAATCCTATTGCTGCACAGACAATAACATCACTGTCTATATGTATATATACTAACTGTACAGAAGGTTTGGTGCTGGGACAAGATATGCCAAAATAATAAAGCAAAATAGATTATGCCTTCCAAAGAGCTGTTTGCAAATACTGAAGATGTGCTATCAGTGGCCACATTTACACAATGGAAATCATAAGAAAAAAAGAATTGTGCATTTTCTGAAATTTATTTGAGTATCTCTCAAGGATAAATTAAATTTGTCTAATAAAATTCTCATTATTGCTTAGCTTTGCATAGATTACTTTAAATAGATATATGACTACAGAGGGGAACAGATTTAAAGAAACCCAGGTTTTAGATCCAAGATGTTAAACACAAATTTGCTATGTGGCATTGAACTCATTGATTATTTTCCACAAACTCCAGTCTCCTAATTTGGAAATAAGGTAGCAAATACTTGCTCCTAGGTTTGCTATGAATATAACATGAAATCACTTAGGTAAAAGCTCTGGGTATACTATAATTAGAGTATAAGATACTATGGTCTGTTATACAATTATATATGTACATATATAAAATGACAATAACATTTGTACAGAAAACTAGTGCATATTGAGTCCTTCCACTGCTTGAACATTAATTTTTCCATAACTGTTTCCTAGAGCTCATGCCAATAAGTTTTAGTCCTGTCAGGGACATATGGATCTTCAGCTTTACCCTAAAACAGTCTGGGACAAGGCCAGGCTCAAAATTTATAAAGGAAAATTCAACTGCACATTACCCCTTAGAGATCAAAGATCTGAACAGAATTGAAAGTAAAAGTCACAACTTTTTCACATCCCCCCAAGGAAAACTGAATATGGAATAGAATAATTTACTTCCTATCCCTTCCAGAGTGTCTGGTACTGGAAAAGCCATGAAAATAGACTTCAAGGGGGGTGCCTGGGTGGCTTAGTCTGTTAAGCGTCCGACTTTCGCTTAGGTCATGATCTCGCGGTTCGTGGGTTCAAGCCCCACGTCGTACTCTGTGCTGACTGCCAGCTCAGAGCCTGGAGCCTATTTCAGAGTCTGTGACTCCCTCTCTCTCTGACCCTCCCCTGCTCACGCTGTCTCTCTCTGTCTCCTAGAAATAAATAAAGATATTTAAAAAAAAGAAAAGAAAAGAAAATAGACTTCGAGGATACAGCTGTATCTTTGGAGTCTTCTCTCGAGTAAAACATAATGCAGGGACCTGTAACCCAACCCCAATTTTAATAGATAGTTTCATGTAAGGATAAAAGATTCAGTGAGGAAAACACATAGTATCAGAGCTGATTTTCTAACCCTTTGGTGAAGGCAGGATATCAAGTACCCAAGTACCATACCCACAGAATGTCTTCTGTATCCTGCCTACCAAGTAACAAGCCTTCCAAAAAAAAAAAAAAAAAAAGGCAGAAAATTGTCAAGAAAGCTTTTCCTGACCTCCCCCATCTCCAACCCATCCTGGTTTAGGTATTTTTTTTCTATTAATCTGTCTCTCATCCCCACTAGACTACTAGCTCACTGGGGGCACAGGGCACAGGAGAATCCATTCAATTACCATTAACACCACAGTGCCTATTATCCTGCTGGGCAAATATAAAGCATTCAATAAAATGCTGGAAGAATTAATAGAAGATAGGAATCTGTTAGAAAGAAGTATCAGTCTTAGAGTCCTTAGACATGCTATTTTACTATGTTATTGATCAGAACAGAATAAGATGCTGTTAGATAGATACACATTCCTATCAAAAACAATCCCAAACAAGAAAACAAGTCACTGTTACCATTGTAGAAAGGGAATCAGATAACATAGATCAGATTCTCAGATGTCAAAAATTTAGTCAGATATTTTGAGCAGTTACTGCCTCTACTTTGTTTTTTCATTCTACCATTTTCCTAAAATGATCACAGGAAATATCTCTCTAAGAGAGAAAGTCCATAGGCCAGTGCTTGTGTTTTGTTTACAAATACAATGTTTACCAATGTAGGTATTTAAAATATCATCACTGTCAGAGTAGAAGGAAAAAAAATAACATTTGATTATATAAAAAAATGAATGGATGGGTGGATAGATGGATAAATGAACTAGTGAGAATATGCTGGCAGCATAAACAAAAAGAAACCTTACAATAAATAGATGATACACATATAAATTTATGTGTATGTACACACATGCATGTATACATGAACACATACATGGATATACACACAATGCATAATGTTATGTAAAATTTATATATAAAATAATATATAATATTTAAATAAAAATATAGTATAATGAAAATATATTTTAATATTACATGCAGGTTTTATACATAAAATATGTATATATACACAAGATATATCCATGCACACAAGAAAGGAGAAACATGGATCAATATTTGGACTTAAGTGAGATATACTAAATTTAGTATGAAAGCTTAACACTTGACTGTTTGAAATGAATGTTTTTTCAATAGTATTAAGATGTTATTTGTGATCAGGGTAACAGATGTTTGCATTTATTACATGAAATATAGTATAAATTCTTTTCTGTCCCCCAAATAGTAATATACAGGGACAAAGGCAAAAGAAACACTTTATCATTAGCTACATTGTTCAGTGTAAAACAGAGGGGTTCTGTTTTTCCCTCGACGCATATTCACAGATCTCAGATTAGAAAAACCATGGTGAATGAAGTCAGGAAAGAGAAAGAAAGCTGGCCAGACTTATTTCAAACTTTGAGTAATGCAGAGTGTCAGCTACATGAGACTGGAATGAAGAGAAAAATGACGAGGTCAGGTTCACGTTCTTTTTTTACTACTTTTGTGGCTTTGGTGATAAATGTAGCACAAAGAACACCAGATGTACTACAGGTTGGGCACATGCAAGAAGACAAATATCTCCACACATGTAGGGTCGCTATACACTCTGCTTTGCCTGAGACAATCAATATAACAATATAAACAAACGATATAAACTGTTGGCCCAGTATAATTTTTAATAATGCTTCTATCCTTTTTATTTTATTTATTTTTTAAAGTTTTTTAAAAAATTTCTTTTGGGAGAGAGAGAGGGAGGGAGAGAGAGAGAGGGAGATAGAGAGAGAGGGGGAGAGAGAGAAAGAGAGAGAGGAAGTGAGGGAATGGCAGAGACAGAGGGAGAGAGAGAATCCCAAGCAGCCTCTGCACTGTCAGAGCAGAGCTCGATACAGGGCTCAAATTCACAAACTGTGAAATCATGACCTAAGCCAAAGTCAAGAGTCAGACGCTTAACCAACTGAGAGATCCAGGCACCCCAATGCTTCTTTTCTTTTTAAAGGTCTTCTGGTTTAGATGGTAACTATATAGATACTCTATTTATAGATCATCTTAATACTCAGGACATGTGTATGGAAGAGGAGAAAGAGCAACAGAAGATTTTTTACTTAGACAACCACACTTCTGCCTAGTAAATGTGTCCAAGATTTGACTTGATTATAAAGTCTTCTCGGGAGGGGTGCAATGGGGAGAGTGGAATGCTTAAGAACCTCCATCCCCTTTGCCTATTCTGATACACACCTACAATTTTTAAGTTCCATTAAAAGTTTGCTCACTTCAGGTACAGTACTTCCTTCTACCGAATCCCTCATTTCTAACCTTTTGTAGTGTATGAAGTAGCAATTGCTTTTCATCCATCCCTGTCATACTGGAAATGCTAATAGCAATACTAATGGCAATATTTATTAATTTCCCACTATGTGCCAGTCAAAGATAGATTGCATGCATCACCTCCTTGGTTTTTCTCAGTAAGAAGGAGGCAAAAGAATCAAAGGAGAAAGTGGACGTGACAACAGAAGAAGTGGGAATGATCTGAAGAAAGGATCGTGAGCCAAAGAACGCAAGTGACCTACAGAAATGGGAAAACTAGTCAAGGAAACAGATTTTACCATAGAGACTACAAAACGGAATCCACCCTGCCGACAGATACATCAGCCCAGTAAAACTGATTTTGGGCTTCTAGCCTCCAGAATTTTAAGGAAATAAATCTGTAAAATTGAAAAATTGATAGGATTATAAAGACTTGGGATTACAGCAGGCTCACTTGGCTGATCCAGAATAATTTCTTCATCTCAAAATCTTTGAAATAATCACATGTGCATGTCCTTTGTGCCATATAAGGCAACATTCACAGATTCTGGGAATAGGATGAGGACATCTTTTGATGGCGAATTACTGAATATATACATATAGTCCCTCTGTGAATGTCTTGTTCAAATACCTTGTACTTTTCTGTTGGGCTGTTTGTCATTATTTATTTGCATTACATATTCTAGATGCTAAAGTTTTGTCTGCTTCTGTTAAAGGATTGTAAATGTCTTTAAAAATTGAATATTCAAATTTGTCAATCCTTTCCTCCATGTTTCATGCTTTTTATGCATAATTTTATAAATACTTCTATATCGAGGTCAAACAGATGTTCTGTTCTAAATCTTTCTGCAAGTTTTAAGGTTCTGGGTTTTTTTTTTGTTTGGTTCACTTTCCATGCTTTAGCTTTTAATCCATCTAGAATGTATATTTGGCTTGTATGTAAAATAAGTACCAATTTACTTATTTTTCTTACATAGAAAGTCAAATTTTCCAGTACTTAAATCTACCTGTTCACCACTGATTTGCTGTATCTGTTCAAATTTCCATGTGTGCATAGTTCTCTCCTCTGTTCTAATAGATTTATATTACTGTATCAGTCCTATATCGACTTAAATCACATATATCAGCAATTCTTTTTGGTTGGAGGCACATTCTCCATGTCATGTCAAATTATTATTTATGTATTTCAAATCATATGCATGTTTAATAATATTGTTTTCTGTTTAATGAGGTTTCCAAAAGATGTTTATTTAATCCCTCCTTATATCTGTTAATTTACCCTTTTATATCCATTGCTTGTTTCTTTATATTTATTTTATCTTTTAATGTTAAGCTCATACATATATATGATTATTTTCATGTTGGATTATTCATTATGTTATCAGTATAAGATATTGTTCCTTGTATATAATAAATTCCCTTTGAATTTTTACTTGTTATTTCATCTGTTACTAATATGGCTATAATATTGGTTTTGGTTATAATTTTTCTGGCATATTTTTCTTTAAATCTTTATTTTTAACACATTTGGATTATATTGTTTCTAGTGTGTTCTACCAAATTACTCTTACACTATTTCAGAGAACTTATTCTATACAACTTTTATTATTTCAGATTGCCTGGTTGGTGCATATTGAGCATTTGAACCATGCATGATGAGAGAGGAAATACATAATAATCATGTTAGTCATAATAATAAACAGATCAGGATATACACCTTTTTACACCATTTACCATGTTGAGTCATCAGGTCACTTCAGCTGATATGACTTGATAGGATGATGTCTTCCTTCTTTACCTCTCCATGGTTTCCCCCCAATTCTCAACAGAGCAAGAAGTGGGTTTACCTGAGCTTGGTACTAGATATATATATGTTGGTGTAATCCCTTCCTAGTTTTATAATTATGAATAAGGTGCTTAAACAATTCTGTCCTTCAATGTAATCACTGCTCAAATGAATTATTGCCACTATATCATGATATTGATATTGCTCTTCAGTTACATGGAATGCACATGTTCAAGATACTTCCTAAGGCAAAAGGCATGGAATGATATTCTCTATAGCAACTGTTTGTATGATGGATACTAATTAAATGCATGTGAAATGATGTTGAGCTACTTAGGCTGAAAAACTATTTCTGCATTTCTAAAGACCCATGACATTTACCTAGTATTAACTACATGAATGTCATAGACCTTCATTCTACTCTGAAATTCATCCCTGGTGAATAGGTTGAATAAACATAAACCTTGCCATTCAGATCAAAGATATAATAAAAAAAATTACAAAGATTTGTTTTTCTTCTCAAGTGACAGGACAGATCTCATAAAGGCATCATTTATCATAAAAAACGATGCTTCACTGGTTTAGGATCTATCTGTCTGGCCCATCACCCACAAATCTCACTTTTAATAACCTACCTTGTTTTCTGTGTCATTCATAGAAATGTTCCTTAGGGAAAACAGAAAATCAAAAATTTCCTTCTCTACTTCTCTTCCTCTCTTTCTTTTCTTACTCTATCACTTATGTACTTATATTCATACATGCCAGGATTCCTTGTTAAAATGGGTGTAGAAAAATTGTTAAATTTCAGCACCAACAAAGTGGCCTTAAAATTTACAGACAATGGAGAGAACGTGGTCTTGAAATGTGTCTTGGATTATTTATTTGGATCAACAACTGGCAAAACCACACACTCAATATCATATATTTTCAACATTCTAATATCTACCTCTCTTCTGGGAACTAGATTCCTACCATCTGATACATTCCCAACCATATCCAAGATCCTCATATGAACACAAGTGCTGAAGTCAAGAGAATTAGATTTGAAACCTTCCACCATTACATACTAATACAAATCTTGCACTAGGTAATTCAATTAAATCTCAGTTTCACATCTGTAAAATAAGATTAGGTGCCTCTACTTTGCCCATCTCACATCAAGGACCATTAATTTATAATTTTCAAAAAATGAAAAACATGTCTCTTATACAAAAATAGAGTGAGCACAGGCCAAGGGTGTAACTCGTTAATAACACAAATAGTGGGGTGGTAAAGCAGTTTGAAGGAGAATTAGAGAAACTGAGTAAAAAGAGGCACTGAAAGAAAGGACCTTGGATTACTACAGGGCAGGGAATAAATCCATAAGCTTTGTAGATATCTTTTCTACCAGAAAAACACATATCGAAATGTATCATTTTATAGACTCACAGTTCTAATAAATACAAAGAGCATGTCAATCAAAGTTGTATTCACTTAGAAGAAGTAAATGATTCTTGGGTGGACCTGTGAGATAATACTCTGGTATAATTTTGAAAAGGCATAGAACCATTCTTTTCCACATGTTTCCCCCATTTTGGGTGATATATTTTAAAAGTAGAAAATATTTGTCCAAGCTCTTTAATGTTGTTGTGCTTTTTCAAATATTCATGATTACTGTAATTGCTATTATTATCAACACAATCATTATTTATTTTGAAGGAGCTCATATGCACAAAAGTCTTTGTAAGTTTAAAATTTCTTTTATTTATTTTTTTCTAATATTGTCCTAAGTGATGGAGTTATAGAAATGAGGAGGGAAAATATCAAGGCTTTAAGAACCTTTAAGACTAGGATGGGAAAATGCAAGAAAAATGTTTTATAAGAGTTATGTACATTACAAGGGTACAAAGGAGCTGGCAAATTTGTCTAATTCTTCCCAGGAGAGGCAAGAGCCTCTATGGATAAACTCCTATTTCAGATGTGCAGCCAGGTAGACAATGGGCAGAAGATGAGACTCTAACTGAAGAATTATACTCTGATAAGGAAGACTGAATGAACTCATCATCCACACTGGGAGAATTGAATATAAGTTCTTGTGGCTATAGCACAGAAGATGAGGAGATAGTAATGAGAGAGGACAATGGTGAGGGAGATATGGTCAAGTTGCAAAATCCTCTCTTTGCAATTCACAAAAGTTGCAAAAAAAAAATGGCAATGTTTCCATTATAGGGAAAGAGGACTGAACTAGAGGCCCAGATACTGGATCTAGAACCTAGTTAGATAATGACAAACATGTGTTGACAAATTTCTTTTCTGGGTCTCAATTTTCTTTTCATAAAATAAGGGTTGCTGCACAACGCAATGAGCTAATCCTAGAGATGTGATGATGTCCATAGCAGGCTGAAATCCCTGGGAAGTGGATTTTGCGATAGAGTTATTAAGCATTGCCTTAGTTATGTTTCTTACTTGTGTTCACTATTGGGACATTAGTCATGCATCTGACTCGCCTTTCAGCTGTAAGCAATTTGAAGCTATTTAATGGGACTTCAAACATCTAGCACATAGGGAGTATGTATAGTAGGTACTGAATGTATATTTTCTGGAGAAAAAGATAAATAAGTAAATATATTAATTTCTAGGGCGCCTGGGTGGCTTAGTCGGTTAAGCCTCCGACTTTCGCTTAGGTCGTGATCTCGCGGTTCGTGGGTTCGAGCCCCGCATCGGGCTCTGTGTGGACTGCCAGCTCAGAGCCTGGAGTCTGTTTCAGTCTGTGACTCCCTCTCTCTCTGACCCTCCCCTGCTCACACTGTCTCTCTCTCTCTCCCCTAGAAATAAATAAAAAAATATTTTAAAAAATATGTTAATTTCTGAGACACTAAATTAGAGTCAGAGTGTTAGTATTTCAACCCAAAGGATTGGGGAAATAGTCTTGAAAAATTAGAAGATAAAAAGTACCACGAGGAACTGGTATGAGAAAATACTAGTTTGCCATAGGAGTATTTCTTCATCATGAAATTCTCTGCCATGAAATGAAGGAGTACTGTGACTTCACAGATCACTGAGGGGTGTGGGGGGAGAAAGAGGGAGTGAGCCATCTATGACTCATGATTGTTTTCATAACGTTGTTTCTTAGTGTAATCCTCTACTCCTAAGTTTGATTCTTTGATCCCCCTTGATGGTTGTCCACTTTTAGCTTCAGAAGCCAAAGAAAAGGGGAAAAAATGTCTTCTTCCATATATACACCATTTCCTGAATTAGCAGCAGCAGTTTTTAAATCAATACTCTCTGAAAAGCTGTGAAAATGTCTCTATTTCTGGTCCTTTAGGTATTCTGACTACTAAGGCATATTTGTGGGATAATGTCTACAGATATTTTGTAGCACTTATGTTTCAGCCAAATGTTTTCACATTTAAATCATTATTATTAAAACAACCCAGTGTGGGATACTCATATTTTTCAGAAAAGATAAAAGGCTCAGAGAGGCCAAAAAGTTGCTTAACAACACACAGCAGGGTAAAACCTGGCTCCAAACCCAGTTATTTGAAGTTCAAATCAAGTATTTTTCCTATGTTACCATAGCTGGGATATGAGCCTTAACAGGCGGTCTCCAATCTCATCATCAGATATGTATTTATTTGATACTTAAAGGCTTTTGTTGATTCAAGTATTAAACGATAAATATCCCTTGGAGGGAAATGTGTATCTCATGCCTTAGATAAATGCAGAAAAGGAAAGAGCAATTACTGAAGCATAATGGGTAATGATTTTACATTGCCATCTCCCATACTTTAAAAAATATAAAATACACATCATAATCTCTGTTTCAATGATGAGAAAACCAGAACTCAGAGGTACTGTATTACTTGCTTAAGGCCCTCAACAATTATGGAAAATCTATCATTTGAACTCGGTTCTTTCTGGCTCCATAGCCTCCCACATTAACGTTATACCTTCTTTTACATTTGTATAACCTTTGTATTTCAGACTTCCATGCTCCTTCACACTTAGAAATAGCATCAACAAGTTTAAATCTGTCCAAATTGCTCTGTTCCCTTGTGGGAGCCAAAGCCAAGACCCCACCTGCCATTCTGAGTGAGATTGCTAGATCCAGAGCTATGCATCATTTAAGATCATTAGTGTAAAATCAATAGCTGCAGGAAATAATTGTAGCTATTCCTGTGACCTTGCCCCCTGTGGTACTTCATCCTTGAAGGTTATTTAATTAAAGTCCAAGCAAGATGGGTTAGCTCTGGAGTGGTGTGTAAGTGGAAGTGACATGACACCAGAGGGAAACAGCTTTTGCTCCTAGCACTGCAATGTGTGGCTTGGGCAGAGAAGATCTCATGCTTCTTGGAGCCAAAATGCAAGGCTGTGTGAAAGGGCATTGTCTTACAGGTGGTTAGATCTCTGACTTTAGGAGAAAGGAGGGGGCAGTTACCATTTAGCAAATATTAGGATATCTATTGGAAAGCTACTGTATGCTACATGCTCAACCTGTAACAAAGCTGAATATGACATCATCCATGATTAACTTCCAGGGGTTAATCTGAATGGGAGTAAACAACCCAATAGCTATGTAAGCCAAATGTCTCCTTGGTTGATAGCTGCAGAGGCAATATAGCTGGACCTATCTTCCAAATATCTAGATTCTATAAAATCTGGTAAACTTGGGGGAGGGAGGAAAGTTTGAGTTTTTGTCTCATGTCACCTCCCTTCTGAATTCAGGTCACAGCCTAACATTCTACTCCAGTATCACTACTACCAGGACTACCATGGTCCCTGCTTCCTGTGGCAATGAATGGTTTGTTTCCAGTGTTTCCGGACCACTATCCACCCTCAAATATATGCTGCTGCTATTTTGTAGTAAGATCATACTTAACTACTTTGTACCAAGTGTGCATTCAGAGCCTCCCTTTCTTTTTATTCACAAAGCAGTGAAAACATTTCCTCATTATTCATTCATTATTTCAACAAATATTCATTGAGAATCTAGTTATGAAATCAACTACAAGATCTGTTGTGGCTCTTATTCATACCTAATTATTCAAAAATTATATTAAAATACAAGTTTTATTTTTCTTGCCAGGATAAATTCTGATTAATTCATGTAACAGACATTCACAATGTTCCCACTAAATGCCATTTACTGTTAAAAATGCCAGAGATACAATAAATGAAACAGATAAGGTTATTTACTTTTAGAAACTCATATTCCTGTTGGGTAAACATACAACAAACTGAAAAAAAATAAAAAGTAAACAAGTAAATAATTGTACCTACTAAAAGTTACTATGAAAAAAAATCTAATTAAATTAGATGTATTGGGTTAGACAGTTCGCGGCTGGGTACTAAGGTTCCTACTGATTGCGTGGTCGTGGAGGACCACTGCAAAGAAGTACAAGTTGAGATGCACTCTTTAATTACACACTTATGGACACATGCAAAACCAACTCGAACCAGAAACTGGCTATGGCTCACCTCAAGTCCATAGTCCCAGGTGAGCTCAAAGCCTGCACTTCTGCAGTAGAGACCAGAGCTTATATTTTACACTGTGAGCATGGTTAATCTAGGAACTTCATCTCCTATAACCCTATGTGACTCTGAGTTACCGTTGGCTATGAGAGACTTATTTGAGGTTTCAATGGCAGCAGCAAAGCAGCTACCATAATGACACTCTGAAGGTTGTCCACAAAATGTAATGGACAGATATGAAAGGTGTCCTCTCTACCTCTTCTCCTTGCCAAGTCCTGCTGTTCTCCTGATTGCTGGCCTTGTGCACCAACAGCATCTCCAGGCTACCACCACAGAGATAAGAAGTGATTCCCACAGACACCTCCACTAACCTCCCCTTGGTGAGCTCACCTGTTTGTTGGATATATTTGATGTCTGAGACTCTCCTGCCAACTCTGATACATTCAGCTGTACCTATGTTATACTTAGGGGATATTTTTGTGATCTTTTCACTCTTATTTCTAGACCTTCATTTTCTTATTTCTTCCCATAATTGTATAATTTCTAATTCCTTTAAAAATGTTTTATCCCGGGGCACCTGGGTGGCTTAGTCGGTTAAGCGTCCGACTTTCGCTTGGGTCATGATCTCGCGGTTCGTGGGTTCGAGCCCCGCGTCGGGCTCTGTGCTGACTGCCAGCTCAGAGCCTGAGCCTGTTTCAGTCTGTGACTCCCTCTCTCTCTGACCCTTCCCTGCTCACGCTGTCTCTCTCTCTCTCCTAGAAATAAATAAAAATTAAAAAAAAATGTTTTATCCCATACCACTTATAGTACCTCTGTTTCTCTGATAGATACTCATACTGATCCTATAAGTAGAGCCAGAGGAACAAAATCTTAAGGATGGGTCCATAATTGGTTCTATGATAGGTTAAATTTTAAAGGCACTAATGACATGGGTGCTAGCAGTAAATGGAGTGCTGGTAGTTTAAAATTTTTTTAATGTTTATTTACTTTTGAGAGAAAGAGCACAAGCAGGGGGAAGGGCAGAGAGAGAGGGAGACACAGAATCCAAAGCAGGCTTTAGGCTTTGAACTATCAGCACAGGGCCTGATGCGAGGCTTGAACTCATGAACTGGGAGATCACGACCTGAGCCAAAGTCAGACCCTTAACCAACTGAGCCACCCAGGTGCCCCTAGAGTGTTGGGAGTTTTTATCAGGTGGTGGAAAAATTTAATTATTCACTTGTAGTTATCTGGAATCATATGTCTATGAAAGACAAGACTCTGAGAGAACTTAAAACAATAAAAAGTATAAAATCTATGAAGCCGTTGGTTACTTGGAAGGGTATTGAAGCAGGTTTGAATCCCAGCTCCAGCTTTTGCTTGTTTCCAGAAAGCTTTAATTGTTGGAGGGAGGGACTTTGGGAATGACAGAGCAAGGACCTCTCCGCATTTATTCCTACACAGAAGCAACAAAATTGTGGGCAAAATTGTCCAAGTCAACTTTTTCAGAGATAGAATAGGGGCAGAGGCCCTAGAATAGGACTAAGACAGAAGATTATGATATGATTTTAAAAAATCCCACAACTGGTGACTGTTATTCATCAAATGGTAGAAAGTATGTGGGCTCAGCAGAGCAAATTGGTAAAATAGTGTTTTCATACTGAATGATTTACGCTTTTTTTTTTTAAAGGTCGTTGTCATTGTTGTCCTTTTTGTTGTTCTTGTTTGAAGTGTGGTATCATTGAGACAAAATCCCTATCAGCCAGTCAAGTGTGGTCTGTGTGGCAAATAGTTCCTACCACTTTGGCTTTTTTAAGTTTCTAATATGTTTTTCATAAGAGCTAAGCTATCGATTTGCAATCACCTTGGAAGCATTTCAGGTTAGGTCATTAGATGTTGCCAAGGACTTTCTTCTGGGATTTCATTTGACAACAAAATTTATTGTCCCTTCCAACACTAATGAAACTCAGCCATATCACAGAGTATCTGTTAGCCATGCTCAAAATCCAGGTTTAGGAGAATCCATTGCAAAGTGCTAATATTTCTGATTTTGTTTATGTCTTAGTTTTTTTCCCCATTATTAAAAACTCTACATGTTTTATAGAAAGGATAGAAAATTCAAAGGAGAGAGTATCAGAAGCTCACAATAAGAAATATGGAAAAAAGTATGTTTCATAATTGCAAGGTTTTCTTATTCTCTTTATTATATTCTCAACATCTATTTGTTATTTATAAAGTTCCTTTATAACTATCATATAAATAACCAGAAAAGTAAATAAAATGATGAATGAGTCAATATTTCAGTTACTTTTGCTCCCTACATTTTCTGGATAATATTGGCTTTCCTTTTATTTATTTATTTTTTCCCTAGTTGCAATTATACTATATTTATACTATTGCTTTATTCATTTACTATGAAGTGAAAAATTAACAATGTGGTAGTATACTCCTACAAAATAAGAGTTTAAGTAGTTAAACACTATTCCATTGAGAAGTTGATCATTTAGCTCACCAGTATTCTTTTTAGTGTTTGAAAATGCTTTCTATTATTTGTTATTATAAGTAGCACTACCAGGAATATATTTATTCATAACCAAAAATATAGTTAATATGTGGTATAATAACATGGAGAACTTATTTCTCCTTTCAAATACATTCCTCACATCCTGCCTACAAAGACCTTGTCTGAAAATTCTCAAAGTTTTCTTTTGGTAGAAAATATTGAAGGCTTAGATTTTACCCAAGGGAACATTTTGTTTTGTTTATTTGTGTGTGTGTGTGTGTGTGTGTGTGTGTGTGTGTGTGTGTGTGTGTGTGTGTGTGGGTTTGGAGGAAAATATTCAACTGTTTTTGCGTTCTTAACACATTACACATTGTATTCTATAACAGTATTTTGAGGCCATTTACATGCCATGGATGCTGGCGTAAGGCTGACATTTGGAAAAACAGCTTTTCCCATATGCCTGGCTAACTTTTGGAGAGAAAATTACTTGACCAGGTGAGAGACAAGGTAGAAGGCAGGCATCATTCCAGCTGGCATATTTTATATGTGCAACAGTGTGTTAATTTGCGAAGTAAGAAATAAGGCTTGGACATCACCCCAGTTCAACTAATGTTTCAAAACATTTGCTTTCTCCAGAAAATATCTGAAAAAGTTATTCTAACTTAAGCCCAGATCTTTACTGTGCACACTAATCACTGCCCACTACAGAGAGACCTCCTTACTTTGTGAGCTGATCACAGAACAAGGAGGCTCTCTGGGCAGCACATGCTACTATGACTATTTGATCTTTACCCAAACACTGGCTTCACATCTGAACCCCAAATCAAAGGCACAGAGCAGCTGAATTTAAATATGTTGGATTAGTTAAAAGCTAATTTATCTGTTACTAGATGAAATTACAAATGCATACATTGTTAACCAATTTTAGTATTTTAATATAAATTGACTGGTAGGCAGAAGACAAGTTGTAAGAAATGGAGTAAAGATTATGTTATAAATCTAAGGAAATAGGATAATGAGTCACATGAAAGGGTAGGATGCAAACTGAGAAAACTTGCTTGTGATATAACTTTTCAGATAATTTCTAAACCCACTACTCCTCTTCTCCTCAAATATATAACTCACACTTCTTTTTAAACTGTATTTATTTTTTAGAATAAGCATGACTAGGAGAGGGACAGAGAGAGACAGAGGATCCAAGGAGGGCTCTGTGCTGACAGCAGCAAGCCTTCTGAGGGGTCAAACTCAAGAACCGTGAGATCATGACCTAAGTGGAAACTGAGAGTCAGGCGCCCAACCATCTGAGTCACCTGAGCACCCCTAACTCATGCTTTTATTGGAACTTATTACATGACTTTCTAAAGCATTTTTCATTTGTCTGTCTCTTTAGGAGACAGTGAGCTTCTTGAGGAAATACTATTTTTTTAAATTTCTATACCTGCATAATTTAGCCTAAGAATTAAAAAGGCACTTGAAAAATTTAAGCCTATCAAATAAATTTAATAGTGATCTATAACAACAGTGTACAACGGTCTGCTTAGAAAAAAAGAGCAGATGACATTTTGGGTGCAAACATAAGTTTGGTGGAAAATTTAGATGTAATCATTAGATGATCAAGACAAGAGCTATGCTGGTAAATTTTCTTAAAAGAACAATGGGACTTTTTTACTTTCTTACTTTCAAAAATGAAACAGAAAATCAAATATAGCAACATATATTAATTACAATACTGAGTACAAAATAAAACAGCAACTAAATCATGAAGTTCCAAAAAATAAGATTTCTCAATAATTTATTAACCCATCCATGTTAAGTAAATGCTGTATTTTAATTAGTAGTCAAGCTCCTGAATGCATTCTTTAATTAGATGAAAAACCTCCTTTAATACAAAGTTATATTTTCAAATTTAAAGAACCAAAGTTTAAGAAAAAAATCCAAATCTAATCTTACAAGAGCATGAAGTACAAAATAAACAACAAGAAAATAACATCTTATACTAGATGTGCATGAGGTGAGCAAATACTGTTGCAAGCAGCTTAGTGTCTGTCTGCACTTAACAACTTTGTGGCTTTCATTTGCAATAGTAGACCTTTTCCAAGGCTAATACTTCCTTATAAAGGTTTTTTTTTTTCTTTTTTTGAGAGTTGCTGGTAGATGAGATGGGATTTAGAGGTGATTGTACTTCCTTGGAGGTGAAGTTTGAAAATCTTATTCATAAGCTGGACCTCTTTAAAAAGTGCTTACCTCATGATGGGTAATTCTTTTTATTTGCTGTTGAATTAAATTTGCAAGTATCTTATTGAGGATTTTTGCATCCATATTCATCAAGGATATTTGCCTGTAGTTCTCCTTTTTAGCTGGGTCTCTGTCTGGCTTGGGAATCAAAGTGATGCTGGCTTTATAGAATGAGTATGGAAGATGTCCTTCTATTTCTATTTTTTGGAATAGCTTGAGAAGAATGGATATTAACTCTGATTTAAATGTCAGGTAGAATTTCCCAGGGAAGCCATCTGGCCCTGGGCTCTTATTTGTTGGGAGATTTTTGATAACTGATTCAATTTTTTCACTAGTTATGGGTCTGTTCAGATTTTCTATCTCTTCCTGTGTGAATTTTGATAGTGAGTGTGTGTTTAGGAATTTGACCATTTCTTCTAAGTTTTCCAGTTTGTTGACATGTAATTTTTCATAGAATTCCCTGATAATTGCTTATATTTCTGAGAGATTGGTTATAATAAATCCATTTTCATTCATGATTTGGGTGCTCTCTCTTTTCTTTTTGAGAGCCTGGCTAGAGGTTTGTCAATTTTGTTTATTTTTTCAAAAAACCAACTCTTAGTTTCATTGATCTGTTCAACTGTTTGTTTGTTTGTTTGTTTGGATTCTATATTGTTTATTTCTACCCTGATTTTTATTATTTCTCTTTCCTCTACTGGGTTTGGGGTGCTCTTGTTGCTCTCCATCTAGTTCCTTTAGGTGTGCTGTTACATTTTGTACTTACACATTCTCTAACTTCTTGAAATAGACCTGGAGTGCAATGTACTTTCCTCTTAGGACTGCCTTTGCCATATCCCATAGAGTTTGGATTGTTGTATTTCATTTTCATTTGTTTCCATATATGGTTTAATTTCTTCTCTAATTGCCTGATTGGCCCATTCATTCTTTAGTAGGGTGTTCTTTAACCTCCATGTTTTTGGAGGTTTTCCAGACTTCTTCCTGTGGTTGATTTCAAATTTCATAGCATTATGATCTGAAAGTGTGCATGGTATGATCTCAATTCTTTTATATTTATTGGGGGCTGCTTTATGTCCCAGTATGTGATCTATCTTGGAGAATGTGCCATGAGCACTTGAGAAGAAAGTGAATTCCATGGCCTCAGGATGTAGAATTCTAAATATATCTGTGAAATCCATCTGGTCCAATGTGTCATTCAAATCCATTGTTTTTTTAGTGATTTTCTGTCTAGTTGATTTATCCATTGCTGTAAGTGGAGTATTAAAGTCCCTTGCTATTAGCACATTCTTCACCATAAGAGTGTTTCTGTTTGTGATTAATTGTTTTATGTATTTGGGTGCTTCTGTATTTGGTGCATAGACATTTGTAACTGTTAGCTCTTCCTGATGAATAGACCCTGTAATTATTATATAATACCCTTCTTCATCCCTTGATACTGCCTTTACTTAAAGTCCAGTTTGTCTGATATAAATATAACTACTCCAGCTTTCTTTTGATTTTCAGTAGCATGATAGATATGTCTCTATCCCCTTACTTTCAATCTGAAGGTGTCCTCAGGTCTAAAATGAGTCTCTTGTAGATAGACAATAGATGGATTTTGTTTTTTATCCATTCTGCTACCCTATGTCTTTTGATTGGAGCATTTAGCTCATTTACATTCAGTGTTATTATTGAAAAATATGCGTTTAGAGTCACTGTATTCTTTGTAGGATTCATGCTTGTGGTGGTGTCTCTGGTACCTTGCGTTCCTTGCAACATTTCACTCATAGAGTCCCCCTTAGGATTTCTTATAGGGCTGGTTTAGTGGTGATGAATTCTTTCAATTTTTGTTTACTTGGGAAGATTTTTATCTCTCCTTCTATTCTGAATGACAAGCTTGCTGGATAGAGGAGTCTTGTCTGCGTATTTTTTCTGTTCATCACATTGAAGATTTCCTTCCATCCCTTTCTGGCCTGCTAAGTTTTAGTAGATAGGTCTGTAACTACTGTGATAGGTCTCCCTTTGTATATTAAGGCCCTTTTATCACTAGCTGCTTACACAATTCTCTCTTTGTCCTTTTATTTTGCCAGTTACACTATGATATGTCATGCAGATCAATTCAAGTTACATATGAGGGAAGTTCTCTGTGCCTCTGGGGAAGGAAATATGTCTATTTCCTTCCCCAGATTGGGGAAGTTCTCTGCTATAATTTGTTCAAGGACTCCTTCAGTGCCTTTCCCCCTCTCTTTCTCTTCTGGAATTCCTATGATCGGATATTGTTCCATATGATTGTATCAGTCAGCTCTCGAACTCTCATGTTACTGGATCAGTTTATCTCTCTTTTTCTCAGCTTCCTCTTTTTCTATAATTGTGTCTTCTAATTCACCTATTCTCCTCTCTGCCTCTTTATTTGGTGCATTGAACATCTCCGTTTTATTATGCATCTGATTTATAGCATTTTTTAATTCATTGCAACTATTTTTAAGCTCCATAGTCTTTGTAGCAATAGTTTCTCTGATGTCTTCCATGCCTTTTTCAAGCCCAGCGATTAATTTTATGACTATTGTTCTAAATTCTTGGTCAGTTGTTTTGCTTATACCTCTTTTGAGCAGTTCTTTAGCTGTCACTTCTTGGAATTTCTTTAGAGGAGAGTTATTCCATTTCATCATTTTGTCTAGCTTTCTGTCTCTTGTTAGTTTTAAAAGCTTGTTATGTGCTCTGCACCTGTGAGTACTGCTATATTAAAGAAGGCTCATTGACTGTCCAGGGCCTGTCTGTTCAGGAAGTGTTCTTTGAATGGTGTCTCTTTGTCTCTCTTATTGAGACTTTGGTTATTTTATTTCCCTACTTGTAGTGGTATTTGGGACTCTCTACTATGTGTACTTTGGCTTGTTTCTTGAGGTAGACCTGGAAAGGAAAACAGACAGACAAACACACAGGGAACAAAGGCACATGAACGCACAGACAAATCCAACAAACACACAAGCCGAAAGGGAAAAAGAAAAAGAAAAAAAAAGAGAAGAAAAAGAATAAAAAAAACAAAAGACAAAGGGCATTCTAAAAGCATGAAACCAGAATTCCCAGCTACAAATAAAGAGCCGGGTGTCTGCAGTGCTGATGGAAGAGCATATACAAAGATGGAAATGACAGGGCAGGGAGGAAGTGAAATTGGACCATGACCAGCCAGAGAGACTAAGAGGCTTAATTCAGAGAGAGAGAGAGAGACAGAGAGAGAGAGAGAGACAGAGAGAGAGAGAGAGAGAGAGAGAGGAGAATATGGTAGGAGGTGAGGAGAAAGAAACGAAGATAATGTTACTCAGAGAAACTATATAGTCTGATTACTCAAGAGAGAGAGAGATAGAAAGGTAGTGGTGGAAGTGTAGAATAGACATCTAGAGAATGGATTAAATGTGACTGTTTAAGCAAATCAATGATCAGAGTGCCCAGTCCAAAAGAGGGGAAGTATACGAATGAGACAAGGGAGAATATATCTGAATAGAAAGAACTGATCTAGAATTAATCACAGCAGTGCATCCATTTTGGTCTTGCCATGGGCTTTGGTTAAAAAAAAAAAGGCAGCTCTCTAGAAGCAATGGACGTGGTTTGGTGTAGGCTGGTCTTAGGTTCCAGTGCTGTCTTGTAGGCTACTCCCTGAGATCCTGCTTTGGTGGTTGTGGGGAGAAAAACGGCGGTGCCCTAGTCCCTTCTCGAACCAAGTGCTGCAAATCACTCTTTTGGGTCTGATCTCCCTGTGCCATAGGCATAGCTAAGGTGGGCAGTGTTCTATGTCCCAAGCCACGCCTCGTTTCCGAGTCTTAGTCCACGCACGCTTTATTGATACCACCCGAAATATAATCCCGCAGGTCAGGTCGCTTCCCAGCCGGGAATTGAGCTGGGAGAGCAGCAGAGCAATTTCTTCCAGCACCGCCTGGGACTGGAGCACCTTGTCCAATGTCAGCACCACAGCTAGAAATAGGATCACTCTCTGTCCTGAGCCAAGGTTTTTCTCTTCTACAGTGACAGTTTTATGAGCAGTTTCAGCCACTCTTCTCTTCTTCTCGACTCACCATGGCTCCCTACGAAGGTGGTTCCCTCCCTTTCCTCCGTGTCTCCGGTCCCGGACCATTTTTATCTTCCCCAGTTTGCACTCATGCACCTATGATGTTGTCTTCTTAGTGGACTCTATCTCTTTTCCTCCCAAACTCCTGCAGTTCAATGTCCTATGGCTTCAGGCCTTCTCTGTTTGAGAGATGGGGGTGGGCAAAATGTACAGAGCTCCCTACTTATCAACCATCTTCCCTTCCTCCAAGACATATGTATTCTTGAGCCAAACTGCCTTGATGGTCTACTGGCTTTATGACCTCATGACTAAGAACCATCACCTAAGGCTTTCTTTGTCTTGGGCTCCTCATAGTTAAAGATTATTGTAGCATCTCTAGAAGTTTTTAATAACTAATTAGTCAATATTCTTGAAGAATTTGCAGCAGAGACTAGTCATAAATAATCAACTACAACAAATGACTGTGAGAGAATTAATATCCTAGAAGATAATTAGGATTTTCTGTGCTGCATTGCCCAAGTGAAATTGAGATCTTTAAGCAGGTAATGTTGGGAAGAAAGGATGAATTAGTCAGAGGCTACAGCCTTCAGTTGTATCAATCCCCCTATGTTATTTCAACAAGTACACCATGTTCTGAAGAGAAACATGTAATCTGGCTATGATCATGCAAAATGTATTCAGTCAATCCAAATGCAGATCTAGAGACCTGAAGTCAAAGTTATTTGAAACATTCTCAAATCAACTGGTGGGTTTTATTTCATCTGTCTCAATTAAAGCTATTTATCCCAATTATAGTTTCTGTCAAGAACTCTATTATACAAGCAGCCTCCTTTAAGGGCTAAAGCTGGGTGTCTATCAGGGCCACAGGAATTTATGCCCTGCACAGGCCAACAGAAGAATAAAGAGATAGTTCTGAGCAAGGTATCTCAACTGTAGTACTATTGACACTTGGGCCAGATAATCCTTTGTTTTGGGGGTTTGTCCTATGCATTGTGAGATATTTAGCAACATCTCTGGTCTCTACCCTCTAGATTCAGTACTGTCAAGTGTCACCTGGAGGCACATTCTTACTTGGTTGAGAATCACTGCTCTAATGATGTAAGAAATGGCCCAGTGAACAATAAAAGTAAACCCTAAGGAACTGTAAATTATTGGCTATAATTAATCTCATTCTCTCTATATGAAAACCTTAAATAAAATATCATCAAATAGAATACACCAAGGTTTTAAAACATTAACAAAACCCAAGACAACAAGAGTGGACACTAAAAATGAAGAATAGTTTAATATCAATAAATCTATTTATATAAAACATGAAGTCTTTGGTAGGTCACATAAAAATAAAAGGACTCAATAGTACCTTCATTCCTTCTAGAAAGGCATTTAAGCTCAACAATTATTCCTAATGAAAAGATACATATATAAAGAAAATAAAACATACTGGGATATATATGAAACATGTTAAAATGATCTAATTTGATAGATGCATTAATTTAATAAATATGAAGTGACTAGACTATTTTATCAAGGGACTTTCAGTCTAGATGTGTATTTGGAATGAGGAAAAGAAAATAAATATACAAGATGATTTAAACTGTGAGGTTAAGGAAAGCTACACTTAGAGTGATCAAGAATGAGTCTTGAGGCAGGGTAGCATTTTAGGTAATATCTGAGGGCTAAAAAAGCACTAGCCACAAAAAAAAGCTGAAAAATTCAAAACGAAAAGAACAAGAACAACAAAAGAAATCAGGGTGGTAAGTGTGTGAACAAAGGGAAGACAAAACACAAAGAGATTAGAGGAAAAAAACAGAACCCAGGACTTGGTGAGGACTTTGGATTTTATTCTAAGTGCAGTGGTAAGGTTTCAGGCAGGAGGATGGTGGACTATGATTTCCATTTTTAAAAGATGCCTCTGCTGATTAACAAGTGGAATTGAATAGAGGTTAAGAGTAGAAGCAGAGAAATCAGTATTTAGAAGGCTACTATAGGAGTTTATACAAGTGTTCCTTGGTTTTGAAAACATCAAAATCATTGGTGACCATGACATGAGAAATTTCAGTAGACTGAATGGATGGGGGCCAGAACAGAATGGACTGAGTGAACGAGAGGGAAAGGAGTGGGGACAGAGTTGCTTACAGAGTAGGCAACTATTCCAAGATGTTTTACTGTGAACAGCAGAAAAAAAGGCAATGTTAGGGAAATAAATGGTTTCAAAGAATGTTTTGCTTAGTTTTTAAGATGAGTGATTGTAGATCAGGTTCTTTTGCTGATAGTACACAGAAGAGGAAGCCAAAGAGAAGAAATCACAAGACAATGTGAGTAAGCAAATTTGCCACAGAGACAAAAATTGAAGCAAAGAAAACACATTGGGTTTAGCGAATTAAGGGAGGCATCAACTTTCAATACAGAGGTGTATTTTAGTGAGAAAACATGGGCACAGATGTAGGTATATTTATAGATTTTGGTGGAGGTGAAGTGAGGGAATACCAGTCAGATGGTCTGTATTGTCTTAAAGAAGTATGAAGAGATCATCAGGGAATAAAGAAGAAGGGTGCCTGTGGGAAGCTTAAGAAGGAAAGAAAAATTATGAACTAAAATCTAAAAATTACACTGAGTTGTAAAACTACAGGGATTTAGGGGCACCTAGGTGGCTCAGTTGGTTGGGCACCCGACTTCGGCTCAGGTCATGATCTCATGGTTTGTGGGTTCGAGCCCCATGTCGGGTTCTGTGCTGACAGCTAGCTCAGAGCTTGGAGCCTGTTTCAGATTCTGTGTCTCCCTCTTTCTGACCCCCCCCCCCACCACTCACGCTGTCTCTCTCCCAGAAATAAATAAAACGTTAAAAAATTAAAAAAAAAAAAAAGAAAGAAACTACAGGGATTTAAAATCCCATAGAAGAATGACCACAATTGAAGGCAGTTGGAAAGAAATAAATCGATAAAACTATATTTTCAGATGAAATGGCTGTACATCCAAATCTGAGAAACTTCCAATTAATAGGAATTCACTAAAGTGGCTGGATAGAGGCTAAATATATAAACCTCAGTGGCATTTGCAGATACAACCAATTATTCCTTGAAGATAAAAGCAATCTCAGTATCTGCATATAGTGTCATGGCTGAGCTATGCTTCGAAATATTGGTTCTCTCTAACTTCCCGCCTCCTGATTTTTCAGTGGTTTTCTGAGGGCCTCTTTTCTTCTCTACTTATATCAGCCAAGAAAAATACCCAAGAGGCCACAGAGGCAAAAGGCAGACAGAAAGATTCAGATGACTATAAATAAAATGAGTTGTGAACTGCGCATAACTCCTAACCTATGAACAAACTTCCAAAAATTCTGGATAATTGTAAGATTCCCTGAATGGAAGGATGAGAAACTTGTACATCTTGGAGTAGGGAACAAGGGAGAAAATACAGAATATTATTCCATGGTCAAGATGAATCTGACTTTAAGTGGAAATTTCTCTACAATCTGTAAAAGGGCAATACCACCACTGCTCATCTCCTTGTTTATTTTAATTTCAACTATTCTCTAAACAGAATAGTTAATAGATTATATTAAAATAGTATGCATTACTCTTGTAAGGTATATCCTTTGCACGTATCTTTGATTTACTGTATACTGTCCTTTCTGTTGATCTTCAAAAACAATAGCCTTATTCATTTATACTGCAACCAAAAATAATGCAAATCTGAAACTGTTAGAATTTTTGGCTATTTTCTTTGATAAATTTCTGATGACTGATGTGATCAACTTAATTTTGGAATTTATCTACATTTGTTCCTATATTTGGCCTTACTGATGCCCAGGTATTTTAAGAAAAGGAATACTGAAAATGTGTTAAGATATGGAGTTTAACTGTTATTGCAAACATCTACCTAAATCTACCCTGAAGTTGGTCAGAACTCTCATATGACACTTAAACAAGGTGGTCCAGTCCATTACCCACTTCCTTTTTCCTTCTTTTGCTGCTTTTGTTTTGAGTGTCTAGGGATTCACCTTAGGCTGGGCATTCTTTCTCTTCAAAGAAACTCACTTCAGGAACAATCCACTACAAAGCCTTTCACTCTGCTTAGAAAGCTAGTCTCTCTTTTTAAACTTAAGGTTAAGTGCTACCAGAGTTCTCAGGAGTTATTTAGGAAAAAAACTGCTTTTCTCTCTCCACAGATGATAACAGATGAGGCTTCTTTAATGGTTTCTCCATTAACTTGGTTCCTTCTGCTTTCTGTTCTGGACATTCTTCAATTGGTCTGACCTATAATTTATCATTTTCTAGTGTGCTTCAGTTGTGCCCATTCTGCAGCCTATTTCTTTTTTCTTTTCTTTTCTTTCTTTCTTTCTTTCTTTCTTTCTTTCTTTCTTTCTTTCTTTCTTTTTACTTTAACAACCTTATTTTCTTTTTTGTTTTTAATGGCCTTTATTTTTTAGAGCAGCAAAATTGAGAGGAAGATATAGAAATTTCCCATATATGACCTACCTCCATATGCATATAGCCTCTCCCATGTTCCACATTCCCCAAAGGAGTGGGACATTTGTTACAATTGATGAACCTACGCTGACCTACTTTAATCACCCATAAGAATCCACACCTTACATTAGGGTTCAGTCTTGGTGTTGTACCTTCTATAGGTTTGGACAAATTTATAAGGACACATATGCACCATTATAGTGTCATATATAGAAGCTTCACTGCCCTAAAAATCCTTCGTGCTCTGCTTATTCATTCTTTACTCCATACCACTTCCCAATCCTGCCAACCATCGATATTTTTACTGTGTCCACAGTTTTGCCTTTTCCAGAATATCACATAGTTGTAATCACACAGTATGCAGTCTTTTCAGATTGTCTTCTTTCACTTAGTAATATGTATGTTAGATTGCCCCATATATTTTCATGGCTTGATAGTTCATTTCTTTTTAGCACTGAATAATATTTGATGATCTGGATATACCACAGTTTATCCATTCACCTACCGAAGGACATCTTGGTTATTTCTAACTTTTGGCAATTATGCATGAATACAGTATAAACATCCATGTACAGGTCTTTGTATGGAGATAACTTTTCAACTCTTCTTGGTAAATACTAATGAGCATGATTGCTGGTCATATGGTAAGTATATGTTTAGCTTTGTAGGAAATTGCCAGATAATCTTCCAAAGTGGCTGTATCATTTTTCATTCCCACCAGCAATGAATGAGACTTCCTGTTGCTCCATATCCTTGCCAGCATTTGGTGTATCAGCATTCCAGATTTTGATCATTCTTTTTTTTTAAGTTTATGTATGTGAGAGAGAAAAAGAGAGAGAACATGCACAAGTTTGGGAGGGGCAGAGAAAGAGGGAGAGAGAGTATTTCAAGCAGGCTCCATGCTGTCAGCACGGAGCTCATCGTGAGGCTTGATCCCATGAACTGCAAGATTGTGACCCCAGCCAAAATCAAGAGGCAGACATTTAATTGACTGAGCCATCTGTGCGCCCTCAGGTTTTTCTTCATTCTAATAGGTGTTTAGTGGTATCCCAGTGTTGTTTTAATTTGCATTTTCCTGGTAACATGATGTGGAGCATCTTTCCTGATGATTATTTGTCATCTGGGTATCTTCTTTGGTGACATATCTGTTAAGATCTTTGACTCATAATTTATTGTTGCATTTTAAGAGTTCTTTGTATATTTTTATAAACTGTTCTTAATCAGATATGACAATCCTATTATTAATTGATAATATTTCTATTATTTCTTATTCATATAAGTCTGCTCTTGTTTCATATGCCCTTGAATATAAACAATTTAATTACATGTAAAGTTTTCCATTGTTACTCTTAACTGTTTCACTGAACACCACTTTTTCTGATCGTTGTATGTTTTTTCTTCTTCGGCATTGGTCTTCCTCACACATAAGTTGAGTTCTGGATATCTATTTATTTCTGTTATTGAAATGAAGGAAAATCTTTGTTTACCTGCTGAGACTATGTATTCTAGGTATTAAGAAGCTGCCAGGAAATTAGAGTGGGCATAAGGAGAAGCTCACCTCAGTGAATATTGCTCCTGGGCTCACTGGGGAGTAGATGTGTTTGCAAATTTAACCAGAAGCCAAAAGGCTGCATCAGCTTCTCCATGGCCTTTTCTTTCCTCTGCTATGCATGTGGCACTTTGGTGATTCTGATTCTTTCTGCATCCCAGCAGTCATGCTGGGAGTCCTCCCCAGGCAGATGCATTACCGTTTTCCAGACCATTTGATCAAACTCACAGAAGGGAGAGAGAGGAAGCAAAGGAAATATACCTTTCAGGGTAAAGGGAGTGAGCAACTTTTCTTAATCACTCATTATATCTCATGCTGTGTGCTACAATCTTTTTAGTTATCTCATTTAATGTTCCTAGCAGATCTCCAAGATAAGTATGATCAAGTCCATTTTGTAGACAAAGAAAATAAGATATATAGGTCAAATGTTTATTTTGAGGCCCAGTCTGTGGCCTCAAACTAAACAGTAATATGGTTTACCCTAGCTATGCTTAGGTAGGCTCCCTGATACCTAATAACCATCCTATTTATTACTTTCTAGGCTTATGCAACCTCTGCTAATTTTTTTCAAGGGTTTCCAGCTCAGAAAGCTGTAGTTCAGGAAGATATATCATAAGAGGTCACACTTTTAAAAGGGCAAGGGAAAGCCATTCGTTTTATAAATTGGAAGGTATTTTTCAACCTGGTTCCATATATTTTAATTAAGTCTCCTCACCACAAGCAGAATGTAAGTGATATGATTGTGACATTGGTCATGCTAGTGTTTATCACAGTTTATTCTTCTGGTCATACTGGTGAGGCTGTGTCCTCTTCCTCCTTCACCCCAACCTTTATGTCCCTTTAGACTCATTCTCTGGACACAATGAGAAAAAACAGTCTTTAATTAAGGGTACAACCTCAAAGACTTAAAATTACCAAGGAGAGGAGAGGAGTGGATAAGAAGGCAGATGAAGACATTTAAGATAATAGACTGAAGAGATGTTCTGGTCAGATAAAAAGTACAAATTTGATAATCTCTTGACAAGTCTGGGACCCAGGTGGATAGAAGGCATTACCTTCTCCACCAATAGTTACTGATACATATTCATAACATAGTATTATGGGGAGAAAAGGAAGATCTTAAAGAGGCAGCATAAGATTATAGGAATGAGGCCCCAGTCTTTTATGCTATTAACTAAATCATTATTCTTCAAACCATTTCTCCTCCTTTGTGTAAAAAGAGGGAATTGCACTAATTTCTAAGGCTCCTTTCCAACTCCAAGAATAAGGCTTGTGTGCTGCTTCTTTTAAAATTTATGACAAAAGAGTTTCAGAAGTCCTTTGAAAACTGGGGAGTTCTATATAAATGTGAGCTCTGATTTATTTTGTAAACATTCATGGATTTCCTAACTAATCCCAGCCCCCATTGCGTGCACCAAGAATGCTAAAGAGCTTTGCATAACAATGTAGCAGGCAGCTTTCATTGTGGGAGGGGATATTTCTAAGATTATGTGATTGAATAGAGTTTTCCCCCTCTATATGGTAGGACCAACACAGAGTCTTTTGGGTGTTTTGGTTTGGGGTGAGGGTTAAAAGGACAAGCTGTAGGAAAGTCCTGCTGTTGGCACCATGAGGTGTCTCCTACAACCCAGAAGCAGACTGAGGGCTGAGGTCCTATAAGGTCACTATAGGGTGAAAAAAATTACAGTCCTTGACTTTCATAATATCCTATTCTATTTCCATAATCAGCCAGATAATAAATGAATTATCTTAAAAATAACCAATAAAAATGCAAAGGCTTACTTCTGGGTGTATGAAAACCTTGGGCCTCCTTTATACACTTTTAGGAGTCCAATGCACCAGAGAGTTTCCATCAGTGACATCAATGACACTTCTAAGCACTAGAGGGGGGTGGTGTCATAAAACATACAAAGTAGAGACAGGATCAATAGCAAGATCTACAAATGCACATGGCAGAGCTGTTCCACATGCTTTGAAGGAATAGGGCACGGTGAGATGAGAGTGTTGAAGATGGAAGACAGAATTGAAACTGGGCAGTAGATCTGAAGAATTAGTTTTAAGCTGGGTCAGGAAAGGTGAGGTGTCTACCTCACAGATGGGAGAAGGAACTAGCAGGCCTAAAGAGTAACATGGATGGAAGAAGACAGGGCATGAGAGAATTTGGCGCATTAGAGGTGCCTCTAACACTATAATCCCATTTATCCAACTTAGGAAATGCCAGGCACTACTAAGGAAGTCATAATCATTTTTTTCAACCATCTCTTAATTTAGAAAGCGTTTATATATCCATGAGTTTATTATTTAGAGAAAGAAGGAACAAAGGAACAAAAGATAAGAAAGAAAGAAAGAAAGAAAGAAAGAAAGAAAGAAAGAAAGAAAGAAAGAAAGAAAGAAAGAGAGGGAGGGAGGGAGGGAGGGAGGGAAGGGAGGAGGAGGGAGAGAGGGGGGAGGGAGGGAGGGAGGAGGAAAGGGAAGGAAAGGAAGGAAGGAAGAGGAAGAGAGGGAGGGAGGGAGAGGGAGAGGAAGGAAGGAAGGAAGGAAGGAAGGAAGGAAGGAAGGAAGGAAGGAAGAGAGGGAGGGAGGGAGGGAGGGAGGAGGAAGGAAGGAAGGAAGGAAGGAAGGAAGGAAGGAAGGAAGGAAGGAAGGAAGAGAGGGAGGAGGAGGAGGAAGGAAGGAAGGAAGGAAGGAGGGAGGGAGGGAGGGAGGGAGGAAGGAAGGAAGGAAGGAAAGGAAGGAAGGAAGGAAGGAAGGAAGGAAGGAAGGAAGGAAGGAAGGGAAAGAAAGAAAGAAAGAAAGAAAGAAAGAAAGAAAGAAAGAAAGAAAGAAAGAAAGAAAGAAAGAAACCTGCCATAGTAAATCTATGAAGGAAACATAATAGTAATGGTGGCCCAATGTTCACTATGGCTCAAACTGCTTTATCTGCTAACTCACACAGTAATTTCCCAAATACTTGGGCTCAAAGTTATATTTGCTTGGTTAACAAAAAGTCCAGGATCTTCTCAGATTTTCCTTGCCAGATGCTACGAAGAATTAGGAGGTGTATACCAACCTGGCCATCAGAGGTCCCTTTTCTTCTTAGAGTCCCCTAGATGGACAGCTGCCTTCTGCTTCAATGTCTACTATACTTCTGATCCTCTTTTCAGTGTTTTGCCTCTGTTTTAGTTTCCTGTAGCTTCTGTAACAAACTATCTAAACTTGGTGGCCTAAAACAACAGAAATTTATTTCCTCACAGTTCTGAAGGCAAGAAGTCAAAAATCAGTTCTTATGGGACAAAATCAAGGTATCAACAGTGCCCCGAGTCCTTAGTATCCAAGGAAGAATTGGTTCTTTGACTCTTTCAGCTCCTAGTGGCTATTGGCATTCCTAGACTGTAGCCACATCACTCCAGTCTCTGCCTTGTGGTCAAGTTACCTTCTCTTCTTTGTCATATCTCCCTCTGCATCTCAAAGTATACTTGTGTCTCCATTTTAGGGCCACTCAGATAATGCAGGATAGTATCCCCACTTGAAAATCCTGAATTTAATCACATCTGTGAACATTACTTCTATAAATAAGGTAGTATTTTCAGTTTCCAGTAGTTGTACCTGATATCTTAGTGTGGGGGGGAGGTTATTTTTCTGTGTACCTCTTCCCACATCAGTCTATTGCTCTGCATCCCAGAGATACAAGTTCATAATTGTATATTGCAAAAATCTTTAGGTCTCTGACTTTGCCAGGCCTCTGGAGCTCTTTTCATCCCCCATTAATAGGGAAATGATTTTGCTTCTCACTTCCGTCTTTCTTACAAGGGATTCCCATGGAATAGACATTGGCCTCCAAATTAGAGGGCTTTTTCCCCCTTTATTTCAGAGTCCTGCCCATATACTCTGTGAGGTCAGTTGAAGAATTATGGTGGGATTCAAGCAGTCCCAAAATTATTAATCCCATTCATGTTCTACTTCTGAGTCATGGCCCATTCTGCTATACCTTTACTCACACATAATGATTTTCTTACAGGTATGTTATGATGATTATTTTTATGTGTCAGTTGGGCTGAAAGATGCCCAGATAGCTGATAAAATGTTATTTCTGAGTGTGTCTATAAGGAGCATCTAGAAGTTCGTGTTTGATTCAGTAGACTAGATAGAGATTTGCCCTCATTAATGTGGGTGCGCATCATCCATTCCACTGGGAACCCATACAGAATACAAGGGCAAAGGAAAGGCAAATTACCTCTCTCTCTTCTTGAGTTGGGGCATTTATCTTCTCTCACCCCTGGACATCAGATCTCCTGGTTCTCAAGCCTTCAGGCTACGGGTCTCATATGAGTAGTCCCCAGTTCCTAGGCCTTTGGACTCCTACCAACTTTCCTTGTTCATCAGCTTGCTGACAGCAGATCATGGTCCTATTGTGCCTCCATAATTGCATGGGTCAATTCCTATTATAAATCTCCTCACTTTTATATCTTATCAGTTCTGTTCCTCTGAAGAAGCCTAATACATGTGTGTTTGTCCTTCCCACTTTCAGGCTTTGTTCACTGTACTAATTCATCAGAAATATATGAAAGTGGAGATATCCCATTTTTCCATAGGGTTATTTACTGTCTGATATTAGAGAGATATCACCGCCCCCTCCCAAAATGTAGTGATGTTACTGAGGAAAAATGGATCCTGAGTGGCAAAACTCACCTTGAAACTCCACACAGTGGACCCTCTGGAGAACCACAGTGGTAGGTATGTTATGTTCAGCTATCTGCTCTCACATATTTTTTCAGGGGTTAATAAATGGTTTTGGTTGCAAAAACCCGAGAGTTATTCAAGCTACTCAAGCACTAGATATTTGCTGAATCGTAACAAATACTTAACAGCAAAATCACTGTAGGTGTCTAACAGAAATAATTAAGATAGAACCTTAGCTGTACCTCGAGGCCCCATAAAAACTGAAGACGACCACACAGCTATAAGCTTATAGGATTACAAGAAAAGATGCATAATCAGAAGAATAAAAATATAAGGGGTGTCTGGGTGGCTCAGGTGGTTGAGTGGCCGACTCTTGATTTCACCTTAGGTCATGATCTCATGGTTTGTGAGTTGGATCCCCCACATTGGGCTCTTTGCTGACAGGGGAGAGCCTGCTTGGGATTCTCTCTCTCCCTCTCTCTGTGCTCCTCCCCTGATCGCATGCTCTCTCTCTCAAAATAAATAAAACATTTTAAAAACTATGAAATATAGGAAAACTAGATAGTCACACCTTACAGAGATGAAACCCTAGTTGAGCAAATGAAAGGCTGGTGCATAGCTAATTTGTATCTTCTGACCTCAGTGACTCTTCCATATCTTCACAGCAAGAGTGTGTTAATCCCCATCTGGTTTTCTGTCTTTACCCTAGGTAAAACATCCACTACATATCTTTTCTTGTCCACTTTTGGTTCTTCTACCAATCTTCCAATTAGCTGTATAATTCCTCTGGTAAGGTCTGATCAATCCAGTATGCCTCCAGGGGACCTGGCCAGCAGAGTTCTTAATTACAGTTCACCTTCTGGACTTGTAGATTGACTTCCTTTGGGACAAATGTCCACTAATGAACCTGTCAGCTGTGGATGTTAAGTTCACATATAAATAGCTGTTTATCATATATGGTTGAAAACTATTAGTAGGGAATTGGAGTTGGGGACTTTAAGGATGTGGATTTGGATAGCAGATGTTGAAGCCTTGGCCTATCCAGGGCACCTACTTGCCCAGAGACCATGGAAATCAGCCCCATATCTCTGCAGTTTGAGATCAGTACAAAGCTTTCCTCCCCTCTTAGAATGACAGCAGAAACTAAGGTTTTTACCAGAATACATGTGGAGACTGCGACCATGGACACACAGCCTGCTGCCGCTCAGAATGAGATACCAAAGAGAGAGCTAGGTAACATGTTAAACCTGTAACACAAGCTGAGTGCTGTGTCAGCATGAGCTAGCTACTCCCTTTGGTGCTGTTAGATACACATGGCAAGACTTCATTCCCATCATGTTTATCGCTCCAGCATTGCCTAAGGGGGTTATAAAAACTAGTAGCAGCCTGTGTAATTTTTCTGGCATGGTGAAGAGAATAGCCTTGAACTTGGAGACTGATCTCTGGGTATAAAATGGTAATGGGCTATCATTCACATCACTCCTTCTCGGCTGCATTAAATAACACTTGGGTATTTAGACATAATTCACAATCTGCAGGGGCTGTGTCAGAGAGAAGGAGGAAGTTCACTCAGTTTGACTGCAATTTCAAACACAAATGCAGTGAAGAATAGCATTACTGAGCCTACAGAAATTATTATTCTAGGCACAGCTCTTTTAATTTGTGTAAATGTTGAAACCTGTACTTAAGAGAAGAAAAGAAAAAAGTGACTATGTTAGGGGTCCGGTGTGGCACAAAGTGGTGGGAGAAGGCACAATTTTTCTTTTTTGAGTTGATTTCTTTCTGCCAGAGTCTTGGACTCCGAAAAAGAAAACTATATTTGAAAAAATAAAAGGAATGCAAATGCAATGTCCTGAGTGAGGTGTTAAAACACAGTCATTCCACTTCAGGGAGACATAACATATGAATTCACAATCCCCAAATGGTGGCAAAGTCTCTGGGGGTGGGAGAGGCTTCTGTCCTTGCAGAGTGTCCAACCTGTCCTCGGATGCCCCCCTCCCCACCCCACCCCAGGTCCAGGAGCCCCAGATGCCTTTATGCCTGGCAGAGAATACATGTTTTCTGTGTGTTTCCAGAGCAGGGCCATTCCAATGGGCTGCATGAAGTAAAGAAAGAGAAATAAGATGTAAAGTAAGATTGGTAAATAGAGAAAGAATTTTCATTCCTTGGTCCCTAGAAGCTAATATTGAAAACAAGTGAAAACTATCGATGTCTTCTATGAACAGGGCAGTGTATTATGGGTACATAATAATAACAATGATGATGATGATGATGTATGTTGCAACCAGATAGACTTTGATTTGAATCCCAGTCCCTCACTTCCCAGCTAAAAGACCTCAGACTGGTCACATCAGCTGCCTGAATTTTCATTCCTTCCACTGCCAAAGGATGATATTAATGTGTATAAAGTGTTAGGGCAACTAAACTGGGTAGTATCTGTAATGCACGTGGCACTGTGACTCAAAAGTGAACACGACCTAACGCAGTACGAGCTGACTTGCCTTTCCTGCCAGTCTCATTTTGGACCAGTTTGATAGTATACCTCTACCCTTCTGACACCCAGGCCTGATTTTATTTATTTATTTTGAGAGAGAGAGCAAACAGTGGAGGGGCAGAAAGAGAGAGACACAGACAGAATCCCACACAGGCTCTGCACTGCCAGCACAGAGCCCTATGTGGGGATCGAACCCATGAACCATGAGCTCACAACCTGAGCAGAAATCAAGAGTTAGATGGTTAACTGACTCCTCACTCTCACCTTATTTTAGTCCCAAACTTCCCAGTCTTTTTCTCATCTCTGGGGACTTAGTGATGTTTCCACTGTCTAGAAGGCTCTTCTTGTCTCCAGCTCTTCTTTTGACTGGGTAATGTTTTCCAGTGTCAAGCTTTTATCTTTTAAAAGGGATTTGTCAAACAAGGATAAAGACATTAGTCTGTCTTTATCCACAGAACAGATAAGATTTCACATGTGCGTTCTGTTTTGTTTTTCTTAGCACCTTGCAGTTACCTGCCACTCCACTTGCTACTGCTGTGGTTAAATTTATATTTTATAAACTATATTTTTAATTTTTTAATGTATATTTATTTCTGAAAGAGGGAGAAAGACAGAACATGAGTAGGGTATGGGTAGAGAGAGAGACACACACACACAGAATCTGAAGCAGGCTCCAGGCTCTGAGCTGTTAGCACAGAGCTAAAAATAGGGATTGAACTCACAGACCACCAGATCATAAACTGAGCTGAAGTCAAATGCCCAACCAACTGAGGCACTCAGGTGCACCTATAAACTATCTTTTTAAATGTTAGTCTCTTGCACAGAACTGAAAGCTTTATGAAGAAAAAAAATCCAACAACTTCCTGTCCTATTTACCAATTGCCTCCAGCCCTGGCCACAGTAACTGTACCCAAGAGTTACTCCATACATCCTTGTAGATTATTGTTCCATTCCTTGTGGTGGTCCATGGGAAGAAAATCAGTGAGCATTATTCAGTTAGAAGTATGATCTCTGTAAAGCCATCGGAAATATTACTTGTGTTCAGACAAGTATTCATGGTCCCCCTAAAAAGCCAGCAACTTCTTCACTGTCTTGTTCCTTTATCCTGCATTCCTGAAATGTATCCAAAGCATAAGAGTGTCCAGAGGGATGTAAAGATGATCTATGGGCCCTTTAGGGATAGGTCAGTTTTCCAATAGAACACTCTTGTTTTCCTGGCTTAAATTTTGACTGGGCTCATTGATTTAGTAAGAACATGTCAAAAGGAAGTCCAGGAGAATTTAATATGCTTGATAATATGTATATATTCTAGAGTAGATATTTGAATTTCAAGCCATATTTAAAAGTGACTCTTGGGGCGCCTGGGTGGCGTAGTCGGTTAAGCGTCCGACTTTTGCTCAGGTCATGATCTCGCGGTTCGTGGGTTCGAGCCCCGCGTCGGGCTCTGTGCTGACTGCCAGCTCAGAGCCTGGAGCCTGTTTCAGAGTCTGTGTCTCCCTCTCTGTCTGACCCTCCCCTGCTCATGCTCTCTCTCTCTCTCTCTCCTAGAAATAAATTTTAAAAAAATATTAAAAAAAAAAATAAAAGTGACTCTTAACCCAGTGCAAAAAGGTTCAACACAGAACATGATAGTGAACCTTGAAAACTCATACCCATGCTGCATAAACTTTCCACGGTTACATGAATCTCTGAAAGAAGGGTTGGGTTCTATTGTTTCTGAAAGAATACCCAGTACACGGTGGTATTTTATACATTTTTTGAATGGATGGATGGATAGATCACTCAAACATAAATTGTAACCTATATTGCAGCTATACATGGGAAACAGATTTTTTGAGTGTTCCAATATTTTATTGCATACCTTATTTAATTCATATAACAATCTTGTTGAGAAGTATCCTCTATTTGTAGTTAATAGCACTGAGGAAATCTACCTTTTACTAAGCACAGCCTGGAGCTTGTCCGGGACTTAGCAGAGCTGACCCTGGACTACAAGAAAGAGAATTACAGGACTGCATGGAAAGTTATTTCTTTTAAATTTTTTAAAATATTTATTTATTTTTGAGAGAGAGAAGGAGAGATAAAGTATGAGAAGGGGAGGGGCAGAGAGAGAGGGAAACACAGACTCCCAAGCAGGCTCCAGCCTCTGAGCTGTCAGCACAGAGCCTGACGTGGGGCTTGAACCCACGAACCATGAGATCATGACCTGAACCAAAGTCAGACCCAGATGCCCCTACATAGGTACGTTCTAATGTAGAATTTGTGTCTAGAAATTCCAGATAGAAGGTGATATAGAAGCACATGAAATGACACTTAAAGTCTTCAGATAAGGGAATATTTCAGAAAATGCATGACTTCATTCTGATACCAAAGGAATGAGAAGCAGGCACCCAGACAATGAGCAATGGATGGCATTTCCAGAAAAAAGAAACAGCTAATATGAAGCCTTGTTGTAAACGTGTACTTGGCACGCCTGCGGAAGCCACAGGGTATAGGTGGCTCCAAGGGAGGCTTAGGTAGAGGATGTGTGAGAGATGAGGAACTATCACAGACCTTCAAGTCACTGGAGATGTAAAGATTTTTTTTTTAATTTTAACAGAATTTAATTATAGTCTAGAAAATGGATTGGGGCAGGTCACAACGGGAAGAAAGGGAGAGAGGGCCAGGTAGTAAAGGAGGATAGTGGCCTGTGCTCAAGAGGGTGCATGAGGTTCAGGTGGGGGATATGATACATTATGAGACATTCAGGAGAGAATCAGCATCTCATGTGGTAAGTACCATTTGTGTCTAATTTACAGAGGAAGGATTCTAAGGTTAATAAAGGGAAAATAATTTGTCCAAGAGAAGATCAGAAAGTCAAAACCAGATGGGCTCCACAGCCTTACTCTGTTCATACGACACCATGTCCCCAAAGCATGGTGTCCCAGACATTTGAAGCCGTGGTCTCTAAGAGAACGCCCATATCCCCAGCAACTCAAGTCTTCTTTGTATGGCTTTCATACTACCTTCTGTTTCTTCCTCCAAGTACCAGCTGCTGTGCAAAACACTTCAAATTATCAAATGCAAATTCTCTTTAAAAATCAATTTCAGGATGCTTAGCCAGAAACTTTGTTAAGCAGTTATTGATTGAAAGCAGAAAAGTTAACATGCAATTCAAATCTAGATTACTGTGTCTCTAACACACCTAACATCATTTTTCACTTACTTAGATAAGATGCTGCCATTTAAAAAAAAAGAAAAAAGGAAGCAAATGGAAATCCTCCTTGTTGGCATCTCAGAAACAAGCACCCCTTTGCTTAATTTGCTTCTTTCTTTGACAAGAATAAACAAATCTTTTAAAAATATAATGAGTCAGGCCATTCTCTCTGTGGTATATAAGTGGCTCCAAGGGACTCCAGAAGGTCCCTGTTGAGGGTCATTACCTCTTTCCGGCCCTCTGGGAAGCATTCGGTAAATAATTGCTTCCCCACATTACATAGATACCCTGGTGTTTCAAGCATGGGTTGGGGCCAGGGAGTAACTTCTGAACTGGGAAAATTTGGCTGATTAACTTTCCATTAAGTGCCTCCCGACTCCATGCTGAAACTTCAGGGATCCAGCTGAGAGCTGAGAAAAAAGAAACAGTCTGTAAGCTTGGCTGGTAATTAACATCATCAGGTGACAAATCAATACTACCTGGCTGTTTCCATAAACAATGATAACAGGGAGAACCAAGCCTTCCAGCCCAAAGCCTCCTGGTTATTTTTCTGTGACTCCTGTTGCTTGAAAGATAGAAAGGTTTAAGACGGTTGGATGGTTTTCTTGAGCTGTAGGTGGTAGGGAAGGCTGAAGATGCAAACCGATCTTCCAAGGTAAAGAGGCTTGGGGCACAAAAAATATTGAAATAAGTTACCACCTGAGAAGTTGGACCAAAAAAATGTGAATTTGGGTAGGTGTATGAAAATTAACATGAGAACTTGTTAGAAATGCAAATTCCAGAAGTTCTTTCTTTTTTTAATTTATTTTTGAGAGAGAGAGAGAGAGGGAGGGAGAGAGGGAGTGTGCATGAGCAGGGGAGGGGCAGAGAGAGAAGGGGACTGAGCATCTGAAGCACACACTGTACTGACAGCAGTGAGCCCTATGTGGGGTTCTAAGATCATGACCTGAGCCAAAGTCAGACGCTCAACCAACTGAGGCACCTGGGTGCCCCAGAAATGCGGATTCCAGAAATTCTATTTTGGTATTATTCATTACAAGTTTCCCCAGATTATGCTGGTGCATGTGGGTCACAAATCATACTTGAAGAATCACTGTTAAATACCTTATCATGTAAGTAGAGCCAAGTAATTTAAGAAGTATTTATTTCCTGACAACTTAGTAGTTCTTTGAAAAAGTGATGCATACAAATTGAAAGAAAAATTAACTTTCTCCCTTCATAAATGATCACAAGTGGTGTCACTAATGGGAAGTATGCACTTTTTGGGCACTGTACAACTTCTCAAAGCTTCAATTCAGATCAGACACTGCCACCCTCACTTCCCGTTCTCACCGATTTTCATATGGGGCTTGCTTTTTATCACAGCAACTGCTGAAAACCCAGCTTCCCAAAGATATGGTACCACTGATAGAATATAAAGTGATTGTGGAAAACGTGAACTACTTGGAGCCAATAATTCCTACAGTCTCACAAAAGTTGAACTATTGCTGTGTTGTCCTATCTGTTTAGGACACTGAGATGCCTCTATGAGTTTGGGGTGACACCCCAGTGTTCCTGGGCACACACTTTGTGAATCATGGGTATGAACAGCAGTGAACCGGAAAAGGTCAGACAGCCTAAGACCCCCTGAGTCTCTTCATGGCAGAGAATGGACAATCAGATATTTGGGAGTAAGCAATTGCCTATCTTTTGGAGATGGAAGCACTTTTCTATTTCAGGATAGATGATCTCTCGCACCCCAGCTTTAGGCTTCTCAATGAACCTAATTGGAATAATTTGTCAGTTGTTAGTAAGTGGTATGGTTTAATTAAGCCTCAAGAACTTTAAATTTGGAAATGTCTTGGTTTTGTTTCTTGGGTTTTGTTTGCTTTGGGTTTTTTTTTTTTTTTCAAACCTACTATGTTTAAAGAAAATATAAAAGCACATTCATCAGTTCATTTAATCTTCCCAACAAACCTGGAAGGTATTGTTATCCCCAATTACCAGTTGGAGAAGCCAGGGATCAACTGGCTAAGATACTTATACAATATTCTAAGGACAGTTAGTGTTGTCCATAGGACAACCTGGGACCCAGGTATAATTGGCTCTAAAACCCAACCTCTTTGCTTTGTAAGCCAGAACCTCTTTTCTGAGAAATAGCCCCTTAGGTGGCTACCACATGAGTCTAGAAGTTTCAGTTTAAGATGCTTAATGTATTCTTGTTCCCACTATTCAGTAGTCATGTGACCTTCAGTGGGTAACTTACCTCCAGCACATTTATCATCAAAAGAAATTAAATAAAGGGCACCTGGGTAGCTCAGTCAGTTAAGCATCTGACTTTGGCTCAGGTCATGATCTCTCACCTTATGAGTTCTAGCCCCATGTTGGGCTCTGGGCTGACAGCTCAGAGCCTGAAGCCTGCTTCAGAATCTATAACTCCCTCTCTCTCTGTCCCTCCTCTGCTCATGATCTGTCTCTCAAAAAATTAATGTTAAAAATTTTTAAAATAAGTAAAAATTTAAATATTAAAAAAAAGAAAGTAAATAATAGGAACTACCTTGTAGTTATTGAGAATGAACTGACATAAAGCCTCTTGCACATACGAAACATTACATCAGTGATAGCTATTATTATAGCCATATATAGCGGTACCATGGGCAGGTATATGTTTCCTTTTATTTCAAATTTTTAGAAGAAGAGATTATATCAAAATATACTGGCTGTGTTTATCTTACATTACATAGAATGCACAATCATTCAGCAAGGCGACAGCGGTCTGGAGATAAGCCCTCTTGTGTAACCTCATGGCAACCTTTAGGTGTATATATTGTCACTCTTTTGTAGTTCAATAGACTTTTGATGGCAAATGGAGATTTTTTACTAGCCACTATTTTACTATTTAAAAACCAAATACAAATAAGTGAAAGATATCTCAAAGTAAAAAGTGGAGAGAGATTATGGCTATCTCCTCCCTTCCAATACATTTCAGGTAAGGATAACTCTACCCTCATATCTAGATTCCCCACCCCCCTCCATGCTGTGTCATTTGAGAAAATTATTTAATTGCCTAATCTCTTTGGGACCCCTTTTCTATTTCTATTTATATTATATAAAATCTGTGTTATTTACTATTAACCCAGTTCACCTAAAATCAACAGATTTTTAACTGACCTTGAATTTGTGTTAAGCATTAAACTATGAGAGACCAATATATGGATAAGAAATACTCCATCAGAAGTTTAAAACTGAATATGTGTGTATGGGCATGCATGTGTGTCCATGTGCATGTGAGGGTGTGACAGGCAGACAGACAGAGAGGGAGAGACTGAGAGACACAGTTTCACTGTACTGGAACCAAAGGAAAGGGATCTTTTCTGTCCTTTCTATTTTGGGACTTAAATTAAAAGTGACTGCCCTCCTCATACCTTCTGTGCTTCTACTGGTCCAAGCTGAATAATTTTCTTGAGACCCATTAAAAACAAAATATAGCAATTAACTTTCTTTTCCCCCATACTGTAAAAATTTTGGTTTCAGACCATTAATTACGTGTCAGTGGTTGAAGGAAAGGTGAAAATTAAAGCTCTAACTTAAGTAAAGGTTAAAGAATCAAGGAAAACCTTACTTTTTAATATTGCCTTTCCACTTACAGACAAAAATCTGATTTACATTGATTTTCAGGGCTCAGAATTGTTCTTAATAATATTCAATATTAGGTACATATGTTAGGTATTATTATCAGTAGACTATTTTAACCTCTAACTTAAAATATAGAGATGGTCTAGATACAAATATCAACATAGATAGAGCCATAGATAAACACACAGGTCCCCTCTTCATACCCTGGGATTTCTCCAGAGCCCATTAATTAATCATATTAATATGCCCATTTCTAAGGCAAGAGAAAGGCAAAGCAAGTAGTGTTTTTCCCCCCTTTGGTTTCTTAATCCTAATTACTAACATTTGGTATTATCATTAGTTAATTAGTTAATTAATTAAAATTTTAATTTAGGGGTGGTTTATAGGGAGTGGGAACATAGAGGAAGAGGAGAGGCATTGATTTTGCTTTGGTGATTTTCATTTCAATTCCCTCTGACTCTTCAGTGGTCAATGCTGAAGTTGAGCTGAGCTGAGAAAATGAGTGACAGGATTCTCATTAGTGCTACAGGGGTTCCCAGTTTAACATTTACTTGGCTGTGTTTATAGCTTTATGGATAAATGGGCACATGGTTAACAGAGTGCATATAGGATTTTAAAAAAAGTGGTACGGCACATTAAAATGAGAGAAGAGGAAAGCACTTAATTACTGGTGCTGTTTTGATAGCTGAGAGTACAATATTCTCTCTAAAGTGTAATGATCATGCTAATAAGAGTTAGTGTTTTCAGCCCCTAATATGTGTCCGGCTTGGTGTTTGGGGTGGGGGTGGGGGGTGAGAGGTGATGATTAACCAAGAAAGATTTATTCAACTTCTTAGAGTTTACAGCATCTGTAGTTTCATGTGGTCCTCACAGCAGCTGCTTTGGATAGGTCTTATAAATTTTGTGAATTTTATAAATGTGCAAACGTAGTTTCAGAGAGGTGAAGTCACCTGCCTACAGGTAGAAGTTTCACAGTAAGACTCTACTGTCAAGTCTTTTTTGACTCCAAAATCCAGTCCTTTCCACTACCCTGGTCTGCCTCCCACACCACATATATTGATGATACAGAACTAATCAATTCACTAGTTGCCCCTCAATTTTTTTCAGTATAGACTGGTTTCAGAGATACTTTTCTACTCTCTGGCAAATTGATGATGATTTTAATTTTGAATATAGTATAACATACATATGGTTATGGTAATCACTCATTAAGCCTAAAGTGAGTAGAGTTTTCATGAACCACGAGACTCCATCTAAATTTTCAGAACAATACTTAAGACATATCACCATTAGGCTGACAAAAGTAATTATGAGGAAAGAACATGTTCCATTTACATCCCCATTTCACATGATAAATGGCCTAGAACTGTCCTTTCCAAATTTCAGTACTCTGGTCCACTACCTACCATCGCCTGGGAGGCTTGTTAAAAAATATAGATTCCACACTCTATTACTCAGCATCTCTAGAGGGGGGAAAAAAACCACATGGGGAATCTGTATTTTAAAGCATTTCTCTAGGTCATTTCCGTCTATAATAAGTGTGGGATCTACTCCTGTAGGTGTGAACTACTCCATTATAATTGGAGGAGCATCATCTCACATTTTTTATTACCAGCATTGGAATTATTAAAAGATCAAAATTGCATCTAGAATAGTAGCGAGTCTGGTATCTTCTCTAAGAGGGGAGTGGACTCCCCATCGCCATTGTTGAACAAACAAACAAACAATTGGCTTATGCAAACAACTGATTCTACTATTAGACTAACCAGGGCAAGTTATAGACTATAATTGGTTCACCCATTCCATTGCTCTGTTTCTCTCCCTGACACACTGTTGCACTGAAAGTGGGTGTTTTGACATAAGGCATGAAGTCCAGGAAAGGTGACTTCAGTCACCTGATGCTGAGTTTACAGATGTCTGCTCTGAACTCTGACTCTCACTTTAATCTTAATTCAGCACTCCCCTAAGGCTTCCCGGGAGCTTATTAGATGTAGTCTCCAGGTTCTCCCCTCAATTCCAAACTCCTTTTCTCAGGGAAGGCAGCTTGACTACTTCAAGTGGGGCAGAAAAACTCGGACCAAGAAAGACATATTTGTGAAAAGTTTCCAGCCACTCTACTCTGTGCTCTCTCTGGAAACTTTTCATTCTTTATCCTTACCACACAAGGTTGATTATACTCCCCCTTGCCAATAGAGCTTGACTGGCCTTTTTTTTTTTTTTTTTAAGCCAAGATTTCAAAAACAAAAAGATCCTGAGATCTTTCCTGAGAGAAGCAGTTATTCAGAGTCTCAAATGCAATCCACTCTTCCTAGGACCACCAAATGAATCTGAGTCTTATTAAAATCAGCAAAACTGAAACAGAAATTAATGCTGGAGCTTTATAACCTTGTTATAAATACCCTTGAATAACAGGGGTTAGAGTCATCCACCTCCCCTGCCCCTGCAAACAGTTGAAAATCCATGAAAAACTTTTGACTGCACCAAAACATAACTACTAATAATTGGATATTTCAGCAATAACATAAACAGTTGATTCACACATATTTTGTTTGTTGTATGTATTTTATGCTACATACATATATATGGTATATATTGTTGTGTTCTTACATTAATACCTTTCAAAAAATTTTCATATTTCTTTTTTTAATAATTTTTTTAATGTTTATTCATTTTTGAGAGAGAGAGAGAAGAGCAGGGGAAGGGGAAAGAGAGAGGGAAACACAGAATCAGAAACAGGCTCCAAGCTATCAGCACAGAGCCCAATGAGGGGCTCAAAATCACAAACCCCGAGATCATGACCAGAGCGAAAGCTGAACACTCAAACGACTGAGCCACCCAGGCACCCCTTAATTTTTTTGGTACTTCTTAGTTGGAGTTCATCTGTAAGTTTTTTTTTCAAATTGTTACAAATCTCAAGAAATGTTTCATATATATTTGCTGAAAAAAAATACTTGTACAAGTAGACCCATTCAGTTCAAACCCGTGATGTCCAATAGTCAGCTGTTTACACATTATTTTTTTAATTTAAGTTTTATTTATTTATTTTGAGAGAGAGAGAGAGAGAGAGACAGGAAGAGTGTAGGGAAGAGGCAGAGAGAGAGGGAGAGAGAGAATCTCAGGTTCCAGGCTGTCAGTGCAGAGCCCAACATGGGGCTTGAATTCATGAACTGTGAGATCATGACCTGAGCCAAAACCAAGAGTTGGACGCTCAACTGACTGAGCCACGCAGGCACCCCTATACATTATTATTGACATCATTACCATTTTTTTCAATTACCATGCTCCCTATGTCACAGTGAAATATAGATGAAAAAGTTGTTTTCTAAGAATGTATACCAATTCCTTCCTAAATCATTGCCCTAAAATATCAAGGCAAATTATAGCTCTCTGCACTACAAATGTAAAGTGATGTGCCCACAACTTTCCAGTTCCTACTATGTAAACCAATTTCTTTCTACTTCATAAAATACAAACTCTGGTGATATTTTACACATGCCAAATACTTTCTGTAATCAAGTGTTTCAGGAAATTACCAGTATAATAAGATGATTTACTATAAGTTCTACAAAGAAACTGTGACTCTCCCAAAGAAGATAAAGTATTAGAGTTTTTCTCAAGCCAAAATCATGGAGCCATTTTCTCCACAGAATATCTTAAATGATTGACATTCTACAAAACTCACCACAGAAAATGCTGGTTCAAGCAACTTCTGTTATTGATCATTCTATCAAAAAATATTGCTGAATTTCAGTACTGTTCTTTGCACTCTTCAACGATATAGTGTAGGAATGGAGAAATGTCTAGGAATTAAACGGGGAAAAAGCAAGTAACATTTTCTTATTTGTCACACATAATGATCTAATAACTATAATAACTATTATAACGACCTCATATGCTTTCTCATATGATCCTTTCAAATGCTTCCTAAACTCCTACAACTGGACAGAGCATATAGAAAGTACATTGTGAAGTCCTTCACCAACCCTCTTTCCTTGCATTTAAAAAACGTTTTAATAATTTTTACCAATGAATATGCAAATATAGTATTATAGTAATGCAAAAGTGTAATCATATCATATGTATTGCATCTGTGTTTTAAAATTTATTTATCTATGAGTGTATGCATTTATATTTTTCAGATTACATTTTTACAGCAGTTTTAGGTTCAGAGCAAAATTGAGAGCAAAGTACAGATATTTCCTCTGTAGTTTCTGCCCCAACACATGTAAAGCCTCCCCCATTATTGACATCTCCCAGTAGAGTGGAACCTTCATTGCATTTGATGATACAAATATGATACTGACACATCATAATCACTCAGAGTCCATAGTTGACACTAGAGTTCACTCTTGGTGCTGTGTATTCTATGTTTAAAAAGTTTATAAGGACATATATCCATCATTATAATATCACACAGAGTAGTTTCACCAGTCTAAAAATCCTCTGTGCTCTGCCTGTTCATTTTGTATCCCACATCCCAAATCCAGCAACTGCCAATCTTTTTATTGTCTCTAGTTTTGCCTTTTGCAGAAGGTCATATAGTTGAAATCATACAGTATTATAGCTTGTTCAGATTGGCTTATTTCACTTAGTCATACACACGAAACTTTCCTCCATGTCTTTTCATGGCTTGATAGCTTATTTATTTTTAGTGCTGAAGAATATTCCACTGTTGGGATATACCTCAGTTTACTTATCCATTCAACTACCAAAGGAAATCTTGATGCTTCAGAGTTTTGGCAATTATGAAAAAATTGCTATGAGCATCCATGAGCATCTTTTCATGTTTATCTGCCATCTATATATCTTCCTCGGTGAAGTGTCTGTTAAGGTTTTTTGGCCGTTTTTTATGTGGATTGTTTGTTTACTTACTGCTGAGTTTTAAGTGATCTTTGTGTATTTTGGACAACAGTGCTTTATCAAATGTCTTTCACAAGTATTTTCTCCCAGTGTGTAGTTGGTCTTACCATTCTCTGGATATTGTGTTTCACAGACCATAGGTTTTTAATTTTAATAAAATTCTGCTTATCAATTATTTATTTCATGGATTGTGCCTTTGATGCTGTATCTAAAAAGCATCACCATACTCAAGGCCATCTAGAATTTTTCTTCTGTGATACCATCTAGGAGTTTTGTAGTTTTGTGTTTTACATTTAGGTGTATGATCCATTTTGAATTAATTTATGTGAAAAGTGTAAGGTTGGTGTTTAGATTCTTCTTTTTCCCCCTTTGGTTGGATGTCCAGTTATTCCTGTACAATTTGTTGAGAAGACTGTCTTTTCTTCATTGTATTGCTTTTGCTCCTTTGTCAAACATCAGTTGACTATATTTCTTTGAGTCTATTTTGGGGCTCTTTATTCTGTTCTACTGATCTCTTTACTATTTTGCCAATACATTGTCTTGATTACTACAGCTTTATAGCAAGTCTTGAATTCAGGTAGTGTTAGTCTTCCAACTTTGTTCTTCTTCAATATTGTGTCAGGTAACTGGGTTTTTAGTGCAGTATTCTTTTTCCCTTCCGATGTTACTTCCTTTCTCCCTTAATCTGCTCTTATCCACATCATGTGCCTGCTCCACCAAGACACCTCATGTTAAGAGCCTAATATGTTTTCTACCATAGCTTCCTCCATCATCACATAATTACTTACACAGGCAGATTCAGATTGAATCCATTCCAAATTGTATATTTGTCATAGTTTAATGTCTTTGAAATTAAGATACAATAATAATTGCTGTGAAACACCCAAGTGGTGACTTAGTTGCTATTATCTATTGCAGGCATGTCAGTACCTAAAGAATTGGAATTCAGGGCCTGGGGGAAAAAGTCTATAGACAATGTTGGAATTCTCACATTATAAATGCTAAGGATCTTGATTGCAGAGGAGGACATTCTGTGGAAACCCAAAATATCTATGACCTCAATTTGAAAAGGATATGAAGAGGATTTAATAAAACGGTTTATTTTGCTTACATGTTCCTTTGACATATGAAAAAACTTGTATAAGGCAAGCACTGATATGCACTTAAATCTAAAAGAGTTCTTTAAATGAAAGTTAATTTTTTAATGATAAAAAAAGCCTTCAGTAATAGTTTAATGTCAGCAGCTTTCCCTTATGTTTCATGAAATAATAGTGTGTTTTATAATCAGTGGTATTTTAGTTTCAATAAAGCATAGTGCTTAAATGCATACACGCTTATAAAGTTTTTCATTTTGTTATGAAAACAGAATCATATTTTGTATAGTTTGTCTCATTCAGTGACGATGGAAATTGCTCCAAATCCACGAGGTACATTTCAAATCATTTATCTTATTGCGTAAATGATATTCCATTGTGAATTCATACTTTTATTCTTCTATTGATAGGCATTCATTTTATTATTGGTTTGTTTTAGTGTTATAATAAATATCCTTATGAATATGTATTCACATATTCATAAATTTACTTATTTGGGATAAAGTTCCTGGAGTGGAATTGCTAGGTTAATATTATTTATTTCATGTATAAAATTTAATAGATATTGCTAGTTTACTTTCCTAAAGGAATGAAACAAATTTAACATAGCAATGTACAAGAATACTTTTTTCTCAGGCAGTCATGCAAAAAATATATTATTACTCTTTTTTTTTAAATTTTTAAAATGTTCTATTTATTTCTAGGAGAGAGAGAGAGAGAGAGAGAGCAGGGGAGGGTCAGAGAGAGAGGGAGTCACAGACTGAAACAGGCTCCAGGCTGTGAGCTGGCAGTCAGCTCAGAGCCCGACCCGGGGCCCGAACCCACGAACTGCGAGACGATGACCTAAGCGAAAGTCAGACGCTCAACTGACTAAGCCACCCAGGCGCCCCCCCAAAAAATATATTAATACTCTTTACGGAAGTCAGCCACATCTTAACAGATTAATCATTGTTACTTAGTATTTCTCAAAATATCAGGGATTTTTAACACCTTTCCATACGTTTATAAGCCATTAGGATTTATTTAGAATTTCTCCATTCATTCTGCCCATTTTTCTGTTTTGTTTCATTTCCGTCTTTTTTTAAAGAGTTACTTGTACATAATAGATATGTTTTTGTCATCAAGGACACATATTTTCCATATATTTGTTGACTTTAATATGATAATTTTTTCTCACAGTTACCTTAGTTTTTAACTCTATTTTTTTTTTTAATGTTTATTTATTTTTGGGAGAGAGACAGAGTGTGAGCAGTGGATGGGCAGAGAGAGGGAGAGACAAAATTTGAAGCAGGCTCCAGGCTCTGAGCTGTCAGCAAGAGAGCCTGATGCGAGACTTGAATCCACAGAACACAAGATCATGACCTGAGCCAAAGTTGGACACTTAACCAACTGGGCTACCCAGGTGCCTCATCTTATTTTTTTTTTTACCTTTATCATGTATCTTATGGCTCCAGGATATCCAAATTTGGTTGATCTGTTAGATTTTCTTGCACGATGTTTTTCCATGTGAAAATTGTTTTGCTTATATTACAACAGAAGTTACATTTTATATTTACCCAATTGTGTCATCACCATTCATTATATATTACATCCTTTCCTCCTTATTTAACTGAACTCTCAACTTTACATATATAACCTTCTGACGCACACAGAGCTATACTCTGAATTATCTGTCAGTTTCTATCATCTGTCTGTCTATTGCCAACAGTACAAAGGCTTGACAGCATATCTAGAGGACAAGTACCCCTCTCTGATCATTGCTTTCGTAACATACGAGTGGCTTAGAAATGTCAGAAGGAGCATCTGATCCCAGCCTATCTGACTGAAAAACCCTGGGCACCACCTTTCCCAGCCTCCACACAGGACTCATTCACAGCCTGGCAGCTAGAATTTTCAATTCCTAGAGAGAAGGAAGTCGGACTAGGGGAAGGGAGCTAGTGTGGCCAAGACTATTTATGTCATTTTGAGGAACATTCCTTTATTTTTACACAATACAAACCTTCATGAATGACATAGGCTTCCTGTTTAAAAATGTTTTAATGTTTATTTATTTCTGAGAGAGACAGAGAGACAAAGCATAGTTGCAGAGTGGCTGACGGAGAAAGGGAGACACAGAATCCAAAGCAGGATCTGGACTCTGAGCTGTCAGCTGGAGCCTGACACGGGGCTTGAACCCACAAACCATGAGATCATGACCCGAGCCAAATTGAACACACAACTGACTGAGCCACCCAGGCACCCTGACATATGCTTTTATAGGCCCCTCATGCCCAAAGCAGTACATGCCTTTTCACTGACTATACTGATACTTTACCTTTTCCCCTCTTGGACATAAAAGTAGACAAAATGGATCTGATTGTCTCAGGGGGAGTAAAGAGACATCTGTATTCAACACACAACACTACCCTAGGGGGCCCTTGATTCCTACCACCAGCAATCTGGACTCTGCACCTAGTTTTGACCAATGGCAAACCCTACAGACCAGCACACACTCCTGACAATGAAGCCAGAACCAATGGTCTTTTATACCAAAGTCTCAGATGGAAGTGTTAAAACCTACCCAATGCTGCCTCTATGTGGGAGTCACACATTTAGGACTACTGGCTTCTGCTAAATCCAATCAATGGAGTTCATGCCACTGCACTTGTTCATGTCCTCATAACCAGGGGATCACATGTCCTGGTCTTCCTAGAATGGTTCAAGTTCACGTGCTGCCCCAGTGTAATTCATAATAAAGTCCCCTCTCACTCTCAAAACTGTCAGTGCAATAAATTACACAGTCATGCTCTTTAGAAAGAAACGATGCAAGCATGGCAGGTTGTTGTGATAGCACAGAGTTGATGGAGCTTCTCACCCGGTGAGGCTGACGGAATTCTTAGTGGAGGGACAGAGGGAAAGGACTCCAGGACAGAACAGAACAAAACCCTATTTTATGTCATTGTCATTTAATAGAACCATTTTCTCTGGAAAAATAAAAGATTCAGAACTTTCCCAATCAAAATGGCCTATCCGCTACAGTGAAAGGGAGAGGTAACTTGGGAATAAGTGTACAATTCCTATCCTCTGAAAACAAAAATCCAGGGTGGTAGGTCTGATGTTCATCTGAGATTCTATATCTCAGGGACATCATGGTACCCGCACTCCATTCAGCCAACCATCAATGAGAGGAGCCCAACAGATCTCAAATAAAAGCTTAAAAAGATTCAAGTCTGCTTCAATTCCAACTCTTTTGTTTTTTTCTACCACATTAGCACATTCAGAAAACTAACAAAGTAATTCAAGTTAATAAAGAAAATATACTACTACTTGGAGTCACATAACTATCACAATTTTTTTTTTATTGAGATGAACTTCAAGTAACATAAAATTAACCATTTTCAAGTGTGCCATTCAGTGTACATTCATAGTACTGTGCCAACCATAACTTCCATGTAGTTCTGGAATATTTGTATCGCCCATAAAGGAGACCTGTACCCACTAATCAGTCACTCCTTACTTCCCCACTATCACCCCTGGCAACTACTAATCTGTTATCTGTTTCTATGGATTTTTCTATCCTTTCTATTCCATATAAATGGAAACATATATGATCATTTATGGCTGAAATATCTCTTATAGTACTTTTTTCCCCTTCCTGTTTTTACTAATATTCCATTGATGTACATAACACATTTTATTTATCCATTCATCCACTGGTAGACATCTGAGTTGTTTCCACCTTGTGGTTATTGTGAATAATGATGCTATGAACATTCATGTACAAGTAATTGTTTAAATATGAGATTTTAGTTTAGGATCACTGGATCAGAGATACTGCCAAACTATATTCTACAATTAGATGCACTATTTTACATTCCCATCAACAATGTATGAGAGTTACAATTTTTCCCTATTCTTATCAACAGTTCTCTTCAGTTCTTTTAATTACAGTCACCCTAGTGCTTATGAAACAGTATCTCAATACAGATTTTCTATATATAGGATTATGTCATCAAAGAATAGAGATAAGTTTTATTTCTTCCTTTCTAATTTAGATGCTGTTTATTTAAATTATTTACTTTTCACCTAATTTCTCTGCCTGAAACTTCCAGGACAATATTGAATAGAAGTGATAAAATTGTTATTCTTTTCTTATTCCGGATCTTGGGGGAAAGCTTTTAGTCTTTCACAACTGAGTATGATAGTACCTTTGGGTTTTTCATAAATGTTGTTTATCAGGTTGAAGAAATTCCCCAGTTGTTTGAGTGATTTCATCATGAAAATGTGTTGGCTTTTGTCAAGTGCTTTTTCTCATAAATAAGCTTTTGAGTAGAAAAAAAGGGTAAATTAAGAGTCATGAACAACTATAGACAGTAAAGATAACTTATGGCTAGGTTGACCAGGAAGGCTAAAATTAAAAGATGGATGGATTTACACTTAGAAAGGTAGAAGAAAAATAGGTATACGTATTAAATGTAGAAGAAGCAACCCTCACAGGCATGATTTAAGAATGAGTAGATAATTTTCATCTAGATTTTACTAAATGCTTACATTATATATAAAAGCAATTCTCTATATGCACTTCAGCAAGGATCCTGAGGTGTCAGGTGACAGCCAGCATCAACTAAGTACTAAGTGTGTGAGTGAAGTTTTCATGGTGATTCCAGTCCCTCAGCTAAAAACTGATAAAGAACCATCTGAGTGAACTCAATCTGTCCTAAGAATCATGAGAAATAAAGAAAGGAATAACCATTATTGTTTTAAGCCAATGAGTTTTGGGGTGCTCTGTTATACAGTACTAGATACATGAAAAAACTAACACATAAGTTCAGACTTGAAGAAAGGCTGCATAATGGCACCAGGCCAGACCAGGATGCAGTTGTTTATATGTTTGAGTAATTCACTTACTAAGCATCTTATCTAATGGCGCAAGGCCAGGTCACAGACACTAGAGATAAACGTGAGTTTAAAGTAGTTCCTGCTCTAGAGGAAGTCACAATTTAAGGAGGAGGGATACTGTCTATATATAGCAAGCAGTAATAAAATGGAGCATGCCATGGACTCAAAGTTATGGGAGCGAAAAGGAGGGAGTGATAAATTCTGGATAGAGACAAGGAAAGAAAGATTTTCAAAACACGAGCGTTGCATGTATTTTGAAAGGTGGAAATAAGGGGGCAAACTTTCCCATTAAAAAAAAAGAACAACATGTATAAAAGTATAGAAGTGTTAAATTATGTCTTATTCAGAGGCTGAATGAAGTCAGATGTGATTTGAGTACCAGGGACAAGAGGGGTGATGAGAAATAATGAAGGATGAGGTGAATGGCATTTTAAAGAAGTATGGGCTAATCTGCAGGGCGGAAGAAGACAGTCACTAAAATGAATAGTAACATAACACTTAATCAAAGATCAAGATGACAATCCTGATGGCTTCAGATTTTTGCAGAAAAATAGGAGAAGTATTTACTCAATCAGCATCACTACAGGTTATACTGCCTTCCTTAGCAGATAATAAAGGAGACAGAGGCAGTCACTGTGGAGTTCTTTGGAAAGGGACCATTCAAGTTGATGTGATACACACCTGATGTTTATTAGATGAAAACAGCCCCATGTTATGTGTCAAATAGTATTCTTTCTAATCTTCCCTCCCTGTCTCCACTCTTTTCTTTAGTACAATACACATAACCTCCAATTGAAGAGAATAATTGTTTATATGGCCTTATATACCAGAATGAATTTCATTTGAAAGCTGAATGCAATGATGGTCAGAAATGAAAGTGAAATTGCTAACAAGTGAAGACTGTGACCCGATCATAACACTGAGACTTTGGAGACACAGTTCCAAGAATTCCTGAATTATCTTATGTCTCTGATTGTGACTGCACTCCTGATCATCCTTCCCAACAGCTCTCTTTCCCTGGAAGTCAAAAGTTATCATAATCCTTTTAATTGCCCTGCTCAGTTCTTTCAACATCAGCTAAGATCTCTCACTGAAGCCGGTGGACCACTAGCAAAATATAGACACACAGCTTCCAAATAAACAACTGATTTGTTGGAATGGTAACCAAAAAGGTGACAACCAACGCCCCCTTAATGCATTGGAATTAAAATGCCTTGGATTTATATAAAATATTACCTCTAACATACTTTATATGCATACTTACTGTTAATATTATTAATAATAATAGCTAACTCTCATTAAGGTCTATATTCCAAATAATCATCTTAGCATTTTATATTGTTTGATTAATTTAATTTTCACAGTGACACTGAGGAACTTTCACTTGGATATCTTTCTCATCACCCATGTTGTGAGAAACCCAGCCACCATTTTATGAGAAAGCCCAGGTCAAGTGAATACTCCAGCCAAGAATCCAAATGAAGCCCACAGCAAGCAACCAACATCCACTGTCAGGCAAGTGTACAAATGGGCCTTCAGTTAGTACTGGCCTCTCAGGCTTTAAGTCTTCCAGCTTAGGTCCTAGAAACAATGGAGCGAAAACAAGCATACCTGCTGTTCTCTAGCCTAATTCCTTATGCAGAAATAGATAATTAATAGAGTAATAAAACGGGCAACTAATATTCCCACATTGCAGATGAGCAAATCCTGTTGTTAACTATTTATTGAAATGTCTGTTTCCTCCACTAATCTCCCTTAAGCCAAATGCTACGTCTTATTTGTCACTGCTTTCCTGCTCTAAGCACTGGTCCTAACATTAATTTATGGCAATGAATGTTTGTTTAATGAAGAGATTACAAGAACCATAGATGGAGAGCAGAGAGAGCCATTCTTCTAAGTGCATTTTTCCTGTCTTTATCCAAATCCCCCTGAGAACAGTCAGTGTTCACATAGGCAAGCAGACCTAAATTGTTCATTTATTACAAAGAATGAGGTCTGTGAAGATTACACAAAGAAGGTGAATTACAATCTGGAACTGATTTAAAGAGTTATTTTTGCAGGAAGAGTATTAAGCCCGAGTACCTGTTTTACCCACTACCAAGATAAAATAATGTTTTTCTATCTTGATGTTATGTTTATCAGTGGTAGTCACCGAGACTAATAGATGGCAATGCCATGTAGTAATGAAAGAGCCCAAAGCCTAGAAGCCTTCCTATCACTAAACTTTCATTTACTGTTGGATTTGTGCCCTCTTAGATCCTGTGACCATGTCCCTGAATCTATATACAGACAACAGAGAAACACATGCAAGCCTACAAGAATGACCTCAGTTCCCTTTATTGTCCATGGACTTCCCTTCCTTGGCTTGTATGTGCTTTGAGCCTACTGGCCTGTCACTATCATTCTCTGCAACAGAAATCTGCCTTTGCACTACTAAGTCAAGTGCAAAATGTGGGTTGGAGACTATGTCTCCCTTGGCTGACCCTTAGCTCATGACCGATGGGTACAGGCTTATGAAAGCATAGCTTCTTCTCTTAGAATTGGGAGAGATTATGAAGTGTAATTTACATTCCATAATTGCCCTTCACAATCCACCTAAGTCTAAGACTTCAGATCTTCTGCTTGCCTGCCCAACTTCTGACACTATCTTAAAGCCTTTTCCTGGGTGCACATCTTTAAAAAACCAACTATCCCCAAATCCTCATCTCAAGATCTGCTTCTTAAGAAATAACTCCAATGCAAACAGTATCAACAGTTCTGTTGAGAAGGAGAAGTAAGCATCCTATTAATAGACAATCTTAAGCATTCTATTAATAGACAAGATGGAGCACTGGTTTAACTTCCCAATCTATTATTTAACTTCCTAACTATATTCAGATTTCCCCAGGGTACTGAAACAATGCAGAGAATATACCCATTAGGCACAAAAGCTATGAGAAGTAATAGTGACTTTATAATGTTTACAGTCACTTTAGGTGCAAGCTATATGAGAGCTTAAGCATTCAGATGAGTCAAATTATATATATATATATATACACACACACACATATATGTGCAAATTATGTATATTTATATATAATATATATTATTACAATACAGAAAAATCTTATCAAAGTTAAGAATAAGTATCAATTCTATTACAAGCCATATACTTTGCTAATAATGCTGATCCTATGCTCAAGAGACTAGGTAGGGATCACTGCTAAGGGCAGAGAAAGATCAACCATGACCATGTGGTTGACCCCATCCAGCAGATGGAAGTATATGATAATATTAAAGTCATGGATTGTAATCTTCAGGATATACATGACATAAAATTGCATCCCATCTAGGGAACTATTATTCAGAAGAGTTTGGTTTAAGAGGAATCAGGATGTTCTATAGAGTTCCACTCTGGGGCTTTAAGTAACCATTCTTGGCATTGAATAAGAATCAAAATTTTCAAATGATAATGATTAGTGTAAGGGTGACTAAAACCAGGGTCTGAGTCTCTAGAAAGGAAGCTAGCATGAATCAAGGAAAAGGGTTCAGATTCAGAACGAGCTTCCAGAGTATGAAATATAGATAAGGCAGCAGAAACCTGTGGATTGTTGACCTAGAACAAAGTAAAGTTAGTCAACAGATAGCAGTTGTAATATTCCATGTCAGGGGTTGGTGTAGTGAACTCCTCTCTGCTTTCATCCAGGTAAGAGGTGTTGGTGGTAGAGTTTTAACAGTATTTATAGATCCTACTGCTCATAAAGTGGGGGTGGTAGTGCCCAGCTTTACATCATTCTAATCAGTAGGATCACCATCATTATCATATGCGTCTCATTCTTCCTTTTCTTCCTCCTTTTCTTCATCTCCTTCTTTTATTCCTTCTCCTTCTCTTCTTCCTTCTACTTCCCCCTTATTTTCTTCTCCTCCACCTTCTCCTCCACCTTCTCTTCCTTCTTCTTCTTCATTCTGATTAGCAGCAGCAACAACAACATATACTGAAATCTTACCATGTGCCTGAAACTATTGTAAATGATTTGAATGTAATAACTCAATTATTTTTCACAGCAGCCATATGAGAAAGGTATTATAAAGGCCCTAATTTACCGAAGAGAAAAGTGAATTACAGGGGACTTATATAAATTGCCCACATTTCTGGAAAATTAATAGCAAAGCCTGGAGTTGAACCCAGGCAAGGTACCAGAGCCGATGGAAAATACATTCCAGTACCCAATGATTATTATACAAGCAAAAGGTAGTGTTGAGGCTGACTGTGTCTTTATTCAAAGGAATTACTTTGAATTTGAAGAGTTTCATCTTTCTTTTCCAAATTCCATTTTAAACTATCATTTCCAAAATCCCATCAGACCCATATAATCCACAGTACTTCTTCATCTCTTGAAATCCTTTACTGTTTTGTTGAGACTCAATATTTATATTGAATAACCAGTTATCACTCCATATAATTGCCCTCTCATCACAACTGCGCTAAATTATCTCTGCAAGGAGACACTGCATCTTTCCAATGTTGCATTTAAAGAGCCTGGAATACAGTAAGCACTTAACAAAATCCTGTTGACAGATTAATTGCAAATTGATAAAATGGGAATTGTCCAACAATGTAATATGTTGCCAAGAGGATCAAATCTGCTTTCAAAGAGATGTTTATATATAGGATTCAACCTCAACCAGTTCAGGTGAGTTAGTGTGGTCCTACTTAAAATGAAAGGAATGACCTCCAAAGATCCCTCCTAAGCCCATGACTTGATGCCTCTGGGATCTGTCTTCCTAAACCTTCATGTCCCTTCCTTTCAGAGTATTTGTGGCATAAGAAGACTGGAAATCTTGACCTTACACATAATGTAATATTTTATAAAAGAAAATTATAAGTTTTGGGGACAGATTGGGATGTTAACTTAAGCTCTATAATGTATAGCTTGGTAATCCTGATCAATTTTAACCTCTCTGAGCCTCAGTTTATTCATCTGCAAATTGGTTCTGATGATAGTAATCTTATAGGTTTATTAAAAGAAAATGTATATGTATGTAGGTTAATGCAGTTTCCGAAGAGCCATAAACACTCAACAAATATTAATCCCCTTTCTTCTAACTTAACTCTTAATAAAATCAGATCACTCTACAAGTTGTATTTCAGTAGAAAATAGCCATTTAACTTGTATGAATTTATGAATATGCATAAATATAAGTATGAAATAGCTAGGCTACAAAACTCAGTAAGGTAATTTCAAGAAAAGTAAATTCCAGATGTCAAGCCTAGGGTTGGAAATGATCTGATAACAAGAAAAATAATCCATAGCTTATAAGAGTATTAAAAATTAGTAATAAAACTTTTACTACCATTCACATCAGAAACTGGTTTTAGAAAGTGAGTGGCTACAATCTGATGGCCATTTACTGCAGCAGCTCAGAGAAACAAAGAATCTCTGGAGCCCATGGGTGCCTCAGTCAGTTAAGCATCCAACTTGTGCTCAGGTCAAGATCTACCCGTTTGTGGATTCAGGCACCCCATAGGGTTCTGTGCTGACAGCTCAGAGCCTGGAGCCTGTTTCAGACTCTGTGTCTCCCTCTCTCTCTCTGCCCCTCCCCTGCTAACACTCTAACACTCTGTCTCTCCCTGTCTCTAAATAAATATTTTAAAAAATGTTTTTTAAAGAAACAAAGAATCCCTAAGCAGTAGCAAAAGCTACTAGAAAGCAAATATTAATACCTTGAGGAATTTTTAACAATTAAACAGTATAATAAGTATAATAACGATGAAGGATAGAAACAGTAAACTAATAACAATGTAGGTAATAGGTTCTGTACAGAACGTCTCAACTCTGAAAGAGTATAAGTGGAAACAAAGAATAATGTGAAATTAGCATTTTAACATTGATATAAACAAGTTGCTATCTGGGACTGGAAAGGAGTGCCAAGAGGGATCAAAAGACGTTTGAGAACCAGGACAGAGTTTAAAAGAATGAGAAATTAGGACTACGTCAAACTCATAATCATAAACCATTCCAGGCTAAGAGGTTCACCACATTACCCAAGTGAAAAGGCTTTGGCAATAGCAGGAAAAGCACACGCTGCTTCTATCTGAATATAAGTATTAGTTTGTTGAGAAAATAATAGTTTATTTGTAACTAAACTATTTAATGGATTTTTTGTTGGATGTATTTAGGTTCTTCTCAACCTATGTATATATAATCTTTCAAGAGAATCAAAATTCAGCAACAAAAAAAGTCCTTTTAGTTTGTTAAGGATAGAAAATACAGCAAAATATATTAAGTCTTGGTTTTAAGACTTGATCCAAAGTTAAGAAGCAGCCTTCATTAATATATCCTGAAACTGTATCTTTATGGGTGATAAAAGATTATACCAGCATAAAATATAAACTAAATACATACTACTATTTGCAAGAAAATGCATATATAGACGCTCAGGATTTAGCTTTAATATATTGTGTTTTTTGGGGGGGTACACCTGGGTGGCTTAATCCATTGAGCAATTCTGACTCTTAATTTCTGCTCAGGTCATGATCTCAGTGTCATGGGATTGAGCTCTGCATTAGGCTGCATGCTGAATGTGGAGCCTGCTTAAGATTCTCTTTCTCCCTCTGTCTCTCTCACCTACTCATGTGCATGCTCTCTCTCTGTCTCAAAACAAAAATAAAAACAAAAACATATAGTATCTTATTGGAGAAAAATCACTTTAACATTACAGAAATCACCAAATAAGTCAATTCAGGATTCACTGCTTTCTCAATTCATTTTTATGCTGAAATAATCAAGTTTCAGGGACCTGATGTCATCAATCACTCAAAATAAATTTGAATGATCTTCACATATAAAGATCATAAATGCTAGAAATATACCTACATATTTAATATATGTGAGAATTTTATTGAGGACTATGGAAATTAAATTCATTTAAAATTTTGCATTCATGATGTTTCTTCAGTTGGTATTTAATAGCAATTATAAATTTAACTTTGTATACACAGGAAAATTATGCAATCTAAATTTAAATTAATTTTCATTAATAAAAACAACATAGTGCATTGAGAACTTCCAACTACATTCAACTGCATTTGATTTAGCCACTAGAATTATCTGGATAAGCAGTAATTTAATATCTACAATATTAATTCTAAATTCAAATATATACTAATTAAAGACTTTTCAGACAGCTAATTACTTTAGAGTGCAATACAGAATTACTTTCATTTTTTTCAAACCCTTGTTTAATTTTGAGCATAACACATTTTACACTTGGATATTTTTCCATTTGTGTAATGACTCTCTATGATTTTATGGACCAAAGACAAATGAATTAACACACGATTACTTCAGTCATAAGTTCATGATGTCATTCATGGAAAATGTTTACACAAACAGGACATCCATATCACATCTATACCTGTAAAATTCTAGGTTCTCTGAAGTACTGAAGGAACTATAATTATCTTCCAACTTTTGAAATTCAAGATTTAAAGTGTTCTTTGCTTAGAACTGCTAATTTCTGGCAACCAATTGCTGATAATCAAAAGATGTCACTAACATTATTTTCAGTGCATGTTAAGAATATATATACTTTAACATGGCACTCTTTTATTGCTATGAGAACTTGTCTTGTTATCCATCCTTCTCACAGAATAAATAATTCAGAAGTAAAGTGCTATGGGAAGAAAAATAGCTAGCTATTAATGAGTAATTACTATGTGACAAGGATTACATGTTTTACATGTATCTTGTCATTTAATTTCATAGAACTCAGTACAGCACATACAGTTATTCTCTCCATTTTCAAATTAAGAACTTAAGGCCTAAATGGATAAGTATACTGTCTAAGATGACATATTTACTACTGGATGAACTCAAACATTTTTACTCTAAAACTTATGGACCAAACCGTTAGCTATAATCGCTCCCTTCATTAACCCTCAAAAAAGGAGACACACATGTACACCTGACTGTAAAATATGATAATAAGATAATAACAAGAGTAAACTTGAGAAACTCATTTACCCAAAAATAAAAAGTTTGGATTATCAGATTTAAGAAGTAAACAGATAAATTCTATTTTGAATAGCCTACCATGTAAAAATATATTGTTGATTGAAAATTTAAGAAGGGGGTTATAATTTTCTTATTTTCTAAAGTAGGTATTATTAGTTACATAATATATGTAAGTTACATAATATACAGACACTCAATCTCTTGTATAAAGTGTGACAAGTACAATGTGTAGATTTAGGCTATTAAGTTCTACCCTTGTAGGCTATGTGTCTCTGACAAGTAACTAAATGTCTTCATGATACAATTTCTACATCTGACAAATGGGAATAATCCATGCAACCATTCTTTTGGGTCATTACCAATAGTAAAAAAGATAATCCATTTAAGCACCGTATTAATGAGTGGAAGCATCTCAGTTCATTCACTTCAAAATTCCATAGTTCAAAACAACATGAAACTTTGGAAAAATTTCCAATATTGCACACATGCAATTGCCCAATTTCATTCATTCCTCAAGGACTTTTAGAAACTAAAGAGGTTTTCAAAGAAAGAAACCATTATGAGAGAGGAGAAGGTGAGGGTATGGGAGGAGGGTAGAGGAAAGGTGATAAAGGTCAATGGAGGAGAGAATAGAGTAGAAAAAAATAAAGACCAACATGCCTACTGTTAATTATTTTGTTTTCTGTTCATAAAGCAGAGTTTCCCAGTCTCTTAATTTTTCTGATAACCTTCAAAAGCTCTCCAAGAGTCCACTTTTCAATGGTCTCCAACTTGCTTCTCAGTTCCTTGGAGAGGATGTAATTAGAAGCTGTATTTTAATTGAATTAACACTGAGACTACTGCATTTAAAGTTTCTGACTTTGTTGCCAAGGTAAAACAGTAATTGAAAACAAAATGGTTAGGAGCAGGCAAAATAGGTTGAAGGCGAGCTGGTGGCAAGTTGTCCTCCGTAAATAATCAGAAGATCCACAACAAAGTTATTCCTGACTCTATTATCTACCTCTTGTTTTCTCCATACTCCATTTACTACATACTCCATTACCTGATGGAGGTTTGGTGTATTTAGTGTAGGTCACTATCTTTCCTAAGCATAGACAATGTATGGGCAAGAATGATAGCGGAATAGAAGAGACAAGAGACGGAATGTGCATTCCTGTGTGTGTGTGTGTGTGTGTGTGTGTGTGTGTGTGTGTGAGAGAGAGAGAGAGAAGGAGTGAAAGGGAGAGAAAAACGGAGACAGATAGATACACACACACACATACACACACACACACACACACACACACACACACACACACACGCACACAATGAGGGGGGTTGGTAAGAGAAGTACAAGAAGATGGAGTGAAAGCCAGAGTCACAGAAAGATGCAGACATGGGGGCATATGGCACACTGGCAAGCTTATCACTTAAAATTGAAAAATAATCTAAGCTTTAATCTATCAATTAATTTTTATCTCTTTGATTTGAGAAATTATTTAATTTTTCCCACTCTCAGCTTTCTCATCTATATCCTGAGAATAATTATGCCAACATTGTAGGTTTTATTTGCAAATAAAAAGCATATGTTTCAATCACTCAAAATGAACTAGACGTTCTATATATCATAACTCATATTATTTAACTATACTTCCTATAACTACTTAACTTCATGCCTCTGCTCTTAATATTCCACAGACCATAGTACCTCCTGAAGGAAATAGGTTGTACTGGGGACGCCTGGGTGGCTCAGTTTGTTAAGCGACCGACTTTGGCTCAGGTCATGATCTTGTGGTTTGTGAGTTTGAGCCCCTCATCAGGTTCTGTGCTGACAACTCAGAGCCTGAAGCCTGCTTCTGATTCTGTCTCCCTCTCTCTGCCCCTCCCCTGGTCATGCTCTGTCTCTCTCTGTCTCTCAAAAATAAATAAATGGTCTTTAAAAAAAAAAAAAAAAGGAAATAGGTTGTATCAGTCTGCTTGGGCTGCCTTAACAAAATCTCACGCACTGAGTTGACTGGCTTAAGAAACAGAAATTTACTTTCTTATAATTCTGAAGGCTAAAAGTCCAAGATCTAGACATCAGCTTTTCTGAGGCCTACTCCTTGGCTTGCAGATAGCCACCTTCGTGCTATATCCCCACATGGCCTTTACACTGTGTGCACACATCCCTGCTGTCTCTTTTTTTTCTTACAAGGACATCAGTCATATTGAATTAGTGCTCCAACCTCATGTAAGCTTAATTACCTTTATTCCCTATCACCAAATATACAGCTACATTACAGGGTTAGGGTTTCAACATATAGACTTGGAGTTAACACAATTCAGTCCATAACACATGTCATTTGAAATGATCAAATCAATGCAGGTGGCTCTGCTTTGTCTTTTAGAGACTTTCCACATATTCCTCAAGAACATCTGATCTTGAGACCAAGCTTATATTCAGTTCCGCTTTATTATTCGAACCCTATTTCCAAGATTCTTTTTGTTAACATACCCTCGGTCTATGTACTCTTACAAAAATTTCAGATGATTGATTGGAACCATTGGATTAAAAACTATTCCCCAAGCCAAAGGCAGTGAAATACCATTTGGATGCTATTATTGATACTGTCTTCTTTAACAAATGTACAGGTTATTTTTACTTTTTCAGGGAATTTTTGATGAACATGAAATATTCATGGAGGACAGATAATATTTAAATGACATTGTTAAATAATTAAAAATGTGAAGATCTCCACTGGGGATTACAACATTAAGACTGCAAATACATTCTCATTATCTACTCTCAATTTCTGAGATATTGTGGAATAAAAGGAACTTCTGAGTAATTTCTCTATGTTATTATTAAGAGAGTAGAAATCTACCTTTGAAGAGCCAAACTTCTCATTAGATTTTCAGCAGAATGATTATTAAAATATTCTTGAATAAATTTCAGGACCTAAAACTCAAGGGCAATATATAATAAGTAAAGCATATACCAAATGCTAGTACCACAAAATATTAGTTTGACTGGAGGTATAAGAAAAAGCCTTTGAGAATCCAAAGGATTGAGTTTAATTTCAGCTATTATATTTGCCAAGTACATAGTCTATTTGTTTCCCCCATATTCCCTTTAAGCCAATTAGAAATTGACTTATATCTATATCTGCTTGTATGCAGCATGGCAATGGAAAGGTAAGATTTTGTGCAGTTGATTATCTAACTTAATTGTCTCAATATGTCTATAGAGAAAACTCTTTTATAAGAGAAGAGACTAAAGCTAGAAATGTTAAGTGAATTGACAAAGATCATAAATGATAAATTTAGTTATCTAAACTCCAACCTAATCACAAACTTTATTACTTTTTCTCAAAATACCCTGTTCCTCATAGGGTTACTAAAAATTTATTGAAACAATGAAAGTTAAGGTGTTTTACCAATTATTCAAAAATTCACATGTGAATTTTCTTTATTATTGTATGCTGTTTCCACAAACTATAGTAAGATTTTTGTCTGTTTACTAGCTAGAGGTATCAATTTGTTATCTGTATATGTATTAAATAAAACTTATCCATTATTTTGCAGTAGAAGACTAGCATGGATTTGAAGAAAAAGGAAAATGAAATATAGACCATTAATATGACAAGTGAAATGGTATTTATTAAGTTTATTGTGCATTGCTACAGGCTGTAAACCATGTACAATATACATATCTTCACTTTTTAAAAAAAATGTTTATTTTTGAAAGAGAGAAAAAGAGAAGAAAAAGGAGAAGGAGGAGGGAGAGAGGAGGAAGGGAGGGAGAGAGACACAGAATTCGAAGCAAGCTCCAGGCTCTGACATGTCAGCACGGAGCCAAATGCAGGCTTGAACTCACAAGGCTTGGGATCATGACCTGAGCCAAAGTCAGACACTTAACTGATCAAAACACCCAAGTGCCCCCACATTTCTTCACTTTTAAGCTTAAACTATGAGAAAGACATTTTGAAATCATAATTATTAAATAAAGAATAGCAACAACATTTATTGTGTCCTGAGAAATACTTGGAGCATAACATATATGACTTTACACATTCATACACAACCCTGCAGTTAATAAGAAACTTCTTTAATAATGCCTCAATTTCCAATTGTTCTTGTTTACTAACATCTTGGGATCTATTTTATTTATTCGCATCATTCAAAGGATCTTTCAAAATCTGTCATTGTCCTGCAAATAAACAAATCTAACAGCCTGCTCTTTGTTACTCTCTGAAATATTCATTATTGAGAATCTCATTTTGGAAATGCTGGCTTCCCTTGGATGCCATGACACTACATCATGAGTTCTCCTGCATCTCTTTAATACTACATCTATTTTATCACTGTTTCTTCCTCATTTCACCAGGAGTATAGACAGATGCCAAGAATCTGTTTTAACATAACAATCCCAGCCACTTCTATGACTTCAATTAGCATCTCCCCAGGTAGAGCAAAGTATTTAAAAGGCAAAGGCAGACAGTACAATGAGGCACAGGTTTATTAAATATTTACTGACCATCTTCTCTTTAATAGGTGCTTCTCTAAGTGATGGAAATACTGCAGCAGCAAAAAAGAACAGAAACCCGTGTCCTCACAGAACCTCCATTAAGGGGAAAATGACTCTCTTAATCTGTAAATTTTTAGTAAAAAACAGAACAAAAAGAACAGTAAATACTTTCTTTATGGCAGATGAAGTCCATTGTTAGAACTGTCCTTCTAAAAACTCCAAAAATGCCCATTTTCATTTTATACTTTTCACAGCCATGCTTATATAAAAACAGAAAAACGTTGGACTTTATATAGGATGGTGTGAAGATGCAACTAAAAGGAAACTTAATGAAAAATAACTTCAGGGGTGCCTGGGTAGCTCATTCAGTAAAGCATCTGACTTTGGCTTAGGTTATGATCTCATGGTTTGTGGGTTTGAGCCCTGCGTCAGGCTCTGTGCTGACTGCCAACTCAGAGCCTGGAGCCTGTTTCAGATTCTGTGTCTCCCTCTCTCTCTGACCCTCCCCTGCTTATGCTGTCTCTCTCTCTCTCTCTCAGAAATAAATAAAACATTAAATAATTAAAAAATTTTAAAAAAAGTGACTTTATTCAAAGCAGTGGGGATTTCTTCTTATGTCAAAAAATAAAATTCTAAGGTACACAAATGAAGGCAAATTTGCTGGCTCTCCAGCACTATAAGGGATGGAAATACTGCATAGATTTTCATTTGTTCATTCTTATCATATCAAAGGTACATGTTTTATGACTGCTGATGTTGACTTCGATTAGCTGGCTGAAGTAGTGTTGATAGATTTCAGTGCCACAAAATTATTCCAGTTTCTCCCTTTTCCATGTTATACTCTTTAGAAGGAAGTTGCTGTGCACAGTTCACACTTAACAAGTGAGGATTTATACTCCTTCTCTTTGAGAACAGAGAATCTATGTAATTTATTTAGATTTGTCTCTTCTCCCCTATTTATTAATTTAGCTGAGGTTTATACCATCATGGATTCACAGACATTCATTTTGTACTTTGGGTTATAATCTAATATTACTTCACACAGTTTGTTCCTCAAAGTGTTCCAGCTTTGGCCATTGGGAGCTCTTTCAGTTGGGCTCTGTGTCCTTTGACATAATCAATATGGTTTTCTTCGTTTGAGTACCTGTATATTTTCTGGTACTATCAGATACTTCAGGGCCATCTCATATATTGCCTAGAATTAGTCATTTCTCCAAGGAGGGCTGGTTCTTTTTACTAGTACATGGTATTAGAAACCAAGATCTGGGTCTTGAGTGTGCCCATTAATACTGTGGTGTTACTTCTTTTAGATCCTCTCAGCAGACAGCAAAAAAAGAAATAAATCTGTATACTATTTCCATATGTAACCATATATACATCTATTTTAAGTTAAACATGAGATCTTACCAATATCTTCAACTGTAAGATATTGCCACATGGATTATTCTACCCTCCTATTTTTATTTGTCTGCAAATTCCTACTCCAACAGTGAGAAACCTGGCTCCCACCATCCACCATCCATTTACTTAGCTGTTCAATTCCAGTATACATGCATATAAGTATCAGAATTTTACCTTTTTCCTCCAAGGGAAACAACTTCAGCAACCAAAATACAATGAGCATGCACAGCTTCTTTGGCCTTCAGTATCATTTCTAGTTACTTAGGTCAGCATTCCCCACCCACTGCCACCCTCTTCAGTGAGATTTTTTCATACTTTATAATACAGATAGATATTGTTGACACACACTATATTCTTGCTTATGAAACCCTAAGCTCCCAAAATGGTTTTTTATATTTGCATACATTAAGGTACACTATTTGTGCAGTAAAGTTCTGCATTTTTCAAAATATATACTGTCATGTACGACACATTAGAGTATCACAAAGAATGGTTTTGCCACCATAAAAATCCCCTGTACTTTATCGCGGTTTGTGGGTTCAAGCCCTGCGTCAGGCTCTGTGCTGACTGCCAACTCAGAGCCTGGAGCCTGTTTCAGAGTCTGTGACTCCCTCTCTCTCTGACCCTCCCCTGCTCATGCTGTCTCTCTCTCTCTCTCCTAGAAATAAATAAAACATTAAAAATTTTTTTAAAAAATCCCCTGTACTTCACCTATTAAACTCTTCCCTGAATCCTAAAACCCTGGAAACCACTAATTTTTTCCTACTGTTTCCATAGTTTTGGCTTTTCTAGAAGGGCATTTAATTGAAATTATATAATACATAGCCTTTTTAGATTGGCTTCTTTCATGTACAAATGTTTACTCAATATTCCTATATACATCTTGGGCTTGATAGCTCATTTCTTTTAATTGTTGAAAAATATTCCATTCTATGCATACACCACAGTTTATACATTAATTCACCTATTAAAGGACACCTTGGTTGTGTCCAGTTTTGGGCAATTATATAAAAACCTACTGTAAATATTTACATACACATTTTTGCTGGGTATTAGTTTTCAATTCATATATATGAATACTTAAGAGAACAAATGCTAACCCATATGATAATAGTATGTTTAGCTTTGTAAGAAACTGTCAAAATGTCTTTCAAACACATTTTGTATTCCCACCAACAAGAAATGAGAGTTCTGTTACTCCACATCCTCTTCAGCATTTGGTATTTTCAGTGTTTCAGTTTTTAGCTATTCTAATAGATGTATAGTGATATTTCATTATTGCTTAAACTTATAATGCCTAATGACATATGATGCTGAATATTTTTTCATATGTATATGTGACACTTCACCTATTGTGATGTGTCTGTTCTGATCTTTGGTCCATATTTAGTTGGGTTGTTTTCTTATTGTTGTATTTCTAGTCTTATTTGTATATTTTTGATATGAGTCTTGTATCAGCTACATATTCTGAAGATATTTTCCCTATCTGTGGTTTGTCTTTTCATTCTCTTAACCATGTCTTTTTCAGAAGTTTTTAATTTTAATAAATTCTAACTTATCAACTTTTCTTTCACAACTATGAAAGAAAACATGTCTTCCTGGAAAATGTCATGTAGGCTATTTGAGTATAACATGGAAATGTTTCATGTCTGAGTTAGCCCTCTTCTGAGTAAGTGATGCAAACAAGACATACTGACTAAGAATCTCATGTCAAACTTATTGTGCCTCTGAAGGGACAAACAGGAGCCTGGGGACGATGGCCCTAGAGAGTTTCTGGTTTCTCCTATGTATTGTGATTACTTTTGTCCTTGAAGTTATTAGTAAAGCTTTACATTGTATAAGGTTCCTGATTTATGTGAATTTGGTTTGGCTAATTCTTTGTATTATTTTATTTTCTAGTTAGAACTTAAATTGATGTTGTGGTCTTAAATATCTTTGTATTCTCTATGGCAAATTTGATCAAATTTGAACAAATGTCTGCAATTAACCTACACGTATGAGAAATTTCACATATTCATTTAATTCTTTGATAAGCCTATGAGATGGGTATTAGTATCACTATTTTACTAATGATTTAATTAACGCTGAGAGGCTAATAAACTTTCCCAAGTTTATGTAAGTATCTGGGACCAAATAGCCCAGATATGGGCTATTTTGAAATCATGCTTTTTTATCATTCTATTATAACATTTTGGGCTTGGGTCTGGGCAACTGATTAGGTCCTCAATTCCTAAATTTAGTGTACTTATACTGACTACCAATTTGAAACAAATAAACCTGTTATTTAAAAAATTTAGTAAGAAAAATGATTGGATAGCTTCAGAGATATGTATTTACCACTGATTTCTCAGCTCCCTTAAAAAACTTGTGGATTGGTGAAATATGCCATCCCAATTTATGCCTCCTTAGCATGTTCATTATTTCAGCTGATTTTTTTTAGTGTTTAAGATACAGAGAAATTCTAGAAACTGAGTAAAAATTACTCTTGTAAGACACACCTTTAAAATGGAAATCTTCATTTGTAAGGGTGTCTCCCTCTCTGCAGCAGGAACAGGAGGATACCCAAATCTCCAGAAACTTTTACCAATGAAGGAGGCACAGACTTAAATCTCTGTGACAACCATAACCTTGTTTAACATGCCTTTCCTGATACCCTCATGTAATAACAAGTATACCTCTCATGTACACTGGAGGTATACTTGTTATTAAACTTGTTTGTTTTTCTCCTCTTAATTTGTCTTTTATTACAGAGGGTGTCCTTAGGCCAGAACCCAGAAGGATGGTGGAAAAATTGTTTTCCTTCCCAACAGTGGCACTTATAATGGGATAAATGGTGAGCTATAGACATTACTGCCAGAAGAGTTAAAAGTTTATTGAATATTCTGGGTTTGTTTTTTTTTTTTTTTTTTTTTGTCTTTTTGGTTCTTCTTCTATCTTGCTACCTGTTTTCATTTGCCTTGTCCTCTACTTGCAAAAGTAAACAGTAGTAATCATGGCCCTGATGTTTAAATCATAAGAATTGGCTTTAATTAATATGAAAAAATAGTACCTATATGTGTTGAAAATATGCAGACTGCTTTTCCCCTCCTGAAAGAATTTCATTAATCCCCTCCCTCACAAGAGGTTATAACTCACATTCCCAGCTAATTAAATCTGGAGAACATAATACCTTGTAACAATACAGCCTATTATTTATACATAACTTACCCTAACCTGGAACCATGGTATTATTCCTTTTACCAATTATATTGTATTTCATTCTATTTAGAATAGGACCACCCAGAGCAATCTGACTGGTGCTCACAAACACGAAAGGGTAATCAGGAATTGTCGGTGAGAGTGCTGTCAACAGGGCACATGCATCTTACATAATTATAAAAGAGTTCTAACTCTCTAGCTCATGTCTCAAATCGTGAAACTGACTGCCAATATGTCTGGAGCTATCAGAGATGTTGATTCCAAGGAGCAAAAATCTATTCCTATCCCAGTAAAGGCATTAAAATTGAGACAGAAAGCCAAGGATATAGGCCTATAGGGACATTTGTGGCTTTGCAGTTACCTAGTATTTTATCCTAGCTCTTTGGGATGGACTCTTCTTCCCACATGACAGTCAGGTGGACCTATTAATCAAGTTGCCAAGCACATTTCTGTTGAAAAAGCAGACACAGTGCCCAAACATGACCAACCAGACCTTCCTTCTCAGACTTTGAATCTTGGCAGATAAAGCAGACCTAAAATATTAAGAAATAATTTACTCCAGCAATGCTCCTGAGATGAATGAAGTGGTCATGAAACTGAGACTAGTTTTTTTATGAGCTTGATTCTTCAGCTTTTCTGATTTCTGTGACACCTCCAAGTCTGTCTGACAAGTTCATTTTTACTTTTAGGTGGGTTTGTTTTGCTCTCTACAAAAAATCCCTAACTGATACAAGACCTAGTTGTTTATTACTGATTGTAAAATTCAGCAAGTCACTTAGAATCTATAAACCTCAGCTTTTCACCTGACAAATGGGAATATATCTGTCCTATAAGCCTCACAAAATCAGGATAGTAAAGGAGATTGTAAGTTGTCTGTGTGTTGTAAATAATATCCTACATGAAATTAATGGATCTAAATAGTATGTTCTATGTGTTCTTCTTTTGAAAAGTAAAAAATGAAGAAAATAACATTTGTATGTAAACTATATTGCATACAATATATGTTATATATAAGTGGCACAATAAGTGCCACATACATATCTGTATATATATGTATTTCTCTGTCTCTCTCTCTCTGTCTCTCTCTCTCTCTCTAGTCATCTATCCATCTATCTTTATTGGTTAGCATAAAGAACAAAATAAGTGAAAGACCAGAGGCAAAGCAATGAGACCTCCAGTGATGGGGAGAAGGTCAAAGGGGTGAACACAAGATATGAGGATAATTCATAACACCAAATTGTGTCTTCACTGCTATCACTCTAGTTTGTCTGGATGAATGTGGAAACTGAAATACAGTCCCATGATATTTACCCTGGTTGATATGTTGTAATACAAAGAGACTGTAAGGGCAAGTATCTAAAAATAAAATAGGACAAGATTGCAACAGTGCCACTAATAAGGGATTAGATTATGACCACTGTTCACTGTGGATATTTTTGTCGTCAGATTATAAAGGGCATGCTATTACCACTCATGTTGTAGGTTTGGCATTTAAGAGAATAATAGACTTCTGTCTAGAAATCATGTTTATCATTAAAATCTGAACAAGCAGCAGCTGTAATGGTCTATAGCCTCTACATTCCAAACACAAGGTAAGTCAAGAACCTTTCCCACCAGAGCTATGATCCAATTAGGACCTGTGTTCCTGGGCTGTCGGTAACTTTATGTTCCTCCATTACAGGATTTACCTTGAATATTCTTGGAAGAGTGCTATTGCTGTTACCCTGATGACTGATGAACTTTCTAAGTCATGAGGAAACTAACATTTGTGTCACCTCTTCTGGGTGTCAGACAATTGGCACTTTGTATTTACAACTGACCCCTCACAATAGCCCTGTGGAGTTCATATAATTAAAACTATTTTTCTGCAAAAACTGCACTATAACACTATGCAGGAATCTCTCTGTTACAAGCATGGAAGTACAAACTACATTTCAGCACTAACTTTTAATAGATGTTGAACTTCAGTGTGACAAAACACACACTCTCTGAAGTGAGTCCAGTTACACTTCTCCTTCCCAGACTTTCTCCCATCATGGCCACTGTGAAATATATCTGACTTATAGTAGACCCCAGATAAATGGGAAAAGGTTGCTCATTAGCTAGAGGAAAGTATGTGATGAAAATAATGATTCCACTTTAATATATAGGGACAAACACCTTCTTTATATGTATAAAAGTGTAACTGTTACATCATATTTCTATGGTGTAAATTATGAAGTTGTTGAGGATATAGATAATGGAAATTAAAAGTGGTAAAGTACAATGCATATATAACTTATCAACTTAAAAAACACATTTATCATGTGCTAGGAGCTGCGAAGGTCTGTAGATATGATGGTTAACAAGACACATTCCCCATGCTCAAAAAGCTTGTACAGTATCATTGTTGTTGCTATGTTGTGTGTACGATTAGTTATATTTCTAATACTTTTACTTTAATCCTCTACGTTATTAGATATAAAGTTAAAATGATACAGCATAGTGTTTTTTCTTTTCTTCACTTTGGCCTTTGATTACTTCAATCACATTTATGCAGATGAGACCCAAATTCAAATCTCATCCTTTCTCATGAGTTCCAGTCCTGTGTTTACAAAGTACATGCTCAACCTCTAAGTAAACTGCTGATTCCTCAAACACAATCTACTCCAAATGGAGTCACATAATTCCCTTCCCTCCAAATGCTTGTCACTCAACCATAAAAATACAGGTTCAGTTTGGGTCCTTATTGTCACCTAAATCAACTATCAAATCTAATGAGTTGGTATTCTTTCCATATGTCCTTTCTGGACTCCCTCATCCAGGATTCATCATAACAAGATTTTTATATTTTACAGTGTCTTTATATTCTTTCCAGCAGGTTCCAGCTCTGAGCTGTCAGCACAGAACCCAATGCAGGGCTCAAACTCACAAGCTATGAGGCCATGACCTGAGCTGAAGTTGGATGCTTAACTGAATAAGCCACCCAAGTACCCCCATATATTATTAATATAATATGCACTTTCTCTGTGTTTCTCCCTCCTTCCTTTCTCCTTTATCCCCCAGGTCTCTCTCTATTTCTTTCCTTCATTCCCTTCCTTTCTTTTCTCCCTCCTTCCCTCTTCTTCTTTTTCTCTATTAGTTGGGTCTCTCTAGAAGTAGCTCTGACACAAGAATTGTCATGCAAGGATGTCTTTGAAATTAAAGGGAAGAGTGATAGCAGAATGGAGAAGAGACAATGGAAAAAAAAGCAGCTCAAATAATACAGTGAGTGACCAGAGTTCAATCCAGGAGGCAAATTGGGAAATGATGCAAAAAAATCATATATACCCCAACCAAGGAGTGAGGAAGGTGGGGTACTTATATACTAACATGAGAGACACTGATAAACATTTTCACAGGGGAAGCAAATTCTCTGGCACTTCTAGCTTTCCACACACATATGCATCATGGCCTTCAGCAATTCCAGAAAATGGTCTCAGCACAGATAAAGATACTAGCAGCTGGAAGTCAGCCGAGCCCCACTAACATAGCAGATCCTTTGGAATATAAACAAAATACTGACAGTAATTATTCCTCCCAGTTACTCTAGATCTTACTTTCTTTGCCTCACTTTCTTATGTCTCTTGCATTTTTTTTTTTCTGATACCACAGCCACCATAAAAGTCTTTAAATTCACCTGAATACATCCATGGAGCATTTAAAAAATAAAGTGGAACTGAAGAAATCAAGACAATTGGAAAAATAAAAGTGAAGAAAAAAAGCAGATGGACCTGAGGTGAGATTATTACTTAAAGGGATGAGCCACAGAGTCACATGAAAACTAGCCACGAACACCATCGGTAAATATGATATGATTCCCATCATCTACAGCAGAATAAAACAATCCAGTTTTCCATAAAAAGCACTTTTTACTAATACCAAGATGATGGTAATTTTCTACATCAAGCCCTCAATAAAGAGAGCACTATGCAATGTGGTAAACAATGTCATTCTCAAACTCCCTAGAGAAATAGAAGATTCATAAAGCTAGACAGAAATCAAACTTAAGGCCTTAAGAGAAAAACAAGCCTGAAAAGAATCATGTTGTTTTTGAAAACTATTCTCCTGCTTCAAATTATGAAAAACAATACCTTCAGGAAACAGTTGTCACAACCAGGGATTTCTAATGGCATCATGGCAAAGTTTATAATTGACCTGAAGATGCTTCAAGAAACCACTGACCATCTCAATGACACATTGACCTTTGAATAGCCTCCAGAGAAGGGTTAGGGCAGTCAACCCGAGAAATGAGGAAAACAAAATACAGGAATCAAAATCATTACTACTGTCATCATGTTGTCCAAGCATGACAGCTACAGGGCTTGCCACCACTCTGGGCTTCAGGGGCACCAAGAAAAAAAGGGCTAGCAGCTGTCCACCCAGTCACACAACGCTTCCAGCTATTAAGCCTGGTAGCTGCAGTTTAATTAGACTAACGGTATAAACTGGACCTATGCGTTCATCACCATTGTAGAGGCACCGCCCCCCCCATCTCTGTCACCCTGGCTCTCTAGTCTTTAGAGTTGCTACCATCAAGATGCTCTGTATTTCCCTGATTCTAACTAGCTACACTCTATGCTTACCTTTCCAAACTTTTCAGTCTCCTATCTCAAAACACGACTCTATAAGAAACAAACTCCTTTTCATCTTTAACCTCTTCCTTATCTCTTTCCTTACTTCTTTGCTTTAATGAAAACATTGCTTTTTCCTAAAGATAGAATTTCCCATGATGATTATATCTTCTCTCAGAGATTATGCGTTATAAATTTGAGATCTTTTTTTTTTTCCTCTTCCACTAAGCTATGATATTCAGAGAGTATTAAACCCCTGTATCAGTCAGGATAGGTTACAAAAAGCCACAGTAACAAAGAAATTCTGAAATGTCATAGTGTGATACAAAACTTTATTCCTCACTACAAACACAATCTAATGGGAAGGTCAAAGGACTTCCCTCAAACCAGCTCTTTCTTTGTGGATGTTCCACTCTCTTTTGACATTAAAATCATCTTGGCATCATTCAGTCAACAAGGAGAGATAAAACTTAGGGAATACACACTATATATTGACTCATCCCAGTCAGAATGTGACGTCTTATTTCTGCTTACATTCTAATAGCCATACTCAGGAATGTGGCACCAACCTAAATGAAATAGCAGCTCTCAAATATAGACTCCTAGGGTTCCCAAGAAGAGAAAATAATACTGGTACATATCTGTCGCAACTCAATATTTTGGTCAACAAATATCCATTTTTATCCTTTTCCACATAGAATATACTCTTCTTTTCTGAAACAGACTGGTTAAATTACCATCAGATATCTACCTCAAAATCAAATTCTCCAGATGATTTCCACTCCTCTTCATCAAGTCCCCATGTGGCTCATTTCCCTAAAGATAAAATATATGTCTCATTTCAATATACAATGATGATATCCACATTCGACACTTCCATACAAAAAGAGAGAGGTAAGGAGGAGACACATGCAGCTGGCACTGTCTTCTTTGCATGACTCTTACAGCTGTTTCTCACTAGGCACAATGGCAACTCCTAAGAAAAAACTGATTGTGTCAATCACAGAAGAAGAGGCAACTGTCCCAAACAATAAGATCACTGTGGTGGGTGTTGGACAGGTTGGTTTGGCATGTGCCATCAGCATTCTGGGAAAGTCTCTGGCTGATGAAATTGCCCTTGTGGATGTTATGGAAAATAAACTCAAAGGAGAAATGATGGATCTGTAACATGGGAGCTTATTTCTTCAGACACCTAAATTGTGACAGACAAAGATTACTCCGTGACTGCCAATTCTAAGACTGTGGTGGTAACTGCAGGGGTCTGCCAGCAGGAGGGAGAGAGTGGTTCAATCTGGTGCAGAGGAATGTTAATGTCTTCAAATTCATTATTCCTCAGATAGTCAAGTACAGTCCTGATTGCGTCGTAATTGTGACTCCCAACCTAGTGGATATTCTCACATATGTTACCTAGGAGCTAAGTGGACTACCCAAGCTCTGTGTGATTGGAAGCAGGTGTAATCTGAATTCTGCTAGATTTCACTCTCCTGTGACTAAAAAACTTGGCAGCCATCCCAACAGCTGCCATGGATAGATTTTAAGAGAACAAGGCAACTCAAGTGTGGCTGTGTGGAGCACAGTGAATATGGCAGGCATTTCTGTACAGGAGCTAAACCCAGAAATAGGAATAGACAACGACAGTGAAAATTGGAAGGAAGTACATAAGATGGTGTATGAAAGTGCCTATGAAGTCTTCAAACTAAAAGGATATACCAACTGGGCTACTGGATTAAGTGTGGCTGATCTCATTGAAGTCATGTTGAAAAATCAACCCAGGATTCATTCAGTGTCAGCAATGGTGAAGGGAATGTATGGCACTGAGAATGTAATCTTCCTGAGCCTTCCATGTATCCTGAAATCTCAGGGATTAACCAATGTTATGAACCAGAAGCTGAAGGATGATGAGGTTACTCAGCTCAAGAAAAGTTCAGATACCTTGTGGGATGTCTAGAAAGACCTTAAAGACCTGTGACTTCTGGCTTCTAGGCTATAGAATTTTAAAACTACAATGTGATCAGCCATGAGCCTTTAGTTTTTCATCCATATACATTGATGACAGTTTGCTTTTATACTTCTAAATATGTGAATCTGGGCTCACAGAATTGAAACCCATGCTTGATTTAGTGCTTTCAAATGAGCCCTTGAACAAATAAAATTAATGGTCATAGTGTGCTTCTAAAAGAAAGAAGGAAGGAAGGAAGGAAGGAAGGAAGGAAGGAAGGAAGGAGAGGGAGGGAGGGAGGGAGGGAGGGAGGGAGGGAGGAAGGAAGGAAGGAAGGAAGGAAGGAAGGAAGGAAAGAGGTAGGGAGATAAGGGGAAACACATAGCAGTCACGCGTCCAATAGTAATTTTGAAATTTAGGGGACCAGACAATGGGAATTGTCCTTGTTTGAGAGGTAATGGAGATTCCATGAACTGGGTCTAGTCTTTGGAAATGTCTATTTCCAAAGCTCTTCATATCATATGTCTATATGTCATAGCTCTTCATGACCTCAAGCTCTTCTTCACATTACCCTATTCGGCCACATCTTACATAAGGATTAATGTTACCTTCCTGAGGCTATGCAAACTTAACCTCTTGATTATGAGAAACCAGGAGACTGGAAGTTGTTTTAATAGTTCAAACTGCATAAGAGATTTTCAGTCTAGTCATGAAGTTTCTCTGGCAATACATTTCCCAAAAAAAGCATATTAGGCTTAAGTTTTGTCTTTTTCTAATCCATCCATGGTCCAAAAGCCGTATCCAATGTTCTTTCTAGATATATTTCTTTTCTTTTTAATGTTTTATTTATTTTTAGTAGAGAGAGAGAGAGACAGCATGAGCAGGGGAGGGTCAGAGAGAGAGGGAGTCACAGACTCTGAAACAGGCTCCAGGCTCTGAGCTGGCAGTCAGCACAGAGCCCGACGCGGTGCTCGAACCCACGAACCGCGAGATCATGACCTAAGCGAAAGTCGGACGCTTAACCGACTAAGCCACCCAGGTGCCCCTAGATGTATTTCTTGAGCTGTGACTTTCTCTATGTGTAATGACTATTACTTTGGTCTCTTGAAATAAATACAAGTATGGATCATATAATCTGGCTTATCTTCACCCTGAACCATTGTGACAAAATGCAACCTGAACTAGATGATGACACTCAAAAAAAAAAAATTCTATTTCTTACTATTTGGAGTCAGAAAGAAGGTTTCTTTACCCTACTAGTTTCCCAATTTTTTTTGACTCCATCTATTCCATTTCATTTCTTCCAGAAAACTAGCTAAAATTTCATTATGTCATCCTTGTTTTATAATTCTTTGCCAAATGTCATCCATAACAGTCTACTCACATGAATTATATGATTTGTTTCTCAAATTTCTTCGACTAGATTGCCAGGTTAATTAGATAAATGATCTGCCTCCAAAGTAATGCCCAAAGTGACAATCTTCCAAATGTTTTCTCCCAGCATAACATGAGGTACCTTCTTCCAATATCAAGTCCTCCCTATTTGCTTTCTACTCCTAAGCCAGTGCCATATATTTGTGAAAAATTTTTGTACTATTGATTTACTTCTGCTTAAGATCAAAGGTAGAAGCTGCTGAACAAGTATTCACACTCTCAGTGACTTAATATGAGTTCTCTCTCTTGCCATATTCAATTGTGATAATTAAGATATCCAGGCAGCTTTCCTCTAAGTGGTGATTCAGATCCTGTTGTCTTCTATCACATTTCTCTGCCATCACAGAATCCTTTTTCCATCCACAAAACTGGGAAGAGAAAAAAAGGGCCAAATTTTTCAATGTTTTGTGAATTCAGACCTAGGAAGAGTCTACATCACGTCTGCTCACATTCACTTGACCATAACTAATCATATGACTCCTAACTAAAGGCCAAGAAAACTGGGAAATCTTGTTTCTCCATCCCTAGGAAAAGACATAAAATTGATAAGAGATTCAGCCAGTGTCTGTCACAGTCCAACCTTCCGGTCAATAAATATCTGTCTCAATATTCTTTCCACACATAAGAAATTCTCATTCCAGAAGCCCATCTCTATTCAGCCATTGCCTCTGACTAAATTTCTGGAATCAATGCATGAGGTCTAGCCATCGATGTAATCTTCAGGTGTGGTTTATGATGGTCCTATAAATTTTAGACTAAAAGGATAAGTTATATTCTCCCCACCCACATAAATACACACCATATCTGGTAGTGAAACAGGGACAGGATGTCAGCAATAAATACTCCCACTTGGAAAGGTGAAGAATGAAAAATTCACCACTCTTACTGCTCTGAAAAATTCTGCAGTGTTTCTGGGCGGACATAGTGAAAATCTCCACCCTAGGGTTTATGCTTCTTACTCTCAGGACACACTTCTTGTGCATTTGTCTCCATGGGTTTTGGGCTCCTCCCTTTGGGAGTCTTTTTATTATTTAAAAAAAAACTTTTAATGTTTATTTATTTCTGAGAGAGAGAGAGACAGAGAGAGTGAGCAGGGGAGGGACAGAGAGAGAGGGAAACATAGAATTATAAGCAGGGTTCAGGCTCCGAACTTTCAGCACAGAACCCAACACAGGGCTCAAACCAAGAACTTTGAGATCATGAGCTGAGCTGAAGTCAGATGCTTAACCTAATGAGCCACCCAGGCACCACAGGAGGCTTTTTATTCTTAACCACGTAACTGCCCTGTCCAACAAATGCAGCTTGAACATTTCTTTTCTGAGAAGTGATTAAAAAATCAATCTGTTTCCATCTTTTGGTCTTTATATTTTATAGTTTAAGTTAATTCTGAAAACGTCCAACAGAATTATGGAGAAAAGAAATCAAAAGGAAGATATACTGGCTACTTAAACATCTCATCAAAAGACGGAAAATTTCATTTCTTTTTGTCTAGCAACGGGCAAAACTCTGTCACATGGCCCCATCTGACTGCAAGGCAGGTTGAGAACTGGCGTCACTCTATGTAACCAAGAAGAAGAAGAAATGGATTGGTTAGTCAGTCTCTGAAACTCTTCCCCAGTGTTCTTTTGAAAAAATAAATGTTTTATTTAATTTTGAGAGAGAGGAAAGTATGAGGAGGGGAAGGGCAGAGAGACAGAGACGGAGACAGAGGATCCAAAGTGGGCTCTGTGCTGACGACAGAGTCCATGTGAAGCTTGAGCTCACAAACCACGAGATCATGACCTGAGCCAAAGTCAGAAGCTCAACTGAGCCACCCAGGTGCCCCAACAGTATCTTATAAAAAGTCTGCTTCTTGACAGCAATAGCTATTTCTTTCTAACATTTCTTCTCTCCTAGTATCATCATTCTCAGTGGCCCTGCTCTAGCCTCTCCTAAAACAGAGACCTTAACATTTTGAAAAATTTTCCTTTCTACCTTTATTGTCCAGGCATGTGATGAACCCACTCAGACCACTGGCCTCAACATTCTTTTTTAATAGTTTATTGTCAAGTTGATTTCCATAAACACCCAGTGCTCATCCCAACAAGTGCCGTCCTTCATGACCATCAGCCCTTTCCCCCTCTTACCCACCCCCATGAGCCCTCAGTTTGTTCTCAGTATTTAAGAGTCTCTTATGTGCCTCCCTCCCTCTCCTTAACTAATGGCTCTGTTAAGTTTCTCCTGTTCCACACATATGGTATCTGTCCTCTGCCTGACTTATTTCACTCAGCATAACACCCTCAAGGTCCATCCATGTTGCTACACATGGCCAGATTTCATGCTTTCTCATTGCCATGTAGTATTCCAGTATAGATAAACCACATCTTCTTGAACTGAGCCACCCAGGTGCCCCAACAGTATCTTATAAAAAGTCTGCTTCTTGACAGCAATAGCTATTTCTTTCTAACATTTCTTCTCTCCTAGTATCATCATTCTCAGTGGCCCTGCTCTAGCCTCTCCTAAAACAGAGACCTTAACATTTTGAAAAATTTTCCTTTCTACCTTTATTGTCCAGGCATGTGATGAACCCACTCAGACCACTGGCCTCAACATTCTTTTTTAATAGTTTATTGTCAAGTTGATTTCCATAAACACCCAGTGCTCATCCCAACAAGTGCCGTCCTTCATGACCATCAGCCCTTTCCCCCTCTTACCCACCCCCATGAGCCCTCAGTTTGTTCTCAGTATTTAAGAGTCTCTTATGGTTCTTGCTAATCTTCCTCAGGATTTCAATCCACATTATCTCCAGCTACCCTCTTAACAATTTACAAACAGGTTGAACTGTACACATCCAAAACTGGAAGCACTAGCTATTCTACACTCTAAAACCTTTTTCTAATTCTCCCTCTCTCAATGTGTGGTTCTACTGTTTATCCTTTTCTGCATGCCAAGTGCCTAGGAATCATCTTTGACAGCTCCCTCTCCTTTTCCATTCCCATTAACAAATTCTGAATGCTACATCTAAATACACCTTGAATACTTCTATTTCCATTACGACCACACTGGCACAAATAACCTCAAGTATTTCTGGACTATAAAACACTCCCCCTTCCTCCTTCATGGTTTTGAACTCCCCACTATCAATTTCTCTCTTTACATAAAATGGAGATCCAGCAGGATAAACTCATAACTGGGAACTAAAAATCTGTTTCCAGTCCTGGGTTTTACATAGTGTGACATTCTGTACATTGTTTAAAGTTTCTGAAACTTAGTTTTGTACCCTTTTAACATATGATGGTGAATTTATAAAGTCCCTTTCACATCTAGATTTCTAAGATTCTTAAATAAGCATCTTTGTTATGTATTAACAATTATAACGGGCAATTCTGAATTCATCTAGAAAAATGTAATCACATTGCAGGGTCAAATATAAAATCCTAAACAGTGAGAAGATACACATATGCACACACAAATAGAAATCAAATAAATAAAACATCAAACCCTTCTCTGGTTGCTTGATGTTAGCTCACTTAGTTCTCATATTGCTTGATATCCAAAAGAGACATACTTTATCCAAATTTTATGTTCTTGTAAAAAATTAATGTGAATATACTATCAGTTTTCCCACTGGATTTTCAATTATTTCCTACAATACTTGGCATGCATGTGAGTGGCATGCATGAAATAAAATTTGTTCTGATTTGTTTTTCCTTTAGTGGGTCTGGACATTATCCCAGAACAATGAAGCACAAAAGGTTAAAAGAGGTAATAAATGAAATATAGATGAAAGATAGAAATTGTTCATACAGCTTAGAAAGAGTTTATCTCTAAAAATAGCTGCCTATATTAAACAGAGACCTTCCTAAAGTAGTAGCTGCTAATAGAGCTAGATCATTAAAAAGAAATACTTTGGGTGTGTCATAAAACTTGGAATAATAATATAGCACTTGCTTAAACTAATAAAGGTACATTAGGGTATGTGAAATGGGAGACTTACTAAAGAGAGAAACTGCTGTTTTATGACTAAAAAGGGAAAGAAGCAAAGAGCAGGAATCTTCCTATAGCAGAAACCGACATTTTGAAGTGTAAACTCACCTCAAGATAAGAACAATTCTCATTCTCCAAGGGTGCTTAAGAAGAAAGTCTTCAAATCAGTTATGTTCTGATGAATAAGTCTAACCTCCTGGGAATGGGAGCTAAGGAAATGATCAGAAAATGTCCCCAAATCAGGCCTTTAGGAGCCAAGTAAGATAGTTTCTGGGCATCATCTTGTTGGGAGTTATACAAATGAAAACTATGGTAGTTATGGACTTCTCTGGTCTAACATTTCTAAGTGTATATCATATAGGTCATTTCCCAGGTCTTAACCAACTTCTCTCAATGGTGGGCCAGATCTTATCAGTGGGAGAGCAGGGGACGTTTTTTCATTCAAATGGCTTTTGCTTGGAATGTTGAGTTTGGTTTTTCACTGCTGAAATTATTGTGGAGAAGTCCAATGCAGAACTCTCTCTCAGAACACCTGGATGGCTCAGTCAGCTGAGCATATGGCTCTTGGTTTTGGCTTAGGACATTATCTCACGGTTCAGTTCATGAGATTGAGCCCTGCATTGGGCTCTGCACTGATAGCATGGAATCTGCTTGGGATTCTCTCTTTCCTTCTTCCACTCACATGGGCACATTCTGTCTCCCTGTCTGTCTGTCTGTCTCTCTCAAAATAAATACATAATTAAAAAAAATAAAAGAACTCTCTCATAAAAAAAAAGTAGAGGGGTTCCTTGAATAAAGGACATTTACTGAATAATCAGAAAGGGAGTACAGGAACTTCCTCTTGGCTACATAAAGAAAATATGAAGAGGAAACTTGGCACTGATCACTCTCAGTGATAATAGAAAGCTAACAAAATTTGTATTCTGTTGGTCAAACTTCAAATGTCTGATCAAGTGTTGATAATATGCTAAGCTTTGGAGACCTGGCAAATAGGATAGTAATGGTGGCTAGAGTATATGAAGCATCTCAGAGCATTATTTTAGTTCTATGGACATACAAAACCATTTGAACACTTCTGAACAGAAATGGACATGCTAATTTCCGTAATTGTTTTAAGCTTTCTTGTTATAAAATTAGCAAATAATCTACCCATTTGTGTGATAAATGGAAGAGGGTAAGTGCTAACCATTTGAACTTCACAGGTTTGTTTTTCAGGAAGAGGGTAAGTGCTAACCATTTGAACTTCACATGTTTGTTTCTCAGGAAACAGACACTGAAATAGAGATCTGTGTATACAGATGATACCTCTGAGAGTGTTCTCAGTAACAACACCTGCAAGAAAATGAAGGACGGAGAATTTGGCTGAGGGAGAAGTTGGATTCTGATGAGGTTGCAACAGAGGCCTCAGCTCACCCCACGAGGAGTTCTGGAATCTTCAAAATGCCCTCTAGTGAGGTAAGGGAGCCAGGCCTTTGTATCCCCAATTTGACTAGTCACTGAATGCAATAGTCTCTAGAAATGGTGTGTGCCTTTTGCACAGTATCTCCCTTTGTTGTCCAAGGTATTTCCCTTTTTTATGAAGAACTTCCTGGAAACCTATATTTCAGCTATGGGCTACCAGTTGGCAATGCAGGGCACCACAGTACAGCATTCATAACAACACTGGGATGTTTTTCTGTACATATGTAAAATGCATACAACTTGTCCAGTCTACCAACTGATGAGTGAACAAAGAAGATGTATGTATGTATGCATATATATATATATATATATATATATATATATATATATATAATGGAATATTACACAGCCATCAAAAAAGAATGAAATCTTTCCATTTGTAATGACATGGATGATGTGGATGGAGCTAGAGAGTATTATGCTAAGTGAAATAAGTCAGTGAAAGACAAATACCACATGATTTACCTCATACGTGTAATTTAAGAAACAAAATTGATGAACATAGGGGAAGGGAAAAGAAAAAAATAATAAAAAGAATGGGAAGCAAACCATAAGAGACTTTTAAATACAGAGCACAAACTGAGGGTTGATGGATGGAGGTGAGTGAGGGATGGGCTGAATGGGTGATGGGTATTAAGGAGGGCACTTGTTGTGATGAGTACTGGGTGTTATATGTGAGTGATGATCACTAAATTCTATGCCTGAAACCAATATCACCCCATATGTTAACAAACTAGAATTCAAATTTTAAAAAATAATTGATGAATGAAAAAATAAAACAAAATTCAGCTTTTCATTCATTGTCTGTGTGACAGTTCAAATTGTTTAATTGTCCTCTGCCTCACTTACTACATTTGAAAATGAAGATAAAAACAGTAGCTACTTTACAATGTTATTTCAAAAATAAAATACAGATCAGACCATTAGAACGGTGCCTAATTTACAGGAAGCAATTAATAAATATCAGTCATAATTAATCTTTATATTCAGGGCTTTCTAAATATGGTTAACATAGTAAAGTATCTGATATTACAGTTGATCTTCATTTATTTTTAGATTTCATATTTGAAAATTCATCTTTATGCTAAAATATATTAGTAACTTTCAAATCAATACTTGAGGTGTTATTCAAGGACATGTACAAAGTAGGCAAAAAGACACAGAATAGACTGAATGTACATATTTCCAGCTGAGGTCCAAGGCAGTGATGCTCTGCCCTCTCATTTCAGTTCTCCTACTGCAACCAGTGTCCTTTATGTGGTCTACTGACTTCCAGTTTTCACATTTTTGTGCTTTTTGTTAGTGATTTTTCTGTTTAAAATGTTCCCCTAAATGTAGTGCTGACATGCTTCTAGTGTTCCTAAGTGCAATAAGGCTATGCTATGCCTCCTGAAGAAAATATGCATGTTAGATAAGCTTCATTTAGCTATGAGTTACAGTGCTATTGGCTGTGAGCCCAGTGTTAATGAATCAAGAGTATTATGAAATAAGGTGTCTTTCAGCAGAAACAGGCATAAAGCAGTTATGCATTGATTGGTTGACAAAAATATTACAAGAAAAGGCTCACAGGACTCTAAATCTGTATTTCCCCCAGGAAGAATGGTTCAGTATTTGCTAATTTAGAGTTCATGGTAACTTTATATAACATAATCATCACGAATAAGGATCAATTAAAATAATAATAAAATCATAACAATAAAATAAAAACAAAATAATAATGTACTATTTCTTGAGTCCTATGTATTTCATACTTATTCTCATAGGACATAGTTGCTGTCCCATCTCAAATACTCTCAGCCCACTGCTGCATTTGCCTGTAGTGGTGTCAGATAGTTTTTAGTATGCTGATAGATTTCTGCCTCAAGAAAACAAACTTCTCTGACTCTGTCTATGAGGTCTCTTAATTGCACATGAGAGCAGCTTAGTAATATGAGCAAGTACAAGTCTTTCACTCAGCTAACCAATGAGGAATAAGAGATTGCAGGTAGATATTGCAGCATCCCAGCAATCCTATGGGACAATTTTGAGGTATATTATAATCTCAGAATTTCTCCATGGAATTTAGGAAGAGTTTCCTGTAGGGACAGTCAGCCATGGTGGCCAGCTTCCAAGATGGCCCCCAATGGTCTTTGCTTTACAGGTAAACCTATCCTCTGTATTCCCTTTCCATATCAATGAGGGCTGACCTTTGTAATCAGTAGGCTATTAAGGAAGTTACATTTTCTGACTTCTGAGGATGTGTCATATTGGGGCTTCAGCTTTGGCCTCCCTTGGTTTACTTACTCTGGGGGAGACAGCTGCTATGTATTAAAAATATTCAGGGGCGCCTGGGTGGCTTAGTTGGTTAAGCGTCCGACTTTCACTTAGGTCATGATCTCACGGTTCGTGGGTTCAAGCCCCGCGTCGGGCTCTGTGCTGACTGCCAGCTCAGAGCCTGGAACCTATTTCGGAGTCTGTGACTCCCTCTCTCTCTGACCCTCCCCTGCTCACGCTGTCTCTCTTTCTCTCCTGGAAATAAACAAAACATTAAAAAATTTTAAAAAAAATATTCAAGCAGCCCTCTACAGAGGTATATGTTATGAGGAACTGAGACCTCCTTTTAACAGCCAGCAGCAACATACTAGCCATGTGGGTAAGCCATCATGGAAGCAAATCCAGCAGCACCAGTCAATCTTTCAAAATGACTGCACCCCTAACAAACATCTTGATTCAAACTTGCTTCAGAGCCTCTGAAGCATAGTTACCGCACTAAGCTATTCAAATTTCTTACCAACAGAATCTTATGTGACATGATAAACATTTATTACTGTTTTTAATTAATTCACTTACTGTTGGGGTAATTTGTTATACAGCAATAGGTAACTGATGTATCCAAACAGTAATACAGATTTCATTGACTTTACTCCTATCTGTCTCACTTATTTTTTTTTTTACTCTCATATGTATACTTCATAGAATCATCTCAAAAGTAAACTATATATATTTCCTCATATCATTATTTCAGGGTCTGCTTTTAAATTTTAACTCTTGGTACTAAAAAAGCTCTTGAAAGCAAACTCTTAGGATGAGATCCTAGGATTGGATCACTTATTGGTCAATGGATCCCATTTCTGCTGCTAAGTGATGTGATGATACCTGGGAAGGTGTGATGCCATTATTACTAAAACTCTCACCTTGGGTTGATTAAGGGTTAGATACAAGTAGAAAGGGATATATTGGCTATGCAATACCTCTAATTCTTGAACATACCAATAAAATTGTGTATATGTACACACACACACACACACACACACACACACACACACACAGTGGAGCCAACTGGCTTTCATGAACTGTCCTAGAAGCCTTGAAAAGAAAGAATGGCAAACATAACACAATCAGCTATTCACTCTAAGTATTTTCTGAAAAATAGGAGCCATTTCCATCAGATTTTAAAGAAAACCCCATTCCCTGCAGCAGGAGTATCAAGTCAAGTACTTGATCATAAAGGTAGTAGAGCTATAAAGACTTAATATACTGGATGCTTTCCTATCTGAAGTGAAAGCCTTATTAAGGACATGTAATAGCCTCCTGTGAGGTATATGTCTCACAAAGTGATGCTTGACTTCTGCAATATCTTTTTTTTTTTTTTTTTTTTTTTTTGCCATGGAGCAATGTGCTTCAGGTCTGCACTTTTATTATTATTATTATTATTTATTTATTTATTTATTTTTTGCAAATAGTTTATTGTCAAATTAGTTTCCACATTGACTTCTTCAATATCTACTTCGGTTTCCTCTCATTTCCTCTAGACTAACAACTAGAATCAGATCTCAGAATAACACAGAAAAGCACAGTCTTACTTGGGTAAAAAACATACCCAAGAATTACAAAACTAGTTACTATGTACCAAAAATGACTACTGAGAAAATACTGGGTTGACTAGGAAGTATGGAATATGAGACTGCATGGAGGAATTTATTGACATAGCAGCTCTCTCCCATGACCAGAATTTAATATCCTGGCAAGGATGCTTGAACATGATCCAAACACTAAAATGGTATGGCTCCCACAGTTTGAATAGGAAAGTAACCTACAATAAATGAGAATTTTGTGCCAGAAATGCCTTTGTATAAAAAAGATAATAAGGAATCAAGAAGTGAGCATTAGGATAGATTTATTATGTGAAACCAGTGAACCCAATAGCTGATTACTCTCTAGGATGGTCCAGAATTAACTACATTTATGAAAACAATTAAGACTACACCAGTAAGGGAGAGGGACATCTTTGAAAAATGTAGTGGCGTCTGTCTCTACAGATCAAGATTAATATAATAAAAGATGCTGCAATGAATCTGGGTTCCCTAGTATCAGTGAGGATGGCAGAACTCTAGAGAACAGAGGCAAGATGGTGTCACTTAACTTTCTGATGCAAGGTGGGTATATCACTGTCAGGCAATAAACCTGGAATGAAAATAAACCTGGCCTTGACACTCAGGGAATTGTTGCAATAGCTGATAAGCCATCGTATTCCTGAAGATGAAACAGATGGACAAGCAACAAAGAACTACTTATTTTGAAAGCTGATGAATGCAGTCACAGCAATGGAAAATCATGATCACTTGCATGGCTTCCAGATTTGTGCCATTTTAAAACCCAGAACCAATGTATCAAAGATCCTTTCTTGAAGAAGGATCTTACAGTGCATAAGCATGTATATAAAATATTCTCCAAAGCATTCCCCTAAAGGTTCTACGGCCATTCTTCAGTATAAATGTACATTGGGGTGAAGGAAATAACTGTCACCATTTTAGTGCTGTCAGAAAAGGGGTTGATCTGATAACCAAGAACCCAGAAATGCTAGGATAGCTCCATCTTGGTGTAGTGAAGCTATACAGATTCCAGGTGACAAATAAAATACTAGGTCAGGTCTATATCACAGAACTAATCTCTGTCTCATTTTTAAAAATCTTCTACCTAGGCTTATAAGTTGGTGGGAATGGCTAAATGAAAGCATCTAAAACTGAACCATTGGCCAGATAAATATCTCAGAAGCAGTATACACCACCAGGTGGATTTGAAGTGCTATCTTAAAATGTTTCAGTAGGGATTGGTACTCAGCATATCCCCATTTGATTCACTGGAATGGCCACTGCAAGAAATAGACAAACCATGGAAGATTAAGGCTATCAGCATTTAAACATGACTAAATGATATTCCCAATCACATCTACTCTACTGAATATATCTTTAAAAGATCAAATCAACATAGGCTTAGAAGTATGTATGGGGTCATGGATCTGACAAATGTGTTCTCTTCAATCTCCAACAGCAAAGAGAATCAAAGCAGCTTTCATTCACTTGGAAAAGACAGCATTTAACATTTACTTACTTGCATAATGGCTATGTTAAAATTCCAGCTCTCACTTGCATTAATGTCTAAGGGACTAAGACTTCCCTGATAGTCAATAATATCATCATCCTGAGTCCTCTATATTAGTAAAAAGGATAATGTAAAGAATGACCCAAATCTCCATTGAGGAATGAAGGACATCTAGCTCCTGGGAGTGTTGCCAAGGAAGAGGTGTCAACTATTAGTCCCTTGGGAATTGCTCCTGCTAGAGACAGCCACTTTATCCTGGCCATTGCTCTCTTCCGGGAGTGCCCTAACTCCTGTGACTGATCAGTATGGGGGTATGAAAACCTGACTGACTCACACCACCTGGGGATAATTCTAAAGACAAAAATTTACTGTAGCTTCAGAGTTTCTATTAAAACTGCATCATAGCCCATCACTTTCTGACCAATTGGCCTTCTTTAAACTTCTTTTGCCTTCTGTCTCAGAAAAGATGGCAAATACTTTAGATTCCCTTTCAAAACACATGCATGTGAGAATGTAGAATATAAACATTATAGAGATTCAAAGGACAACCACATTCTAAGATATGATGGAACACTGCTTCTAAAGTAATGCAAAAATTGCTGTATTTTATATCTTCATTGTTAAGGAAGATGCATAGTGTTTGGTGAGCCAATTTAAACTTTGGAGGCAGAGAGTGACTTTAAAACTTCTGAATTAGATATTGGCTTTAGTACAATTTGCCCTTCAACTAAGGCCACTACAGACCCATTGATGCTAAAGGATCTATGGTAGACAAGGATGGCATGTGGAGTCTCTAGTAACTATAAAAGAAAAATTACAATAAAGTGCCCTTAGTGTTCCAGTGCAAAGCCATGTTTTCTGCACTACTCACCATTTGAAAATCTGCTACTGGAACTTAGAAGAGACAAAATGCTACACCATGGGAAATAAAATATCTATAAAAATGTAGCTGCCCACAATGTGCTAGGTATTTGAAGACTCAACAATCAGAATCAATCATTCATATGATTAACAGCAACTGTGATATTCAAGTTGAGGATGTCTAAATGGCAAGAGGAGGTTACATATCAGATATTTTACATGCCAATGTCACCTACCTATACCATACTAACACTTCACCTCAGCTCACAATATGGACTTCTGGTAGTCTCCTAAGAACAGTAGACATATGAGGAAAAATATCAGGCTTGGTTCATGGATGGAACAGCTCAAAACACTGATGTGAGCAAAAAGGGACTGCAAGAGCTCTTATGAAAGGAAAACCCTTCCATTGAGGAGAACACTGAGAGATATAGTTGATCAACTCCTTCTAGAGAATAGAGATCAACAAATAATGGCTCATGGGCTAAATAGAGCCAACTACCTGATCTTATCAATAAAGTTTTATTAAACATAGCCATATCCATTTTTTCAATATTGTCTATATCTACTTTCACACTCTAATGACAGAATCCAAACAGCAGTGCAACAAAGACTACACGGCCTGCGAAGTCAGATATTTAAATGTTTATTATATAGCCTAACCCCTGATCTAACAGAAGTGATCTAAGAGATGTGTATAAATGCACTATTAGGTAGCAGAAAATGGCTCATTTTCTGAAGGTGGGTTCTGAAAAAGCAAGATCAGATGCTCTTGGAGAAGATGTCTCTTCTTGGAGACAAGAAGATTTGAAAAAGCAGTATGTAGACAGGCTTATCAGAATAGTACAGATTGCACATGTCATACTATCTCACTTTACACCCATTAGGAAGCATCTACCTTGGATGGAGCACTCAATAAGAGATGCATAAATCTATCCAGAGGTGGTAACCACACTTTTTCTGTAAATACTCTAATGCTTGCACAAAGGACCCCAAAACAAAGTATACACTGTAGTAGAGATGAAGACTATTTTTAGATGAATTAGTATGAACTCCCTCCAGTGAGACTGATCTAGCAAATGCTGCTGCTGGTATGTCAATAGCAAAAACATACTGATCTCTAATGAGCAGAATTCCTTAACAAGACTAACCATTCACTTGGCAAACTTGTTTACTTTTGAGCCTCATCAATTCTGGAGATTCAGCCATTTCTCTCCATAGGGATTATTATTTATTTGGCATATGACCTTTCCATCCTTGTCCACACTTCCTAGGCCATCACCACCAGCCAAAGACTCAGAGAATATTTGAATGGATGACATAAAGTACCACCTACAATTGCCTGAGACAAAGGCAACCATTTTATGATTAAGAAAGTAGGAGCATCTGGGTGGCCCAGTCAGGTAAGTGTCTGACTCTTGGTTTTGGCTCATGTCATGATCTCATAGCTTGTGGGTTCAAGCCCCACATCATACTCCACACTGACAGCAAAGGGCATGCTTGGGATTCTCTCTCTCTTTCTCTCTCTCTGACCCTGCCCTGCTTGTATTCTCTCTCTCTCAAAACAAATATATAAACTTAAAAAAAAGAAAATATACATGAGTATGGAATTTACAGATCCTACTACATACACCATCACTCAAATACTACTATCCTGATTGAACTTTTTAAGGCCTTTTAAAGATTCAGCTGAGGAACCATCTTGAAGACAAAAACTCAAACTGTTGGAACATTGTCCTCCAGGAGTGGCACGTACTTTGACCCAACTACATTAGATAGAAGTAGCATTTGCCTCTTTCATTTTTACTCCCAGTGATTAACTTGGGGAAATTATACCTTCTTTACTCACTATTATTTGTTGAATTGTATCCACCAAAAAGATATGTTTAAGTCTTAACCTCCAGTTCCTGTAAATGTATCTTCATCTAGAAATAGAGTTTTTGTAGATGTAATCCAGTTAAGAGAGATCATTTGGATAGAACCTAATCCAATATGACTAGTGTCCTTAGGAGGAGAAGATACTCACATAAAAGAAGAACATCACATAACAGGGAGGCAGAGATTAGAGTTATACAGCTCAAAGCCCCTCTCCAACAGAAAGAAAGAAAGAAAGAAAGAAAGAAAGAAAGAAAGAAAGAAAGAAAGAAAGAAAGAAAGAAAAAGAAAGAAAGAAAGAAGGAATGAAGGAAGGAAGGAAGGAAGGAAGGAAGGAAGGAAGGAAGGAAGGAAGGAAGGAAGGAAAAGAAAGAAAAGAAAAAAGAAAAGAAAAGAAAAGAAAAGAAAAGAAAAGAAAAGAAAAGAAAAGAAAAGAAAAGAAAAGAAAAGAAATGTTGATTGTCAGTTTTACCAGAAACTGAGAGAAAGGAATGTAACAGATTCTCTTCTAGTTCCTTCAAGACAGCTTAGCCCTGTCAATTTGTGGCTTCAAATTTTAGTCTCCAGAACTGTGAGAGAATAAATCTATTTTGTCTAAAATCATCCAATTTGTGGTACTTTTTCATGGCAGCCCTAGAACACTAATATACCCACAGTGATAGTCTTTGCTGTATTAGAAGTAGTTAACTCAGGCCAGGGAGACTTCCATGGGGAGACACAGTAAGGGTTTACTGAACCAAAAATTACTACTGTTTCTTAGTTGCTTTGGACTATTCATGTAAATAGAGCAGAAAAGAAAGGAGTTAATATACTTGCAAGAGATAAGCAAACTTCATTATCATGAATAATTCAATTATTTGATACATAATTAGGGCATGGAAGAATACGATTGGAATTAAGAGCATTCTCTGAAGAGCTTCTTGATTATCCATGTCCAGTGATAGCTGTAAATGGGAATGCAGCAACCTTAGCCTGAGAAAAACAATGTCAGCAGGAATTCAGATCTTTAAAGATGAATGTATAGGCCACCCCACCAGAAAAGCAAGTCAGACCAGTATAAACCCTGGCCAAAGGTAAGGGGAGTCTAGAATAGGTGGTATTAGAGAAAGTTGATGAACAAAAAATAATGATGGCCTTGGGACCAGGTGCAAAGGTGAAGAGTGTAGTTTTTATGACAGCTATCTATATTTAAAATCTTTTTTAGGGTTTGTGTCTGGCCACCACACTGGATCTTGAGTGAAAAAGGGGACTTAATATGGGGCATAAGAATATCTGAGAGAGTTGTGTTTATATCAGATACTATTGATGCACTACCTCACCTCTGAGTTTCCTTGCCTCTGCAATAAATTATTTCTAGAATGTTGACAGTGTCCTATCTGAAGTGCATGCATCTATATGCATCTTTTGCCTGAATATTTAATGGCATCATGAGGAGTGTGCTCACATGTATGAAAGTGCAGAGTCAAAGCGGAAGGGGAGTTAAAGGCCTAGGGAGGAGGAAAATGTACAAAACGGCCCCAAACTCCATTCCCTATGGGGATCTTTCTGAGGTATGTTTCATGTGGGTGCTTCAAGAAACCCTGAGCAATTATATTCCAGCTGCCCATACTGTAATCTATTTGCTTTTAGTTCCCTGGGTCACTTTTAACAACTCCTCACTTGTATTCTCAATGATCACACTCAAGTCCTTGTGCTGTGGTCTGTGTTTGGAAAGATTTAATCAATATGCTTCTCTTTAAAAGCTATCACAAGTAAACATTAAAAAAATATTTTTAAAAAAAAAAAGGAGGGGTGCCATCAGGTTGGCTCAGTTGGTTAAGGGCTGGGCTTCAGCTTAGTTCATGATCTCACAGTTTGTGAATTTGAGCCTCACATTGGGATCTGTGCTGACAGCTCGGAGCTTAGAGTCTGATTCAGATTCTGTGTCTCCCTCTCTGTCTGCCCCTTTTCTCACTCATACTATGTGTCTCTTTCTCTCTCTCTCTCTCTCTCTCTGAAAAATAAACATTAAAAAAATATTAAAGGGAGGAGACAAGATGGCGGAGAAGTAGGGAGCTCCGTACATTTCACTCGCCCCCATCTCTCAAACAGAGAAGGCCTGAAGCCACAGGAACCCTTACAGGATCCAGGAGTTTGGGAGGAAAAGGAGACAGAGTCCACTGAGAAAATAACCTTATAGCATGAGTGCAAACTGGGGAAGATAAAAACAGGCCAGGACCCGGAGACACAGAGAGAGGGGAGGGAGCCCCCTTTGCATGGAGTCTTGGTGAGTGGAGGAGAAATGATAGAAAGAGAGGCTGAAACTGCTCAAGAAACTGTCCCTGTCTCTGGAGAAGAGAAAAATCTCAGCGTGGGACACAGAGGGACCCAGTTTCCAGCTGTGCAGCTGACCTTGAGCCCGGGTCCCAGGTGATGCCTGGAAAACTGCTCCTCTGCTCTCCAGCTGGAACTGGAGGGGAAGCAGTGCAACCGAAGCCACTCCACCGGCCTTCTGGCTCCGCTCAATTCCCAGTGGGGAGGGGACGGCTTGAAATTTCTCAGAGGGACTCGGCCTACAGCTTTATAATTTGGGTGATATCAGTGGGGCACTGGGACTAAGATCTGGAAATAAGGTGAGGCTTGGGACAAAGAGCACGGCCCACCTTGGCAATGCCCGTGGCACAGGTAGATCAGACCCAAAAGAGTGAGTTGTAATGCTTGGTTCAAGAAGGGACTGGGGCACCGCCATTTTTCTCCCCACAACCAGCAAGGCAGGACCTCAGGGAATGGCCTGCAGGGTGAGTGGAGGCTAAGACCTGCCTACACCAAACCACGCCCATCCCTGCTATAGACCTGGTTTTTGTTTCTTTGTTTGTTTGTTTTTTACCAGACCCCAAGGCAAGACCAACATGGATGCACTGATGTGATTAATTCTACATCAATCCTTTCTATTCAGATATATTTTCCCTTGTCTCGGTCTTATCCCTCCCCTGTGCTAGACTGGGCACTCTGGTCGCTGACTTGCTTAAACAGTCACATTTAATCCATTCTCTAGATGTATATTCTACACCTCTACCTCTACCTTTTGATCTCTCTCTCTCTAGAGTAATCAGATAGTTTCTCTGAGTAACATTATCTTCATTTCTTGCTCTTCACCTCTAACCATATTCTCCTCTTTCTCCCTCTGACTCAAGCCTCTTAGTCTCTCTGCCTGGTCATTTAATTTCCAATCTCACTTCCTCCTCACCCTGTCATTTCTCTCTTTGTATATGCTCTTCCATCAGCACTGCATACACCTGGCTCTTTATTTGTAGCTGGGAATTCTGGTTTTATGCTTTTAGATTGTCTTTCTCTTTTGTTTTTTGTTTTTTCCTTTTCCTTTTCTTTTCTTATCTTTTTCTTTTTATTATTTCTTTTTCCTCCTTCCTGTTTTTTCCCCTTCTTTTATTTTTTCTTTTTCCCTTTTAGTTTCATATTTGTAGAATTTGTCTGTGCGTTTGTGTGCCTTTGTTCCCTGTGTGTTTGTCTGTCTGTTTCTCTCCTGGGGCTACCTCAAGAAACAAGCCAAAGTATATATGGTGGAGAGTCCCAAGTGCCACTACAAGTAAGGAAATAAAATAACCAAAGTCTCAACAAGAGAGACCAAGAGACACCATTCAAAGAACACTACCTGAATGGACAGGCCCTGGACAGTCAAAGAGCCTTCTTTGGTACAGTAGTACTTGCAGATGCAGAGTGCATAACAAGCTTTTAAAACTAACAAGAGACAGAGAGCTAGCAAAAATGATGAAATGAAAGAACTCTCCATTAAAGAAGTTCCAGGAAGAAATGACAGCTAAAGAACTGCTCAAAACAGGCATAAGCAACATAACTGACCAGGAATTTAGAACAACAGTCATAAAATTAATCGCTGGGCTTGAAAAAAGCATGGAAGACATCAGAGAAACTATTGCTATAAAGAATATGGAGCTTAAAAATAGTGATGAATTAAAAAATCCTATATATGAGACGCATAATAAAATAGAGGCGTCCAATGCACGGACTGAAGAGGCAGAGAGAATAGGTGAATTAGAAGACACAATTAGAGAAAAAGAGGAAGCCAAAAAAAAAAAAAAGAGAGAGAGATAAACTGATCCAGGAACACAAAAGGAGAGTTCGAGAGCTGACTGATAAAATCAAAGGGAACATTATCCATATCACAGATATTCCAGAAGAGGAAGAGAGAGGTAAAGGGGCTGAAGGAGTCCTTGAAGAAATTCTAGCAGAGAACTGCCCCAGTGTGAGGAAGGAAACAGACATTGAAATCCAAGAGGCACAGAGAACTCCCCTCAGATGTAACTAGAACTCCCTATGACCCAGCAATAGGACTGCTAGGAATTTACCCAAGGAATACAGGAGTGCTGATGCATAGGGGCACACGGACCCCAATGTTCATAGCAGCACTCTCAACAATAGCCAAAACATGGAAAGAGCCTAAGTGTCCATCAACGAACGAATGGATCAAGATGTGGTTCATCTATACAATGGAATCCTACATGGCAATGAGAAAGGATGAAATCTGGCCATGTGTAGCAACATGGATGGAACTTGAGGGTGTTATGCTGAGCACAATACATCAGGTTGAGAAGGACAGATACTGTATATTTGCACATATAGTTGGATTAGGAGGAACTTAACAGAAGACCGTAGGAGAGAAGAAGGGGAAAAATAGGTGGGGAGAGGGAGGGAGGCAAACCAAGAGAGACTCTTGAATGCCGACAACAAAGTGAGGGTTGATGGGGGTGGGGGAGAAGAGAAGGGGGTAATGGGTATGGAGGAAGGCACTTGTTGGGATGAGCACTGGGTATTATATGGAAACCAACTTGACAATAAACTAAGAAAAATTTAAAAAAATAAATAAAATTGAAAGACAATAAAGATAAAAATAAAAAAATAAACAAAACATTATTAAAGTATCATAAACTGAGTATCATAAACATAATTACACTTTAAGGACAGGTAAAAAAGTTCAAGAACCTGACCAAGAGCGCACAGTAGTTACTGGAAGACAATTCTAATGGCTACAAATCATAATATCTGTGTAAGATTTTCTTCACATGCCATTTAGATTATTTTATCCAATTGAAATAAATACATATACAATAAAGGAAAAATCCCATATCCATGCTATAAACAGGGAATGACCATAAAATGTTACATAAGAAAATTTATCTCTGGCACATCTAAAAGCTAATGACCTCTGCATTCTAATGATATGAGATAATTCTAACTGACTTTTCTTCTTGCTTGGAGCATTAGCTGCTCCCATTCCCCCAACTGCCATTTTGCTTCAGCTGAGCTGCTCAAAACTGAGTACAACTTTCATTTACATTCTCATTCCCACCGTGGAGCATGTCATTAAAATCATGGTTACCACAGTTCTGAAAACTGCATTATATTATAAAGGCATAGTCTGTGAAACTCTCTCCATTGAATTGTTTCCTTCTAAAACATTTGTTAGTTTTCAATGCCTACCTTTATAAGAATGCTCTTATCTCTAGATATAACATTTTTCAGCCAATATATCTAAGAAAAATTTATATATACAATTCCAGTTTTAAATACATTTAAAACGTGTAGTGAAAAGACAACGTGCAGTAACAGCTATGAGTTACACTGCAGATAGAACTGATGGAAAATCAGAATCACAGTGAGCCTTTTCAAAGGCACTCCAGGCATCAACAAAGGGGATGTGGGTCTCAAAGTTGCTGGTGCTAAGAGAGGCATCACACTGTCATTCATACCCAGTGTGAGCCATTATCTGCCATCCTGAGCTTGTCCTGAGTAGATTTCCTCAGAATCTTTTATGCGTAGCACTTGTTTTCATGAAAATTGCTTAATGACTCTGCCCCACACACACAAAATTAACATTTTGCTAAAGAAAAAAGAATTAAAGTGAAGAAGAAAAAATGAAAGAAATGTTATTCCAAAAGCAACTCTTAACATAATTAATACACCAGTGATCAGAAAGTGATGTTTTAAGCATCTTCTATCCAAACACAGTTTGAACCTTAAAAAAGTAGTTTGTTTTAGTTACATTTTAAGAAATTTGTTATAGATTTTAGGATAATCCCATTATAATTGATCCTATTTAAAAGAAGGGGAAATTGGGCTCCTGAGTGGCTAAGTTGGTTAAGGGTCTGAATCTTGATTTTGGCTCAGGTCATGATCTTACCGTTTGTTAGACTAAGCCCCAAGTTGCTGCTTGGGATTCTCTCTCTTCCTCCCTCTCTGCCTTTTCCCACTCACATGCACACTCTGTCTCAAAATAAATAAATAAATAAATACAATACAATACAATAAAGGGAAACTGACTCCCAAATGCTGTATGTCTGATTTTCTGGAATGAATTACTGATGATAGTAATCAAGTGTCTATCTATCTATCATCTATCTACCTACCTACCTACCTACCTACCTATCTACCTGTCCTTCTCATCTTAAAAATAACCTGAGGTGGCTCATAACACAGAAAACATAGGGTATCAAAAAATTGAAATTATAACATGAAAATGAAAATCCTAGAAATAACAAGAAGATAAGCATGCCAAACATGAAGACCAAGGTAGGATCATCACCTATATTTCATTTTCCTAATATGAAAAATAATGAAGTATAATTTTGAGACAGAAAAAGAACATTCCCAATACAAATTTTAAATGTTATATTTCACATGATCTTTTATGTAGGTGGTGATTTACAAAAACATATGGATATGATATGGATATGGCTTTTAGTGGTAAAGACCCACAAAAATAGCTGAGAATATGCTGTTAAAACACAGTTTCCTGATGACAATTTAGTGAATGGTAATATGATACAGACTCACTTGAAAAATGATAAAGCAGAAATGCAAGTGATCATGTAAAGTCTATTCCTTTATTCCTTTAGCTTCCTTCTTTTCTGCCTCTTCTTCTCCCTCTCTTTGTAAGTACCATTTCTCAGGACTAAAGTTTGGATACAATACAAGTGGGATAACAGTGTGCACCTACTTTGATGAAAAGAAAAATCCTGATATTCCATGTTGGTGGCTAGAACAAAAAGCTTCTGAGACATTATTTGCACTTAAACTGACACTAAATCATAATCCAAACCATGTTTTCCTCTACAATCTTTAAAGGAAGATCTTCTCCTTGATGATCTTTGAATGACCTTGCACAATTACGACATTTGATTGACAATCAACAAGTATCTTTTAATTGACTCCATCCTAAATGGGGAATGGCATGAAGAGTCATTTTAGCCAGTCATTACCTCGAGCCAACATTCAGCTGTTACTACTGAATTAAGAAGAGACTGAAGTCTTCTTGATAAATAGGTTCCTCTGCTAACTAAATTAACCAAAGAGAAAACAAAAATCATAATGAAGGAATTGGTGCAAAACCTGGACTATCTTCTAATTACCATTGCACAGATACAGGTGTATCACATACACTTAGAGTTGAAATATTATAAGCCCTACCTTTGCCTTTCACTGTGGAGACAATCTATACAAAACCGATCTCCCACCTATTGGCATCAATTTTTTCCTTTGTTCTAAAAAAATGTCTATGAGTTAGTTATTTTTTGAGAGATTTACATATACACATTATGTTGATTACATACATATACATTATATACATATATATATATATACTTACACATATTATATATACATGTATAGTATATATTTTACTGTGTATGTGTGTGCACAATAAAAGTACAGAATAAAATTGTCCTACTTAGTGGGTATGATTGAAGAAGTAACTGTTGTTTTTGTTCTTTTGTTATCCGTCTATAATCCATTCACTAAAGAAACAGCAAACATCTTCCTGAGGCCAAGATCTATGAAGTCTTAAGCAAAATAGCCAGAAGGTCAATTTGTTGAAACTGCATTACACTAATATCTCAAGCAAATATATCACAGCAATATTATTTTTTTCTCATGAAAGTGATGGTTATGTGCTTTGAACTATTTTCCCAAATAAGATAGATAAATATAGAATTGTCCATAAGAAAACAGGTCATCATAGTTTCAGAAATTGAATGCGCCTCATTCGTACTGCCTAAATGGAGTCAGAATTGTGTCAGGCCATTGAATTAACTTTGATCTGAGGTTAGCACCCACAGAACCAGAGCAATAGTCGGGAATCTACTCTGATGCTGCACAGGAAGCTGAAGGTGGGAGGCTGAGATAATCCAGTGTTCCTATGAGGAATCCAGCCTCCAAACACCAAAAAACCACATGTCAAAAACCACATGCACACATGCCTATGTGTAAACACACAGATATATGGATATACATACACCTATCGATCACTCTATATATCTATATCCACATAGTGCCAAGTATTTAGAAATGGGATGGGATGGGACAGGATATAAGGTGGAGGTGGGGGCAGGGGGGTTGTGAGGGGTTGTAGGGGGTGGAAATAGGTAATCAGTAAATAAGTGAAATGTACGTCGGAAACTATCAACACCCTAGAGGAGAAAGCAGGAAACAACCTCCTTGACCTCCACCACAGCAACTTCTTACTTGACACATCCCCAAAGCAAGGGAATCAAGAGCAAAATAAACGATTGTGACCTCATCAAGATTAAAAGCTTCTGCACAGCAAAGGAAACAACCCAGAAAATTAATAGGCAACCAACAGAATAGGAAAAGATAGTTGCAAATGACATATCAGATAAAGGGTTAATATCCAGAATCTATAAGGAACTCACCAAACTACATGCCCAAAAAACAAACAACCCAGTGAAGAAATGGGCAGAAGATATGAACAGACACTTCTCCAAAGAGGACATCTAGATGGCCAACAGACACATGAAACCATGCTCAGCATCCCTCCTCATCAGGGAAATACAAATCAAAACCACACTGAGATACCACCTCACGCCTGTCAGAGTGGCTAAAATGAGCCAATCAGAGAACTCTAGATGCTGGCGAGGATGTGGAGAAACGGGCACCCTCCTACACTGTTGGTGGGAATGTAAACTGGTACAGCCCCTCTGGAAAACAGTGTGGAGGTTCCTCAGGAAACTAACAATAGAACTCCCCTATGACCCAGCAATAGCACTGCTAGGAATTTACCCAAGGGATACAGAAATGCTGATGCATAGGAGCACATGGACCCCAATGTCCATAGCAGCACTCTCCGCAATAGCTAAAACATGGAAAGAGCCTAAGTGTCCATCAACAGATGAGTGGATAAAGAAGATGTGGTTTATCTATACCATGGAATACTACATGGCAATGAGAAACAATGAAATCTGGCCATGTGGAGCAACATGGATGGACCTTGAGGGTGTTATGCTGAGCGAAACAAGTCAGGCAGAGAAGGACAAATATCATATGTTTGCACATATAGGAGGATTAGGAGAAACTTGACGGAGGAACAAGGGGGAGAAGAAGGAGGGAAATGGTGGGGGAAAGGGAGAGAGGCAAACCATGAGAGACTCTTGAATGCTGACAAAAACTGAGGACTGATGGATGGGCATGGAGGAGGACACTTGTGGGGATGAGCACTGAGTGTTATGTGGAAACTAATTTGATAATAAACTATTTGTAAAAAAAAAAAAGTGAAATGTATGTCAGGAATATAAATAAGTGCTACAACTTATTTCACTGGGTCATTTGAGGTGTGTGTACTAAGTTTAGACAGCTCATTTGGGCAGAATATAAGAAAAATTTAAAAAAAATTCCTTAATATATCTGACATCAAACCCCTAGAGAAAAAAATCTTTCTGCCTTCTCCTGTGATGAGATTGGGGCAGCGTACCTCTGTCCGTTTATCTGAACAGTATAAGAAGCATTAAGATAAAGAGGACAAGGAAAATAAAGTCACTTTCTTCACCCCAAAATGGATCTTTGAGATATCCAATTGTGCACTTTCCATCACACTGGCTGGCCCTACTCTAGTATTTGTCCCTACTCGCTCCCATATGGCTTCCCTTTTCCAGAAAACATGGAGCTGTATACACATATCCATCTGGATTCAGGCCAGAAGAATGATGAATCACTATCTAACTTGCCTACTGATTTCTTTATTTTTCTCTAACCTGAGCTCTTACCCCATCACCAGAATGGAAAGAGGAGACAGAGGCCACTGGTGAATTTTGTATTTCATATACTTTGTAATCCAGGCCAGGCTTCAATTGTCCCCTCTGATTTTTCAAGAACTCTATGAATCAAACATCCCTTGCTCAGGGTTGAATCCCTGAGGGCTATTCACAGCTAAGTCCTTTGCTTTCGAGGACACAAGCACAAAGGAAGGCCACATGGGGTTAAGGCCCTTTGTAGCCAACTCATCGACTTTTCCTAGGAAGCACAGCTTTCAAAGACAGAGTTCAAGAAGGAGGTCATCAAGGGTAACTGAATTTATTCAAAGAAACACAACCACACGTTTGCTTGTTTGATTTTTCCAAGGAGATACAAAATATTTACATTTGTTGAGAAGAACACCTTACAAACAGAATTCTGTAATTCTTCAGTGTGCTATAAAGAAAAATGTCACTGTGTTATTGTACCCTGCCCTCTGAGGTAGACAGATAAGGCATAATTTTGGTATTTTGATAGATGAGAAAATCGAATCATTGACAGTATAAATAATTGAATCACGGTGTCACAACTTTCAATATGGAGGCTAGGTTTGGAATCCCAAATCCAGAGCTCTTTTCACTACACTACATTGCATGGCCAAGGTCTTTTCTTAGCTGAAACCCATTCTTTATTTACTTCCATTTTATTAAATGAAACTGACAATTCAGAAGGATGTATACAGTGTCAGAATTCTCTCTCTCCCCTTGCTTTTCTCTGCAATCTTACAGTTACTACTTTTCCATCTTTTCATGATACTCAAAATAGGATCAGGTTATCAAGGACAATATTCTCCAACCATAAGAAATAATCTTCCTAAGGATACCAGGAGTGCAAATACCATAAACTATGTGCCTATGAATAGAATGGCTGCCTTTTCTTGATAGGTATCCTCTACTCTTCTTCCCCACTCTGGGAGTAATTAAATTGCTAATATTCAAGGAATGACCACTGTACCATATAGACAAGTTTTAGGCAATTATTCTTATAAAATGTTTAGGGAAGAGATGTTGGAGACCAGTTCTCATATTCTAGGCATCTGATGTCTGAACTCAAACAGTAAAATGCATGCTTCATAGAGTTCTGGAAGTCATCAAACTGGGATTCCTGATAGGCAATGGTCTTAGGCACCACACTTCATATCTGCCATCTACTTGCCTCTCCAAATATACTTTCCATACTTCTCCCCACTCTGTGGCTGGGAGGCTGCCTATATGGATTTATCAACAGGTTCTTCTGATCTCTCCTTCTGTTTAGGTTTATCCAGTGAAAGGCATCAGCAAGAAACTGGAAGATAGGAGGATCGTGATATTAGGGCACTAATTTTGCATCTTTCTTCCCATTGTGATCAATCCACCAAAGCTTTTAGTTCCTGACAAACAGCCCTTTACTTGTGGCCGCTCTTTCTCTGGGTTCTGGTAGTTGCTCTTTCTTCTCTGCCCTTCAGGCCTGTTGTAGTAACAATGAGGTTCCATGTTACAACTCTCAGATAACTGGAACTCCTGATTCATGTCTTTGTAAATAGTCCCTAAACTAAATTCTTCTCAATTTAATCTATGTATATGTTATGTTTCCTATTGTGTGTGTTATGATTTCCTATTGATATTTTGACTAATACAGACCAGTGACTTGATCTTTCTGAACTTCTTTTTCTTCATTTATATAATAATTTACAAAATGAGTAAATAATGTTTACCTTGTGTGATTCTTATAAGAATCAAAATTTATAGTCAATAATAGATTAACAAGGACTGTTTATGTTTTGGGAATTTAGCTAGGCTCTAAAAATCCAGCAGTGAATAATATAGATAAAGCTTATCAGTTATATATTGCTATGTAACAGGCCATCCTCAAAATTCCACAGGTTGAAATACCCATTTTACTTACTCATGAATTTGTGGGCCAACAATTGGGGCTTGATATACCTGGGTGATTTTCTGGATGATAACTGACTCCACCTATAGTTACTCATTGTGATGGCAGTCAGCTGGTAGCTGGACTGAGGCTGCATAGTCTAAGATGGTTTCATCTACATGCTGGATATTGGTGCTGACCTCTCCCTCCATATGGTTACTCAATCCCAAGGAAGCTAAGTTGGCTTCTTTATATGGTAGCTTTAGCATCAAGACAGTGAGAGCAAAAACTATAAGGTCCTGAGGCCTATACTCAGAACTTTTAAATGTTATATCTACTGCATTCCATCAGTCAAGGGAAGTGAGAATTCCAGGTGAAATTCAAGGAGATAAAGAAACACACTCCACCTTTTCTTGGAAGGAGCAGGGAAATCATGGGGTGCACAGCCTGGGTTGGAGGAATTTGAGGCTGATTTTTGCAATCTACTACAAAAAATTCTTTACTTCATAGAACATACATCCTGCTGTGCAAAAATCCTGTAAAATATAAGGTACACAATTTATTCGTTCAGTTAAGACAGATGTACTGAGTATAGGCATTGAATGCTTAGGATACAATAAACTGTAGTAGTTAATCACAATACAAAACATATAGAAATATGCATCTATTACAGACCTGCAGCTTTATCTCTAGTTGTAGTCAGACATCATCAGTCAGAAAGTAAACTCTTTATAACCAGCATCTAAAGGCCCACACAGTCAACTTTGGCAAGATTATATAGGATAATGGCAGTAATCATAGCTCCTTTCTTGTTTGCTGTTAACACTATTAACACAATTGACACATTAAAAAACAATGTCTTAACCTCACAGTTCTGGGTATCTGGCAAATTGATGTTGGGACCACGCTTTTGTGCTCTCATTCTCCTATTCCAATTCCACAGGTTTACATGGGCAATCTGCCACTATCAGCAAGAGGGCATCATACTCCCCTATGTTCATTCTCCTTATGAGGATTTTATACAGTGCCAGATTTGTCCAAGAAGTCCTTGTGACGTTGCTCACCTAGATATCTTATTAGTAATAGAAACTTTTTAGAATGACTCCTAATCATTATTTCGTATGTGAAAGAACAAGCAAAACAGGAAGTAATGGGGTTCCTTTCCAAATACTGGGATGAGTGCTAACTGGATTCTATGAAGACCTCTACCACCCATGCTCTCTATTCTTCCCCAAATCTCAATTCACGACAATATCTGCCCATTTTGCCATTTGGCTACCCCACAAAATATATTGGCTCAGAAGAGTTGTGGGGAATGTGTATGAGCCACACATAATCCTCACCCCCACTAAATGGTCTCAGTTGTCTCACCTATCTCATGCTTAAACCATTCTAGACTTCCTATCTTTAGCAAAATGCACATTGCACTTTCAAGCCTTTCCATCTTGCTATTTCCTTTGTCTAGAAACATTTTTGGTGTACCTGGACAACTCCTTCTTGCCCTTAAAATTCCAGCACAAATACCTTCTCTAAATCCATGCTCTATTCACCTAGTTCAAGCTGACTCATTCAACACTTGGAATACAACAGTATTTGTTGTATACATCAGTCACTGTCACAATGTGTCAATTTTATTTTCATACATGTTTCCTTTTCTCATTGGGAAGCCATCTCTTAAGGAAAGAGGTTTTCATTTCATGTTTTTTTGTTTTTTTTTCTGCATCAGTGACTGGCCAAACATGAGTGTACCTTCTATGTTGAATGGGATTAGAACTCATTTTAAGTTTGCTTTTAGCTTGATACCTAATTTACCAAGGTCTCCATTCCAATATGTCCATAATGACTCCTGGGCTAGAGATATTCAGTTCCACTTGTATTTGATCAGCTCATTCCATTAAACACAAAACCAATCTGGAAGAGCTGCTCTAAGAAATTAAACTCTACCTCTTCATTAAAAAAATCCTTTAAAAAATTCCTAGAAACTCACTAGTCTTCAGGGACACTATTCACATATATTTGTGCTTTTTAATGAAGAAAAAATAAATAATTGTTTTTCATAATTAGTCTCATAAAGCTATGTCTGTCACTGCTAAATGCATAGTTGTACTTGAATAAAAGGAAAGAGAACTCGGAGCTCTTAATTCACTTTCCTCATAACGGTAAAGCTTACAGTCTTTTAAGGCAACTACTGGGAGAATTCCAGATAGAACATTTACTATTTAGTGTTATGACTGCTTCCCCTGAAGTCATTCTGATTTGAAGTCAGATGCACAGTCTATAAAAAAGTCCATTGCTGGAGATTTGAAATCCTTAACATATTTCTCTGGTAAGTCTTCCCTTTGTAAAATAAAGTTAATTATAAACAAAGGGGAAAACAGGTATTAAATGGAGGAATAAAGACCCAGATTTTTATTATTTATTCAGGAATTCATTCAATCAACAGGTTTCTTGGAATAATCTACTAAGGAAAAACATTAAAGAGAAAATTTACTTTAAGATACAAAATAAAATTAATTTTACCTTGCAATTACCATATGGGTTTAATGAATTCTTTTGTTATTAAATTACTTGAAATTATGAAGAATGCAAAGGGTGCAGTGGACTCAAATAGTAAATAAGGATGGATATTTTTCCTAGAATAACGAAGTTTAAAGTGGTTTTTGTTCATTGTCTTTGGGTTTTTATATTTTTTTGCAATCATTCTTCTCCTGAAGAGATGGATAGACAAACAACCGTGTTTTTAAGTTACTATGAAAAGTTCTACCACTAGTTAGAAACTTAATCTGCTCTTACTTTTGATTTTTGGGATTACATTTAAAGTTTTTATTTTGATATATAATTATGTATGATATTTACATGATTCCTAATTCAAATCAACAAGTAATTCTATATACTTCCTCTTCATTCCATTCTTTTTTCCCTATAAACACTTCAAAATATATTGTAGTTTATCTTGTTTTAAATTTAAGCATACATATTGAGCATAATATACTTTATTATAAGTATACATATAATGCCCCTCATTCTTAAATAACCAGACCCGTAGATTGTATACCAGTTACCTATTACTGTATAACAAACCACCCCAAATACGGTGGCTTGAAATAGCAATCATGTATTTGTTCATGCCAGTTGTCAGCTTGACCTCTCTTCCCATGTGATGTCTCCTCCTCAAAGAAGTTAACTCAGGCTTTTATACACAGCAGTCTCATGGTAGCAAGCAAGATTAGAAGCTATCATGCCTTTTAAGACTTGTAAAGCCTTACAACATCTACCACAGTTTTTTGGTTTAAGCAACTTCCAAGACAACTTTAGATTCACAAGGTACAGAAATAAATTTCACCTCTCCACAAGAGGAGTGGCAAAGGCACCTTGTATGGGACATGCCTACAAAGATAAGCATGAGAGTTGATCTGTTCTCAAGACCTGACTTCTCCTTATGTCTGAAAAGGGAACTCATCAGCAAATGCAAGTTATAAATATCCTGGGCACTAGTCAATCATACTAGTAATAAGTCTGCCTTTTGGAGGAGGAAACGTAGAAGACATGTAGGAAAGGGGACAGAGGTTCCCTGTGAAAGTGGATTTATTTGCTGCCAAAGCCCCAAATTCAACTGTGTTGTTCCACACATTGCTCCAATTTTATGCAAATGACCCCGTACCATAAGAAACAGGAAAGTGACCTCATCTTTAGTTATTCTGACTTAATCAGTGAGTGACCTTCCTACGGTAACTCTTTCTTATCTAGTCCTGGTTTGAGACATAAGTTGGCCCAATCAAACTAAAGGAAAATGCACAGTACATAAAATTCTTCTTGGCAGGAGGTCTCTCTTTTGCCCCTGCTGGACAGGAAAAAGAATTCCTGTGGTCAGGATTTCATCTGCAAAGTATTTTAACATCATAAAAGAAACCAGCTTTAGATGAAGCCAATACTGAGCACAGAAGATTGGAAAGACAATAAGAATGCAGGCTCTTTGATGACACTCCAAAGCCTCTATTCCATTCAACACCTGGAGCTTACCCTGTTGGACTTGCATTTATGCAAGATTTAAATGTTCTTGTTATTAAAACAGGTCAAGGTTCTTTTTTACCATTTCACTTTGGATTTTTGTAATCACTTCTATAAGGATTTGAATTTAGAAAATTGTTTTCATATTTATAATGTGTAACATCGATGCCACTACACAAGTGAGAAAGGTACTAAGGTTCTCGATGCTATTTTAGAGATAAAGAAACTGAGGCTCAGGGAATGTTTTTTTTTTTTTTAATGTTTTATTTATATCTAGGAGAGAGAGAGAGACAGTGTGAGGAGGGGAGGGTCAGAGAGAGAGGGAGTCACAGACTGAAACAGGCTCCAGGCTCCGAGCTGGCAGTCAGCACAGAGCCCGACGGGGGGCTCCAACCCACGAACGGCGAGATCATAACCTAAGTGAAAGTTGGACGCTTAACCAACTAAGCCACCCAGGCGCCCCTCAGGGGATGTTAATAAAGCAAAATGAGATAACAAACGGAAGTGTGTTGGGCCAGATCCACAGGTTAGAGGAAAGGTGTGATAAATGTTAGTCTCACCATTTCCCAAGATTTTAGCACAACATTTCCAGCCCAAAACCTTACTACCAAAATTTGAAGATTCATGGCTCAAATTCAAGTTCTACATCTTTCTGACCAGGCCACAGTGGCTTTCTACTTGGTATTCATCCCAAAGATTCTTCGGTGAGATCAAGCTTTTGAAGGAAACAGTGTTGTGAGACACAGAAAACAAGCATTTTTTTTTTTTTGAGCACTGGAATATTCCCCTAGAAGGGCAGGCCTAGAAAAAGATGTTTCCCTAGACAGCATAAAGTAATATGTGTGCAAGTATAAAGAAGACAATCAGAGTAACCTAAAAGGAAAAAGAAAGGATGACAAGTTTAGAGCAATGTTAAATCCTGAAAAGAACACTTTTAGCATCAAGCAACCAGATTTGGAGTCCAAAATATCTTTTGTAAATTCTCTTTCCAAGATAATCTCTTTGTGTTTAACATAGGGTAACAGAATCTACCTAGAAGGCTAAAAAATTGAATTATTCACATGTATGGTGCTCCATAAATGTTATTATAAAGATATGTCCTGGTGGGACTGGGTCCAAGATTTACAAATTCTTGCTAGGGGAGAGAGAGAGAGAGAGAGAGAAAGACAGAGAGAGAGTGTGTGTGTTTAGGGATGGATTTCTGTTTTATAGCTAGAAATATTTCTCCTGCATTTTTACATGGTCCTGTTTTCAACTTTTTGGGCAATACTTCCTTTCTCTTTTATAAAAAATATTTTATTTGTTTATGCAATATTAAAGCATAGCAAAAAGGAAAGGAAAGGACAGAATTTTGAGATAATGGACAGATAAACAATGCTGCACAGCACATTTCTTTTTTTCAGGAAAGAAAGGAAATGCATCTTTCCTAAATAAGGGTAAACCTGTACTATCTCCATGAATACATGTAATTTCTTACAGAGAGATCTGTGTGACATAGCTATTGTTACCTGCTGGCAGAGGAAGTATTAAAAGGTACAGCCTTACCTCATGATGTATTAAGAATCTGGTAGAGAAAACTGAAGCTCTATCTGTATCATCTACTAAAGTCTTCCATGAGTTATTCTCCTGGACTGAATAGCTCAGACTTTGAGAAATGTCCCACATTGGGATTATGATATTTTAATGCTCTGGCCAAAGACATCTGAGGGAGGCATAAGGAGTTGTTTTGATGAAGACAGTGAACATTTTGGCAACCATTGTAGACAGGGAAATATTTTGGGAAATTCAAAATCAGAATCTTCTGTACCAGATGGGTTCAAGAGCATTTCCATTTATGCACACTTTTGTCCTTTCAGTAAACACCTACTGAGTAGCAATATGTACCAATAACTATTCATGTATTTGGAATATAGCAGTGAATAAGACCCCTCTTAAGGAGCTTTCCCTCTGGTTGGAGATATAAATAGTAAAAAAGTAAAACCAATAAATAAGCAAAATAAATGCAGGCAATGATCATTACTATGTAAATATTATTTTCTGTAAATAACATTTGCCCTCTGAGAGCAACATCTGAGCTGACATCTGAATAACAGGAAGAGGCAGAATAAGGGCCCTAAGAAAGATATCTATCTCATGATGCTCAGAATCTGAGTATAATGTGACCTTACATGGAAAAGGGAATTTGCAGATGTGATTAAATGAGTTAAGGACCTTGATGTGGAGAGATTATCTTCAATAATCCATGTGGACCCAATGTAGTCACTGAGTCTAAGCACAGAAGAGGAAGACAGAAGAGCGGGTGAGATGGATGTGAAGCAGGAAGGATTGGACCTGCTGTTGCCAGTTTTGAAGATGGAGGATCGGCCCTAAGCCATGGAATGTTAACAGCTTCTGGGAGCTGGGAAGGGTCTCAGCTGACCACCAGGAGGTTTTCCTAGTCACAAGGAATTGGACTGCCACAAACACTAACCAACTGGAAGTGGATTCTCTCCTAGAGATTCCAGAAAAGAATGAAGCCCTGCAGACAATTTATTTCTACTTTGGTCAGATTTGTACTTGACTTCTGACCTAAAGAACTATAATAAACATGTGCTGTTTCATGCCATGAACCCTGGGTACTTTGTTCTAGCAACAACAGAAAACTAATCTACATGCAAAGACAAGAGGTGCACACATTCCAGGCTGTGGACACAGTAACGCACAAGCCCTGTGGTGGCTGAGCTGACAATCAGAATAGTGACAATCAGGACACAGTTTTGCAATATTTAGACACTCTCCCAAATTCTCAGACATGGTAAATATATTTTATGCCTCACAATCAGTTGAGATACAGGTGCAGACCATTATGAATTGGAGGAAAAAGAATTACCATGCAGACTTGCAAAAATCTAGATATACGGGATTTATTAGTAACCTTTTACACTGGGAATTCACAGTGAGCCTCTGAGACAAGGGTGTGTCATGTGGCAAGCACTGGAATTCCAGAACCGAGATCTTGGTTCCAGAAAACCAGCCCAAAAAGTCCATTTGTAAAAGCATTTGATAAAAGAAAAGAGATGAATGCTTAGCTCTATCAGTGTAGCACATAGCTACATGGACCCTGGTAGGGTGGGGTATCTGATAGTAAATGAAGAATCCACAGAGGAGGGGTGACCCTGGGTAGAAGAGGGTTGTTTATGGTCCTGAAAGAGCTTTTCTTATTGCAAGAGAGGGAAGAGCCTTTTTCAGGGAAGATGCCATTAGCTTTTACAGAGGGGACACTGACCCAGGCAATTTAACCACCTTTCAGAAGCAATCTCTCTTCCTTTCTATTTTACTGTTTCATTTCAACTTTTCTCTTTTTCTCTAAATTGTGCAGCCAATTGCAAACATGTTTCAAGGAAAGCAGAGAATGGATGCCAGCTTGTTCTCTAGCTTCCACCCATGTGCTGCCCCTTTGCTGCTTTTACAAACTATAAGCTTCACATCAACCAGCTGGGAAATGGCCAAAGTGAAAAGCTATTTGCAAGCAGGAAGCATCCTAGCTGTCATTGTTAACTGGAGGCAAAGGCAGATGGGACTTATGCAAGGGTATGGAGAGGGAAATAGGGAGACAAGTGAACACAATAAAGTGCAGGTGTGGATAATTCTTGTTGAGAAGGGAGCCGAGATGAATAGAAAGACATGCAGGCAGCAGTGGTTTGGACACATATGGCATGGAATCGGGATAAAGGCTGAGAAGACTACCTGGGATGGTGCAGCATCATGGCTAAGACTCCTGGCATTGTGAAGCTTGGGAGAGAATGGTTGCATGGCCACGTTTTAGCCATGTGACCTCAGCGATTAATGTGACCTGTTGCATCATGACTTTAATCTTCCACACCTTTTTGGAATACTGTGATGATTAAATGATGTTGCATATAAAGTGCCAGGCACCTAAGTGCACTTGGTAAATATTATTAGTAGATGCAATTTCTATTCCTGATTGATATTCTTAAAATGATTTTTCAATACTTTGCTACAACCTGGAAGTGAGTAGAACCATACACCTCTCCCCAGAGGAGACACATCAGAGAATTAACAGATGTTACAGCTGAAAGGTACTCCAGAGATCATGGTACACAATCCTTTTAATTTACAGGTAGGGAAACTGAGGCTGAAATGTTTTTGTTCCAGGTTACAAAGGTAGTAAGGGACTAGGCAGGCACTGGAAGGTTATGCTAACTGTCTAGTCAAACAGTGTTTGTTGGTTTATTCACCTGATTTGAAATCATTGTCTTACAAGACTGAGACAATGGAAATTTCACATAGGTCCCCTCATATCACTAGCACACATTGCACTTATCCCCGTCTGGATTACATTTGTGTGAAGAGGAGATTCTGTCTGTCTCCCACTTCTCCATATTTCTCATGTCTCCAGGTCAAAACTACTGTGGATCTCCTGAGTCACAACCTGAGTGGAATCACCCAAATCCAACAGTTACAAATTTGGGGGGAAAAAATGTTATTTAGAGGTTAGAAAATATTGTAACCAAACCACAGATGGTTTTGTTTTTTTCTCACACAATGTTGTAAAGCTTTGAATTCAATGACCTACTCCAATCTTTTATATACTACACCATTCCTATTCTTAGACTCAGCTTTATTCACACAAGTTTGTGTCAGACTAGCCACTGTCAATTCTATTTAGTGACTCTTGGTATGTACATGCCTTTTCTACTAAAAAAAAATTGTATTTGCAATAAAGTTTTCTATTTAGGCATTTCTATTATATTAATAGGAAGCTCATATAATTTCTAAGATTTTAAACTTTTGAGTTTAAGCAAAGAGAATTTCCTTCCCTGAGTTTAATGTGTCTTCCTGGCTGCAGCTATAAACAGTAATCTGGGTGTTGCTGTAAAAGCAGATGTGGTTTGTAGATGTGGTTAACATCTTCAATCAGTTGGCTTAAAGTAAAGGAGATTATTAATTACATGGGAAGACCTCACCCAATCAGTGAAAAAGCTTGTTAGAGACTTACATTATAATGGTTATATTCTCAACTCTTCCATCTATTTCTGTTGATTCCAGCTGTTCCTAAAGATTTCTGGGGGTTTCCTGAAGAAGAAATTTTGCCTCAAGACTAAAGCATCAGCTCCTGCCTCAGTCTCCAGATTGCAGGAATGCCCAGTGGACTCAAGTCTTGTCATCTCTCACAATTGTGTAAGCCAAGTCCTTGAAATAAATCTCTTTTGAAGGGTCTGTTTCTCTGGAAAACTCTGACTGATAGAGGGGTAAAGCAAAACATTAGCCAATGGCTCATGGGAGACATTACCAAAAGTTTTAGGTCAGGTAATACTAGTTGCTAAAACAGGTATATGGTGAATCTCTGCAGCTTAACTCATTGGAACATTATTTCTCACTTGCATATTGGAAACCAGTAGGTAGGGGTGAAGGAG